>PCDL01000022.1:0-1200000 GCA_002778095.1 Fragosphaeria purpurea | reverse complement strand
GTCTACTTTGAGGTTTTTCTTCTGGGCATTACGGTTGTGTTTTCCAATTTATTCCGGCGGTCAGGCACAGAAAGGGGCAAGCCAACGCATACATGAAAAAGGGGCAGTGTTCGTCGGAAGTCGAGCATGTTGCGGATTGGCATTCAATAATGATTTCGCTGCCTTCTGAGGAGTTTTCGTTTGTTGGTTTGTTGCGGCGGTGGTCCATTTAACCACGGCAGGGGGGGAGAA
Organism: Fragosphaeria purpurea; assembly: GCA_002778095.1. NCBI lineage: Eukaryota > Fungi > Ascomycota > Sordariomycetes > Ophiostomatales > Ophiostomataceae > Fragosphaeria > Fragosphaeria purpurea. The sequence goes on along the minus strand of PCDL01000022.1, from coordinate 1,199,769 downwards.
CGACGGATCGATATGAGTGAAACGTTACTACGCCCGCATCTGAATTATACCCACCAGATTTATCTTTTCCTTGACTGTTTTGCTGCCATATATGTGTCGTGATTTCAAAGGGCGTGAGTTTCCCGAGCAAGTACACTTCAGAAGGGCAAGAGTATATATCACACGGAAAACAAGCCACACCAGTTGTCAAAGGAACCAGAAGAGTTGGAACACAGAAAACGGCTTTGGTATTAAGGGAAAAAAACAAGGACTGTAACCAAAAAAAGCGGACGAAAAGACCTGGCCGTCGGACACCCCCGTCTACTGGTAGAGCCAAAGTTCGCTTTGGAGCAAAACGCCTCTGCTCTCAGCGAAAAGAGAAAACAAAGAAGGACAGCAAAAAGAACAAACAAAAAAGGCAATGCAGACTCATGAAGAAAACAAGCCCAGAAACCAAGAAAAATCTCTGTCATTAGACTGCCAACACCGGCATCGTCGTGTGAAAACCGCCCACAAAATCGTTTCCGTCGGTTTCGTTTTTTACCGCTTCTCTTCCAGATCCGGCCCCAAGTCGCCAGGTCGCCGCGGGTCCACGAGCGCCGACAACCGCACGTCGCCCTGTCGCGCACCAATGGTCACCCACACGTGCTTGGCCGGCGGCACGGGCGCCGGCGTCGTCGTGCCCGGCACCTGCTTGAGCGTCTCGCGTGCGCCTCGCCACCGCAGCCGGCCGGCGCGGCTCATGTCGCTGTTGCCCAGGCCGCCGTGGGCCACCCACTCGCGCACCACGCTGCGCACAAACTCCACCTTGCGGCGGAAGTCGTTGGCCGCGGGGATGCCTTGGAGCTCGGGGCGGATGACGGGGCGGCGGCGGCCGCTGGTGGTGGTGCCGCTGGCGGCGCCGGCACCACTGCCCGACCCGGTTGCGGCCGACGAGCTGCTACTACTACTACCGACGCCAAAGTTGAGCAGCGTCTGCAGCGGGTACGACAGCACGCTCCGCTCGTCGAGAGCCACTTCGTCGAGCAGGCCCGTGGCGGCCAAGCGCTCGGCGGCGTGCCGCGGCAGGTGCCAAAAGTGGCACCACACCCCGGCTGCGTCCAGCACGATCTTGGTGTGGTCGGGGAAATTGAACTGCAGGTGGCCGTCGCAAAACACCCAGCAGCCGACGTCGCCAAACCGCTGGTAGAACGTGACGACGTCGCTGGGTGCGGCAATGGCGGATGCCGATGTTGCGGTGGCGGCAGCCGCCGCTTTGTGCGCATGGTCGCGGGCCCGTTCGCCGTTTCCGCCGCCGCCGCCGCTGCCGTCCAGCTCCCGGCCGTACGCCAGCATGTAGTTGGCAAACTTTTTCCACAGCACAATGCGCTCGCGCTTGCGGTGGTCGTAGACGTCCTTGCCGGCTGAGAGCTTGCCGGCGACGCCTGTGCGGGGGTCGACGGCCACGCGAAACCGGTTCGGGTCGACGCGGACGCGCTGCAGGCCCGCCTCGCCGTTGTTTTCGTAAAAGTAGATGCCGTCCGCTGCGTCTGCGGCAGTCGTGGAGGACGAAGAGGACGAGGAGAAGGAGGAGGAGGAGGGCATAGGCACAATCTGGTGGCGGTCCGCGTACGTTGGATCCTCGCGGCGCTGAATGTGGCGTTCGGCGCCGTGTATCAGGAGGCACGCCGGTGGCAGCTGACCCGCTTCGCCGTCGCCTCCTGCGGCGGCGGCGGCGGACGATGCCGAGGCAGCATCCACCTGGATGGCCCGCAGGATGCAGCCGATGCTGCCGTCGTTCAGGATGTAGCCGAGGCCGAACTTGTTTGTGTAGTCGACCCACTTCACCACGATGTGTGGCAGCGCCGACAGCGCCTTGTCGCGGGTGGCGGAAATGAACGCCATGGTGCGCGCATTGAGCGCCCGGTCCAGCTCCGCCTGCAATTTGCGCAGGCGCGCCAACACGGCGTCCGGCTGGCTGTTGGGGATCGGCTCCTGGCGCTCGGAGGGGCTGAACAAAGACAGTCTCTCGACGCCAGGCGGCGGCATATCTCTGCTGATGGCGTCGGATACGGAAGGTGCAGAAGCCACGGAGGGGATGGACTCTGCTGTGGTCGTACCGGTGCGTCCTGCAGCAGCCACCCTTCTGTCCGTCGTGGCGTTTGCGGACGACGACGGCTTGTTGCTTGGTAACAACGTCCGCTGCGTGCGCGTGGAACTCGCTGTGGTCGTTGCTGCGGTTGCTGTTGATGGCAAGGAGGATGCCGAGGCTGATGTTGTTGCTCTTGAGACGGCGGCCTTTTGCTCGCGCGCCTGTAGAGACAAGGCGTTGTTGAGGGGTATGTCTCGCCGCGCGGACGACCGACGCATCAACCCCGTGGCTGGTGCTTGGGAAGGCGTCGCCGTAGTAGAAGAAGAAGAGGAGGAGGAGGAGGAGGGGATGGGAATCGTCGCAGTTGAGGTGGTCGTGAGATTTGTGGTGACAGACTGTGCTGCGCTTCCGACGAGACCGATGGTCCGGGTGGGCCGGTTCTGCGCCCGTTGCTGGGCAGCAAAGCTTTGGGGCGGCGCTCGCAGCAGGCTCGCCGGGGCGAGTGGCAGCGCTGCAGACGATGTCCTCTGTGCCGACGCTTCGATCGCGTTGGCAACGACAGTTGCCGTTTGGGTCGACCACTCGGATAGAGGCGGCTGTGTCGAAGTAGGCAGTGTCGGCGCCGACGCAGATTCGATGATGGGTAGTAGCGGTGTTTGTGATGGTGGTTGCTGTGCAATGGCGCGGTGAGTGGTCCTCGAGCTGCTGCTACCACCTGTTTGGAGCAGCCGGTTCTCTGTAAGCCAGCTGTCGAACGGGCGGTACACGACGTCTTCGGCCAGCGGAATGGCCGGTGTCAAGCCGGCCTGCTCCTCGGCGGCCATTTCCCGCCACACCGCTTTGTACACCAGCTTGGGCTGGTTGATGCCCCGTCCGACGTTGCAGGCGGCGCACATCTCCTTCAGCACCTCCTGGTTCTGTGCCTGGACCCGGCGGCTGCTGGGGTGCTGGTAGAACACGTCCCGGTCGGGCGGGAGCTCCTTGAGGCGGACGGTGATGTCGGCGGGCGTGGGCATGTAGCCCGTGTAGAAAAAGGGGTGCTCAACGATGGCGTCGGGGTCCGGACGCATGTGGGCCTCTTCGAGCATCGACGCCACCACGTGCTTGGCGTCGTCGCTGATGAACCGGACCTCGCGCGCCGGCCACTCGTAGTCGCGCTCCTTGGCGCGGCGGTAGATCTCGTCGGTGGTGGACGACTGGAACGGCGGCTTGGACGTCAGCATGGCAAACATGATGATGCCGAGGCTCCAGATGTCGACCATGTGGTCGTGGCCCTTTTTGCCCTTCTCGAGGATCTCGGGCGCAATGTAGTTGGGCGTGCCGCACAGCGTCGTGCGGCGGATGGTCTGCATGTCGCGGCCAGTAACGAGCAACGCCGCCAGACCGAAGTCGCCGATCTTCGCGTTCATGTTCTTGTCGAGGAAGATGTTGCCCATCTTCAGGTCGCGGTGGATGACGCCCTTGGCGTGCATGTACTTGATGGCGCCGGCGATCTGCACGGCGTAGAACCGCACCTCGGGCTCGGTCACGCCCTTGCGCCGCTTGACCATGTCCATGAGCGAGCCGTTCGGGCACAGCTCCAGCACGAGGTAGGTCGAGCTCTCAAAGGAAAACGCCCGGAAGAACTGGACGATGTTGGCCTGCCGCATTTTGGAGTGAATCTGCAGCTCGGTTTGAAACTGCGGTGCCGGTCAGCGGGAGGATTTTTTCTCAGATACGAACCACACCACAAGCGTTGTCCGCCGCCATCTGCCACTCACCTTTTGCTCCATCTTCGTGGGCATCTTGCTCTTCACAATCTTCAATGCAAAGAGCTTCTTTGTCCCGGCCAGGACGCCGCTGTAGCAGACGGCGAAGCCGCCCTTGCCGAGCAGCTTGCCGACCTGGTACACGGCCCCGTCCTTGCGGTCGGCACTCGGCGGCTCCGTGACGTTGAGCGGCGGCGGCGGCGGGTGCTCTTTGTCCTTGCTGGCCTTGAGCTGTGCGGCCGCTTTTGTTTTGAGCTCGGCCACGGTGGAACGAGGGCGGCGGGCGTTGGCATCCCTAGGCGACAACGCCTCCATGTCGACGCCCTTTCCTACCATGTTGACTTTGGCCTGGATGTGTTTTCCTTGTCATGGATTGCAAGAGACGAAAAATTAAAAAAAAAAAAGGCCGAGAGAACGCAGATGAGATATCAAAGACGGAGACAAGCTATCGAGCGGTTTCGTGATGTCGTGACTTCGTTGACCTGGTTTGTTTACTTTCTTGTCAGCAGAGAGAACGGTCACGCAAGAGCTCCAGAAAGCTCACGCGACAAGCGGCTCACAAATAAGGACAAAAAAATTAAGGAATAAAAAAATAGACAACATAGAAAAAATGAAAATTTCTTGTCAAAAATGAAAAACGAACTCACAGCTTGAAAAGACTCGGTGAAACAACAACGCTTAACCAAAAAAAAAGTAAGAAAAAAGAAGCCTTGGCCGTGTATCAGCGTGCAGTATTGAAAAAAAAAGATAAAAAAAAAAGAAAACACCCGTCACGCAGCTTCGCGAGGTTTAAGCAAGGGAGGTGGGTGTGCTGGTGTTGTTGGACGACAAAAGAAGCGACAACAGTTTGTCCGTTGACATTGAAGACGCTAATGCTTGTAAAGACGGGGGCCGTCCGTTGCTAAGCAACACGAAAACGGTGGGCTCCAAGCTTGAACGAGGCTGCGGGGTTGATTGGCCAATCACTTTCTGTCTGCTTACGTAACAATTTAAGATGCAATGGCTCGACCTTGCTCCGTATTACCAGGCAGCTAGCTCTGTAGGCGGCGACCTCGAGACAAAATCTTGAGTTATCGCCAACGTCGAAGCAGGACAGCCAAGGCGCCAGCCCGCCGCAAATGAGTATCCGGGGTAGGTCAGTGCATCGGTAGAGCAGGAGAAAAGTGTTTCCCCATTGTAAGGCGTGCTAACATCGTGGACGACGACAGCAAAGAAAAGAAGTCCTTTTTTTTGTCCCCTCTCGAAATCGGCGATGCTCTTCGAGTTCGTGTAGCGGAACGGCCTCATTTGCCTCGCCGACACCCATTTGCCTCACGGCTGAATCCGAAAAAGGACTCCCACCAGTCCGTCGCTTCGGCAACACAACGCCGGCGCGATGGTGGCCCTTCCCCTCTTCAAGCTTGCCGCGCTCTTCGTGCGGCACGTTTCCAAATACGGCGCCGTAGGTGTTTCCAAAGCCAAGGGGCGGCCTTTACACTTTTTTTTGGTTGGGTCCTCCCATGCTAATAGCCACCCACACCAGAACCGCATCAAAGTCCGCGCCCACGAGCACCCGCGCTTCCGCAGCTTCGCCGCCCGCTACGGCCAGGCCATCCACCAGCTCAACATGCGCCTCTCCGTGGCGCTGCTGCGCAACGCCGACGCCGAGAAGCGCGCGCGCGAAAAGGCCGAGGCCGCCGAGGCGCCCACCGTCAAGACCAAGGAGCAGACCGAACGCGAGGTGCGCGAAAAGCAAAAGGACGACGCCGACCGCGCCAAGTACGGCACCACGGCCAAGGAGTCGCACCCGGCGACGGTCGTGGTGAACCCGACCGCGGCGGCGAGCATCTGGCGGCGCCGGTTCCGGCCGCTGCCCGAAGCCAAGGCGGTCGACCTGTTCGCCGACGTCATCGGCGACGCATTCATCCTGCTGATCGCCAGCGCGCTGGTCATCTTCGAGTACTACCGGTCGTCCGGCCCCAAGGGGCCCGACCCGCACGCTGAGCGCCTCGAGGCGCTCGCCCAGCAGATGGACGCACTGCAGCGGACGGTCGATGAGCGCGCGCGCGCCGAGACGCTGCGCGAGAGCCGCATCCTGGCGATGGAGGCCGCGCTGCACAACTACCGGGACCCCAAGACGAAACAGCCGCTCCTCGCTTTACCGCCACCGCCACCGCCACCGCCGCCAGCAGACGAGCCAAAGCAAGACGACATACCCGAGCCCCAGCCGCTGCCCGTGACCGCAGCGTAAAAAAAGGGGTCTCTTTGTGCGGGAGACGATGAAGGCCCAGCCTCGCTTACTAATCGTTCAACAATATAGCTCGACAGTGGGAAGGTGCTGCCGGACGACGTGACATTACAGGAAGGACAAAACGAGGAAGGAACGACTCACAATAGGCCCATGAGGCAATGCAGAGACTGCATCGCCACGGGGGGCCAGGACATGCCACTTTGTATATAAACACGCATGACGCACGACGCATGACGCCCTAGCATAAAGGACGAACCAAGACAGGACGAAATACCAAATGAAAAACGCCTCTCAAACAACCATGAACTCATTCCCTGCCTCGCCCGCATCGCCCTTTCGGCGGCCGCGACCGTCTTCGCAGCGTGTGGCCATTCCGCGGAATTTGTCGGCGGCGGCGACGGCGGCGGCACGCCGTGGCAGCGTGCGCCATGCCTACACGAGAGCCGCCTCTGTAGAAAGAAGATGCCGCCCACCACCGCCGCTTCCGCCGCCGGCGGCTGCGTCGTTGTCGTCATCGTTGCCACCGCTGTCACCAGCACAGCAACGACACCGGCCGCCGCCGCTGCTGCTGCCATCGTCCCAGACGCGGATGCGAACGCCGGCACGACCGCCGGCACGGCCGCCTCCACCCCCAGGACCGACGGTGGCGTCGCCGCCCGCCTCGACGCCGAAAGTCGTCAGCAGGGTCTTTTGTGCCTCGCTTCAGGACCGCCCTGCATGGGCGCCGTTGGTGCCCCGCCTGCTCGCCAGCACAGCGGCGCCCCGCTGGGAACGGGCTCGGCTCAGCGCGCACGACCTGGCCGTGCACATCGACCTGGCGCAGCCCACAACGGTTCGCAGGACCGAGAACGACGCCGGCGGCGTCTCCGGTAGCGGCGTGTTTCGGTTTCTGCTCCTGGCGGCGGCCGACGTCGGTCAGCCCGAAACAACGAAACGGGTGCAGCGGCTGCAACTGCGCAAACGTGGTCTCGGCGCAGCGATTGTCTTTTTGCTGGCGCCGTCGTCCACCACGTCGACGCCGAGCGGCGCCGTGGGCGTGGGCGTCGGGCAGGGTCACAAAACAAGCATGACAGCGTATCAACAGCTGCAGATAGAGTGGGTGTTTTTTTTTTTCTCTACTTTTTTTCTGGCAGGTGAAAAGAACGCACGCTCACGCAAACCCTCAACAGCCTTCTTGACACGAACCTACCCATTTTGCCCTTGACGTCCCTGGAGGCCTTGCAGGCGACCCTTGCAGCGTTCTGGAGCCAATTCACCGGGCCGACGATGCAATCCTAGCGGGTAATGATGCACCGGGCGCTAGCTTTGTGCGTGTTGTTGTCGGGTATCAGACACGAAGGTAGCCTTGCAGGATTTTGTCGACTCTGACGAACAGTGCCGTCTGGAGCCAGCCTTGGCCTACAGAGGACGACGATGAGGTTGGTCACTTGTCAGGCTTACACAAATAATCCCCTGAAACAAGAACTCTTTTCTTGAGCGTCTGTAGGTGGCTTATGTGGTGTGGTGTAGATAGCCGCCACCGAACAGAACATCAGAACATCAGGACGTTGTGAGCGCTTAGACCGGGCTGCATCTATTACGACAAACAAACCGGTAGCAGGAGCAGGAGCAGGAGTTCGCCACTTTGCAAGGCTTCACTTTTCATTGTGTCGGCCGACTTTTAGGTCTTACAATCTTGCTGGGCGATGGCTGTGGGTTGCAGGCGGTTTCAGCAGCAAGACTATGTCGGCCAACTGCGCAAAACTTTTGCGTTGCAGCTGGTGGTGTGATGTTGTCGGACGACGGCGGTTGTCGTTGCTTCTTGCCGCCACTGCTTCATCGGCAGGCACAAACTGTTCTTTCAAGAGCCAGGAAGCATTGTTTGAAAAACGCAATCTCTTTATGTTCACCTATTTCGCATTCTTCTACAGCCAACCAGAGGTGCAGGTCTTAAAAAAAAGAAACTCCAATGAGAGGACACTTTCTTGTCTGTGATGGTGTAGTAAAACCGCTGACTTGTTGCGACGTACGACTGAAAAGAGGGAAAACGTGCCTCCTCCGCACTCCTCTACTGTGAACAAAGACGCACAGCGTGCAGCAGAACCCACGCACTGGGGGAGATATTGTTGGCCCACCCACCGCCTTTGCATGGCACACAGCGGCCGGCAATCTTGTCTGTCTCTTGCAGTATCACCGAACTCTGTCCAATGGAAGGCTACATGCATGCTTTCGAGGCATGACCACTCGGCATTCCATTGCCGCGGTTGCGTTGATGAACCGTGAGAAGTGATAGCTAGAAAAACACTCATCATGGAGCGACGAAGTACGCACATCGTGGGAAACATATTTTAGTTTATACGCCATTACCGCATGCGCGAGCACCGTACTTTGTTCTTCTCTACAAACTACATCCATTCATACGACGGTCCTGCACCGCTGGTGATGTGATTGCTAGCGTGTGAAGGACACTCAATTTGCCGTAGGCACTATTTAAATGTGGTGGTGACCCGCGTCCCCTTTCTTTTATTGCCCCTACCTGCTGTTCTCTTATTCGACGTTCACGTCCCCCCTCTCTCAACCTGCTCACCTTCTGACGGTTATTGACCGAGCGATGCCGTCCCGTTTTCCAATCCTCGTTGAAGATTGGCCGTCACCCGGTTCCCCCTCGCAGTAGCGGTGCTCTTGTTCTTTTGCGGGCACATACAAACACGAAAGGTGTGCTGTGATGGGATGTGACGGATGCTAAGAGAACACTAGTCTACGGACGCATATGGGAGAGCGCATTGCCTAAAGCATGCCGTGAAAGAGCAAGTGAACGACGGAGACCAAGGGCACCCCGAAGTAACCTGTCTAGGTACAAAGCAATACCGCTCTGCCCTCAAGGACAAACCCGCCCATGCATTTGACCACCACCTCTTCTGACATGGAGCCGGGTTGGGGTCCAAAACTTACCGCCAGACAGGTTCTGCAGCAACAGCAATACCGGAGGGGCCGTGTCTACGGATATATATATATATATATATACTGTCACCTTCAGCAGTCAGTATTGCTCGCATCTGCGTTTGCTCCAGCATCGCTGCCAAATAAGGTTGACAGCACGGCGTGTTTGTTGGGAGGCGTTCTTTTGTTGGTTGTGTCCGGGTGGCTGGCAGCCCGTTCTTCTCCTCTTCCTTTTTCTCCTCTCTTTCTTTGTCTAGGTTTTCTATTTTTGATGACGAGCTGCATGCAATACTATGTATGTGAGGTGGGCGTGTGATCGGTCTGGCACGAAGATGCATGGATATGCAAGGTGATGGTAGGTGACGAGCGGCCGTGGCTGGAGTAGGACTAGGGCCGGGGAGAGGAACCAAGGATCCAAAGGGTGCTGAACCGTACGGAGTGCTGTAATACGGTCCTCCCAGCTGAATACCCAATGGGCGCCGTTGTGCAGCCGCCCAGGCTAAGGCTAGCATGCGGGCGCCAAGGAAGCGGGGCCTCATGCGGCTAACGGGATATGTGGTAAACGGGGTGTGAGGCGGACGGCCGGCCTTGTGACCTGCACACGATGTCATAGTTGTAGAGTGGTCGTGCCATCACACAATGGCGGAAGACGGTTAAAACCACGATGAGATGGGGAATACGGTCGGCGACGCAACTAAGCGAACGGTCCATTACACGTGTGATGAAGGGAGTCCTCCGGGATCGTACGAGCAAACTGCCTCATTCGGCCAGTGCTCGACTCATGTGAGCAGATTTACAACAATCCCAAATTAGTTGGTCTTTACAACGGAATTAGCTATTCTCCTTTCGCAGGGAATCTTACCTATCACGACGGCCATGTCCGCTGCTCTGCGACCACTGGACGGGAGATGATCCGCTAATTGCCTCCCACGCCGGACGCTAAAAAGATGAACGTCTTATGCAACTATGCATCTATGCGAGTAGCCTCGTAGTCTCGTACCAATCAGCGCTTGGACCCTTTTGCCCCTTTCAGCTCCCCCAGCAGCGGGTCGCGTTGGGGGCCGGCCCAGGCCCCAGGCAAGCGCCCCACACCGCACTAGTGGTATGTAAGTCGCCCACTCCAAAACAGTCTCTGCGTCAGAAGAGATGCCCCCGTCGAAGGGTCTGTCGGATCGTCCGTCTCAGCGTGTTTGAGCAAGGCAGGCTGTGTACGGAGTACGAAACCACAAAGGAATACGATTTTTTGACTACAACGTACTGTAGTTCTCAAAAGGCCACCGTCGCTGGGCTCCGCAAAACGGCTCATCAGTTCAGGACGACAGTCAGCATCGTCACCACGCTTTTAGGACTCTTGCCATGGAGTACTGAGTACGACACCGTGCTCTCGTGCTACTGGCCAGCCACATCGTTTTCTGGTCATTCTCGCCGCCTATGCCGCTTGTGCCTTGCGAGCACAGCATATGCCTCCGCAGTTCGGTCCCAGACATGGGCACCGTTGGGGGCCGTTTTTTTCCCAGGAAAAAGCATCAGAAAATGGTACGAGGGCACATTCCTTGGCGAGCGGAACGCATACATATAGCGTCCAAGTGCTATGTTTTTCCTGGTGACAAGTTGCCGATAACAGAGACCGGTACTTGCTGGCTACTTCGCCGTCTTTACCTGCACCACGGCCGTCGCAAGTACCGTGGGCGTCGCTTCTATATTCGGCAACTTCGTTGTGGCGGGGAGGACAGGTACTCCGTTCTTATATGTATCCTCATCGTTGTACGAAGTACCCAGACGGACAGGGATTCGGGAAGGGGGGTGGCAGGGGAACGCCTGCAACGGAACGTTGACGCCTGTGATTGGCTGGCACCCTGGCCCTTTTAACCGCCGAGGGGGAAAATTGGGCTAGACAGCACCTCGCCAATCACACGGACATCGCAACCTCTCTCGTCTGCTTTTGGCTTGTTCCTCCGTATTGTTGTCGTCGTCTCGCAACCACGTTCGATCCTGTGTGCTACATCGTATGAACGATTTCTTGGCCCTGTTTCTCATCTTGGACAGCACTCGTCCAGTCGATGGTCCATGGCCGGACACAATGGCTTCCAAAGAGCGCCCCCTTCTCGGCCGGTGGCTGACGGGCCGTTTTACTTTTGACACGCCTCTTTTTCTTCTTCTTTCTTTCTTTGTTCTTTTCTCTATTCTGTGTTCTTTGACTCCGTAGCTCGTATCCTCCTCGCTTCCCCGTGTAAGCGGCCACCCGCCCGCTCAGTGCAGCCGCTTCCTGCAGCCGAGACCGCACGCACATTCTCTTTTTCTTTCTACCCCAGCAGAAAAGGAAAAGAAGGTCAACCAATAAACCAATATATGCAAAAGCAAGTTCTCCTGACGTAAATACATAGAGAGAAAAAAAACCCACAGACAGTTTGAGACGTGGAAGAGAAAAACTACTTATGCACCAGCCTTTCCTCTCTTTCGACCCCCCTTAACCCCCCCCCCCCTTATTTCTCCCTTTTTATTTTCTTTCTCACTTTCTTTCCCTTCCCATGTCGAATATCAAACTTGAACGTGTTTCCAAAGTGCAAAGCAAAACCAAAACAACAAGCCTTTGTTCCGTTCATCGTCGTCCTCCCGTCCTCGTTCTCAAGTCCCCTATCCATCACTCCTTTTCAACTGTTTCTCTTCCTTTTACTTTGACACCCATCTCCCCAGCCCGTCGACCGACCTCGAGCCACCGCCTCCGTGCTCCGCCTCCCCTGGACCCGGCCGGTCCAACGTCTGAACATCAAACAACGCTCTTTCATGCAAAACGCATCTCGACGCCCTCCGTGTCCACACTCCACCGCAGCCTCACCCCAGTGTCATTGCATTTCTGGATCCCTTCTTGTCACAGGTGGCAGGCCGACTCTCGACCGGAATCGCACATTCCCATCTTTGATTCCCATCCCACGGCTTGCTTTCCCCATCGCCAGCCTCAGACGTCTCGCAACTTTCCCATCCACGTCCCGTTGTGCCTCTGCTGCCTCCCTCCCACCCCCTACTATATCTGCTCGCCCTCCTTGTCCCTTGCCTCCACACTAGAAACAGTCGCTGCTTCATGCCGCTCGGATGCCCGCCGTCGTTATAGACCAGATCGCCCGAACGTGGATCGCAAACGAACGACATTGTCCACGACGTAGGACCACCCGCAGACACAGCAACCTCGACGACGACGACAACAACGACGAAGACGACGAAGGCAGTCTTGTTCTGCACGCCCACAGAACGCCTGCGTTGTGTACAATCACCGCGACGTCTCCTTCACTTATCCACCAGCAGCATCAACCCACAAAAACATCCGACACGGGCCCCCGTCGGAGACTGGACCGTCTGATCCCAGACGTTCCCGGCCGCGGGTGCTGCCCTGGGGGCACGTACGCCAACCCAGCGTCGAGGCCCCATTATTCACTGCTACCACGATTGCCACCGCCGCCGCCATCATAGCCTTGCGAGAACAAGGGGATTTCGTTTTGCAGTAGAAAGAAAAGAAGGCCGTCCTCTTTCTTTTTACTTCTTCCTCCCCCCCCTTTTTTCTTACCTCCCTATTCCTTCACTTCTTTTTCTTCCTTTTCCAGCGTCGTGTGCCATCGCTTTCTTTTTGTCGATAGCACGTTTCTTTTCATATCGACACTGGTTGTTGCCTTTTTTTTTTCTTTCTTTCGCTTCTTCTTTTTTCTTAGCATTTGCTTAATTTTTTCTTTCTTTTTGAATTTCTTTCCCGCGGGGCCGGCTACCTGCTTTTTTGTTCCTTTCCCTCTCTCCCTTCCTCGACGAGCCTCGCATCGACGACCCAGCGCTTTGGAACGGACGGCCTTGGGGGTTTGAAGGATTGTTGTTGGAACGAAAGAACCGCCAGGAGACATCGATCGCTCGAGCTGGGGAAAGGTGACAGCTGGAAGAAAAAAAGGAAAGGAAACGTGAACGAGACCGAAAAGAAATCCGAGAAGCACACCGTCCGCCATCATGGGTCGTCTGATCAAGAACCACTGGGCACGGCTCATTGTCCTGACCGCGGCAGCTTGTACGTGGTCTTGTTTTTTTTCCCGTTCCTGTTTGCTTGGGGAAAATTCGGTTCCATTGTCTGTACTAACATCCCCCCAGACCAAGTCGCTGCCGCCATCGAAGGCTTTTTCTGGCCGAAAATCCTCTGGGACTTTCTCACCCACAACCTGGACCCCGTCGTCAAGCCGGTGCCCATTCTGCAGATCCTCAATCTGCTGTTCGGCCTCATCGTGCTGGCCTGGGAGTGGCCGCTGGGCTTCATCGCCGGCACCGCCGTCCACCGCAGCCTCGAGTCGCGCCTGGCCGTCCTGCCGCTGACGGCGCTGGCGGCCGTGCTCATGTACCAGAGCACCAACGCGGCCATCTACTACGTCGTCGGCATGATGGTGTATTTCTGGGCCTACAGCGAAGGCGAGGTACGTTTTTTTTTTTCAAAGACGTCTTCCGCAAAGATCAAGGAACAGTCACTAACAGGATCACAGATCATCTGCGCCAAGCCCTGGACGCTGCCACAGCGCGGAAGCCGCGCCGGCATGGGCCGGGCATAGAATCGGACGGATTTTGTACTGCACCGGGGGGAAGGGGGGAGCTCCGCTTGTTCCCGGGAACCGCTCAGCCCCATTCCTTTTTTTGCCACACAGCTCCTTTACGATCACGATGTCGTCACGTCCCCCGAATCCTACCGGACGACATATTCTGAGCACACCAATGTTCCGCTTGCCCCGATGCAATATAGAACGCACCAACAGTCACAGACTGTCGAAAAAGGAAAGGGCTTCTCGAGACAACAAAGAAAGCCGCGCACGCGCAAAGCAATTGGACCATAACAAACCACTTTTTCAATCGATTAGAAGTATCTCGAACTCGGGACATGGCGGGTTTCTACTTTTGAAGGCATAAGAAGGGAAGGGGGGGAGGGGGGTTCTAGTTCTCGAGCAACAACACGAGGTGTTGATTTTTCACTTTCCTATATTTTTCTTGTTCCCATTTTCTCTCTTCTCCCCCCGCCCGCCCTCATACTTCTGTTGATTTCAGACAGAGTGGGTGTGAGGCGAAACAGCCTGCATGTTGCTGGCGGTGGCTAGACACAAAATAAGGGAGGGTGAAGGCCTTCGAAGCCATTTGATGAAGGATCACAACAGAGATGAAGAACCAAACCAAAATAACATAAATAAAGCATTTAGAAAGCCCGAAACAGAACGGGTGGTTTCATACATACAAAAAAAAGGAAAATAATAAATAAATAATAAATAAACAGAACCGCGACTTGGAATCATGAAGGGACAGGCGATTTATGGGAGCAGCCTTGCTCGTTTCGTCCATAGGTAAGACGACATACTGGAAGACGACTACGCCGCCTACTTGTTGTTGTCCGCGTTTGTTTTTTCAGCATGAACAACGCACTGCAAGGCTATTACATCTAGCTATAAAATGAGAATGATAAGCGGTTCACACGTCCCGTCGAGATATATGCAACGGGTAACCCTTTTTGATATTTTTTATGTTTTACTTTTTTTGGTTTATTATGTATTCCTGCTGTTCTAGTTTCTTTATCGGGCCGTTTCTTGCTTGTTGTTGTCTCTTGAACGATGCTCAACACGCAGAAGCATAACGCCCGGAGACGGTTGCGTGAACGGCCTTTGCTGGTTTCGCAGAAAGGCTTTCTCGCTCTTGTTGGATGCTCTCTCGTCTCTCTGAGCTGCAAGCAAACACGCAGCCTACACCCCGTACACGATCGTTCCCCCTTCGGCTCCGTCACGCCCCCCGAATTCCCTGGCCCGTTCGCTTTCTTTAATAGCGCCCGCCTGCTGTATCGCCCCGGCTGCCTTGCGACTCGTTCCGCACGCCCTGCCGTTCGGGGCCCTGTCGTTGTTAGGCCACTGTTTTGTGCTCCCATTTCTCTTCTTCCACTGGGCAAACCAATCACCCGCAAAGAAGAACTCACCTCGGTCTCCTGCAGCGTGCCGGTCTTGAGGATCTTCGTGATGACCTCCTCGTCGACGTGCGTGCCGAACTCGTTGTCGAGCGTCCCGTTGGCGGCCGTGTTGTACTCGCCCTGTACGCCTTGCCTGGGGAGCATGCGTTAGCATCAATATATACCTTTGAGCCATTTTCCTTCCTTTCACACGCCACCGCTAGGCACGTACTTGTGCGTGACAAACACCTGAAAGGTCGAGACGAAGTGGCTCAGCGGCACCGACGAGTCCGTCTTCCACTTGCGGTAGGTGTCGAGGTCGTCGACGAAGACGACAAAGTCGTCGTCCTTGCCCCGGTGGTGGACCTTGTTCTGATGGGCTTCGCCGCGCGGCATGATGATGGTGAAGAGGGGAATGGAATGAAGAGGATAAAAGGACGTAGAAGAAAATAGTTAAAAACGGTTTGTCTTGGTCGAAAAAAATGGAAGAGTGAGGATGATGGTCTTGTCTGCTGACGGACGAGATAAATGTCGATTGCAATGGACGTTTGTCGGGGTAGTGAAAAGAAAGAAGATGAAGTGTGGTTCGTTCCCTTTTTATTTGTAGAGAAAGCAAGAGGTATACGAAAACTGGAACACAACCAAAAATTGCGTGACCTACTTGTATTATGTACGAAGAGGCCCGCACAATCATTCTCACTGCACCTTCTTTTGTTTGCTCTTTTGCTCTTTTTGCTGTTCTTCGCTGGTTCCTGGTTGGGGATTGGCACCACAAGGAGACATTACGTCATGGGGTATTACAAGCGACTGCACGAAGTACTATTGCGGGAAGAACGGGGAAGTCCCACCCATTTGTGTAAAAGAGCTTCCTTTCTTTGTAATCCGAACAAAGGTCACGCATGTACGGAGTACTTAGTATTACTCAGTTGATCAGCGCCCGCAATTCCCACGTCCCGTACTTCTGCTTCCACCTTTAAAAAAGCTATACGTTACCTCTACGAACGTGTAAACTAAGTGTTTCTTCTAACGTATTACCTAGTCGCTCTTTCTGCTGCTACAACGTAGAGAGTAGAGCTCTTCTTCGCCCTGGAAATCCAAGCTGCAGGATAACCTACTAAAGGCCTTTGCTTCCCGTCTTCCCAGTCCCGCGTGCACCATGCAATGGCACGTTGAAAGAGCTCACGTCATTGCGGGCCTAAACTAGGTCCAAGCTTGGACGTGGGACCACGAAAACAAACACCTAGAATTGCTCCACCCGGCAGGGCTAACAAGGCTTCTTCTCTTTGCCAATAACAAAGTTGTGGCAGAAGACCTCGCTTTCGTGGAGGGACGCCAATTTTGGCTAAAGAAGCTGCTTTCGACCCTTTCCGACATACAGCAACCCCCTATAGATGATAACTCTTCTTGTTGCCACTCAAAAATGCGCACCAGGCACCAAGTGAAAGTGCTGTTGTCGTGTGACCGAGAATGAGGTCTCCCCACTCCACTTCCAACTTTTATTGTAAAAAGTGGTGTAAGGATTGGCGGAACGCCCCGCGGTGGAATTTGCGAGCCCTTGACTGGTGCTTGAGCGAGGTTGCTGGAGAGGCCTTGCAGGGCTGCCGCGTCAATGGTTGCATCGCTTCGTAGCCAGAACCGCACGACGAAAGATTGATGGTGGATTGTGAGGTTCCCGTATCGTGGCGTGTCAATTGCGGACGGTAAAACGACTGGTCACAGGAAGTGGCTTGCAGGACCGGCGACATTCTACCGCTGTCCGAGCTGGTGTCTTCTTTTTGTACTTGTAGGCCGTCTGGTTTGGTGCTGCATTGGATGTTCTCGTTGCTGGTCTTGGTGCTTCGCTTCCCGTTGGTCCGTTCCTACCAGCTTTCTTCAAAAAAACGAGCAAAAGCGCGCCGAATCGAGATAGCCGTGGCCTTTTTCTCCATCGTGTCGTTCCGAAAGCCTTGAGGCGCCGGCGCGTTGCATCCGTAGGCGTGGCTTTGGTTTTCCTGTGGCTTGTTCTTCAGGGCCTCCAGGCAATACAGGGCTTGCTTGGCCACTTCAAGACTAACGCTTTCGTCTTCATCGCCCCTTAGCAATTGCCCGCTCTCCAACTTTGCGTCCGATTCATCGCTGCCCGGGCTCGAAGATTCTTGTGGCGACGATAGGCGAGCACTGCTTGGCTCGACATTCGGAACCGTTTTGCGCACGCCGGTGCGGCTTAGTGGCCTCCTGCCAAACGTGCTAGAGAGGTTTGCCACGCTCATCTTGCGGATGGCGGAGGAAGCCGGCGACCGAACGAGACGTCCACCTCGGGGGTGGATCGTCATCCCAGGGAACGGCAAAATGTCCTGTGTCCACACGTCGGCGGTCAAAGTTTCAAGGCGAGCTCGGTCTTCGCGTCGTGGGGCAAGCACGGGTATTCGTGAGTTCGTCTGGAGCGACTGGGACCGGTTGATACATGCTTTGTCAGGCGACGCCTGCGGTGTTCCCAGCTCAGCACTGGTATTCTTCAAAATGACCTGGCATAACTGTGACTTGCTGCCACCAGTCGTTGCACGGCGTATCGACACCCGCCTGGCTATCGTACCTACCCGGCGTCAAGAGTCAGCGGCCGGAATGAGAATCCTAACAAGCGCCTCTGCGTTGCATCGTATTGCACATGATCTTTTTCCTTACTAGGCTTGCCGTAAACAGCTCCAAGGCTTTTGATGTTCAACGCAAGAAAACCGGGACTCGAGGCATCTGCGTGCGTCCGATCACCGTTCTCAGAACGGTGGCTGAGCCGCTGTCTCCATTCGCACTCCTCCTTCGATGTGCAAGCCGTCATTACGACTTCGTAGAGCTGGTAGTTGCACTCAAAAAATAGTTTCCATGAAAACGGCGCGGAGTGGCATTGCAAACCTTGTCAAGGTCAGTTTGTTTGGGACTCCTGTATACACTTGCAATGAAGACGTGCTGCACCTACCTCTGCCGTTGTCGGCCTCGTCCAGACTGCAACTACCCAAATGTAAACAGGCTCGTATCGTGTAAACCTGATTTGCCTCTTCGCATGAGGCAAAACAGAGCCAGTCGCGGTAGAGAAGGCAAATCATATAGCTGCCTTTAATAGAGGTTTTTGTCTGCCAGCAAACATGAAGGACTCCGCAGAGTTGGATGTGGCCCAAAGAACGAATGCGGCTTTTTGGATTGCCAGTGAGTTCCTATGTGACAAGTCACAATATCTCCCCGTTAATGACAGCATTCCTCTTTTTTTTGCCCTGTGGTTGACTACGAGAAAGAAAGAAACGAGACGTACATGGCTTGGAAGGACTAGGCGATCCTGAAGCAACCACGTTCTTTCGAGTGTATTTTTGGTGAACGAGTCGTTGGCTGCTCGATTCATAGCGGCCGTTACTTCTCGTAGACGAGCCAAAGCATGCTCGATGTCCGCGTATGAGTCGGGACAGTCGTAAATGGGTGTGTATTTCAGAAGCTCACCGAACAAAAGAGGATATTTGCAAACTCTCTGTATAGGCTAAGGTTTCTCTGTTAATGTATGCGTACGAGCGCTGGCTGCTTAGAGTCCCCTCGAGAAACAAAACGAGCAAATGTCTTTAATGCGCACCTTTGCTAGTAGGTCGCCAAGCGTCAAAGCCTTTTTGGAGTCTTTTGAATCGTTGGTGGAGCTGAGGCAATATGCCAACGTCTCGAGTCCTTTTTGGTATTTACCCCAGTTGGGCATCAGGCGATAGGCCGCTCCCAGGTCGTTGAACATCAACTTGTATTTCGCCCCATATTCTTCGTACACGAAAAAGCTATGCATCTAAGCTTGTTTCAGTTCCGTGCAATTTTACTGGAAAGCTTGGGCAAAACTCACCTTTCTCGTAAATACTCTTGCCACCTCTGCTGCTACGAGAGGTTCCGCAGTCATGCCTGGTGTCTGCTTTAAGCACAGCTCTTCCGCCTTATTTTCAAGAAGGGCGTCGAGGCCTTCTTGTTCGTCGTCGTCGCAACCGGCTGGCGCGCAGGTCGTGCTGCTTGGAAGCTCCATCTGGGTGTATTCTGAATCAGGAACCACTTTGTGAAGTTCTCCGAGCAGCTCGTCGTGAAGTTCAACGATGTCGGCGAGGTTGTTGTTTATCGACGACCGAAGACCGGCGTGCAAGGAAGGCGACGAAGCGAAAATAGTCATATAGGCCTTTGTTTGTTAGCACATGGACAAAAACGTGCACACGATTTGAGTATAAGTATCAAAAACCTTAAGGCCACGCGGAATAAGCTTACGTTCATTAGAAACTTGATGTCCCCAATATACCCTTCTTCTGTTCGGATCAATTCTTCGAGAATACGCCTCCGGTGTAGGGAGCGTTTCGTGACCGCGGAGTCCAGCTGCTGCGTACCACGAAGACGACCGTCTTCGGAGTGTCGGACAGAATAGGAGGCACGGCTGCTGCGGTTCGTCCGAGGCGGTGCGTTCGACGAGCGAAGCGTCCATCTGCGGGACTGGCCCATGATGCTGGCGCTCGCGAGGCTTATGCTCGCGTTTCTGGCCGCCGACACAAAGGCAAACGACGACACCGACGACGAGTGGCGGCGGCAATTACCATGGGAGCCGGTGTTGGCGTTGGCCGGCTGCCGCGAAGAAAGGGCCGACGCGGGCCGGCGGCTCCCGTGCAACTGGGGGGTTCGCCGTCGTCGTTCGAACCGCCGTCGGTTGAGGGTCCGTACCCATTTGTAGAACGGTCTCTTCTGCTTAGCAGGCGAACATAGTGGCTCTTCGACGACAGACGGGGCGGCCACCGGAGCCGAAAGAACTGCTTGAAATTCGTCTTCCTGCTCGTAGGCCGTCCACATGGCCCCGATGTCCTCCGAGCCACGTTTCGCTTGACTTGGACCGCGGTGCGAGGTCTGTCGAAGCGGGAGGTCTAGCTGAGTATCAATGCAAAGACCACCACTGGTTGCATTCTCACCGCCGTCGTTGCCTTGCAGGAGGCACGGAGCCGAACGAGAAAGCGGAACGGGATGGGACGTGGACGACGGTCGACGCTTCTTGGTGTCTTCTCGATTCTTGTTGGGTTGGGCCATCGCAAAAATCGTCGTGGTTACGTGGTAGAAAAAAGAAAGAAAAAGGAGGAAAACAATATAAAAAGCACAAGATAAATGAAGAAAGCAAAGAAACAATAAGAGACGGAATTTCGCCAGGAGAACGATACTCTTGCAAAGGCGCTCAAAACATGACCACAGAAAGACAAAAAAAGTATGACAGAAAAGGAAAAAATTAAAGAATATTTCGGCTTTTAGATATAAGAAAAACAAGCTGGAAAGAGAAAAAGAAGCAAAATGCAACGGATGGACACTGTTTATTGAGTCAAGGGGAAAGAGGCATTGTCAGAGGACTCATTGTCTGTCGTTCGTTCGCTTCTATACCGAAGAAGGAAAGTACGTTCGAACATGTCATGTTTGTCAAGCAACCTGTCTAGCAAATTCTATTTAGATTCCAAGTACAGAATTTTCTCAAGCAGGAAAGTACGATCACGAGACTCAGGGAGTTTCGTTCCTTCTGTAAATGGACGTTATTCTGTAGACTCGATGCTGCATAGCGCGATTTGAGCTTTCACGATATGCGCTTTCGTAGCTGAAATCTAGTAAAAAACACAGAGCCACACAATGTACAAAGGACACTCAAAAAATAAAAAATAAAACATCTCATCCTCCTCGGTAAACCCAGCAAAAACTGTTTATTAAAATGTTAAAAAAAGAAAAAAAAAATGAAAGGGTGGAGGAAAAGGAAACAATAGGTAAGGGAGCTGCAACAGAGCGTGTAGGTCGCTAACGGGAACGGGCACGTGCCAGAGAGCCTGCTGTGGCGTGGGGTCTAGTTCGGGGAACGGCGCCCCTCACGCGCGTCATTCTGCCTGGTGCATTTGTGAAAGAAGTTCAAAGCGTCCCAGCGAACAA
This sequence comes from Fragosphaeria purpurea, assembly GCA_002778095.1. Taxonomy (NCBI): domain Eukaryota; kingdom Fungi; phylum Ascomycota; class Sordariomycetes; order Ophiostomatales; family Ophiostomataceae; genus Fragosphaeria; species Fragosphaeria purpurea. Next base: position 1,178,962 of record PCDL01000022.1, on the reverse strand, counting down.
CTCGATTCATACACCTTCCACAACATATCCTGGCCCTTTTGCCTTGGCGCGTCGACGATGTTTTTTTTCCTATAGCTTTTGACAGAAGAATGGGTTTGCCTCTCAGGATGAGCAACATTCATGCGCCGACCGTGCCCTCGGGGCCAACCTCGGCTCCGCCGACCAACGGAAATGCGCGGCACCTGTCTTTCGCGGAGCTACAGCGCAAGAAGGACGCTATGGAAGCCGAGCTGAAGGCGCTTGGCGGCGTCCTCGCTTCTGTGAGTAGCAGCTTTTGCTATTTTATTGTCCCGGAGCCCTCCCCCGTCTTCTCTTGGTTCTGACGAGATCACGGTTGGCCATAGCACAACGTCGACATGAACACCTCTCTTTTGACGCCGGACGGCTTTCCACGAGCCGACATCGATGTCGCGCAAAGTATGGAAAATCCTGGTCTCTTCCACTCACCATGCGACAAAGACGCAGTAATGCTAACCGGACCTCTTCCTTACAAACTACAGTACGGACGACGCGGTCGCGCATCATTCACTTGCGCAACGACTACAAGGAGCTCATGGGCGTGATCGAGACGTTTTTGCACGAGCACTTTGCCAGCCTCGCATCCGCCGACGAAGACGTGGCCGCGGCGGCCAGCCGCGGCGCAGACAACCCCCGGCTTCTCCCCGACTCGGTCCCCGAAACGTTGGACCCGCCGTTTGCCAAGGTCAACAGCGTGTCCGACGGGAGCCCGGCGGCCGAGGCTGGCCTGGTGGCGGGCGACCAGATCCGCGCGTTTGGCTACGTCACCCTTGCGAACCACGACAATCTGAAAAAAGTCGCCGAGTGTGTGCAGGGCAACGAAGGGGTACGTGTTTTTTGTTTTTGTACACAAGATATCCCACGGGTCAATTTTTTATTTTTTTTTTTGGTGCTGACCTCGACGCAACAGAGACCAATCTTGGTGAAGGTGGCAAGAAGTACGGGATCGGGCAGCTTGCAGGAGCTTCGTTTAACTTTGACGCCACGACGGAACTGGGGAGGGAGAGGGTTGTTGGGCTGCCATATTTTGCCGATTTGAATAAAGGGCATCGGCCATCGATCTCTCGTTGGCGGCCGGCCGGCCGGCCTGTTGAGCTCGGTCGTCCTCGCCAAAGGGGCCCATCCAGCCTTGTTCTGTCGTTGATACCCAGTGAATGTATGTTTTAGGAGAGTGATTTGCAATAGCAACAATTCTCCTGTGTTATGTAATGTGCTTCTCGAGGTGGTCGTCTTAGACGGTTGAATTGTCTTTGCTTTTGGGAAAAGCTTGCCTAGTCGTTTCCGTCCTCCGTAGAGCTTTCTTTCGCCTTCTCTTTTGCCCCTCCGTTTGCCCCTCCCCTCCTCGCCCATGCACTCCTTCTGTGTTTGTAATACTATCACGTGATATACTTTTCTTTTTGGCGCCCAACCCGGTTTTCACTGTAGCTGGCCGCCAAAGCGGCTGGCGCCTCGCTAGGAGGACCAAAACAACAGCCCAGGGCAGAAAAAGAAAGATCATAAAAAAAGATTTCGCCTTTTTGACTTCTTTCCATTTCCATCCCACCCCCCATTCCCTTTCATTCTTCCTCTACAAACCCAAAACATCACGGTCTCACCCAGCCACGAAAATTATCGCAAAAAGGTGAAATCCATTCCAAAAATGTCACCGTTATCATCTCTTGCCTTGACCGTCTTTTTTCTTTTCTTTTAATTTTCTTCCCCTCCGACCGACGGGGGCCTCGCATCACTCCCCGCCTTTTTTTTTGTTTTCCTTTCTCGCGTGTCAACAAACGACAACTGCAACGAGGACGACGACGAATTTGCAAGCTGACGTTTGTGCCCAAAATCTAGGATTTCCCGCACCGTTTCTTGTTTCGATCTCCTTTTTCCATACTCGTTTATTGCTGAACTACCGCAACCATGACCGAGGCTGCGCCCGCAAGCAACGTGCCGACCTTCAAGTTGGTGCTGGTCGGTGATGGCGGCACTGGCAAGGTGGGTATTCTCTCTTTCTTTCGGAGAGGCGTTTGATGAGATGTACTTTTTGTGTGTGCTAACCATGTTTCCTTTACTGTGCTTTTTCTCGATAGACCACTTTTGTCAAGCGCCATTTGACCGGCGAGTTCGAGAAGAAGTACATGGCGACACTCGGCGTCGAGGTTCACCCTCTTGGCTTCACCACAGTAAGAAACGATTCCACACGCATAGAGGCAAAATACGAATCGATGGCGGGCGTATTGGGCCGTCGTCTATTTCTTTTTTTTTCTGCGAAATACTGACAATGTCATCAATAAAGAACTTCGGCCCAATCCAGTTCGACGTCTGGGACACAGCCGGCCAGGAGAAGTTCGGTGGCCTCCGTGACGGCTACTACATCAACGGCCAGTGCGGTATCATCATGTTCGATGTGACGTCCCGCATCACCTACAAGAACGTGCCCAACTGGCATCGTACGTATTCCCTATTTATTTATTTATTTATTTTTTTGCGCGTTTTGCCCGCAAACGAACTCATTTCTAACCGCTTTTACGTTATATAGGCGATCTTGTCCGCGTTTGCGAAAACATCCCGATTGTCCTTTGCGGCAACAAGGTCGACGTCAAGGAGCGCAAGGTCAAGGCCAAGACCATCACGTTCCACCGCAAGAAGAACCTGCAATACTACGACATTTCGGCCAAGTCCAACTACAACTTTGAGAAGCCGTTCCTGTGGCTCGGCCGCAAGCTGGTCGGCAACCCGTCCCTGGTATGTTTTTTTTTTTTTTTGCCCCAGGATTTTGGCCCCTGTTCTAGACAGACTCTAACTTGAAGCCAAGGAATTTGTTGCTGCTCCCGCCCTCGCTCCTCCCACCGCCCAGGTCGACGAGGCCCTGCTCGCGCAATACCGCAAGGAGATGGAGGACGCTGTCAGCATGCCGCTGCCCGGCGACGACGAGGACGACGACTTGTAAATGACTCGCGCGGCCGCCTTTTGTTTTCTTCTGACGACAGTGGGGGAGATCAAAGGTACGCAGACCAACGTACCCACGGTTCCTGCCCGGTTGAAGAAGGAGGGAGGGAGTTTGCATCGACCTGAGGGACACCGCTAGATAGACCAAAAAAGGGGAACATATGGGAAAGAGTCGGAAAGCGAAACAACCACAACTTGGGAAGGGAAGGGAAAGACGAGGGCATGCATTAGGATGACAATGACGTGTGAAAGGGCACCAGACAAAAAAAAGGGAAGCAAGGGGGAGGGAAATTCACAAAGCTCTATCGATTTTGGGGTGCAAGACTCTCCTTTTTGCTCCCCTTCTTTTTTTATTCCCATGTCTTTCTTCTAGTGATTTCTCTGCTTGCGCTCTCGTCGTCTTCGAATTTGATCTACCACCGGCAGCCCAAATCGATGCGTCTCGGCAACGCACAACGCACTCTTGTTACGTTTCGACACAACTGCACACGGCTCGGTGTCGATGGACATTTTTTTTAGTTCTAGCCGCCCCATACAGATAGCTACATCAAATAGATTACTCTCCAAGAAAAAAAATATCACTGTTTTTATTAGAAGAACATCGCAAACTGGGAGGGTCTTGTTACGATTTCTCTCTCCCCTGGGTGACAAAAGCGGTGAGCACAAGCTTTCTCAACATTGTGTGGTTCAACCGAAATTTTTCCCTCTTACGACGGTGGTGGGGCAAGGTTACCCCCCCTCATACTTGACTATCAAAGCTCTCGGCGCGGTAGAGCTGTTTGCAGCAGAAGATGGGTCACCGTCACACAGTCGTTGGAAATGGTCGCACACGGTTGCTTTGCACATTGCTTCCGAGTCGGGTTATGTAATCGCGTATATACCGCAGGCTGTTCGCATTCTGACTGGTGATGTTTTGCTCCGTAATGGTCTTCTATACCGTGAGATGAATGGCTTTTGGCAAGACAAAAATAATATGATTCGCCCATGTCTCATTAAATAATTATTCGCCAATGCATTATTTTTGGCTCTGCTCATTACCCGTCGTGCCTTTTTTCGGGTGAGTTCTAACGTCGGCTGGGAGGCGGCATCAGAGCCTCTCTCCTTCTTTTCTCTTCCTGTTTTTGTTAGGGCCATCCACATACAACCGCTTTCGCCTGTTCTTCCCGTGGAGAAGATCCAGACTCTTCTTAATTTATAAATGTTAGATCGCAAGCCCATTTCCCAACGTGCGGCCATGAAGCCCAATAAAAAGTAATGTTGTCTTGATTTTCTCCTTGTCACCACGGGCTGTTTCGTTTCCAGAGTAGCACGAACCCTGCAGGCAAAGCATGGAGAATGAAGACGGCCAAAGTCCTCACCGTATTTGCGGCGCTCTGGTCCCTCGGGCAGGCCGATGGCCTTGACAGTGACGACCCCTTTCGTGCAATCCCCGTCTCCGCTTCGGCCTCGGTGCGCGTCCGCGATGCTAGCGCCGTATGCGCCAGCACGGCGGCCGGTTCCGGTTCCGGTTCCGGTTCCCGGTCCTTTGTCGGGTTTGTAGACCTCGACAACGACGACGCGGCGGTCTCTGCCCACACGTTCTTCTGGTTTGTCGCGGCCACGCACAACCCGAACACGGCGCCCTTGACTGTCTGGTTGAACGGCGGGCCAGGCACGGACTCGCTGCTTGGCTTCTTCAACGGTAGGATCTCGGCCGTTTTCTGTTTTTCTTGGTTTTTCCGTTGCGGGAACGAGAATCATTTAGTAGGTGCTGGGGAAAAATCAGAAAATCAGAGGATAAAAAAAAAACTGACATGGCGGTCTGCACCAAAGGCGTCGGACCTTGCACAGTGGCACCGAACCTCACGACGGCGGCGAACCCGCACACGTGGTCGGCCGCATCGAACATGCTGTTTCTGTCCCAGCCGGTGGGCGTGGGTTTCTCGTATGAGTCGGTTAGAAACAGCAGCAGCAACGGCACGACGGGCCGGAGTACGTGGACGACTGCCCGGGCCAGCAACACCAAGGAAGCAGCCGTTCTAGCATGGGATGTTTTGCAGACGTTTGTGCAGGCACTGCCCCAAATCGACGCAAGGGTGAAGACGCAAACCCTGCATCTGTGGACGGAGAGGTAACGACGACCCCCAACGACGGACGGGGACGTCGAAAGCATTTGAGCCCAGGAAATTCTCGTCGAACTAACCTGTTTTGCTGGGTTGGTCAGTTATGGTGGTCATTACGGTCCCAGTACGTTTTTGTTACCAGCCCAGATTGGGTGAAACCCTCTCCTCGACAGACAGACTAATACAGCGGACGAAGCCTTCTTTCGGCACTTTCACGAGATGAACGAGAAAGTCAACAACAAGACGGTCTCCGGGATTCCGCTGCAGTTAGGAACGTTGGGCATAAGCAGTGGCATCATCGACGTGCTCTCTCAATATCCCTCGGTTTGTTTGTGTTTTTTTTCTTTTCTTTTCTTTGTTTTTTTTTCTTTGTTTGGTTTCGTTCCGCTTCGCGTCTCTTTTCTAACTGCGTAATAGTTTCCTGACTACGCCGTTAACAACACGTATAACATACAATTGGTGTCGGAGGAAGGTAACTAGAAAGAACTCGATGACATCTACTTGCCTAGCGACATGGCAATGTGCTGACTCTTTTTTGCTTTCCAATTTAGTTTCCAACTATATGGACTTTGCCTGCCACATGCCAAACGGCTGCATAGACCAGGCACAGCAATGCCTCTACGAATACTATTACGACAGCAGCAGGTTTGTTTGTTTGTTTGTTTGTTTGTTTTTTGGTGACTCTCTTTTGATTTTCTGGAATTGCATGCCTTTTCTTACACGGCTGCAATCAGCATGCATACCGTTTCTCGATGCACGGAAGCAACGTACATGTGTATGTGGTCAACCTGGTTTTTCTCGGTAAAATCAAACCCAACAGATAAAAGTAAGAACTAAACATGATGTGTACGCAGGCCGGGACAACGTGGAAGGCCCGTATTACTACTACAGCGGGCTGAACATGTACGACATCCGGCGGCCGGACAACGACTCGGTCGTCTCGCAGGACTTTGTGCGGTTTCTGAACCGGCCGGCCACCAGGCAGGCGCTCGGCATTGCGAGCATACCCGAACTCGCGGCCATCGAGTACGCGTACGAAAGCGACGGTGTGTACGAAGCCTTTGCGCAGTCGGGCGACTACGCCTACCCGAGTTTTCTCGACGACATTGGCTATTTGCTGGACAACGGGGTCCGCGTCGTGTACGTTGACGGACTGGATTTTGTTGTTTTAGCTCTCCTACTTGGCGGTGCTTTTATTTTGTTTGGCTGACCGTAGGGTGCAGTTTGCTTTATGGTGACGCCGATTACATGGCGAACTGGTAAGTTTTTCTCTCAAAAAAACCAGAGCACACATGGACATGGCAAATGCGTGGCGAGCTGAACGCAACACCCGTGTCGTCATATTTTGTTGTCTTCTAGGTTTGGAGGCGAGACGGTGTCCCTCGCGCTCAACTACTCGCAGGCATCCGCTTTCCAGGCGACATCGTATACGAACCTCTCGTTTAGCGGCCCGCCGCCGCCAGACACCAGCAGCGCCAGCAACGGCGACATGGACGGCTACAGCTACGGTCTGGTGCGGGAGCACGGCAACCTCAGCTTTGCGGTCGTCTACGACGCCGGCCACTTTGTGTCTCTCGACCAGCCTGCACTCGCCTCGGAGCTGTTTCGGCGGGCCGTGACGGGGCTGGATGTAAGCACGGGCCGAGGCCGTGCCGTTGTTGTTGGAAGCAACGCGACGCCGACGCCTCTCGTGCCGGATACACCCTTTTTCTCCACGACGCGCACGACGAATGACCATACGACACCGACAACGCCCTCCTCAATCATACCTGCGGCTGTGCCGTCTTCTTGAGGCGCGACAGAGAGGTAGCGAAACCCCGTGTATGCAAGAGGAGATTGCTTTTTGTCGGCCGGGGATGGCGGAGGAAGCCAGAAACAAGGAAGCCAGAAAGAAGGACTTGCGCCAATGAAAGTATACATGTAGCTCTTTCTGGGCACTTGCAGCAATTCCAAACCATTGATTTTGTGGCAGCCGCAACGCGTCGTCGTTGCAGCGTTGCAGAACCGGTGGGCCTTGGTTCCGGTGGGCGTGAATAAACTAAAATAAAAAGGGGCCCGTGTTCTTGTCTCGTATCTCGACGTGCCGAATAGGAAGAACGCGTGCTGTAAAGAAGGAAAAAGAAAAAAAGGCAATCCAAAACATTGCCACGACCATGGTGGCTATTTGGCCTTTTACATGTGTGCAGAGCAATGCTGGGTATGGGGCTCGTGAGCATTTGAAAAATCAATGATACAATGACGGCGTGCTCCTCGGGAAAAAGACCTCGAAAAAAAAGATGGCGACGTGAATCGCGGGTTCGACGAGGGGACGTGTCTTTTTTTAGGCGAGAGACAAGGGGCTGGAAACAAACGCGCTTTTTGCAAATTGGCTGTTGGCTGCACCTCGCGGGACAGAAATGGGTGCTTTAGCTTTTTTTTTTTCTTGTGGGACGAAATATGTCGTCGCTTGGTCAACCGGGCCGGTAGTTTGTTTGGTCAATTTCCTGATTGGGAAAGCCAGGTACTGCTACGCGCGCTCTCATTGGCCGACGCGGCATCTGTAATACAACGTGATACAAAGTGCTCGCAATGAACGGTGAGAGTGGGTCCCATCTGCGTCACGTAAAAAAATAAAGCTGCAAGGAAAGCAATCTTCACGGCGACCAATAATTACAGTACATGGCTTCGTCGTGCTCCGTGCTGACCTTGCACGATTGCATCCCACTGCCGGGGGGGGGAAGGCAGGCACGACCCAAAGAAACGCTCGTGCCTTCTGCGCGCGAAAACCACACAATCGCGCCAAAAAGGGCAACGACGCCATTTGCAATCCGCGAAAGCGGGCGGGGAAAACGACCTGGTAATTTCGCAGAGCGAGGAAGGAGAGAGGGGTGTACTTCGTAAAGTGCTTTGGGTGTCCTACTTCGTAGAGTGCTTTTTTTCTGCCTGTGGGGAAAGTGCGGATTGCAGGTACTTTCTGAAGAAAGCTAGTAAACACGCTTCGCGGTCTCGTGTCCCTTGTATCTTGTATCTTTGCAGAGGCGTCTCTTATAAGACGATTCTTTTCGTGTTTTCGTCTGATCCGCTTTCCCATCGCGCCTGCCTCTGTATTCCTTTCCAAATTCGTTCGTTCCTTCTTTCTTCTTTCTTCTTTCTTTCCTCCTTTCCTCCTTTCCTTCCCCTTTTGCTCTTCCATGCCTTTCTCGTGAGAACAACGCGTCGTGACACGCCTTCCTGTCGTATCTTCGTTTCGCCTTTCGTCCCTTTCCTTTCCTCTTCACGTCATGGACTCGTCCAGCATAGACGGCAGCGCGCCTGCCGAGCCATTGTCCTCGTCTCCGCACAGCAGCAACAGCAGCAACGGCAGCAGCAGCCACGGCAAGGCGGACGACCCCTTTGCTCTGTCTTCGGATCCGGCCGACCACAGCAGCTTACGGCATCCCAAGGGCAAGCGGAAACGCACGGCGTACGTACAGCGGAGGACGCGATTTTTGCCTTTTTTGTCCTTGACCTTTCGATTGTGTGGCTAATGTTTTTTCTACTGCAGCGCCAAGGACAAGGCCATTCTTGAGGCTGCGTATCTAGCCAACCCCAAGCCCGACAAGTCGGCGCGTTTAGACATCGTCAGCCAGGTGTCTCTGAACGAGAAGGAAGTCCAGGTAAGCCTTTTGTGGAGCTATGAGCTGGTCCCCGGGGGGTGCCGGGGGGGAAGACGATGGAAGGCGGAACGATTTCTATGCCCAATTGACGCGTTTCGACGCGACTTGTTCCACGGATGCTGACGATGTTGCCCGTTGCGCGTAGATCTGGTTCCAGAACCGGCGGCAGAATGACCGCCGCAAGTCGCGTCCGCTGTCCGCGCAGGAAATCGTTGCGCTCCGCTACGGCGGCATGCACGCGCTTTCCTACGACCCGTCACCGCCGTTCCTCCACTCGTTGTCACAGCACTCGTCGTTCTCCGACGGCACGACCGCCGCTGCCGCTGCATCTTCCTCGTCTCCACCGCACCAGCATCTCCATGCCAGTTTCTCGGCCGCCAACCCGCCTTCAACAACCCCCCTGTCTTCGCCCGAGCTCGGCCCGTGGACGCCGGAGGCATTGGCCCGAAAACGAGACCAAAATCAGCAACAGCAACAGCAACAGCAACAACAACATGCGTCGTTCGGACGCGGCCGCGATGCAGCCGCTGAAGCCGAAGCAGCAGGACGAACGACCCAAACACCCTCGCTCGTGCACTCGTTCTCTAGCTCTGTGGGCTCGGTGGGCTATCTGGCCAACCGCTGGAACATGCAGAGCTCCTTCTCTACGCCGTCTTCGTTGAGCGGGGGCGACGGCATCAGTGCGAACAGCCGAGACGACTCCGTCCAACTCGAACCGTTTGCGCCTTCGTCCTCAGCCCCTCCCGTGCTTCCGTCTCTTTCTTCCGAGCAGCAGCAACAGCAGCAGCAGCAGCAGCAGCATCAACCACCGCAGCGACCGACCCACCATCGGCCGTTCCGTCTGTCTTTGTCCCTCAAAGGCAAAGCCGAAATTATTTCGAGCCAGTCTCCTTCGCCGCCGCGCCTTCCACCACCAAAACCCACCGGGGCGGTTGACCGACGAAGCCACAGCAGCAGCAGCACCGAAAACGACAGCCCCCTACCAGCGCTTCCTGCCATCCGGCGGGCGGGCCTCAACCGGAGCCAATCGGCGTTTTCGAGTCTTGGCCTGACATTGCCGCCCATTTCCAACTTGACCAACTCGCTCGCGAACGGCTCAGCACCTGCGCCTGCGGAAGCGGCAGCACCACCCCTGCCGTTTCACCCACCGCGTCTTCTACGCGGCCGCTCGCGCGACGTCCACATCTGGGAGTCGGTGTGCGACGCGGACACGCGTGTCGACGACGAGCTCAGCGCCCAGGCGCAGCACGAGGCTAGCGGCTCCGCCATTGCCGCTATCAGCTTGCTGCGGTCCGCCTCCAGCACCGCTGTCGCCGCCGCCATGTTGTCACCGGCATCGGCGTCGGCGTCGACTTCGACGGTCCTCCAGCCAAACGGCACCAAGCGCAACGCGTCGTCGCGTTCCGTCGTCCCCAAACCGGGCGCCAAGCGGGCCAAGCTGGGCCGCGCCGCCAGCAGCCTGGCGCGGATGCAAAGCGCGCCGTACCCCCGTGGCGATGTGCGCACGGGCGTTGGCGAAAAGGACAAGGCGTGGGTCGATGACGAGAAACGCAAGAAACTGAAGCTGTCGACGCTGTTGTCCGGAAATGACTCGGACAAGGAGAATTGGAGCCCAGACGAGTACGGCCGCCCGGCGGCGCAAACGCCAGCACGCCTTGGTGGTGGCGGCTCGGGCGGTGGTGGCACCGGCACTGGCAGGCGGCCGCTGCCGTCGTCCCGGACGGCACCACTGGGCAGGGCGGAGGGCGCGGAAGGCAAGAGCCATCCGAGGAACGCGCTGCAAGGCGCTTCCCGCCGCCAGACGAGTGGCGCGCTCTCGTCCGCAGACGAGCTTGATGTCTACGAGGATGACGACACTTCACCGCCGCCGCCACCGTTGTCGTCGTCGTCCAAGCGTCTTCTTGGCCAGCCGCGGGGCACCGTCGTGCCCGCGGCCGACGAAGTGGAAAAGTTTATGCGCGGCGGCGTCGTCAGTCCCAGTAAGAAGGGCGACTTTGACTGTGTCGCGGGCCTGCTCTCGTTGTCACAAGGCAACTGGCGCTGAAAAAAAGTCTTTTGATGGCACCCAAATTATCCACTACCTGGTTTCTACAACTGTGTTCATCCATCTACAGCGGAGCGGCGCAGCTAGCTGCTAAAGATTTAAAAAAAGCAATGTCGAAACGGCCGAAAAGCAAACCATCTAGACCTCCATGTCGTCAGCTCGCGTCGTTTTTTTTTTTTTAAAAAAAAAAAAAGAGAAGGATTGGGCTCCAGACACGGGTGTGATTTGGGCTATAATTCTAATGGAATAAGCTATGAGTTGAGGGCGAAGAGGGAGGAGGGCTAAGGGAATGATGGCGTATGATACTGTATTATTTTTTGTAACATGGGGAGTGGACATTGGTGGGCGGTTGGGGGTGGTTGCAATTGTTCGTTTCTTTGTTTGATCTCTTTGTTTACGAGTTTGGATGATGTTCCTATTCATGGTTTTTTTGTTGTTCTCGGGCTCAATCGTGCAAAAGCAAATCTTTCTCTTCGTACCGCAACCAGCATGTTTTGGCGGTAAAGCTGGGGTTGTATCATGATCTTGAGTTTTCTTTTTTTTTTTCGTAGTCGGGTATCATGGCCACGTTGCTACACTACAAAAAGTATTGCGTTCTTTTTTACTTTATTTGTTGCCACGGTTCGTTCATGGTAGATTGGCATAAATGTCAGAAGGTAACGATCAAATAAATGGCGCGCTTTGCTTCTAAGCTCTGTATATTTTTTATATGATGTAATGTATATGTCGTTTCCGCGATGTCTCCAAAAATAACAAATAAACAAATGCGCGTTTCTCTCTCTAGCTATGTACATAACGAAAAAAAAAGACATGAACAAAGAAAGAACAAAGCCTCGTCTTTCCATAGTGAGACGCGTACGAGTCCATCTAAGTGGAAAGGGGAGGGAAAATGTATGAAAAAGGCTTTTTATGCGAGTTGTACGCATCGCTCATTGGGTCCGCATCAACACGGAAAATGGGAAAAAGCAAACGTCCTGGACGAGAAAGTGAGGGAGAAAGGGAAAGAAAGGAAAAAAGACCGCCCGGGCAACATAAGCTACCTTTCGTCATCTCCCTTGTCGTGCCGTCAGATTTACCCCGTGTTCTTCGTAAGTCCAAAGCGAGGGGGCAAACACATCAAGAACGCTCTCGGATAAGATACAGTGATCATGCTGACCGGTTCTCCGGTCTTAAGTCCGGGGCTCTCCTCCGGGGGGACATCACATGCCCAAAAAGCTCATTTGCCGCCGCAGCGGGCTCGTGCTGACGCTGCCCTCTTCGCTCGCGTGGTAGCCCGAGTCCGTGTCAATGTCCCAGTCGTCGACGTCGTCGTCGCCGCCGCCGGCGGACAGCGTGCTGCTGCCGCCCAGGCCGTTGCTGGGCGGCGACGACCGGCTGTTGCTGGCGTCAAAGGCCTTTTGGGTCGCGGCGCGCGTGTTCCACCGCAGGGTGCGCGACACGGAGTCGAACCACTCGGTGTCGGTGCGCGTGACGGTGGGGAACGGGTACTGCGACGCCGTGATGGTGACGCAGTCACCCTGCTTGAGCTCGAGGCGGCCCTTGCCGTCAAAGGCGCAGTAGGCCGTGGCGCGGCTGTTGCGCGGGACGGACACGCGCAGCAGCATGGTGTCCGACAGCACCATGGGCCGGAACGAGAGCGTGTGGGGGCAGATCGGCGTCAGCAGGATGGCGGGGATGTCCGGGTGCACCAGCGAGCCGCCGGCCGACAGCGAATACGCGGTGGAGCCTGTTTATCAGTACGTGAAGAGAAAAAGAGAAGGGAAAAAAGGAAAAAAAGGGAAAAATAAGGGGGAAAAAAAAACTACCCGTTGGCGTCGAAAAAATGCAGCCGTCCGCTTGGACGACCGTCAGGAGCTCGTCGTCGCCGTACAGCTCGAGGTTGGACACGTAGGGCGACGGCCCGCGGTCGATGACCAGCTCGTTGAGGACCTCGAACTGCTCGGCCTCCTCGAGCTGCTGCTGCTGCTGCAGTTGTTGTTGTTGTTGTTGCTGTTGTTGCGCGCCCGACGACGGCGTGGACGCGCCGGCGCGGTAGACGGTGCACGTGAAGCGCATGCGCAGGTTCACGCGCATGCCCTCGTGGCCCATGATGTGGTCGAGGTGGTGGCGGAACCGCTCGAACTGGAAGGTCGTCAGGAAGCCGAGGCTGCCGAGGCTGAAGGAGAGCACGGGCGGCACGATGCGCTGGAAGAGCCAGGACGTGAAGAGGACGGTGCCGTCGCCGCCGAGGGTGACGACGAGGTCGAACTGCTCGGGCTGGCCCCAGCAGAGGTCCGGGGTCCAGTAGCGCAGCATGGCCTCGAAGCGCGGGTCGGCGGCGACGAGGCTGGCGGCGCCGAAGCGCTTCGAGTTGCGCAGCTTGGCGTCGACGTAGACGTTGACGCCGACGTCGGCGCCGTAGCGCGGCGTGGTCAGCAGCCACTGGGCCAGCTCGCGGGTCAGCACGACGAGGTCGTTGTCGCGGGCCTTGGTGACGATCATGACGTTGCGGACGGCGCGGCGGATGGGCCGGCGCTGCAGCTGCTTGGACACCTCGCGCACGCCCGTGGCGGTCTGCACGAGGCGCGAGTGGGACATCCACTGGTCGTTCTTGATCTCCTCGAGCACGCGGTCGATGTCGACGGCGTCGTCGAAGCGCTGGTGGTAGTAGCAGGGGGATTTGAGGCTGGAAAAGGCGGCGGCGGCAGCGGCAGCGGCGGGCGTCGCGTTGGCGCTGGACGCATACGTGGCGCGGTCGGCGCGCAGAGCCAGGTCGTTCAGGGCGTCGCACAGCTGTTGGGACGACGCCGACGTGTTCGGGAGAAAGGGCGGCGGCGCGTCGTCTGTCTTCGTCGTCGTCACCGCCGCCAGCGCTGTCGGCGGCTTGCTCGCACCGTCGTCTGGGCCGTGGTGATCGCCGTCCGGCCCGACCGCGACGACCGTCTGCACGGCATCGTGCTGCAGCTCCAGCTGCTGCGCCTGCTGCATGGTTGCGTTCAGGACGCTGCCCAGCGACAGCGCCTCGGGTTTGTGGTTGCGGGCCACGGACGCCAACGCCTTGATAATGCTCTGTCGCGGGACCGACTCCAAGAGGCCGGCCGGGCCGCAGGCCGATGGGGGTCTGCGCACGGCGGAGGGCTCGCCTACGCCGTCGGCATGCTGCAATGGCTGCAGCGGCGGTTGTTGTTGTTGTTCTTGTTCTGTAGGTTGTCCTTCGGGTTGTTCAGGTTGGGATGGCGGGTCGTCGAGGGAGGGAAAGTCGCCGGAACCACGGGACGCAGTCACAGACGTAGATACAGACTCGGATGCAGACGCAGATTCAGATGCAGATGCAGACAACAACGGCAGGGTGGACGTATTATAAGAGGTCCGGGGGCGTGGGTCGGCAGCAAGACAGGCCGCGCTGGTGGCTGTCGAGCAATTCAGCGACTCGGGCCCAGCCAGTCGCGGCAGTTCGTCTCCGCTGTGCTGCTGCTGCTGCTGCGCCAAGGCAGGGTGGATCGCTGCAGAGGGCGAGGCCATCTGGCTGCTCGCCATTGTGCTCTGTCTCTCTCCCGCTACGTTTCTTCCTCCGGTTTCTCTTTTTCTTTTCTTTTTCTTTTTTTTTTTGCCGTTTAGCCCTTTTTCTTCTCTTTTAGTGTGGTAAGTCCTTTATTTGCGGGCGGAGTTTAGGTGCTGATAGTGCCGAAAAAGCGGGCGCTGGGCGGTTCCCGGATGGAATGGGGCCCTATCTTAGGAAAAAGAGGGGGCGTGGGCGAACGGATGGCGGTCAACTAGCGCTAACAACTATCCGCTAGCAAATTGCGACAGCACACACCGGCCGCCGGATACGCGAGTCCTGTGCGAGTGGGAAAGTCCGCCGCACGCAAGTCAAAGTCCGAAGGGGAAAATAAAAAAGAAACTGCTCGAAGATGATGACGCTGCAGCAAGGGAAAAAAAAACCAGTTACGCATCTTGCATTAGCGGACGACCGACTTGGTGGAACAGTGGAAAAGAAGCTCGTTTCTTTGCGTGCCAGCATCAGACAGGGCAACTTACAACACAAAAAATAGTACGCGGATTCTGGCGATGTCTGCTGCCGATTCAGGTGACCCGCCGGATGGTTGCACGGCGTATTGCTTCGTATTGATTTGTCGTGGCTAGCCGGAGCCAGACAAAACCTCGTTTGTGTCGAGGGAGCAGGGCGTGGATATGTTGTGACTTCGTGACCTCTTTGGCTGTTGAGCTGCTCGCTGGAAGACGTGTTAGCCGTAGTGTTCTGTATGGAACTAATCCATCTCGGCAATTCATCTGTATCTGGTCGGATACGTTTGTCTTTGTCTGATGACTTCTTTGCTGCGGCCAAGGACGGACGGCAACACAAAACGCTTGCATCTGCGGTAGGCCGGTTGTGGTTTACCTACCATGCGATGTAAACTGATTGGTTCCAGTGCGTCGAATATGGCGATGGGACGCCGACGAAGGAGCTTGATTTGGGGGACCGAACAAGCTGTTGCTGCAAGTCGTGTGCGTGTGACGGCGAGAGGGCCGGAGGAGGCGTGTGATGGAACCTGCAGGAAGGGCAGCACGTGTCCAAAGATATCTTGCGGCTTGAGTATCAAAGACGGAAGAAATAAAAAACAAAAATATTCCCAAGGCAGAAGAAATAGAAAAGAGAGAAAGGGGGGTATTTGAATGTGGACGCCAGGTCTATAAAAAAAGAAAAAGAGCCAATGCAGTGTGATAGTATGCTCCAACCAAACGAAGAAAATGTGATATTGTCGACAACCAAAAGACAATTCTAAGAGGCCGCTGTCTATCTCGCCGTGTCGAGTGTGATGGATGCAATGCTTGCTGTGCTGTGATGAGTCTAAAAGAGATGGGGGAGGAGCAAGATATATAAAATGCAAGTCTAGAGTATAAGAAAGAATTGTAGCAAAGAACAGTGAAAACGAAGAAATAAAATATACGAAATGAGATTGTAAAAAAATAAAAATAAAAAACACAAACAACAATCAAACAAAACAAAACAACGCTGGATCAACCGCGAAGAAAGCTGGCAAGCCAGAGAGAGAAGCTCGACAAGAAACTCGATGACGAGAATCTCGACAGAAAAAAAATAAACAGCTTGGACAATCCGTCCGTATTTCAACGTCGAATCGTCTGGTCGATGTGGATGCCCCTTTTTTCTTTCCTTTTTTTTTTTCTGTTTTTCATCTGTATCGTCTTCCCTCGTACTTCATACTCTCCAGTTGCTTTCTCTTGCCCTTCGTCAAGCACCGTCGTAGCTGTGTCCCCAGCATGCGTGCATGGGGATCTGTCGCGGGAGCACAGGGGGGGCGTGGACGATTGGTCCTGTAAAGGGGCGGCTAGGAAGGGGGTGTCTCGTTTAAATTCCAACGAGGGCGACGATGCTGGTTTTCAGCAGCATCTGGGATCCTCACTACATACAACTACTACGGAGGACGAGTATGCCCTGCTCGTCTCGGCACACAAAGGAGGCTGCAGCGGGTCGATGTTTGTGCGGCGAGCCTGCGGGTCGCTTTCTGACACGGACAGCCCTGCCGGCTCCACCATGTTTTGAAGAAGGACGAAGGACGAAGGAGTTGTATTGGCCCCTTGCAATAGGCACGCCGTCAAACCACGGTGACAACATGCCCTCCTCTTTTGTACACCTTGCCACGCACGTTCAGTCGATCGCCTGTTCTTTCTACGCACGATCCTGTGCTCGTCGTAGCACGTACACCGTGTATGTCGTCGTTCTGCTCCTCTTCTCGGCTCCCTTTTTGTCCTGCTTGCGCTTGGCCCTGTGTGCCCTGGCCTTGTTCCTCGATATAAATAGTAGCACATTGTCCGTGTGAGCGTTCGTATCCACGGCGTCGGTCCTGCTGGTCGTTGCACCGAGGTGCCAATGGAACGGCTCTGAACACTGAATTTACGCGGCCGACTCCTTTTGCTGGCCCTCATTTTCCTTTTTCTTCGTCCTCTTCACAAGAGCCTGTTCCTGTTGAGATGCACTACAAAGAGAAAGAGATGGCAGACCTGCGTGCTCTGTGCTACCCCTTTTGGCCGTTGCTGTGTTGATCCTCAGCAAAAAAGGGGGTTGATGGGCCGCAGGGATCTGTTCCGATCAGTGCGTTTCTGTTCTACCACGACTTCGTATGCTGCTGGGGTACATGAACAGGGCCTTTCTTATCAGCAAGCCACGCCTCTCTGAGCTGTCTCAACTCCCTATTGCTCCATACAAAGTACTACAGTAAGAGACAGAAAGCTTGACGCTCCTGCCGTCGAGGGTCGGTGACAGGGCTGGCTTTGTGTTTCGCTCCGTCCCTTTGCTAGCCTACTCATGGGATGCCCTGGGAGGTCCCAAGGCCCGTCGAGCCGCGGAGAATATAGGTGGTGTGGGACCCCATATGCGAACCAAGCGAACTGCCTAGGGGGCCCATAACCCCCCAAAACACAGCGTTGCCAGCTGCCGCCGCCGCATAACCCAGCCAACACGCCGAACCCCCGAGCTGTTGTTTGGAGCTCCCGTCTTTCTTTCTCTTTCTCTCTTTCGCTCCTTCCCTCCTCTCTTCCTCTTCTGTTCCCGCTCGTGCCTTCCTCGGTTATGCCGCTGGACGAGCGAGATCGCCCCGTCGAAGCTTTCTCCTCACGTTCTACCCTCGTTTCCCGTTTGTTGTGCCCGTCGTGTCTCTTCGTCTAATTGGGCTTTTGTACATCGTAGCCGTCCTCGCAGTTTGACCCGTGCGGATCACACCGCGCTGCCCACCGGTCTCTAGCGCGAATCAATCACAACGTGGTGGAGTGGGTAAGATGTGCGGATTGAAGTTATAGCGTATTATAGGGGCGGCCAGTCCACTCGCTGTTTCCTCCAAGCGCTGCATTTGCTGCAGACACGGTGTATTATCGTGAACCGTTCCTTCCTTTCCTGCCAGTTCCTTCCCATGTTCCTTCTTTCTTTCGTTATGCCTCTTGTGCCGTGCTTTCCTTTTTTTGTTTCTATGGCAGTGAATTTGTTCCTGCCCCTTTTCCCCCGAAAAAAGCCCCACGTGTTTTGGCCGCCGGCTGTGACAGGACGGCAAACACAACCCAAACCGGTGCCAAGACCCGGCATTCTGTTCCTGGCACAAGAAGTGAAGCAGTTTTACGGAGTAATAATCCCTCCCTCTCATAGATATACGGAGTATTGTAGCAAAGCTACCCCAGACGGGCAAAGGGCCGGCCAACCAGAAGATGAAACAGGGCGCCTTTTATTTTCTTCTTCTTCCCCCCCCACCTCCCAAAACAGCCACGGCGCGCGCACGCGAGAGAGAGACAGATCCCAAACGCGGCCGTGCCAGTTCGACTCCACTCAACGGTTTTGTTTGAGGTCCGCGAGCGGTGATGGGGCAAAAAAGTAACACCGAGGCGAGATGGACGTAGAGCGGGACGAGACGAGAAATCACCAAAAAATGGCGTATTGTTTTATTTTTGCCGTCTCTTCAACCCTATCAAACGCCTGCTGCTCCGAGACCAATGGTAGGCGGATATATAGGACAAATATATGTGACTGTGCGTGACGATACGTGCGGCGGACTGTGATGCTCCAAGAGCCTTGCATCTCGCAACCGCCCGCCGTAGGCGGGAGGACGAACCGAGAAGCGAGGGGAAGGAAAGAGAGACAGCCAGACAAGGCTGGTCATCGACTTGCTTATGTACTTGTATCGTCTCTCCCCTTGTTCTTCCTGTCTTAACGGAGCTCCTTCACGCTCGGCGACAGCCGATTTCTTCGCCGTTTGTCTATCTCCCCTGTCACCCATGTTACCCTTGTCTCTGTGTTTTTTTTTCCTTTTGCGTTTCCTCTTTCTCTCCGTCTGGAGCACATGAAGGCGAGACAGAGGCGAGCCATGAGATCCCCGAAAATAAGGCGTCCCCTTTTCTGATCCCAAAGCTGTTTGAAATAGAAAACCAAAAGGTTTCCACGGGATGCTCCGCGTCAATGCAGCTCTGGGTGAGACGGCAAAGAAGAGACGCGTTTGGGCGTGGACAGTTTCCATGGCGGGAATTGTAAGGACGAGAATTGTGATGTCCTCATAGAAAACCTGCGCCCGTCCCCTTTGCCACGGGGGACCGCCCCCTTTTTGCAGTTGATGGCCGGTTACGAGACGCCTAAGTGTGTAGGCAATCCTTCGCCAGCGTAACGTCACTGCAGATGAAGCGCGTCCTCGATCTTGCCCTCCACCGTTGACCGCAGAAAGGCCCGCATGTCCGCGTCGTTTGTGTTGCTGCTGCTGCTGCTGCTGCTGCTGTTGCCGCCGCTATCCAGTACCATGTCGTCCGGCCCGCGTTCTTCTCCTCCGCTTCCTCCCAACGACGGCCCCTGGCAGCAGATCTTCCGCGCCGCGGCCAGCACCTCGTCCCACTCGTCCAGTGTGAAGGCGCCGTCGCTCTCGGCGAGCAGCAGCCGGTCCGCCTGGGCCGAAAAGGCAAACACGTGCGTCGACCGCGCGGCGGCCGCCTCCCGCGGCGAAAAGTTGCCGACGATCCGCGTGCTGCGCAGCGCGCCGCCGGCCGGACCGGGCAGGACGGCCACAGACGTGGCCGTGACGGTCGTGCGCATGGGGATGCTGGCCGCGAGCAGGGCCAGCACGGCGCTCTGTATCAGCGCCGGAAGAACGCCGAGGTTCTAGGCATGCGACGAGACGTCAGTGACCCGTACCCAGCAACCCATTGTACCTTTCCAACAAGAAAAAAAGAAAAAGAAAAAGAAAAAATGTACCGTGCCCGGCAGGTGAAGCCTGGAGTTGACGTAGTCGTTCTCGGGCACGGCCTGGATCTGCAAGACGACCTGGATCGCACACCGGGGAAAGTCTTGCACGAGCACAATCTCCTGCAGCGTCTTTTGCAGCAGCGACTCCAGATGGCGTTCACTCGGACCTGTTGTTGTATTGCTGTTGTTAGCAGGCCGCAAATAAAAATCGATGCAAAGCGCAGTCTCTAACAAGGCCGAGAACGGCAGGAAACAGATGCACCGACCTCCAATTCCGGCAGCCGGCCGCACGACCACGTCGACAATGGCCTCATCTGGGTCCTCGTCCCGTCTCTGCGCTTCAATGGGCCCGTTGGCCGAGGCCGTGATCGTGTAGCCGCCGTAGGAATACGTCGCCGAGCCGTCTGCCTTGGGGAGCGTAAACAGGCGCGCTTGCGGTTCGGCCGAGGGTGCCATGTCGTAATTCTTCACGTCTCTAAAAATAGGGGACGAAGTAGGCTTAGATTGCCGTAACTGCTGTTGGGGTGTTCGTTGTCGGGTTGTCGAGTTTGCTATATTGAGGGTTTGAATATGGCAGTTTTTTTTTCTTTTTTTTTTTCCTTTAGTTATCTAGAGCACGCTTTAGCTCGACAAACACTAGCGGCTTTGGAGATCTTGCCGCCCTAACAAAACAGGACACGGGCCCGCTAAAATTCTAATCTGTAAGCATACGTACACAATATTACCCCGCCGACAAGGCTGGCTCAGAGCCTCTCGAAAAGGGTAAATCTGAGTAAAGTACGGAGGAACTTACAAAGCAACGCCACCGCCTGCAAGCAAGCAGACCGTCAATTTCCACACCACTCCCAAACCACACCACAAGTCCCCGTCTTGATAAAAAGACGTTCGCATCTTATTGCTTTGCCTTTCGCTTCGAGTATCGATAAGGCCGTGATCTCTTCCACCTTTACGAAACCAAAATATTTTGACGACAAACAAAACACAACGGTAAATCATGGCTGCCAGCGAATCCTTGGCGCCGGCCGCCTTTCCACCACCGCCGGTATCATCATCACCCGCCGCCGCCGCCACCACTGCCGCCGCGGCGACAAACGGTGCTTCGGGCGCTTCCGCCACGTCGCAGCCGTCAGCGGGCGCCGGCATCCCGTCTCTGCGTGACCGCATCCCCAAACTCGAACCTCGCCGCCGCCCGCCGCCACCCGAAAACGCCCTGCCCGTTCCGCCGACACCGCCGCTGCCGCCGCCGATGGTGCCGTCGCTGGCCGCCGCACACACGCATGCCTTTGCCCTGCCGCGGCGCCGCATCCTGTCCCGGCACGACCACGACCTGTTTCTGGCATCGCCGACCTGCTCGCTTATCCAGGCGTGGGTGTTTGGCTTAGCCGACGCCGTCGTGGACACGCCGGCGGGCGTGTTCGCCGAGGCGCTGAAGGCGGCGGACACGGCGGACACGGCGGCGGCGGAACGCGGTGCGCAGCCACCCACAGAGGACGACGGACCGCTCGCCGTGCCCCGGGCCCCCAAAACCTACCAAAAGGGCCTCCCGCAGCGGCCCCTGTCGCCCGTCGTCTACGCGCTGCTCGCCATCCTCGACGAGGTAGAGGCGCTCGTCTACGCGAACCCGCCGGACGCCGTGGGCGGCTCCCGCTTCGGCAACAAGCGGTTCCGCGGGTTCGTCGACCAGGTGCGCCAGCGGGCGGCCTCCTGGCACACGGAGAAGCTGGGGATGGCCTCCTCTGAGGTAGAGCAGCCAAGGGGGGCCGGTGAGGCGACGACGGCGGCGGCGGAGTCCACCGCGAAACCACTCCCCCCCTCCGCCGTGGCGGAAGCCGCCACGTACCTCGGCCAGGCCTTTGGCAACCGCGCCCGCATCGACTACGGCTCCGGCCACGAGCTGCACTTTGTCGTCTGGCTGCTGTGCCTGTACCAGGTCGGCGTCGTGCGCGCCGACGACCGGCCCGCGCTCGTCCTATGCGTGTTTGCGCGCTACCTCGACGTCATGCGCGTCGTCCAGACCACGTACTACCTCGAGCCCGCGGGCTCGCACGGCGTCTGGGGGCTCGACGACTACCAGTTCCTGCCCTTTTTGTTCGGCGCCGCCCAGCTGCTGCACCACCGCTACATCACACCGCGCGCCGTGCACCAGCCGCTGACGCTCGAGCAGTTTGGCGACGACTACCTGTACCTAGGGCAGGTCCGGTTCGTCAACAGCATCAAGGTGGCGACGACCGTGGCGGTGGATGTGGGCGGCGGCGGCGGCAGCGGCGATACGAGCGCCCGAGGGAGCAACAGCATGTTGCGCTGGCACAGCCCCATGCTGGACGACATCTCGGCCACCAAAACATGGGCCAAGGTGGCGGCCGGCATGCGGCGCATGTTTGTGGCGGAGGTGCTGCGGAAGCTGCCCGTGATGCAGCATTTCTTGTTCGGGTCGCTGGTGCCGGCGGCGCCCGGCATGACGGAGGCGCGCACGGGTGGCGGCACCGGAACCGCACAGGAAGAGGGCGACAACGACGCCGTCGACGACGACGATGACGACGATGAAGACGCCATTGTGGACGGCAACGACACCGTCGACGTGTTCGAGGAGGGCGGTGTGCGGCACATCCACAACCCGAGCGGCTGGGGCGATTGCTGCGGCATCCGCGTGCCCAGCAGCCTCGGGGCGGCCGGCGAAATGCGCAAGCACGGCAGTGGGGGTGGCTTGCGCAGGATTCCTTTCGACTGAAAAAAAAAACAGAAAAAATGCTTCGTGCTACAGACAAAATGTTCACAAGATGCCGTGCTATTGACTATATGTCAATAATTCGCGAGACCAAAATACACAGCATTTCAGTATGCAGTTCTCACTCGAACAAGCAGGTATTGTTTAGCAACTCCATACCGAATGTACGATGGGTAGACTGAGACAATAAAGTCATCTGAGAGAATGAAAACACCGTTGGCAATTTCCCGCGAGAACCTTAACATCATTTGAAATAATAACAACAATAAACCAGGTGCAAAACAAAACACGACAGTAGAAAATCTGCAGTTAAGTAGATAAATAATGCCATATGCCACAAGGGTATCTAAGCACAACTCCCGCATGTTGAAACGCCGCCCGTTACAATGCAAAAACGAGTTGAAAACATATAAAACAAGAAACGTGAAAAGCCGGGAGCCGTGGCGAAAGGCAAAGAAAAGAAAAAAAGCCCCCTTTCCCAAAAGATACAACACAAAACCAAGCAAAAAGGCACAAGAAAGCGAGGGGTAAAAAAAAAAAAAGGCGTGGGTACGTTCAGCGATGTGAAAGACAGACAGAACGGGATGCATAAACGGACGTGTATCGCTGCCAGCCCGATGTCAGCGATCAATCTTCCCAGATTGTTTCCAAGTCCAGATCGCCCCGTCGCTCTGCACCACAGACGCTCCAGCGTTTCCGTTTGTCCCGCGAGCCAAACCCCAGGGTACGGCCGCGTGCCGGCACGTCCACGCCGCCACTGCGGCTTTTGTTGTCGCTACTGTCGACGGCGTCGGCGGCCGCCTTGAGCTGAGCAATGCGCTCAGCCTCCAGGGCGGCCTCCTCCGCGTCGGGTGAGTCGGGTATCGTTTCCAAACTAGAAATGCTGGGACTCCGTGAACGTGTCGATGTCGGGGTGGACGGTACCGACGACGACGAAAGACCGCCGACACTGTACGACGGCGCGGACAAGAAGGTGTCGGACGGTCGGTGCAACGGCGAGGAGCCGGCAGACGACAGAAGCGTGTTCATCGCAGCGGCGCTACTGCCATCGGAGGAGATGGTATTGCTCGCAGATGCAGTTGTAGAAACAGTCGGTGCGGCAGCCGTAGTGGTGGTTGTTGCAGTCGGGATGGTAGTAGCGGTGGTCGAAGAACCCTGTGTGGAGGTCGAACCAGGCGTTGCAGGAGTAGCCGAAAGGCGGCGGTATGGTGACGACGGCCGGCGGGTGCGAGCCAGAGGCAAAGACACTGCTGCGGCCGGCGTGCTGCCGGTGTTGTCGCGTTCGGTGCCAAGGTTGGGGGCGCTGTTCCGTTCGTGCAGCGGGCGGTCGGCGTCGTGGATGACGGACACGCGGGTCGGTGACGAGGGAAACACGTCTTCCACCAAGGTCTTGCGAGGCGTGCGCGTGTTCAACGCCGGGGGCCGGTGTGGACTCGTCACAGCAGCAGAGTTGGCCAGCCGTACGTTCGACGCCCGGGGATCGGATGCAAATTGGAGATGCCCAGCGCCGTTGACGCCGGGCATGGAGCGCGTGCGCGACATGCCCGGTGCGTATAGACTGCCGGCGCTGGTGGTGGACCGCGACCGCGTGTGGGAGCCAGACAACGGCGACGTGGTGCGTGGGCGGTAGGGGAGGAGGGACGGCGACGACCAGGAGGGCGAGCTGGGCGAGGGCGGTTCGGTGGAGCGCCGCATGTTGGGGGGTTTGAGTTTTCGAGGGTACGCGTCTGCGTCGGTCGGAGAGCCGGGGGGAAGGGAGGACGGAGAAGGAAAGGCGAACGAAGACGCGCTTTGTAGCCGTAGGGTTGGCAACGGCGAGGACCGGAACTCCTCCATCCTCTCGGTTTCCGGCACAGATTCCATTTTCTCTCTCTTTCTGTCTCTCTTTCTCGTTGTATCGTTCTCCCTTCGATGAGAGATGCCGATATAATGTCACCTACCAGCTGGAGGTATGGAGGAAGACGAGTGAACGGCGTAAGAAAAGTCCGAGCAAAAAAGACGAAGAGAGGAAGGGCCGTAGAGAGTAACGTTGGCAGAAAACGCGAGGCAACGGCAACAACAACGGGTAGAAGCGATTCGGTGAGACAGTTGCGAACAGAATGGGGAAGGCCAAAGGCTTTTGCTGTTTGCCTAAAGACGTGTCCTCGTTTCCGTTTTGGGGGGAGGGGGAAGTGTTCCCGCACGTTCGATCCGCCAAAAAGATTGACCAAGGACGCTGCAAGGCTGAAAGAAAGGTCTTGATTTAACCGTTTGCCATTCCAGCGAATGAAGTCGAAGAGAGACGAGATCCTTCACGAAAGGGTCTAGATTTCGGAGGAGGGAAAGAAGCAGAGGAACAAAAAGTAGATGCGGAACGAGAGCAGATGTGGAACGAAAAGGAATGAAAAAGAAGAGAGGCCAAGGAGAGAGAGACAGCCTGGAACAACCAAAACTGCCCTTCTCCTGTCATAAATGGCGGATCGAGATGGGGCCAAGCATCGCCTTCAGATCCCGTGGAAGAGGGAAAAAGAAAAAGAGGAGGCACGCTCTGTCCTGCCTATTTTGTCGTCTCTCCGTGGTTCGCGCCCCGTTTCGCGGCAGCAGTTCGAACGACGACGCACGAATAGGGGGAAGAGGAATGGAAAGGAGAGGGAGAGGGCGTGGCTGTTTGGCGGAGAGGAAGGGAACTCGTTGGAAGTGGAGAGAAGACGAAGGTTACGAAGGGGGGGGGAATCACATCCTGGGGTCAGAGCACGGAAACCACGACCGTTTGATTATTATGTAAGTGCAAAGCGGGGGGACGGGAGGGATAGTTTAGAACGGAGCGTGCTCCTTCTCCGTAAGTCCAAGTCCAGAAGAGGATGGCCGCTATGGAGCAAAATCTGGGTCTGCATAACCTGGGTCTGTCTCGCCCCTTCCTTTTCTAAGACAACAAATTACAGCTGGACCACAATACAGAGTGAAAAGGAAGGAACGAGGGAGTGAAAAGCAGGGGGCAGGGCAATATGAAGGAATGACTTCGGAATAAAAATTCCCCGTTAGTGGCTGTCTGGTAGTGGGAGCTGGCCCACATTGAAACGCGAACAAACACAACGCGATTCTTCCCACATCTTCCACTTCAAAAGCATCCCGTCCGCCATTGACCATGGACGATCTACCACAATCAACGGTCATCAAGGAAAACCCTATTGGGAATGGCCTCGATGCCTTCCGCGCCTCATTCGCTTCGATCTGCGAGGGCGCGAATGTCTCCTGCGTCCCAGACGCGCTAGAGCTACTTGGCCATGATGGTAAGACGGAAAGGAAAGACAGCGCAGCTTCATCCGAGTGTGTTGTTCCCTCTGACCATCGCGCAGACCTGCAAAATCTCGCTCTCGATCTTGTTTTGAAACTGCAAAGCCTTCGGGTCTCTCGCTTGCTCCGTTCCAGCAGCGGTGCCAAGAATCTCTTCAGCGACCTCTCGAGACTCAATGTTGCCGTCAACTCCGACGACTTCGACCTCGACCGTATCAAGCCTGTCCTCAAATCAGCCGTCGCTGATGACCCCGACGATGCCGCTATCTGGGCCGAAGTCTACAAGGCCGTCACCGAACGCACTCCGCCACCGCGAACCATTGCCTCTTCCCTCCAACAGACCCCATGGCTGCACAACACTGGCAGCTTCTCGAACTCCGCCGAGTATCGTAAGGATGTGGACAGAGTCCTCAGGAATGAACTCGGTGTTTTGTACGTCGGGCTTCCTCGGTTCCACGAGACTTTTTTCGGACGCGTGTCAGGTCTCGAGGCAGCGTCCGGGGCCGTCTTTAAGAAGTGCATGGAAGGCAGCGAACCACTTTTCAGCAATGGGTGGAGCGGATGGCCTCCAGATGCAAACCAGGACGATGTCTTGAGCTGGTTTGCAGTATGGAACGAGAAACTGGCGACCCTCGCCGAAGAGTACAGGTCGACTCCAACACATCGACGAAGGCCACTGGCACAACCGAACCGGCCGATCCAGGGTTCTACGGCAGAACGCAAGTTGGACGTCGGCTTCGTGGACGACCCCAAGGCCGGAAAGGACTCTCGATGCCACTGGTCGCATATTCTCATACCGGGCGAGCTGAAGAGCAATCCATCCGCCGACACAGCCGCAAAGGCTTGGCTGGATCTTGGGACGTACGCGCGAGAAGTACTCGCTGCTCAAGATACCCGTCGCTTCGTCTTGGGCTTTACCATCTGCGGATCGCTCATGAGGATCTGGGAGTTTGATCGGCTCGGGGGGATCGCATCCGAGCAATTCGACATCAACAAAGATGGGCTGCAGTTTGTGTCCACGGTCCTTGGATTTCTCTGGATGAGCGAGGAGGAGCTTGGCTTCGATCCGACGATCATGACGGCGCACGACAAGCGATTCATCCAGATCGAGCGAAACGGTGCAACAGAGCGCCTCATTATTGACAAGGTGATGCTACGCGCACGGTGCATCGCTGGCCGGGCCACGACTTGCTGGAAAGCCCACCGCGAAGGACACCCAGAGATACCGCTCGTCATTAAAGACTCATGGCAATATCTGGAACGCGAGGAGGAGGGCGAATTATTACGCGAGACGACTGGTCAAGGCGTTGTGAACGTGGCCCGGTATTATCACCACGAGACTGTTCGGATACACAATTTAGAGGACGACATTCGAAGTAACGTTCGCAGAGGACTAGATGTTAACACGGCTGTGAATTACCGGGCGGAACACTTAATACCGCCGCGGAATACGGTCACGGCCGGTACTTCGCGGCGGACAGGCCGCAGTAGCAGCAGCGCCGCTGGTAACAAGCGATCTTCGAGCCAAATTGGCGCCGCTCTACCCCCTAGAAAGCGATCCCGCTTGGCAGCTCCAACGAAGGCTGGCAGGAATACCATACCGAATCGAGTGCATCGACGCGTTGTCCTTTGTGACTATGGAAAGCCTATCTACAAGGCAAGCTCCCGGTCGGCCCTGCTTGCCGCGTTTGATGGCTGCATTGAAGGGCACGAATCCTTGCGGCACAAGGCTGGCCTCCTTCACAGAGACATCTCCATCAACAATCTCATGATCAACGAGAACAACAACAACCCCTCCTGGCCTTCGTTCTTGATTGACCTGGACCTCGCCGTCCGAGAACAACGAGGGGGCGCCTCCGGCGCAAAGGGCAAGACCGGCACGAGGGCGTTCATGGCCATCGGCGCGCTCCTGGGCGAGCAGCATTCCTTCATGCACGATCTTGAGTCGTTCTTTTGGGTCTTGTTCTGGATATGCATCCACTATAATGGGCCCGGCGAGAGCAGCCGGGCCGTTCCGCGGTTTGAGGAGTGGAACTACGTTGATACGGAGGAGCTGGCTTTGATAAAGAAGGGACAAGTGTCTCATGAAGGGGATTTCATTCGATCTATCGAAGAGCACTTCACGCCATATTACCAGCCACTGATACCTTGGATCAACAGACTACGGAAAGTGGTCTTTCCGAATGGAGGAAGGTGGGAAAGAGACGATACAGGGTTGTATGCTCGGATGAGGGAGATCATTAGGGAAGCCCAAAGGGATGCAAAGGTGTCGGCGGGACATAGCTCCGCGGATCTTGTAATCAGCAGAGAGACAACGTCGTGATCTCCACAGCGAGAAGCGCGTGAATACAGCGGCCGTAATTCGAGTGACAGTAGCGACACGTGCGACCCTCGCCGCTCGCAGGCGTTCTGCCGACCCGTAACCATGCCTGGCTTTCTTCGTTGCATTCACCTGAAATAGTCCTAGGAACGCCTCTGATATTGAGGGGTCCGCATGGAGGCAGTCCGACGAGAACTGCTTTTGGTGCTCACCGACGACCTACGGGCCGCGGGCCACGAATCGTCGCAAGCTAAGCCTAGTTGTCAAGCGTCTCAAAGAGGAGGATGAGCTCACACGGTCGCGGCTGTCCTTTACCACGGCCGAGGCGACTTGGAGCCAGACCTCTTGCAAGACGTGCAAACGAGAACCTCCTTCGGTTAAGTGGCTTCACCCCGGGCCAGCAGTGCAAAAAACACCTGCGCCAACTGCCTTCCTTCGCTGCCGGCTTTTATCACACTAAACTTTCGAGGTAAGAGGGTTCCCAAGTAGTCTTGCCAATTCATCGGCACTGGGTACTGGGATGGATCGGTGTTCCCTGGGCGGCAGGTTGAGCGCAGGCGCTGCATTCGGCGGCCGAGGGCGCTGGGGGGGCAACAGTGCCTTGACGTCGGGCGGCGGAACGCTGAGCCCTGGTGCCGGCGGCAGCGGCTCTCCTCGGTCCGCTGCTCGCACCCTGAGGAAGCGCTTGTAGTTGTCGACAAAGGCCACCACCGTGAACCACCGCTGCAGCGGCTCTTTGCCCGGCTCCACCTCGTCGGTCATCTCCAGGTCGATGAACACGATGCGGCCGTCGTCGCGCAACATGACGTTGTCGAGTTTTTCGTCGATGTAGACAATGCCGTGTGCCATGATTGCATCGACGGCCACCTCGATGCGGGCTTGGAAGTCGTCGACCGTGAGCACCGGCTCCGGTTGCTGCAAGAGGATGGGCCACGGCATGAACGAGATGACCGAGGCCCGCGTGCCTTTCCCGCGGTATTTTCCATCCACAGAATCGTTGTCGTCGTCGTCGTCGTTACCTTCGCCCACAAGCGCCTCGCCGTAAAACCGAGGGATCAAGTCACCCTGTAACGGCGCCAGTTTACGGTACGCGGCCTGTTCGTTCTGAAATGCCTCGATGTGCTCCAACGTGCGCAACTTCTTCACGACCACGCAGTCGGGCAGCGTGTAGCGCGGCCAGAGCCACCACGCGAGGCGCTGCAGAGGCGCTGGAAGCCAGCTGAGGAGCGTAGCGACGGAGCGGTGCCAGCGGCTGTTGTGAATGGCCACCTTGAGCACATGCGGGAAGTGAGGGTGAAAGGTATGGCCGGCGCCTGTGATCGTGCTCCATCCCATACGGAACTGGCGTAGTTGTCAGACAAAGTGAGACGTTTTCGAAGACAGCCATGCCTGGCAACGATACCTGGATCATTCGCAGGTGTTTATACCGCCCGTCCCAATCATCCTTTTCCTGCGTGCTTATTACTTACCGTGACTGGCCTCGTTCCCGCATCGGATACGAGACGGGAATTCATCTTAATCTTGGCTGCTGGAAGCAGAGGTTCCAAAAATTCTGCCTGTGGAGAGTTAAATAGATGTTTGTTGTTTGTTTGGTGTCGATCCTGCAAAGGTTGCCAGCTTGTCTAAGTTACTCCGTATTGCCAGTGCACACCGCCGAGTGGTGCTTAAAAAGCACCGCTAGTCCCGCTCGAGGTCTCCACAAGTTTCTCTTTCTCACAGGCAGTGCCCACAAATTCGTCGTGTAATACCTCCTAGATCATGGCCTCTACCGTCCTTAACCTGATCAATTCTCATTCAACCAACACCGTCATTGAGACAGGTATGCAAACAAACTCCAACAAGCCTTGGGCATCGCAGTACCACAGCATCTCGCAACTCTCTGTACACACAACAGACCAGGACGATGGCTCGGTCATCGCCAACTTTGACGGGCCTTTCCTGCCCGAGCTGCCAGACGATACCCTTCGCTTTAGCAAGCCGGCTAATGCCCCCGGCCACCGGCACTACCGCCTCTACTCAGAGGCCGATGGCATCTCCTGGTTTGAAACCGAGATCTCAAACATTGTACTGGCTGCATTCAGGGACTCTCCAACGGTCATCCTACAGCACCAGCACCCTCCCAAGCACCACGCAAGTGACAACTCCAAGATCATGCTCGTCGACACGGCTTATACGCTCAAGCATGGGTCCGGTACCTTGACAAATCTCGCCATTGGCGAGTTCAAACGCAATCTGATCAGAGGCCCCCAGTGGCAGGCAGGGAGCTTAGACAGCAGCCAGCGGGCTTTGTCGCGAGAACTCAGAGGGTGATTTTTTTTAGTCCTCTATCTCTTTTATGTGATGTCTAGTTCTTCTAATACAACACGTCTCACTAGGTACGCTTACTTGTATGAGTGTCCCCAGGTTTTCTGCTTCGACCACGCCACGCTCCTCCTATTGCAGTTTCGTGCTGGTACGGTGGAACAGCTTAAGCAAAATTGCGAGGTGGACTGCTGGGTTTTCCCCCGTGAAAACCTCAACGGGACATCTTTGCGATACGCCCTCTACCGTCTGCTTGCCCAGGGTTTCCGACGTTGTCAGGGTCTTCATCGCGTGTCTCCTGTCTTTGACGGCCAGCTGGCTGACGGTGTTGTCCTGTACTCGGGCATGCCGTACTGGCGAATCGGCAATAATTTCACCGTGGCGCCGGCCGGCTACACGCGGATGGTCGACCTGCAATCGGGAGCCTGTTACTGGGTGGACGAGAACGGGAATGCCATGTCCTTGGAGGACGGAGAGCGCGTGTGGGACACGCAGGCCTTTTGGAGCTGATGCAAAGGTGGTGCGGCCATTCGCAAGCCTACTGATTCTCGGAAAGATTTGTGCTCAAATTTACACCAACTATTTCTGACTAAAAGCCGCACGTTCGCGCAGCAATCCATGCCGAAGACTCAGTCGCCGCCAACGTGACGGCGCGTGGCACAACGCAAGGCGTTTTATTGAGACATCCGGTCGGTTAGACGATCGGGCGTACTTGCTTTACTTGAAAGAGGACGTGGAATGCTATTGTAGTTCCCCCAAACGTTGTCCAGCGTGGTTACCATAAAGTAAGGCTTCGAGGGGCTTAAAGAGAGCGTGTAGCATTGCTGAGAAAGGACCAAGGCCAGCCGGCTCGGAAACAAGCGCGTGAGTATTATATACGTATGAATGCGTATACTTGTATATAGACATAGTATAGTACGTATATGGATTGGTTGTAGGGATGGAAATGGTGGAAACGATGAAGCGATTTACGTTCAGGTGGAAACAACAGCTGGCCGAACCGAAAGTCTCTGCGGTGTGGCTTAGTAGTGTGTGGCATGTCAGTAAGATTCCAAGCGTAATAGGCCAAAAAGCTGGACCACTTCACATACACCTTTTCTCTAGCAACTGGACCTACAAGTACGTAAAAAAGCTAATCTTCTGCAGAGGACCCGACTTCAGGGACCCAAAAAGAAACTCACAAAAGCTCGTACATATAGAATGAGAGAGTGCCCCAAAAGTCACAAATACGTACATTTATACGCAAAAGTTTCTTCCCCTTTCACAAATAGATTCTTCAATTGTTCTGAGACGGCACTTTAGGGGTTGGTCTGCTGCTTCTCGTGACACGTAGAAGTGAAATTGGCAACGATAAAAAGGAAACAATCGAATTAACGGGTAAAAGTCCCTTAGAAAAGGAGGGACCGCCTGGTTGAGTTTTCACCCTGCAAAAAAGTTCACGCCGGCATCGAAGACGGCGTCCTTGGAATGTCACGTCAAGCAATATCTGGAGACAGCAAACAGAAACGCGTTTCGTCTTGCCTGCAACGTTGTGAGGCGCTTTACAACAAGCTGTTGGTCTGGTTTGCTCATCCGCTAGCTATGGAGGCACTTAAACACCACTGTTCACCAGACAATTCTTCAGCGGCAAAGATGCTCTCCATACACGCGGTGGCACATGTATTATTCCATCTGTGCTGAGATCTCAGGCCAAGAAAACAAAAAGAAAAAAATAAAGGCAAAGTCGGATGTAGACGTTACCTCCGCCCAATCTGTCTGATAGACAAAACCTTCGATGCCATACCCCCTCTTCCAGATGCTTACATCCCAGCTTGCTATGGCCTGGGCCCCAATGCGTCGGGGCCGAAGGACAATGGTAGCAGCTTGAGACGGTTAGTTAGTACGTTC
Source organism: Fragosphaeria purpurea (assembly GCA_002778095.1). Classification (NCBI taxonomy): domain Eukaryota; kingdom Fungi; phylum Ascomycota; class Sordariomycetes; order Ophiostomatales; family Ophiostomataceae; genus Fragosphaeria; species Fragosphaeria purpurea. The sequence goes on along the minus strand of PCDL01000022.1, from coordinate 1,147,019 downwards.
TTGAGAATCAAATGTGCTTCTGTCTGCCTGCAAGGGACGTCTTGACTGACCACGCCTAGTTTGACGGCAACGTAGTGGCCGTCCTTGGTGAACATGAGCACCGGCATGTCGAGCTCACAGAACTCGCGGATGCTGTCGTGTCATGTTAGCCTCTTTCCCTCCCCCCCGAGAAGACCCCCTTTTCATAAACACTGTCGGGACACTGCAACACGTACAACTGCCGGCACATGCCACAGGGCGAGCTCGGCATGTTCGACGGCGCGGCGGCCGCCAGCACGGCCAGCGCCTTGAAGTCCCGGTGGCCCTCGAAGACGGCGCGGCCGAGCGCGACCCGCTCGGCGCACGTGCCGACGGGGAACGACACATTCTCGACGTTGGCGCCCTGGATGAAGCGGCTGTACCGGCTGCTCGTCGCCGCCGCCGGCCCGCTGCCGCCGCCGCTGCCGCCGCCGCTGCCGGCGGGGCCCTGCACGCCGTAGCGCGTCAGCACGGCCGCGCCTACGGGGAACTGGCTGTACGGGCAGTAGGCGTTCTCGGCGGCCGACGCGCTCTGGCGCCGCAGCTCGTGGAAGTCGTCGACCGACAGGTCGAGCTGGCGGCACGTGGAGTCCACGTGGGCGGCGTTGCTGCTCGAATGGACGACGATGGGCGGCGGCGTGGCATACTCCATGGCTGTGGAGGGGGATTGGCTCTCGATTGAACGAACAGAAGGAATGAAAGAAGGAATGAACACGAAAACAGGAATAAGAAAAGAAGAACAAAAGAATGATATGCCGACTCGTCGTTGATGGAATATCAGCCGGCCCAACGCGCCTCTTTTGTAATCTCCAGACGACAGTTTAAACCAAAAAAAAAGAAAAAAAAAACGTTCAAAAGAAAAATCACCAGACGGCCGGTTCCCCCCAAACGTTTTGTCGACTGTTTTGTCTTGCTTCTGCTCGACGGTTCACGTTCACGGCGTACTGTGGGCGGTGTAAGATGCCTCCACAGCGAGACGGACAGGCCCGCCTCGTGATCACGTTGTCCTGTAAATCGCGTTGTTGTGTTCTTAGGAGGGCGTGTGACAAGCCTAGCTGCGCCTGAAAACAGCCCTTTTTTCTTCTTTCCCTTTCCAACATTTGCCACTGCCCGCAACACTGAGATCCGCCTACCAGTAGAACCCCGCCGCTGATCTCGTGTTTTATTTCGGGGGGTTTCCCTTTCGGTCGTCTCGCTTTCGACCCTCGCTCGGCTATGCTTCCCCTACGTAACCACAGTGGAAACGCGCATAGTTATTTTTTCGGAGAAGGGAGGACCCTGAACAGCACATAATGGTTTCCTTTCTTTCTTTTTCTTCCCTTTTTTCTTTTTTTTCACTCTCAAACCTGGACTAAGAAAATCGACTTTGATCGGTCAAAACAGCCCACACAAAGTAACCCGGAAAGGGATTAACGCCAGGAACTGGCCAACAACGGGCTATGTTTACTGAAGCTCATCGAGTTTTGCGTCTTTTGTTTTTTGGATATGCTTTGTATAGATTCTAGTCTTAATATTACTTGCATCTAGAGTGGATGTTGCAGGTTTCGAGATGCACATAATTCACTTCGTCACGTGTTTTTTATAATGCTTCCCAAAGAAGCAGCTGCGAGAGATCGAACAACTCCAGCTCACGCAACGGGCCATTGGTCCATGGCGAGGAAACAACGACCGAGATGACATCGTCGTTTCCCTCTGGATATAGATCTGCCTATACCCTGACCGTAGCCTTGGGGCCCAGATTGGTTAGCGCTTGCTGTCCTACATACTGCTAGACGCACGGGGCTCGAAGCAGGTCCGTGCACCCGCATCTTCAATTCGACGTGGCGCGCCCACCACAGGGTCCCCCCTAAGAATCGTCGGCGCGCGCAAAATAATGCTGCTCTCCGTTGATGGGAGCGAAAACAGCCGAGAACGCCACGCACACCAAATACGTCAATTGAAGGACGACCAAGGACGACGTTCACTATAAGAACAATCAGGAGAAAACACCGCGCAAAAAAGGGGTGGTTGCAAAGACAGGTCGCGGGTTGGCTGTGGTTCACCCTTTATTTCTTTTTAGGCGCGCAGGTTCGAGACGAACATAAACGGGCGAATATTGACGACTCCTTTTGACGACGGAGACGACCGGTAGCCTCCGACCAAGAACAACCCTCCCCCCTTCCCCCCTCCGCCATGGACCAGGCGGACATTCCGGCGCTGCTGTCGCGGCTGGCCAGCGACGAGGATGCCGCCCGCAAGATGGCCGTCTTCAAGCTCCAGTCGTCCATCAACGACCCGGCCTTTGCCGACGTCTTCATCTCGTCCGGCGGCCTCGTCATCCTGCGGCGCCTCATCATGACCGCCGGCGGCAACACCCTCGCCTACGCGCTGCAGTCGCTCAGCCGCCTGCTCGAGGTCGACATGGGCTGGTCCATCTTCGAGGGCCCCGCCGCCGGCGACCTGGTCGAGCGCATCGTCGAGCTCATCGTCGTCAACCCGCTCGTCAACATCCTCCGCGGCGCCATGAGCATCCTCGTGGCTCTGGTCAGCCACAGCCAGTCGACGACGGCCATGTACAACAGCACCGGCGCCGCCGGCCTGGCGTCGGCGGCTGCTCTGCGCGCCGGCCCCCCGGCCAGCTTCGGCTTCCGGGCTCTCAAGCCGGCCGTGGCCGTCTACCCGCAGTTCTTCGAGCTGGTCATCCAGCAGCTGCAGTCGGCCGACCACGCCCTCTGTGCCAACGCGCTGATGCTGGTCAACGCCCTCATCCGCGACGCCGTGTCCAACGACCCGGCGGCGGTGGTGCATGCCGTAAACGGAGCTGCTGGCGGTGGCGGCAGCAGCGTGGGGAGTCCCAAATTGGGCGGCGGCGGCGGCATGGGTGCTGGTGCGGCCTCGGCAGGCGAAGACTGGTCCAAGCTCATCAAGCGCTTGCAGGACCTCGGGTTGATCAAGGCCGTGTACAATCTGATGCAGAGCTCGGCGCTGCAAGACCTGGCGCACCCGCTGCTCGAGTTCCAGTCCCTCACCAAGGTGCTCTTGCACAAATGGAAGGACGTCAAAATCGACCTGGAGCGGCCAGAGCACCGGCGCGCGCTCAAGGGCCTGCACCTCGCCAGTGCACCGGACCGGCATCACCATTATGCTGGTGGTGGTGGTGGAGGGCCCAACGGTGCGGGCGTGGGGGCGGTGGCCAACACCAACGCCAATGGTACGGAGAGCGAGGCGGGCAAAAAGGGCAGCCGGCGCCACAACCCCGAGAAATGGCGGCGCCTGGGCTTCGAGACCGAGAGCCCCGCGTCCGAGTTCGAGGTGACGGGGTTCCTGGGCATGATGGACCTGACGGACTACGTCCGCAAAAACGAGGACGGCTTTCAGAAGCTGCTGCTGGAGCAGTCCGCGCGGCCTTTGAGCCAGCGTTGCCCGGTGGCGCGCGCGAGCCTGGCCGTCACCATGACGCTCTACGAGCACTTTGAGGTGGACCGTTCCGACCTCGAGGAGCTGAGCAAGGACCTGCAGGGCTACTACCAGAGCCTGGACGGCGGTGGCGGTGGCGGCGGCGGCATGGACAGCCCCAGCGGGGGCGGCGGGGGCGGCGGCGCCGCAGGCGGCAAGGACGCCGACAAGATTTTCCGCCCGCTGCTGTTGCAGTGGTCGCGCCTGCACACAGCCGGCTTGCAGGCGTTTTTCCGGCTGTGGAAGGCGACGGGCGCCGAGCGGGACGATTTCGAAAAGGTCGCTGAGCTCGTGCGGATCCTCGTCGAGCAGGTGGTCGGCCAGGCCGGCCGGACCAAGGACGTCGCCGAGGTCGAGGAGGAGCTGCAGGAGCACGACTGCGGCCGGCTGCGCGAGCTGCAGATGGGCTTGCTGGAGCTGTCCTTTGAAGACCAGTGGGGGCCCCACCTCGTCCAGGTCCGCGACGAGCTGCGCCTCGAGGCGCTGCAGTTTGTCAAGGAGCAGCGCGTCCGCTGTCTGCTGCAGGGCTCGTGGTTTGCCCGTCCCGTGCCCAAGCGCGACCGGGAGCAGCTGCGGCAGCAGCTGCAGCAGCAGCAAACAATATCAACAACAACAACAACAAAACAATCGCCGCCACAAACGGGCCAACCACAGAAGCGGCGCTTGTACGAGCCCAAAGCCTGGCGGTTCGCCAAGCTGTCGCACAACCGGCGCTACCTCCATTACGCCGACTTTGCCCAGCAGACGGCCCAAGACCCGGGGCTGGACGTGCTGACCGACAAGATCGATCTGAGCACCATCAGCTCCGTCGTGTCCAACGTGTCGGCGGCCAACGAGGACGGCGTGAGCGAGCTCAGCGGGGGCGCCGGGTCGACGCTGCGGCTGGTGGGCAGCGACGGGTTGCCGCGGTCGACGACCACCAAGATCACCATCTACGCGTTCGAGAACCCCGAAGAGGTAGCCAGGGCCGGGGGCGGCGGAGGCGCCAACGGTGGCGATGAGAGCAACGGCAACGGCAACGGCAACGGCAACGGCGCGGACGCGACCAGCGCCGAAGTGGCCATCCTCACGCTGCACCCGTTCAACCACTCGCTGGCGTCCGAGTGGCTGGACGGCCTGCTGATGCTGCTGAACCAGGCACCCATCACGGCTGAGACGAACAAGTTGGTGTCGCTGGTGAGCGACTACGGGATCAAGATCCGCCTGCTGAACGTGCGGCTCGAGGCCGTCTACGCCGGTCCGCAGCCCGGAGCCGGCGCGGTGCCGAGCCGAGAAGGGCTGGACGACGACTACTACTACGAGATCTAGAGAGAGAGAGAGAAAGACAGACATTTGTGTGGTTAATTTTCCTTTTGGTTTCTTCTAATGTTGATGACGCTATTGCTTTTGCTTTTCTTTGTTCATATTTGCTTGCTCTTCTTTCTGGATCTTTTCTTTCCGCTCCCGAAATATACCCCCCTTTTTCCGGTTGGAGGACGGACGAATGAAACAATGCATTTTAAGTAGGCGTTTCCGTACGCGAGCAAACTTAGCAGAAGTAACCGTGAGGGCTGTATGTCGGATCGAAGCTCTTGTAGGGATGAACGCATTCTGTGGGTTCTTGTTCAGCGCCGACGACTGGACCTCGAATCCATTACCCGCGCGCTAAAACCGCCAGCCCACTTCCCGTTGTGGAGTATTAATTACGACCGTTGCCCCACCAGAGCTCGCTAGTGCATCGTTTCGTCGTTTTGCCCCCAGCCACACCCAATAAGCAATCAATCGCACTTCAAGTGAGACGGTTCTCTTTTTTTCCCCCGTTTCTAGACCAACAACTCTTCTCTAACACACACACACTCACACACGTTTGTTTCGCCAAGCACTTGTTTTCTCGCTGTACGGCTGGCCACATCCTGCCAATGCCGAGGACACCCCGCCGCTCGGCCCGGAGCCGTGGGGCGGCCGCCGGGCCTTCGCGGCGGCCGGCAACACCCGCGTCCGCGCCCGGCTCGTCGTCCGCCGTTGCGCCTCCTAGCAGCACCATCACCCCAACGGCCGGCCGCGGCACCAAGGGCTTGTTTCAGGACGGCCGCTGGCTGTGCGACTGCGTGCCGCGGCGGCCGGCCGTCCTGCAGGAAACCCGCAAGCGGGGCGCCAACCAAGGCCGCTGGTTCTATACCTGCCCGCAAGAGCGCCCGCGCCAGTGCAAGTTTTTTCTGTGGGAGGACTACGCGGCGCAAGCAGCCGCTGGTGGTGGTGGTGCTACTGCTGGCGCTGGTGGTGGTGGATACGGCGTGCCGAACAACGCCCAACAGCCGAGCGGGGGACGGGGCGAGCGGCCGCGGCCGAGCTACCGGACGTCCATTGGGCGGCGAACGACGCCGCCTCCGCCGTCACAACGGGACACGGCCATGATGATGGCGATGGAACAGCTGCCGTTGCCGCCGCCCACGCCCACGTCCACACGCGCATCGCGCCGGCCTGCTGCTGCTGCTGCTACTGCTACGACTCCTGGACGAGTAGCACCATCCTCTGCGCCTCCGGCAGCGGCAGCGGCAGCACGGCCAGGACGAGCTTTCCAACGGGAGCTTCCGATACAGTACGACGCAGCTGCGGCGACGCGGCCGGCTCCTCCCCAATTCGCTCAACGGCAACGAATTTTTAGCACGCCAACCGACGCGTGGAGAATCCACTCGACGCAGGGCATGCTCGGTCACGGCTACGGCCAACCGCAGGGGGGAAATTACGGGGAAGGAAACGAAGACGAAAACGAGGACGACGACGAAGACGACGACGGTTTCGAACCGCCGCCGACACCGACACCGCAACGGACCCGGCGCACCACACACACCAGCGACGGCACCAGCGCCAGCACGAGCGCCGCCTTGGCCGCCGCAGCGCCGAGCAACCGCATCACCAGGTACTTCAACGTGGTGAAGCAGGAGGCGGCAAAACGGGCTGCCGCCTCTGCAGCCGCCGCTGCCGCCGCCGCTTCTTCCTCTGTAGGTGACCGCGGCAAGCTGGTCCCCCCATCGGCGGCAGTGTCTGCGGTGCCTGCGCCGCCGCCGCCCACAGCACCACAGCCCCACAAAGCGCCGTCCCCCGACTACAGCGATGGTGAGTTTGACAGCGACATGGAGCGGGCGCTGGTGGCGCTGGCCGACCACAGCGAGCAGGCGAGCAGCCGACGCCGGCAGCAGCAGCAGCAGCAGTCGTCGTCGTTGTTTGAGGGCCCGCAGGCGGAAAATGAGGAGGACGACAATGACGACAGGGACGAAGAAGGGGACAGCGACGCGCGGATGGAAACAGGCGAGGAGGAAGAATGGCGGCGGCGGCGGCGGAAGGGAAAGGGCCACATTGTGGTGCCGGTGCCGGTGCGGAACGGACAGGCCGCCGCGGATGCGCCGCGGCGGCCACCAAGCGCGACAACGTCCGGGACCCCACATCCACGCGAGGGGCTCGCGAGCACACCGACCCGATCACGCCGCGGCCTGCTGATTGCGTCGCAAGAGTATGCCGTCAAAGAAGCGGCGGCGGCGGCGGCGGCGGCGGCGGCGGCAGCAGACCGCACCGAAGTGGCTACTAAAACGGCTGCTCCGGACTCGGCTGCGACGTCGTTTTCGACCTTGTTTGGTTCGTCCAGCCAGGCCTCGGCCACCACGGCCGCGACGACGCCGTCCTCGTCGTTCCGGTCGGACGCTGCGGTTGGCGGTGGCAGTGGCGGTGGCAGCGGCAGCAACGGGAAACGGAGGCGCTTCGTCGGCGGCGGCGGTGGCGGCGGCGGTCTGACGACGGGCGCACCAAACGGGGGAGCGGACACCGACTGCGACGGCGACGACAACGACCCGTTTACGTCGACACCGCTGAAGCGGGTCCGTTTTCTGGACCGCGCCGGCGTCCTGCTGCGCGGCGGGGATGACGTGGCCAACGGCGGCGGCGGCAGCGGCGGCAGCGGCTCACAAGATCCGAGGGCATGGACGCCCCCGCCGTCGGCCGAAAAGAAGGCGCAGCGCCCGGAACGGCGGACGTGGTGGGACGAAGACGACGCCATGCATGTCGACGACGACGGGGACGAGAACGAGGCCGAAAACAACGGTCTGGAAAACACGAACAACAACAACGGGCGAGGGGCCGACCACTACGTCACGCAGCTTGTGCTCGACCTGCTAGCCGACCAGCCGGTGGATGCGCAGGTGCGGGAGCAGGTGCGGGACGTGTTGAACACGGCCTTTGCGGTACCAGAAGGAGCCGGCCAGCAACACGAAGACGACGTGTTCGACGAGGCGATTTGATTGTGAGGACCGCTTTGCGGTTGGCGATGGGATGACAGGAAGCGTGTATAGAACAAGGTAGCCGAGGATGCGTTGATACCCCCTTTTTTATAGGTCAAAATAGCGACGTTTTTTTTTCATCCTAGGTTCTTTTTTAGCTTGTCTGATATGCTCCGTCGTAGCTTGGGGGAAAAACGCGTTCTGCAAAAAATGCACGCCTCCTATAGTGGATTCTGTTCATGAATTGGTAAAAATAACACCCTATCATCATTGCAGGATATCTATGCTAGACGAATGCAAAAATGCAATGCTCCCAAAGTAGCCCAAAAGCCAAACCAAATTAAAAAAAAAAAAGTTGTCGCTTAGATTTCATTTCTCGCGCGTATCATGCGCTCGAAGCAGTTCACTTCCTGCGTTTTTCTTGTTCTTTACAGCCTAACGCTGGTGCTGGTTCATTTTATTGAAACATTTTGTTCAGCCGTGAGCCCCGGACGGGGGCTGGCAAGCACGAAGCCAAACGGTCACGGTCTAGACGAGTTAGCATGCCGAAGCGGCCTAAAATGATTGTGGGTTCGTTCGAGAAAACGGGATGGCATCAGGACGAAAAACTCACCTGCTTCGTTGTCAAACAAAATGGAGATGTCGTCGTGTTCGCCGGGCAGGTCCGGCATGTCGAGACACACAAACGCTGCTTCGCTGCATTCCACATTCCCACCGGCCGACCAGTCACCGGCACCTGCTCCGCTCTCCATGCCGCCGCCGCCGCCGCCTCCACCGCTCGATTCACCCGCCGGCATCCGCGGTAGGGGAAATTTGGCGTCGTCGAACTTGATGCCGCATTTGGTGCCCCGCCCAAAGCTCTCAAACATGTCCGTGCCCTTGAGCTGGAAGCTCATGCAGCGGCCGTAGTGGAAGTCCTGAAAGAAGGCGAGAAGTTGCGTAATTTTCGTGTCGGGATGCACCACCACCTGGATGCGCGTGGCCCCGGCTTCCCATTTCTTGTGGATGGGCACCACCATCCGCCGCCGCGCAATGGCAAACGTAGACGCCACGCCGTCAAAGAGGACGTGGTAGCCTGTCATGGCAGTCTGCACGGCGTGCAAGTCTGACAGCTTCGCGAAGCGCAGCATGCGGCATGTCGGCACCGTCTTCAGCACGCGCAGCCCCTCCGCCAGCTCGCGGCTGGCTTCGCGTGATACCTGCGCGTCGGACACGGCAACGGTCAAATCCTCTTGCGCCTGGCGTAGTATCATCAAGCACGTGCTGTCCCGCACGTCGAGTCGGATCTTGAGCTCCCCGGGCGCCACGTTGACGCGGTCGACGATGGTGCAGTCGCCTACGTTGAGAACCATGCGAAGGTGTTCCGCCAGGACGGTGGCAGCACGGGTTTCGGCTGCCTCATCGTCGTAATTGATGACCCGCAGCCGCTGAAACGCCAATTTCTTGAAAACGGACAGCGCATTGTTGGTGCTACCGCTCATGTTGGTAGCGCCACCACTGCCGCCGTCTTTCGTTCTCGACGCAACGCGAAACTCGAGGGACGACATGGGCACGTCCGTGAAAACGCGCTCGACATTGTGCACAGCCGTGCCTGCTAAGAGGTTGTGGAGGCGCATGCGTTCCTCGCCGCTGTCGAACGAGAGCACCATGCTGCCTTTTGACCTGGCGTTCTCGAACCGCAGCAATAGTGCCGGGTCGCCCTGGTCGCCTCGCAGGAAACTAAACTGCAGCAGCACGTCGGGCGTGTACAAGTGCGAAACACCGTACAAGGTCCGTGTGTGCGTCCCGGACACGACGGCCAGTCGGAAACCCCGGTGGAACGTGCGCGGCCCCGTGGCTGCGCCCTCTCGAAGCGTCTTTTCGAACAAGGCCACATCGCAATCCGGCACGGCCTCCTTGGGAAAACTGCTCGTCTGCTGGCCCGACTCAAAGTACTGAAACGCCTTGAGAGTTGTGTGGAACACGGGCTGCTCGTCCTTCCGGGGATACAGTTGGCTGTTCACCTTGGCGCCAAAGTCGTACATGCTCCACAAGAGCCCGTAGTCCTGTTTGGACAGTTGAATGACGAGCAGAAACCCGCGCGGCATCCGGATCTCAAGCGACTGCATATCCGGCCGCCACCGGACATCTTCCCACGTGGGTCCAGAATTTTTTTTGCCCTGAACGCGCAGCTGGACGGTCCCGTTCTGGCTGGCAAGGACCACTTCAAGGGTGACTGAATTTTGGGGTCGGGCCACGCTCAACATGCAAGGAAACTGCAGCTGCTGCTGGGGATGCGGGGAGGAATCGCGTCCCTGTTCCATTAGGTACACGTCCACCCAGAGCCGACTAAAAACGAACTCTTGCGCCGTGTCGGAAATCGGTAAAGCCTCCAGTATGGTCAATGGCGGCGTGGCGACGGGCGAGGCGGCCATGCTTGAGCCCCAGTGGCCGCAAAGCAGGGCGGTGACGTCGGAGCTCACCGGGGGGTAGGTGAGCCAGATGGCTTTGTCGATGATTTGCGGAAGGAAAGCGTCTTCGGGTGGCAAAAGATCATTGCGTTTCATCGACATGGCAACTTTGCGCAGATTGTGGAAAAGAACGGTGCGAACTTGCTCAACCTGCTTGTCGACCAAAGCCGGTGGTTTGTCGGCAAGTCGTTCGGGCAGCACCTCGCCGATAAGCCAGAAAGCTTTCGCAAGGTCAGCGTAGGCTTGCTGCATGGCAAACTCGTTGGAGCGGGCAGTGGGCGAGTCGGCAGCCACGGGCGTTGCACGTTCGCGAAAGGACCTTTCGAGTGCCATGCGGCCAACGAGGAACCACCACAGCGCGGCGCGGGCCAGATCGTCAATGGAACTGGCGGTCAGCGGCCGCACTGTTTCGGACTGTAGGCGGAACAGCGCGAACAGATGGCGAGAACGGGCCACAAATACGTCCAAGGCATCCTCGGCCGCGGCCTGGACGACGTCGTGCAGGTTTGCCATGGGCGCTTTCGGCGAGGGTTTGGACACGTCGGAGTACACCGACGATGTGGTTGTGGCAGCATCGTCGTCTTCGTCGTTGTTGTCGTTCCGGTTTCTGGTCGACAAGCGGCTGTTTGCGTTTCGACGGAAAGCGTTGAGCGCGCGGTGCACAGAGGCCGTAGGGGACGAACTTTGAGGCGAGTTGTATTCCTGCGCCACTTGTCTGGAGCGGGAGGCATAAGACGATCCGTCGGGGGTGGACGCAGTTGACGGCGGTGGAAGAATGGGAGAGGCCTCGTAGTCCGGGTATGGCGCAGAACCCGGTCCTGCCGCATGTCGTGGGTGTCGTGGGGGCGGCAGCGGAGGAGGGGGGGTCATTTTGTTTGGTGATCGTTTTGCGGGAGAGGATGGCTTCGTTTCGTCGGTTTCGGGGCTCGTTGGCGGGCTGACACCCGCTTGGACGGCTTTGGTGAGGGCCCGGCCCTCCGCTTCACGCATCTCGGCTTGGTGGATCTCAATAAATGACCGGCGCTTTTCGTTGTGGCTTGTAGGGTCGAGCGAGGGGGAGGGTGCGAGATGGCCAGCAGCAGGCGGCGGTGGCTCCAGCGGAGCTGGTCTTCTTCGTTGTGAGGGATGGGCGGATGTCGGTGTGGTCCAATCGGCTGGCGGGGGTGCTTTCTCGTTGATCGAATAGCCCGTCGGTCTTCGCTTCATAGCGCCTGGCGTAAAAATGTCACTGTCCACAATGGGACGCTGCTGGTGCTGTTGCTCCTTTTGCTGTAGTTGTGGTTGTTGTTGTTGTAGCCGCTGCTGCTGCTGCTGCTGCTGCTGCTGCTGATGTTGTTGTTGTTGTAGTCGCTCCAGCTCTTGCTGCTGCTGTTGCTGCTGATGTGCACCTGGCGGTAGCGGGGGTAGTGGTGAGCGCATCGGCATGGACCGCGACGAAGCCGCCGACATCAACACGGCGGAGCCCTGCTGCTGCTGCTGCTGCTGCTGTAGCGGCAGTACTGGCGGCCGTGCTGATCGCGCCCGGCGTCGCTTGCCAATCTCCACCGTGGGTGTTTCGGCCTCATCTCCGCCCTCGCCGATAATCTCGGGAAACGTGTCGACAAAACGGACGACGTAGCCTTTTTTCGAGCGTTTCTTGGAGGGTCGCGTCGACGGCGGGTAAGCAGAGGTCGGACTGTGGGCAAGAGAAATCGCGCTCGTGAGCGGCAGGGCGTTGGGGTAGCGGGACACGGACCGGGTGTCCAGTTTGGCCAGTTGCGGCGGAGCGGCGTGCGTGACTTGGAAGCCGTCGAACGAGGGTCTTGTTGTTGTGGAGGACCGGGGCGACGACGACGACGCCGCGGCATTGGCGCTCGCAGAAGCCGCGTTGCCGGAGGAGCCATGCAAAAAAGCGTTGATTTCGTCGTCACCGCCGCCGCCGCCGGCGCTGCCGCTGCCGCCTCCGCCGCCCTCGCGCAGTTCGTTCGACGCCTTTCGTTCGCGGCCCCCAAAAAGCTTGCCCATCAAGCGGCCTTTGCGCGCGCGTAGATCGTCCAATCCGTGTACGGCGGCGGCGCCATAGTCGCGGTCCATGGCAGTCGACGGCGTCTAGGGAAGGGGAGTCGCAATCGGATCGTGGTCCACGTTGCAACAGCCGACGAGGTTCCGATGTGGTCTGTTCTGGCAAAATAGACACGGCATGGGAATGCACGTGGAAAGGAAAACAGAATATAAAACAAAACAAACGCAGGAAATAAAGAAACGGAGCAGGCAAAGCAGCAAAACCACAAGGGAAAAAAGAAAAAAGGAAAAAAGAAAAGAGAAAGAAGAGAGAAAGAGAACAGAAAGAGGAGAGACGTTCTCGACACCGGTCCTTCCAGTCAGGGCTGGCTGCAAAGGGCTGAAGCCGGCAGCGGCTGTGTGGATATGTCTTGCTGCAGAAACGCTTTGCCGTCAACGGCCGCACATGGGAACAGCGGCCCTCGTGTTCGTCGTGTGCGAGAGAGACGCCCGGCAAAACAGCCGAACAGCAGAAACGGGGCTCTCTCGTAAATATAGCTGGCCGTTTCTTCCCAATTGAGCGGGTTTTCTGTCGTTAGAAGTATCGTCACCTCGTTTTGTTCTCTCGAGTTCTTGCAACCCTCCTTTCCTCGAGCCAATAGTCCACCCAAAAACGACCAGAAAGCGGTCGTGACGTTCCGTCGGGCCCTGCCGTTCGTATAGGAAATGGCGCGATTAAGGGAAACGGCTGGGAAAGTAAAAGAAAAAAACAAAGGCAGTAAAAAAAAAAGAAAAAAAATAGTTGAAAGAGACCAGGACCAGAACCAGGAACAGACAGCGCTGGCGGTCCCTTGCTGTTCTTCGTCCCTAGTTCCGTTCGCTTGTCCACCGTACTCGTACTCTCCTCTCTGCGTCGTTCCCCTGCGATGTTTCAGAATGATAGGTAAGACGCAACTTGGCGATTCCCCCCTCCCTCTCGCTCGTTGTCAAGGAATTGCAACCCCCCCTTCCCTGCAATCTCCCCACTATTAATATCTTGGAAAATGCTGCGTTTTGGGCGCAGGTCGTAATACAGACGCATGCGGGACGAACTGTGATATGCGCGTGCCCTTTTTCCAGGTTGGACGTTGATCGTGCGTGCCAGAGAAATGTGGAGATGAGAAAGTGAGGTTTGAAGGAGAAGAAAAAAAAAAACGAAGAATGCAAAATAGATTTTTTTTCTCTCTTTCCTCTTTCTTTCCGTTTACAAATACACACAAGCAAATAAGCAAAAGCGGAAACCGCGATGGGACGGGTAGCACGACAGGACAAAGAGGGCAAGTCAAGGTGTCTTCGCTGTGTCGATAAGACAGGAAGGCTGCTGCATCAACGTAACAAAAGAGGGAAGGTGCGGTGGACAACGCTGACAAGGCAAGAAGTAACCGAACCAGACGCAGAAGGTCACTTTGGTACTGCGTGAGGAGCTGCCAGCGCGTTTCTTTGTTCTCTCCAACGTGTTTAAGCACGCGACCTACCACCGCAACGGAGCATAACCCCGAATTGGGCAGGCGCTACCTTTTTCGTTGCTAAATTGCCAATTCCCAGAAACTATTCGGCATTCGCCGTCAAGAGCAAACGCTACGAGAAACGACTATGAGATGGAGTTGGAAATGTACCTTATTTTGGGTCGTGTTCTAGCTCGTATTGTCGAGCTATTGGCGGGCTATGGGCGCCGTTGGAACTTGGGGCGCCGTAAATAGAAACAGGAAACTAGCAGCAAAAACGTTCCAGTTGGGATTCCCGACGAATGGTGTCTGAGCTGTGTCATGGCGAGCGAGTAAGCGTAGACGAGGAATTTCTTCCCTCCCTTGGTTCTAGAATGAGTCTATCCTTTTGTCCAAGCCGTTCAGCAACATACGAGAAAATAAAATATATTGGGAGGACCCCCCATCGAATCTTGGCATGCCTCGTTTCAAGCCTCGAAGCTTTGTGAGCTTCTTGTCGCTCAAGTATGCTGCTTGTAGTTCTAATTTACCTTCATTTTCCAGACAGACTGCGTATTACTTGCCATGCCTTGAAGCTATTCACAAGGAATTCATGTTCGTCGTAACGTTCTTTTTTTTATCGAGTAACGCCAGACCGCACAAACGACGTGATGTTAAACGAATCAAAACGAGACAACCTCTGCAGCTTGTCTTCGGAATGGAGACAGCTCTATTTCGTAGGCAAAATTTAGAGACAAGAACATAGTACGCTTAGACATAACGTCCCAAATTCATACGGCCATCCCCCCTAGCAGAAGCCTGGCCAGCCGCACGGACAGCCGCTTCCTTGGGAAAAGCAGCAAAATGGAGCTTGAAGCAGACCCTGCCCATCTCGACCTCCTTGGAGGCCGCCAACTCCATCAGGAACAGGGACCACTGTCTGCCAGTGCTCGTATTATGACGCTGGTCCACAAGTCAGCGTATCCACGAAGATCGCTTTAAAGTATACCTCGTTATGTGAGCCAATTCTTGTACCCAAAAAGCAACCATAAGTGCATATTCCAAATTTACACCGCCAGGCCGTTTTCCAAGTATTATGTGTCGAGAACTGCCCAGGTCGTTCCCCCAGTTCTGCTTACGTAAGCAGCCAACTACGCACCGCCGGTACAACGGTCTCTTGACACCTCCGTTCCCATGCGTGCCAGATCCCCCCCCTCCCCCGGCGGCGCCTCAACGTCATCCTTTGCCCCGCAGCTGAGCAGCACCCAGCAGCAAGCAACGACCCGAGCAGCCCCGCCATTCATGTTCCTATATCCTCCCTCACGGCCACCACTAGTGCTGCACCGGTTTCCCAAACGCCCTACGTAAGTCGAAAGCAAAAGCAAGGAGGAAAACGAAGGGGAAAAAAAAGAGAAAAAAAAAACAAGGCCGCCGCACCGCAAAAGCGGACAAGTCAACAAAAGCAAACAAAGCCTATCCAGGAAGAGGAAAGGGTGCTGCCTATATTTTTTCCCACGCTCTCCGGTCGGAGCTTGATATGCGCATGACGAACCACTCCGCGGCATTCCGCATCTCAGCTTTGGTCTCTCCCTTTTCTTTTTTTTTCTCTCTCTCCCCCCTTTCATTATCGCTTGTTACAAGCTTCGCTTACTGCATGCCGTCTTACTTTTTCTTTGCATTCATTTCCCCCTTGATCTTCCGCCTCGTTGCTATGCCCACAGTTCCTATTTAGTTTTTGATTTTTTTTTCCTTTTTTTTTTCTTTTTTTTTCTCGGGTTTCGTCGTTACTCTCCATCCAGGCGGGCTTGTTTTTCTGGTCTCGTTTCCATGCTTTCCTTTGACCTTTGTTGAAGACCGTGTTGCTGCCGTTGTTCGTCGACGGTTCGATCCGGGTCGGGTTTTCCGGTTTGCTCGCACAACCTTTGCCACCATGCTGAACATCGTGAGCGGCGCTCGCCGCCGGGCAACTTCCAATGCGAGTATGTCTCTGTCTCTCGTTCCATCACTCTTCCCCCCATCTTTCCCGTTCTTCCGAGCTTCGCAGACAGCGTGGTCCGAGTGCCCCGTCGTCCCGAAGACGTATATTGTACACCCACGGCTTGGGGATGCGGGAACCACACCGTTCCGCCGGGTCCGAAGCCTCGGTTACTGACCGTCGTTGTTTGTTTCTCACAGGCGCTCACTCAAATCGGTCGTCAGGCGACGAAGGCAACGGCGAAGACGACACCCTCGTCGTCGAGCCCGAACAAGGCAATGGTATGAGGGTTTCCCGCTTCCTCTGAAACGAACGTACTTATTGGGCTTTCGTCTGCTCTGACCACCATTTCTTGCTTTCTTCGTTATGTCCAGTCTTGATGCACATCATCTCCCAGCTGCGCCCGGGGGCTGACCTGAGCAGGGTGGTTCTCCCGACCTTCATCTTGGAACCGCGCAGCATGCTCGAGAGGATAACGAAGTAGGTCATGGTCAAGCTTTTTTTTTTGTTCATATGCCCTCCGTTAGCCTCCGTTAGAGACGAGCCTTTTTGCCGCTGACGCGAGGAACCTGTGTAGCTTCATGTGCCATCCCGAGATGCTTCTTCCGATTCCCGAAATCGAGGACCCTATCGACCGGTTCTTGTCGGTTGTGAAGTTTTATTTAAGCGGCTGGCATATCCGGCCTCCGTACGTTTTGCACATCTTCCCCTGTCTCCAAATATGCCCTAATCAAATGGTTTGCGAGGGCTTGAAGCTGACAATGGCGCATTCTTTTCGTCCCATGTAGAGGCGTAAAGAAACCGCTCAATCCCATCCTCGGCGAAATCTATTCCTGCTACTGGACCTTCCCGGACAACACGCAAGCGTTTTACGTCTCCGAACAAACCTCGCACCACCCGCCCAAATCCAGCTACTTCTACATGGTTCCCGAACACAACATCCGCGTCGACGGAACACTCAAACCACGAAGCCGTTTTCTGGGCAATTCGGCTGCCAGTCTGATGGAAGGGACGGCCATTCTCAGCCTGCTAAACAGAGGCACCCGCAACAAGCCAGAACGCTAGTATGTTGGTCGTTGTTTGTTGCAACATGGAACATTGCTGGCATAGCACGTCGCAGACCATTAACGCTGCCTCTTTTAGTATCTTGACCCAGCCGAACATGTACGCAAGGGGCATCCTTTTCGGCAAGATGAAGTATGAGCTGGGCGACCATAGCTTTGTGCGCTGCCCCCAGATGAACCTCGTTGCCGACATTGAGTTCAAGACCAAGGGTTGGGTGGGCGGGACCTACAACGCCATCGGCGGCACCATCCGAAACGAGAAGACGGGCGAGATCCTGTACGAGCTGTCTGGCTTGTGGAGCGAAGAAATGTTCATCAAGAACGTCAAGGTACGTGTGCCGACGCGGTTCGCTAGAACAAGATAGGACAGACTTTCTGCACTCTTCTGAACCGTTTTTCTAACAAAATTTTGTTTTCGTCTTCTTTTCTGCAGACGGGCCGTAAGGAAATGTTTTTCAACGCCCTGCGCTCGAAGCCGTCGGTCCCGTCCACCAGGCCCATCGAAGAACAGGACGAGCGCGAGTCGCAGCGTCTGTGGAGGAAGACTGCCAACGCCGTCAAGGACCGGAACCACGAGCTGGCCACGGACGAGAAGACCCGGGTCGAAGACATGCAGCGCGAAGAAGCCGCCATCCGCTCGCAGGAAGGCGTCGAGTGGAATCCGCGCCTGTTCCGCCGCGTCAAGGGCGGGCCCGGCGGCGCCGAGGAGGGCGAAGAGGATCTGGAGTGGATCATCAACGCCCAAATGTGAGTTGTTCCCTCTCCATTTTTTTTTTCGACCATTAGTGCAAGGTGCTGTTCGCTAACAAGACCAAATGCAGTGATGGTGATACCCCGTCTAAGCAAACCGAGCAAATACTCGCCATCTACCCCATTCTCCCCGGCCAGAAATCCACGCGCGACAAAGCCGTCCAGCCGATTCCCGCCCGGAAGTCGTTGGAGGCGGCGGCGACAGCGGCGGCGGCGCAACCGTCCCGGTTCAACGAGGATTTGATTGATTTCGGGCAAAACGACGACACCACGCCAGCGTCCCCTGCCGCTGCTACGAATGGACAACAACAACAACAACAACGACAACAGCCCCAACAACCCCAACAACCCCCCACAGACGACATTTCGAAGCTGTTGCAGGCCACGGGCAAGCCCGCACCGTCCGGCCCGCTCTTGGATTTCAGTCAAGATCTGATCAAAGACCTCCCAACGGTGCGGCGAACGGACACGAGCG
The DNA here is from genome assembly GCA_002778095.1 of Fragosphaeria purpurea. Classification (NCBI taxonomy): domain Eukaryota; kingdom Fungi; phylum Ascomycota; class Sordariomycetes; order Ophiostomatales; family Ophiostomataceae; genus Fragosphaeria; species Fragosphaeria purpurea. The sequence continues at coordinate 1,129,159 of PCDL01000022.1, read as the reverse complement.
GATCGGAAGACATATTCCACGACGCGGAGACGTAGGGTCGCCGTATAGACGGACGAACTGAGCCTCTTCTACGTGGGACATGCACTGCGGGGAAGGGTGGCCGATCCGGAGACGGAGAAACTATACCTATTCTTTTTTCTCATATTCAATGTATGTTGCAAGCATGTCCTTTTTGGTCTTTTTTGTGTCGTTCATGGTCTTTCAAGTGGAGATCTAACGTTGGGTTGAAACTCATGCTAGTTTAACCAGCGGCAAGAAAAGACAACATCCTGAGATGATTAAGTTTTTTGGCTTGGATAGGGTAGAACCCCGTTCACACGTGTGCCTTGGCGTGGTGATGTTGTGTGCTTATATTGGAAGGGCATTAATCACACCCTGCTCTTGCTTTCATGATTTGCATTTTCCTTTCATTTTTTCTTTACTTTTTGGGGATATCAGGAAAGACGATCTAGCTTCCGACATGATACAAAGGGGGAAATCACGCGATAAGAAGAGTTTAGATTGTGGACCGTAAATAAAGATCCAAGTGGATAGAAAAGTAATGATTTGGGTTGTAAGTAGAAAATATGTCTTTGTTTTTCCCCGTCTTTTTCTCTGAAATCATCTGATGAAAATCATATAATGGAAATCCCGGCTGTTGATTTTAAAAGTACCCAAACTCCCCCGTTTTTATATGTACAGTAATCCAATTTTCAATATGCAGCGCCGTACAACGAAACTCCCATATGCAAACATTGGCCGACCATCGGCCGAAGCTAGCACGACCTGCCGCTCCGCACCAGGTTGTTCGCGTTGTCTGAGCCTTCCGAGTCCAACTTTGAAGGGTATCATCATCCGGTAAAAATAAAAAGGCCATGAAAGGACGAAAAAAAGAACTTTTCTTCCTCTTTTTGTTTTTCGGTGACACTCGCCCTGCGTATACCGGCACGCCGCCCAGGCGCAGACAAACAACAGGACCAGTCCTCTTTTTTCCCCCCTTCAGTGCCGTCGCCGCAGTGGCTCCGGCGACGGCGACCGCGTCACGCTCCGCTCGTCCCGCCCGCGCTGCTTGAGCCACTTCTTCGTCGCCAGCTGCAGCTCCCGCTCCAGCTCCTCGCTCGGGTTCTTGCGGTGGATGAAGTTGCAGAACCCGCCGCGGCCGCACCCTTCGCCCGAGTTTTGCCGGCAGCACGCCTCCCGGAAGTCGGTCACGGGCGACAGCTCGCAGTAGATGGGCCGGGCGGCGTACCAGCGGCTGTTGAGGCTGTCGCAGGCCTTGGCGGCGCTCTCCTCGTACTTGAAGCGGGCGTAGACGTTGCCGATGAGGTGGTCGTTGTTGTTGTCGCACACGACGAGCTCCTCGAGCTCGCCGTACTTGCAGAGCTCGCACCAGATGTCTTCGTAGAACGCGTCAAAGTGGTTCTGCAGCTGGGACGCGTTCATGCGCGCCTTGGGCTCGTACGCCGGGTTCTGGTAGAGGTTCGGCATGAGGATGGTCTGGGAGTACGACGGCTTGATGTGTTTGCGGGAGCAGCGGTCGCCGTGGCGGCAGGCGCCGATCTTGTAGTAAAAGGAGCAATTGACCTGTCCGCGAGGGGGGCACGCGGTTAGCAAAAGGGTCGAAAACAAGATCGACAAAACCAAAAAAGAAATGAACGAAACCACGTACCTTGTCCTGCTCCGTGCCGAAAATGGAAGCCAAAAGATTCGCCATGGTGGATCTACCGTTGTAAATGCTGCCGTTAAATTCTGCCGTTTCTTCGTGGAAAAGAGGGAAGCGACGCTTTGTTCGAATCGACGTGGGACTTGGCGAGAGAGAGAGCCAGGATTTACATATAAAGAAGAGTCGCACCGCCGACAAAAATGGAAGGTTGTGGAAACGCCACAGCAACGCCACACATGAAAAGGCCTGCTTTCTAAGCGTAGGACGAGAAGGCTGTTCCACGTGACCGTCAGTCTTGCTGGCATTTGATTGGGCGGCGGCGTCCCGTAAAAGTTGCACAACCAAAGATGTCGCTGTGAAGTCAAGACAGATGAACCTCCATCGACAAAACAACACCCAAAACGTCTCATCTGCTACTTCTGATCGTGCTGCCGCTCGGTTTGCCGTATGCTATCTGCTTGTTGCCTTTTCAGTCTGGCATGGTGTTATTTCGACGTCTCGCCAACAAAATCTACGCCCAATTTCCCGGGCAGAATGTCTGCCGAAACCCGGTGTGACCAGCAGTAGGATATGTGACACCGTACACTTGCCCATTCAGCGATGGAAACATTGAATTCTGCTGTGGCGTTTTGCATTGGACACCATTACTCCGTATGTGACAAGGCGTCGTTTCCTGTCGACTGAAAGCCGCCCAACCGCGCTCTGCTCACATCGCGTACTACGGAGGACATGCATCAAGGCCAAGATGAACGGAACATGCGCTGCTTTCCTCGTTCTTTTTGCCCGCTTGTTTTGTCCTTATCGCAAGAAGGAGTTCGGCTGGCACATCGGGCAAACGAGCACTTGGATCAGAAAAGGGACAGGGGTTTTTATTTCCCTTACTGAAGGAACGCATTCTCGCTGCATATCGCCCCTCTTCAGCCGCGGATTAGCTGCTTTTAGCTGCACACTAATGCCATCGATGTGCGCTCTTAGTGCTTTGTCAGTCGTCGCTGCAATGTCCTTTTCAGCTGCTGTGGTGAATCGCCCTCAACGAGGTAATACGTCGTAATATCCGAGATCGTCCTGGTGCTAACCGCTTTGCTCGCGTCGTCTCTGCGTCACGATGCCATACGTATGTTGTAGTTGGCCGGCAAGCAATGCTACTTATTGATATCTAGTCGTACCTGTGAAGTCCGGCCCCTTTCCGAGCAGTGCTGTCTCTGCGACTGGCTATACGCACTGCATTCTATAGCAACAGGACGCTATGCTCTGCGACTATGGTGAGAGGGACAGCACGCAGTTTTGACGGGACAAAAGAATGCGACAAAAAAATTACAAGGAACAAGCCACGGGGGTCGAATCCAGGAACAATCAGGGATCCAGTCAATATAGTTGGTGTCCCGCAGGTTGTCCCAAAACTACGACTACGTAGGAAAAGACGCAAATCCCTGTTTTAGACTCGCAGATTGACCGTAGCTTGTTTTTTTCTTCTTTTTTTCAGCTCAGCATGCCCGCACTTCCACGTTCCATCTCACCATGCAATGAAGGCACGTACTTAGTACTCCGTCAGTTGGCAACAGGACAGGGGGAGGCCGGTCCGGGTCCGATCTGGTTTTGTGATCGGCTGGGTCTGAAATCGACCGAGTGATCGAACGGTCGATGGCCGTAAGGAGTACGAAGTAGTACGGCGCAATACTCATTCGTGCCACAACAAACGTTTCTTCGCTAGTTCGTCTGTTTGTCGAGCTGTTTGTCTCCCTGGCGGTCAATACAAGGCACCCCACAAAGCTGTACGCAGTCCTTCGTGCTATCTTTGCTTTTTTCCTGCTCTGGCCTGCTCTGGGCACAGCTTGGCGTTGTCTGTCGTGTCTGCGTGCTCTTTACTGTATCCCTTCGTACAGGTTTTGTACGGCTCATCGCACGTTACTCCCTTATTGCTCACACACGTTCCAAACTGTACTATAGTGACGTCTTGTCCGTAGTTGATACCTCGGGCTTTCTCAAATTTCCATGCCCAGGCTGTGGCTGGGCCGTACCTTCTACTTCTGACTTGTAGCTGGCTGTTGGGACCCGCCTTTTCTCGGTGGGCTGTTGTTGTTGCTCGGTTATTCTGCTCCATGCGCGTCGTAGCACACTGACGTAGCCACCTCTTTCCTTCTGCCTGTCCTCTGCTCCTTCCCTGTATGTACGGCGCGGCACCAGGACAAACGGCTGCCTCTTGCCAGTTTCTCTGCGCTCAGCTTGTTTGCTCCTTCCTTCTATTTTATGGGAATCTCTTATCCTCCCTCGTTCTTCTCCCTTTTTCGTTGCATCCGCGTCTTTTTCTCCTTTCAAAGCCAACACGAGGCTTTTTCAGGCTTCATTTTCTCTCGACTTTCATAGCTTTCAGCTCGGGAACCCGCACCGTACGCTCACCACCACCAACCCCCCCCCCTCCCCAACGATGCCTGCATCTACATAAGCACCCCAACATCGATTATTAGCTCCATCCAGCTAAAACAGATCGCAATTCCCCGGCCGCCCTCTTTTCTTCACGTTGTTTCGGCTACCTTCTGCTCCCTTGCTTCTCTCGCCCTTCTCCTTCTTCTCCGCTTCTTGACGAGTTGTTCTCGTCTGCTCTCTGTTTCTTTAGTGTCTCGGCGTTGACCTCGTCAATCGAGCAAAACAGCTGGGGCTGACCGATTTCTTTGCTTTTTCATTTCCCCACCCCTCAGTTGAATCTCTTTATTTTTTTCTCTTTTTTCTTTTCCTTCCTTCATATTCCCTCTCCCCCAACTACTTCGTACGTCAGCTCGTCTTCTGCTGTTTCGCTGGTCTTACGTGACGCACGCTTTACCTGTACATTTTGCCAAGCCTTCCTCCCCCCGACCCGCCCGGATAGCTACCAAGTTGACAGCTTTTAGTTCTTACTTTCTCCTCCCCCCCCGCCCATCTGCTGGCGAAAACGAAAAGCATCCTCCTTCATTACGACGATACCAGGGTACTGGCAATCAGATGCTAGGCTGTCGAGCTTCGCGTTGTTGATTGATTGCTGGACGGAGACAGACAGCCTCGCGTTGTTGTTTTCTTTTCTTTTTTTGCTCCTTTTTCTTTCTGCAACCTCGCCTATCCCGTCCCCCAAAAGCGAGCCGGACGACCTAGCTTCCAGTTCTTCTCTGCTTGAGAGTCTTTTCCGCCGGTTCGCTGCTTTCATCGCAGCTTGCTTTCGAGGAAGGCTTGCTTAAACAGCAATCATGGCGGCCACAGACAAAGACGCCTCCGAGCTCAAGCAGCAAGGCGCCATTGATGCCGCACGAAATCCCAACAGCAACGTCAGCGCCGAGGCTGCCGAATCAGAGATTGTCAAGGAAAGCCGGAATGCCGGGGTTGCCGCCTACTCGTTCAACCCCGATGCCAGCCCCGAAGCGAAGCGGGCGCAAATCCGAAACGTATGTGCATTGTTGTTGTTCACCCGTTTTCTTTTTCTTCGTCTTCCTGTTTCTTCTTTTCACCGTTCGCTGACTGGCCATCGTTCAGACCCTCCCCGAAGGTTTCCACAACCCGAAGCGACCACACGGCGTGGCGATCGCCACCGACATTGACGACGGCAGCGCGCCCGCATACGACCTGCCGTCTCCGTCCAAAGCCGGAGCGATCGAAGTGGCACGCACCGCCGATGGAAAACCCGTGGCGGATGGTGACGCGGCCGGCGACGACGGCGGGATGGGACCTGGTACCACGGGCTGGGCTCCCCGGTTTGGCTGGCCGGTCGAGTCGTCTGACGAGGCGGCGAGTCTGCTCGACCACTCTACCATGCTGGAGGGTCTGCTGCCCGACGCACTCTACGGCGACTGGTACCACAATGCCGCCATCATTGTTTTTGCCTGCCTGAGCTCTTGGTTTGTTGCCGTGATCGGTGGCGGCCTCGGCTGGATCTTCATCATCATGGCCATCTGCAGCACCTACTACCGCACCTCGATCCGCCGCGTGCGCCGCAATTTCCGTGACGACCTCAACCGGGAGCTGTCCACCAAGCGTCTCGAAGGCGACACCGAGTCCCTGGAATGGCTCAACTCTTTCCTGGTGAAGTTTTGGCCCATCTACCAGCCTGTTCTGGCGCAGACCGTCATCAACTCCGTCGACCAGGTGCTCAGCTCGGCGACCCCGGCCTTTTTGGACAGCCTCAAGCTGAGCACCTTCACTCTGGGTTCCAAGCCGCCGCGCATGGAGCACGTCAAAACCTATCCCAAGGCCGACGACGACGTCGTGCTCATGGATTGGAGATTCAGCTTCACCCCGAATGACACCGCCGATATGACTGCCCGCCAGATTATGAACAAGATCAACCCTAAGGTGGTGCTGGAAATCCGTGTCGGCAAGGCGATGATCAGCAAGGGCCTCGACGTGATCGTGGAAGACATGGCCTTCTCGGGTCTGATGCGCTTGAAAATCAAGCTCCAAATCCCGTTCCCCCACGTCGAAAAGATCGAAATGTGCTTTCTCGAAAAGCCCACCATTGACTACGTCTGCAAGCCTTTGGGCGGCGAGACCTTTGGGTTTGACATCAACTTCATACCGGGTCTCGAAAGCTTCATCCTGGAGCAGATCCACGGCAATTTAGCTCCCATGATGTACGCGCCAAACGTCTTTCCCATTGAGGTGGCGAAGTTGTTGTCCGGCTCGCCCGTCGACCAAGCCATTGGCATCGTGGCCATTACTTTGCACGGCGCTCAAGGCCTCAAAAACCCGGACAAATTCGCCGGTTCTATCGATCCGTATGTGGTTGTTACGGTCAACAAGCGCCAGCCCCTTGCGCAGACCAAGATTATCCGGGATACGAACACGCCACGCTGGAACGAGACGCACTACATCATTGTGACCTCGTTCAACGACTCGCTCGACCTGATCGTGTACGATTTCAACGATTTCCGCAAAGACAAGGAGTTGGGCGTGGCTTCGTTTGCCCTCGAGAACCTTGAAGAGGTTAACGAAGCCGAAAACGAGTCTCTGGAAGTTGTTTCCGATGGCAAGGCGCACGGCCTCGTTATGTGCGACTTTCGCTTCTTCCCCGTTCTGGAAGAGAAGAAGCTGCCCGACGGCAAAACCGAACCGCCCCCTCCCTCCAACACCGGTATTCTGCGTTTCACCGTCGAGCAGGCCAAGGATCTCGACGGCACCAAGAGCTTGGTTGGCCAGCTCAACCCTTTCGCGACGCTGCTTTTGAACGGCAAGGAGATTCACACCACCAAAAAGCTCAAGCGCACCAACAACCCTATCTGGGACAACGGGTCCAAGGAAATTCTGATCACCGACCGCGCGCGCGCCAAGCTTGGTGTCGTCATCAAGGACGAGCGTGACATTGCTGGCAATCAGATCATTGGAACTTACCAGATCAAGCTGGACGACATGCTGGAGCTGATGGAGAAGGGGCAGGAATGGTACAACCTGGCCGGCGTCAAGACGGGCCGCGCCAAGATGCAGGCCCAGTGGAAGCCCGTCGCGTTGTCTGGTGTCATTGCTGGCACGGGCGGCTACCAGACACCCATTGGCGTCATGCGCTTCCATTTGATCAAGGCTACCGACCTGCGCAACTTTGAGACCTTGGGCAAATCGGATGCGTACGGCCGCGTGTTGCTTTCCGGCATTGAGCAAGCTCGTACTGTTACCTTCAAAAACAACCTCAACCCCGAATGGGATGAGGTGCTTTACGTACCGGTTCACAGCACCCGCGAGAGGCTTCAGCTCGAGGTTATGGACGCCGAGACCATGGGCCGCGACCGCAGTCTTGGTCTGGTTGATATTTTCGCTGGCGATTTCATTCTGCAGGGCGAGGACGGCTCATACCTCGTCAACGACAAGAAGGCGCTGCGTGAGGAGGGCCTCCGTCTCCACGGCAAGGGCATGGCAAAGGGCGTTGTGTCTTACACCGTCTCCTTCTTCCCCTGTCTGAACGTCGCCGATCCCGAGGAAGAAGAAAGAGAAAAGGAAAAAGAAAAGGAGGCGGCAGAAAACGGTTTGGTGGCTCCAGGCGCAACCGAAGCGGAACCGGCCGAGAACGCAGCAACGGAGGCGGCCGCCACTGCGTCGCCAAAAGCTTCTACCAGCGCTGGCCCAACTAGCCCAACTAGCCCAACTGGTGCGGCGCGTCCGACGAGTCCGACGAGCATGACGAGCTCACAAGAGGTTGGTAGCGAAACGAACAAAAAACCCGAAGAACCCAAGGGGCCACCGAAGGTTCATTTGTCGCCCGAAGAGCTCCTTAAGTACGAATCCGGCTTGGTCATCTTCAAGCTCATGGACGCCGAGCTGCCCAAAAGCGACACTCAAATTGAGATATTCGTCGACGACATGGCGTTTCCGTCCTACGTCTCGTCCAATGCGCGGTCTCGCGTGTTCACGTTCGACGAGATTGGCGACTGTTTCATTCGCGAGCTCGAATTTTCGCGTCTGACGCTCAGAATCCGTGAGCGTAGCGATAAGAAAGACGAAGACAAAGATCGAACGTTGGCGCGTCTCACGGGCAACACGCTCGATACGCTGAAGCAATGTTTGGTACGTTCATCGTTGATGTTTCGTTTGTTTGGCCCTCTGACAGCCACGCGTATTGACTTTTTCATATTTAGAACAACCCCACGACACTGAAGTTGAAGGGCGAGGATGGTAGAATCAGCTCTATCAAGGTCAGCCTGAAGTACATTCCTGTTCAAATGCAACTGGACCCAAGCGAGAGCATCAACAACATGGGCCACCTGCGTGTCGACGTTTTAGATGCACAGGAGCTTCCTTCGGCCGACTCGAACGGCAAAAGCGATCCATACTGCCGTTTCGAACTCAACGGCCAGGATGTGTTCAAAACCAAAGTGCAGAAAAAGACCCTCAACCCGGTGTGGAACGAGTTTTTTGAAGTTGTCATCCCATCGCGGACGGGTGCAAAGTTTTTCGCCAAAGTCTACGACTACGACTTTGCAGACAAACCCGACTTTTTGGGCGGCGCCGCGCTTCGCCTCGACCAGCTGGAGCCCTTCAAGGCCCAGGAGGTGCGGCTACCGCTGGACGGAAAGTCCGGCTCCATTCGGCTGCGGTTTTTGTTCCGCCCTGATTACGTGACCCGCACGCGGCAAGGCACGTCGACGTTCGGTGCCCCCACAAGAATCGTCACTGGCGTCGCTGGTGCTCCGATCAAGAGCGGTGCTGTCGTGGCTGGCGTCGTCGGCCATGGCGTCGGCAAAGGCGCGTCGTTTTTGCGTCGCGGTCTGCGGGGCAAGAAGGACGAGGACGCCAACGCATCCTTTAGCAGCTCCTTTGCTGAAGCGCCCGGCACCGCTGTGACGACCAATGGCGACACTGCTGTGCCCAGCGTGGTCGTCAAGCGGGCTACGGGACTGACGGATGCGGCTGCTGCTGAGCTGGCGTTGGATCTCCCACCGGGGCCGGCTGTGGGCGCACCCATCAACACTGGACATGGGCGCACGGCAAGCCTGGGCGGCTCGTCCATCTACAGCATGCAGCCAGGATCGCCGGGCGTTGGGACGGCCGTGTTCACCATCGTCTCTGCGTCCGGGTTCCCGCCGTCGTCGGACGTATACGTCGCCGTCAGCCAACTGGGCTCCAAGACCAAGACTGTTGGCAAGACCAAGCACCACAAATCGTCCACGGGCGTGATCAAGTACGAGGAGACGTTCAAGACGACTTGCACGCCCGAAACGCAATTTCAGATCCAGGTGCGCGAGCAGCATCGGTTCGGCAGTGACGACAAACTGGGTGAGGCTCTGTACGCGGTGGACGAGACCAACACGGGTGCCGAGAAGGAGCTGCATGTGGGTGACGGCATCGTGGTCGTCAAGAGCAGTTTCGCGCCCCACCATGACACCAACGGCGCAGACGGCGCCAAGCCCGCTCCTTTCCGTCGGAGTTTTTTGAGCAAGCGGGAAGCGCGTCCTCCTTCGAGTCGCGAGGGCACACCGGCTTGAGTCGGATGTGTTCATGTTTGCTATTCTTTTCTCCTTGTCGGGTGGCGTTTTGTGGAGGAAGGTTTCTCTGGGCTTAAAATGAGTCAACTTGACGATATTTATTGTTGCTTTTTTTTTATGGCAAAAGATAACTAATGTATCAACTTTGAACTGTTTTCAAAACTGGCGTTTCTGGAATGCTATCTTTCCTCCCCCCTTTCTTTGGAATATGGATTTTTTTTTTGTTTATCATTAAAGGGGGAAAAAATGACATCTATACCTTTTGAGGTGGGAAACTTGTCCGTTAATAAAGCAAATAAAGATGAACTGTTCTATATACGGTGAAAAAGAGAAGCAAAATGATACTAAAGGGGTTATGAATATTAGACCTTTTGCAACTTGATCTGTACGATGAACTCAATTGAGACAAAAAAAATAAAAAATTTTTTTGTTTAGAACTCCATGTCGTGCCAAAATTAACGGTGTGAAAATTCTAGAAGAAAAAAAAAATTATAATAAGAGTGTTCCCGTCTTATACAATCTTGTCCGGGCAATATTACCACTACAAAAGAGTTCGACGGAAGGCCACAGTGGAACGTGGGAACACTGCTATGTTCAGAGTTTCTTCTGGACTTTCTTATAAAACAGGGGGGATTTTCTACGCTGAAGGGTATGCTAAATGACAATATAAGGGGGAATCAAAAACATTCGTAGAACGAGAGGGTAACGCTACCAAAAACATCCCAAGCATAAAAGCTTCGCTGGCTAAAACACACCAAAAAAGGAAAAAAAAAATCACACCAACCAAACGAAGGCAGTGATGACACTCTCAAAGTGTGATTGAAAAAAAGGGGCGACAAAAGAAACAAAGACCTTGTTATTGGGGAAATGGTATTCCACGATCATCGTACCGCTGGGCCCTGAGAATCAACCAGATGCCCCCCCTCTCAAACCCCATATACAACCACACCCTACCATATCCAGCCCACCAGCCTCTCGCTCAGTAGCCAAAGCTGTCGTGCTGGTGTACCGGACACCGCCCCGGGTGGTTCACGAACCAGGCTGTGATGCAGGCCCGGTGGAACCGGCACAGACACTCGAGCCGCGCCATGGGCACGCCCACCTCAAACTCCTCCAGGCAAATGGTGCACTCGGCCATGTCGACGCAGTCCTTCTCCGTTGCCGTGTAGGGGAACATGCCCGTACGCCGCGGCGGTGGGGGCGGCAGGGGCGACTGTGACTGCGCCTGTGACTGTGCCTGCGACGCGGCCGTCGCCGTCGACGATGACGACGACGACGACGACGCCGTTGTGGCGGGAGCGGCAGCGGCAGCAGTACCACCACCACTACCGCCCCTGTAGGGCCGGCTGTGCGCCAGGATGCAGTCGTTGATGTGCGCCTCGCGCAGGGCCTCGGCGTTGGGTAGGCTCTGCTTGGGCAGTTCGCGGTGGCACACCGGACACTCGTCCTCTTCGGGAATCGGATAGTGCGGTTGTTGCGGTGGCCGTTGCTGCTGCTGCTGCTGCTGCTGCTGTTGTTGTTGTTGCTGCAGGAAGAGCTGCGCCATCATCTCGTGCTGCTGCAACAGCATCTGCTGTTGTCGTTGCGTCGGTGTCACCGTTGCCGGCTGCGGCGGTAGACTGAGGCGGTGGTGGCGGTGCGGAGGACGGGCAGTCGAAGACGACGCCGACGACGAAGGCGGCGGCGGATATGCATTTGGTAGGGACGAGGACGGTGTGGTGGTGCTGCTGTCCAAACGCGCACCGCCGGACGGCAAGGTAGGGTAGACGGTGGGGTGGTACACGCCCTGGCTCGGCCGGCGGCCGTTGGTAGCGGTAGCTGGCCCTGCTGACGACCCGACACCAGCTGCGCCGAACGGCAAGCTGCCGAGAAGACTGTTTGACCCGCCGCTGCCACCGCTGCTCCCGCTCCACGAGCGCAAATGGCCTCGGAAGCGCGCGGAGGACGACGACGACGACGGTGGCGGCGGCGGTAGCGGTAGCGGCCCCAGGCGTCCGGCCCCAAACGGCGCCGCAGCCGAAGAAGGTGGGGATGTGTTGGGATCGGGCACGCACGGGTTGCACAGGCGGACGCGTTCACCGCCGCCGAGGCTGCTGACATCCACCATTCCGCTAGCAACACTCGAACCGGCAGCGGCCGCCACCGCCGCTGCCGCCTGTGCGTGATATGGCAATGTACCGGGCGGGCGGACAATGTACTGATACGGAATGGTGATGCGGTGGGGCGAGCAGCTGTTGCATACGACTCGGCCGCATTTTCTGTTAAAAAAAAACGTTAATGGGATGCCAGACAACAAAAAAAAGGAAGAGGACACAGTCTTCTTGCAAATGATGAGAAAGAATTACGCACCTGCAGTGGTGTTTCCTAACAAAAATGCTGAACTGCGTATGGCATATGGGGCAGTACGCCACGTCCGCGTCCGGCTGCCAGCGTGGAAGGGCAACGTCTTGCTGGGTGGCTTGCGAGCCCTGTTGTACTGGCGGAAGAGGCTGTCGTTGCAACGGATACGACGTACGCGGATACGGCGAAGGCGACGAGCTGGGCGCCAATGCTGGCAAGACCTGGGGTACTGTTGTTGCTCGTTGTGCCGCTGTCGTCGCTGACGGGGCCGCTGTCGTCGTCGCCGTTGTCGCCGTCGTTGGTCCAGTGGACGTTACCGCACCAGCACCAGCATCAGAGGCTCTGTGGGTATTGTTGACTCGTGCTGGTTGGACCGTGATTCTCGCCGGTCGGGGGGCGGACCAGAACAAATGTGCCGGTGGAGGCGGCGGAAGTGGCGGAGACGGCAGCCGGCGCCGTGAACCGGACGAAGACTTCGTGGAAGATCTGGCGGACGACCTGACTGTGTGCCCGGCCGCCGAGGCGGACTGCCGCGAAGGGTGAAGCAGAAAGTCTGGTGGCAGCGGGGGGTTTGGCAAGGCGGGACGCGAGGAGGGCGTGTCCGAAGCAGGCGGCGTAGACGGAGGAAGCGGAGAAGACGACTGTGTGGACGGAGCGGGCGAAGGGAGCGGCGAAGACAAAGGAGGAGGAGGAGGAGGAGGAACGGAGGGAGCCGCAGATGTCGATAGAGACGGCCCTGAAGAAGAAGAAGATGAAGAAGAAGAAGAGGCAGGAAAAGCGGACGATGCCCGGAGGTCGGACGGGCTGCTCGACGTCGGCGCAGAGGCCGTGTTGATGCTGCTGCCGCCCGGTACTGCTGCGGCTTGTGTCCCAGCAGCATGGCTGTCCGTAACGCCCACCGCAGAGGAGCGTCTCGCTTCGCCTGCCCGGGCGGATTCTGCCTGCGCCTCGCTCGACCGGTCTCGCTCTCCCGTTTGTCCCACCGCGGCCACGGCCGGGTCGTGCCCAGCGAGCCCACCTCCCGGCTCGCCGCCGTGGCCGTTGCTCCACACGGCCGGTCCCGGCCCCGGTCCCTTTGCCCGGATGTTTTGGCTGCTGCTGCCGTCGCTGGCGCTCTCCGGCTGCTCGTCGTCCTTATCGATCACGATCGGGTCGCCCGCCGTGCCCGCGCCCGCACCACGAACGGACGCCATCTCGACGCATGTGAGCCCGAGCGGCCGTATGGCAGAGAACCGGTAGTGTTTGTATTCGTGCTCGCTCGCAGCGGGTCGATGGAAGGAGGGGCTATTTGTTGGGAAAGAAACTGTGGTCTGGCGGTTTTGAACGATGAAGCAAATAAAATGTTGATGTTGGTCCTGGCTTTTGGCCGAAAGCTGACTCGAAGATAAACCCAGGGAAGAAACTGCCGAACGAGTGCTTGGTCATCGGCAGGGCCCTCCGAAAAGAATGGGGTTAAAAAAAGGAGGCGAAGAAGAAAAAAAGGCCTTGCGGTATGGGGGGATGAGATGATTCTCGCAGCAAATGAGGTGGGAGTTGGAGGAAAGGAGGAGGGGCGATAAGGCATATTCTCGTGTCAGAGGCACCCGTAGTATGTCGGTTTAGTGAAGGCACACGACACACCGAACCCGCACGGCAAGCCTAACCCGCCCGAGGGGAACGCGCCATCCCCGCCAATCACTGGAGCCAGCGGGAGCCAATAGCCCACTATCATTAGTCACGAAGGGTACGTACAGCGGTGGGTAATACCCTGAAATGCAACGTGAAACCGCTGTACACAGTGCAAGTTAAGCCGAATCCCGCACATGTCACAGCCTTGTTTGCCACTCCCTTACCATGCCTGCTCTTCGAGTAAAAGGTACGGCTATCAGGGCTTGGGATCGTGATGGCTCTAGTGACAACTAGAGAGATGGTTGGAACAGGAACACGCTGTTATTAACGCTTTGTATATTAGATAGATTGCTGCTGGGATACTCTCAAAAAAATGCAGAACAAACATCCAAAAAAAAAGTCCCAGTTTAAACAAAAAGCAATAAAAAAGGAGCAAAGATGTAGCCCGGCCCGGATCCTTCCTCTGTCCGTTCATTCCACCACGTTAGACTGAGAAACGCTTGCTGCCCTGCACAAGTGGAGGGTTCGACCGGATCGACACAATCGCCCATGGCGGCGCGTACTGAAACGCCTCGTCCACCGCCGGGACCGTTCCGGGCGCGTTCGCGTCGGCCCACCGGCAAACCACCTCACCGCTCACGGTCGTCGGCTGGCCGCGACGCACCGCGACGTCCACAACCCACGGCGTCGACCAGCCCCGCCGCCATAGCACGACGTCGCCCACCTCCCAATCACCGCCGTCGCCGGGGGCGGGGGACGTGTCAAAGTCGAAACGCGTGTCCCACCCTAGGCCACCCCGCACCGTGATGTCGGCGACCGGCTGGTCGAAGTGCACGGCGCACGACTTGGTGTTGACGCCGTCGATCGCCAGCGAGACGATGCCGCCGCCGTCCCCCACCTTGCGTCTGGTGGCGTTGACGGAGACGAGGCCGTGGTAGTGGCCGGCAAACGGTTTGCCGGGGCGCTCGAGGCGGGGTTCCAGCCCCGTTCCGTCGAAGCTGCAGTCTTCCAGCCCCGCCTGCCGGCCCGACAACGACATCGTGCACGACAGCGGCCGGCCGGCGGCCGACGGCAGCTCGGCGAGGATCTTGTGCAGGTAGGTCGCGTGGCCCGTCAGGGTGACCGTCGTGTTGCCGTCGTCGACCGAAAACGTCTGCTTGATGAAGAACTTGTAGGGGCTGTTGGCCGAGAACGGAAACGCCGCGAGGCAGTAGACGAGCGTGGCCACGGACACCGCGAAGAACAACAGCGGCAGGTGGCGCGGCACGCGGTGGAGGAAGGGCATCAGCGGCGACAGCAGGACGACCGTGAAGACGGCCACGAGCATGTAGGGCATGAGCGTGTTGGAGCCGTCGGTGCCGGTCTGCTGGACGGCGGACGCGAGAAAGAGGAGCTGCTGGCCCGCGATGATGACGGTGAGCGGGCCCAGGACGAGGAACTGGACGAACCAGGTCCACGTGGGCAGGCTGCGCGACCACGCCTGCTCGTAGCCGAAGGGGTGCGCCTTGGACCCGCCGCCGCGGCTCGCGTTGTCCGCTTCGGCCAGCCGCCGCCGTTGTTCGAACAGGGCCGACAGCGACCTCCGGTACCCCGTGGCAAACGTCGTGGGCCGGGCGCCGCGGATGTTCCCCCCAATGAGGGGACTCGTTTCCGTCGGTGCGTCGGCATCGGCGTCCTCTGCGTCCTCGGCGTCTGTGGCCGCATTGTTGTTGCCTTCGCCGCCGTTGCCGTTGCTGTGGCCGTTTTGGGCAGCCGAATCACGAGTAGCAGCACCCTCGCCGGGACTGGGGGCAATCAGCGCCTCGTTGTCGGAGCCGGGCACATCGCGGTAGCCGGGGTGTGCGGCTCCGCCGTCAAATACGAGCTCGTCTTCCTCGGCCTCCTCGATGAATTTGGCTTTAGTCTTGAGCGCAAAAAGCTCGAGCAGCGAAATCAAAAAGGCCACAACGATGCCAGACGCCCAGAACACAACGATGTAGCCGGAGGCAATGTGCCCCTGGTCCTCGGACACGGCAACCGCCACGAGCAAGGCCCAGGACAAGACGAACAGCCAGAAGAGCGAATACGTCCGGTGGAACGCAGACGGCCGGACAAAGTTGGCGCCGCGCATCAGGCACCAAAAGACAAAGTAAAACAGCGTTACCATGAGCGCCAGACTGTGTGTTATTTGTCAGTTACCAGACCAGGCGGAACATAATTCCAATAAGGACAACAATAAAAATCAGGAGGCAGAAATTACGTACACTGCGTAAAGACTGCTGTGGATGATGAATGGCTGGACTTTGCGAAGCAGAAAGGCCGTGCCGAGCACGACGCTGCCGGACACAACCAGGGCGAGCGGAAAGCGGAAGAACCCCCGCCAGCCGCCGACGACGAGCCAGCTGGCGCCCGGTTCGCGGTCCGGCAGCACGACCGACGCCCGGAACAGGTAGTCTTTGTCCGCCTTGTAGAGCAGGAAGAGCAACAGCGCAAACAGCAGCGGCGCGACGATGAGCACGGTCAGCGTCCACGCAAACAGGCCCCGCAACGGAAACAGCACGAGGCTGTCCCCGAACAGGTCAAACCACACCGCGGCCGTGTTGGCCCGGTCGACGCGCGGGCCGGCGGCGCCGGACGCCAGGCTGCGCGCCGACGCGAGCGAGGCCGACAGCATGTGCCAGACGCTGTCCGTGGACGTGTGCCGGCGGTCGTCGTCCGGGGTGTGGTACTGGGCGCGCGGCCGCATAAAGGCCACGTCGAGGCCCCGGCTGCCCAGGGCCTGCACCCAGACGCGGTAGTCCGTGTCGCTGCGGATCAGGCCCATCTTGAAGCCGTCGTTGGCGATCACGGACCCAAAGGGGTGCGGCGCCGTCCCGTACGCGGTCATGACCTCGAGGTCCGTGGACCGGAACAGCACGGCGCGGCCGCCGGCGCCGGCGCCCTCGAGGTTCACAAACGTCCCGATCGCCGGCGCCAGCGGGCTGTTAGCAAACGCGGTGGCGCCCAGCAGATAGTCCTCCTCCGCGTTGTTGAACAGCACGACGACGCCCCGCTGCGGCTGGTGGCCGGGCGTGGTGAAGTAGCGCACCAGCTGCAGCCCCGTCACGACGCCGACGCCGTCGTCAGTGGCGCCGAAGCCCGACGAGACCGAGTCATAGTGCGCGTTGACCAAGACGAGGCGCTTGGCCATGGAGGACGATGCGTTCTTCTCGTCGTCGTTGTCGTCCTCCTCCACCTCCTCCCGCCACCAGGCGCCGGACGCGTCGTCGCGGCCCCGGATGTACACGTACACGTTGGTGCCCTCGTAGTAGACGGCGGACCGCCGCCCGTCGGCGTAGCCGTTGGGGAACGTCACGTTGGCGAGCAGATCGTCAAAGACGACAGCGGTGGCGGCGTCGAGGTTGGTGACGCCGCTCCCGACCGGCGGGCCAAAGCTGGCGGAATCGACGCGGTCGGCCTGCGTCGTCCAGGACGCGCCGTTTGCGTCGAGGACCTGCTGGAGCCGGCGCAGCAAAAACGCGCGCACCCGGTCGTTGGCGTGGCTGTTGGCCGGATGGAAGTGCTGCGTCAGATTGGCCAAGTCGGCCCAGGCCTCCGACAAGCTGATGCCGGCCGGCAACGCCGATTCCCCGGGCGCGGACGGGACGGCCTCGTGGATGCAGATGATGGGAATGAGCAGCGCCAGGTAGACCAGCGTCGTCCAGAACGTGACCTGCCACGGCCGGAAGGCGAACGGATTGGCGACAGCCATTGGTGAGAGTTTGTGGACAGCAAGGGAAATGCGGAAAGACAAATCACCCCAGAACAAGGAAGGAAAAGAAAAAGGGAAAAGAAAGAGAGGAAAAAAGGGAAAAAAGAGAAGGGCACCGAAAGGCTGCTCTCGTCAAGAGGAGCCACGAAGCATGTGACAAATCATTTGAAACGAAAAACGCGCGATGTAGAATGGACGATATATAGAGCGCTTGACAGATGGGAAAAGAAACCAAAAATCACGGAAGCAAAAAAAAAAAGAGAAGAAGACAAGTCCGGCCTTGATAGGGATCGTGGTGGACAATGCGAGGAAGTCGGACGGGCAAGCTCGCTCTAATAAGATGATAAGACGTGGGAAAGGTTTCCCCGCTTCGGGGAGATCTACGTCAAGTTGTGTAAGAAGGGAAGGAGCAAAGCTGCAGTTGTGGAGCGGTTAGGCACGAGCTCGCTTCCCGTTCGGGCAAGCTCAATGATTGGCTTATGGGAGGGAGAGTTAACCCGTAATACACTTAGTGCCACCCTGCCAAGACAGCGATACTTGCGCGTCTTACTGAGCATACAAAGGTGCTTTACATGGACGAGCTTAGCATTTTCAATTTTTTTTTGTTCTTATTTCTTGCCTTAAATAAATACAGTTAGTACTTTCGAGTTTAGCGAGACGATTACAGAGTTAGTACAAAGAAAGCGGTTAGAAGGAAAGCGTCAAAAAAACCATCCATCCCAGGAAATTTGCGAAATTTTCTTCCTTCAAACGAAGGTTCCCGAGACCAAAAACAGTGGGTTGTTACTTTTCGAAACAAAGACACAGGAAAAAAATAAAAATAAAAAGGACCACCGAGGGCAAAAATGTAACAGGCTCCGAGCACGTGGGCTTGCTTCAGGTCCGTTAGCGTTAGCGTTCGACAGCAGCTGCTTTTACGCTTCGACGGGCGGAGGCGGCGGCGGCGGCGGAAGTTCGCTGGGCGGCGGCGGTGGTGCTTCACCCGGGGGCGGTGGGGGCGGCGGCGGCGGCGGCGGCGGAGCCGCACCCGAGTATTGCTGAATGAGCGCGTTGAGGCCACTGGCCATCCCCGGAGGAGCGCCGAATCCAGGCGCACCACCAGCCGGGGGCGGCGACGCGAGCCCAGGCGGCGGCGCAGAACCCATGCCGGGCGGCGCGCCGTAACCGGAATACCCGGGATACGACGGCGGCGGCGGCGGCGGCGGAGCACCCGCCCCCGCGCCGGACGCCTGGTGCCACGGCGCCACACCCGCAGGCCGCGGAGGCGGCCCGTTTCCACCGTTGGCACCCCCGTATCCACCGGGATGCCCGCCTCCGTAATAATCACCACCGCCGCCATTGTTGTAACCATCGTTGCGGTTTTGGCGATCACGAACCCACGGAGCGGGCCCACCCGTCGGGCCACTTCCACCACCGAACCCGCCACCGAACCCTCCACCACCACCACCACCACCACCGACGCCGCCGCCCTCATTGTCACGATCGTTGTTAGCGCGTCGCCACGGTGCAGGACCGCCCGTCGGGCCACGTTGCCACGGCTTCGGTTCGCCGGTGCCGGCCGAACCCGGTCCAGCTTCGATCCGCGCCGGCGCTGCGGATCCACCACCAAGCTCTTGCATAAGTTGCTGGCCGTGTTAGTAAGCGGTTTCCAAAACGAAGAAGAGCAAAAAAATAAATAAATAAATAAATAAAATAAAATAAAGGGCGTAAAAAAAGCGTGCATGACAGGGCCGGGAAAATAACGTACCTCGTATTCCCGATCGACGGCATCGCCGCCGCTGGTCGGACCCAAGCGGCCTGCAGCAGGCCGGTTGGGGCCGTCGTTGCGCCAACTCGCGCCTCTCTGTCGATCCGGACAGTCACGGGCCATATGGCCGGCATTGCCGCAGATGTGGCAAATGATGTTGGCCGTGTAGTTTTGTCTCTCGGGGCAGTCGTACTTGCGATGGCCGATTTGACCGCAGTTCTGGCAAGCCTGGTTTTCGTCGTCGCGGAGCGTACCGTTCAGTGCAGCCAACTCACGAAGCTGGTTACGCTTCAGTTCGTTTTGCCCTTCGGGAATCGACGCAGCCTGATTATAGAACGGAAGATTAGTATTTGAAAAACAAAGATGGCATAAAGGTAGAAGGGAAAAGTAAAACTCACCGTTTCGATGACGTTGTGAATTAGGCGCTTCGCCTTGTTCACTTTGTCCTCTGTGTCGGCCATGATCAGGCAGTGGAGATCTTCTTCCTGGTTACTGGAGTGAGCAGCGTCGGAGCGACCTAATTAAAAGAGAGGTGAGCATCGTTGATAGGGCCTACAAAAAAAAGAACAGGTGGACTTGGTGTACATACCTTTGCCTTCTTTGACAGAGCCCTTGCCGCGGATGGCAATTTTGGCGCCAGATTCGGTTTCCATCTTCTTCAACGTGTTGCCTCTGGGTCCAATCAGTAGCCCGACTTGAAAAGGAAAAGCTAGGTGTTAGTATCCAGATAAGTTTCCAAGGATTCAAGTTAGACAGCGTTAGAAGGGGTATTTTTTTGCAGCGTTGAGTCCCAGCTTGGTTTCTTTCCCACGCCACGATACGCGGAACATGAACTTGCACAAGATGTCAACCTTGTGAAGCCATTCCCACGCAAAAGCAAATGGTGAAAGGAAAGAAACTCGACGCTCAGCCCCCAAAAAAGAGCACAAAATAGGTGAAATGCAAGCAACACAATAAACGCTGGGAAATCAAGGGGGAAGGGGGACAAAAAAAAATAAGAAAGGGGAAGCAGTTAGAGAGGTTAGACGGGTTAGCAATCATACTAAAGTTAATTTCCGGGTAGTCGTTGACAGGTACATAGACCTTCTCCTGGGTCTTGGTCGGACGGCGGTAATCCTGCGGAGGATGGTAGTTGGGGAAGATCTTGGATGCCTTTTCCACCAGCTTGTGCCGTTCTTCTTCGAGACGCTTCCTGTAGCGGTACTCTCTCGTGTTGATACGGCGACCATGGTTGTCGTACTGTGGAGCGGGCGAAGGCGATCTAGAGAAGAAAATAGGTGAGATAAAAATCCATCTTGACATTTTCTCATCTTGATATGAAAAAAAGGGGACATGAAAACATACCTGTCGCCGTCGGCAGGCACCACGTCGTCGATCTTGAGCTTCTGGGTGATCTCCTCGATCCGGAGATGCAGCGTGTAGGCCTCCAGTTGTTCGCTCGTCATGTTCGCCAGAATGGCCGTCGGCAGGCCCATGAGGCCCGCCGCCTTGTTGTCGGACGCATCGCCCCATCGGTTGCGCTTCTTGCGTTGCCGCGGGCCGTCCACGCCGCCGTTGGCGCTGCGCGGCTCGGGGCTTCGGCCGCGCTTCAGCTCGACGCGGTCGCCGCCGCCGCCGTTGCGGTCGCCGTAGTGATCGTGACGGTCGTAACGATCGCTGCGCCCGTTGCGATCGTAGTCGCCGTTGCTGCTGACGCTGCCTCCGCCGCCCCCGCCGCCACCGCTACCGCCGCCGCCGCCGCCCGGTTCATCGTCGCTGCGGAACCGGCGCGTCTTTCCCAGCGGGATGTTGTTCGACCCGGTGATACCCTGGTTTCTCCACGACATGTTGCCGAATAAACCTAAATGACAGACAAGACCAAAAAGTGGTTGCGTTGTGATGACACAAGACACATGCGATGCAAAAAGTGTCGGGAGGCTGTTGAAGATGGGAAGTTGCAAAAGAAGGCAGGCTATCCCTTGCCACAAAAGGAAATGTTTTCACGGGACTCTTGGGTGGCGATGGCAGAATATTAGTAATAATTATCGCAATCTGATTCGCTGTCACAGTCTATCACGTGCAGCCGAATTGGCAATAACATTTTACACTTTCTTCCACAGTCTCCTCTCATTTGCCTTGCAAACGTCTCCCCTGCTGTTGTGTTAGCGATGAAATAATTATACAAAACTAGCAGGAGAAGTGAAAATGGGCTAAAAGGGCAAAAATTCTGCTCCTTGTTGGAGGTAAAAAAGGATTTCTTTTAAAGACAAAAAAGATGACCGATCACGGGCTCGAACCGTGGACCTGTGCCGTGTGAAGGCACCGTCATAACCAACTAGACCAATCGGCCGCTAATGTTCAATGGACGGTGCTATGCCCTTTCTGTTAAAGAAGCCTTTGCTCACTCGGAGCATGCCCAACCGAGAGGCAAAGTATACCGCGGCGGCAACGTGGCGAACGTCACATCAATTCAACGCCCGCATTGCAAAGCGGACAGGCTGATGATAACCACAATAAATGCCAAATTGAGATGAAATCCAAGACGACAACGACGTGCGCAAGCCCAGAATTTTCTCGGCTGCCGTACGCAAGAAAATGTGACCCCGTCAAGACGCATAGTTTTTCGGTTCGAAGGGACATCCACGCCATGTCGGACCGCGTTCAAACCCTGCTTCGATCACGTAAATCATCGTGGTCAACAAAAAGCAGCCAAATCTGCTACGCGTTGTAATATCTCTAAAACCCCATTGGACCTACCACGATGTCTTTCTACCGGTTTCCCATTGAGCTTGTCGACACCGTCTTGTCTCACGTCGTCGATCCCGGCTGTGCCCTCGGCGATGCCCATCGAGAACGGCCACGCACACGTGGTCGGCCTGCTTCTCGCACTCGGAAGAGTCGATGTCAACGCCGGTCGTGGCAGAGACCGGGTGCCAATCATTCTTCTCTTCAGGAAAAGGCTACCAGGACATTGACCTTGCGACTCGCGGAATGACCGGAGCTCTGGCCAAATGCCTCAGACTCGAAAAGAAAAAAGCCTCTGCAGCTGGCAGTGGCAGCACACATTGTCTACTGTGGTCGACGCGCTGCGCTCGAGGCCTGACGTTAATGATAATCCCACTGATACTACTACTCACAATTATTCACGCCATCACTAGCACATCGTGAATGTGAGAAGTCCGAATTTCGCCAACCGTTCCGGGTATTACCCGCCGCCTTGTACCCTGCCATCCTAGGACGCGACTATTCTATTATTCAAGCCTACTGTTGGAGGCGCCCTGATGTTGATAGTAGTCTGGGCCCGCATGGGCACAGAATTTCGCTACTTGTAGCTGCAACCTATTATTTACAGCAGTGAGAGATAAACAACCTCGATGATGCATTCCGCTCTACCAAACCCTGGGTATCTATCTCCTCGCTCGCCTACTTCTCAGAAAGGAGAAAAAAAATAGTTGAATCATAAACAAAGGAAAATAAAAATAAAAGAAGAAGAAAAAAGATGCGGCACGCTTTGTCGCTTATGTAGACAGTTGTTGCATCCTAGATATGGTCAAGAATATATGCTCATAAAAACAAAAACAAGAAAGGAGAATGAAAATAGCCGATTCCTGTAGATGAATATAGGCAGATACTGTGGGGGACCTATAAAGTTACGCAATCTCAACTTCTGAGGCCACGAGGCCAAAGACCCAGCTCGCAACGGCTGCGCTTGAAAATTGGAAACACCACTTTCTGACACGGCCAGCGCTCGCACCAGTGGACGGTGCTGTGCCAACGCGGTTGTTCTCGTCGCGCATCTCCTCCCAGACATTGAGGACAATACCGCGGGCGGCCAGCCTTGAGAAGCACGCGCTGCCTACCACGACGTCGACCACCACCAGCGGCGCCTGGTTGGCCTTTTTTGGAATCGACACAACCAGCACCCGCTTTTCGAGACCGTGGTAGATAGTCAACTCTTGCCGCACGCCCGGCGGCGGGCGTGCAATGGTCAGCATGCAGTTTCCGTGGTCTTCCCATTTGGTCGAAGATACCTGCAGATGGCAGCGCGTTTTGATGTTGGACGTCCCGAGTGCTTGAACGCCCCGGTTGCTGCTCTCGGCCAAGCTGATAGACGGCGACCGAGGTGCCGAAAAAGCAAGCCCTCCGCCGCCGGCCGACGAAGACCCAGATGACGTGTAATAGCTAGCGCCGCCGCCGCTGCCTGCACGGCTTTGTCGATCCACAGTGGACCCGTTGATATTGAACGGCGTGTTCCCACCGCCCGTTAGTCTCTTCAAAAAGCTGTTTGCTGAGATGCTGGACGAGGTACCCTGGGATTGCGAAGGGGCGCGCGTTGATGCTCGGTAACTGTTTTTACGGCCGAACCAACCTCGCCGGCGACGGCTGCTGTTATCGTCACCGTTGTCGTTGTTGTTGGCCAGTGGTTGGCCGAAAGAACGAAAGCGCGCCTCCTCTTCGAGGGCCCGGAATTTGACGTTGTTCAGACGTGCCTGGTGAACAGCCATATACAGATCGGCCAGCCCAGCCGGCGACTGCGCCCGGAAACGGAAGATGCTCGCATCGAGGTAGTTGTATTTGGAATATGTTCGAATCGGAGAGCGAATCTCGAGATCAACAATGGTACTTTGCCGGATCATAACCAGAGGCGTCAGATCCAATGCGATCAAAGGTCGAGGCCCCCCCGTTTCTAACTCCACGTCAAAAGGACCTGGGCTGCGCCGAACTTGGTTCAGCACCGCCTCAGGCACGAAAGCCTCAATCAATCCAGGCGTAACAACTATGGTACTGAGTGGCTCGCCAAAATCTTTCCAGGCGCCTTTCCTATTGGACCAGTAGGAGATGGAGGCCATCAGTTGAAATGTATCTTCTGTCGGAGACGGAGTGCGAGAA
The DNA here is from genome assembly GCA_002778095.1 of Fragosphaeria purpurea. Taxonomy (NCBI): domain Eukaryota; kingdom Fungi; phylum Ascomycota; class Sordariomycetes; order Ophiostomatales; family Ophiostomataceae; genus Fragosphaeria; species Fragosphaeria purpurea. Next base: position 1,105,292 of record PCDL01000022.1, on the reverse strand, counting down.
GCATGGAGTCCGCCTTGAGAGGCCGAGTTTGAAGGTGCAAGGCTGCTCTTGGACACAACCGACTCCTCGGCTGCATAATCCGGTTTCTTGATGCTGATGCCAGGGAGCGTATCTGGCACCTCGTCCTCATCGAGCTCGTCCGATGATGGGTCGGACTCCGACTCAGAGTCGTGCGAAGTGGAGTCGCTTTCGGACGAAATGTCGGACGGGTGGTATTCGTGCTTCAGTGGCGAAGACGTACGGCGCCGGACCCGAGGGGTGGACAAGCTTGGTTCAACAGACGGCGGAGGTACTGGTGTCGACTTTGAAACCAAAATCTGGTGAACCGGAGGCGGCGGTGCACCATCCTCACGAAAAGAGGTGCTATTTGAAGAGGGTTTCAGCTCGGTCGGATCTGGTCGCATATCTTCCCGAAGTGGGTGACTCGACCTGCTGTCGCCCCGAGCAGGTTGTTGCTGAGACTGAAATTCATCGTCCAAAGGTAACAGCATAGTTGGCACCGTCTCTTTACTTCTTGGCGTGGAGGGTATGTTTGTCGCGCGCGGTGACCCTGAGTGCCTGTGATAACGGTGCGGAGTCTTTGTATTCCGGGATTCGTCTTCAGCTCTCTCCAACCCCTGCATCTCGTCGGTCTTGCGTTCGCCAACGGGAACGTCCACTTCTGTAGATTTCTGCAGATATCGACGCGAGGGTGTCGATGCTAGTGGAGGGACTGGGACCGTGCCTAGGATCCCGAGCCAATCTGTTGCTGTCTCCTCGTTATCGGCAACGAGATCAATGAGCTCATACCAATCCAGGCCGTTGTGCTGGCCGCAGACCATCGCCACCAGTGAACAGCTGTTCTGACCCCGACGCGCAGATATTTGGGGCATGGAAATTGGTGGGAAGAGCAGCCAAGACCGGCCAGCGCCGCCAGTTTCTCGGATAAGCACATCGCCGCGATCAGACGGGTCTTTGAGATTGTCTCGGAAAACCAGCTCAACCTGGCACTCGAGACGTTGGCCGTTCGAATGCGACAGGTACAAATCGAAACCATCTTTGGCGCTAACTTGCCGTGACTGGTCTATTCGAACGTTGTCTGATACGGTCAAATTGCGAAGATCTCGAGCACGGGTTGTGTCGGTGGCGCTGGCATCCTCATCAATTTTGCGGGCGGTTTCTTCTCGGTTGCGTCGGCGTGCCTTCTCATGCAGCGCATCAAGCTTGCCAACAACGTCACCAGCCACCCCTCTACCGAGGATAAAGTTGACACCCTATGCAATATATCAGTAATTGTGACGGACACCTGGGCAAGGAAAAGAGTACTATAGCTTTCTTACCTTTGCAAATTTTAGCATCCACTTAATTCGTACCAGAGGCCGTCTCAATAGATAGGCTACATCAACTCGCTCGCCATTCTCATCGAGAACGTCTCCTTCTTCGTTGCGGTTCATGCCATTGACTAGTGAGTCGTCTTCCTCAGTCTTCCCGGCGGTTGGCGCCAAGTTGACAATGATGCCTTGGAAGCCCAAGCGCCAGACGTCCAGGTAATTGTTGTACACGGGGTAAGCTTTTTCGAGCCAGTCCACCATGCGTGGCGCATCGTTCAATGGGACAAATTGATGTAAAGTGTTGAGCTGCTCCAAGGTGATGCCCATGTTGACCACAGCTCTCGACATGGTGTTGACATTATGGGTAGCGACGCTGGCACCAAAAATGCTTGCTGCCCTTTGCGGGCTGTTGTTCTCAACAAACTGCGTCAACAAAACGGGTATAACACCGGCCGTAAGGGTGCGCAACTCTCTTCGGTAGAGGCTCTCATCTTCCGCAAACTCGAGCAGGAGATCGTCCAGTGTGGCATTATCGAGCTTGCTGGTTTTGCGGTGCAAGCTGCGAGCCAACTTGATGCTTTTTGCGCGCTCTGGTAGCAGGGCGTCTTCTGGCAAAGACAGAACAGACACAAGATCGGAATGCTTTGTCAGTCTGCGCTTCAAAGCCGTAGGCGGCACTTCCTGCGTTTTTTGCTGGACATTGTCCTTCGTGCCTTTCGTCAACGCGGTGTCTTGTGTTATAGTGGACTCGGAAATCGTGGACATGGATCCGGACAGTCGTGTGCTAAACGACTCGACCGAAACAATGGTCGACAGCTCGTGATCGCCGCTAGTCGGTGGTGGTCGCCTCCTTGGGGTACTTGACGAAGAAGTTGCCGAACTAACAAAACTGCTGCTCACGTCGCTAGTCTCAGTGATCCTAGATGGGTCGACGGAGGCCGTCAAGGTTGTCACGGTTGGGGTATCGCTGTTAGATGAGAAGCTCAACGACCTTTGACCGGATCCCCGGGTTTCATGGTGGGTATTCTCGATGTCTTGGTCCTCAAATTGCCGCACTTGGCCTCGACCTCGGTTGACTTCGTAGCTAGAATATGACATCGGCGGGGTTGAGACGCCGGACTCTCCACGGAAAGCATCGCGCAGCACGTCTCGAAAAGGTTTTTTGCCGCTCCCCTGTTTTAGAGGTGATGAGGTGCTTCGTTTTGCTCCGCTCCTCTTCAAACCACCGGCGGCTTTCTCCTTCGGCGTCGGCGTTTCTGGCGCATCGGATGACGCCTCTGAAGCAGCGAAACCCTTGGCCGGTGTTACCGGCGATGCGATTGGGGATGCTTTCGTCGGTTTCTCGTATTCTTTGTCGTCAGACGTAGCGAGGCCATTACCCTGGCTGCTAGCCCGGCGGTTTTGTCTCGGTAGTCGGGTCGGGGATGGTTCATCGTTTCGTCTCCGTGTCTCGGAAACTGACCTCCTCCGCACACTTTCTTTCCACTGCTCCTCGACAACGTGTTTCTTCTGTGTAGAGGACACTTTCCGCGCTGGCTTGGCGTCAATGAACGGATTGACCGTGCTATCCAACCAATTCTCAATGTTGGGCGGCTGATTTGCAACTGGCCGAGGAGGGTCGACTTTGTCGTGAATCATCTTTTTGCCTTCGCTGACAACCTTTTTCAACACTTGAGGGACCCCCTTGAAAGTTTCCTTTTTGGAAGCTCTAGATCTCATCCTGCCAGCCTCACCGCGCAAAGGCAGATCGAGTTCACTGAAAGCCGAATACCCAACCGGTATATCGGCTAGTGACTTGGGAGGGACGCTCGACGGCCCGTAGGATTCTGAGACGGAGCCCTCGTCGTCTTCCTCTCCCGACCAAGACGAGGGCCTCCTAGACTCATCGTACCCAGATCCAGTACGCGTGGTCAGATTCTCGGTTTGCGTCTCGGTGGGACTTGGACTTCGCTTCGGCGATGGCGATCTTTCTTTGGAGGCCCGTTTTGGCTTTGGTTTTCTTGTTGGCGTATCTAGGAAAGGCTGGCGGTACTCTTTCGCTGATTTCTTTGGGTCAGAGTAAGCGTTCCCTGGTTTCGTGGTAGGCGCTGGTGCGCTTCGCACGGTGTACGTCGTCTGGGAGTTTGATTTGGATTGAGCTTGGGATGATGTCCATATAGACGAGTCGTCTTCTACCGTGTGGTTTTGTCCATTGCGAAAACCGGCACCACTTCTTGGCTTTGCGTCCATTGAGGGTCGTAGACCACCAGTACTCCTACCGATAGAAGCATTCTTCCGCGAAGCAGGTCCTTCACTCTCGGAAACCGGCTCTTTTGATGTGACGGAGTGGATTGGACAAACGCGAATGCCGTCGTCATAAAGGGGGGTTTTTTGCTGGGATGCGCTTTTGGCACTGCTTTGCTGTTTCGCCGGTTTTTCATCGGCAGATCGTGTGGATGGAAGAGGCCGGACTCGAATGCCATCATCAGGTGCACTCCTCCAGCTTGCGGCCCCGGGTTTCTTGTCCAGGTTGCGCTTCTCGTCCTCCGCCGCGGCTGCGTTCACAGACGTCGCTTTTTTTCCGCCATCGAGATGCGTCTGCAGTGTTGGAGTAGGCGGCTCGACCTTTTTGGCCCATTCCTTGATCTTTTTTGAAACGGGCGGGTTTTGCGCTGTTCGCTGAAGAAAGTCTTTGGGAATCGGGTTGCCGGCGCCCGGGGTTGCCTTGGGGCTGCGAGGCTTTGGTGAAGTCCTGTTTCTGCGCTTCAGCCAGTTGTCGTCACTAACGATCCGCTTTTTGGGCGCTATTTTCGCGTCTTCTTTCAAGCCCTTTGTTGTCCCCTTGGGAACCTTCAAGCCGTGGTTTTTTATGTCGTTATTGTCGTCGCTACCGCTGGTATCTTGGCCTGGGGCACAACCCCCTTTCTCGCCCGCATTCTCAGTCTCCACAGTCGCATTCTTGGTTTTCCGTATGGGCTTTGGTGTCCCGCTGTCTTCGCTTTTCGATTTCGGGTGGCCAGCTGATGTGGTTCTTTGCTTGTTGGCCTTTGACCTCTGGCGGGCTCTTATACGGAGCCGGTCGGCCTCGGTCACGCTTTGCTCGTCTTCGCGGAACGCGACGTCCGTGGGTTCGCTTGGGCTCACCTCCGGGTTGCCTTTTGCCATGGCTGCAGCGTTGTTTTTCTGCCACGCCTTGACGCGCTCCTTCACCCCGCCAGGTCGCTGTATCCGCTGGATAGACGACTGGCGCACGGCCATCCGCATCTCGGCCTTCACGGCAGCGGCATCGAGGCTTTTCCTACGCTGCGCATTGATGCGCGCTTGCGATGGACGGCCGAGAAAAAAATCCGTCAACAAGGTCGGCTGGGGTTTCTGGGACTGTGAGGCCAGGCGCTGTCGGTTGGCAGTAGCAGCAGGCGCCGTCGTCGCAGCAGGCGCACTCCGCGGTGGCGTCTGCGCAGAGGAGACCTTGCGTGTTTTTGGTGTTGTGGGCGCAGCTCCCGGTTTCCGCTTTGCTGTAGACACTCGGGGCGGCAAGGCAGTGTCTTTTGATGAGGCTTCCGACGAGGCTTCCGACGAGACTTCCGATGAGGCCCCATCGTCGTCGTTGGATTCTTGGGAAGGCATGATCCAGAGAAACCGACCGCTGAGAAACAAAAAATAGAACGAACAGTTAGCAACATTCCTCGCTCTTCAGTAGGAGTAGAGCTAAGAGAACGTGGTATCAAATGATATGGGCCAAGCAGGCCACAAGAAACGCAGTTCCGCCGTCGAAAGACATCAGGAAGCAAGCAGGCTTTGTGAACAAGAACAACAACAACAACAACAACAATAATAATAACAACATGTTGCAATAAAAAGAAGAAAAAGAAGCGATGCCATGTACTCAGCCTCGTACAACTTTTTTGTTTTGCTGAGGCTACGAGAACAGCGCATCCCGGCCTTCGGCCTACCCCAAACCAAAACAACAGACGAAGTAGAGGCAAGATGTACGTATTGTACTTTTGTAAGACAACGCAGAGCCCCGCGTAACACATACCTATATGTAGTACATGCTTGTTCGCTGTCGTGATCTGGGGCCCGTTGAGGCTGCACAGCAGGCCAAGCCGGGCAATCACAGCTGTGGCTATAGCTCGGTGACCATGGCAGCAGATATGCTGGTAATGTTGGTGTTTCGGTAGATCAGGGTGCTGGGCTAAATGGCGAAAAAAAATAAAGGCGGAAAAAAAAGAGGAGGACCGCCAGAGACAAGGCGCCAGCAAATGTGCTTTGGTGGAAAAAAAAGGCGCAGATCCGTGATGGATAGACAAATGATCAGCAAACCCAAGATCGGCCGTGGGCGTATGGAATAGTCTTCTAGGTCGGAGGAAGAGTTTGTGGTCAAAACCGAAAAGGTTCGCCGGCGAGACAGCTCGAGAAGAAAAGAAGAATGAGGGAAGAAAAAAGGGTGGTGATGTGGATCCGATGTGAAGTTCCGAAAAGCAAATTATGTAAAAAGCAGTTTTGAGGAAAGAGCCGCCTTGCCGGCCGCTCCTGCCTATTTTCGTCTTGTTCGTTCTGTCGTCGTCTCCTGGGCTTTTTTTTTTGCAAAATGGATGTAAAACAATAGGAAGGAGCTTCTGGTCCTCTTGTCGATCGGCGAAAACAACAATTGTCAGGAACCGCCGGAAGGGGAAAGCTCATGACGGTATTTCATCGGCGTACGAAGCAAGGGCCCGCCAAGGGAACCCCCCCTTTGGGTAGCCAATGACGTGCCGCGGTGAGGATAGGAGTAAACAATGGGAAGGTGCGACTGGGCAGCAGGTTTTGCGATCGCGCTAGCGGCCGCAGCTTCTTTTTGGTACCGAATACTCGTACGAGGCGCCGGCATGGTATGATACTGCGACGGCGGGCGACGAATACGAAGTACCTGTACTCCGTACGAGTCCGTCGTCCTCGCTCGCCGTGCTAATAATAATAGTCAGTACCTATCCAGCTGAACAAGGGGAGGCGCGATGATGTGCGCCTGCTGCAGTAGCGCATGTCGCAAATACTCCAGAACACGAACTCGAATCGTACGTCAGACTGTTCCGTAACTCTCCGTGCGAGTCGAACAGGCAAGAACGCACCTTCTTTTTTCAGACTTTACTTATGTGCAAACAAAATATATGTACTTTGTACGTCGATTTCTACATAGCATTACTGCTACAGAGTCTTACGCCGTATCACATACAGACATGATGTTTGTGCAAAGTGGTGGGGCACCTGATGTGGGAAAACTGGGCCCCGCATCAAAACCGACGGGGCTGCCCGGCAACGGGCGACAGCAGGGCCAGAACGAACGGGTCGACGCAAGCGCTATCTGCACAACCACTGAAAAGTTACTTCGTATGTAAGCCACAGCCCTCTTACAGCGCCGCGCTCTCCCCGCAGAAGACTCGTCAGCAGATCTTCGCCCAGCAAGAGCGTACATACGAAATAAGTTATGTAGAGGCTCCGTAATACAGACGCGTCATATCATGATTCCACAGATCAAGTCAAAAGGGCGGCCAGCTTTCCTTTATAAAAGCGGAATTGCTCGGCTCTTCTATGAAACGCCTTATCCGTCACTGTGCTCTGCGATACAGCACAAACGCTCCATGTGCAAGCTACGCCGTTTCCTTTTTGCAGGGCAAAGGAGCAAACACCCTGCTTGACCGTTTGTGACACGGCCCCCGTGGCAGTGGACGGTTCATCATCTTTGACTTATTAAAAATTTAAGAGAAGAACAGGTTGCAGTCCTCTCTATCATGTTGGCGCATCATTCGTGCCATGGAGGACCAGGACATAACAGTTGAGTGCCATCGTCTTGACTTGAATCGGTGGTACTATAGCCAATGAAAATGCCGCATACGTTGCAGAGTATATATAATAGCGACGTACAGGAAATACCACTCTCATTACACGCCCTATCAGTAAAATGCTGTGTCGATCCTCAATTGGACGGGTTACTTCCGCAGCCTAAGAGGCCATCATGCCCTTGCAGGTTTTGTATTTGCTCTTGGCTGCAACTCTGTATGCACGTCGTATGCATGTTTTCTGTATGTACGTCGTATATCTTGGCTCACGTTGTGGATGCAAAAAATATACATCCGAATATTAACACCCCGTCTTAAATATACGAAGTGAGCACAAACGCAATAAGCCGAGTGATATGGGCAGAAAGGCAACCCATCGGTATGAGTCGACAGCGTCATCGGTTTTCTCGAGATAGGTGTATCTTTTGGCAATATATGTATAGTGTAACAACTACCGTTGGTTAATTTCCAAACACCCATTGCGTGAGAAGAAACGCAGTAGTCAGTGGCCAGCGCTTTTCTAGCAGGTTCAGGCGCCCTGCCGTGTCTGTTGGCGTGAGCAGTATTTTATGAAGGTAGGAGTTCTTAGGGGCCAAGAACTTCTGCATCGTTCAAAATATGTCAAGAGAAAAACACGGAAACACACTTCCAGAGCTAGGTCTACGGCCGGTGAAGAAGAGAATAGTCGAAATATAAACGTGTTCTGATATTTGTCTTTTCTCACAATGCGGACTTTTGGATATATAAGAGTCCGCACGGAAACTAGAGAAAAGAAAAGCATTGTACAAGCAAAATTAAAATGGAAAGAAAGAAAAAATAAGAAAATAGAAAACAAGAAACAAGAAATAAAACGATGTGCAAAAATGCCATAAACCAGTTTGTCGATGGGTGTGCCAAGCAACTCCTTCAAATGCTGCCAAGAGAACCCAAAAAGCCAGCCGCCCAGGATGCAAGTAACCCCAAAGCCTGATGTGCGAGAATGAGAAAAACCGCCGAGTACAAACTGCAAGAAAGATAAGAGAAAAAAACGATCAACAAGAAAGAAATTGAAGAGAAATTGAAGAGACAGTAGACAAACGTCCCCCACACAACCTAGGCTACCTCTTCCGGAGGCAGCACGAACCGCACCCGCTTCTTTTTCGGCTTTGCAGCCGCCTCGGCCTCTAGCGTGCCTGCAGTTGTAATGGTAGAAGTAGTCGTCGTCGTAGCATTGGGTTCCCACGCCATGCTCGCAGCGGCTTTCTGGTTGAGACCGCTGCTGCTCCCCAGCTCTTCCTCCGTCTCCTCCTCGATGGAAAAGACCTCCGGGCTCGGCACACGCCACGAGCGGGGAGACCGGCGCCGCACAATCTGCGCGCCGGCGAAGGCACGGTGGCGGGCCGCAGCACCGTCCACACTACCCAAGCTGTGGCCGGCTTGGTGGCGATGGAAAGACTGGTTGGCGTCGAATGGATCTGGGAGTGCGCTGGTCGGTGGGCAGCCGGGGCCCAGCCGGCTCGCCGACCGCCCGCGGGCCGAGTAGCACGGTGGTGTGGCTGCTGCCGTCAGCGGCGACGACAGATAGAAGGACGGTGGGGTTGCAGGGGACGACGACGACGATGGCGGCGACGGCGGTGTCGACAGGGAAATTGCCGTCTTGTTCTTGGTAGCCATCTTCGCGGCCTTCTTAAAGGGCAGCCCGAACGTGTTGAAACGCCCCGTGCCGAAATGGACGTAATCTTCCTCGTCCGCTGCCGCATCGGCACCGTCCAGCATATGGCCGCTGAACGCGTGCCGCCGTGCCAAGCCGGACCGTCGCGGCGGCGTGGGTGGTCGCACCGTCAGAAGGCGGCTTAGGCCGCTGGTCGTATTGCTGGCGTTGTCGAGCGAGGACGGGCTGACGGAGCGCACGACCGGTTGGGGGTACACGTCGTCTTCGATGCCGGCGTCCAACTCAAAATCCATGGCACCGTCGTTCTTGTCTTCGTCGTAGTAATAGGACGAGTTGTCGTCGTCGTCGTCGTCCATTGCGTACGCGTCGTAGTCGTCGTCCGAGTCGTCGGGTTGCAGAAGAGGTGTCGGCGTCGGTGTCAGAAAGTACGCAAGGGGGTTTTCGCCGACCTCAGCAGGGTTGCGTCTGTGGTTGTGCTTTTGGTAGGTAGGAGAGTTGACAGGGTCGCCGTCGTCGTGTGCTTGCGCAGACGGCGCGAGGTGTAGCTGGGCAGGCGGCCAGGACTCCCGCCACTGCTCTGCGGCAGACGAGGGCATTGTTGTGTCTTGTTTGTCCCCCTTCTCGGAAGGGAACGCTTCAGTTTTTTTTCAAAGATGAGAAGCAGCAAAACACGACAGAAAATCTCAACGAGGAAAAAATTCTCTCATTGTATCAAAATATGTCGGTCGATGCTGAGCACGAAACGGTGGCCAGAAAATTGAAAATGGAAGATGAGAAGAAGGGCAAAATGTGTATTTAAACCAACGGCAGCAAGAATGGGAAAGAGCAGAAGTGACAGTCGTCGGGCAAAAAAAAAAATAAATGAAGCGTGAGAAAATGGGAAGGAGGAAAAAGGCAGGCGACGGTCACCACAGTTTCGGACAGGCCGGCTTACAGACTGTCCTGTTGTCAAACGAACGAATATGATAGGATCTATCCCCTTTTGGACGAATGTATAAGGAGGCACAGCCTGTTACCCTTTGCAACAAAATTATTACTGGCCCGTATGTCGTGTAACCAAATCAGAAAAAGGAAAGGATCGTGCATGAACTGGGCGGCTGAGAGGCAGGGGGAGCCTCATATATATATAAATGTATGCAAGGCCAACCTCTCACCGAGACCAAGGCACGAGGAAAACGAGAGGACAACCGCAAGAGATTCGGTACACCTCGTATGAGGCCAAATTCACGGGCGAGCACAAAAAGAAACAAAAAGCATATACGGATTGGATCGGCCACTTCGTAAAAGAGAAGTGTGGCCCAGTGCACACCATCGACCGGCGGAGGCGAGCAAGAGCAGAAAGGAAAGGGGGGGGAGGTTAAGAAAAGAAAGGACACTCTTACTTCTTCTCGGCGTAATTCGCTGCCTGCCCTCACTTTTGCCTTGTCTGGTGTGAACAAGAGGACTTTCCTCCCTCCCTCCTTTCTGAATTTGTGAAGGGCAGTGCAGCTAGTAAGAAGGGGTCACCGGCTAATGCAAGAGAGGCGACTTTTTGGGTCGGGTCTCACTTTGAACGAGACAGCCCACCCTCAAGGCGCAATGTGACGCATCCCTCATCGATTTGCCTTCCCACCACCCCATCTCCCTCCTTTTCAAATGGCTAGTCAAATTGACAGAGAGTTCCTACAAGGCCTCTGGTTTTGATTTCTCATACAATGCCCTGGGCCGTGAAGCCGATTGTGGTGGGCGTTTTGGTTTTTTTCTTCTCGGCGGCATCATGCGCTTCTGTGACCAAAAGTGTGGAAGAGCATGATGTTTATGCTGCACGTATTGTGGTCAGAAATGCAATTCTGACTTGCATCTTAAAATGAGATACTGTATGTAGGAGCATCGGCAGGTGCTTGTCGTTCACTGGATAAGTTTATATGACAACTGAATTTTCCATTTTAGGAAAGTATTACTCGTATTACACGCCAGAAGACCAACTGCGCTACAGTCGTAGCGTCTGGGCCGAACCCGCCAGCCGCAAACGAGGATGGGCCCGTGACAGGCTAGCAGGCCCGCCATAGGTCCTTTCCGCCCGCTAACGCCGAACGTCCTTTCGTACTCCGCACCACACAAAAATCGAATATTATGACCATGTAATACAAAGTGGCAACGTCACCGTGATATAAATTACACCCACCATCTCTGTCTTCTACTGACATACGTTCACAAATCCTGTCTTTCGTCCGCGGAAGCAGGTTTTTGCGTCTACAACTCGTAAGCTGAGACAATAGTGACCACTCCCCCTCTCCATTTTTTTTGTTCATTTTTCGTTACCACCAGAGACACCACACCCTTTTGTTATCGCAGGTTCGGTGGTACGATGTTATCTCTCTTCTTGCAGCGGGGATGAGCATCTGACGGTCTTTGTTTTTTTGGTTGTTTCCGATGAACCCTCGTAGGTTGGCCAATTTCCTGCCTGTCTCTTCTCTCCAGCATGTTTTTCCGTCTGAGCCGGGGGGTTGCATACTTTTACATCAGAGTTAAACGCCTTGTCTAGCAGAAAGCCCTCGGCCAGACCGGGGTTCGAGAGACGCTCATGGGCAGGGGAGGGGGGATCCGGCAGTCGTCAAACGAACAGCCGGCGCATGTGCAGGATGCACGTTGGTGGTTCACACCTCTTCGCACCCTGCTGTTGTTGGGGTCAGCGGACGCGGCTGGCTGAGCACTGGTACCTTGCATGACGCAATCAACTCGGTGGCGCGGCCAACCTGTCTTCTTGTCTTGTGTGCCTTTTATTTCCTTGTCTGTTCAATGTCATCTTCCCCAGGCTGAAGCAGGGTGCGGCTGCAACAGGGGCATTTCTCATCCTGGTAAGGCGACAAATCATGACTCAAGACGCAGTTCGCCCAAGAAAGGAAGTAAAAAGGCGATTCGTATCTTTCTGCACTTCTGCCTTGTGACTGGTCGGCTTCGCGAGGCCAGGCGATGAGAACGAAGCAAGAACAGCAAAGGGAGCGAGGCTGCCGTCTAGTTGATTTTGTCCTGCTCTCCCCCGAAACATCGTAGGATTCTTACGAGGCTGCAGCCGCATTTGACCCTTCTGGAAGTCCTGCTTTCGTACAAACGTACTGTATTATTACTTTTTGGACTGAGAAGAGAAATGTGTGTACAGTAAGATTATACCGGCAAGGTTGGAATATAATAAACCGACGAGAAATAAAGAAAAAAAAGCGATCCATAATTATGAGTACTTTAAATGGTTGGGCTTGGTCAGTCACACAAAAAACAGCTGCGGATTGCCAAAAAAAAGTCTACGGTTGTCTGGAAACTAGAAAACGACTCAAATGCATGTTGAGGCAGCGCATCACAAGCTTCGCTTAATCTCACAGCAACAAATGCTGTGGACAACAACGACCGCCGTTAAGCGGTACAATCACGTGAAAGCAACACGATGCGGTGGCTATGAAGGAGGGACCTCCGTTAGTTGCTCTTCCCTTCGCCTTGATCAGCACGGTGGACAACACCAGCCCTCGACCTTGCTTGACTCTGTTGGCCTATCTTTGTGTTTGTTTCTTTGTGTTTGCCTGCTTCTCACGCTTCCGTCTCAAGTATCCGCAGGTTTCATGTACAACGTGCGGTAGCGTTCCGCGATTTCATAGATCATTTATCCCTTCTGCCCGCCACCATCATCTCTTGCGCATCTTTTTCTCTGTCTTGTCGGCGCCCGGCGACACAAAATGGCGGCCAACAATTCCGGACGCACGAGCATGGCCCTGCCTCTGCGCCTGGTCACCTTCAATGTGCGCTACGCCACCACGACGCCCGCGCCCGGCGAGCAGCCGTGGCGCGTGCGCCGCCCCAAACTGGGCGCACAGCTGCGGTTCGTCACGGCGGGCCACGACGCCGCCTTTGTCTGCCTGCAAGAAGTGCTCTACCAGCAGGTGCTCGACATCCAGAGCGAGCTGTCTCAGGGTGGATTTCGGGTCGACACGGACGGCAACACCCGCGGCTCCAGCCCCGGCCCCGGCACCGATCCCGACGCGTGGGCATACATTGGCCGCGGGCGCGACGACGGCAAGCTGGCCGGCGAGTTCTCGCCCATCTTCTACCGGCCCAGCGTGTGGCGCTGTGTCCGCAGCGCCGTGTACTGGCTGAGCCCGACCCCCGAGACGCCGTCGCGCGGCTGGGACGCGGTGCTCAACCGCATCGTGACCGTGGGCCGCTTCAAACACCGCGCCACGGGCGCGTCCGTCGTCGTCATGAGCACGCACTTTGACCACGTGGGCGTGCAGGCGCGCCAGGCGAGCGCCAAGCTCATCTTGGACCTAGCCGCAGCGTGGCAGCAGCAGCCGGGTGGCGACGACGTCGCACCACGGTCGACAGCAACCGCCGTGCCGGTCGTCTTTCTCGGCGGCGACTTCAACAGCGAGCCGGACGACCAGGCCTACCAGACCATTACGAACCCGCACGGCGGCATGGTGGACGTCGCCGGACTCGTCCCGCCGGCGCGGCGGTACGGAAACGACACAAACACGTACACGTCCTTTGGCGAGGCGGGCGAGACGCCCAAGCGCATCGACTTTTTGTTCGTCCGGGATACCGAGGGCGGCCTCGTCTTCCGCACGTTTGGGGTGCTGGCGAATCGTTTTGACGACGGCGTGTTTTTGTCTGACCACCGGGCCGTCGTCACGGATGTGGACGTTCCCGTCGCCAAGGACGTCCCCTAGATGAGCTATCACTTCATCCCGTTGTGTCTATGTTTCCACAGCCAAACAGCAAAACCGGGTTCTACAAAAAAACATCATACGACGACAGCGGCCGAGGAGTCATAACTTTCGGATCCTTTCTGGTCTATCGGTTTTCAAGGCTTTATTCGTGTGGTTTGCTGAAGACTGCTTTACCTTTGCTATGGCCACGGAGTGCCAACACAGACAGTAGTGGCTGGTGCAGGCATCCGCCGGCTTGTAATGTCATGCTAGGCAACCGTTCACCCCCACAGAGTTATGCAGATGTCGTATGTATGGATGCTTGCAACCAAGACGACAGGACAACAACAGATGACTGCAGCAAGCTGTAACAGAGGATAGCGTGCCGAGATGCGTCGTGCGGCCAGACGTTTGAAGGTCGATTATGGCATGCAAGAGGGAGTCAAGCAGGTTGGTATCTGCATGATATGCCTACAGTTGCTTTCGGTAGAACTGAATCTCAAGAGACAGACGGGTTGGCAAGATGTGAAAATTACAAATAAAAATGACTTCAGAGACTTTGCCTAGCAATCCTGCAACGATGCGGCAGCGTCAGACGCTATAGAAAAGCAACAGGCAACAGCTTGTATTCCGGCAGTCATCGAAAACAGAGGCATCTAAAGAACAAAACGCAAGGGCAACCACGGCTGCCTAAAAACCCGCTACCGACCCCTTCCGTGGAGCGTGTCATGCAAACGGATCCGGAGCCGATTGTACTTCTGCCATGACTCAGAATACGGTGGCGTATCTCCTGTCCACCGCGGATCCCTCTAGCTTAGACCAAGAGTCCGACTGCATCGCTTCCACACAACGCAACTCCGTATCACCGCGTACCGACCGTTGTTTTGCCCGCCTTGTCTTCGATTCGTTCGTAGCCGTGACCCGGACGATCGCTGCCTGTTTGTGACGAACAAACACCGCCGTTTCGAGCACATGATACGGCACGACGGGAGTACTCTCGTCCAGAAGACGGTTTTTCTCTTATAGAGACCAAAGACGAGACAAGGCGCGGCATTTTGGGCGACTTGGGCGATAAAAGGCGGTGAGATTGTCGAGGTGTACAGCCATCAAACAACTTGCTATTACGACAGTAGTTTTGGCGTGTCAGGACGGGGGAGTCGGTATGTATGCAGTCACCATCCAGCAGGCCAGGCCCCATCCAGGCAACGAACAAGCGCCAATTGCTCTGCTGTGTTGTGCCAGTGGAGCCACCAGTTGGAGCCCCCGGAGCGGAGCGGATGCGGAGACGTGTCGCCATCTGTGTTGTAAGACACGCTCTACGAGGTACGGAGCAATCATAGTGCAAGCACTGTTCTGTACTCAGAGCCTGCGTGGTATGATACGTGTCACCCAATGGCTTGATTTGACTATCCTTGTGTCTTTTTTCATAGCATCTTTTCCCTTGAATCTCTACGGTAACGAGTTGATTCAAGGCAGTTTTTCACGGCTACTTAAAGTGAGATCCTTTTGAATGCCGAGTTCGACTGGTTTTGGTTAAAATTTCACGTAACGGTTTGATGTTTTTTTATTTGAGCTGCTGCCAGCCTGTCAATAGGAGGTAAGTTGCTTGGTCTTCCTCTTGATCTTATATATCTCTTTCTTTTATTTTCATTTCCCTTCATTTCCATCTTGCCTTTATTTTTTTCTGTTTTTATTGCTCAAGATTAAAAAACACCAACATACTGATGATTTTTTTAGTTCTTTTTTTTAAATCTCCGACGGAGTATTATCCGTTGTGACTTTCCCCAGCTGGCTCTGGCTCGAACATTCTCCTGCAGCTTACACCTCACGACTCCGCCTTGCACCTTACTTGCATTAGACCGCGTTAGCTATATGTACATGCTTCGTATTGATACTGTCCTGCGGTGCAGTGTAGTGCCTCAGCCTTGTCCTTTCTCCGCCATGCCGGCCGTGTATTTCCGGGGGCGTTGCCTCGCCGTTTGTTCTGGTTGGCGTTTGCCTTTGTTTCTCAAGATGCCTCTCCTTCGGCAGCCCGGGGCGGCATTTGTGTTGTATACGGAAGTCTTGACCTAGATCGGTCTCCTTTCTTAAATCACGACTCGAATTTGTAACCGCTATTGTCTGGGCAACCAAGGCGGAACCAGAAGTAGAGGCGCAAAACATGCTTTATGCCGCGGTACGCTCTTTACATAAAATTGGCGCATGGTTCTGCCGTATGCCGGTTGTGCTGCCTAGACGTGACTGCACACCCTCCCTCTTGATGCAACCTGTTGGGGGGTGGTGGGCAAGCCGCGGGATAAACAGTAAACAGGCTTTCCTGGTTTGGAAAGTTTGGGAACGGGACGGCAGGCATCTCTCGTCCTTGGAAAGCCGGAACAAAACAACCAGAATCATTTCGAAACTACGGCGTCCTCGTTTCGTCTTTTTTCTTTGGTTGTCTTTTGGTCGTGGGCTGGCCTCGCGCATTCGTTGCCTGCATGTTCCAGCGCTTTCTCGGTTCCCGATGATACCATCTTACAGACAGTCCGTCACCTTTTTATTTATGTATTTACTTTTCTTTCTTTCTTTTCACCTGTCACAGCCACTTGTTAAACCCCCTTTCGTCGACTACGTCAATGCCTTACATGCAGGCAGTTGGGGGACGGCAACCAACTTCGTTCGTCCACCAGCCACAAAATCCTTCTCTACCACCACATAGGCTCTGTACGATGTGACGACGTGTGTACTATGTATGGTCTGTTTGCATACATACGCGCGCATGGGAGGACGATTTATTGTGTTCCAACAAAGTACTTGCACAGCAGCTCTGCAGTCGTGCAAAGTATTCGCGCAAAGTACACGTATTGCGTCTGTTTGACACCAGACCGCACGCCACACGCAACATAAAAGGAATTGTGCCATGTAGCAGTTATTTGCAACGCCCATTTTATAGCTGCTTATTTCACTGTCGGAACCCTACGACAGAAGCATTTGTCACATTATCAAGCTTGCTGCTTCGTGTAATCTATCAGACTGATCATCCAAAGAATTGGTGCTGAAGAGGAACAAAACGATGGTCGTGATGGATTGGGTAACGTACATACATGAGTTTTCTTTTACTCATACGAAAACTGAGAGAATAGCAAGTGCAGAAAGTAAGACAGAAAGCAAACAAGTGTCATCTTTGTCCCTAGCGTCGGTGTCCATCGATCTATTTACTCGTTCGCTCGCCTATCAGAGGGTACGAATACTGGCTTTTTTTGTCGTAATCTTCTCCTCTTTCTAGACGGGACGATGCCTGCTGATCTTGTACTCGTATTTGCCCGCGATGGCCCTCACAGGCGGTAGAATGGTGCTGTATCAAAAGGGGATGGAGGGTATACAAAGAACACGTTATCATAGTTCCAGCCGTCGACAGGACCAATGAGAAAGATGCAACCCAGACGAAACACGGGAGAGAGAGAAAGCGGAGACGGGAACCTGGGAAGAAGCAAATGAAAAAAACAAAAAATGAGAGCGGAAACGAAAAATAGGTAGCCAACGCTGCCAACCCATATCCTCGTTCAAATCTATTGCCAGATGCGCCTTCGCACATACTAGCTATATTAACGTCCACATCTCTCGCTTCGAAGAGTTGGGTTATATACAGTCTGAAAACAGACCAAATTCTCGACAAGACACGACTTCTCCGTGAACGTTTTTTTGTGGTGAGCGAGGAACGACACGACGAAACAGGACACTTTGTGGTTTGAATCGCCTTCACATCGCGAGCATCCGAGCATGTCTTCAAACTATGCTCTCGAAAATATGGTACCTAGGCGGGCTCATTTTTTTTACCTTTTGTTTCTCAGATGATCGGTCGTCATGGCGACGGCCCTCACACCCGATGAGATGCAAAAACGTGTGAAGCAGATTTCACGTATCACCCGCGTCTTACCTTGGGATGTGTGACCACTGGGTACACGAAAAAAAACCATCATGTATGACTACCCAGTGACACAGGACACAAAGGGGCCTTTTTATCGATGGCTCTGCCCGGTCCTCCGTATAGCATACAGAACATCGGAGGCAAACTACACACACCTTTCTGATGAATCCATTCTCAGCGACCTTCTGCTGAGCTCGTGCCGTGTGAGGTGGTCCGCCTGTCCTATGGGAAGGCAGGTAACGCAGCCTAGTGGGCGTCCTAGTTGCAGGCAGGCTCCTGATGGCTGCTGGCTAACCAGGACCGCGGACAGCCTGCCTTGCACCTTGCCGGTTCCACGATAGCCACCCCCCCCCAACCGACTTCTCTTGTTGCCTGCCTGCTTGTTGTTGCCTAGCATGATGAAAGTTGTTCGAGTCGAGAAATGATTTCACGAACTTCAGAACCATCGAAGACTGACGACATGAACGTAGCACTATTTCAGTTGCCAAACCACGGGTCTTTTTAATTTTTTAGTTTTATCCTAAGTAATACCTCTTGTAGAAAGCCTCCCACATCTTTTGTGTTTGTATGTCCTGAAACCTTCCGCTTCTGTTTCTCATTAGTATCTTTCCCGCCGCCTGCATTTGCTTCAAAATGGATACAATCATAGCATCATCACGGTCCGGCCCCAATTGGATCCGCTCCGGCCTTGCTACCCAAAATCGACGTGGACGGACCAAAGAGAGAGAGAAAGAGAAAGGGCAAACAGGGAACAAGAGACGAAAACGCACGCCGCCATCGTCGGGCACTGAAATGACGACCGAGGGTGGCCAACGAGGGCCCAAGGCGACCCAGAAAAACCCTGCTGGCCCACAAACACGGTGGCGTAACGGTGGTCAGTGGGTTCTGAACGTTTTCTTTTTGCTTTGATCAGGTTCCTCCCAGCTCGTTCGTCCTTCTCTGTCTATCTGTCCCTCTCTCTCTCTCTCTCTCCACTTCTGGCCCAACTCATTTGGTCGCCTTGGTCTTCCTTGCTTTTTTTCCTTCTCCTTCCTGTTTGTGGGCTTGCGTGGGGTGCAGTTGTACTTGCTGCACGTCGTATTGCCTAGCTACATACGGAGTACGAAGTACATACATAATCTGACGATACTCAGTGGCTGTGGATTGCTGATAAATGCGACCCGCGCACTGCCAAAACGGCAACCGATTTTTTTCTTGCTCTCTCTCTCTTTGGTGCCTCGCCTCCCGTATCCCTCCTCCTCCTCCTCCTCCTTGTCCCTCTTTTCCTTCTAACCTTTCCCTTTTTCGTGTTCTGCTTTCTCGCCCAGCTCCACTCTCCTGCGCTTCCTGCAAACGCACACACTCACGCGCACCCTCGTACATATGTGTGGTTTTTTTTCCCTTGCCAGGCATTTGTCCGCCTTTTCCATGGCGGGCAACGAGAGCCAAACGATTTTCCACGAAAACAGGCCGAACGCGCGAGGAACAGCAGGGTGACGCCCCAGTAAACAACAGCCAAAACCAGGTTGGGCATCCCCTCCGCCCGCCTTTCCCGCCTTTTTGTCCAGGTACCTTGCAGGCGTACGGACTATGTGGCGGTACCTCAACGGGCCTAACCGACCCAACGTCGTTTATTAGATAGTTATTTTTTGAATTTTTGAATTTTTTCTATAGCATCCTGCCTGGTCCGTTCAACAGCGTCCGAGTTCTAGGGTAGGCAACAACTGACCACAGGCAACTACTGACCACAGGCAACTACTGACCACAGGCAACTACTGACCACAGGCAACTACTGACCACAGGCAACTACTGACCACAGGCAACTACTGACCACAGGCAACAACTGCACTACAGGCCAGCAGACATGTACAAAGGATTGCTTCCTCTTAAAACTGACCTACGTAAGCAAGTTAGCGCAGCAACGTCCCGTCTTTCGCGCCGGCACGCTTCGCCATTCAGCGGACACACCCTCTTACCCTCCCCCTGCCCGCCCGCAACGCACGCACTATATTCCCGTAAAGGACAAGCGACGTTTTGCCACTATCCGTATCGATAACCAAAAAGGCGGAAGGAACGAGGTCTTGGCATTTGGCACCTGGCAACAGGCCTTTTCTTTGGCCCGGGGGGGGGAGGGGTGGTTTTGCGAGCAAATTGCAAAGCACGGCACCACACATGGAAGGAGCGTCCAGCAAGTCGGCCGGACAGCCCACCACATATTATCACCGCATTCTGCTCCATACTGCTTCCGTACCACCGCATGCCACCACATACCGCCACTCACTGCCTCGCTACCACCCGCAATCTCGCACACCCCTCCTCCTTTTCCCCGTTCGCACCTTCTCGTCCTTTCAACTTGTCCCCACAGCTTTCCGCCTCACTTCTTTCCTCATTCTGTTTCGACTTTTGGCAGTGGCTTGTCCGCTTTCTATGTACTTTTTGCATTGAAGGCCGTTCCTTCCTTTGTTTCCTCTCCTCCTCCTTCCCCGTTTGTTGTTTCGCACCCCACCCTGTTCCGTTTTGCGTTTGTATGTTAGGGTCTTTTATTAGATTGACATTCTCCGTTTTTTACCCTCCGTTTTACACTGGCCCTTGTTCCACGCACACCCCTCCTTCCGTCCTAGCGAACTGTCTCTGCTCTCCTTCGTTGCGATACACTTTCCGTCCACACCCCCTTCCTCCCGAACAAAAGAAAAAAAAGGAAAGAACGAGCAAACGAGAGAGTCTAATCTCGTCGTCACTGCCGCTTGCCAGAGTAACCTGTGACGCCCCAATAAACATTCCGCCAAACCGAAGATCCCCCCAGTCTGGAAAGCCCATTTTCTCCGTTTTTGCTTTCGTTTTTCGTACCTTCCTCGACATCTCCATAGTACTTCCGAGTGGTCTTTTCTCCTTTTATTTATTCTTTTTCCTTTTTCTTTATTCGTTTCCTCTGGACCTCCGCGATCCCATTCCGTCCTACCACCTTCGTCCACATCGCGCCGTCGACCCATTCGGGCTTGGTCTCGCCTGTCCCTGCCCACAACGTCCGTCTCGGAAACTCTATTAAAGCGTCGGATCCCCACTTTCTCTCTGCGATTTGCCTCAGAAACCTCAACAACCTCCGAATAGCAACAAAGCAAAACGCAGACGATCAACCACCACAGACGGCTTTGCTCGTCGTCTGCCCGCGCGCGCGCGCATTCCCTCGCTCCCCTCAGCTTCGTCTTTCCTCGCGCAGTCGACGGCCGTCGACGTTGAGTCTCGATAGACTCGACACGCAGATCGGCGACAGACCATATTCACACCGAATTGCAATCGCATTCTTCTTTCTCTCTCTCGCTCTCTCTCCTCCTCTCCTCTCTCTTTTCCTCTCTTCTTCCTTCTCTCTCCCCTCTCTCTCCCATTCCCTTTCCTTACTTCTCCCCACACCCCGTCTCGCAACGAGCGCCTCGTCCCTCAATCGTCACGAGATATGTCCCAAAAATCATCCAGGACGTCAAGGGTGGCCTACATGGAGGAAGAGGATGATTCCGGCAACATAGTCAACGGCGTGACGTATGCGGCGTCCACGGCTGCCAGCCCAACAAAAGAGAAGATGAACATCAGCAGGAAAAAGTCCCGGCGCAGCGGATCGCCCTCCGCAGCGAATGCCTACGTGGACTCCGACTCGACCCTTCATCCGCGCCCCGGTCCGAAAATGCGATCCTCCAAGGACCGTGAACGCGACCGCTCCGTACCGCCGTCCAAACGATCTGTGACGTTGGGCTCCCGCCCAGCAGGGCCGAAACACTCGAGGACCGAGCCCGTTTTGGATCCGGGCAAGCATCGCCGGCGGTCCCGGGACGAATCCTCCTATTACGGGGTCAATCCCGCAACGGTCACCTCGGCGTCGTCCCGTCCTCGCTCGAAGACGGCTGCCCCCCGGCCCGCAAGTTATTACGAACCCTCGCGTCCGCCCGTCTCCAGCGCCAAATACCACATGATGCAGCCACCCCCGTCGATGATGCCCCCGCCGCCGCCGCCACAGACAGTGATGCCGGGGCCCGGCTTGCCTCCGCCAGGGTACCCCCCGCAACGGTGGGCCCATCCCCCGCCGCCAGCCTTCGCCATGATGCCCCCGCCGCCGCCACCACCACCAGGCCCGCTCGGGCCACATGCTGTCCCCCATCCACCCTCTGATTACTCGTCCTTGCCGCCCCGCGGTCCGCCCAAACAGAACCTCCGACAGCGGTTCAACCTGAACCGGCCGCAAACCTCAATGGGCCACCGGCCGCCTCCAGCAGTCGAATACGAGCAACACGGCGATCCGTACGACCCAGACGAGCTGGCCGCCGATATGCGGCACCTTTCCGTAAGCCACAGGCCCGGCCTCCAGGAAGAGCGCAGCCGCATGATGCCGATGCGTCCTGTATCCGCGCGCCCTTCGTTCCACGCCTCTCCATTTGCACCGCCGCCCGCCCTCCCCCCCGCAAGGGAACGGTTGGTGCAGTACGGTTGCAACGACGAGCCATTTGACGACCCCCCGGCTCCGGCCTACCACGGCCAACCAGCGCCATACGAGTACGGGCCGCTGACGCACGTGTCGCGTGCGCGGCGCCAGAGCATCGGCCCCCCGCCGATGCTGTACGACTCCAAAGGGTACACCACCGAAGTTGCGCATACAAATGGCAGCCGCCGAAATTCTCTCTACGGGGCGCGCTCTGTGTCGTCGGGGAGCGGGTTTGAGGACAAGCTGCGCTTGGCCAGCTCCTACCAAGACGAGGTCAGCGGCGGCATGCGGCTGACCGCCGAAACGCTGCACGAAGCCAGCCGGACCGGTGGGCCCAGCAGCCGCTCAACGCGGAGCTCGGGGAGCCGCGATGAAAGCGACTGGCGGCAGTCGGCGACCACGCGCACGACCCGGTCCAGCAACGAAGAGGACCTCACCATCCGGGTCAAGGGCAACGCCTTGTTCAAATACGGCGAGGCGGAGATGCGTTGCCAAGACGGAACCGAAATCAACATCACGTCCCGCGGGCCGCCGTCCATCCGACGCCCTGGTGGTAGCGAAAAGTCCACGTATGCCGAATCCGACGACCGCAGGAGCCGGTTCGAGCGACCCGCTTTACGCGGTCGCGGCACGTCCCAGGCCGGATCCGTGTACGCGCCGCCTCCGGGTCCGCTCCCCCTGGAATACTCCTACGGCGGCGGTGTTGATTACAACACGTCTCCGTTTACTCCTCATCCAACACCCTACAATTATGCTCCGCCTTCTTCTTACTGGCCGTAATGAGGCTTTGTCACGGCGGAGACGAGACAAAAAGCAGACGAGAAAGAGCGAAGAAAACAGAGAGACAGTAACGCCTTTTCTCGCAGTTCACCCCAAAGAAGGTGCAGACTTTTCATGAAGTGATGATGACGATTTATTTTCTTGTTACGAAACCATTGGCTTGACGGCAAATTCTTTTCTTTTGATTTTTTGGAGGCTTTCTGGTCTTTTTTGCCCCTTTATTTTCTTTCATTTGGACACATTTTTTTTGCGGATGCATTTATTTTTTCAGAGCTCGTCGTTAGCAAGCCTTTTGCACTTTTCTTTTCTATCTTGCTTTTTTTCTCTAGTCGTCTTGGGGGCCGTGCCCGTGCTGTGTTGATGTGTTCTACTGTTTTTGATTATTCAAGCTCCTTGATTTATGGTGTCCGAGGCCGCCTTTCACATAAAGGGACAGCCTTCCAAATTGATCCATGTTTGACACTGCTTGGGTGGCCCTATTTTTTCCCCCTCTAATACCTGATACCAGTTTACTTATCTGAAAAGTTGCTTCAACGTTTTCCCCTCTTGTGAGAAAAACAAAAGCCAAGACAAGAACAAAAAGCCAAATCAAAAAACTACGGACGGCGGTTATCTATTTTTTTCTCTCGTTCCTTTCCGCTTTTGGGGATAAAATGGGCTACGAAAATGGTTGCGGCCTTTTGCTTGCTTCGTTTCACGTTCGTCTTTTCCGGCTCTGTACTCTTTGTTTTCTAGGATACCCCCCCAGCACGCTGAGCAACTTTTTGTTCGTTTTGTCAGCCTTTTTCATGCGCCCAAATTGTTCTTCTTCCTTGCAGATTTTCCGCATGTTTGCTTTGCATGACGTTCTGCTGCTCGCATTCTTTGTTTCGTCCATTGGCTGTTTCTTCTGCTCTGTTGTCGAGCTGGCTCCCTGACTTCCGCGGGCTCTTGTCTGCATCATATGTATGTAATACCAAGACCAGCGTTTTGAGCGAAATTTGCAATACACCCGCGTATGCTTGGGTCTGTTCTTTTTGGTTTTGCAAAGTGATGCTGTGTGTCTCTACGATCGCTTGGGTCCGTGTTGTCTTCCCGGGAGCTTCACGACGATTATCTGTATGTAGCTCTCTGGGACAGAACGGACGGCTTCGCACGAGCAAAACCAACCGAGTTTGCATCTCGCACCGCACACTCGTCTTCGGTTTTTCTTTCCCGGCTTCTGGCACAATACGATACAAAAACAGCATTTGGTAGGATGGTTCCTTTGTCTATACTACGCCGCAGTACTTCATGTCTATATATAACTGTTCCGGACTTGTTTGTCCACCCCCATGTCACTTTCAATGGCAACGAAAGAAACAATATCCCGACTAGAAACGAAAACAGCCATGGCCAATCCCATCTGAACAACCCACAACAAGTTTATTTTTCTTCTTCTTTATCTTTTTTATCCACGTGTAGTTTCTTGCAACACTGTTCGGTCCACGCACGGCATTGACGGCGTGTGTCCGCCGATCCTTACTTATCCAGAGCAAAACCGCACACCCACCCACTACACAAAACCCAGTCGTTGTCCTTTTTCTCTAGCGTTTATACGTCTATGCGTGGTATTGCTCTTCCGTTGCCACGCTTGTTTCCCCCCCGTATTGTCACCCTCGCTTCCTATTTTGGCATATTTGCCAAAAGACTATAGAGGTATGTCCGGGAACGGTCTGACTTGACGGACTTTCCAACCTTCTCTTTTCTTTTTCTGCCGTACTCTTTTATCCCCTTTGTTCTCAACTGCCTCCGTTGCCTGGTAAAGCCCTTTCGCTCGATTCCGGCCTCTTTTATCCTCTGATCGACGTTCGGCCGTTTGTATGATTATGCCGGCGAAGTTGTACTTGGTTTTTTCTTCGCTCAATGTGCGCCTGGAATGGTTTTAATCCTACGCCACTCCTATTTATACATATTTTGCCGTTGCAATTCGCAAAATCCTCTTCGACCCCAAACCAGTATTCCGTCGCGTTGCACTTTTCCAGAAAATGGACGACAAAAGACGTTGCGTCCACTTATACAATTGCCTATTTCGGTTGCTCGTATGTATCGGCCTGCCAGTTTTTTTCTCGTCATACACCTCACCGTTTTTTTCCCCTTGCGTCTTCTTTTTACGGCACCGTTTATTGCGTTTGAGTTGAAAGGGGGTGAGCCAACCCCACGCTCGCTCTCTTATGGTTCCCCTACACCACGTATAATAATAGAAACATATGCGACCAAGGCAACGGCGAGAAGGTTGCAGTATGGGGAGCACACCTGCCCTCTGAAGCGGCCGTTCACTCTCATCCGTTTTGCGTCGTTAAATAGCCCTCCCTCAAATAAACCAATATACCTATGGTATAATCCGTGTGTTGCTGCTAAAAAAACTTTTTTTGGGCATTGCTGGAGTCACATTTCAGCTCGCTGAACTCACCCGATAGGCTTATACACAAAAATTTGTATACATCGCAAGCGCTTGACGTCGGCCACTTCCCAGACGTATGTGAAAGCAAATAGAAAATAAAAGACTGTCGCCACTGGTAGAAGTACTTGTGTGATTGCACACGACAAAGAGTACTCGTGATGGTAGGCTTTTCTCTGAGTCCCTCGCTTTTTTGACCTTGTCTCGCTTTACAGATGTTTTGCTCACAGCAACGTGGATTCATCGCCCGGTTATCACTAGCTCCATTTGAAGTAGAAATTGCATGTAGATAATGCTTTCTACGTAAGGAGCGACACAGTGATACAAAATTTTGCATTCAGTCAATGATATGCCAGCTCGTTGTATTTCTTACGGCGCTGTTGCGATATCTAGTCGCGAGTGGCGCTAGGCACCACCGATTAGTAGAGCCTATTAGCTAGCCGTTTCGGCCCGTACCACACGTGTTACCGCACTTAAGCATGCTTCGTCAGCCCGTTTTCCACCAGCCACAAGCCATGTAACGGCACATAAACATGCGGCGTTGTTATTGCTGGCTTCTCTGCATTTTCGTTGCATCTTGCGTTGTATTCAGGTTGGAAAGAGTTGACGCTGTTATCTACACCAAAACAGGTGCTCGCTAGCATGGGCGGCTGCCAGATTCAGCATTGGCTACATACTGGTGAATTTCTCCTCCGCGCCGACGACGACAACAGCGCCAAGTGTGCCACCCCAACGACCATCGACGACTACGACGCGTACCACCAAGACCCGAAGTCTGAAAACTCCGCATTGTCGACGGTGCCGAGTGTGCTGGTAGGCGCCGATGACGACCCCCTGCTGCCTACGCGTGCCGACATCGAGCGGGTCTACTGTAGCGGGCAGGCGACGTGGCGGAGTTTCGTCGACGAAGCCGAAGCGCTACCTCGTCATGGCTTCCCGGCTGTCTTTGGCGATCCCTATCTACTGTTGGCAGACGTCCCGGCCTTGCCTCTCAAGCTTCCGAGAGTGCGTGTCCTCACCGGCCAGCCAGTGTGGCATGTACCAGATGTCGAGCCGCCGCCGTCAGCGGTGCAGCCGCCGCCCCAAAAGACAGACACGAACCATGTGCACGGCGTGACCCGGGACCCCCCGTCGCTCGACATGCAGTACCTGTACGGAGTACGGAAGCACCTTCGTATCTCGGTGCCGCGACCTGTTGAACTCCGCACATCACCAACATCCTCGCGGCCGCCGTGCGCGACACCACTGACAAGCCCGGCCAGTGGCCTTTTGATCCTGACGCTCGGCTGGTCGTACATTCTGTCGGTGCAGCTGCTGGAGATGCAGGGCCGAGCAGTCTTCTACCATGACGCGCATGTTCTGCGGCCGCAAACCGCCGCGTCCGCGGCGCGATGCCACCGCGAGGGCTTCGTGGTCCTCGATCTCTCCGGCGATGCGGTGTCGGCTGGGCTGGTCCGCTGGATTTGCGCCATCCTCGCTCCGAAGGCGGCCTGGGGTCCGGCCGACGGAAGGGATGGCTCCTCGTGGGCTGCACACTGCCCGACGGAGCTGCGTTTTGCTGTGGTCTCCGACGATGCTGAGCGTGAAACAAACGACATACCCCCGCCGCCGCCACCGCGCGCCGCAGCAGCCACGGAGCTCTTGATCGACTTTTGCAGCTTATTTGGACTGGGTTTGAGTGCACCAGAACAGGCGCACCGCATTTTGCCGCCAACGGCGGCCTTCTTGGCTGCGCTGATGCTGCCGTTCACGTCCGTCAGCGGTCTCCAACCGCAGTTTGCCATTCCAAAACTGCGACGGCGACGTGCCGGAAAAACCAGCTACGGGCGTGAGCTGCTCGCATCGCGCCTTCGGCAGTACACGGCGGACTTACGCTACTTTATGACGTTGAGCCTGGATCAGTACGGGATTGGGTCGATTCTTTGGAGCGTCTTCTGGCAGCCGAATATCCCGTGTAATCTCGTGAGTGCCTGGTTTGGCGCGACGATTGCGGTGCTCGGCCCCATCATTGCCTCCCGAGACTTGCCGAAGTTGGTCCGGGTTTTCGCGACGCGCCGGCCCCGCGCGGCCATGTGGTGGCTCGGCCTCTCCATGCTGGGCGACTTGGCCGTGCTCGATTGGGTCCCGCGCTACATGGACGAGCTCTATGAGCGGCAAGGATACGGCACGCTCAACGAAGCAGATCCGACGGCGGCCGTGTGGACATTCACGCCGCACTCATATCTCGACGACCCGCACCAGCGGCCGTATCCTAACGCGGCAGAGCCCGTTGCCTTGTATGACCTCTTACGCCACCGGTACAACTTTCGTCTCCAAGAGACCGTGTGTCTAGCGTGGCGACCCTTCGGTTTCGTCCCGCGAACGGCGATCGAACCGGAGCTATGGCCGTGGCTGGAACGGGGGCCCCCCGAAGATATGTTACGTGGGTCTGGTGGCTGCAATCCAAGGCCGGAATGGTTTGTTACCCCCAGGCTGGCTTTCAGACAGACACTGGAAGGTGCAAACCCAACGTCCCGGACCGCCTGGAGCTTGCCACTAGGACGAAGGGCGAGGACGACATGCCCCAGCTGAAGCTCCACGCTTCGCGGACCATGACAGCCTGGATGCTGTCCCGGTCTAAGGAGCACGTAGGAGGAGACACGGACATGATTGTGGTGGAGGTGGGGAAGCACAAGTGGTTAAGGGGGTATTACGGCTTCTAAAGAGAAACCGTATTTCGTAGAATAAGAGAATGCAAAGCCTGCTTCTTCTTATGGCGTCCCTTGCCCTGACCCTTGTCGCCTTTCTTTCTCCTTCCCGCCGTTTCACCGTTTCCCTTTTCTCTCGTCCATTTTCTTGCTTTCCGTTTCTTTACTTCGTATGCCCTGGCTTTCAGCCGTCCACATTCCCAGCCTTGTCTCAACATCCTTCGTGGAAAAACAGGCTCCAGCCAGTTGATACGGAGATGAAACGCCAGCGGGAGGGGGGAAGCAAGCTGACGGGCGCTTACGGACTTGTAAGCTGGATTGTCCGCCCGATGGTGGTGAGCGGCTCGTACGGCGCATAGCTTGAAGTACAACAGTGCAGTGTGATTGGGGCCTAGCAAACCAAAGCTGTTGTGTAGGCTGATGCGTAGAAGCCCCGGGTGAGGGTATCAAGTTCGCAGCAGGCTGTGGCTGGATTGTGGCTAGAGCTAGAAACGGCTATTTTAGGGGCCGTATTACTTAGTACTAAGTACTCGCCAGCGGTGGCCGGGTCTGCCCCGTTGCTGGGGTTACTGCCCCCTCTGTTTACGATACTCTCTCGTCGCGACCAAGTCTGGCCAACTTTCTCAGGCGAGCCATGATGTGATATACGACGGAAAATAAAAAAGTAGCACACAAGCGACAATAAAAATGGCTTTCGTTTGTTGCACTGCAGAGTGCATTTTCTCGTACGTCCCTGTATTGATAGAATTATCTCCATCATCGAAGCGTCGCGGAAAGGAAAGAGCGATGGGTGGGGTACTGTAATACATATCTATGCTTACCTTAATACAGGGGCGTTCGACGCACCTGCCTGCCACCAGCCCCAGCCGCCTGATGACGGCAACACCCACCAGGCCAACCCCCAACCTCGCCAATTTGCGTTTCTAGGGAAACGAACATAAACCAGAACAAAATCCGCCTCTCCTTTCTTTTTGGCACACGACATTGCCGGTTCTTTGTCTCTCTTGCCATTTCTCCACTGCGTCTGCCATTTTGTCCTCGATTTGCATTTCACACATTTTGCAGCGGACAGACACAATTTCGGCTTCGTTGTCACGACGAACGCTTGGCCTACTTCGTTTTTTTTGCCCTCTCCATTTATTTGGTCAACTGCAGACGAAAGCAAGAGATACAGAGCTTGCCTACAACATCCTTTGCGGAGTCGCTCGCTCCAGGCCTTTGGCTGGCTTGCCAGCGCATTCCGGCATCTCCGCGCCAAACGACGACAATCCCACATTCCCCGGCATTCCTTTTTCGCTTACTCCCTTTTCCCCCCCTTTCAGCACACTGTAATCATGGCACCCGCTCTCGTTCGTCGCGTCGTCTCGAAACTGGCCGCCCGCGCCGCCGCGGATGCCGCCGACAGTCCGGCCAACGTGTTCGCCCGCGGTCCGCTGGTGGCGCGGACGATGCTGCTCGCGCGCGACGCGACGGCGACCCCGACGGCGACCGTCGACCCGCACGTGGGCGTGACCAGCCCCAAGTCGATCAACAACAACGGCATGTTCGCCCTGTTCGGCCTGCTCGGCGCCGCCATGTGCATCGGCATGATCTGGTTCTTCTTCTGGGCCAAAAACGGCGGCTTCTACTTCAAGGAGAACGACTGGGACGAGTACAAGTCGACGGTGCTGCGCCGCAAGGGCCCCAACGGCACCATCCTGTCCAACGCCACGCCCAGCACCAACCTCGGCGGCGGCAGCATCTACAAGGACGTCCACGACGACACCAGCACCGAAGACGCCACCACGGTCGTCACGGCGTCGTCGGGCTCGACCGACCTGACCGGCATCACGGGCGGCGTCAGCGACATCGTGGGCCGCGAGAAGCGCCGGAAGAAGCGCGAGCAGCGCGAGCGAGAAAAGGAGCGCGAGAAGGAACGCCGCCGCGAAGAAAAGCAGCGCGAAAAGGCCGACAAGAAACGAAACAAGGCGAACAAGAACAACAACAACAACACCAAGGACCGCTCGAGCCGCAAAGTCAACGAGGAGGGCGTGCTCGTGGACGAAGAAGCCGAGGCCGCCGCGCAGGACTACCTGCGCAACTACCGCCACGAGAAGCCGGCCCGCGTGGGCGGGCTCAACAAGCCGAGCGACAGCTCGACCTGGGACGGCTCGACCAACCCGAGCGCCTCATCGGCGGGCGGGCCCACGGAGGGCGGCAGCGACGTCACCTCCGAGCTGATGAGCAACCGCGAAGCCACGCCGACCAACACGCCGACCAAGAAAAGCGGCGGTGGTGGTGGCATCCGCAAGGTGTACAGCACGGCCGACCGCAACGCCGCCCGCGAGCAGGAACGCATCCGCGCCGAGGCCCGGCGGCTGCAAGAACGCGGCTACCGCGCTTCACACAGCCACAGCCACAGCCACAGCGGCAACACCAACGCCAACACGAAACGCCGCGATTTCAGCTGGCAGTACGGCGAGGACGCCAGCACGCCGCTGCGCCAGATCGAGGAGGGGGACAGCTCGCGGGTCGACGGCGACGGCGACGGCGACGACCAGTCACACGTGCCGGGGGCATGGACCGACAGCGGCGCGACCGAGAGCGACCTGGGCACCAAGTCGTACCGGCACCACATTCCCGGCCTGTCGACCAGCAGCGCCGTGACGGAGTCGCAGGACTTTGCGTACACCGAAGAAAAGCGGAAGCAGCGGCAGCAGCGGCAGCAGCAGCGCAATTCGACGTACCGGGGCTAATGGGGTTGGTTGGTGGATTTGTACACAGGGAGGGTCGGGGTGATGAAAAGCAACGAAAGCCGTCTTCCTGTGCAACGTTCCCCTCTGCATTTTCTGTACATCTGATTCATGATTCTTGTTTCGTTTTGTTTTGTTTTTTTCTACCAAACTGGCTGAGCACAATACGGCGTTGTTCGTCCTGCAATGTTTTATATTTTATACGAGATGAAGGAATCTGGCTGGGAATGTTCTCATGTATGTTACTGTATACGGTTTTTTTACGGACCCGTTCTTCCTTTCAAAATCAAAACCAAATTCAGATAGAACGCATGGTCAGCCCACAAGAAGAAAGAATCCTGCGTGGTCGGTTCACGCATTAGCTTTGCGTGATCGATCGGGTGTGACGTACCGATGGCGCCCGCAGCGGGGGGACCACTCATAGCCGCTTTGGTTGTAGTGAAACCAAAACATGCAGCTTTGGGTTTGATTTCTAAGCGCATCGGAAATAGGCTCGTGAGGCGGCGGAGGCGGAGGGGAAATTCAAGCCATGACGTCCGTCCCTCGGGATCCCAAGGGAGTTATATAAAGCTCCAAAGGAACCCCCAAGTAAAAAAAATAGTAAATCTTTCAAAGTAACTTTAAAAACTAGACTCTGTTTTGAAATCCTTCACTTGCCGTTCCCAGCTATCAAACCGTCACCATGGCAGCCAAATCGGACATCCATCTTTACACGGCCCAGACGCCCAACGGCATCAAAGCCTCGATCCTCTTAGAGGTGCTTGGCCTGGCCTACAAGGTAAAAGCCCCCCCTCTGGGAACGCTTGCTCCTAGTTTCTCGTAACGTAAAAACATTGTCGGATGCCGGGGTTGACTTTAGTCGTTAACACGCATGTTGTTTGCTCGATTAGGTGACCGCCATTGATATCTCCAAGAACACGCAAAAGGAGCCCTGGTTCCTCGAGATCAACCCCAACGGCCGCATCCCAGCCCTCACGGACACCTTCACCGACGGTGCGCCCATCCGCATCTTTGAGAGCGGCTCGATCCTGCAGTACCTGGTGGACCGCTACGACCCGGAGCACAAGGTGTCGTACCCGCCGGGCTCCCGGGAGTACTATGAAGTGAACAACTGGGTACGTTGGTGCCTTCTCTTTGCCTCTTTGTATTCTTTTCCTCCTCTTTCTCGCAGCCATCCTAACTGAGATTCGCCTGGCAGTTGTTCTTCCAGATGGCGGGCGTCGGCCCCATGCAGGGCCAGGCCAACCACTTCTTCCGTGAGTAGCGTCCCCAATCCGGTCATCACACCGCAGAGGGCTGGCAAAGCCAGAACGGCCTCTGTTCTGTCCTTTCTTTTGTCTTCTTTTGGGCCCCTGGCTGACAATCCCTGCGTTCTACAGGCTATGCTCCAGAGAAGATCCAATACGGCATTGATAGGTAATCTCAACGGCCCAGACAGGGTGCCTTGTGCCCTTTTTTGCATTTCCTGCCTTTGCGTCGGTTCTTACAACGCCTCCGCAGATACCAGAACGAGACCCGCCGTCTGTACAGCGTCTTGGACTCCCACTTGGCCAAGTCCAAGTCCGGCTACATTGTCGGTGACCGGCTGACCATTGCCGATATCTCCATCTGGCCGTGGGCGGCTTCGCGAGGTAGGCTTTTTTTCATATTGTTGCGTTTCTTTTGGCTGTTTGTTGCTATTGATCGCCTTTCCTCCCCCTTTTGTTTCCTTTTTCATGTTTTGCTAAATAAGTCTCTTTCCCACACCCCAGGCTGGGCCGGCATCAACACGGACGACATGCCCCATCTCATGGCCTGGTTCGACAAGGTCCTCCAGCATCCCGGCGTCGAAAAGGGCCGCCACGTCCCCTCGCGCCACACGGCCTTGGACAAGGTCAGCGAGGAGGAAGCCGAGAAGCGCGCCAAAGCCGCCCGTGACTGGATCCAGAAAGGCATGGCCGACGACGCGAAGAAATGAGGATGTGCGCGTGAACAATGAAAAGGGAAAATGGAAGGGAAAAGAAAAAAAAATACTTTCCGTGCAGTTAGTCACAAACGTAGTCAAATTCAAATTGTGTTTTCGCTTTTTATAATTTTAATTTTATAATTTTTTCCTTTTTTCCCTTTTGCTTGTTCACGTCCTTTTCATGCAGCACTGGCTCCCTAGATGCCGCCTATGAACAGACATAGCTCTACGCCGGTAAAACTACCGATTGTGACCGCCGAGGCGAAACGAGGACATGTTCTTTGCATTGGTAGGGAGCAGGTTCCGATCGCAGACGATGTATGTTTCTTTCCTGGGAGATTGCCTCATGGAAAGCGGTTTTTGTATTTAGAGCTGAGGACTGTGGTATCCCGCGCTGCAGTAAAAGATGAGAATGCCGTGCAACGGTGCATAAAAATCATACTGTATAGACGCACACGGTGTTGTGTTGCATAATAATGACTAAGCATGAACAACAGAGAACGGCGCCAATCTAGAAGCGGCCTGCAGCATGCAGCGCGCAATGCAGGACACCCGCCCACCAAACAAAAAACGTGGGAAGGCGTTTCCCATTCGCGTCTACCAAGCTTACCGTGGAAAACAGGAGAGAAAACCCGCCAGGCGTTCTTTGACAAAGAAGAACCACAAAAACGGAGGAACCAGAAACCAACAAACATAACGCGCGACAAAAGGAAGTTAGTCCAAACGCAATTCACTTTTTGTATCGTATTTCCTCACAGCGGCGCACTTTCTTTCGACCTCATCTCTTGCGCCTTACGCAAAAACGCTTTCCTGTTTCTTTTCGAAATTCGTTTGAAGCAGTCGGCAAACACCACGAAACAATACCAACAACAAGAAAGCCATGACGGACTATTCTTCCTTCAAGGTCCCGGAGCTGAAAAAGCTGCTGGGCGAGCGCGGCCTCACGCAAGCCGGCAACAAGGCCGACCTCATTGCGCGTCTCCAAGAGAACGACGCAGCCAGCAAAGACGCCGGGAAGGGTACGTTTTTTTGATGGTCCTCGACATTCCGCGTCTCCTTCTCTCCCCTCTCCCCGTGGCTACACAAACGCGTTCTAACACAAAAGGCAGGCAACGAGGACGAGATTGACTGGGACGACGAACAACCCACGGCCGCCGCGACTACTGCCAAGGAAGCGCCTGCGCCCGCGCCCGCGCCCGCTCCGGCCACCGCCGCCAAAGCTGCAGCAGCAGCACCCCCGAGTGAAGACGCTGCGCCCGCAGCCCCAGCCGCCGCTGATACGACCGCAAAGACGACCGGCGACGACGCTGCTGCTGCTGCTGTGGCTGCTGGGGACGAGAAGTCCGCGCCCGAGGCGGGCCAGAAGGCGGACACGGACACCACGGCAGCAGCCCCTGCTGCCGCCGATCCGGGCCTGTCCCAGCACCTAGCGGCCACCGATGCCGAGGAAGAGGCGAAGCGCCGTGCCGCCCGCGCCAAGCGCTTTGGCCTGGTGGCGCCCAGCAGCGAAACTGGCGGGGGCGATGGTGCCGCTGCGGCCGCGGTGAGCGAGGCCGAACGCAAGGCTGCGCGCGCCGCGCGGTTTGGCGTCGACAGCGCCGCGACGGTCCGGGGGCTGGACATGGCCCTGCCGGACCGGCCGCGGAAGCGCGGGCGCGGGGAGGAGGACAACAACAACAATAGTCGGACCAACCGGCAAACAAAGCGGGCCACACCCGACCGGCGCAACGGCGACCGGGATGGTGGCGGCCGGTTCCGCAACAACAACAACCACAACAATTACAACAACCGCCACAACCGCCGGAATCAAGATGCGCGGGGCGCGACCGGCGGTGCACAAAAGACATCGAGTCTCCTGGACGACCCGGTTGAGCGGAAGAAGGCAGAAGAGCGGGCCAAGCGGTTTGCCAGCTAAGGGGAAAAGGGGGGGAAAGGGGGGGGGTGTCTCCGTTTTTCTTTTTAAGGGACTTTGCAGTTCTGTTTTTTTCTTTTTTTTTCGTCAACTGTCGTTTCTAGTCTTATTTTTTTTATGGAAATTATATGTGCCTCTTGCTTTGACGTATGTGTGACGGCCATGTCTCCAACAAAAAAAATAAGACGTCCAAAGGAAGATTTTCTCGCTGCATGCAAATGGAGAGAAAATAGCCTGCCACGAACAGCTGCTCACCACGATGAAGCAAGCATGAGTTCTCATATCGGGTCGACGGACACCTTCCAAATGGCCTCTGTGCGCTACAGCGTAAGGTGGAAAACCCGAGAGTGGAAACCCCCCATACTTGATCGAGTCCGGCCTTACAGAGCTATAAACAGCAATGTAAAACTACGTATCCAGAAGCAAAGCTCCGAATGTAGAACAAGAAACTGGAGATCGTATTTTCCGTCTTACGGCAAGTTCGGTTGATTTAAGGACAGCAAACTCGACGCTACAATGCAAATGTATCCGTAAAAAAAGTAAACAAATAGCTGATCTTTTTTTTGCTTTCTAATGATCTCA
Organism: Fragosphaeria purpurea; assembly: GCA_002778095.1. Taxonomy (NCBI): domain Eukaryota; kingdom Fungi; phylum Ascomycota; class Sordariomycetes; order Ophiostomatales; family Ophiostomataceae; genus Fragosphaeria; species Fragosphaeria purpurea. Next base: position 1,070,452 of record PCDL01000022.1, on the reverse strand, counting down.
TATTGGTATCTGCCACAACTGGGTATCTCTAGATGGCTCGGCAACACAAAAAGTCCACTCGATGAGTAAAGACAGACGCAGAATAAGATAAAAAACAACAAGGCATAGCAAAACGCTAATATAGTCAAAAGCCAACAAAAAAAAAACCAAAAACCAACACCAGAACACCATGCTATGAGCATCGTTGATGTGACAACGAAAATAACAACGAAAACACATCCGCCGGAGCTAATGCCAATTTCCTCTATCGCGATGTCATTGCCATCAACCGTTGCATGTCTCGTCGGATCCAGGATCGATTATTCGTTTCATGACAACAGACAAACCCCTCACAATGGTCCAGCATTGCCAAATGAAATATAGATGTTGAAGCAGCGCAGAAAAAAAACCGAACAGCAAAAAGAAGCAAATGTGAGCGCAGATAAGTAAAAAAAAAAAAGAAGACGGAGTAGGGATGGGGGGTATTAAGGGTATAACTAGGCAGCAAAATGTTGGCCGAGCTCGTTTCTCTAACCGCCTTGGTCAGGGGTGTGTAAAACGTGCCTAGGTTTTGCCGACTAGATAGAGGTGAAAGATGCAGAAGAAGAAGAAAAAGGATACTCTCTTAACCTCGCAAAGAGGCCCCGTGAAGCCAGAGAGAGATCCACAAAAAGCCGTGCTGTAAGACCGGCCACTTTGTTGTCTTATGTTGTTGTATTTGTTTCTGTTGTAACCTCAGTGTAATACCTAATCTGTGGTGATGTTTGTTGTAATGCTTTATGGGCTTGCGCCCTCTTTTGTCTTTGATCCCGATCATTGTCGCCTTTGTAAATGTGGTTTCAAAATATTGGTCTTTATGCAACCGGAGAAGAAAAAAAAAGAAAGAAAAATAACGAAAATAAACGGGGGGGGGGGGGTGTTGATGAGGTTGAAAAATTGGTAGGAAAAGAGAATAGTGTCCGTATCGATTCCTTGGTCAAATGCTTGCAACCCGTTGAGTATCGGGCACGCGCGCATAGCACACCATGAGCTTGAGAGACGTCCGCCACTCTTCGCATTCGGCCAGCAGGGCACGATCCATCCACAGGCCGCCGCTGCTCGTAGCATTGGAGGCGGATCCTGACGGGTTTGTCGCAGCGACGTCGCCATAGCACCGACTGTGCCACCACCGGCCAACCTTGGCAACCATGTTCGTGATGCTTTCGTCGGCCACTGGCCCCTCGTCGTTGATCATCTCAGCCAGGCTGCGCTCATCCTTTTTTGCTTTGCCTCTAGGCCGGGCCCGAGTCACGTCTCTACCCGTGCCAACTTCGGCATCTGCCGGTGGTACCGGACTGGCCACAGGAATGCCTACACGGCAGGATTTGATGTCCGTGAAGCCCTTGGTACCGAGAAGACGAAATATGGCGTCGGCGGTTGATCCCAAATGTACGTCTGGCGCGTTCGCATGCATTTGTTCTTTGAGCCGGCGTATGGCCCGACGAGTGCGGTTTCCCATGTTGTTCAGGTCAAGGTCCAAGATAGACAGCTCCAGGTAGCCGCCGGGTTTGAGCACGCGACGGGCTTCGTTGATCAAGTTCCTGTAGTGACTTTCCGGAGCCGCCCCAGGGAAACGATACACGACGGTTGTAAAAATCTCAGACTGAAATGGAAATCTGTCTGCATGCGAGGTATACTGAATCTGGTGGTGGTTGGGCGGGCTCATGGGAAACGTCGACGCACTGTTCTTGTGGTCGGTAGGCATAGGTGCGCGCGGTGACAAATTGAAAAATGTCGCGGCTGGGTATGTCTCCGCGGCGTAAAAGGACCAGTCGTCGTTGCCGAGGCCATCGATAACAAGAACGGAATGGTCGTTGGGGGGGCTCACAGCGAGGATCATATCATCGCGGGCAGGGCTGAAGAGAACGTGCCCGAACGTTAGCCATTTGCTGACGGTCATTGACCCGACCCGTAGGTTGACTTGCGAAAGTGGTGAGCTGTCGTCAGACACCCGGCTGTAGGCGCTCCCGTCTGAGGATCTCGCTTTGGGCTTCCCGCTCTGTTGAGACGATGCACTGTTTCTTTTGGAGGTCGCGGCCTTTCTCACAGCGACGCCGCTGTTGTTTCGATCGCCATAACCAGATACAAACTCCGAGAAAGAGAACGGCGTAGAAGGTAGTTGACTGAGCAATGAGGACCGCTGTTCTTCGGCGGCTTCGTTTCCTTGCACCGTGAGATCCGTGCTGTAGACGCTTGATGGAACCGGAGGGCGACCGCCTTCCGCAGTTCGCTCGACGTCTCTGCCGTCGGTGTGAGAACTATTCAGCGGTGGCAATTTCAGCATCTCGGTTGCTTGTAGCTTTGTATTCTTCCTGGCGGTCGATGGGCTGGCGATGGCATCGGCCGTCGGCTTCTCAGTGGCTGCCTCAAGATGAAAAGGCAATCCTTGGGATGAGCCCGCAGACGGTGGGACTTTTGCTGCTTCTTCGCCCAACAGATCGTTATATTCGTCCCATATCTCATCTTCGACCAAAGGCGCGCTCGGATCCGGCACAACCGCAGTAGCGTCTGCAAAACTGAAAAGACCAGAGCTGCTCGACGCCGTGTAAGAGGTGGCTTGCGAATCTTTCCGAGGCGAAAATGAGAGAAATTCGTTCCCGTTGTCCAGACTGTCCGGATCCGGTGTGAAAAGGTGCGACAGACGCAGTCGTTGTGCGGTGGGATCGTTGGAACCGCCCGTCACCGTTGAACCATCCTGCACCAGCTCCGGGGTTGTTGATTTCGGAGGCGACGGACCCTTTGCAATGAACTTTGCATCCGAAGCGTCCAGTAATGGAGACGTGCCAGATGGCAACTGCATGCTGACACGGTTGAAAGGTCTTGAGAAACTCTTTGGTGAGGTCTGCTCAGGCCGAGCGCTTACAACTTTCGGGATGCGGCCGACATGGGGCAGTCTGCTTGGCCGTCCTAGACGCGTAGCGCCCGGTTGCGGGAGGGCAGTGTTTGGTGGAATATTAGGATCAAACACTTCGTGTTGTTGGTTCGTGGCGATGTTCGCTGGTGGTGTATTAGGCCTGTGCTTCTGCTCCTTCTGCTGCTGCTGCTGCTGCTGCTGCTGCTGTTGTTGTTGTTGGCCTTGTCGCTGCTTGACAGGAGATCGATTCCGCCAGTGCGTTTGCGGACGTTGTGATTCCTCTGACGAAAGAGGCAAAAGAGGCATATCTTCCCGGGGGTCGGCATCATTGAATAATGGGCGTCTATTTGCTTCGTCCGAACTCCCCAGCGGCGAAGCTGTCCGCAGAAGACGGGCTTCGCGAAGCACGTCCTCGACCTCTAAATCCCCGTCTTCTTGCTCAGACGAGTCGATCATGGCGTAGAACGCAACCGGCTTCGCCTTGTCGGTTGGAAGAGCCGCCTCTACCGTTACAGCCAAGGTGGACGTAGACACCAACCCCTTCTTCGTCGCTGCTGGCTGGCTCTGAGAACGACCGAACAGATTCCACTTGCGTGGTGATCTTGCCCGCTTGGTAAGCTTTCTCGGCACAGTTGGGCCGCCAGCCGAAACCGAGTTCTTGCGCCCTCGACTGGTAGTAGGACGGATCTCCGGTAGCGAATCGTCCGTTGCCACGCTCGTGTCTAAGCTGGTCACGGAGAGAGGCGTGCCCCTTTGTGGCTGGCGAACAACAATGGGCTTTGGGACCTGGACCTGGGGTCGGTCCGGCGATCGCAAGCGTTGAACAGACCTTCGAAAAGCCAGTGTCGACTGCATCACAGCCGCTTCAGAATCGCTGCTCTCAGAAGGCCGGCGATTGCGGCTGTCGAACGGTGATGCTTGCCTCGTACCGCGAGGTATGGCTGAAGGCCAGAGTGTGGCACGTGCATCGCGAGACGACGATGACAAGGACACTTGGGAGCCGACCTGCGAATCTGTGCTAGGACGGCGATATCCGATGCTGGAACCGGCTGCAAAGCTTGTACTGCTGTCTGTGCGGACCAAGTCGAGGTCTGAGTTTTGGTTTTCGATAACCTCGCCGCCAGAAATAATCACTGGGCTTAACCGGTCCCGAAGAAAGGGATCCTGGAATACTGGGCTACCAATGCTTTCTTGCGAAGACGCAGCGCCGCGAAAAAAATTGCTGACGCTGCTGCTTCTTCGTCGGCTGGAGCCAAGACGGCCGTATCCTTCGTGTCCTGTGCCTGCAACCGGTCCCTTCCTAGCAGGTTTTTCCGCCTGTTCGGCGGCAGCCAAAGTAGCATCGGCGGCAGCAGGGGCGGTTTTGGTACGTTTTCCGAACAGGGTAAATCGAGATCGGAACGTCGAGACGCTTGGACTGGGGGTACGTCGCGGGTTCTCCGGGTCTTTTCCCACCCTGCCAGCCTGCCGTGACTCCGTTCGTGGCACTCGTGTGACCCCGGACAGGCCAGCAGAAACTTCTGTGACATTTGGCGGAGGAGATGCAATTCCACGGCCAGCAGAAGTATGAGAATGCTGAGAAGGAGGCCGTTGTGGTTGTTGTGCAGGGGCCAACGTTTCTGATTTCTTTCGGGCATGAGCAGAGCGTGGGTGGCCGAGACTTGGCAGAGGTGAAGTTGGAGAAATGAGACTCGCACGCCGGTCAGAAAATGATGCCGAAGTGAGATTACTCTGTATGACGGGGGGAGAGAAGTACGGTAAATGAGACTCCAGATCTGGTGTGCCGTCTCTACTTGGTCTCGGCGGTGCTGCAGGCCGTGCGGTGGGCCGGGGCAGCGTCGCAGCACGGTGTCCTTGGCGCGGAGCCAGTGACGCGGGTGGTGTAGCTTTGGCGGAAGAAGATGCAGTAGCAGAAGTCTTGGACTGAATGACTTTGGGTGCTGGCTGCGGAAGTTGTGGCCGCGCCGGCCGTGCTGGCTGTGCCGACGACTTGCTCGGCGAGTCCCTCTCGTCTTCGGACTTTTTGAATTTCTGCGAAGACTTACGCGGAGGCGGGCTGGGCGGGAGAGGCGACAGTCTTTTTTTATGAATTTTCTCCCTCTTGTCGCCAGCACGGACCGTTCCATTAGACGACGACGATGACGAGTTGAGTGACTCCCGGATCGCAGCCAGCGTATGCGTCGTGTTAGCCGCGCCCACGCTGCCGGCCTCGTTGGATGAGTCCTTTCCGAAGCTACCAGCCCTTCCTCGACTAGTCTGCCACATCCTCGGCGCCGACGGGATGCGTACGGAAGCCACCAAACCCGGAGATTGCGACGACATTGACGTGGGCGTGGTGTCACGGCTATATGGACCAGGGCCCGGAGATTCAGAGAACCGCGTGGATGGACTCCCACTGATGCCGCTCACCAGGCTATTCGAGCCTGAAAAATGCGGTGTGGGCGGCGGTGGGAGGTTTTGCGTGGCCAGGCGGAAGAGGATGTCGGGATGCATCGACCCGTGATCGGGCGCCATATGGGGCAGCACCTTCTGTACGTTGCGGTAGCGGTCCAGCTCCGGATAGATGGTCACGGTTGTGGCGCTGGTGACCTCCGCTTTCTTAGCAAGACGCACCTCGGTTGGACTTTCCGTCAAAGCACGGTCGAACGCAAGCGGAGTCTGTGAACGGGCAAGGGGCGCGGACGAGCCGCTGTCGCCTGAGTTGCTGCGAGACCCGGCATCTGATGGCTTTGCGGTAGCGCCCTCCCTGGACGGTTTTCTTGCACCGGGGGCCGCGTAAGTAGAGAGATTGCGGGGATGCCTTGGCGAAGAAGAAGAAGAAGAGGCGCCGTTGAGGCCAGACCGACTCGGATTTCCCGGGCCAGAAACCATTTTCCGAAACTGCGACTGATGTGTCAGAGGTGGGCGTGCGTTGGTTTTTTGACTCGGGTCGGAGGGCCGCCTGGACCCAGAGGACGCGGAAGGGGGGGAGGAAGAAGCCATTTGCGCAGTCCTGGTTGCAAGTTGTGAACGAGGAGAGAAAGAAGACACGGATAACGAAGAAGGAACAACAGACGCCTGCAGGGTGGTCTCCGGCTGCTTTGACGTGGTTCTGCCGGGGCCTACGGCTCGGGAAGCGTCCGTCCTTCTCATCCGAGCAGCGTCATTGTGCGCCGGAGCTCTGTTTGTGCCCGGTCCGGAAGACGCCATGGTATACCAAAAGTGTGAAGACGAGCCCCATGAGCCTTGACGCCGTCGACCATAATAGTAGGCGCTGTGTTGTCCGTCCCTGGGTCTACCATGCCAAAGTCCTTGACCAGAGAGTCACGACGTAGATTGCCACGACGTAGATTATGCCAACCGACCGGATGACGGTGGTCAGCAACAGAACCCGACCAGCCGGACGACGGCAATTATGACGGTACAAACCGCTGACCCAATAGACAACGGAAGAGCCCGAGATGAGAAAGTAGTCACTGGTCAAATCAGTTCAGTTCGCAGAGTGCAAACCGACAGGCATGGATGCTCGGGAGGTCAAAGGGTATCAACGTGCGGTACCAGTTGGGTGAGAAGTCGATGCAACACAATTTTTCGGTGAGCCGATGGTGAGATGAACCAGATGAACCCAAAGCGGCTGCATGAAAGCGAAAATTCGATGTTGTCTTCAAAAAGGCCAGCCTGAAAAAGAAAAAAAAGCAGGAAAAGGGGAAAGCCGAAGAAGGGCTGTCAAGGCAAAATGAAGAGAAAGACAAGGAGGTATATAAAGTTTGTGAATGATTTAAAGAAGTTAAAGGCTAAAGAAAAACAGTCTGAAGAACGGATCAAGGTGGGATCCAGGCCTCAGACGGAAGAGTGTTCACAACGGTGGCCTGTCAACAGAAGAGGGGGGGGGTTCTGCGCCAAAATAGTAGGTTTGTGATTGTGATTTCAGGCGAAGAGAGTAGGAGGAGGAGGGTGGCCGCCAAACCGTGGGATGGTGGGTGATGGTGAAGGAGGTGTGGTGTGTATGAAAGCGGCGTCTATTATAGGAAGCCAAATTAGTGTGTCTGCATCGTTGAAGAAACTAGTCGTAAAAAACAACGGGGAACCAGACGGAACAAAATGTGATGTGCTAGGGTTTTTTTTGAGGGTGTAGTTGTGAAAAAAGCAGAGAAAAAGAAAGAAAACCGGAACCCGGGAAAAGAATTTTAACTTACGACAGCGGAAAGAGGAGGTGGCGATTGTTGATATATGAGAATATAAGGAGAGGGCGGGAGAAAAGAGAATAAAAGAACGGCGAAGACGCAACAACCAAAAAGAAGAAGAGAGAGAAGAAGAGAAAAAAGAAGAAGAAAAAAAAAATGAAATATCAACTAGAAATGAAGCCGTGTAGAAAAGGAACTTGACCAGTATATACAGAAATGTCAACATCCAGTTATTTCTTCATAGACAATAGACAAGGATGTTCGAGGCAGAAGAAACCTTGTCATAGGAAGATACACAAGATATAAGAAGAACAATGGAGGGAGGCGTGAGAAAGTCGAGTATACATACATCGAATAGGGGGAGGGAAGGGGGGGGGGTATAAAAGACGGAAGCAACAGCAACGAATAACGTTTGTAACCCGCACTCGAAGTCTGCTGTGTACACCCCCCAACCTCAACGTAGAGGGTACTCACACGGAGGACAGACGGGAAAAGCGTGCAGAAGATACATGGAGTGTGGCGTTGCGTGCTTGTTGGGGGAGCAAGATGTTGGTTGGCCTTTTTGGGTGGACCGTTAACTCTGCAAGACCGACATCCGCATGTTGGCCGTGGCTGAATGTCATGTGCTTCAGCTGCAGGAAGACGACAGAGGAGAAAAGCAGTGTGGTTGGAGAGAACACGAAAGGCAGCAGGTCTGAAAACCAGCCGCCAGGAGGAGGCCTTTTCGAGTCATCTGGACGGGGCGGGATGAAGGAGGAGGATGAAGATAGGAAAATGGCAGGCCAAACAAGAAAGACGAGGTGGAGCCGGGTGAGCAAAACAGAGAGAAAGAGAGAGAGACGATGGATCAGAAAACCATGTCAAGAAAGGTTACTGGCTGGGGTGAACGAAGAGGAGCGCGAACGCGGAGAAGCGAGAGGAGAAAGAAAGAGGATAGAAACGGAAAGGAACCCATAGAGAATGGACGCAGCACAAGAAAGATGTTCAGTGGTGCGCATTGCAAAGGGCAAAGTGGAGCTCTTTCTACGATGGGAACCGGTTCTTTGACATACGATGTACGATGTACACAAGAAAGTACGATCCAGTCTCGTCATTTTTTCAACCTGTCCTTTCTGATCGCCTGGGGGTTTTTTTCTTTTTGCCTGCAGAGGGAAACTGCGCCCTGGGTGCTGCATGACCGCGAGGCCCTATGAGAGGCGGTATGTCGGCCTTGCCACTGTCATTGGACGCGACAACCCTGGAAGCCGCCCAATGGCGCCTTCCCATGTTGGGACGTCTGGGCAAAAAACATGAGCGTTTGAATTTTGCATGAGGGAACCAGCGAAGAAAAATGCGACAAGGAAGGAACGGAATGTTTGTCTGGACCGGCCGCGCCAAAGGGTGACTCGGAAAAGAAGGCGCGATGAAAGGAAACCCCCCCCCAACGTGCCAAAAGCGCATACGTCGTGTGGAAAGAGAAAGAGCAACACAAGCAAAGTGGAACCGCTCCTTCCTGAACCAAGTTGGCGGACCATGAAGCCGAGCCGTGTTACCAGCAAGCTTGACAAGAAAAATGCGTGAAAGGAGCAAGTGGACAACAACACCCAGGAGGACGACGAGGTTGTGGAAGTGTGTGGTCAAGTTCACTGTTCTTTGTTGATGGGACCAAGAGTCCATTTCACCCCACCCTTCGTGGACGGGTAGGCGCGGAGACGACGGTCTACCAGACCCTTGCCCCACTTAGTCTTTGCCGGTCGTTTACAAGTACGGAGTAGATACGGCGTGCTTCTTGTTGGTGTCTGTAATGCTCTCCTCTTAAAGCGTCGGCTTCTTCGTTCAACAAAGACAAGTAGATCTCGAAAGGGTTACATGTCTTGCGAAGTCCGGCCTGAAGTCGCTTCTGTTGGTAAACGTCTATGCCAACACAGCAGCCTTTTCAGCTGGCAATGACTTTTTTTTGTTTTTCTCTTTTTTTGCCATCGCAGATCCTTTTTAAGACAAAAACAGTTGCATTTCCACCCAATGGTGTTCTTTCTCGTGCGCGGCGAACGTCTGCATGTCTTGACGAAAAGACGCATGCATGTCTCACGCTGCAGCAGCCGAGTGGCCGGCCCAGCGAGAGCCGGCGGCCGTCGAGGCGGCTGATGCGACGGCGAGTGGTGCCTTGTCTCGCATGTTCGACATGCGGCAGCACGGCGGCAGAAAGCATGTATGCTTATTCTGTGCGTGGGCACGATGCTGCTCTTGTCCCTCTTCTACCGAATCGTTTGACTCCCCATATTTTGCACAACAGGGTTTGGCCTGTCAGCGATAGTGGCCGCCGGGCACACCGCAAGGCCTGGCCCGTTTGCTGGCGCCCGTTTTGTTCTCCACGGCGCAGTCCCTCAAATATTTACATACATACTTTAGTAGTAGTCGAATAACGCGTAAAGCAAGCTCAGAGAGAGAAACAATTTTCTCTCCCTTTCGGCTTCCCCCGCTAGACTGACCCTCTTGGCTCGCCAACCACTACTCGTCGTTGGCGCAAGGAAAGGGCCGAAAAAGCCGGCACGGAGGCTAATGACCAACGGCCCCTTCGAGCCCGTCTTAGTCAAAGACCTTGGATTGTCCCTTGGACGATCTCTTGCTCAAACACAACTCGTATTCTCAGGGCGCGCGGTCTCACATGTCCAGCTTCGCTTCCTTCCTTTGGAAAACCGCAAAATGTCCCAAAATGGACTACCGGTCCATGCATACAACGTGCGTGTCGCCACCCCTACCGTTTCCCATGTGATTCGTTCACCGGCCAAAAGAAAGAGGGAGACGGACTGCCAGGCGATGGAGGGTGGGAAGAAGTTCACAAAGGTAGGGGGAAAGGGGGGGGGGCAGGATAACCGGATTCTTCTCTATGAATTTTCATTGGCTGGAACGGGGGAAAATCCAGCCATTTTCAACCAATGAGCGAATTTGCTCCACTTGGTTCGAAAATCCTCTTTTCCCCCTTCATCCCCGCCGGGGCTTCTTTTGCTCCCATCCCGCAACCTTTTTTCACCCCGTCATTCCCTTGTCTTTCTTTCACACCCTCCTTTTGGTTTGGAAAGGATTGTCTGGTGAAAGAACAACTGCAACGGTGGAAAAAAGGCAACTTTGGGTCACACGAACGCTCGGACAGGTCTCACTCGCACACCCTCTCTTGTTGTTTTTGTTCTTTTCTTTTTTTCTTTTTTCTGACCCTCGTCGATCATCGTCGGTGCGCACTGTTTTGTTTCAACCTGGTTTTTTGGTCAACTCCTGCTCTCACGTTTTCCGAGCGGGAGGCCGGGGAAATACAAGAAAAACAAATTGTTGCCGGGTGGTCTCCGATAGCTATCCGTGCCGTGGCGCTGGCTGCTTCGTCCGCTGCACTAAAAGCGTATGGGCGCTACGGGAGCCAAAAAAGTCCATATTCCTTCTTTTCGCAGAACAGACCGCCCTTCCTACGAAGCACACATTAAGATCTGCCTTGCGCATGCAGCTGAGCAGAGTCACGCTGTCAAAAAGAACAAGAGGGACGGGAGAAAAAGCCTGATGCGTTGGCAGCGCGTGAGTTTGCGGCGAAAAGAGCTGCGTCAGAAAGAAACAAAAAGCAAATAAAGAGGAAGAAAAAAATAGAAAAACTAAGAGAAAAAAACCTGACATTAGAGCGGCCGTTTTCGAGGACCCGGCTCGTTGGGAAAAGCAGCAACGACACCGGCACGATCTGAACGTGCATGAAGAGCCAATACCAAGTGTCGGCTTGCCTGCAGGAGGCTGCCTCCTGCAACAGCAGCACAGAAAGCGGGCTGGTCTTGTTCAGAGGGCGATACCACAGGTTCTTGCATATGTTGGGACCAAACGGATTGGCCGTGTGAGTTTTGTGCGTTTTCTTTTTATATCCTGCATTTGTCCCTCTCTCGTGCCTCGCATATGTACACGTTCCCCTGCAGATTGGCCGGCCTGGCACGTCCAGCTGCACTTCGCCACAGCGTTTCGGGAGGGAAAACAGGCATTGCGTTCTGCTGTGGCTTTGCCTAATTGTCGAGACAAATTACGCGACAAAACCAGAATCACGCTCTTGTTCTCGCTTACAACGAGACCTGCTGCCTGCTTTTTGTCTGTGTTTTCTCCTTGCAAACCAAACGCCTAGACGAGCCTTTGTTCCACCACACCCACGCGGCACAGACGAAGCAAAACGAATTGTGTGTGTCAACCTGGCTTCGTCGGCAAGCGCCGGCGTTTATTCCATTCTTTTCTTTTCTTTTTTTTTTCTTTCTTTTCTTTTTTCATGTTCTACGAAAAGGGCTGTAGCTACATCGGTGCTCGATATCCCCCAAAGTTTGTTGGCTGACCTACAGCCGCACCTGCGTAACGTGATCAAACTACCATCCGCGCAAGTGATTTTGGATTGCTGTTGCTTCTTCCTTTTGCTGGATGGTGAGAGTCACACGGGACGGGGTCGTCCAGCCAAAACCACGCACAACTGATTTTGCTGAGAAAAGGGGATTTGGCCTCACTATTGCCACCAAGACAACGCATCATCCCCCCCTTTTCGCTATAAGCTTTCCACCCCGTTAACCTCACAAGTTTGGTTGTGTATCCGGCTTCGGTGGCGAATTCTTATTTCTCTCTGTTTTGTCCTTGTGCTCCGAAGGCTGGCAGCCTCTAGCATCCACTTGTTCGTCTGGTTTGATAGATGCAGTCATCTTGTATCGTCATGCACGCCCACTTCTTGGCCTGTCCTTCCTTTTTACGGAACTATTTAATGGGACTGAAGAGGCCCTTTCACTCTTTGCTGTCCCTTTCGCTTTTCTGGGGGCGTCCCGACAACACGGATTGGCGTGAGACATGCAACCACCATCCCAGCCTCAGCTCAGGTCATGCAAAGTAATACATATACAAAATCCCTTCCTTATTCGCGCGCCTACACGTCCCGTTCCCTAGCGTAAACCCGTATTGAAGGGACATACCTCCATCTTTTGCTGTTTATTTGTTTACTTTGTCAGAAGTCTCTCGACGTTGAAGCACTAGTTTTTCGGATATAATTTTTTTGTTTTCCTCGTTGTTCTTCCTTGGTAATTTTTTTTAAAAGGGGAAAAGGGGGCGCTCTTGGCTTGACCACTGAGGTTTGGGGAATTCATGTGGCTTCACGTCTTCTGTCTTTTCTTGGCCAAGGCGATGGTTGAATGATAAGCCTATGAGACAGTCCGTATACGATTCGTATCTTTTTATTTCGCTCGTGACGTATTTTTTTGAAAGCTGTCGGTCGAGTCAGAGCTGCTTTGCTCGGTTTTGTCTCTCTTTTTTTTTTTTTTTTTTTTTTTTTTGCTATGTGGCTGATGTCCGAAAGACAAAGCGCAAGTGCCGCATGGCGTTCCGGGTAGGGCTGAAGGCCAGAGCCGAGAGCAAATTTCATGCTGGTCTCAAAAGCGCCATTGTTCTTTCTCGCCAGCTGTGGTTGCAATGATGAAGCCCCGGGAACGTAGGGGGTAAAAGGAAGGTATCTTGGAAATTATCATCCGCTGCCACACATCTGGGGCTGCTCGCAACGATCTCGTCGGTAGGATAAGAGAGGAGTTTATTGGTTCGACATTATCTGCTATAGATGGAATGTTCTCAGCACTGCTCAGCGAATGCCCACTCATTCGTGGCTTCTTCTGTTGTACGTGAGAGACCAAAATGCTGTTTGGGGATAAGTGCAGGTCCCCGAACACAAATCCGACGATGGTCCTCGATTGGCCCTGATCGTTCTGGCTTTTCTTGTGACCAATGGCCCGCGAAGAACCTAGTAATCGCTACCGGGACGTCCTTGGCTCTTCTGCTTCCGTCCACCCCATTTGTCAGTGATGTCCGGCACCTCCCACTTATACTCATTCTGTTCCTCCTATGATTCTCGTCAAGACGATTCAGGGGTACCGTTCATCCTGTTGCGTCATGGACTGGCTACGTTGACGAAAACGGCACACGGCACACGGCACGAAACAAGCTGACGGCCTTGAAGAGGTTTGGAAAGGGAAAGGGCCAGGAGGGGAGCACGAATAGGAGGACGTAGTGGCTGCAATAGTTTGTTGTGATTCGATTCAGTAGAACGTCTTTTTGTGCACTGTCTTCATCATTCAAGAAAGCCGTTGACGGAGAGACAAACGAAAGAGGGAGATCGGATAAAAAAAACTTGTATTGCCTCGTCACTTTATTATCGCGTACGGCTCATCTCGGTCTTTCTCATTCGAAGGTTCCCAGCAAAGCCAACTCTGGGCAAACATCCCTGGCCTTGTTGGATAGGGCCGGGGACTCTAGTGTGACCAGTCAGGCACAAAATGGCCGTCTCTTTCCATCACATTGATTGTCGAAGGGAGCTGGTCGTCTTCAAAGAGGTTAGCAGCACGGTTTAGAGCAAAGCTCGTAGAGCCATCTCTTTTTTCTTCTCCGGGTTGGCTGCTTGTTTGCGATCATACCTCGGAACAGTCGGACATGTCTGAGAATGGTCCAGTTTCCATGCACAACGGGGCCAGTTTCAATTTTGTCTACACTCCCAAGAGAGATTCTTTATTGTTTACTTTCAACTTCCCGTATGGGGCGGGCTCGCGAGACTTTTGACGAGTCTTAAATTGAGACAATACAGTTCTACAAGCAACATCGTCATACTGGGTTGAATAGACGGAGTAGTTTCGATTTTAACAACGCCAGAGTCCTTTTTCATCCAAAATTGTTCGTCTCTCTTGCTTCGATCCCAAAAGACCTTGACACGATGCTACTCCGTGACCCTGTAAAGTCTTGTATCCCTGTTTTAGACTGGCCGTGAAATTATTTTCTGTAGTGCTGTGTCAGTCTAAGATAAAATACAAAACGCTTTCGAGCATTGCATTGTGAGTTATGTCCACAGACCAATACCTAATGTGAGGACTATTGAAGATACAAAGAAGTCAGAGTTAAGACTCGCTGCTAGAAAGGAGCGCGGAACAAGACAGGCATAAAAAAAGCACTGAACACTACCGCGGTAAACATAGGGTAAAGGCATACAAGCAGACCGTTAGACGTCGTCGACGTCAAGCAGCGATGCGCCTCATTGATTATGGCGGAAACCGACACCGAGTGCCCATGGTTCTCTGCACTGCAGAAAGCGCCCAAGCCACCCCAGATCGTCCCTCTCCTGGGAGCTACGTAGATCTTGAGCCTGTCTTGCTCTAAACCGAATGCGTACCTTGTTTTAGCGGCTTTCGATCTATACGCGTATACGCCAACCCTTTGTTACTGTATACGTGACGTCGTGGTTGTTTTTTCTTGGCTGGTTCTTGTTCTAGAAGTAAAAATAAAGATTTCTTAATAAAGTCATACTGAGTTCACGCGTTGTGGAAGCCTTTTTGTCGTATATTAACTTTGCTTGCCTTTTCGGAACAGGGCACCGTTTGTAGGGAGTTTTGCGTGTTGAAAGCAAAGCATTTGGCTGCAAAGGTCGCTGTTTCTCCCGGCGGGCTACATGTGCTTACAGTACTTGTAGTTCGCCCCCAGCCACTAACGGGGGGATGCTTTAGCTCCCCTAGTTGGATGCCTATGCCGCTTTCGTCGCTTCCCGTCGGTGGTTTAAACACGTGCACCTTTTGCCAAAATTTCCACGCTTTGAACCGTGTTTCGTTTCTGACGACCTTTGAGACCTCCATTCATTTGGTAGACGGCAGCATTTCTTCTTATTTTTTCTCCGGACACCGACAGGTTTACTTATCCAACAGACGTCATCCAACACACAACTTTGTGTTATCTCGCAAAAGAAACAAAAAAAAGAACAAACGACCCTCATGGGAAGATGACGGCGGCGTCACGAATCGGGGCCTTTTGCAGCAGTTGTCCCAGATCGCCTTTCTCTTCGCCTCCCTCGGCCGGGTCGGACTAGGCTGTTTTGCTTTCTCCTTTTGTGGACGTCAGGATCAGATTGCATTTTGCTTTGAAACGCGTGCGATCTCTCTCTGTTTTTTTCGGAGACGGAACGCGGCCGCATTTTCGCCCCCATCGTCATGGCGCGTCGGATTGTGCGTACATCGGTGTCTTCTGTTGATTGTGGTTTCTACCTGGGCTCGTTTGCCGAATTCAGTGTATGTATCGCGACGCACTTTGCTAATTTTTTTGTGTTTGGCGTACAGGTTCGTACGGCCTTGCAGGTGTCGGCCGTCGGCATCCTCACCCTCATCGTCCTCTTCGTCCTCGACCGCAACTACCGCGTCCTGCCCAACGCCCTCCACGAATACCTGCCCCAACACTACCACGGGCTCGTCGTCACCGACATCCGCATCACCCGCTGCTCGTCGCTCAACGTGTTCTCCTCGTGCACTCTCGACGGTGGCAGCGGCGGCGGCGGCGGCGGCGACCTCTGGCACCGCATCGAAAAGGACCTCTACCTCGGCAAGAGCATGTCCCACGGGTACGTGCACGTCCAGCGCAAAAAGGAGCAGGACCTGCTGCCCGAGGACCAGGTCGTCGTGGACGTCGCCGTCGGCCGGCTGGACCCGGGCGCCAGCGCGAAAGGGCAGGCGAAGGCGAAGGCGGGGGCGGAGGCGGGGGCGGAGGCGAAGACGGAGGATGAGGAGCGCTGGGAATCCCGCGGATCGGGGCTCTGGGTCAAGCGCACGGAGCGCAAGCACGTCGGCGACACGAGCCACGCCGTGGCCGCCGTCGATGTGCTCTTTGGTGACGACGCCGTTGAGGCGCGCGAAGGGTGGGCCATCAAGGGCACGCCGCTGCTCCTCGACGGCGGCTCGAGCATCCCGGCGGCCCACCTCACCGTGCGCAAGGGCGGCCGCCACGAGACGGCCAAGCCGCAGCCGCGCATCCACGACAACGGCCGGTTCAAGATTGTGCAGCTGGCCGATCTGCACCTGAGCACCGGCGTGGGCGCGTGCCGCGACGCCGTGCCCAACACGTACAACGGCGGCCGGTGCGAGGCCGACCCGCGCACGCTGGACTTTGTGACCAAGGTGCTCGACGACGAGCGGCCCGACCTGGTCGTCTTGAGCGGCGACCAGGTTAACGGGGAGACGGCCCCGGACGCGCAGTCGGTTAGTTTTTTTTTTTTTTTTTTTTTTTTTTTTAAAAAAAAGTTTTTATCACTTCATCGTGTCCGCTTACACCCCCAGGCCATCTTCAAGTACGCCCATCTGCTCATCCAGCGCAAGATCCCCTACGTGACCATCTTTGGCAACCACGACGACGAGGGGTCGCTCCCCCGCGCCAGCCAGATGGCGCTCATCGAAAGCCTGCCCTACTCGCTGTCCCGGGCGGGGCCCGACACCGTCGACGGCGTCGGCAACTACGTCGTGGAGGTGCTCGCGCGCGGCGGCTCATCGCACTCGGCCCTGACGCTCTACCTCCTCGACACGCACGCCTACTCGCCCGACGAGCGCAAATACAAGGGCTACGACTGGATCAAGCCCAACCAGATCGACTGGTTCCGGCACACCGCGCAGGGCCTCAAGAAGAACCACAAAGAGTACACGCACGTGCACATGGACGTGGCGTTCATCCACATCCCGCTGCCCGAGTACCGCGAGCCGGACCAGTACTACAAGGGGGAGTGGAAGGAGCCGCCGACGGCGCCCGTGTACAACTCCAACTTCCGCGATGCGCTCGTCGAGGAGGGTGTTGTGATGGTCAGCTGTGGACAGTAGGTTTCCCCCCCCTTTTTTTTTCCTGATTCATATTCCTATTTGACCGTCCTTCTACCCCCTCCTATCGTCCGTCCTAACGTTGCTCAGTGACCACGTCAACGAGTACTGCGCGTTGTCCGTCAATGAAAAGAACCTGCCGGCGCTGTGGATGTGCTACGGCGGCGGCGCGGGCTTTGGCGGCTACGGCGGCTACGGCGACTTCATCCGCAAGATCCGCGTGTTTGACTTTGACATGAACGAAGGCCGCATCAGCACGTGGAAGCGCGCCGAGCACGGCGATGTCGACAAGAAGCTGGATGTGCAGATCATCGTCGACGCGGGCAAACCGGTCGCACCGCCACCGGAGGAGTGAAGAAAAAAAGAAACGGGCGTCTTGTGTTTACCTTTTTTTTTTAAGGGATCCCCCCCCCGGTGGTATTGTGGTCTGCTTTTGTTGCATTGTTTGGGCGTTCTTTTTTCTTGTTTCTCTCGACTCCTTTATCGGGAACCGGCTGCCAATTTGTAGTTCTGTTCATGAGGGCAAATGGGCGTTTCTGATGTGATCTTTTTTTACCGGTTTTTTTTTTCTTTTTTTCTCTTTTTTTGCCCGTCTTCTGGCCTTCACATGAGCTGTTTCAATGTAAACATAAAAATCTATGCTAAAGAACGTCGTCTGTATGTATTGTATGTAAGAAATTCCAGTACCAACGGGCTGTGGCTCTCTTTTCTTTTCTTTTTCTTTTTTTCGTTCCTGTCGCTCGCAAGTCGCATCAAAGCTGCAAGGCACGTCAGCAGGTACACCAAGGACGCTTTCTCTGTGCATCACCGCTGTCTTACCTGTCCACGTTCTACAGCCTCGGTGGATGTTTTTTCGGCCCACGTCGCGCAACATAGATTCAAAAGCGTTGCTTCGCGTTCAATGACCCGTGCCACCGCGATCCAAAAATAAACCGTATCCAATGTCCGCAGTCTCACAATGTCCCAGCGTCGTGCCCCAGCGTCCAGGCGCCTGGTCTCTGCCCGGCCTGCCCGTGCACCACAACATGGGACGGTATTTGCTGCAAGGGGAAGAGACAGCGCTCACTATATGTTTGGGGACTTTTTGCAGCTTTAATTAAAATAAGACCAGCCAGTAAGACATGCTGAAGCGAGGCCCATTGCCGTCGGTAATTTGTTGCCGTTTGTCGGGCTGGATCGTGAGCGAGGCCAATGCACACAAAACAAAGAGAAGACACGGCAGCCGTCTATACAACTGTGTTTCTATAGAAGGATGACATTTTACGAGTTTATGCACATGGGAAACCCAGCGTTCGATGCAACGAGACGAACGCAACGCACAGAGTCCAGAGTGCCAGAGTGCACACACACAGCATGCCGTTTGGGACGACCCGAAACAGGCACAAGGGGGCCGGTTTCACCCTCGTTGGCATGGAGTACGAAAAGTCACGGCCACCCGTCCCAACACTGAGAACAATATATATCGTGCACCGTACCGTTACTGTTCCGTGTCATTTTCCCTATTCGTCTTCTCTACCGTGATCATTCGCCCATGTTTTGGAACCAAAACCGCGTGGGAAGAGTTTCGAGACATCTCGTAGAACTGAGAGGAAGAATACAAAAAGGCACACGCAACAAGAGAAAAGACAAAAAAACGTAAAAACAGCGTACAAGAGTCAACCTATAACATTGCATGCGGCATGACTCGATCACCTGCACTCGCCAACTTCTTTTGCAGGCGGACGGAGTAGGAGTGTTGTGCTGTATTACGGAGCAATACTCCGTAGACGCCGTTTGTGTTTTAGTTCCTTCCGGCGTTGTGTACGTAAGTTCTCTGTAGATCAGACGGGCAAGTCGCAGCGGTGTTTGCGCACCGCCCGTTTGAACAGCCTTTTTTGCCCCCCTTCCCGACAGGCGACAGGCGAGAATCGATACCAAGAACCGCTAACCCGACGAATGGATGCGTAATACATAGTAAGTACTTAGTACTCCGTATGCATAGAGGCTGCCCCGCAGCAGGAAGAGCGCGCAGGACAAACGGGCTGCTTGGACGTTAGTCTGATTCGTGGTCGCCCCTTCCTTATTCGTTTGGGCTCCTCTTTCCTTCGCTCCTTCCTCCGTCACAGTCAGGTACCAGGTACTTACTGTACTCCGTTACTGCTTGCCACTTCTGCTTATTGCTGCTGCTCTGCTGTCGTCGGTCGCACTTTCTTCCCGCCTGTCCCTCGCCCTTTCCCCGTCCTTGCTGCCTCGTTCCTCCCCTTTCACTATTTTGTCTCAACTTCCTGTTCCCAGATCACGTTCAGCGGGCGACTTCCCGATCTGTTTGGAAATTGTGTTTTGTTTTTGGTCTCCCTGTTCTCAATCTCTGGCATTTCTTTTCTTCGTTTCCTTTCTTCATTTCCATCTTTTATTTTGCTTCTTTTCGATTTGTCTGACTTTCTCCCCATCTCGGTTTCCGTTGCAACCGTCTACATACCTCTCTCTCTCTTCTCTTTTCTCCACCCCATTTTTGCTTTCCTTAATCATCACGCGAGCCGTACCTTTTTTGCTTTCTTTTCTTTTTTTGGCTTTTTGCTCGTCTTCCTTCTTCTTCCTCCTTCTCTTCTTTGGATCAATATCTGTCTCTTCGACAAACCGAACTGCTTCTTCCGCCGAATCTGCGATCGGACGAAAAGCTGCTGCCTCGCATCCGCTTATCCTACCTGACCGTTCGCCTCCGCTCTAGAATACGTCACAGACTCTCTCTCTCCGCCGACGCCAAACACCTGACCTTTTTCTCTTCTTTTCTCGTTCACAACGAAAACAAATCATCAAAGTCGGGGCTGTTCAGCGGTTTCTCTTGGCTTGTTTTTATTTTCAACCTTCTGCGATTTTCAAACCTCTACTCTGGGCTGTCAACATTGCGCCATCATCCCCGTCCTTGTATCGTTGCATGTTCGACTCCTCGCTCGATTCACCAATCCTGCGCACCGGTTTGACGTCCTGACGAGGCACGAAATACATCAAGGGACTGCGATTTCCGTTTTTTGCATGACATCCAAGCGATTGTTCTAACGTCTCCGTTTTCGACGCTCGGTCGTCTTCGTTTGTGTTGGGGGTTGTTTTTTTACTGTTGTTGTTCTTCTCTTTCACGTACCGGATGATACTTTCGTTGGCAGTAGTCGAAAACGAGAGCTGCAACGTGTGAAGAGCTAGTCTTCCTATCGTCTTTTCTACTGTACACAAATCGAGAACGAGGTACGAGGGGTTTCGAGAAGGAACCGGTCCATCAACATGCCCCATCCACGGGCGGCAGACCCGGGTGCCGCCTTGAATGGCGTCGTCATCGGGCTGCTTTCCTCTCTCGGCTCGGCCGTGGTCATCGCCGTTATCTTTCTCATCGTCTACTTTTTCCGATATACTACGTCTGGCCGGATTTTTCTCGACCGGATCGGGCGGCCCGGTGAATACGATGACGAGCAGGCCTTTGTGCGCGAGGAGACGGAGGCTCTGGAGACGATGGACGATATGCAGCGGACCGAATACCTCCGAGCCAAAGGTGCGTTCTTTTTACCAACGGAGGATCCGCTTCTTTTTCCCAGCGTAAAGTACTAACGAACATGTTGCGCAGCTTTTGTCGCTGCGAATCCACCAGAATCCGTTCAAACCGACATTTCTCTATCTCAGTATCTTGCGATTCAAGAGAAAGGCGTTGCTGCCTGGGAATTTGAGCCCGAGCTCGAAATCGCCAACTGCTTCGTCGAGGGCCGCACAGAGATCGAGTTCTTCGATTCCGAGTGCACCGTGATGAGCAACCTCCCCGTGCCGAAGCAAAACGAGGTGTATTACTGGGAAGCAAAGATCTACGACAAGCCCGAAAACACGCTGCTCAGCATCGGCATGGCCACGAAGCCTTATCCTCTGTTCCGGCTGCCGGGATTTCATAAATACTCTGTTGCGTACTTGTCGAGCGGTGTTCGCCGCTACAACCAACCCTTCACGCCGACGTCCTACGGCCCTCAGGTCGTACAAGGCGACGTCGTCGGTGTTGGTTACCGCCCCCGGACCGGCACGATCTTCTTCACGCGCAATGGCAAGCGGCTGGAAGACGTGGCACATGGTTTGAAGTCGCACAACTTCTTCCCTGCTGTGGGCGCAAACGGACCGGCCATTGTACACGTGAACTTCGGCCAGGCGGGCTTTGTCTTCATCGAAGCCAACGTCAAGAAATGGGGTCTTGCCCCCATGACGGGGTCTCTGGCTCCGCCGCCACCCTACGGTTCAGAACAAGGCAGCATTCTTCTGGAGACCGGCAGCAAAGATGGCTTCACCAGCAGCGCACCCCCTCGCGGCCATGGGTACAGCCAGTCCGTCCAAACCTACTCCACCAACCGCGCGCACATGCCCGATCCCGGCCACGGCCGGTCACGATCCGGCAATTTTCGTGTGCTACCTCCAACAAGCCCAGGGCCGGCGCGAAGCCCGACCGACATTTCGCTGGCCCAGCTGGTGCCCACGGACGAGCCAGGTGAAGGCAGCAGCAGCAGCGCTGCCCGAAATGTGGGCTTGGGCCTACAAAACCAAGATACGACCCCCCCGCCACAATACACGAGCCCTCCACACTCCGACAACGGAAGCCGCCGCAATAGCGCCGACAGCGAAGACGCGCCTTTTCTCCGCAGGGGTGGACGCAGCCGTGGAACGTCGTCGGCGGCCACGTCTGGGCGAGGCAGCAACGCATCCCGTCACCCACACCGACCGGAAAACGGACCGCCTATCCCAAGTTATAGTGATGCGGTACGACAAGGTGCCGGCCGAGACCGCGCCGATAGCACTACGTCGGAGAGTTGAAGGCTGGCAAGGCCTGCTTGGTACATACAGACAGTCAAATACGGCGAGGTGTATGAGGTTTGGAACGCGGCATCGGGAGGCAACTTGAGCGTTTTCCAATGAACAAAAACAGCATTGAGGCAGGGCCTGAAAGCCTGAAAGGGCAAAAGCGTATATTGCCATGACAAAGTTCGACTGTGCGAACCGCTTACATACGAATCTACGACGCGATACCAATTTCATTTGTTTTCTTTCTTTTTGAATATTTTTTTTTTGGGTGGGCGGTTTTTATATTGTTTGTCAAAACGCAGAGGAACATGTGAAGACCGGAGCAGCGAGGGGTTTCGGAGCATTTTTTTTCTTTCCCTATCACTCTTTTTTTCCTGTCCACCATGGGTCACATCGTATCTGCTACGCCCGGATGACTTTTTGCCAGAAGGACAAAGCAAACGGAAAGGAGAGCTGGGCCACTCAAACTGGGTGTACACAATTTTGTGTTTTGGCGGCTGCAATTTTTTTTATTTTTGGGCGAGAGCCGCGGAGCAAGGAACCGAGCATCCATCTCACTATTTGTCTGTTTTTATCGTCATCCGGGTTGAGAAGCAGGGCGTTTGTTGGCGCCTTTTGTGGATATTATTTCAAGCCTTCGATCATTTATTCAATATATATACCACATGCCCTTCCACAGCTGCAGTTGAAGGGAAAAAAAGCCGTCAACAATTCGGAGAGGAGGACTCGCCATTTTCCGTCTTCCCTTTTGTGTAGTTGTTCGTTCCTTTTTTTTTTTTGGAAATATTTGAGGTTCCTTTTTTTGCCATGGGAATCTAAAAGTAATGACTATGGTACTATTATTCTTTTCTTTCCAGAATGTCTACGGGAGTATCTATATGCTACGTTACGTTGGGGTCTTCTTCCCCGTCAATGGTGTTGTGTGTGTTTGGCTTTGCGCGTGTCCGTCATGTAATTCCCTTTTTCCCTCTTTCCCTCTTTCCCTCCTCCCCCCTTTCCCCTTTTTTCTTTTCCCGTCGCTCCCCGGTGTTTGTGATCATTGCTTCGTCAATGTACTTTGTTTCGTCTCTTGTCGTATTTTTTTTTTTTTCTTTCTCCCTTCCTTCGAAGCCGTCTCGAAAAGCACCTTCTCCCTCCATCTCAAACGCGTTTCCTTGCCTGATCATTATCATCTTATGTTTCTGTTCCTTCCTTTGCCTTGTCTCCTATGCCCTGCCGACTGCTCTTTTGATTTTTTTTTTTTCCCCTGGCTCTTATTATGCTCTTCCAACGACTCGGTTTTAAAAGTCCTCCTGTTTTGTCCTACTTTTTGTCCCCCCTTTTTTCAGTCTCTTCCCTTTCAAAACCCAAAACCGAAAACCAACCAAGTATGCGCCCTGTCCTCGCAACATCGCAAATCAAGCAAGAAAAAAAAAGTAAAATTTGAACCAAATAACAAAAGGCGTATACCATAAGGGCATATGCAGCTGGAAGTAAAAAGTATGGTAGAGGCGGTGTCAGAAGGACAAACAAGACAAAGAAGTCGAGATGCTCCCGAACACGGGGTCAGTTCTGTCATCGTCGTAAGCAAACCGTGGGAGCCGGGGTTTTGGTTGGACAACCGTCAAAGCAAAAAAAGCAGCAAGGCGCTATGCAGTAGACAAGCCGCACGGATCGCGTTTGTCTGTCCAAATATCGTCACGACATTCAGATCTGGTATTGCCTCCGCAAAGAGGCCTGCTCGTTTGCGCTCAACTGCGCCAAAAACGTATCGAGTTGCGGAATCAATCGCCGGTACGTCGAAATGATCTATAAAGGACGACAAAGAAAGACTGTTAGCATCCGACGACGTCGGTTTTTGTAAAAAAAATAAATAAATAAATAAATAAAGAAAAAGTAAAAAACAGGAACAACACGCAGAAACCGTACATTTTGAAATACGTCGTGCAGCTCCTGCTTGATGGGGCTCTGCAGGTTGATGTCCTCGTACGTGGCAATCGTCTGGAAATAGTGCAGCAACACCTTTTCCATGGCCTGCGGGTTCTGCGCCACCACCAGCGTGAACCCCTGCAGGGCCGTGGCCTTCTCCTCGGTGGGGTCGACGTCGTCCATCGAGACGAGGAACTCGGCGGCAAAGGTGTGCAGGTTGGGCGCCAGCGCGTCGGCGTTGGCCAGGCCGAGGCGGCCCAGCGCAATGGCCGCGTTCTCGTTGACGCCGCGGGGCACGCGCGGGTTCGTGAGGATCTCGACGCAGCTCTTGAGCAGCTCGTGCACGTAGGGCGCCATGCCCTTGCCGTGGCGGATGGCGATCTCGCCCATGCTCCAGCAGGCGTTGTTAATGATGCTGAACCCGGCGTCGATCTCCTCGTCTAGGATGTTGTCCATGTCGAGCTGCTTCAGCAGGATCGGCAGCAGGTTGCCCAGGCACGGCTGCAGCTGCGGGAACACAAACTTGGCGCAGTCGCCCAGCACCGCGTACGCGGACTGGCGCACCTCGTCGGTCGGGTCCTCCATGCAGAAGCTGAGCAGCTCGAAAAACGCCGGCTGCGTGTCGGTCACCAGCGCGGCGGCCTTGTCGCCCGCGAGGGCCTGGACGATGGCGCTGATCAGGTCGAGGCTCGTCACCAAAAAGTCCTTGTCGGGCGGGTCCAGGTGCGTGTTGCCCGCGGCGGCCAGCGACTGCTCGAGGTTCTGGTGGATGATGTTGACGCAGCGGCGGAAGACGGGCTGGGCGAACGGGCCGAACGCGCTGCCCAGCGACATGGCCACGTACGAGAAGCACTCGAGCAGCGGGAAGAGCTCGCGCGACTGGTCGGGCACGCTGTCGTAGCGCTTGAAGAGCGCCGGCATGAGCTGGCCGGACAGCGCCGGCAGGGCCAGCACGGGCCCGATGGCCTCGGCCAAGGTCTGCACACAGTCGTAGAGAATGTACATGTTGCGGTCCTTGTACTTGTCGAAGCAGCCGATGAACCGCTGGATGATGGGCCCCGCGTAGGGTTCCAGCTTTTTGCCGGCCTTTTCTTCCAGCGTGGCCATGGCCGACGCCGCCGCCTCCTGCACCTTCTTGTTCCGATCCAGCATCAGATTCAAAAACCCCTCCATCATGGGCACGAAATAGGCGGCCACCTGGGCGGGGTCGGTCAGCCCGATGGCCCAGACAGAGTACCGCGCGAGCGTCCAGCAGGTGATCTGGCGCACGAGCGGTTCGGGGTCGTTGAGCAGCGAGGTGAGGTACGGAACCAGCTCCGGCAAATGCGGCGTCACTGCGTCCACACAGCCTTCGGCCACGGCGCCCAGAGCGAGCACAGCCGACTCACGGTGTGGCCAGTCTGCGTGCTTCAGATTCGTCGTGAGGTACGGAAGAATCCACTCGAACATGGAAGCGCCAAAGTCGCGGGCGAGCACGTCCAATGCGGCCGCAGAACCCTTGCGGAGTGTCCAGTGCTCTTCGGGACTGCCCTCGATGTAGCCTTCGTCTTCCCCATCGATGTCGTCGGAGTCGTCCCCGCCATCGCCGTCGCCGTCGCCGTCGCCTTCGTCCACCTCGCCGTCCTCCAGGCCGCCGTCGTCCATGTCCGCCAGCTTCTCGTAGGCGTTGTTTGCGCCCGCGCCCTTGTCCGCCGTTGACGCGTTGGCTCCGGTGCCGCCGTTGGCGTTGCGCTTGGACGCGTGTTTGGCAAACTGCGGCCGGATGTCCTCTGCCCGGTCGTCCTCGTCCTCGTCGTCCGACGCACTGCCGAGCAAGGCAATGTCTTCGCCGCTGTACACCATGCCCTCGAGCAGAGAGCGCACGATTTTGGGCGCGTAGGGCTGCAGGCTCTTCCAAAAGTCGTGGTGCTCGCCGGCCGACAGCCAAAATTCGACCGCCTGGCAGGCGAGGTCTTCGTCCTGCTCGTTTTTCTGCTGGACGAGAAAGTAGTCGACGAGACCGGCGACGTGCGGCAGGAGCTTGTCAGCGCGGGTCTCCACCAAATAAACAAAGGCCCGGCACACCTCGCGGCGCACGTCGTTGCTGGGGTCGGCGGCGAGCGTAAACAGCTGTTGCAGCAGGACGTCGATGCTCGCCAGCATCGCCTGCGACTTGCGCGGGATGAACTCGTTGATGGCGGTCAGGGCGCCCGCGCGGACCTTGGGCAGCGGGCTGGCGGTGGCTTCGACGAGCTTGGGCAGGAGCACGTTCAACGGACGCTGGCCGTTGTGTTCGCGCTCGAGGAGCTTGTTGTTGTCTTCGCAGATCTTGGCCAGCGCGGACATGGCGGCCTCCTGAGTGGCCGGGGCGACCTGACCCGACACGTTGCCGACCATGAGCAGGAGTTCGTTCAGCAGCTCGGGCCACGCGTAGACGCCGCCGCGCTGGATCAGCTCCGTGGCGATGTTGCCGGCGCCGTTGCGGACCTGGGGGCTCTGGTCCTGCAGGCCCAGCAGCACGGCCGCTTTGATGAGGGCGATGCTGGTGTCGGGCGTCTGCTTGTACGCCAACTTGATTGCGTTCTTGAGCATGATGCCGGCGGCGGCACGAACGAGATTGTAATCGGAGCTGGACAGGCCGGTGTCGGTGGGGGGCTCTGCACTCGAGAATATATAGGCAAGGTAGTTGTTGAAATCGGGCGACTTCTTAGCCTCCCTCAGCATCTACCGCGGATGTTAGAGAGACGCAACGGAAGCAAAGCCGAGGACGTTACAACGAAACAAAACAAACAAAAAGAAAAGGAAGCAACGCACAATCTCGGCCTGTCTCTGGGAGACTTTGTCGAAGCCATTGTGGGAGTTTTTGACGCATCCGATGAGAGTCCGCAAGGAATCGGGCGCCGGCTGCCATGCCATACTGGCGGAGAGCGACAAGAGCAGCAACGGCGGAACCACAATATGCTCGAGCAGAGGATGAAGCAGGAATATATTGGACAACGTAAGGAGGTGTTTGGGGGAAACAAAGCCTGTCGTCGTGTCTTGCTGGCCGAACTCAAAAAAAAGAAGAAAAAAATTGTCAAAAAAAAAAGAAATGGAAAATGCGGTTCGACCAGACCAACCAGAAAAGAGGAGGCGACTGAAGGAAACCGTTTGCGAGAGGCCCGGATCTGCTCGAGAAAAGAATAAGAGATCGACGGTTGTTGGAGAAAAAACAAGCGTGGTCACAAAAGGTGACGCCGTGAAGTGGTTATAAAGTCAATGCTGAGCGGAATTGTAGATTCTGAATCGCCGCCGTTTGTATCTGTCTTTTTTGCATTTTTATTTTCATTTAATTTTATTCGCCAGGTATCAAACTTCTCCTTACAAGTATTGTACTACGACAAGGAAGGAGCAAACACGGGGGTGCTTCTTCTGGCATACGACGGATTACTGTATTAGGGCGGGGTCAAGGCTGTGGCCAGAGTCCTCTCACTCTTGTATCCTCGTGGGCCAGCAGGACGCTAAAATAATGACTAGGCAGGTGGGCGACAGCCCAGCCCCTCTTTCCTTTTTTTCTCCTTTCTGCTTTCCACGCCTTCTCCTTCCCGATAAGATCCAACTCTGTAACACCAACGAAGTACCTGTACGGATACTTTTGGCGGCTGGTTGCGCTGGCTGGGCACGACGGTCCACTGTAACATCATTAGGCGGTCTAGCCAAAGCAGGCCAGGCCAAAGGCCGCTAAAGCTAATACGGAGGGCCTGTACAGAGTCGCTTGTGCTACAAAGGCCTCTCTCTCCTTCTCAGGCAGAAACGACCTTTCTTGACCTCGTTGCACACGACGACTGCTCGTGTGCGACAACCACATACCAGTCCTGTGAAGAGCAAGGCCATCATTGGAGAGCATTCACATTGATCTGAATAATAGAGAAGCCGAATTTACATGAACGAGGACAAAATAATTGACAAAAATGCGGCGACATCCAAGGCAGATCAGATCGTGTGGCTTTTACGCGAGAGGTAATACGAGAACAAGATCAAAAATGGTCAGGATAACAAAAAAAGCATCTGACGAAAAGCCCGTCGTTTGCCTGCCAGGTGGCCTACATGGCCGTCAAGCACGTAGACCGGCCCGCTTGGTTGCAGGTCGCCCTAGTGATCGCATGCTGTGGACAGGAGCACAAGAAGGTATATATATAAACGGCGACATAGAGACGTGACATAAATACGCAAAGGAGGCCGCCTTTTGCGTTTAGGCTGGGTGGTACAAACAGATTGGACGGGTGCTGGCAGCCTCTCATCAAACGATGAGCCATGCGGGCTGCCGCCCGGCATGAGACACTTGATGCAGTCGTGGACAAAACACCTGGGTTTTCCTTGCTCGTAGCTCAAGAGGCGATGCATCGCCCGTTGTTGGTAATGTGAAACCCGCTCGTTCTTTTACAAAGATGTACATGAGAAGGCTCGTACTCCACCTATCTTTCGTCTCCTGATGTCTCTTGCTTGAAGGTCTTGTCCCATTTTGTAGCTTTTCTTTTGTAAGCGGGGCCTTGAGCACTCGATCTTCTTTGTCAAGGGCTGGTCATGGTGCCCAGAAAGATTATTTCTGGCAACGGCTGTTGCTTGCGGTAGTCTTTGCTGTCAACAACGTCCGTCGAGACCTTTTGGGTCCCCGTGTTGCCGTCCAAGTGGCCGTTCACAGAAGGCGGCCGCTGACCGAAACGTGCCCGAGCCGCTTCCTTCCCGTGAAGGATTGTTCCTGTCGAGCCCAGGAGGTTGGGGGAAATGCACTCAAACGGGCATCACACTCCGTTTTGCAGTTGCGGCAGCAACGGCAGCAGCGGACCCGTCACGGCGCGGAACGCCTCGAGCACCTCCTCCACGGTGCCGCCCAGCCCCATGCGCTCCAGGCTGAGCGAGCTGGACACGTAGGCCGGCAGATGCGTCTTCTTGGCAACCAGCCGGGCCAGCCGGGTGGCAAACTCCAGCGAGTTCTCCTCCACGTAGAGGTTTGTGCAGAGCGGTGCGCCGGGGTTGAATCTCTGATTTTTTTTTTTTTTTGTCAGCTCAGTCTTTTTTTACCCTCTTGTAGAACAACACAACGACACCAACACGTACGTCAGGAACCGCGTAGACCAGCGATCCCAACGGCGAAAGAGATCCCGCTGCCTCCTCCGTGCCGGCCGTCGTCACGAATAGCATGAGGCTCTTTGCGCGCGTCGTCAGCCGGACGTGGATCTGCGTGTCCAGCGTGTGGGGTAGAGGCGTGGAAAACGTCACAGTTTGGCTGTCGCCGCTGCTGTTGCTGTCCGCCATCTTCGCGGTGGCCTGCTGTGCTACGCGGTGGTCGTGGAATGAGAGCGTGGGCATAGAGGAAAAGTTTAGAGGGAGAAAAAGCTCGCTGGCTGCCAGCGACGTAAGGAGAAGGAACGATCTAAACTCCGTTTTAGAACGGTATGGGAGGGTAATACTGTACAGTAATAAACGGTAGCCCAGCAGCGACAGAGAACTAGCTGCGGGCGCTAGCCGGCAGTCAGGCCCAAATAATTAAGTATGTAAGCTGAGCACGAAAAGGCTACCTACATCCCAAGAGTCGTGCGGCCAAAGGAGCGAGACAAGGCGGCAGGCAAACAAAAAAGCTGTGCGCGACAGATTATTTAGGTCGTCTGATCAGATAGGTTGCAAGTGTTTTCAAAAGACGTAAGACTTTGCACAAAAACATCTGCCCACTTGGAAAGGACAATACTGGAATAAGTGCCGCCTGAGCGATCGCGTACTGCAAACAAAACGGATCATCGACACTCTGGACGGCATCGCTTTCATCTTGCTGTGAGCTTGAGACACTTGTACTGAGTAGGGTCCCGCTCTAGCCTCCCTCTCAGCCTCTCGTCATCATGGCCGGCACCGCTCCCGAGCCGGGCGACGATGGGCAATGGGACGTGTCCGACGATGCCATCCAAGACCCGGAAGAGATCAAGGTGCTCTTTTGTGCCCTTGATTCGTTCTTGTGGGTATTTTTTCTTTTTTCCCTTTCCTTCTTTCTTATTTATACCCTGACCCTACTTGGCAAAAAACGCTCACACGGCAGCGCGGTAGACAATACGCCAAGGTGTCGCATTTCAACTGCACGCACCTCCGGCGGCAGTCCTTTTACGCCCTGTCCCAGGACCACTGGAAGATGCTGGCAGCGCCACCTTTTTTGTTCCTTGAGACGCTCGACCGCGTGGACGAGGCCATTGAGAGCAACGCCGAGCTCGCGCGAGAAATCGTCCGGTTTGGTCTCGAGTCCTTCCGCGTCCGCAGCCCGCCGCCCACCGGCCGCGCCGACGACCAGCGCTCGCCGCGCAACGCACCGAGCAGCACCGAGCCCACCCTGCCGGCGCAGTGGGCCGGCATCGCCAAGTACCAGGACGTCGACAAGGCACGCAGCACCCTGCGGCAGTTTTACCGCGACTGGTCGGCCGAGGGTGCCGCCGAGCGCGAGCGGAGCTACGGCCCCGTCCTGCGGACCTTGGCCGAAGAACGGCGGCAACAGCAGCAGCAGCAGCAGCAGCGAAGTACGCATCATGGAAGCGACGACACGCCGTTCAAAGTGCTTGTCCCCGGTGCAGGCCTGGGCCGGTTGGTGTTCGACCTCTGCTGTGCCGGGTACGAGGCCGAAGGCAACGAGATCTCGTACCACCAGCTGCTGGCGTCCTCCTACATCCTCAACTTTACGCAGCGCGCCGGCCAGCACGCCGTCTACCCCTGGGTACACTCCTTTTCCAACCACCGGTCACGCGCCAACCATCTGCGTGTGTACCGGGTGCCGGACGTGCACCCGGGCCAGACCGTTGCCAACGCGGCGGCCGCCGCCGCCGCCGACAGTTCCGTGGGCTCCGTGGGCTCCATGAGCATGTGCGCGGCCGACTTTTTGTGCTTGTACAGCGACGACGAGCACGCGGCCGTCTACGACGCCGTCGCGTGCGTGTTCTTTCTCGACACGGCGCCGAACCTGATCCGCTACCTGGAGACCATCCGGCACTGCCTCAAGCCGGGCGGCCTCGTGATCAATGTGGGCCCGCTGCTGTGGCATTTCGAGAGCAACGCGCCGGGAAACCACGGCCGCGACGAGGACGGCGACGGCGAGCACGACGCCGCGAGTTCGTCGGGGATCGCCGACCCGGGCAGCTTCGAGCTGACCGACGACGAGGTGATGGCGCTCGTCGAGCGGCTGGGTTTTGCTGTCGAGACGCGCGTGATCAACCTCGAGACGCCGTACATCCACGACGAGGAGTCCATGCTGCAGACCGTCTACAAATCGAGCTTTTGGGTGGCTCGGAAGCCGTGGAACGACGCAGGCATGTAATCCGGATCAAACAATTGCAAAGGAAGAGTTTTGTTTTTGTTTTTGTTTTTTTTTCTTTTTTCTTTTTTCAGCGTATCGTACGGCCTAGAGTAGACGCGCGAGAGAGAAAGACTTTTGCAATAGAGCAATACACGATAGAAGCAATGCCTAAACGCACATGTTTATTCTATAAACAACAAGGCCGATACATTAAAAAAGAAATAAAAAAGACCTCCAATTCCCCTCCCCCCCTACAGCTTTGCCGCGTTGACGCTCATCAGCTCGCCCGTCGCCCACATGGCGCCGCCGTCAATGGCCAGCGTCGCGCCGTTGACGTGCGCCCCGGCCCGCGCGCACAGGTACACCACGGCGCCCGCAAAGTCCTCGGGTTGGCCCAGCCGCCGCATCGGGTTCTTCTCCGCGACGCCCGCCAGCCCCCCGGGGGCCATCGACAACAGACCCTGCGACATTTTCGTCGGGAAAAACCCGGGCGCGAGCGCGTTGACGGTCAGGTGCCGGGGCCCCAGCTCGACGGCCAGGTTGCGCGCCAGGTGGATCACGGCGGCCTTGCTCGCGCTGTAGCCGAACGTGGCCTGCTGGCCGAGCGTGCCGATGCCGAGGCCGGCGACGCTGCCCGTGACCAGCACGCGGCTGGGGTCGGCCACGGTGCCGCGGCGCTGCAGCTGGGGCGCAAACACGCGGACGGTGTTGAAGACGGCGCGCACGTTGAGGTCGAGCACCTTGGCGAAGGCGGCGTCTGGGTGCGTGTCGAAGGCCTCGCCCCAGGTGGCCCCCGCGTTGGCCAGCAGGATGTCGATGCCCTCGGGGCTGTCCTGCTGCACGGCGGCGGCAAGCTGGCGGACGCCCTCTTCGGTCGCGATGTCGGCAGGCACGGAGACGGCCCGGGCGCCCGGCGCGAGACCGGGCAGCTGGTTCAGCGCGGCCACAGCCGCGTCACACGCCGCCTTCTTGCGGGACGAGATGTAGACCTTGGAACCGCCGGCTTGGAGGATGCTGGAGGATGAGAAAAAAAAAAGCGCATCAGTTTTTTTCTTTGATTAGTGAACTGTTTGAACCGTTGTCAGAGGACGAAAAAAAAAGGTCATACGCACGCGGATGCCGCACTCAGACCCAGTCCACGGGACCCGCCCGTGATGACGGCTATTTTGCCTTTCAGAGAAAAGAGCGACTGGAAGTCGTGCAGCTTGAGGTCGTAGTCCATGATGGAGAAGTCGTGAGGACCTGGACGGGCTCTGGTGTCCGGCGGCGAAAAGCAGACTGCTTCTTCTTCTAGGCGTCTCCTCTCTGTGGTCGTCTTCCGCTCGTTTTCCTCTCCTCGTTATCAATATAAAAACTTGTGTGAATAGGAACAACTTGCAGGTTCTGCAAGTTCAGCAAGTCGATCCCAACATTGTCGGCAGTCGCACGCAAAATGCATACGACGTAGGGGAGGTTGCTATCGCCTTTTCATCGCCGCCTGTATTCAGAGTTGCCGAGGCTCGGAACTCGTTCCGCTTTGGGGGTACCGAGATGTGCTAAACTCATGTACCCCACAACAAACGTAATAGAGCTCTAAGCTAGTCGTACTACGACACAGGACCCGAACCGCGCACCGTCTTTCGGGTGCTGACCACCACAAAGATGGTACCGGCAGCAAAAGCAAAGTATCTCTACTATTTAAAAACACATAAAGGTACATCGCCTTCAAAAAGCCACCCGCATTTTTTCACTTCACCTACGATATCCATAAAATCTTTTACCAAAGTTGCAAAATTCGCTTCGTTTTACACTAGTTTCCACTTTGTCACTTTCACTTCGTTATATTTCCTGTCAAAAAATGTAGCTGGCTGCCAAAGTTATGGGACAACGCAATTGGTTGCCACCGCGTCTCGTTCGCTCAAACCCCCCAAAAATGGCGACCAAGCAAAGACCAACCGCAAGGCTGCCAAACACAAATAACTTCAGCGGAAGCATTGATAGCCTTCTACCACACGCTGACGTTTGTACGAACTCGAATGTGCTTCGCCCTGTCCGCTGTATCCCTCTTTCTGGCAAGCACGGAAAAAAAGTGCTCTCCCTTAACGTCGCTGATGAAAAATGCAAAAACAGAAAATGACGTCCAAATCATGAATTATATCAGCCAAAATAATCACAAGCGTCATAGCGCGATCAGTGGTTCGTCCTGGGGTTGAGCAGGTAGCTGTTGCCCCTGTTGTGGCTCCTGCTCCAGTCCGCCTTCTGACGTCGTAGGCCCCGCCGTGGCATCGTCGGCATCGTCGGCATTGCCGGCATTCGCTACGTCCTCTTGGTTCTCTGCCGCTGCCGCTTCTGAAGCTTCTGTTGCCGCGGCCTCTGCCGCTGCGGCGGCGGCCGCCGCTGCTGCTTCTTCTGCCTCCTGTTGCCGTCTTCGCTCGGCCCGTTCTTCCTCCTCGACAAGCGCAACATGCCGTTCCGCGATTCCCGGTGCAAGGCTCGCCAAAAACATGATGCCCACCCGCTCCAGACGCCGTGCTAAATTCATCAACCTTGCCCCGTTGGCTTGTCTGCGGCGTGCCACTAAGCGCGCCGCTGCCTCTGCCGGGTCTGGTTCGGGCCCGCCAGCCTGCCCAGTAGGCACAGCCACGTCGGGCGCACCGTTCTCTCCGTTGGCGTTGTTGTTGTTGTTGTTGTCGGCATTTTGGGGCACTGGCCCCGCGCCGTTTGGCCCGTTGCGCGCGCCGCCACCATTCGTGTTGGCAAACGAAAGAAGATCGTCGAGATGGCGACGAACCGGTGCCCATGCCTGGTTTGCCAGGCCGTCGAGCATGCCGGTATTCACGACGAAGACAGCCGTCGCCAACAAAACGACCATT
Organism: Fragosphaeria purpurea; assembly: GCA_002778095.1. Taxonomy (NCBI): domain Eukaryota; kingdom Fungi; phylum Ascomycota; class Sordariomycetes; order Ophiostomatales; family Ophiostomataceae; genus Fragosphaeria; species Fragosphaeria purpurea. Next base: position 1,036,946 of record PCDL01000022.1, on the reverse strand, counting down.
GCCCAGCGTGACCACGTTGCACTTGGCGCGGTAAACCACCAGACGAACAGAAGAAGGCGTGCAAGCAGCCAAAAGTGAGGCCACATGGCGGCCAGAAACCCAGCTCCCGGGTTGTTCGGCTGTAGCCCGGGTGGCCGCTGCAAATTAGCGTGTGGTACATGAGGGTGCAGTATGTGCTGCTGTTGCTGCTGCTGATGCTGATGCTGATGCTGTTGGTGGTGTTGCTGCTGATCCACAGGCAAGTTAGGCGGGAAAAATCCCGGGTGAGTCGCCTGTGCGTGTTGTGCAGCTGCCTGCTGCAGCGGATGCAACGGAGGATGCCCGGCCAACTGCGGCGCCAGTGTCTGGCGCTGCTGCAGCTGATGGAACGATTGCATTGTCCGCAGGTGGTGCATGTGCATTCGGATCAATTCATGTCGGTGCTGGTTCCGCTGCTGGCTCTGCTGTAGGTTGTGCTGCAGTTGCCGCAACTCTTGCTGCAGATTCTCATTCAACGGCTGGGTCGGGTTGGCAAACCACTGTCCGTTGATCGTGGCGGGGTTCGGCGGCAAAGGAAACGATGCCAGTCTCGCTGCGTCTCCATGGGCGGACGGTGTGTAGTAGGCGTCCAAACTACCATGGATCAAAAGCGCACGAGGACCCGTGGGTGAGGCAAGAATGTAAACGTCAGACGCAGGCACCGGTTGGTGATCAAAGGGCGCGCCGTCTGGTGGCACGGGAACGGTCCCTGGCGGTGCGGATTCCGGCATGGCCGACGCCACTGCCTGACTACGTTGCGTAGGGTCTTCATTCGCGCGTGCTTCGGCCGCTGCAAGAATTTGTTCCACCTCATGGGGCGACAGTTCTCGCCGCTGTTGTCCTTCAGCTGTACTGTAAGTCGGGCCGACACTGCGGCTGCGAATCGTCGGATCAACGGTTGGTGTTTGCTGCCCTCCGTGAGCCGCGTCTGGGGTCGTTTGTGCGGACCCAGGCCGCCGTTGTCCCTCGCCGTTTGTACCTGGTTGCGCCGGCGGCACGGATGGTCCTGAAACCTGGATCTGCTGTCTTGCCAACTCCAACGCGGCTCGCGCGTGAGCATCCATATGTTGGGCCAGAACATTGGCTGGCAGGCCAGGGAATGGCGGGAGTGCAAACGACTGTTCAGGTTGTTGATGGAGATGCAAGCGGTGCGCTTGCAGCGCCGCAATATTTGTTGCCAGCGCCGGTCCCGTCACCGGAGGCCCGCCCGGTGCGTCCGACGGTCCGCTGCGTACCGTGGTAGTAGGAGGGCTCAGCGGTTGGTTAAACTGAAATGGTTGGTTCGTAGTGCTGCCGTTGTTGTTGCTGCCGCTGCTGCTGCCGCTTTCGCGAAGGACGAGATGCAGTGTGTGATACTCTGTTTCTCGGATCTAAAGCAGAACGAAAAGGCGTTAGTGACAAGCTTCCAAAATACTAGCAACAAAGCTCCCGGGTTGAGAAAATTTGGGGCTCCCCAAGTCGACATACCGCAGCAAGCCCAAACACGTCGACGAGCGTCTTCTCGTCCACATCCAAGACCCGGCCCCGGTAAATCAGACGAAGACCGAGCGACGAGCGTTGACGGGCAGCCAACTCCGCCTCGACGCGTCTCTTGATCTGGCCGATGGTTGTGGCCGTCGGCAGGCGCTCCAAGACGGGAAAATCCGCGAGATCCCGCGACGGAGAAATCAGGCGCAGCGTGACCGTGAGCTCCGACGGCGACGGGCCAGTAGTTCCACCGGCAGCCGGAGGCGTAATCGCAGGCTCGGCCATCGTGAGAAAGGGCAACGGCCTCAGGTCAGACGTCCGTAGTCGTTCATCAGCGAGAAAAATAAAAAATGACAAGAAAAATGATAAGGGGGGCGTCGATTTGTCAGATGTAACAAACAGGCCCGTAAAACTTGGCGAGCGCAAGAGAGGTCGGTCGCAGAAAAGTGGACGGTGTGTCTTGGAATGGGAGCGAGTGAATAGAAGGGGAAGAAGAAAAAAGTCAGATTGAGGGAAAAGTGAATCTCGATAATGACGAGGAAAAGAGAATCAAAGGGAAGGCAACAGAAAGCTGTCGCTTGTTGTAAACGGGAAGGAGCGACCGTGGCTGTTAGCTCCTAGATACATGGCCCATTTCAGAAGAGTCCACGCTGGCTTTGCGTGCACTGAAGGCACCCAGGGTACATCCACCAGTCAGGTAAATTCAGAGTAATGCGTAAGTACCGATACTTACGTGCTTATCACGCCGATAGGAAACGGAGGGCTCTTTCCAAGCTTTCCAATTTTAGCCCCACGGCCGTTTAATGAACGTTTGACCTCCGTCAACAATTCTCTCATTTTCGACGAAGCGAAAAAAAAAACGGGCTCTGCGATGGGATTCCGTTTTGCGTTCCAAAGGGCCAGCCATAACAGGGGGGGCATCGTCATCGCTAAATCTCCACGCGCAGGGATTCATTTTATGCTGTAGCTGCAGCCGAAATTGGCATCGTGCCTTTTAGACCCCCCCCCTCCTCCACCCCTTTCTACGTACTCCGAACGCCTTTTTTTCCCGTTTCTTTCTTCTTCCTCTTCTCGAATCTCTTTTTTTGTTTCTTCGGCAATCACAAGAGACGAGCTGTTTGTTCGAGACCCGCCAATTCCCATGGCGGCTCGGCTTTTCAATGGTTCGAATGCTTGACCGGCACAAGAAGGCTGTGCTTTTTACCCTTTTCTTTCTTCTTCTTCTTTTTGCTAATTGTTGCCTTGCCGTCCTCTTTGGCTTTGTGTCGTTCTCCGCGTCTCCAGCTGAGAGAATGGCTTCCGCGCCCTCCCGACTGGGTCTGTCCCGCGGCAGTTTCTCCAAAGGCATCACGACCGGCCGCTTCTCCGTGACCCTCTCCGAACGCCAAATCCTCCTCAGTCCGCCGCGGCGGCTCGTCGTGCCGAAGCCGTTCTCCCCCTTCCGGTTCTTCTCGCAGCAGACGCCGCGGCGGCCCCGGTTCTCGGCCCGGCTCCGGCACGCCCTGAAGAATTCCAAGGTCCAATGGTACCAGATACCCGTGGGCCTGGGCATTGGCTTCCTGGGTGTGGTGCAGTTTTACAAAGTCAGCAGCCGCAAGGCGCAAAAGGACAAAGAGGCCGCTGCGGCGGCGGCGGCGGCAGCGGCAGCGGCAGAGGCAGCGGCGGAGCAGAAAGGCGAGGCGGTCCGAGCGGCCAACGGCGGCGGCGATGGAACGATCACCCCCACAAGACGCAAGCGTGTCCGACCGGACGGGCCTTGGTAAGAAAACGGTCACCATCCCTCGTCTCTTCTTCTTTTTCTCTGCTGACCGCCTGTCAGGCAAGTCCAAGTCATGTCCACACTTCCTTTGAAGGCGCTCTCGCGTTTATGGGGCCGGTTTAACGAACTCACTTTACCGTACTATCTGCGAGTGCCGGGGTTCAAACTGTACAGCTACTTTTTCGGCGTCAAGTGAGTTTCCCACATCTTTTTTCCCCTTGCCTGCCAATTCGTCCCATGTCGATCGGTCCCTGACGTCTGTTCCTTCTTGTGCACAGTTTGGACGAGGTAGAAGAGCCGGACCTGCACGTGTATCCGAACCTCGCGGCGTTCTTCTACCGGAGGCTGAAACCCGGGGCGCGGCCGCTCAACCCGGACCACAGCGCCCTGCTTTCGCCGTCGGACGGCCGCATCCTCCAGTTTGGCAAAGTCGACGGCGGCGACATTGAGCAGGTCAAGGGCATGACCTACTCCCTTGACGCCCTCTTGGGCAAGCATACGCCCGCACCGAGCATCGCCCACGGGCAGTCGTCTTCGTCTTCGTCTTCTTCTTCTTCCGACGAAGTCGTGGCGCCCAAAAACAAGGTCACGGGCGACGAAGAGCTCGTGCACCCCGACGAGGAGTTTGCCCGCGTCAACGGCATCTCCTACACACTGCCGGGCCTGTTGTTTGGCGACGCACCCGCGGGCACCGGTGCCGGTAGCGGCGGCACCGCCGCCGGTCGAACTGTGGAGGACCAGTCCGTCCAGCCGTCGCCGCGGTCCGAGTCCGAGGTGCAGGCCGAGCTCGACGTGCCGTGGTACACGCAGCTGCTCTCGCGCGACAAGCCTTCGGCGCTGTACTACGCGGTCATCTACCTGGCCCCCGGCGACTACCACCGGTTCCACTCGCCCACCAACTGGGTTGTCGAGCGGCGCCGCCACTTCGCCGGCGAGCTCTACAGCGTGTCCCCCTACCTGCAGCGGACGCTGCCCGGTCTGTTTACGCTGAACGAGCGCGTGGTGCTGCTGGGCCGGTGGCGCTGGGGGTTTTTCAGCTACATCCCCGTGGGCGCCACCAACGTGGGCTCGATCCTGGTCAACTTTGACCGCGAGCTGCGGACCAACAGCCTGACAACGGACACGGCGGCAGACCACGCGGCGGAGGCGGCGGCGGCGCGGGGCGAGGTCTACGCCGGGTTCTCGGAGGCGACGTACGCGGCGGCCAGCCCCATTCTGCACGGGTACGCGCTGCGCCGGGGCGAGGAGATGGGCGGGTTCCAGCTCGGCAGCACGGTCGTGCTCGTGTTCGAGGCACCAGCGCCGGTGCCGGACGCGTCGGCCGGTGCCGGCGCCGGCGACAGCAACGGCAAAGGTCATGGCGCCCAGGCCACCAAAGGTTGGCGCTGGGCGGTGGAGAAAGGGCAACGGGTCAAGATGGGCCAAGCGTTGGGCTTTGTCGACGAGTAGATTTTGCAGCATTTTCAACGGTTGGGTAGTAAAGAAAAAAAGTGAGAGAGTGAGAGAGAGAGAGAGAGAGAGAGAGACGAAGAAAAAAAACCACAAAGTACTAACACAAAAAAAATAATAAAGCATCAAATAGCGCCATATAAAGACAGACATAGTTTCAACAACGATCCGTTCCCGACATTTCTGCTGCTCTCTACCTATATGAACTGATCTTGTTGGGTGAAACAACCTCTCCGTGCTTTTATTGGCCAAGCAACGCCTTGAAAATTGGCCAGGTCTCGCTGGCCCCCCGTACAGAAGTATTTCGAATCGCGGTTCGTCATATCTTGAAAAAAACAAGCTTCGATTGTGCCGTCCTGCACAAAAGCAATCATGCCACGTAGTACCAAGAAAGCAAAAAGAAGGGGAAAAATGTTTGAAAACCCAACAATGTTGGATCGTAAACATGATAAGAGAGTCATGCGGGTAGACAAAGCAACGCTCCTGTTTTCGTCGACTAAAATCGCTTGCCACATTTTCGCGCTGCGCAACCATCACGAACAGCATGTCGGTGATTGCGTGCTTTTTTCCCCTCGTGAGGCGGGCATGATCCTGTCATGTTCATCCAAACTTGTCCACACTGTGCTCGATGAAGAGAAAAGACATAGACGTTGCACATTGTTTTTGTCATGCATCATGAAAGGCTGGATGGATTCCATCAGCGGTCTCGGCAGGGTGGAAGTTGGTGGGAGCGAGGGGGGACGGATGAGAGCATATCGTAAGAGAGAAAAGGGAGAGCGTTGTTTGCCGCGGTAGCCGTCTCATTTTTTGTTTGCAAATGAGAGCCATTATTTCATCTTGTGTGAGACGCAACTGTAGATGTGCTTTTGTCGAAATGAGGCCTTAGGGGAGGCAGAATACTTCCACGAATTAAAGACATTTTATGCAGACATTTTGTGACCGTGGTATCGAGCCGCAGATAGAACGTAAGTACTGACACAAGAAAGGACAATATATACTGTTGCATATTTGCTAGTAAAAAAAATAACCAGAAAATCTCTTTCAGCATATCCAAAACGCCTTATATGTGTGCCCCTTCGCAGTGCTAGATTTGGTTGCATTATGCAGCGGAAAGCAGAAGCTCCAAGTATATAGAAGAACAGGAAAAGAAAACTCTATTGTTTTGTATCCCGTCCGCCACACAAAATGCCTACCCCCGTTATTCTTTTCATAAATTCCATGCAACAAGAAAACCCCACCGACACGTCTAGATGAGTGATTCGTAAAAAAGAAACCAAGAAATTAGAAAATAAGAACCTGCATTTTGTTGGGCAGTGAAAATAAAAATAGGCCCTGAATCAATGAATAAAACCAAATAACAATCAAGGCTCATGGTATGTCAAGAAAAAAAACAAAAAACAAAAACAAAAATGGTTCACATGCATCACCATGTCTCGGCAATGTACTGGCCCACCTCCTTTTTGAGCGTCCAGAACTTGCGGGCCTCTTCGCGGCCCAGGTTGCCCTTTTCCATGGCCACGTCGACAAGCGCATCGTAGACGCCCTCGCCCATGCCGTGGCTGCTGCCGCAGACGAACACGCGGCCGTCGACGGAGTTGATGACGTACCAGACAAGGTCGGCCTGGTGGCGCACCTCCTCCTGCACGTAGCGGCCGGTGCCGCGGCGGCTCTCGACGACGCGCTTGACCTCGTCCTCGTGCACGCCCCACTCGCCGCTGTACAGCTCGTCGACCAGCGAGTCGCGGATGCCCTGCAGCACCCACACCTTGTTGGCGCAGTTGGCCGTCTTGAGGCGGCGCTGCACGAAGCCGCGGAAGGGCGCGATGCCCACGCCGGCGCCGATCAGCAGCATGGGCCCGTCGGCCACGAACTGCTTCGCGAGCGGGTTGGCCATGAGGCCCTTGAACATGGGCACGTACAACGCGGGCGCGGCAGCATCGGCGGCGGCGGCGGCGGTGGCAGCGTCGCTGCTGCTGCTGCTGCTGCTCGTACCACCGAAGCGGCGGCGCGCCTCAAAAAAGCGCAGCGCCTGGCGCTCAAAGAAACCGGAACCGATGCCCGTACGCGTGCCGGCGAGCCAGTCGCTCGTCTCATGAACGGTGACGGCAATCTCGATTAGGCGGCGCGTGCGGCCCGTGTGCCCGTCCCGCGCCGTCACAAACGAGTCGTGCGGGTCGTTCGACAGCGAGTAGAAGCGCGGCATCTGCGGCTGCAGGATGGACAGCAGCAGGTCGAGGGGCGGCTTGGCGCTGGGAAACGCGCGCAGGACCTGCTCGAGGGACACGTGGGGCCCCGTGCGGAAATCGCAAAACACGCTCTGGCCCTCGGCCGAGCACAGGAAGAGCAGCACCTTCTTCTCGTTCTCGTCGGACGTGTACTCGGCAAGGACGCGCAGCAGCGCCTTCGTGGGCGGGTAGGACTGGATGTCGGAGCACCACGTCAGCAGGTCGCGGCGCGTGGTGACGAGGGCGCGCGGCTTGTCGTCGCCCCACACGGTCGGCCAGCGGCCCTTTGTGGTGCGCAGCAGCACCGGCTTGCTGCGCAAAAAGCGGGGGACCAGCAGCAGGTCGAGGACCTCCTCGACCAGCCTGCCGTCATTGGGTGCGGTGATGCCAATGGCGCCGCCGACCTTGAAATCCAGGTCCCCTTCTGGCGGGTAGTCGGTCACGTCCAGGTCGAAGTGGTAGGTGCGCTTCTCGGCACCGGGGCGTGTCAGTTCGCGGACGTTGTGTATGCGGGTTGGAAACACGTGGTACGGCGGGTGCGGCTGCACAAAGTACGGCGGCTGAATGGTGGTGTCCAAGGCGGGCATGTCCTCGATTTCGGGTTCTTGTACTGAAATTTGCTGGCTTGGTGCAGGGGCAGCTTCCCCTGCCTCTTCGGCAACAACAGGCTCGAAAGCCTTGTCCTTTGCTGGTCCGCTCTCGCTTGTGCTCGCCTCGGCTTCAATCGTTGGTTCAGACACGCTCTCGGCTGCCAGCGTCGTTCCTTTTTCTACTTTCTCTTCTTCTTCTTTCTCCCCGACGAGCGTGGTATCCCGCAACTTGTCCTCACTCAACGAGATGGCCGAATCAGTCGGAGTGGGTGGAGAAGAAAATGAAGAAGAAGAAGAAGAAGTAGAAGCGTCGACAACAACAGGCCTTGGCGTTCCCTCGGAAGACTGCGAGGTGCGAGAATTGACGGGCAACAAGAATGCGGTTTGCTCTGGGAGATCCACAACCGACGTCAGGGTGGTGGGAATCTCGCCAATCTTCAGCTGCAACGAGCGGAAAGCGTCATTGTCCGGCAGCGGGACCTGCTCGTACTGCAAGTCGTCGGCACGCTCCTCGAGCTTGAGACAACAGCCGCCGCCACAGCACCGGTTGAGCAATTGGGTGCTCGACTCGCCGGTGATGCGTTGGACGTCGGCGGCGTTCTGGACGATGAGGCGGGTCGAGGCACGCCGCCGCCGCGGGGTGGCAATGGACGCCTGGTTTTCGTCCTCGGACGGCGAACTGTGGCCCTTGTCGTCGTGGTTGTGGCCGTCGTTGTCGTCGTCGTCGTCGTTGTCACGCTCGTCGCCGGACTCGGAGTAGGTGAGGGAGGGCGCAATGGAGGGAGCACGCAGCGGCGCCGGCAAGCGGTTGGTGTCGTCGGCAGCGGCGGCCGTGGCGGCAGCGGCGGCGACGGCAGCAGCAGCCTCTTCCGCAAAGAGCTGGCTCAAGCGGGTGTGCACGACGTCGGTCGACATGGCGAGGCGGTCACGAAGAGAAGGAAAAAGAACAAAAGGAAGGGCAAGGTGGGGGTGGCGAGACCACGATGCAAAGGCGAAGACGGCCGACGGCGGCGTGTGCAACAACAAGAGATGCAAAACCGGAGGAGAGGAGAGGCAATCTGCAAGGGAATGGAAGCGCGTCCTACCAACGCGAACGCATGGCGAAGTGTGAGGTCGAGGGTGGTGGAGGAGGAAGAGGACACGGAGGCGGCGAGAAGACGGGGAAGGAAAAAGGGAAAAAGGGCCGCGAGAGCGCAATGATGCCAGGATTGCGCTGCTCCCTTTTTTTTATGATAAATCGGGATTGTGGGGGATGTGCGCTTGATGCATGCAGCGTCGAGACGACAGAAGAAGATATAAATATATTTATATATGCGAGAGAAGGAAAAAAAACGTTTGTTTGTGTTGGACGTTTTGCGGGAAGTTTAAAATTAAAAAGGGAAGGAACAAAGAAAGCACGGAGGGAATGAGGGCACGACGAAAATATGGGCTGCTACTTCCGTGTGTGGATAGATTGATAAAAAAATTACCAGACGGAGGGGGCCAACAACGGTATTACAGGTTTTCTTGCTGATTATCGGTAAGAGCGATTTACAAAAACCGCCCCCCCCCCTACCTCGCTCTTCCTGGGTTGTTCCTTCCGATTCTGGCCGTAAAACCCAGTTGGGGGGAAAGTCTCGGCGGCTCCATCCAGTGTGGGGCACAGTGCCACACTACGGTCCGGAAGAGGTACCGAGCGCGTCTTAGTAATTACGACGTAGTCGTACGAGGCGCATTACGGAGCAGCCGTCCACCACGTTCTATCGAACTGTCGCCAACCGAGCTTGGATGTAAAACCACAGCGTAATACTTCGTAATTACTTGACACTGTTTCTTTGTCTGGTTGTCCGCACATGGGCCGTGGGACGATGGGATGACCCAGCAAAACCGAGTTTGGGCCAGCGTTGTGGTCTTCTTCTGGAAAAGCATCTGATTGCCCAACTCCGGACAAAAGGTATGCCTGTTTTTTTAGCGTTTGAAATTGGCTGTTTCTTGTTGGGGCCGTTCTCTTTGGGCTGCCGGGCCGCTGACGTGGAAATGCGGAGGTCCGCGGTTTCGTCGGATTTCAAGGATTTCGAGGACTTTTGGTAGTCTCTAACCAATAACGGAGTATTGCATACTTATAAGACACGACGAATGAACTGTTTGTTTGCTCGCCGCCCGAACGTAAAAAACAGTCGTATTCGTACATTCGTCGTAGTTATGGCGCCGACCCAACAAACCAGACGAATCGCCTGATAGCCCCGTTTTTACTAAGCTCGGCTCTTGAAGTAGCCGTTCGCGGCACCGGGGTGACTGTGTCGCCATGCCGAGTACGAGTGCATATATACGAACACAAGGAAACCGTACGAGCAGTCGTACGTACGCCGGAGATGAACCGAGAAAAATAAAATGAATAAGGAACTTGGTAGAACACACGGGGTGTTTTCAGGGGAGAGCTAAGTGAAAAAAAAAAAAAAAAAAAAAAAAAAAAAAATCCCCTCAAAAAGGCAGGGAACCGAAAAAAGAGAAGAAGCCCGCCTCGTTTCCGTCTCTCAACTGCTGTAATTAAGGGCATTGACTAACAGGAAGCATCAGCTAGCCTACTAATCTCCAGCGAATCATGCAAATTGAAGCGGCCATCGAGATGCTCCGTTTGCCTCTTCTCTTGCGTCCTCCCCGTTTCTAACGCTAAAACCTTCGTCTCCGGAAGTGCACATGCAGCCAATTGTGCCATTGTGAATGCGTGCCCGACGACTGTTTGGTTCCTCGGGGTGGATTGCAATATCCAGTTGCCAAATGACGGCAGGATTTGTTGATAGCGAGGCAGCCATGCAGTTTCACGGTTTTGCCAATGTGGCGCCCCAAAGTTTGGGCAGTCGGACTCCGGTTTCGGCCAAGCGCAAAAAAAGCTGAGAGAAGGAGGGGGAGAAATTAGGCGAAGGTGCTGGCTCGCTCGCTTGGAAAGGGCTCTCTCTAATAAGTCCTTTGCGCCGGTTCGGCCAGTGGGGACGGTTTGCGCTAAAGGGCTCACACAGTGTACAAGGGTACGAAAGCCACAACCACCAACCCCCCATGTCCGTTTCCGGTGAGTTTTTGATTGATTAGATGAGATAAGATTATTTTATACGCATTATGGAAATCGATCGCATTCCACAGAGAAAATCTGTTCGCCAACGAATGCAGGGTGTGGACCTTCATCCCTGCGTTTCTCACCGTTTCTTCGGAAATTTGAGCTAATTAGTGCCGTCCCATCTTAAGATGAAAGCGACTCTACCGTTTCGTTTTTATTATGGAAAAGAGAAAGGGGGCAAGAAAAAAAATACAACAGAATTCATTTTGATTTTCATGTACAGGGTTTCTGTGGGTTTAATTTTTGGATACGAACCTTCTTTGTACACGCGGTGATTGTGTCTCGATTCGTTTTTCGCGCTCGTAAAGTCAACCCTGAAGCTGAGGCCGAGATTGCCAAAGCTTTTCCCCGCATATGTCGCGAAAAACGGACCTTGACTTTGGCGCATTTTTGTTTTTCGCAGACGAATCAAACAAGAGCGTGTCTGTGTGAGCTGGCCGGCAAACCCGACAACGCCAACGGCGGCGCTCACCAAGCTGAAAACCTCCGCCATGGTGACTTGCTGTGCATAACCGACATGCAAAATAATCCGCTTGTGTCCGAAGAGAAGAGGGGATTTTACAACATGGCTTCAAGACCGCCAAAAAAGCAGAAAGGATGCACTTTTATCCTGTGCCCGAAATGATAGGCAACATAGTGTCCTGCTGCTCAAACACTGCCTCTTTAAGGGAGCCGATAAACCAAAAAAGTATAGCTGTTCACGCATGGTCTTGCAAGGTGGCCTAGGCACCTAAAATGGGGGCTGCGCGCCTTGTCGCCTTGTCGGAAGTACTAATATAAATCACAAACATGGCTACGGCGGTTAATCATACGGTAACCCCAGGTATCACATTGGAAAAAAAAATTGCGAGTAAACGTTTTTTTGACGAAGTGCTTTCGGATTTTTGATTTTGTTTTTCGATTTATGTTCTTGTGGTTTTCGTTCCATTATATCTAAAATTTTGTGCTGTTTTTGAAAGCTTACCATTTCAAGGTTGGCTTTCCCTTTCTCCCAAGCGTGCTTTGGAAAGCCGACCAAAAATTGGGCCAACAAAAAGAGAAGACACGCATTCCCCCTCCGGCGCTCAGCCAGCACGCTCGTGTAACGGACGATCATGCCAAATAGCTGGCCAGCGCGGCCTGAGGCTCTGGCTGCAAGTCTTTGGCCACGAAGGCGAAGATCTCGCCGTTGTGGCGCACATTTGCCTCCTTGATAAACGTGCCGACCCATTGCTTTGCGTTTTCCACTTCCGGAAAATCGTCCCGCGGCCCCCGTTTGCACGTGTTGAGCGGCGTGTAGCCGATTCCAAAGCCGATGTCGTCCACGTCTGCCTCGTTCACCACCTCGTCACCCACGCCGCTCGTCACCTGTGGTGGGTTCTTGAGCAAGTCCAGCAAGCTGAGGCAGGTGTTTGCCCTGCCCTTTACGTACTTCTCCGCGAAAGCCTTGCTGTCGCATACCGTTTTCGTATACGAGATGACAGCTAGCTTTCGATCCACCGGTCGCGCAAACTGAGTCGTGACCGGTAGGATGTAACTAGGGTACAGGGGCCGGAACAAATCGTTATTTGGGTTATTGTCCAAAGCGTGGACGTGCCGAATGAAATAATCCGCGCCCCAGCCGTTTTCAACGCCCATGGCGGAAACTAAATGGTAGAGGCGGACGAGCCGGATCTTGAAAGAGTCTGGAGAATTTATATGAAGCTTCTTCAACACTAGGCGTAATATATCTGTGAAAAACGGCTCCAACGAAACTCTATATCGTAAGTTAGTCGCACACTCACAAAAACGAAATGCGTTAACTGAGCGGAAAAGGCGGAAACTTACGGTGGAAGGGACGTAACCACCGCTTCGAGAAGGTCGAATGCGTGTTGATCTGCCTTTTTCATTGCAAACAATTTGCTGAAAAGCTCCAATACGCGGGGAATCTCGCCTCCGGACACGATTGCATCTTTCACTTTGGGGAGAAGGGCAGACAAAAGCCGGACCCATGCGGGAATAAGGCCTGGCGGCTGCCATACATCCTCCAGGACAGCCTGCACGAGCTCGTTGTACTCACTCGGCAAAACGGCTCCTGGGCTGGCCTCCACAATAACCGACTGGATCTGAAGGACGTACGGCGCAAATTCTAAGCGATCGTTAGCTCGTCTGCGACGCAGTTGAAAATTCTGTCGAACTGCAGCCTACCTGTCATAAGTTTGACATCGTCGGGAACTTTTCCATCGGGACCTGGTACTTTGAAACCAAGGATGCCCATGAAAGGGTTCCACAGCTTCTTTTCTAACTCTCCACCGATTTGGGCCCCGCTGTACCGAACAAGAGCACCGATGGCTTCAAAGTGATAGTAGTAGAAGCGTGGGTTGCTAGGTTTTGCCCTGATCGTGTTGGTGACCTCCATAAGACGATCCAGGACATGGGCCCCCATCGGCAAAACACCGTCTTTGATCACAATGAGAACGCGGACGATACACCGCATAATAAACTCGTTTTCTTGCTGCTGCAAAGCGTCATCGAACTGTTGAATGAGCTTGAAAAGACGGTCCAGAATAGCGAATGCGTGCGGTTGTATTTCGGCGCGCGAAAACAAGTGCACACCGGCATCGTCGGTAAGAACAAGCACCCGCTCGAGGGCGATAGCAGCATACGTGTAAATGACATAGTTGTCCGAGTTGAGGCTTTCGACCAGCGGTGCCATTGCCGCTTGCCAGTCTTCTTTGGTCAACTGGCTCCGGAAGTTGTGCAGGTACTTGATAGCGTCAACCTTGGCAATGGGCTCGCAATTGGCCTCGTTGCTGAGGAGGTCGGCGGCCACGTGGTTCTTGAAGAACTCCACGATTTGGACATGCTGGTTTACCGATTTCACGCCTTGGGCTGCGGTGACAGTGCCCTTGGCGGCCGTGGCCAAGAAAAGGTAGATGGCTGTGTCCTTGGCTTTCCAGTCTGTCTGGCCCTTAGCTAAGAAAAGCTCGACGTACTCGCTGACGACCCCCGTGACCAGCACCTCCGAGTTCTCAAGCAGTCGCCGTAGAAAGTCGGTCGCCGCCCGCCGTCTGGAATCGGTGTCGGAACCCTCGAGGTCGCGGCGGATGAACTCAATCGGTTCGTCGTTGAACAGCTCCATGTCGGAATCACGAAGCTGGATATTTGGCAATATGATTGCTTTGATGATGAGTTTGACGGCCTCCTCGGAGCTGAAGTTGGCCGCGTGTCGCGGAGACGCGGCCACTGCCGTCAAAAATTGCAGCGCTTTGCTCACAAAGATGTCGTAGCGCTGTTCTGTCCCGGTCGTGGCGACCAGATTCAAGACGGTGTGAGCAAACGTCTCGGTGTACTTTCCAAAATCCTCGTCGTATTTCGTGGTGTACAGCTGCAGCACCTCGCAGATTTCGGTTTTCACCTCCTCCACGACAGTGGGCGCCTCCATGTTTTCCGCCGTCGAGTCCGGGCTCGCATAGGTAAGGTAAAACTGCAGGAGTCCCATGATAAAGTCGAGGTTGCTTTCGATGATGGGCGGCAGATCCTGGCAAGACAGGTCGTACAATATTTCGATCAACAGCGTCATGTTTTCAAACCAGGACTTTAGCAGCTCTGGATTGCCCTTGTTGTTTTCGATTTGCTGATGAACCTGCCGAAGCGCGTTGATGTACGACTCGCCGAACGTATCGGCAACATGAATGATCTCCCTGAAAAGCTCGTCCGAGCGAAACAGGGGCCGCCACCGCACGAATATGGAATGCGCCACTTCAAGGACGCCTTTGGTGACGTTCGGATCGTCACACGTCAGGCGGCTGGAGAGTTCGGTTGTCAGAGTATCCCAACGACGCCAGAAATCCGAGTCGGCAATGTTGCTGATAGCAACGGCGAGCTGATTCTGGATGTTTTTGGGAACCGAGGTCATGAGCGCCACCAGCTCCTGTTTTATGGTTTGGACCTCCGACTCGGGAAGCTTGTAGTTGCCATCTTCATCGACATAATTGGAATGGATAAAATTTTTGAAGTGAATAGCCGCAATGACGCGAGTACCGAGCGGGATACTTGGGGTCGCGATAATCTGTAAAAGACGGATGGAAAACTGAGGCTTCGCCTCCTCCGCCCTCAAAGCCGCCTCGACTGCATAGGTAAAGAGAGACCCAAGATCAGCAACCGTGCAAAGCATGCAACCTCAAGCAAGTAAACGAAATTCACATAAACAACGGGTCTGAATGTTTCTGAACGCTTCTTTCACAAACATACCTTGTTTAAGCGTTCTCGGGTCGCTCGTGGAATTGAGGAGCTGAACGATGTAGTTGATCTCGTCGCTCATCTTGGCTGCTTCGAGAAATCAAACAATCATAAAAAAGGGGAGCTCGAGAAATGCAAGTTTGCAACTGAAGAGAGAAGAAGGGGGAGTTTGACAAACGGTTGGAAAAGACGGGAGGATGGCGTTTCTTCGTCTGGTTCCCTCTCTTTTCCATCGAAAGGGACGAAAAAAAAACAGCTTGAAAACAAACGGATTCGTAGCTTGACTGCCGTTGGCAGGGTGTTGGGCGGCGGGGTGCTCTTTTTCGGTTTGCTACGGTGGGTCAATCACGTGATCTAAATGAATAGACGTTTGCGGCCTATTATTGCGCGAGATGGGACATGGCAAGTGGCCAACTAGGTAGGCAGGATTAGCAAAAACAAGAACAAGGTAAAACAGTTTTGGTTGCATTTTGATGGTGCTTCTTGACTGGAGTTTTGGTTCTTTTTGGCATGTAGTTTATGCTGGCAGTATATTCGATTTTACGGTGCTATTACCGTTCGACATTGTTATGCACTTATCCGAGCGTTCTAAGAATGACGAGCAGGGACCCAATGGCCATCTGCTACCCACACTCTCCACCCAAAACGGGTAAGGCAGAGCAGAAGAAGAGAGTTACAGAGCGACCAAAAGGAAGTAGTGAAGGACCTACGGAGCAAGCGACTGATGGTTGTAGCTCGCAGAGAGACGTATATGCGCTGATTCGGGAAAGAGCAACCAAAAAAAGCACAGAACGAAAACCCGATTGTCACTAATGATACAAGTAAGAGGAAGTCGCGAGGCTTTGGCTTGGCACCTGCGCCAGATGCCTAAGGCTAAGAGTGGAGAATGGTGGTTCCTCGGTTTCTCAGTTGCTCTGATATGCATCTAAACGGATCCGCTATCTTATCTGCCGTCATCTGCGCAGCACAGTCACGTTTGTACCCATGTATCTATCTAGGTCTCTGCATCCCCGTATCTATCGCTTCGCCCGCACGCCGTTTTCTCGCTTCGCTTCCAGGACCACAGGCAAGGCCGCCCACCCGCGAATTCGACGAACGCCTGCACATCCAGCAGTCATTGATCAAACGCTCGCCACGCAAAAGCACTGGTTGGTGTCTTTTCCTGGCCTAGGACCGACGTGAAAAGCATACCCCCCCGTTATCGCTTGGGAGCGGAACCGACCAGCAACAAACAGCTTCGTCCCACTCACCCAGCTCATCAGCTGCCCTTTGTTTTCCCCTCTTTGCCCCCTGTTTTGGCGATAAGCCCCCTTTCGGGCATCCTGCGGCGTTTTTCAGGCGTCATCTGTACACAAAGCAGGACCCAAAAGGGCGAGCTGCATAGAGCCGCCAGCTCCGCTTGCCGAGACACTTTGCGGAGTAACCGGACTGTTTAGTTGGTGAGGCCCTTCCAAACGTCGACTCCCTTCTTACCTTAATCTTTGCTTTATTGATGCCAATCGGCGTCTGTTGGTTGGCTCGTTACAAGACGTTCAATATATGCTAACAACACGCTTCGAGCCAGGACAGCGAGCGAGGCATCGAGGCGACTGAGCGAAGAACGAAACGAAGCCACGGGAATACGATTTACGTGTCACGACATACCCTTGCGTTCCTCCGTGTTCCTTAAGCCGACTGTCTGCCCTCTTGACTGATCTGCCGTCAGTCGTCCGCGCGCCACGTCGTTTGGGAGTTGTCTGCGTTGCGTTGATGGGGTCCTGCTGAGCTCGGTGACCTCCCACGATCACCGTTTGTGCTTCACTCCATTAATGCCCATACCGGGTCTCCATGTGAGTTGATTGCTAGTCGACGTCGTCATCTGCGTGTTTTGATTTTCACTCGTTTGTCTGCCAGGCGTTTTCGTCTTGGTTTTCTTCGTATAAGTCCCGTTCCATTCGATGTCGGCGACTTTTGCATCTTTTGCTTTCGCACGCCATCGACAACTTTTCATTGTTGGAGAAGAAAGAGTCACACAGTATGGCATGAGAAAAGGGCCAAACGGAAGTTTTGTGCCCTGTTGGAGCTTCAGGTCTTTGCAGGGTGTTGCGAGTTTTATGCATGTGGCTGCCCGCATATCAGCTGAAAGGCCTAACTAATACGGGCAGCCCACGCAACCCCAACAGAGTTTCCTGGTCACCTCTTGAGCCTGTGGCTGTTTTCTTTTTGTGCCCTTTTTTTACTATAATTCTGCTGTTACCTTTTCCCTCCCAAAGATCTTGATTTTTTTCTTCCTTAACCCGCCGACTCATTCCCCTTTCTACTCGTTTCCCTACCCTTCTCTCGTTCTCTAGCTCTCTGCAACAATGATCCCGCTTCTGTTCTGTTGGTTAACATGCTTCGTCGGATAGTCTCGTTAGGCCAGCAGGCCTCCGAGAGTGACGACGACCCCATGGCGCCGCCCGTCAACGATGCCAACCGATCCTCGGACACCAAGGGGCAAGGTGGCCTTGCCGGCGTCTTCAAAGGCCTGACCGGAGCCAAGCTGACCAAGTCTGGTTCTTCGGTGTCTGGCCAGCCCACGACCGCTGCGACCTTCTCCCCCTTGCCCCTGACCGCTCCGTTGGCAACCGCCGCTCTGTCATCGTCTTCGATTGCGTCGACCCAGCCAGCATCCGACTCCGCCGACGGCGATTCGCTCGCCGACCGTGCTCACAACCCACTCGCACAGTACAGCGTTTGCTTGGAGCAGCTGCGAAACGGGACCTTGAATGAGAAGACCGCCGCGGCTGCCGCCCTCCGGTCGCTGATTGCGGATTTCGCCGTCGACTCCATCTTTGAGGTGTGGCACGCGGCCCAAGAGCTCATCGAGCCCAGCAAGCCGCAAACTGCTCGGCATGCTGGCTGGGACTTGTTGGCGGAGTGCGCCGGGCACGCCTCGTCGACCAGTCTTGAGCGCAAGGAATACTTCCAAACCATTACGGCGCCGCATGACCCGGTTGACTTCTCTAGGCAGCTGCAGGCCCTGATCAACCTCACAACCAACGGCCGCAACCTGTCGGGATTTGACTACGACGTGTTCCCCGTTCTCACAGAATGGTTCCAGGTGGCTTACAAGGCGTCGAAACCGCCCGCGAGAAAACCGTCGTCGTCCGCCCGGGGCAGCGGCGGGAAAGCTGTCAAGACCAAGCCGAACGTGACGGACGAAGAAAGAGATCTGTCGCAGCTCTTCTCTCTCACCATCGACGTTATAAAGTACAATTCCAAAGTCGCGAGTGACGTCGCGATTGAGGCTCTTCTTGACGTTGTTTTGGACATTGCCATGAATACCAGCGCCGAAGACGACTTGGCGTCTTGCATCGCCATCATAAACACGTGTGTGACCGTGGGCGCGATGCCGAAACGGAGCCTCGAAAGCTGCGTCAAGGTGCTGAGCTCCATCTTCTGCTTGGTGCCCAAGCTCAAGAAATCGGCCGGGCACGTCCTGGCTGACGTTTTCAAATCGCACCACGGCCTGCGTGCGATCCAATGTCTCCTACGTACTCTCCGCACGTACCCCCAAGACGGGGTTGAGATCAAAGACGCGACCCGCGAGGTTCGCGGCGCTTTGGCCGCCTTGGGCAAGCTGATCAAAAGGGCCAGTTCATCCGAGTATCCGCCCGTCCCCTTCGCCCTGCTCGTGGACGGGTTGGGGAACGTGGCCAGCCAAGCGCCCACGCCTCGCGTTGTGGCTTCCATCTTGCAACTTATCAACCAACTGTTTGACACCGGCGACGGCGTGCTGAGCCCTTTGCTCGTGGACGAGGATTGGGCACCTTTGCTGGGCGTGGCCACCATGTGCGCCAAGAGAAGCAGTGTTCCTCCATCGTTCGACGGAGGCGGCCCGCTCCGGAGGCCATCCCAAAGCACATCGAACAGCGCGGAAGAATCGTCCCAGGATGTGGTGGACCGCGAATCCGCAATTCTCATGGCAAGGTTGGAACAGCTTTTGCGCGGCCTGCTTACCAAGCAGCCCGAGTACAACCAACGCAACAGCTGCATCGCCTTCCTGGCAGACGTGCATCCCATTTTACCGGACTCCGGCGCGGAGTTGGTGCTGAAATACTTTGAGGAATTCCGCTGCTGCTTTCCTACGGATCCGCAGTGGGATGCCAATTTGAGGCTAGTGCTGGACGCCTTTTATGCGAACCAAACGCGCTCCGCCATCGTCCGTCTCCGCGCGTTGCAGACCGCCGTCGAAGTGCAAGACGTTCTGGAGTTGGTGGACGGAGCCGTCGATGCTCCGGATGCGGTCGCCGACCTGATCCGCCGCATCCTGGCTCGTGTGGGCGAAGAGCGCGATACGGTTCTGTTGCATCATGCCGTTGCCTTTGCCGTCTCGTGTGCCGCGTCAGTGGACACAGACCTGTTCGACTACATCCTCGAAGCACTCGGCTCCGTCGTCAAGAACGACGTGCGCCGCCAGCCGCTTGCGCGGAGTACGCCCGACGTGTCGCCCGGTTCCGAGGCGCAACCCACCGGCCACGCCGATCTGTTCATCGACCAGAGCACGTCCAACATTGCGACGCGGGGCTGCGTGCAAATCTTTATGAACACCATGAACCACGACGCCAGCAAGGCAACAAAGGCCTTTGATGCTCTGGTGAACGTGGCGAAGGACCAGCGTTGTCCCGTTGACGCACGCCTGACGGCGCTCAAATTGCTCTTTCGCTTGCGGGCTGATTGGGCCAACCGCGTCTTCCTGGTGTCCCACACCGAATCGGAAAGCTTGGCCGCGGTGCTCCTGCGAACGGAGGCTTCCGTGGACCGCAAAATCGCGGAAGAAGTGACGCAAAAGATCATGGCGCACCAAGCGAGGAACGAGCCAGAAGCGTCATCGTATCCGCTCCAAAACCCCACGTCGCGTCTCACCCGCGGCGTCTCTTTTAGCCAAGGAAAAGGCGGCGCCCCGGATCGAACTGGCTTGCCCGCCGGTGCAACCAACAGCAGTAGGCGCGCCGCTTCGACGGACCGCTATCGTCAGCTTTGGAGCCTTCCAGATCCAGAAGCTTTGCCGCAAGCCCCGTCGGCGGAGGCCAGCATGGTGCTCTTTTCGCATCAATTGGACCCGAGCACGGCGGAAGCAAGCTGGGGGGACGCGCGGCCGGCCAACCGCTCGAAGAGCAGCAGCAGCAGCGGCGGCGGCAACATCAAGGAAGAAGGCGCCAGCGGTACGGGGTCGAGCCGCTCGCAGGACGACGTAGTGGCGGGTGATGGCCCCGACGACGGCCCACCGACTATAGTAACGCTGAACATGGCATCGTGGATGGAGGTCGTCTTCGATCTCCTGACCAAGGGCACCAACTGGGAGCTGTACAGTTTTGCCGTGGTGCACCTCCCGTCGCAGCTCAGCAACATGGCGGTTTGTCGCGGCGCGGTGCCGGTCATTCTGCGCATTCGCGCCGCGTTGTGCGAGCAAGTCCGGTTGAACAGCTCGCAAGAGCCGCCTGCAGCAACGGGCCTTCGGCGGCCTGATGTGCAGACATGCGTGTTGCAGGTGCTGACCATGATTCTCAGTTACCATGAGCATTTTCAGCGGCAGGAAGAAGACGACCTGGTACGCACGTTTATTACGGGCCTGACGGACAAAAACCCCGTTTCCTGCGTCCATGCGTTGACCATCTGCTGCTACGAACTGCCGAACGCGACGAGCAAGTCGCTGGTGACCATCCTGCAGAAGATGTCGCAGATCATTACGCGGCCCGGCGTGGCCATGCACATCCTCGAGCTTCTGGCGTGCCTCAGCCGCCTTCCTTGGCTCTACTCGAACTTTAGGGAAGACGAATACCGCATTGCCTTTGGCGTTTGTTTCCGCTATTTGCAAGCTGTGCGGGACCGGCGCATTTCGTCTCGCACCAGCGGCGGCGGTGGCAGCGGTCATTATGGCGGCAGCGAACAGACGACGCCGAGCGCCGCTACGGGCTACGAGGCACATGGCAGCGCCGAAGTGCTGGGACAGGGATCGTCGTCGTCGCAGCCAAATGCTTCGGACGATCTGCCCCAGTACGTATACGCACTGGCCTACCACGTTCTCACATTTTGGTTCTTAGCGGTGCGCCTGCCGGATCGTGCGAGCTACGTTACGTGGATCACGAGCCGGTTGTTTATCGACAACGATGGACGACAGATCACAGACGAGCAAGCGCAGATCACGCTGGACTTTATGCAGCGCGTTGCGTTTTCCGACGCGGGCGAGTCCGCGCCGAGCGAAGAGTTGGCGGAGGACGACAGGAACAGTAGCAACGTCAGCGGCGGCGGCGGTGGCGGCAATGCAGCAGTCCATGCGCGCAGAAGCTGGGTGATCGGCAACAGCATCATCACCATCTGCCCGTCGAGCAAGCGAAACGGGTCGGCGACGATCATCAAACGGCAGCCGTCGGGCACGTCGTACTACACAATCCACGAAAACCTGCAGCCGCCGCCGCCGCACCACGAAGCGCGCGGTATTACCACCCCCGTGCACCACCCGCTCGAGGGCCTGCAGCAGGGGCAGCCACACCACAGCCAAGCAGCGTCCAATTCCGTGTTTCCGAGCCACTTGTTGGCGCAGCTGCTGGCGCCCGTGCCGCAGCCGCCCGACTCGCCGCTGAAACCGATCCTGCTGCCGGACGACGAAGCCGTGGCGCGCTCGTTGCGCGCGTTTGACCGGAACTCGACCGTGGACGGCCACAAGGTCGGCGTGATCTACGTCGGCGAAGGGCAAACGGACGAGGCCGCGATCCTGGCCAACGTGTCGGGCAGCAGCGACTACGTCGACTTTCTCCACGGCCTCGGCACGCTGGTGCGCCTCAAGGGCGCCACGTTCAACACCCAAGGCCTGGACCGCGAGTACGACACAGACGGCGCGTATGCGTTCTGCTGGCGCGACCGGGTGACGGAGATGGTGTTCCACGTCACGACGCAGATGCCGACGGACACGCAGCGCGACCCGCAGTGCATCCACAAGAAGCGGCACATTGGCAACGACTACGTCAACATCATCTTCAACGACTCCGGCCTGCCGTTCCGGTTCGACACCTTCCCGTCGCAGTTCAACTACGTCAACATTGTGGTGACGCCCGAGTCGCGGGCTTCCTTCGTGGCGCGGCGGGAACTATCACTCCAGAAGCAGAAGGAGGACGACGAGGCCACGATGCAGGCGCGGCAACAGCAGCCGCAGCAGCCGCAGCAGCAGCAGCAAAGTGGAGACAAGCCGCTGCTGCCGCCCAAACCAAAACGAGCTATGCCGTTTTACAAGGTGCAGGTCATGAGCAAGCCCGGGTTTCCGCAGATCTCGCCCGCCGCCGAGACCAAGATTGTCAGCTTGAAAGCGCTGCCGGACTTCATCCGGCTGCTGGCCTTGAACGCGTCTGTGTTTTCGTTGGTGTGGGCCAACCGGCAAGGCGGCGAGCACATTTCCTCGTGGCGGAACCGGCTGCGCGAGATCAACCGGTTGCGCGAGCGTTTCGGCCCGGGGGTGCCGGCGTCCTCGGTGGCGGCCTCACCACCACCGGTCGCTGCTAGCGGTGGAGGCGGCACAGCCAGTGGCGGTGGTGGGGGAGGAGGAGGAGGAGGCAGTGGTAGTGCTGGTGGTGCTGTTACTGCTGGTGGTGCTGGTGGTGGCGGCGAGCTATCTCGACCGAGTGTGAGCGGCATGCGGGACAGCTTTACTAACAGTCTTCGGCGGTCGTCCATGGCCACGTTCTTCACGGTCGTCAGCGACCCCAACAGCCACCGGTCGTCGGTGCACTCGACGGCGACGGCGACCACGGCGGCCTCGGACAACACGGAGACGGCGGCGTCGGTTGGCGGCACGGAGGCATGGGTGGAGTCGCTGGACTTTTCAAAGTGGACATGACGGGGCAAGAAGGGGGAAGGGGGTGGGGGAAACAAAAGCATACGGGGTGTTTTGTCATGGTTTTTCACATTTCTGGAGGGCGTTTTCTGTTTTTTTATTCTCTTGTTTCTTGTTGGGGGACCTTGTAACAAGGACTAGTCCGTATATACCACAAAAGTTACTGCTTTTTTTCCGTCACTATTATTTTAACTAGGCTTTTTTTCTTGCCTTGACACTTTCTTGATTTATGGTCGCCAGTCTGCAGGCTTATGTACATGAACCAGGCTGACGAGAGACGAAGTCATCACACAGGAAACTACCCGAAGTATGGAAGAAGGGTGTGCATCTCCCATAGCGGGGCCCGATCCATTTTTGCTTCGTTGTAGGTCCCAACAGCCGGCTGGCACCAGGCCCAGACCGACCGGTTCAAGACAGAAAAGCCATGGCAAGGAGAAGCCGTTTTGGCGGTCGACCAGGGCCGCCAACACACACATGACGAGACCGAAACGCCATAACACGTGCGGCCGGCCGCGCGGGGGGCAAGCGGTCGCCCGCCGCCGACTCCAACCTTCCTTCCTTTCCCCTGTTTTTGAATGAGGTTGACCTGTGACCGCCCTGTAAGGCGGCCTACAAAACGGAGAAAGGGAAACAAATCACAACAAAAACAAACGAACAAGCAAGCAAACAAATCAACAAACAAGCACGCCATACATCCGAAACTGACCAGAAACAGGCCCCCCCTAAAAAACAAGCAATTTGGGGGCCAAAAAACCCGCTTGTTAGCGTGCCGCACCAAATAAATAAATAAATGAAAATAAACAATGCCAGGAAACATACTTGGTACGCCGTAATGCACGACCAGAAAAAAAGCCGCTACCACCTAATTGCGGCCTGCAGGTCCCTTCTTTGTAGCGGGCGGATAATCCCTTCCTCTCTGTAACACGACTCTGTACAAGTACGGAGTTGTACGGAAGTATACGCATGCGAGCAATCGCATCGTCGATCTGGAACGGGGCTTTCGGCTTCTTCAGGAGACCAAAAAAACGATGCGGAACAAGACCCATAAACAAATAAAAAACAGTCTAGAAAAGAGCCGTAGCCGTATTTTACCCTGCTGGTACTTCACAAACGATGGCTGCAAACTTCCAGTTGTGAACGTAAATAAGTCATAGGAGAATGTACAAAGGCAAGTTGCCGTTGTTAAAGAGGTGGACATGGTCCAGCCATTTCTTCTTCTTAATGTCGATGACTGAGGATATATGTTTTGTTTTGTTGACATATTTTTGTTTATTTGGTTGTTGTACTTGTCGTCCTCGTCACAAGGTCGCTCGCCGATGACGCGCGCGACCCGGCCCCGCCCGTCAGAACGGTCCCCCTTTAATGAAAGAAACAAAAACAAACAAAAAAGGGCCCCCAACAGGGACCAATGCCGCGTTGAGGACGCGGGAACCCGTTTCCTGGGGCCTGCCCGGCGCAAAAAAACGGCCCCCAACAGCAGGTCCCACTTCTTTGATTTACGACATGACGGCCGCCTTCCCTTGCCTTTCTTCCCCCCCTGTCTGTTTTCATCGTAGATCAACGGGAGGACAGGACGAAAAAAGTAAGATTGAAAAACCAACAAACAGCACAGCATCCCACGGTTGTATCGCAGCGTTCTTGCATGCGAGTCAGTTTCTCGATGGAAAAAACAGAAATCTGTTCAAGAAAAAAGGAAAAGAGAAAACGGGAGTTGAGGGTGAAGGTGTCATATGTTTTGCGGTCTTGTAAAATTCAACAGTGTTTCGTCTCGTCTCGTCTTGTCTTTTTTTTGGGGCGGGTCATGGACGAATATTTTTTCTTCTTTTCACGTTCAGTAAACACCGTTTTTGCGTCAGCCACCGCAGCATTAGTCTTTTTTTTTCTTGAGTTGTTTACGGGCCCTTATGTACGTGTATGTGCACGCATGGCGTGCATAGGCGCAGGGAGAGGAGTTGCGGCATGCCAAGCGCTTTTTGCCAACGAGCCGAGAACCGGCACGGTTGTAGTGACGCTGCGACTTGGGGGGGCATGACGACGGGCAATGCGACATACGTGGCATGGAAGTCCGCGGTAGAAATCGAAATACGACGGAACGAAAATGGAACGAAAGACGGGAACGACGGTGTCACGCGGAAAGAAGGGAAGAAAAAAGAAAGGAAAAAAACAAAAAGGAAGAAGGTAAACAGCGGTGACGGTCAAAAAAAAAACAAAAAAACAAAAAAACAATCGACTCCGCAACGATGCAGTGTGCAGCGTGCAGCGTGCAGGCAAAGTAGTGAGCAGTGAGCAAGTGAGCAATGGACCCATCGACCACTGCCGTGTCTGTCCTTTATATATTTTTTTCTGCGACATCAAGAACAGACAATCAAAAAGAATGCAACGGTCTTATTTCCTTGTATATTATGGAGAAAATGTACGCGTGCGTGTATTGCTCGCTCTCGCCATGCCAACAAAGTGCCCGTAGATACAACCAAAAATATCCATTCACGAAAGATGTCGACCAAAACAAAAACAAGAACAAGAACAAGAAAAACAAAAAAAAAAAAAAACTATATGCTCTTCGTAAATTCGTAGGCTTTAGGACAGATAAGAAAAAAGAACGGAACAGCCGTCCTCTCTGTATATAGCATAGCCACCATTCTCCTCTCCTTCGTTGCCGCCGATGGTTCATGAAAATTAATTTGGCAGACCTCTCTTTCGACCCACAACTCACCATCTCTCTCCCAAAGGTCAGCACTTCACATCATACCCGTTATACATTACGCTTGGGGGTGGTTTGTTCCTGTCCAGGTAGCTTTTCTGCGGGGGAAGGAATGCTCTGCATAGCTCTGTGGGCTTTGCGCGATTATGCATGTCTTTGGTCGCTTCGCCTCCCGCAATTTCTGCCGTCCAAAGATCTTAAGCGGACCGGGATGGGGGAGAAAGACCCTCCAAAATGTAAAAAAAACACCGGCACCTGAATGCAGGACGTCTTGCCAAGATTGTGCAGCAAGAATGGGCCGATGTTACCAAAGGTCGCCCTCCTTTATCAAACAAGAAAGGAAAACTCTGCTTCCGTTTCGTACCTAGACGGCGAGAGTACGTCGTCGTGGCAAGATGAGCACGCAAGTTGGTGAATGTCGGTGTGCTATGTCCAAACCGGAGATGCTAAAGACAGAAAGCAAAAATTGAGTATTCCGCCAGATGTTTCCATTAAACGTGAACGTAGATCATGGAAGGCAAGGCGAGAAAAGGAAGCCATCACGTTTCGCGCCAGACGTCCTTGTATCTAGCCCATTTTTGAAATCCTACAGAAGGTAGGTGCCCACGTTGTGATTAGCGCAACCTATCGGTAAAGAACAGACAGGCGAAAGCAAAAAAGACCACAACCTACCTATACTCTGAAAGCCTTCATACCCGCCTCGTATAGCGTCAAGAAACATTTTCCGCATGCCTTGTTCTTGAAGGCTTCTAACGCAATAGTCGAGCAATCGAATCATGACGGAATCTCTTGTATGGGCCATGGACAAGTGATCATCTGCAAAATGGACAATTAGTCGAGCTCCCACAAGACCAGAAAAAACAAAAACGTGACGGCGAGAAGGCGAAACACGGACCTGTTATGCATATACACGTCACTCCGCCCACTTCGTCGGAGATTGTTCGAGCCCATGGCAGGTCCTCTGCGGCGCGGCTGCCATGCCTGGGGATATAACTGAGGGCTGTAGCAACAATCACAGGACCTTCGAGGCCCAGAAAGATGTCGCGGATGTCCATGGAGCCCGCGAGCTGGTAGTACTGATCGTACCAACCAACATTGCCTTTGCGAACCGATTCGCGCGCCACAAATTCTAAGACCTGATCGAACTCGCTGGGCTCGCATTTGCGGAACGTGAGCCCGCCGCTCGACAAGCCGTCGGCCCGCCAGTCGTCGAAATCGAGCACCCAGTCGCACGCCTCCTGTCCACAACCCGGCACGTCGGACGAATCAATGCGCCACCCGCGGCGCCGAAACCAGTCTTCGGACGTGAGGTCGAACGGTATGCCGTAGAGAAGGCGTGGAAAGGCGCTGCCCAGCTGCAGCCGCGAGACGCGGTGTTCAGTCAGCTGGCGCAACGCATGGCTGTGCAGACTCGTGCCGATACCGCGCCGGCGGTAGGCGGGCTGAACAAGGAGCACGGCCAAGCAACCGATCCAGGTCGAGTCGCTGTTGTCGATGAACGTGGTGTATGTGGCGCAAAACCCCAACAACTCCCGCGTGGCGGGCTCGCGCACGACGAAGTGCTTGGAGTAGCCGGGCCGGTTCAACAGGCGCTGCAGACGGGTGAGATCGAGGCGAAACCGGTCCGGCAAACACTGGCACCACAGCTCGTGGATGGTTGGCGGGTCGCGCATAATGTCCCACTCCTGCACAAGCCACCGTGTTCGCCCCGACGGATCCATGGGCGGATCCAGGCGGTAGCCCAGGTCTTGCGATGGCGTTGCCAGAAAAAGAAGGTCGGCGGCAGCCTCGAGATGGGCACGGGAGTAGCTGGGTATTTCAACCAACGTAGGGAAGATGCCGTTGACGGGACCGAGGTCACGGAAGCTGCAACAGGTGAGCACAATCTGCGGGCGGTTCGGGACAAACGACTTTGCGATCTGGGAGAGGGCGACCTGCGAGGGCTGCCCGGCACAAGGAGGACCAGTTATGACGAAAATGACAGCTGTGGCGAGGCGAAGGTGGCTGGCGTGGTATTCGGTGATGCCGTCGCGAACCATGTACGGGACGTGCCGAACCCAGGGGTGGTACTTAGCCAACGCCCTACCAAAAGGCTCGAACGGATCCTGCGATGGTTCGCCCGGCGAGAGAGGCTCGATAGGCACGGCGGCGGGTGTAAGAACGTAAAGAAGGTCGCCCTGGGACAATATTCTGCGAAGAGGAATGCAGGCCTGCAAGTCCTGGGCGAGAATGGCTCCGGGTGGTCTCGTGTAGTCCAAATTGTCCGCCGGTGCCATTTTCTAATAACCCGCCCACGAACTGCTGCGCTCGCATGACCCCTCGACTTTCTCGACCTTCTGCTTGGCCCAAGAAAAAAAAAAGGGGGGGGACGGGGGGGATAGCGGTGGGGGGGGAGGATTGGCCGCTGAACGGCCTGCAAGGAGTCTCAGCAAAGCAAACCTTTTGCAGAGGCTCGGCCAGTACGAGTAGGGCTTCGATCAACTCGGTGTCGAGGGTGCCGCTGCCAGGCCAGCCAGCCAATGGCTCCAGGGTAAGAGGCCCTGAAGAAAAGAGAAAGCGTAGGAAGGAGGGGGGAAAGCAAGGTGGCGCAACGGTTTCAGCGGCGTTTCTTTCTTTCAAGCCAGGTAAGGACGGCTGAAAGATGTTTGAAAAGCCGGTGTGATAGCTTGTGAGAAAAAAGAAAAAAAAAACAAAAGAAGGAAAAAGAAAGAAGGGCGTGGAATACGCAAGGCGCTTCGAGCCGACTTCACAGATCGCCGGTTGGTGGTCGTCACATTTACTAGCAAAAACCTGGCGCTTGAAATTTGGTGTGTTTACCACCGGTACAACGTATATGTACTTTGTAAGGTGGTAGTGGTCGCGGTGGTCGTGGTCGTGGTGACGGATGTGTTGTCCGTCCCAGGAGAAGAAGACGAAAAACAGGGGCGGCCGTTGGTTAAAAACGAGAAATTGCCGCTCTAGGATATCCGAGCTAAGAGGGCCCGGTCGAAAGTAGAACTAAAAGCTCGCTTCTGTGAAGCGGCGCGGCTCGTATGAGGGGCGGCAAGCCCGTAATATAAAAGGGGGAGAATAAATAAGGACGAATGAGAGGCGAGAGAAAGCCAAAAAAGAGAGCAAAAGAAAAAAGAGAAACGAGAAACGAGGGAAAAAAAGAAATGAAATAAAATGGCCAAGTTTCGCTGGCCAACCAATTGTAGGCAGTCCGTAAGATCGCTTCTTTCTTTCAGGGGCTTAGTTGATGCTGTTTTACAAAGCTGAGTTGCTATGTGTATTCAGCCGAGGCGTTTTGTCTTCAACAGGTGTGAGAGATCGTTTGCTGGCAAATGGCTTTCCGATATCTCGTCGTTGCTAGCAATGCTCTCACGCTCTGGACAGCCGGTTTGGCAAGGTGACAGCAGAAGACCACCACGCCAGCTTGCCTGCCGTCGTTCGTCTGCTGTATGTGGAGTCGGTTTCTCCTCCCGCAGGCCTTGATTTCTGCACCGCTTGCACTTGATCGCACAAGCAAGTCCCGCGAGGTCTCGACACTCGCATCCGGTCAAGGGGTCAAAAGGCAGGACGTTCGTGCCCTTTTGTGTCCCGACTCTCTCTCTCTCTCTGTTGAACGTGCTCCCCGTGTAAGCGTCGATCGGTGCCCTCCTCGTGGGCGCGATCACCCCCTGCAACCGGTTACAGAGACCCGCTATTAATTGCTTGCCGGCCCGCTGAGTTGACGTCCTGCTAGGGTACGGGCAACCGCTGTTTCGCGTTGCTGGCTGGCCCTTTTTGGTGCGGCCGCCTGTTCGTCACCGACGTTAGGCCCTGTTGCCTGCAGGCCAATGAACCCGCCCCCCTTGGCCTGGGCTGTCACGCCAGTCGTTCGTTCTGTTGACGGACACCCACCAGAAGAACGACTGGAAACGCGCTGATTGCTTCTGGAAAAGGCCGGGGCGCCGATGCGTGTAGATCACCGATGATTCATACTTTGTACGTTTTGGCCTGAAATTGCGGTCAAAATGGGGTAGAAAAGCCGGACGAAAAAGGGCATTGGCTGGGGCGCAAAGTAAGGGCAAAGAAAATAGAAAAAGATAAATAAACGGAAAAGAAAAGAAAAAACAAAGACCGCAAAGGCGAAGCATATCGAGGCACGACGAGAAACGACGCAGAACAAGACGCGTAAGGAAGGCCTACAAATGAAAACAATCAAACTAAACACAGACCCAAGCAAACTGTCGAGAGGCAAGAAAGAGGCCCGGTTCAACGTCGGGTCAACAAATTCACGCGTGAATAGACGACGAGAGAAAACCCTGAATACATTGAAAGGAGTAAATACAACGCGATAAAAAAACACGTACAGTGAGACAATCTGTTTGCCTGCGAGGCCCGAAACTGGTCGGCGGCGTCTGTTGATTCTCGTCTGTTGTTTGTTTCGCTCGTTCGTCCCAGCAAAGATGTGAAGCTGAAAAAGTGAGGACAAATTCAAGAAAATCAATTGTGCGCGGGATGAAAATAGACTTGGCCTCGTCCCCTATTAAGTATGGAAAATACATTGCACATACGTGCAGTCGGCGTGCTGCAGGGAAGGAGCGATGGAACACTTTGAGCAATTGAGGCTTGACGCCCAGTTGTCGTTGCCCTTTTTTTGCCAGCGTACGTATCACAAGCGGCGCCCAAATTGGGCAAGGGCCACCTTCTGCAATAGTTCTTGCTCCGAAACTATATGATTAATCACGAAGCCAGCTGCGATGGCAATTACGGAAGGGTTGAGGCGGACATTCTCTTCCCAACGACCGGAAGTCGCGACCCTTGATGGGGCCATTGAATCGCGTTCTTGCCCCTTCTGCTTTTCGTTTTATTCGGCGAGAAATTGCGTGTGTAAACAGGCTTTGATATCATGGGGTTTTTGTTTTGTTTACTTTTCTTCTCTTTTCTTTCTAGCTTTTCCCCTACCTTCAGCTCAAGCCTGGTCACTGAACACATCGCTCAATAAAAAAGCAAATTGCAAAACTTCCTCTGACAGGTCAGGATGTGGTACTTCGTTTCTATTAATGAAAATTCCGTTGCTGCTTGCTTGACATTAAGATTGCTTTACTAAATCTCAAGAAATACGAAGCCGGACACGCGGATGACCCCTTTTTGCTGTCCGCTTGCTCGACCGAAGACGAGCTATACGAGAGTCCTGACGGCGAAACGTGCCGCGTCATGTCCCCGTGAAGTGTCGACGAGATTCTGCTCAGCTGAACCCTTCACGTCTACGAATGAACGGTTGTGAAACTGGATGGCCAATGGCTGACGTTTAGAGTCCTGCTTCGGATGCCTGCCCAATCCCCACGGCCTGTCTGCTTTCCCAATGGCCGGCGGTCTCTCGATATGCATAGCGGCGCTCTTCTGCCCACCGCGTCAACCAACCCCAGCCCGTGATCACACACCCTTTTTTCTTCTTGTTCTCCTACCGAGTACGACGTACGAAGTAATACTCGTACCACCTAAGGAGTATTAGCATGTGCATACTGACTTCCCAGTGTTGTCTTGGGGAAGCAATGGCGTTATGCAACCCGTTTCGACTTTGATAATTTACTTTCTTTAGAACGGTCAGCCAACCCCCCCTTCATGCAGAGCGATCGACGTCAACAAACACGTTACACAGACGATGCGTCTGTCTGTATGCGTGCATCTTTGCATGTCTTGGCAAATTGTGCTTCGTCAGAGCCGGCCCCCGCCTGCCGGAGCTTTTGCCTCGTTATTTGCAGAGGCATTGATGGCTTGCCAGCCTTTGCCGTGTCGCCTCTCTCTGTTCTTGACATTTTTTCTTTTATTTGTTTCCTTGTTGGTCTCGATGACACTTTAACTGGCCACCATATTTGACCATCACATCTGAAGTCACTGGATAAAAACGAAAAAGACGCCCTGCCAATCAACGCCGTCTAACGCATGCCTGCCGCCTTGTTGTTTTGTCATGCAGTTCGGCTCCTGTTCTCTGGCCCGGAATGCCGCGTGGTGTAACTCAAAACCCTTCTTTCATTTCCTTGGTTTCTCGGCTGAACACATCCATCCTTTGGTTCTGATGGAGCCAGAATCGATGTCTTGCATAAAGTACAAATCAAGACATTTGAACCCTGCTTTTCAGGGCCCAAGTTGATACAGAAAACAACCACAGGGCTGGAAACACAAGAAAAAAATGGTCACGAATCATGAAAAAAAATATGTGCTTCTTCTTTGGTAAGGCACCGTGGTTGGGCCTGCTTCAGTTGGAACAAATGGGCAAGCCAATCGTAACGCGCAAATAGAAGAAAAGTCAGAAACAACAAGACAAAATGCGGTGCGACGGCGCACAGAGTCGTCGCCGTCTGCGCGTGCACAGATACGGCGCGCGGGATGGCCTGGGCTGTGCATGCATGCATACGAATCGGTCTTGTCGCACAAAGTTTCCCTTTCCCGTTTTCGCTTTTCTTTCTGAGCAACCTTGCTGCGTCCGCGTCTGGGGGGTGGTTTTCCTGGGTCCCCGTTGGTTGTTGGGCGGTTGGCAGTTGGCTGCAACGGGGGCATGGCCTGGCCCATGTTTTGTTCTCTGGCTGTGACCCCCGCGCGGGCAGCAACAACAACAACAACACAACAAGAGCATACTTGGCTTGATAGCAGAGCGAGCGAACGAATGGGGATGGACGAGGAACACGAGGTGATCCGTCCGCCTACTGACAAATCGAAAATGGGAGAAAGACGTAGTGAAAAAGAACGGCATGGGGCGTCCATCTTGCATATCGGTTCGAGAATGAGCAAAACAATATGCCACCATGTCGTCCATTTCCGTATGCTCTGAATCAAAACGGAATTTAAAATCAGTGCTCTGCTTTTATTGGCATCTGGCAGCAATATGCCGGTACGGCATTCCATATAAAAATCAAAAACAATAAAACAAACATGGTGGGTAACACAAACCGAACGACAGGGGGACGAGGAGGTTTCTCACGCAGTACGCCGACGCTCAATTGGTTCACAAATTTGTTGTCGGCAAAAAAGACACGACAGTGATTGTTTTTATATCTTTATATGTATTTATTTTCTCGGAGGTCGCTCTGGCTCTCCGGCACGTCGCCAAAATAGGAAATAGCGAGCAGGATCCGAAACCAGGACTACCGAAAAAGCACAGCTGCATCGATCTGCTCTATCTGCAGTGGCCGGTGTCTCTCCGCGCCTTCCTTATTTTTTATACGGGCACTTACACTTGCTATCCCACTCACGTGATTATCAAACCGAAAAAGAATTGTTCAGGACTTGATATGCAAGCAAGGCGTTGACGGCAGAGGCTGGGCAGCGGCTGCCCTACAGTGTGTCGACACAACGACCAGTCGTATCTCGTCTTGCTTGTCATACCATCTTCTCTCTCCCAGTGCTTTGATGATACTCGCCCGCCGCTGTTTTTGGCCAGTCGGTCATTGCCCGCCCTCCGGCTCCCTTTCAGCCGCCCTTGACGAAATCGATGAAAGCGTAACGAAAAGCAGAACGAGTAGGAATGAAAAAAAAAACCAAAGAAACACAAAGGCCAAGACAGACTGTCACACCAGGACCTCGGGACTTGGGCACGCGACGAGCGGACGGCAGAAATTGCGCATGGCAATATCAGAATCGATTGCACGGCCCTCCCTTTCTATGATTTTGTTCGGCCGGTAGCAACGAAATTAGTGTACCCAGTTGGGCGTGTCTTCTTGATTTGGGTGAACTGGGCACAAAGGTTGGCCTGGCTTTTCTCTTTCTTTCTTCCGGTTTCC
This sequence comes from Fragosphaeria purpurea, assembly GCA_002778095.1. Taxonomy (NCBI): domain Eukaryota; kingdom Fungi; phylum Ascomycota; class Sordariomycetes; order Ophiostomatales; family Ophiostomataceae; genus Fragosphaeria; species Fragosphaeria purpurea. Next base: position 1,003,852 of record PCDL01000022.1, on the reverse strand, counting down.
CTTTCTGCTATCTGGCGTGTGTCCGTCTCACGGTCTCGGGCCCAGATCCGGGCTCCCTTTCTTAGCAAAGAGTGCAAGCCAGCTTCTGCGTAGTTTGTAAATACCATCAAAAATGGGAAGGGAATTGGATATATACTGAGACTGGATATATACTGAGCGTGGCTACCGATCCTTTTGCCGTAGACAACGTGGTGATGCAACAAGATCGCTGGACAAGGCTGTGGCTACATCGACCCTGTAGTTTTACTACAACGGCTGTGTTGTCCTTGTAGAACGAACAAAGTAAATTTGAGGCTGCCACCAACGATGGGATGCGGCATGGAGCACAAGTGCGATCGTGGTAGAAAACGGGAGAGCCGAGCTGTTGGAATGGCTTCTGTACCGATAGCGGTTGTTTAGGCTAGGCCGGCTCTAAAACACAGGGGAGCGCCTACCAGCGTTACACATTCAGCCAATTGCCCCGCCATTCGCCGAACGACGCGTGTCGAGCGCGTTTCCGTTTCAACGACATCAAAGATCTCACACAAGCGAAGAAGCCCTTAAGGGGAGTTTTTTTTAATACGCATGATCTGTGATTTTTTACGCATAACCTGTGATTTTGAGTCATTGGGCGTGTGGTATGGATCCGCTGCCGGACGAAGAAATCACCGCGCTGGTTGGCGATCTCGTCCAAGGTATGTACATCTTCATGGGTTATTTGCAAAGGACATAACGACGTTTGCTGACGGGGAAACTGTCCTGATTGCCTTCTGCTGCAGCGGCCCGCGTGCCGGCCCAGCGCAGACCCTTTGCGGTCAAACCCACGGTCGAGCGTCTGACCGCGTTGGCGTACGAGCACGGCCTGCCGCCCGACGCCCTCCGGGACCTAGTCCACGTCGTCACGGCGCCGGGGCATCTGGACCAGGCCAGCCTCGGCGCGCTCGTGCGCCATCTCTACCCGTCTGGCGCGGCCGTCGCCGACGATGTCGTGCTCGCCGTCGTCGGCTGTCTGGGCCACGGCCAGCGCAAGCCGGCGCTGCCCGTCCAGGCGCTGCTCCTGCGCTGGCTGGTGCTGGTGTACCACGTGCTGGCCAGCCCGGCCGTCCTGTCGCGGGCGTACGCCGTGCTGTTCAATCTGCTCGACACCGCCGGCATCCGGCCGCAGCTGTGCCACGTTCTGGCGCTGATCACGCGGCGGAGACACGTGCGGCCCTTTCGCATCCAAGCCATGTAACCCTCGTTCTCGCTGTTTTGTTGCTAAAGAAAAAGCAATCGAAAGACATAAATGGCTAACAGAGTGTGTGTAGACTCAATCTGTCGCGCCAAACCGGCCACGATCCACATCTGATCGGCTTGCTGCGCGTGTTTAAAAACTACTACCCGGAAGTGATCGTGGGCGAGGCCACGCGGGGACGGGCGTCGCCATTCAAGGTGCGAAGACATTTGCGAAGAAGGAAGAAGATGCAAGATAAGAAGAAAATGAAAGATACAAAACCTTCCCTGACATCATCATCTAATACTTTCACATTCCCTGCGCAGCATCCTGATCCGCAATGGAGAGCACGGCTCGACGAGATCGTCCGCTTGTCCCGCCAACATCGTTTTGACAATAGCGGAAGGATAGGCGGCGGCGGCGGCGGCGGCGGCGACGCTGATGCGCCGTACAACGGTTTCCGTGTGCGGCAGGACCACCAGAAAACACCCGGCCACCGCGTCGGTGGCGGCGGTCCCGGCATCCCCGCCGTGCACACGTCGCACGCGCAGGAGGCGTCGGTCACGCTCGAGGAGATCGACAGCGCCGACGCGCTCGTGCAGAACCTCGAAAAGATCGAGCTCCCGAACCAGCTGGTGGCCGTGCTGGCCGACCCGCTCCTGCAGAAGCTGCTGCTGCTGCGCCCGGCCGACGACACGTTTGCGCGCGTGGACCACTGGCTCACGGCGTGCATCGCGAGCGCGGCCAGCGGCGACGGCGGCCGCGACGGCGAGCTGATGGACCTGCTCGAAGTCGTGCACGATTACGTTACGAGCACCAAGGCAAGTTTTTTTTTTTTTTTTTTTTTTTTTTTTTTTTTGCTACAGTGTTTTTTATTTATTTCCTTTCTTGTTTCGCAAGAATCCTCTTTAACCCTTCAATGCAGACGCTCCCACCCGTGCTGCTACGCTATTTTGACGAGCTTCTTTCTCGGCGCGACGGCAAAGTGTATTGGGACGGCAACGACAAACGAGAGCTTGTCCTGGAAGCCCTCGCTTACGTTTCTGTTGGCAATTTTCAAGGTACGTTGCGAGCATATGTTCTTAGTATTTTACGATGCTCGACCATATTCTAAGTTCAGCCGTTTTTACAGAAACGTACGATGCGGTCTTTGCGCCTCTCGAAGCGAAGCTGCTCGACAACTCGGTCGCGTCCCAGCTGGACCTGCTCACGTTTTACACCCTGGTGCTGCGACACTGGGCCGTGTCGCTCGCGGCAGGAGACGGCCATGACGATAACGCGGTGGCGTCCGCGCCGGCCACTGGTACGAACAAAGGCGCCGCGTTGACGGCCTTTGTCCAACACGTAAATGGGCTCGTGCTCGTCGTGCTGCAAAATTCCATTTCCACGACGGGGTTGGGGCCGGCCGAACCAGGAGACCGGCCGTGGGGCGGCAGCGTGTCGACGCCGTCGGCGCTGGCGGTGCTCGCGTTCTACGACGAGGTGGTGGCCGTGCTGGCCCTGCGCCGCGACGACGTGCTCGCGCAGGTGCAGGAACTCATCCCGCCGCCCGCCGCGGTGTACACGCTGCACTTCCACCAGTCCGCCGCCGTCGCGTCGCGCCTGTACGCCGTCCTGGCCGCCTTTAAGAAAGCGCTGGAAGCCGCCATGGCGCGCAGGCCCGGCCGCGGCGGCGGGGCCGCCGGCCCCACGGCGACCGAACCGGTGGATGCGCCGTTGGCGACGTTGGCGCCGCAGCTGACGCCCCAGGAGCGCGCGCGCGTCAACCTGTTCAACGGCTTTCTCATGGACGTGTGCAACTGCCTGTGGCGGTCGCGGGCGTTTTCCGCGTCGGACACCAACGCGCAGGGCTGCCGCGTGCCGGGCGCCGTCGTGGACCGCCTCGCGGCGTACGTCCAGGGGCTCGACCGCGACCTCGCCCTGACGGCGGCCTTCAGCCTGTCGTACTCGCCCACGTTCTGCCTGCAGGCCGTGTCGCACCTGCGCGCGCTCGAGGAGGCGGCCCTGGACGGCGGCCAGCCGCTGCACCGCCGGCACGCGGGCCCTGTGACGCAGGCAGCGCTGGCGCAGCTGGCCAGCGGCGGCGGGCTCGACGTGAGCTGGCCAGCGTACCGGTCGGGCCTCTTGGTTTACCTGGAGCAGCACGGCTTTGGCGGCGTGTCGGCGCTGATGTACAACACGATGAAGAATCTGATGAACGCGCGGGCGGGACGGTGATGGAACAGCGTTTCTCACTCTCTTTTCAGGGTGGAAGGAATATCTGAAAAAATATGTTCAAACCCGTTTTCGATTAACTGTCTCGCATATAAACGACGAAATGGATTTTCATGGTCTCTTTGTCTGGCTGATGGATCGGCATTTACATGATCTAGAAGACCAGCTCCAGTGGCGGCCAAATAAAAACCGGATGGCCTCATACCACCCCACTATGATGAGTTAGTTATATCTGGACTACCAAAGTTCGCCTATCTCGGTGTTGCCTTTGATTGTACAAACTACGTCGAGCATTCCAGGAAAGGGACTGGCCATTGATTCGCTTTTTTTTTTTTTTTCAAAAGGAACGCTGAAAACACACAAGCAACTAAATCACAAAAGGACGACCAGAATGGCAGAAACAGCTTCGACGCCCACGCTGCCGCCAGCAGACGACACCGTCTCGTCGTCGTCACCACCACCAGCGCCCCCCCTGATCGAGGTCCACGACCTCACATACACGTTTCCCGACTACAGCACCGGCATCTCGCACATCACCCTCGACCTGCCCGCCGGCAGCCGCACGCTGCTGGTCGGCGCCAACGGCGCCGGCAAGACCACGCTCTTGCGCCTGCTCGCCGGCAAGCGCCTCGCGCCCCGGGACAGCATCCGCATCGGCGGCGTGGACCCCTTTTCCCGCGGCCTCGAGGGCGTCACGTACCTGGGCCTCGAGTGGGTCCTGAACCCGGTCGTCCGCCGCGACATTGGCGTCGACGAGCTGCTCGCCTCCGTCGGCGGCGACGCCTACCCGGCGCGCCGCGACGAGCTCGTGGCCGTGCTCGACATCGACACCGCCTGGCGCATGCACGCCGTCAGCGACGGCGAGCGCCGCCGCGTGCAGCTCGCCATGGGCCTGCTGCGGCCCTGGCGCGTGCTGCTGCTCGACGAGATCACCGTCGACCTCGACGTGTGGACGCGCGCCCAGTTTCTCGGCTGGCTGCGCCGCGAGTGCGAGCGCCACCCGGACCGCGCCGCCGGCCTGCCGCCGCCCACCATCGTCTACGCGACGCACATCCTCGACCACCTGGCCGGCTGGCCCACGCACCTCGTGCACATGCACCTGGGCACGGTGCGCGAGTGGGGCCCCGCGGCGCGGTTCCTCGACGACCCGGCGTACTACCGCGCGCGGGTGCCCGCCGACGCCGTGGTGCTGGGGGCGTCGGGCGGCCGCGACAACCACGGCCAGCAGTCGTACTACCAGCTGGGCGCGTCGGGCAACTCGCGCCTTGGCGACCTGGTGCTCGCGTGGCTGCGCGACGACCTGCGGGAGCGTGGCCCACGCAGCCAAAACCGGCTGCGCGGACCCGAGGGCCTGACGTACGCGGTGGGCGGCCTCGGCGGGTACGGGCAAGAGGTGTGGTTCACCGAACAGGAAGACGCCAAAAAAACGGCAAGAGTAGAGAAAGAAGGAACAGCGGAACGTCAATAAGCTTTCTAATTTTCATTTTTCTCTATTTAACATTAAGCTTCATAGCATAATCTTCAACAGATACCCAGCAATTTCCTTGACAAGCAGGCAGAACGTGCAAAAAGACCGCACGTGGGAATGGCATAAGAGCAGGAAGAAAGATAAATTGGAACGCTTCTAAATTCGCTTAAAAAAAAAACCGCTAGTGCTGCATTTGAAAGCCTGATCATCGTTTTCTTGTTCATATCCTTACATGCCTTACTCAAGATTCTTCTTGATGCCCGGATGCACCCCCTCCAGAATTTCCAGTAGCTCGGTGAACACACGCTTTTGCACCTCCGCGCCCTTTTCGGACGTGACATAGGCGCTCGTGTGCCAGACTTCGGCCGCGTCCATGTACGTGCCGTGCGTTTCGGGGCCGGCCGCCGCCGCGGCTACGAGCGTGCGGGCGCCCATTTCGGCCGTGCGGCCCATCACGAACAGGCTCACTTTCATAAACGGACGAACAAAGGCGGGCATACCACGGAAGAGCTCCGTGCGGCAGAAGCCCGGGTTGAGCGTGTTGAGCGTGACGGGGACGTGGTTCGCATCCAGCACCTTGGCGAGTTCGCGCACGGCAAACACCTCCAAGAGCTTGGACACGTTGTAGCGGTCGTGGCTCATCTTGGCCGGGTCGCGGAAGTTGGCAAAGATGGACGGCTCGTTGGCTTCGACAAAGCGGGCCTATGATGTCAGTGAACAATAGAGAAAAAAAAATAACGAAAAAAAACGCACAAAGTAGTGGGCGTCCGACGACACAATGGTCAGCCGTGGGCGCACATTGTACCGGGCCGCCGTGCGCCGCAGCACGGGCAGCAGCAGCAGGGCCATCAGGAACGTCGAGAGCACGTTGACGGTGATGGTGCTCTCGTAGCCCTCGCGCAGGGCAAAGTCGGCCGTGGCGAGGCCGGCGTTTTCGACGACGGCGTCGAGGCGGTCGAGCTCGCGGGCGGCGCGCGCGCAAAACGCCGCCACGCTGGCAAAGGAGCCAAGCTCCACCTCCCAGGCGTCCAGGCGGCAGGCAGCCGCCCGGTCGGCCGGCAACGCGGCGCGGATGGCGGCCACGGCGGCCTCGGCCTTGTCGGCGGAGCGGCAGGCCACGACGACGCGGGCGGCGCCCAGGCACGCAAAGTGGCGCGCAGCCTCGCGGCCCAGGCCGACGTTGGCACCGGTGACGATGATGGTCTGGCCAGCAAAGTGGTCCGGGCTCGGCAACGGGATGGTGTGCCACTGGCCCCAGAGGGCGTGCAGGGCGAAGCCGGGCCTACGCGGAAGAAAAAAAAAGTCAGACAAAAGAAACCAAGAACTCTGGACGCAGCAACGGCAAGATCAGAGAACACACTCACATCCACAGAGCCATGGTGTAGTTTGGTTCCGTCAAAATTGAGAAGATGTGCTGTTGGCGTGAGGGAGCAGCCATTGCTTTCTCGTGAAACCGAGACGGCAAAGCCGAAACGGGCATGGTCGCGATGGGGGTGTATTTTATGTATGCATGCAACACAAATCGTTGATGAGTTTCTCTATTATGATTAGTCATGCGTACAGGGTTTTAACCGCCTGCCGCTGGGTCTACCAGCGAGATCATCATAACTCTCCCGGCGGTGACGGCGAAGCAAGCAAGCAATTCCAAAGGTTGTCCCACGGACGTCTCGTCCTGCGAAAGCAACGTCTTGCGCTCTGCGAATGGACTATTTTCTGGACGATGTGAAATGTGAAAAGATGTAAAACAGCGCGTGTGGAACCAGACGATAGGCTTTGCTGTAGATACTGTTCCAGAATAAAGCCCCGTCCTGCGCGGATAGAAAAACCGGTTGTGTTCCGAGATGGTGATGAGGCGCAGCTTCTCCTCAACGTCGAGAAGGCCTTTCCAGCTGCGTTTCGTCCAGCCCAAGCCCGGCTTCACTTCGTAAAACACTCGTAGACTGCATAGATCGTAGGTTCACGCCTGCCTTCACCACGTGGACAGCCGCGCCGCCAGGAACTGCATGATCGGCAGAAACTCGTCGCGGTTCCGCGGCATCCCGTTGTCGTCGTCGCGCGCGCGCCGCCACCGCACCAGCTGCACGGATGCGAACCGCTCGCGCAGCAGCGCCGCCGTCTCGGCGGACACGGCGTCGCCGCCGGCCGCGCCGCACACCAAGAGCGGCGTGGCCAGGCGCGGAGCCGCCGACGTCGTGCCCATGGTCACGGCCGAGGGCAGCGCGGGCCCGATGGCCACGATGCCCTTGAAGGTCGTGTCTGGTGTCGTGTCTGGCGTCGTGCCTGTCGGCATGCCCGAGGCCGTCGTCGTCGTCGCCGTCGCCCCCGCCGCCGTACGCGCCGCCAGCGCCAGCGCAAAGGTCCCGCCCTGCCCGAAGCCGAACAGCAGCATGTCGCTCCGGCGCCAGCCGCACCGGCCGACGAGCACGTCCCGGATGAGGCGCCCGTCCACGGCCCGTACCGCCTGGTCGAACCCCGGGTCGTCGTCCAGGTCGTGGCCGTCCGGGCCGCCCCGCAGCGCCAGGTCGTCGCCCCAGTGGAAGTGCTGCGGTCCGCGGCCCAGATCCAGATCGGCGTCGCCGCCGCCTCCGCCGGACACCAGCGACGGCGGGACCACGCTGGTGCCGCGTACGGCGACGGCCAGCACGCCCGGCAGGTTCATGGCACGGGCAAAGTCGGCAAACGGCCGCTCGGCGTCGCCCAGGCCGTGGAACAACAACAAAATCGCCGTGGTCGAGGCCGGGGGCTCGGGATAATGCAAGGCGACCGTGAGGTCCGGGGCCAGGCCCGCGAAATCGGTCTCGGTGGGCACGCGGGTCATCTGGACGGTTCGAGGAACAAAAAAAGGAATTAAAAGAAGAAAAGATTGGAGCGAGAAAACGTGAGGTGAAAGAATTAAAAAAAAAAAAAAAAAAAACCCGTGGTTTGGCGTCTGACAGGGAGGATTTCTCCGTCAGCTTACTTGCTTGTTATATCGATTTTGGTGGGGAAAAATGTAGAGATCGGCGGGACCGTTAGCAGCGTATAAATGCATTCCTGGCACACTTTAGGTGCAGCAATTGTAGCTCGAATTGTGCCCCCTATAAAAATAGATACCCCGTTCCCATTGCTATCCTATAGCTGCTATAAAACACACGCCACGCATCGTACAATCAAGACAAAACACGTACACAAAATACACATGAAAAACTCCCCTTCATCGACTTGTAGGCGCGCACGCACGCACGCACGCACTCTCTCCGTCGTCCCACACTTTGCGTACATAAACTGATCCACTACCGCCTCTTCTCGCCGTCCAGGTTGCGGCTACGCACGCGTGACGGGCCTGGCGGCATCGGCACCCACTCGCCGTCGGCCGTCCAGATCCCCGCCCGCGTGTAGTCGTCACTCTGGCTGCCCTCCATGTACGCAAACCGGAAGTACTCGTTGACCGCCGCGTCGGCCGGCCGCTCCCACACAAACACGTTCGACGCGCCGCTCGCAGGCAGGTCGTCAAAGTAGCTGCGAAAGCGCTCCACGTCGTTGACCAGCACGCTGATGCCGTCGTACCGCGGGCCCGGCGGCGGCTTCCAGCTAAACGAGATTGTGCTCGCGTTGGCTGCCAGCAGCGCGCTGCACTGGGCCAAGGTCGATGCGTCCGCGTCCGCGTTCGCACCGCCCGCCACAAAGATGCTGCGCAGCACGTTGCCGCCGGGCGCCCTTGCTGCCATTGTAGCCGCCGCCACCGTTGCATTGGCCATGTGGATCACGGGCGTCAGCAGCTCCGGAAGCGGCGAGCCCAGCTGCGCGTCGCCCTGCAGGGCCGCGGCCGTCTGCAGCAGCGCGTCCCAGCCCCAGCGCGCGACCCCGTTGATGAACAGGCCCATGAGCAGACCCTGGTACAGCAGGGCGGGCCGCGTCTGCATGCTCGTGCCGGGCAGGAGAAGCAGCGCCAGGATGTAGTGGTGGATGCGCAGGCTCAGACCCGGCAGCAACAGGCAGATAATGAGCCCCGCACCGAGCAGCGCGTACAGCTGCAGATACTTGCGCAGCCGGCCCTCCTGGCGGAAGTACCACACCTGTGAGACCACGATGCCCGTGAGCACAATGACAATGATGCTGAGCGCCGCCTTGGCGCCGGGCTGCTGGGCCAGGTCGTGGGGCGTCAGACGCTGGATCGGGATGGCGTCAAAAGTGTAGTTGCCGAGCGCGCCGACCCAGCAGGCGCCCAGCCACAGCACTGTCTTTTCGATCTGCGCCGTCAGCCCCGTCAGCGTGCGCCGCACGCCCATCTTGTCGAAGATGACCCAGGCGACGAACGCGGCCGGCAGAAACTTGCCGACGATGTTGGAGAGGAGGGCGGGCACGGTCGTGTGGGGCGGCGGATCGGACGCGAGGCCGACGTGCCAGAACAGGCCCGTGAAGATGCTGAAGAAGAACAGGGCCGGGTCCGTCACGAACAGCGACAGCACGGTCGAGAAGGCCACCGAGACGGCCAGCAGCGTCCAGCGCGAGTCCTGCGAGCCGGGGCACTCCACGCCCTCTTCAAACGTGAACGCCAGGGGGAAGTACGAGTCGAACCCGACGCTCTTGATGCCGTGGCGCGAGGAGGCCACGAATTGGCTCTGCTGGCCCACCAGCTTCACGACGCCGCAGCCGCCGCCTGCGTTGGTGACCACGCCCGCGTGGATGGCCGCGCTGCAGATGAACGAGTCGCCGCGGTAGATGGGCTGTTGCGTGTCGGGCTTGCTGCTGCCGCTGCTGCCGCTGCTGGTGGTGCTACCGGCATCGCCAGACCCGGGTCCGCCGACCACCAGCGTCTGGTACACCACCTCTTGGTCGCCCACGGCGCGCGGGTTGAGCACCTGGTAGCTGGCGCAGCTGGCCGGGCACCGAAAGGCAAACCCGCTGTTGTTGAAGGGCCGGCAGTCGCTGCCGTCGAGGCCACACATGTTGCCCGGGACCCAGTACGTGTTGCCGCAGCCAATGTCGCCGGGCGCGCCCCACTCGGCGATCTCGCCGGCCACGATGCTGTGGCGCATCACGAGGGCAAAGGTCAGCAGCCAGAGGGCCAGCCACCCAAACACCAAACCGCGGCGCCACCACCACCGGGACCGCGGCGTCGGCGATCGCTGCAGCAGCCGGTCCAGCAGCTTCAGGGGCGCATGTTGAACGACCGGCAGGAGCGGGTCGATGGTAAAGGCGTGGGCGTCGGACGGGCCGCGCGTCCACCGGACGGTGGGGGTCCAGACGCGGCGCACGGGGTACGGCACCCACTTCCAGTGCTTCCACGCACCCTCGTCCTGCATGAAGCGCGGCGTCGGCGGTGCGTCGTCGTCTTCTTCGAGCTCGGTCAGGTTGTCGTCGTTGTCGTCGTCGTCGTTCTCCTCGAAAACGCCACCGGCGGCGGCCGAGGGCGGGGAGAGGGCGCGGCGGCGTTGCTGCTGTCGGCGGCTGCGGTCGTTCGCCGCCACGGGAATGTCGCTGTCCGTCACGGCGTCGGCAGCAATCGTCGCCTCCGACGAGGCCGAGCCTTCCGAGAACGATTGGGCCCCGCGCGGGTTGGCGTCGACGTCGATGAACGTCTCTTGCAGGGCGTCGTTGCCTTCGCCCATGTCTGCGATACTTTGAGGGAGAAATGGATTTGTGTCCGAAGATTGGCTTGATTGACGTCTCCCAGAACAACAGCAACGGAAAGATATCGATCCAAATAAAAAGAAACCCGCTGCAGACGACTCGAGAGCGTTGAATGGCAAAACCGCAATTTAAGCGGTAAACCCTTCGGCGCCTAAAGATGGGCAAAAGCAGGCCTTCCCCCTCGAAGAAAGAAACGATAGAAATATACGAAGGGGAAGGGATTGCTCAAAACAAAAACAAAAAGGGAAAGTAAAAGGAAAAGAAATAAAAAGAAAACAAGGCGAAAAGACGAAAAGACGAAGAAGCCGATCCCTCAAAAGGAGAAAGACGACTAACTGCCTGTTCCTTGGCGCCCCGAGACAGCCGCCGCTTTGCAATCACTTTCGAAACGGCTGGTACGTGCCGTAAACAGCAGCGAATACGACGTTGGCGGTGGGTGCGTGGGTTGAACCAAAGATCGAGGGCGGTTGAGGCACGGTTCCGGCTTTGCTTGGTTGATGGGAATATTTTGTTTCGCAAAATGAGGAACAAAGGGGGACGCCAAAGCCGGAAGGCGGCGTAGTAAGCCGGAAGGGAAGAGAGTGACAAAACCTGGTGGAATGCATGCGTTCGGTCCCGCAGCCCAGCGACGGCAGGCGCGGCCCACGAACAGACGCTACAAAGTAACACATGACGACGCCTATTTTATTTTATTATTACTGTTCGTCCGTACTTTCCTACTCGGTTTTTCTGTCCCGTATTACCTACCAAAAAAGGGAGCGTGGCGGTCTACTCGCTGTGATTGGCCCGAGCTCCAGTTCGCCCCACCCCCTCCAAGGGCGGGCCGTCCAGTGCGTTGGCAGCGGCAAGCTATGTACGAAGTACTCGCGCCTTCCCTGTAAGACTCAGCCTGATTTTTATCCCATATGTAATTTTGCAGGTGTGACGGCTATTTTGATCAACAACCACCACGGCCTCCCCTTTAGGCTACGCTTTGGCCACGTGCTGCCGGATGCGGTCCGGGTTTTGTCCTGCCGTCTGACCGACACCGGCCATGACCTCCGGCGCGCCGCGGCCTGCCGACGACCCGGCCATCGCCATGCCACCGGCTCCGTTGCCATCGTCCTCGTCCTCATCACTGCCATTGTTTCGTCTTCTTAAGACAACCGCAACCGCCGCGGCAACTAGCAGCAGCCCGGCCGGTGCACTTCCACGGACCGGCCCCCGTCTGGGCAGCCTCGCTCTGCCCGGCCGCCGGCCCGTGGCAACGCCCAACTTCTTCGCCGTGGCGTCGCGCGGCGTTGTTCCCCATGTGACGCCCGACAATGCGACCCGCTACAACGTCTTTGACGGGGCCTACATGGCGTTGGAAGACTGTGCGTTTGTCTTTTTGTGTTTTTTTTCTTTCGGTCTGGCTCTGTTCTTTTGCTCACAGAGCGATGCTCCTAGTTATCGAGGCCGTCCCCCTCCACCCAAACCGCACGCCTCCCATCTATGAGGCGCCCGAGCCGCCAGCTACCGCAACCATCCCCCGGAGCAGCCGCCTTCACAGCTACACCGCTCTGGCCCCCTCCGCCGTCTCCGTCCTCGCTCCCCGTCGCCACCCGGCCGCCGCCTCCCATCTCGGCAACGGCCCCAACCACATCTCCATTGTCACCTCCACGGGCTTTCAGAAATTGACCGTCGATGGCTACCGCGCCGCCATCGACACGCTGCGGCCCGACATCGCCGTCTCCATCGCCGACTTGACCTACGGCATCGACGCCACCTCGGCCGCGGCCGTGCCCCACCCCAGCGCCAAGCGCGCCGTGCGCATGGCCGAGCGCACCGAAGACTGGCTCAACGTGTTCTGCCGTGACGGACTGGCTGACACCACGCCCACCCGCGTCTTTGCGCCCACCTTGCCCGTCGCCTACGCCATGCAGTGGCAGTACCTCAACCGGCTGGCCGAACTCGTCCCACCAGGCGACGACCCCGACAGCAGCGATGAACCCAAGATGGCCCTCTCGGGCCTGGCCGTCTACGACGTTGACTTGTTGCCCGACCTCGACGCCGACTACGCCACCACCCTGGCTCCGCTTCCGCGCCTGTCGCTGCATCCGGCCCCGACACCGCACCACATGCTGCGGCAGATTGCGCTCGGCGTGGACGTGCTGCTTCTGCCGGGCATCACGGCGGCGTCCGAGCAAGGCCTGGCATTCACCTTTGTGTGGCCGCCGCCGACAGCCGTCGAGGCCACTGGAAGAGGAGGAGGAGGAGAGGAGATGGAGCAGCAGCCACTGGCGATCGACCTCAGCGACCCGGCACACAAGACCGCGCTCGCGCCGCTCGCGCCCGGTTGCGCCTGCGGTGCCTGCGCCGCGCACCACCGCGCCTATGTGCACCATCTGCTGGACGCGCACGAGATGCTCGCGTGGACGCTGCTGCAGATCCACAACCACCACGTGGTGGCGACCTTTTTGAGCGGCGTCCGCGCCACGCTGGCCACGGAGCAGGAGAGCGGCGCCGACGGCGCTGCTGCCACGTTTGCGGACCTGGCGCGTCGCTTTGCGGCGGCCTACGAGCCGGCGCTACCCGCCGGCCAGGCGACACGGCCGCGCGTCCGCGGCTACCAGGCGACGACCAACACCACGAGCGGACGGCAAAACAAGCCCGCGTGGGGCCGACTGGACGACGTGGCCGTCGGGCCACAGGCGCCCTAGGTTGGGACGACCAAAAAAAACGTTCCGGCTAAGAAGCCGAGGCACCCACCGAACCAGAGAAACGATGTCAACGAATTAGGAGTATAAAAGGGGCTGGAGTAACCTGGGAAGCAATAAAGGAGAGTCATTCATCGGAGTTGGGAAAAGGAAAGATTTTCACGACTTGCTATTTAGACTCAGTCCATCGTTTCTCGTGAAACCAGATTAAACGATTTTGAAACTTTGCGCTTTTAGTTGTTGATTCTCGCACACTCCAAAATATGTGTGCAGATGATGCTGTGCTAAACTCTATATCCTATCCGTCTCCCTTGGACCGCCACTCGCATTACGATGCAAGGTCGGGCTGGGGACTTTGCAAATCAATGACCTTCTTGGTCTTCTTCTTCTTCTTGGGTTTCACCACAGCCGCCTCCATGGACGGCGCGGATGCGCCCTCGTCTCCAGGTGCCGCCACCGTTTTCTTTTTCTTCTTCTTCACGACCGTTGCGGTGCCTTGTCCGGCTTCTTCGTTTCCTTCATCCGCGCCATATGCGGTGCCGTCTCCTGCTGCGTTCCCACTTTTGGCCTCCGCAGCCGGGGTCGCCTCGGTCGCCGCGGCCGCCTTCTTTGTTTTCTTTGTTGTCGTCGCAGCGGCTGTTTCCGCCGCCGGCGACTTCTTCTTCTTCGTCTTCTTCGTCTTCGTTGCCACCACAGTCCCTTCCACGGACACGCCCTGGGCCATCTGCACCCGCTCGTTGGCCCGCTGCATCTCCAGCCGCCGCTTCTCAATCTCCTTGAGCGCCTGCGCCATCTCGGCGTCCGCCCGCTGCTGCCGCTCGTAGTCGTACGCGCTGACCGCCGGCCGTGCCCCGCCGCCGCCGCCGTCGTCGTCGTTGAGGCTCAGCGCGCCAATGTGGCTCGAATCCACCTGCAGCAGCGACGGCTTCGCCTTTTTGCCCCGCGGTGGTTTGTGCTGCTGACGCGGCCGGCTGCCGCTGTCGTTGGAGGACGCCGTCTCGAAACCGTCGTTGCGCGGCGTGGACCGCCCGCTGCTGCCCGTCGCCAGCGTCTCGTCCGCGGCCACCACCATCTTGGAACGCGCACGTGACGGGGCCGGCGCCGGTGCTGGTGCCGGTGCCGGTGGCGCCGCACGTTGTTCCAATGGCGGCTGGCTCGGGCGGCCTGGTGGGGCCGTCGCGGCCTTGGCGCCGCCGCCGCCAAGCGTTTGGAGATCCAGTTGCATCACCGGAATCGCGTCAATGTCGAGATCCTGGCCGTTGGCATTCTGCAGAATGTCGTGAATCGGCGTCGACGTGCGCTCGGCTCGCGCCCCATTGCCCAGGGGGATGTAGAACGGGTCATCCCGGTTCCGCTCGTCGCGTTCCGCCCTGCGCCGTGCCAGAATGTCTGCGTCGAGGTAGGCCTCTTCATCCGGCCTTTGCTGCTGGTACGAAGAGGCGGAGGCAACGGCGCGTTGTTGTGATCCGTCCTGCAGGCGGTTGCTGGCCGGCGGCTCGACGACCGTCGCCGACGAGATGTGCGACGGCGCCGGCCGTTGATGGTAGTACGCCTCAAACTCGTCGTCGGCTTCCTCGGGCAAACTGACCTGGTCGGCCTCCGCCAGAAGCGCGTTTAGGTTCGGATTGATGGGCTCGTCCAAGTCCAGCCCGTTCGGTAGCGGGACGTTTAGCTGCGCGCCCTTGGCCACCGAATTGAGCTCCCAGCCGCGGAACAGCGACGGAATGGCTTCCGTCAGGAGCAGCGGCGGGTCCTGTTGCTCGTCGCCAACGTCGCTGCCGCCGCCGCCGCCGCTGGACGCCGGCTGCGCAGACACGGCTTCGGCTGCCAGCTTCAACAGCTCTGAAAACTCCACGGCCCGTTCCTGCACTTCGAGGCTCGGATGCTGGCACAGCGGCTCGAGCACGTGAATGATGCGGGCCATCAACAGCGCGACGGTCGACTTGCGTTCGGCGGTCCACGCGACGCGGTCGTCCCCCGCGATCAAGGCGAAGAGCTTGACGGCCGATTGCAGGCAAGTTGCGAGGACCTCGGCGACGCTGATGCGCGGAAGGAGCTGCAAGAGGTTGGACAGGGTGTCACCCGCCGACGGCAAGAACGGCGCATATTCACCAACGATCCACGCGATCGGCTTCAGCGCTGTCGAATTCACCTGGGGAGCCACGGCCGCGCTCGCCCCCGTACACAGTTGTGTCACGACGGCGTCCGCCGCCCGCACTGCGGCCGGTCGCATAACGTGCACTTTGACGGCCACGTTGCGCAGCTCGTTGCCGATTTTCTCAGCAATCCCCGCCGCCGACGTTGACTGGTGCAACCCTCCATACGTGCTGTCGCCGTCCAGGTCGCCGCCGCCGTCGCCCGCCTGCGCAGATGGTGCCGTGCGCAAGAGCTGGGTCAAGACGTCAATATACCAGTCAAAATCCGTTAGGTGGCCGTAATTGTCCCGCGAGCACATGGACAGGACACGGTTGATGACGCCGACTTTGTAGTCTTCCGGAAGCGGCGCCTCCTGGTTCTTCGCCTGACGCGCAGAACTGGCCGCCTCCGTTTCGTCGTCCGAATCCGCCCGGAACTCGATCTGCCGGACTTCGACTGGTTTCCGCGGTTCCGCCGACGACGACTGCTTCAGCTGCCGCATCAGCCGGCCAACAATCGACACGAGGTTGTCGCTGCTGACCATACCCTGAACAAGATCAAGCGCTTGGATGCGGATAGTGATGTCGGGGCTGTCGATGCACTCCATGATCACGTCTTCCTGTTGGGCCACCAGAAATGGATGTGTAGCCACAATCTTGTTGAAGGCAAGAAGCGCCACATATTTCACTAACATGGTCAGAACACGTATGAATCATACAAAATACGAAAGAAATAAGAAATAAGAACACGCAAATAACAACGTACGGTTCGGATCGTCGTCAATCGTGACCATCTCTCGTAGCTTTGTCACACAAAGGGAGGCAATCTCCTCCCTCCCCGTCGTGTCGTCGTCGCTGCCGAGAATGCCCCCCTGAATTATGCCGTTGACGCATTCGTACAGCAACGACATGGCCATGGTGGTGCGGATGATGTCTGTGAGTGGGGGAAGCAGTTTGCGAACCAGGCGTGGTTCCAATGGCGTGAGAGTTGCGAACTAACAAAGTGTCAGTTGGTTTTACTTTTTTACACGTTTAAACAACCAAATCCCAAAGCACCTCAGGTTTGTGCAAACGGGGTCCCTTACCAGCTTGATGAGCTTGATGGCCATCCAGTTATTACCGCCATCGACCAGAAGCTCAAACAACCGCGGCGCAAGCGGTAGGAAATCGTGCGGCCGGCGCCACCCCAGCTCGCAAATCACGTTCACAATGGCGGCTGTGACGCTGGGATCCTCCGACGTGTCCATCAACCGCTCCTTGATCTGGGGCCAGGCGGCCCGGAGCGTCTCCGGATAGACGAGCGCCATGCGGTAGAGCGTCACGATGGTCTTCTTGCGGATGACGCGGTGCGAGTGCTTGAGGCGCGGCAGCAGGTCGGGCAGCACCGACAGCGCCAGGGACGGCGTGATGACGTGCGGCAGCGTCGCGATGGGCAGCTGGATCGTGACGGGCGAGGTCGCGCTCAGGTCCTTTTTGAGGAGGTTGGTCGCCAACATAAGCACCTCCGTGTCCGACCGGAAGCTCTGCACGGCGGCCAGGTAGCCGATGCGTTTCTGGTGCAGTTTCTGCGAGGACATGACCTCGAGCACGTGGAAGGACGCCCACGACATGTCGTGGCCGACCATCTCGAGGTACACGAGCTTGAGCAGAGCCGTGGCCTTGACGTCCATGTCCTGGCTGCGCACTTCGGTGCGGCATTCTTTCAGGCAATTTTGTATGTACGCCTTTTCGTTGCCCTTGTGGTGCCGCAGGCCCCGGATGAGGTCCAACAGCGACTTTTCGAACCTGCCAAACGAGGACGCCCTCTGTTAGAAACAAAGAGCCCAGCAGAATTTAAGGAGGAACGCAAGCCGCTTACATCTTGCTCCGCCAACCCAGGAGTACCAAAGCTTTCTCCCTCCCCAATGTGTCACTATGTCGGTTTGTTCCCTTTCTGCGTTTTGCTTCTAGGCAATTCCGCCCAACACGGAGGAGCACTTCTCTTCAGCTGCAACGGAGGACGGGTTCGGATCTCGAGAAAGCGAAGACGACGAGCAACGCGGTACAAGGTCGGCGCGCATCTTGCGTGGTTTCTGCGCCGCGTTTTCGTTCTTCCGTTTCACCTGGCCATAGCCTCGATAACAAAAAAACAGCAGGTCAAATGTGCTCGGGTTGGTTGTGCTTTGGCTGAAGGGAGGATGGTTGAGAGAGTCGCAGGTTTAAGCAGCGACTTTTGCTCACGCAGCGAAACCGCGCTCGTCGTTATAGCGTCTTCGTCTACAGAATATAGTGGCATGGCACCCCACGTCAATACAGTGCGAGCTATGAGCATATCACCTGAAAATATGGCGCTCTAAAATGATCTGCGCACTGTCTAAGAGCTCACCGTAGAGAAATTGCTGCGTAAGCAAAAACGAGACCAAAGCTCCTTTCCTAGGAGCCAGGAGACAACCTACCACCAACGCAACGCGACAGCGGCCACCTCTCCAACAGTACGTCAAGCGGTGCATAAGACGAGCATCCCATCTCCAAGCGATCTCTCCCCTGTTTCCTTGTTAGCTGTCTTCCGTCCTCGGCGCCTCAAGGAAAGACCGTGGCCAACAACCCAAGAATGACGCCCTCTCTTCTTCACCCGCCGAGCCACCTGTCGCCGGCCGAGGCTCTGTGGCTGTCGCAACGTGCCCCCGACGTGCTCTCGAGCTTACCCAGCGCCGGCAGTTCGTCGATCCTGCGATCGGTTGTGGCGCCCGCGGAGACGGCTGAGACATGGTTGATATACGAGAACCTGCTGATGTCCTGTTTGCGGACGGGCGACATCGAGTCGGCGCGCGAATGCATCCGGAGGCTGGTCGGCCGCTTTGGCGAGGACAACGACCGGGTGATGGCCCTGGAGGGCCTGGTGCGTGAGGCGGAGGCGCCCGACGACAAGGCGTTGCTACAGGTCCTCAAGGACTACGAAGAGATTCTGAAAGAGGACGACACGATTGTGGTAGGTGGTTGAGGTTGTGCGCTGCGGGTGACCGCTTTTTTTTTTTTTTTTTTTTTTTTTTTTTTGCTATACATATTTCAGGACATAGACGACGAACACCAAAGCTGACAGATTGGCCCTCTCCACCCGTCGAATAGCCCATTCACAAACGGCGCGTTGCCCTGCTGCGGTCCCTTGATAAGGTCCCCGAAGCCGTCGCCGCGCTGATCGCTCTGCTGGACTTCTCGCCCACCGACGCCGAAGCCTGGGCGGAGCTCGCGGACCTCTACCTGTCGCAAGGGCTGTACGCGCAGGCGATCTATGCTCTGGAGGAGGTTCTGGTGTTGGCGCCCAACGCCTGGAATGTGCGTTGTCTCCTTGTCCCCGTTGTTTTATTTTCGTTCGATTTTTCTGCGTTTCGTCTGCCTGTCGTTCCCATGCTCTCTCGGTTCTTACTGGAAGCCTTGACTTATTTCGTTTCGCTTTTGTAGATGCATGCTCGCTTAGGCGAGGTCCGATACATGGCAGCAACGACGGCTGCAGGCGGCGAGGCGGCGTCCACGAAGCACGCTGCCGAATCGTTGAAGCGGTTCTGCCGGAGCATTGAGCTTTGCGACGACTATTTGCGTGGTTACTACGGCCTCAAGCTCGTAAGTGCAGACCATTTCCGCTTTTTTCATTCTCTCTTTTTTTTCTCTTTCTTCTCCGTCAACGGTTCTCCACTGTCGTGCGTTGCTGCCGGCTGTACTGCGCTTCTTGCAGCAGAAGACAGGCAGTACTGCAGAAAAGCTTGCAGATGCAGACGCGTCGTTTTAGGCAGTAGACTCTGCCTTTGCATCTATTTCCGCTCGTCTGCCGTGGCTGTTGTTATTGTCTATTATTTTTGTTGTTGCTGCTGCTGCTGCTGCTGCTGTTGCTGCGTTTGCTCTTCTGCTGCTACGTTTCATTCGCTTTGCTGTGGACGCTCGTCAAGGTTACAGCACAGACCGATGCAATACAAGAACTGACGCCTTTGTCGCCCTGTTTTTTTTCACGGTTAGGTAACGGCACACATCCTTAAAAACCCTGCAAAGCCGTTAAAACAGTCCAACAACAACAACGACGGAGACGACTTCGCCCTGCCGGATACTGCCACCGTACAACGGTTAGGTCAACTGGCCACAGAAAAACTGTCAGAAATCGTGCGGCGCAGTTCGGCCAAGGAGCCGCATTGGCGTGGTTACGATGAGGCAGAAATTGCGGCTGCACGCGAGCTCTTGTCGGACGAGGCGACATTAATTGTTCGATGATTCATCAGCAAGAGCGAACATTGTAAGGGGCCCGGCCACATGTTTCTCTTTTCTTCTACACTCTCACAGGGGGGGCTCGTCTAGCATAGACCCACTACTGAGGGCCCCTTTTTATTTGTCTCTTTGTTTTTTCCCTTAAGCGTGTCCGGCTTCTTCTCGTCTTCCTTCTTTTTTTCTTTCTTCCTCCATGCAAGGCCGATGATGCAAGTTCCAGTGACTTCGTGGGCATGCCGGCCTGGCTGTGGAACGGCTCGGGAGGAGACAAGAGGACGCTCGTCACAAGGGGAGCCAGACACGCGACGGCAAAGGACGAGGCGCAACAGACGGTCCAGAATGCTCAGCAAAACCTGCTGTGGCAAAAACGAGGGGAAGAAAACGTGGTGGGAACAAGCCGGCGCGATCTAGCGAAATTAAAACAGTCGGGCGTCGGCGTTGGGCTTTGTTGGGTCTGGTTTCGTTACCTGAAATTCGTTTCCCAAAAAGGAATTGTATGTTTTGTAGAAGAGCCTGCCTATGTATATATGCACGAACATATGGGTATATTTTTCGCGAATGCACACGCAGATCACCACCACCACCAAGCAGTAGCAGCAAAATACGTGCTAGGTACTAAAAGAGCAGTTCTGCCTACACCGTCTCCACTGCCGAGGATATCGTACAGAGCATGATGCATATTCTACGAATATGCGGACCCATTCGCCGGACGTGGCTCCAGTGGGAAAAGACAGGCTGAGTGGGGAATTCAAGCCATTGGGGGGGAGTACTGGACGTTCTACATGTACATGCTGTCTATATTGTGACGTATTCCGTACCTGTAGCATGTACGTACACACTCGTAGCACACGATGCGGTTAGTGAATACTACGGTCGCCTTACGATGGCTACGCCGATCTGGATTTGGTGGGCTTTTCTACACAGTCCTAATTTTTGTAAGGCGATCTTGGGTGTGCGTTGTGCTGATGCCCGGCGAATGGGTTGCCAGCAATTTGCTGATTTCAACGCCTTTGTTGACGCCCAATCGGAGTCTGCATCTCTGCATGCCTCGCACCCCAAATGCTGTATTTTTTTTTCTAGGTGCATATGTAAAGGACCTGGATTTGGCCTTAGCGGGAGAGGAACAAGGGGGAACTACAGCAAACACGAAAACAGAAACAAGTCGGACCTACGAGGGCTTTGCTATCGTTTGTCGCTCAATTCCCTTCTCATCGTGCCTGCTTCTCGTCTTGAGGTCATGCAAGGTGAGCTATGCAACCATCACCGTGTATTCTGTGGAGCGAAAGTTTTCTACTGATAACAAAAACCGTACGAAGTATGCCCCATACGGATGCTTGATGTAACTGACTTGTTGAACATAACAGATCAGATCTCCCATTTCGACAATGCCTAGTTGCCTGGAGCCATTGAGCGTTACTCTCGTATTTACAATGCTGGTTATTCGCCAAACAATGTCACCCACTGGCTTGGCCTCACAATGGTCTTGCAACAATATGACAGAGCAACACTATGCGGTGCAAAGGCAGTTGTTTGCTCGTATTTGCTCTCAATCATTTACAATATCTCTTGCCCTGCAACGACTTGCATGTGCCCAGGCCAGTCTATGCTGGACAAGACTCTCGGCCGCGGACGGCCTCGTTCTTTTGTCGACTTGTGGCTCGATTTGTCTCCGTGACCCAACTGAGAACATCACCGCCCCCACCCCCTACCCCCCATATAAGCCACGCCATGCGTTGCGTTATGCACTGTAACTTACTCCTGTATTCCGACTTTTCTGTGCAATGACAGATCATAAAAGGAGAGACGTTGTTGTTTACGTGAATGAGTTCCTTGGTTGGAGGTTAGAATTCTGGTCAGTTGGTTTTGGCTTACTAATTTATGTACTACTTGCCAACAACGGACACTAACTGGGAAGGCCCGTTGCCGGTTCCCGATTGGCTGGGCTAGACTTGTAGTGCGATAATTTGCAGTGGTGTTGTTGTTGTTGATGTTACGGCTTTTGCCAGGTTTAAGACGGTTTTTGGCTACTTAGTACAGCGTTTGTCCTAACTGAAACTGTCTCACTAGATAAGCCGTAACAAAGTAAGGGCTCTCTTTGCCCCGGCAACCGTTCGGACGTCGTTTAAAAAAAAAAAGGAACACGAAAACTAGAACAGGCCAGTGTAAGAGTCGCTAGAAGATAAAAACAATCATTGTTTAGGTTCTTAATTTTTTTCATATATATTTAGATAGATTCTCCTAGTTTTGTCGTTTTCTTTTTTTCTTCGGTGTACCTTCCGCTTTTAGACTTGATAAAAGGCCCATCGTCCTTACTTTTTTTGCACGTTCAATTCGGGAAGGAGTAACTGCGAATTAGGAAGCAGCGGCCCATTGCAACAGTCCTGCGAACTTGTTCACGAGACCCACAACCCTATCCTCTTCCACCTTTTATTTTTTCCCCTTTTTACAAACGCCTTTTTACAAACGACAAAACAACAATCAACATCACCGGCTTCACCTTTTGGCTGTCAACCCAACGGCACCCTCCAAACCCGATATACCACGCCGATCGCTACCTGTCAAAGCCCCTTGCCAGCTACCGTACCTAGCCTGGTGTCGTTTGCAAAGCCCCGTCCATCGCGATATATGGGCCCACAATCGACAACAGGGGGCCATTTCAAGGCTGTACATTAGCATAGGACTCTTTCTCTGTCGTCTGCCATCCTTCTTGCGGGCTAGAACCACCAAGAGAAGAAGGTAAGAAACCCAATCCGTTCTTTGTCTCCGTGGTCGTTCTTTGGGGGTCAACACTTTGCCATCCTTTCCTTGCCGCAACTCGCCGGTTTCCTTTACCACGCCCCTTGCTTGCCTCGTCGTTTTTTTTTTTTTTTGCAGAATGGCCCACGAGATTTGCACAAGGATGAGCTGCCGCTGGGTCCCCTATCTTATTTCTCTTCCTTTTCCTTTCCCTTCCCTGCGGTGCAAAGAGGACCCAGGCATTCACGCAAAACGATTGGGCATAGGGGCAAGGCCGCCATCCGCCATCCAAAGCCTGTCCACACAGGGGGGAACAGAAACGATCTAGCCTTCGCCTGGTCTTTTGGGAGAACCATGGAAGGATGGATCGATGGATGGATGGGCGGAGCGCGGCGTGGGAAGTTGGGAAAATGTGGCTAGCTTGAACCGCTTTGGCCCTTTTTGGCTTTCCGTCCACCGCCAGACCCCGCCCACACCATCACAACACTCCACTCGCGTCGACAAGACTGCCGTCAGCGAGTGCACCGACGAGATGGAAGACCAGAAGAAGAGAGGGCAAATGCCTTCCTCCTTCCTGCCCGTCAACGAGGGCTCTGGCCGGTGCAACGCGCGTGTGCGTGTGCAAAACGAAGATGGATGCATTAAGCATACATTTTACGGCTGCGGCGCCGGTTGTGTTGTGCTACGCCAGTGCTGCAAAGAGGTTGCAGCATGCACGATGGTCTTCTAGATGCCTTTACTTGTGCACAACCCCCTCCACCCCCTCCCATCCGCCCTTTTTCTTTTTTACGTCGGCGGTCTCGGTCCCATCGTATGCCGTCTCGCGCACAGCCTAAGAAAAGGGACATGGGTTCCAATTCACCCCCTCTTTTTTCCCCCTTCCCTTCTCTTTCTTGGTGGTTTTTCATAGTTCCCCCTGTTCCTTTTAGGCCCTGTGAGCTGACCGTTGCAGTGTCTACGAAGCACGTCGTCAACAAGGAGTTCAGCTGAAGCACAACGCCGGTTGACCATTTTGTTCACAACACCCACACAACCCGCTCCCCCTCTCCTCCCCCCATCCATCGAATCCGACCGAAACTCGACAGGAAGGAAACGAGCGGAAGAAGCACTGCAACAAAACATAATCGCAAAGCAGTAAAGAAAGCAAAAGAGCGGCAAAGGCACCCAGAAAGACCCTTCCTACTCACCCCCCCTCCTTTTTCTTAGTTTGCGCCAAGGCAACCAGACACGTTTCTCGCTCCCACGCCCGTGGTACAATAAATATAATATCCTCGTCCATTCTCTTTTTTTTCTTGGAAAAAAGCACCTCGTCGCTTTCGTTTCTGTGTTCTGGCCTGAGGGAGTGGTCGCACTCGTCCCAAGTCAACGACGCCGACTGTAACGGCGAAGAAGGACCAAAAGAAGAAAAGGTGATCCTCTGCCGATATCGAGTTTTTCTCCGTCCAGTCAGTTATCCTTTCTTGTTTACCGCCACCGCCTCCGCCTTTTTCTTCGACCGCAGCCCGCTGTTGTCGTGTCTCTCTCCCACTTCCTCTCCTCACGACAGCAAATCGCAGCAGTGCCTTACCCTGTTGCAACAGCCACTCCAAAACGGCGGCTGATTTGGCTCGATTCCCAGACGGTAGGTAATTGCGCGCCTCACGCCAGACGGGCGAGCGTTGTCTATCGCTCTCTTGTCACCCTCTCACCGCAGAAAAAGAAGAAAAAAAAAAGTGGCCCACACAAGGAATCTCAGCACCGCCTTTTTTCTTTTTGTTCTTCGGCCTGGCCCTTCTTTTTCGCCTTACCTTCTTTCCCGTCCTTTCTGCGTGTTGTGTGCCCAATCCCTTCTTGTTTTCCATTTTATTTTATTTTCCACACACTTCACTGCCTCAAGGTTCCTCGTTGCTTTACTGGATCCTCGTAGGGCTTCGCACAAAAGCAGCTGTGTCTGCGCCAAACGGTATTCAATCACGGCGTTTTCCCCGTTGTTACCCGTTGCTCGCATAAATGCCAACGCGCTGTACCGAATCGCATGCCGCTCTTTTATTTGCCTTTATTTTCTGTCGCTTTAAATACCACGCCCCCCCGGTCTTCCAACGCTACCGCTTATTTTCTCCCCCATCCGAGCCAAAGTTTTAAACCAGTGTACCCTTCTGTTTGATCACCCCAAGCCCGACTTTACCACTCTGCGGATATTTCTTACAAAACTACAGCTTTCTCTTGCCACATCTGCTAATTCGCATTTTATACCCTAGCACAGCAATATCTCAGTCAAACCTGCCAGACGGCCGACGCTATCGAACGCCGCGCCGTTTCCCTCACAGGGCGCACTAGGACGCGACAAAAGAAAATCGCCCGACTCACTTATTCGCCTTTTATTTACTTTCCCGGTAGTCTGATTCAGAATCGGGAAAAGGTGCCTTCTTGATTGCTTTTATCTCACATCTCAGCAACCTGTCCCATAGCGCTGCCTCAAAGCAACCAAGCGCCTTACTGCTTCCCTCGTTTTACAGCCGTTTGGACCCCCGCATTATCTCGCCAATAATCCGTCGTTCGTTTTATGGACAGCTTTACTCCGACTCTCTCAAGAGTAGAATATCGTCGCGAGTGAAGTGTGTTGATCACGGCTTTTCCCAATGTCGTAAGTCAAACGTGCAGTTTGAATAAGTGGCTTTCCGGGGTATCTCGTTTTGTATATAGTCGTGCAACCGAAGAACGACCTACCGGACGTGTGCGCGCTGACTTCCCGGTTTGCTGTTTGCACAGACATACACGCACAAGCACAACCACCGATCATCGCTCTACCGGCTCCTCACAATCGCGCTCTTTGGACGACGACGAAGAAACCTCATCTCATAGCAACGACGACGATTACAGCTCATCGCAAGACAACGAAAGCCTCACCTGGGGCGACGACTACGGAGAAGTTGAGCCTTCTGATTCTGCTTCGGCCAGTGCTGATTACCCGCCACACGGGCACCAGCGCAAAGTCCCTCTTCGCAACGCGTCGCGCAGACACACGAGACCCCAGCGCCGACAAAGTTTCGGTTACCGCACCATACCCGCACCACAAGCGACCATGAGTGCAGAACCCTCCGAAGATTACGCGGCCTCCTATGGAGGTCGTGCCAGCTATGTGCCGCAAAATGCAAACGCCTTCTACGGCCACCCAGGCGGCCAACTGCAACAACAACAACACTACCCCCAGAGCTACGTTGGCTATATGGGCCCCCCGTATGCCGGTCGGGGTGGACAAATGGTCCATTACAACGGGCACCAAAATCCTTTCACGCCCATGGGTAACGGTGCGGGAGCGAATTACTTTGGGGAAGGGCGTCCGCCCTACGACAGCATGGTGCCCTATCAACAAAACTTTTTCGGGGGTGGCCCTGGTTATGCAGCCCCGGTACCACAATATATGTACGCAAACCCACCGCCACCGCCCCCGACCGAAGCGCCGGCGCCAGCTGCGACACCCGCACCACCGGCAGAGAAGAAACCGGACCCGGAGATGGAACGGATAAAACAACAACTAGAACTGTTGCAGGCAGAAAAGCAAGCCAAAGAGGAAGAAATCAAGCGGAAAAAAATCGAAGATCAAATCCGGCAGGCCGCCGAGCTAGAAATGGAACGGCGCTTGGAGAGAGTCCGCAAAGAACAAGAGCTGCAGAAAAAGGAACTCGAGAAAGCGAAATTGGACGCAGAACGAGCCGCCCGGGAACGAATGGAGGCCGAGCGAAAAGCGGATGAAGAAAAAAGGCGGCAACAGGCGGAAGTGCTGGCGCGCATCGAGCACGAAGCACGGGTCAAAGTTGAAGCGGAACGGCGCGCCGAAGAGGAGCGGAAAAAGCAGGAGGCCGAAATTGCAGCAGCGGCAGAAGCCGCCCTGAAAGCGAGGATGGAGGCTGCCGAAGCGGCAGCCAAAGCCAAGGCTGCAGCAGATTTCAAGGCAGAGATCGAAGCCAAGGAAGCTGCCGAGAGAAAGGTAAAGGAGGAGCTTGAGTGGCGCAAGAAGCTGGAAGAGGAGGCGAAACTGAAAGCCGAGATCGAAGCGCGGGCCAAGGTGGAAGCAGAAAAGAAGAAGGAGGAGGAAGCGAAAATCGCCGAAGAAGAGAAGAAGAAGGCCGACAAAGCGATGCGGGATCGAATTTTGGAAGAAGCCAAAGTGAAGCTCGAGGAGGCGGCGAAAAAGAAGGAAAAGGCCCCCATCAAATTCAAAGATGCTGTGGGCCGCAAGTTCAGTTTCCCTTACCACTTGTGTCAGACCTGGCAGGTACGTAATCCAGTCCAAAACCTTCAGTGACTCGTCCTTGCGGCCGGACGAGTACGGTTGTTCACCATGCTGACTGACGCTGCTCATGACAACATCATAGGGGATGGAAGAACTCATCAAACAAGCTTTCGTCCAAGTCGAAGCAATCGGCCCGCACGTGCAAGAAGGGCACTACGACCTGATCGGACCAAACGGGGAAATCATCCTGCCTTCGATATGGGAGAAGGTAGTCGAGCCGGACTGGTCCATTACCATGCATATGTGGCCCATGGACAAGACGCCCCCGCTTCGCAACCCTCCTCCGGGCATGCCCGGCGGTCCCATTCCCATAGGCGGACGACACCATATGCACCCGGGTGTAGGACGCGGGTTTCCGATGCCGCCTATGCGGCCCAACGCGGTACCTCCTGGTGTTGGCCCACCGCGGCCTCAGGTATGGGGTATGCCCCCACAAATGATGCGGCCTGGAGCCCCAATGCCGCGTAGTATGGGACCGGCCAACGTGGTCAATGGTGACCCAATGCCTCGACACGATCGAAAGAAAGGAAGCAGCTCGAAGTCGGCAGGCGCGGGTTTCCTTGCATTTATGGGTGGCAAGGCAGCCAAGCCAAGCAAAAAGTACGTTTTTCAGTAAAAGACAATCACTCGCTTGTTGGACCTCATACTGACATAATGTGGCTTCTTGAAAGAAGGAGGTGATTGTATGCACAATGAACGAAGAGGCCGCTTAATGCTCCTTATTTCTTCCGGTTCCGCCTATCTTCCGTCAATTGTCGAAAAAGACGATCATTACATCTTTTAACGATCTCCGTACACGACGCAGCGTTTTTATGTTCGACTTTCCTTCTTTCTGAACAAACCGAGGCCCTCTCGTCAATATTTTCGTCCGAACTGTTTTTTTCTTCTCTGGAAATGTTTCATCTACTTCATTTTGACTTATTGTTAAGACTTTTTACTTTTGATTCCCCTTATGTTTTAGAACGCATGCTGTCTGAATTTTGGTTTCCAATTTTTTTTTTGGTGCTTTCTCTGCTTGTTTTCTCTTCTTGGCTACATGCATGGTCTTTGGAGTATCATGAAAGTGAGGGCATGGATAGTCGGACAGGTTACATTTTGTCTGAACGATGAGATGACAGCATTGTTTCTGGGTCCAAAATGTCAAATGACTGACAAAGTGCGGTCCTCGAACAACGGCCGTATAAGTCAAAGACCCAGGGCGCAAGGATGCAGGAGGCGTTGTTTTATGGGGTGGGGTGGTCGGTCAACTTTCAAATCTCTACTTGCCGTTTATCTGTTTTCGTATGCAAAAAAAAATCTCCTTTATTCAAAAAAAAAAAAATTACAAAAAGCAAAAAGCAAGAAGTTTGAAAAAGAAAGTGACAGCAGATCTTGACATGTCGGCGCATGCGTATTTCCGGAGAGAAGACGCCTCAAATCATCGATCCACGGGATAGACAGAAAAGCCAAAATCAAAATCAAAAGAGATAAGTTTGTGACTGTACGAAAGACAGAATGGACTCGTTACCAACCGCGGGGCCTCTAATGTCTATTTTATGTATGTCTAGGAATATGCAACATCTAGTATGCAATATGTAGTCGCGTTGAATCTCAATGAAGAAGTAACGGGAGAGAAAACGAGTGGAGAGACCATCAGGAAAGATTGCGAATTGTATTATGAGGAGCGCGCCCGTGGCGGCCCGAGAAGCGCCGCCGCCCGTTCTTCGAATGCTTCAATCATCTTGCTCGCCATCTCGTGGCCGATCTGTGCCGCCGCGATCTGATAGAGCGGGTTGCGGAACTGAAACCGGATGTGCAGCTCTACCCGGGTCCGGCCGTCGGGACGACTCTGCGATGGAGTCCCAGCCCCAGCCCCAGCTGCATCCGCAGCAGGTACTTGATCCCCACCAAGCGCCTTGACCGTCCAGCGCGTGACAAGGCTCTCGAACGTATCGTCGTCGCCGTGGTCGTCTGCGGCTGCGTGCCGTCGTGGCCGTGCTGGACCCGGTTCCGCGACAGCATCGCCGCTCAAGCCCAGCTCTGCCTGCTCGTCGGCCGTCAGCGTCGGCACACCGCGCCGGCCCGACACCGCCTCCACCACGCCGCGACCCGGGAGGCAGTAGACCCGCGACGAGTAGGTCTGGGAGAGCGGGCCCCAGCCGACCGTCAGGTCTGCACAGGCCGGCCAGGAGGAGGAGGACGACGACGACGATGACGACGACGACAAAAGCCCGGATTGTGGCTGCGGTTGCGGCTGTCCTCCGGATGACGCCTTTGCGCGTAGTGTCCTCCATTGCGTGACCCGGCTCGCCGTGCAGTGCGGCAAGAACTGGGCGTACGCGTCCACGTCGGCGATGATGCGGAACAGGTCGCCGGCGGCGTACGGCAGCGTCCGGGCGGTAGTGAGGGTGTGGTGCGGGGCGCTAGCGCCGAGCGGGCCCTGGCCAAAGACGGCGCCGGCCGCAGCAGAGAGGAACGGTCGCCGGCCACTGGCGGGGCCGGCGCCGGCGCCGGCGCCTACAGGGGTAGAAGCCGGTCGCGAGAACGAGAGAAACGCCCGTGGCCTTGCTGGAGCCGCTGCTGTGGCAAAGGCCAACTCGTCGGAAGAGAGACGACAGCCGCGTCGAGGCGCGAGGCGACGGACCGTCGTCGCGGCGGCTGCCACCATTTTTGGTCGTGAGATAGTGCCCACAAAAAAAAAAGACAAAATAACGTCTCGTTGCGCGCACGTTATAGAAGGGACTATTCTGAACCTCTCCCCCAACACACAAAAAAAAGGGAAAAAAAAGCGCGGCAGATCTGGACCTCGACGGCTCTCCCTTGGCCAAAATCTCGTCTTAAGATGGTATCAACAGCCTTTCTGGGAAAGCTCATGTCCCCCGGCAAGCGGGTTGCTCCTGAAAAGTGGGTCCCATCGCACACAGGCAGTTTAAAAGCGAAATTTTCTCTAGTTCAGGGACTTCTTGTCAGCGGTGAAATTTTCCCTCTCTTTTCTTTTCCCAAGCCGAGGAAAAAAAATTCGTTTTGTTTTTTTTTTCGCAACCCACGCGAACGAGGAGCAAGAAAAGGTTGCTTTTCTCTTTCCCTCTTTTTTTTCGCTACCCTACTTTCTGCCCATCATGCTCGTCTGTCAGCACCGCGTTCCGTGCTTTTCCATTCGATAGCATTTATTTTGCAGCCGAGGAGGGCTCCTCCTTCTTCTTCGTCTTGAATCTTTTTTTTATCTCTTAAGTCGGTTTTTTTTTTGCAGGAGCAGTCTGAAACATGGCTGAAGCTATTGTGTCCACTGCTCCCGCCGCCGAGGACGCAGCCACGGCAGCAGTGGCGGCGCTCGCGATCAGCGAGGGGGCGGAAAGCCAAAGCAAAGGCGAGAGCCAAAGCGAGAGCAAAAGCGGACGCGCGGGACAGGCGGCCACGGGGACGTCCGGGGAGACAGTGGACGCAGCGGCGCCTCCTGGCGAACCGGCGGCGTCGTCGGTCGTCCCGCCACACCGTTCGCACGACCCTGCGCACAACCAGAAGCGCACGGATCCGTTCATGTTCGGCCAGCGGTTCTTGACGGCGGAGGACGACGTATTCGAGTACAACGCATGGGACCATGTCGAGACCGACGACGCGTTCAAGGAGTATGCCGAGAAGCAGTACGCGCTGCAGCGGAGCGCGCCCGTGTCCGACTTTGACAAATGTAGGCACGCCTTTTCTATATTGTTTTTCTTTTTCTCCTCATTTTTCCGACCTTCGTTGCTATGATGATTTGCCACAAAAAGCATAGTTCATCTGATTCCTGATGACAAACTGCAATACCATCGTCTTTCGCTCCCATCTGATCAGCTTCCTTTGACATTTTTCATGCCCCTTCTTACTGGAATCATCTCGTTGGTTAGTAGACGATCACTAACCGAACATACACACAGCGCGCTTCAACGCCGACCCCGCAAAGTGGTGGAACCTCTTTTACAAGAACAACACGGCCAATTTTTTCAAAGACCGCAAGTGGCTCCAGCAAGAGTTCCCCGTCCTCGACCGCGTCTGCCAACCGGACGCGGGCCCGGCCACCGTCCTTGAGATCGGCGCCGGCGCCGGCAACACGGCGTTCCCCATCCTCGCGCGCAACCGCAACCCGCAGCTACGCATCCACGCGTGCGACTTTTCCAAGACGGCCGTCGACGTCATGCGCGCGGATGCGGCCTACGACACGCGGTTCATGCAGGCCGACGTGTGGGACGTGGCGGCCACGGGCGACGACCAGGCGCTGCCGCCGGGGCTGGGGCCGGCCTCGGTGGACGTGGCCATCCTCGTGTTCATCTTTTCGGCGCTGTCGCCGAGCCAGTGGCGCCAGGCCGTCGCCAACGTCGCGCGCGTCGTCAAGCCCGGCGGCACGGTATGCTTCCGCGACTACGGGCGGGGGGACCTCGCGCAGGTGCGCTTCCGCCGGGGCCGGTACCTCGACGAAAACTTTTACATCCGGGGCGACGGCACGCGCGTGTACTTCTTCGACCAGGACGAACTGGTGGACATTTGGACGCGTGCGCCAGCGGGGGGCGACGCGGCAGAAGCCACCGCGGCGACAGAGGCACCCAGTGGTGCCGCCGACGGTGCTTCTGACCAGAATGCCGGGGAGGCCTTGTTTGAACTTGAAAACATGGGCGTCGACCGACGACTGATTGTCAACCGGGCCATGAAGCTGAAGATGTACCGGTGTTGGTTACAAGGACGGTTTCGGCGAAAATAGAAAACTACTGCAAAGTAAAGGTGAACGAGGTTCCTGCAAGGCAATGTTTCAATTGACCCCTGCTTGGCATTGCAG
The DNA here is from genome assembly GCA_002778095.1 of Fragosphaeria purpurea. Taxonomy (NCBI): domain Eukaryota; kingdom Fungi; phylum Ascomycota; class Sordariomycetes; order Ophiostomatales; family Ophiostomataceae; genus Fragosphaeria; species Fragosphaeria purpurea. The sequence goes on along the minus strand of PCDL01000022.1, from coordinate 972,527 downwards.
GGCCACAACCGCAACACAAAACTGCTGCGACGGCAGGAGATGAAAAGCTCGTATATGAACAAGCAGCAAACCGGGTTTTGGGGGGAGGGGAAAACGTCACGCGAGAGCGGGCTAGCTGCTGCAGCAAAAAGCTTGGTATCTCGTATGAAGTACAATCGAACCAGCTCGTATTCCACAATGCATAGCTCCTCTCATACGAACGCTACTTGTACATATGTGACTACGCTCGCCTGCATTTTTATCCAAAAATCCGGCCGTCTTAGCGCGTCCCTCCGTGCCGCGGATGCGTATTCATACTGCAACCAGGTTCCAGATCTAGTCCGTTAGCCGTAAATATGCATTTACTGAAGTACTGCCTTCATTTACGAAGAAGCCGTGGAGCCCAGACGGAGCTCCGGGCTTTGTCACCGATCCACTTTATTATAGGACGCATAGGGAGTACTAAAAGTAGCAGCGACGATCTTCGTAGTTCTCGTTCATTGTTTGGTGATTGTCGGTGTTATTCAGCTACCAAACAAGCTCTGCCGCCATTCGGCCATACAACATGCTATGCATGGATCCTCACCATACAAAAAACAAAGAAGCTACTTGGCAAGTTGCCTCCCGTCGCCGAAGGGACGTGCACGTGCAGGCTGAATTGGGAAGGGGCGCGACAAAAAAGAAAAAAAGACCTCTTCGATCAGCTGGTCCTTTTTTTCTCAAAGGGGGAAACCTGCCACTAAGGAGCGACGACGCCGGCGTGGATGACGTCAGTCTTTTTTTTGCCCCTCTATGAAAAAGCACCAGAGCCGACACAGGCACTCTTAGATCGCAAAACGTTCTGCAGCAGTCGCGACCGCCGCTTGCCCAACGCTCTTTCCCTTGTAGTATCGTCTCGTCTCGCCGCAAATGCCTCCTTCCGCGTACGTACTACAGATCAAAGGAGAGCATGGCCACCCCAAGTCGCACCTTCCGTAGAAGACCGATTCTGTAATTTGTAGACGAGGAGAGAACTGCTGATTAAAAGTTGCTCTGTTTTTGCATCTCCCGGGTCTTCCGTTGGCATCGTGCAATTCCTTTTCTTCTCTCATTTTTTTTTGCCCGGTTTGCCATTCTTCCCGGTCAAGTCTCTCCCTCGAAGCAACGAGCGCACCAAAAGCGTGACGTCGTCGTGCGTTACTCTTTTTCTGCGCTTATCCAGCTCTCCCTCACTAGTCGTCATCCTTGTCACCGTTTTTTCTTTTTCTTTTTCTTTTTCTCTTTCTTTTCTTTGGTTCTCCTTTTCTTTTATAACCATCTCGAAGAGCAGAAACAAAAACAAGAAAACCAGGGAATCCAAAACTACCGAAAGACAACGGAAAAGAACAGTTTTGTTTCAAACCCGTCTTCTCCGTCTTTTGTCCCCAGCTAAAGTCTGACAAGCGGATCGAAACACACACACACACACCAATCCTATCATAACAACTGAATTATTACGGAGTATTACGTCCAGCTCGTCGCGCTCGTACATACATCGTACATATTATACGGAGCACTACACGACGACTCTCCACCACCCACCTCGTGTTCCCCCCCTCCCAAACGAATAAAAAACGACCAAAAAAGAGGAAAAAAGGAGAAGAAAAGAAGAAACGAGGGAAGCAAAACCGCCAATCAAGATATGCCGCTTACCGGGCCCGCGGTGCAACGCCAACCTGCGCCTCACGGCGGCGGGTCTTCGTATTCCTCGATGCAGCAGCAAGCCGACAGCCATCCCAGTAAGTTGACAAAACCGAGCAGTCTGCGTGCGTTGCCAAGAACAAGAAAAAAAAAGGGAAAAAGGACCAGAAAAGAGGAACATCGTACATTACACAACACGTTGGAGTCGTTGGAGTGGACGGCCAAGAAATGCGAGCAGCTACAGCCTGCAGGACCCTGTTTTCGTCCTGCACTTGTTCTGCGGCGCCGTTTCGCAGCTGGAGCTTTTTTTTCATCGTTCTTCTTCTTCTTCGTCGTCTTCTTCGTCTTCTTCTTTGTGTTCCCTCCGCCTCGTTTCTGTCTGTCTATTCGTGTCACAGGACCCTGGCAAGCCCTGTCCGCTATTTATAAAGATGCCGGCCGTTGCCGAATGGACAGCAAAGACTAACTCGTGGGACACCCAACAACAGACTTGTTCAGCCGGCTGGTGTACGCCGACCCGCGCAACCTGCCTTCGTATCCCTCCGTCGGCTTAAAAGACGACGGGTCCCACGCGGCTGCAAACAGCGCTGCCGCCACCAGCCTCCGGACCGCAGAAAATCAGCGACAGCAGCAGCAGCAGCAGCAACAGCAGTCACCGTCGCAACGGTCTACCGAGAAGACGACGGCCACCGCGGCGCAACCACCACCGCCACCATCACAACCTGCAACGTGGAACACTGCAACCACAACAGCTGCCCTTGCGGCAACGGCAAACGCAACCGCAAGAAGTCCGTCTCCGGTTAATGAGACTCGGGCTCCGATCAACGCAGACTCTCTCAAAGCCGCCTCCGCCGCCGCCAGTGCCGCGCTGCAGCCCTCGGCATCATCGGCACAAGCCACCACACAGCACAGACCGGTCATTGTAGAGCACCCGCCGCCGCCGTCGCCGCAGTCGTTTTCGCCTCGGCCCGAATTTGGTAGCACGGCGGGCTCGTCTATGGCCGCTGCCACGTATGCCTTGGGATCCGTCGCGGGACGCCACCAACGCAACGCTAGCAGCAACGAAACGCCCACCATGTCATCGGCGGCCGCCGCCGACAGGGCCTCTTCTTGGGGCAACTCGGCCGCGAGCCGTGCCTTCAAAGATGCCCAAGCAGCCGATGCCGGCAATGTTCCTGCAACCGCGTCCGCCGAACAACCCACTACCGAATCGGCCACTCTGCACAATTCTCCGTCCCTGCGTGCCGCCAAGGGCGCGATGCAGGCCGCGCCTGGTCCTACCAGTTCGTCTGGTCCCACCATGAGACGAAGGACTCGGGCCGCGTCGAACCCGGCGGTGTACCGACACCAAAAAAGCTATTCATCACATTACCCCGAAGCCGTCGCGGCGAGGACGACTATGACAACGATGACGACAACGACGACAACAACAACAGCAGCAGGCACAACCGCCCCTTCGGCAAATGCGCTGAGTGCGGCAACGTTGGCTCATCGGGGCCCTGGCACGGCGCTGTCTGCCGGGGACCGCAGAAGCTACGTTTCCGATGCCGGAGCCGTGCCGTACACCATGATGAACCGGCAAATGTACACTTCGCACCCCCCGGTTGCTCCAGAGGTGGACGAGCAGAAGCGCAATGACACTCTCCATGCGTCGGCCATCGCTATGGCCAAGAGAATGTACAATCCTAAAGCGCAGGCGGGCGCCGCCGTCGGTCCTGGTGTCATTGGTGCCGACGCCGGGCTAGGCAGCGGTGTCCAGACGACCAATCTGCAGGCGCTTGCGTACAACCTAGCGCAAGAGCGTCTGGCAAAACTGCAAGACGAACACCAGAGAAACCGCGATAGCTACCGCGAGCACTACGTGGACCCCAATCTGGGGCCTTCCTCGCCCGAAGCAGCGGAGTCGTCGCGTCGCTTTAGCATCCGAGATCGGCTCTGGCGGCATCGCTCGTCCAGCGACAGCGAGGTTGCTAGAGACCGGAGGCTGTCGATGGACACCATCCACAGCCAGATGCTGCCACCGGCGGAGCGCGTGTCGGAGGCCGACCAGCAGAAACAGCGCCAGGACCGCCAAAACGTTCTTTTTGCTGCGCAACGCAATGTCAGAGCCCAGTTGGATGACATTGACCGGAGGATTTACGCCCAGACGGGCAAGGTGCACCCCTCGGTCTTATCGTCGTGGGAAAACAAGGCATTTGCCGCCGCCCAGGCCCGTAGCAACACCCGTCAAGGCCTCCATCCCCAATCCAGCCAGATCGACCTTGGTGGCGGCAGACTCATGAGCCGCTCGGAAGTGGACAGGATAGCGGCACGCCGTGTTCAGCCATTCCTTGACGACATCAACGAAAAGGCCGAGCGGCAGCAGAATGCCGCAAAGCAAACAGAGAACGACCGCAAGGAGGAAGCTAAGCTGCTCGAAATTCGCGGCCGGGAGATGGATGAGTTGTACCAAAAGCTAAAACGTACGTGATTTTTTCTTTCTTATTACTTTTTTCCCCTTTTTCGGTTCCATCAATCCGCTAACCAACGCACAAACGCGCCACGATTAAATAGGCGAAGAAAAGGAAAAGAAAAAGTTTGGAAAGAAACATAAGGGCGCTACCAACGAGGTCAGACAACCTTTGGAGGGCGGCTACAACGAAGCCATGCCAGCAGCCGACATGTCTACCGCGACGGGGACATCGGCGGTCATGTACACGCCAGGAATTCAACAACAGCCTACGGCATCTGGGCTTCCCAGCGCACAGCCAGCCGTGCTAGCAGGACCCGAGAGACCGGTTGCTCCTCCGCAAACGAACGTGGCAGAACCAGGTGCCAGTACCGGCGGTGTCGGCAACAGATCCGGACCGGCAAAGCTGTTTGTTGAAACCAGCCCGGAGCAGTATTATCGGACGGCACATCAAAATGCTCCCGTTGAAAGCGCGGGTGTCGCCGGTGCTGCTGGTATTGGCGCCAATGAGGCCGCCAGCAAGGGATCCGGCTTTCCTTCCGGCACTGGCCCGGGTTTCAGTCCTACTGCGGATACCAGTACCAATGCTGGTTTACCCGCTCGCACACCAGCAGAGGGGCCAATCACGCCGTCGTCGCCGCAGTCACCACTTTCTGACAACGAATCCTCCTCAGCCTCGCCTTCGTCAAGAGTAAAAAGCTGGCTGAGGTCACGATTTTTACGGCCCCGCGCAAGGTCGGCCGCTTCGGCTACCTCTGCAGCACCAGATTCCGCAGGTCAAGGATTTGCGGTAGAACCGGGTAACACTGGGAAGACATTTATTGGCGGCCATGCCCTCGCAAACGCCGAAGGCGCTGGCACTGGAGCTGGGGATGGAGCGGGTCCCGTATATAGGCCCGCCATGGGGGCCGGTGGCTTGACCGTCCCCGTTGCTTCCGCGGCCGTCGCTGGAAGCTCTGCTGCTACGGCTGGAGGCAGCAACGTCAGCTTGGGTAACCGCAGTTCAAGCATGCGTGACGTGGCTTTGGCAAAAGACAAAACAGGCCGAGACAGTCCGGCTCTCGGAACAGGAACCATGGACGCGAGCACCGCCGCTGATTCGGGCGTTACGGGGACAGCAATGCCGGCAGGAGCACCCGTAGATGCAGATGCTACAAGGACGACAATGCCCGCAGAGGCTGTGGCGCCGATGGGAGAGGGCAGCGTCGTACCTTCCGAACGGCAGATCATTACTGAGCAGCCGGCAACTGGTGTAGTTGGAGCGAACGACGGAACCGACACCGCAACAGAGCCTAGAACAAGCGAAACAGTCGGGCCCCTTCAGGCTGCAGAGGTTGCGGGAGCTGCCGGGGCGGCAGCAGCAGTTGGTGTGGTCAGTGCTCTTGCAGCCAAGAACGCTTCTGCCAGCAAGCATGATCAAGATGCCAACGTTAGCGGCACCAGCGGCACCAGCGGCACCGGCAGCACCGGCGGCACCGGAGCTGGGAGCGGTGGCGGCTTGCTCAACGCGAGCATCTTCACGAACGTGACTGACGTCGTTCACCAGGACCAGAAAAACGAATCCGCTGAAGCATCTGGCCCTGTCAACGATCAAGGTAGCTTTGACAATGACGGCACCGAGACGACCATCAAGTCCGATGACAAAGGCAACACGTATGTGGTCGTCCCGCCTACAGCTACTGTTTTGATGACCAAAGTTGCTTCCAGCACCAACGGTGCCGACGCAACCACCTTTACGCCACCGCAAGCTATCCGGGATCCAGCCCAAAAGAAGAGCTCAAGCCCGGTGCGGGACTCGCGGTTCCTAGAGAATCTGGAGGATTTTTGAGCGAGACCATGTGAACGAAGTTTTTTTGGTGAGGTGGGGGTGAACGCTTTACTCTCTTATTTCTTTTCTTGTTATATAAGGACCCCGGCTTTCCATCTTATTCCCCTTGTTGAATTTGTTTTGGTTTATTAGATCACATTTTTTGTATACGGACATGGAGAGGACAGTGCATTTTTACTATTTACTATTCTATAGTTCACTACAAACGTTGCGAACCACATCTACACAGGTGCTATAAGCTTATCTTGACGCTTTTCTCCCAAAAAATAAATATATACCCCCTCAAAACCATACGCAATATAATGCATGCATATCATACATCTAGATCCAAGACGCCTTTTGGTACAAAACCATTATACAGGGCCGTCGCAGCATGCAACGGTATATATTCCATTTTGTATTTATTTTCTTTCTTTCGTTTTTTGTTTCCTGCTCGGCTTCTAAGCCAAGCGGGCAAAGCTTTGTTGTTGGTGCGGGATCTTGGAGCGTTTGCGGGCTTGCTATCAGAAGTTGTTGGCTGCCGGATACGGGCCTCCTCGCGCTGCACCCGCGTCGTGGTGCCGTCCCGGCCAGCCGTAGCCCCCGTTGGCGCCTTCCACGTCGTGACCGCCGCGTTCCGCCGACATGGCCGCGGGCGCAATGTAGTTCTCCTCGGTCATAAGTGTCGTGGACGTTCCGTGCGTGAAGCCGTCGGCGTTCGCTGTTCCGTTGCCGTGTTCGTTTCCGTTGGCGTTCCCATTGCTGCCGTAGCGCAGCTTCCGGTGCCGCGTGTGCACGGCCGGGTAGAGGTCGACGCAGAACGACAGGATGTAGAACGAAAAGATGAACGCAATGACCCACTCGATCACGGCGGCCGGGTTCGCTTTGTGCGTAAAGTTGAGCGAGACGAAAGCGATGGCCAGAATCACCTCGACGACGATGAACACCATCTTGATCCAGAACGAGATTTGGAGGATGCGCAGGTGGCGGTTGTCTAGTCCATTAGCGGGAGGAAGAGAAGAAGAAAAGAAGAACGACAAAAAAACAAAAAAAAAAAAAACAAAAAAAAACAAAAAAACAAAAAAACTCACGCCGCCCGAGCTGCTGGTACTCCCAGCAGATGAACACGGCCGAGAGCACGTAGCCCGCCAGAAAGACCAACAGGAACGCGTCGTGCAGGGCCTTGTGGTGCGCGACGTCAAAGATGGACAGCAGGATCAGGCCGGCGGTGCCGACAAGCGCAAAGACGACGGTCAGCACGCCCAGGGCCTTTTCGCCGGTGCTGCCGTTGGGCGTCAGGCGGCCGGAGTGGCGCAGCCAGCGGTCCGCGAGGAAGGACAGGTCGAGCGTGGCCGTGGTGACGCAGCAGAGGGCGATGAAGACGGGCTTGAAGCGGGGCGCGGCGCCGACGTTGCTGATGTAGGCGATGGACTGGTGGGCGGACATGGAGGCGTAGTGGACGCCGTGTTCGTCGACGGTCCAGCCGATGAGGAGGCCGAGGAGGAGGCCGAGCCAGACGGCGCCGGAGAAGGCGGGCAGGAACTGGCGGAGGAGGGGAAGAGAAAACAGTTAGCGAACAAGAAGAAGGAACAAAAGAATTGGTTCCTTCTCAGACGATTCAAAGTCTTACCCAATAGGATAGCCCGTACATGGTGCGATTCGAAGCCGGCGAATATGTGTGTGTCTTGTAGGGATGCGATTCGGGCCTCGACACGAAGCCAAAGCCAAGGTTATGATGCTGGGGGAAATGTGCTTTTCGCCGCTCTCATCGCCTTTTTGGTTGTGTTTTTTTTGTGCCAGTGAAGGTCGTTCTCAGAAAGAAACCCTCTCTCGTCACTGTCTTTTGCTCGGAGGCGGAGAGTATCGTGACGGGCAAGTTGATCGTCTGCTGCCAACAAAAATTATGTAAATATCACCGAGCAACCCGGCGGAAAAAAAAAGAAAAAAACAAAGAAACAGAAAAAAAAAGAAGGAAGAAGCGCTGCGCAATTCAGACACTCGTTTCTGTTCCTTTCGAGCTCGGCAAACAGACGAACACGCCGAATCAAATCACCGTTCCAATACAAAGGACAAAAACCAAGGCTGAAATGATCAAGTGAAGATACAAAGAATCACCAAGAAGTCCAAAGAAAACATGCACGCAGTTCAACCGTTCCCGCTTTCTACGGATCTCATGTTCTTTTTCCCGCGAGGTTGGTTTATACCTGGCGACCCTCAGGAAGAGTAGCCTATAGGGCGGCGAGAAAGCAGGCGACGTGCCGTCCTGCCATTGCCAGGCCATGACGTCAGTATGCGCAGCCGTGGCTTTGCGCCCAAAACGGAAGAACGACTGACACGCAAAAACGCGTCGTAATGGATATAGCGTGCCAAAAAAGCAAGGACAACACCCCCCAATGCGCCAATGCCGTCCTAGTGTACGGGGAAGCCTTCATAGCCCTTGGCGATCAACTTGTCTTTGAAATGTCAGTCTCCAACCCGAGAAACCGGATTCACCAGTTCGATTGGAAATGGTTGAATATCTTCGCCGTATGCGTGTAGTAAACACTGTCTAAATTATACGGTGCAGCATAGCTTTGCTTATGTAAGCCAACATCCAGCCCCGATCCGGGGCAAGAGAGCTCGGCTGCACAGCTCTTGCGCCCAGAACCTCGTGAGCTACACCTGAAAACAGACAGCGAGCTCGTGGCCCGATTTGCCTCCAACCTTATTCAGGTCTTTGATCTTTTGTCACATTTTGAACCATGAGCGCATCGCCGCTCCTCGCCATCCCGACCGACGCGCTGGCGCCGTCGCCCGGGTCCTCTTCGCGGCCGTCGTCTGTCCAGCCACCGCGATCGCTGACGTCGCCCAACAGCAACGGCACGTCACGGATCAAGAGCAGTAGTGGCGGCGGTGGAGGCGTCGATGGAGGAGCAGAAAGGGCCGCGTCGGCAGCGCGAACACAGCCACCCACGGACAAAGCACACACGGGCGCGCAGCAGCGCCCGCACAGCCACCACCACCACCACCAACACCACCATCGTCATCCCCCAGACCTAGACGTGGCAGAGCGGCTCAACGAGGAGGAGAAGAACAAATACATCAGGGGTACGTCAACGTTGATGTGAGACTTTGAACAGAAGCGGGCGTTGTCTTGAAAGAGGAACGTTCGGACGGACGCGAAAATCAACGTAAAGCTAACAACCTCCCCCAGGCAAGGAACTTGGCGAAGGCACGTATGCCGTCGTCTACGAAGGCCGGCTGCGCGCCGACCCGTCGCAGCTCGTCGCCATCAAGAAGATCAAGGTGCAGAAGGAGTACAGCGACGGCATCGCGCCCGACGCCGTGCGCGAGATCAAGTTCCTGCAGGAGCTGCGCCACCCCAACATTGTGCGCCTGCACGGCGTCTACAGCACGCGCGACCAGAACCTCAACCTCGTCCTCGAGCACCTGCCGCGCGGCGACCTCGAGATGCTCATCCGCGACACCGCTGCCGTCCGCTACGGCGCCGCCGACATCAAGGCCTGGATGGGCATGCTGTGCCGCGCCGTCGCCTTCTGCCACGACCGCGCCGTGCTCCACCGCGACATCAAGCCCAACAACCTGCTCGTCGCCGCCGACGGCGCCCTGCGCCTCGCCGACTTTGGCCTCGCCCGCGCCTGCGCCGACCCCTACCGCCCCATGACCGCCAACGTCGTCACGCGCTGGTACCGCCCGCCCGAGCTGCTGTTCGGCGCCCGCCACTACGCCGGCGCCGTCGACGTCTGGTCCGTCGGCCTCGTCTTCGCCGAGCTCGTCATCCGCAACCCCTACCTGCCGGGCAACACCGAGGTCGAGCAGATCGCCCTCATCTGCCGCGCCCTGGGCACGCCCACCGAAGACAACTGGCCGGGCGTCACGCGCCTCGACGCGTACACGGTGCCGTCGGACCGGACGTACCCCGTGCCCGGCCGCGACGCGTTTCTCGGTCCCTTTGGCACCGTGGGCCCCGACGGCGTCGACCTGCTGATGAAGACGCTCGTGCTGGACCCGCGCCGGCGCATCACCGCGCGGGCGATGCTGGCGCACGCGTGGTGGCACGCAGAGCCGCGGCCGACGCCCGTGCAGGACCTGCCGCGGCGCAACGTGGCCAACGCCGAAAAGGCCAAGAAAGACAAGGAGCGCGAGCAGGCCAAGATGGCCGCGGACCTCAAGCGGCGGCCCGGCGTCGTGGGCGACGAAGACCGGGGTGCCAAAGTGGCGCGGCGGCTGGATTTTGGGCGGAAAGGATAAGCAAAGCACGAGGGGGAAAATACTAGCATCAAGATAAAAGGGAAAAACACGAGGGCGTTCTGGTTTGGTTTTGGCGTATCTGTTGCATGGTTGTTACCCCTGAAGGGTCGGAAATATGGCGTTGATCTAGCTATTTCTCGGGTGGTATGATACTCAAAAAAAGTCTTTGAAATTCTTATATAACCCAAAAAAAGGAAAATGAAACAAAAAGCTTCCAATCGCTTTGTGAGAAACGCCGCTATGCTCGAAAAAAACCATGCTGCCGTTTTTTGCTCGTTTATTTACACCACCCGTAAAAGAGAAGGGAAGGGATGGGGGAAATATTTACATGACACGACATTCCAGCCCGTACATGGCCCGCTCCACGTCCCGCTTGACCTGGTACCAGTCCGCTCGCCGCTCGGCAAACTCGTACACCTCCTCGGCCCGGAACACGCCGCCGAACCGGTCGCCGTCGGCAATGATCACGGCCATCTCCTTGGCGTGGTGCCGTGCATCGATCAGGTACAGCTGGCTCAGCTCGCGCAGCGCCCGAAAGTACGCCAACAGGTCCGGGTTGCGCAGCGTGCGCACGTAGTCAAAGTAGAGCGTCATGTCCGCGATGACGTGCACGGCGCCGGCCATGCTGATGCGCTGCCGCTTCAGATGCTTGCACACGGCCGTGAACAGCCGCAGGCCCACCTCGCCGTTGAAGACGTCCAGCATCGTCTTCTCCGTGCTGCCCTTGAGCATGTTGGTGTGGCCGCGCACGAGCTCGACCACGCGCCGCGCCGTCGGCGTCGGGCCAATGTCGCCCACGCCCCACAGGACGCTCGTGGCGGGCGTGCTGCTGCCGCCACTACCACCCTCACCCGGTGAAGGGGCGCCAGGCGACGACGTGGCGGCCGTTCCTCCTCCTCCTCCTCCTTTTTCTGCCCCTGCGCCGCCGCCGCCAAACATGATGGACGCTCTGGACCCCCCGCTGCCGCCGCCGGCCAGCGTGCCGTTCAAGGAAAACAAGCCACTCTCGGCCACGGCGTCGGCGGCTTCCGGATAGTAGTCGGTCGGTTTCTGCATGGTGGCGCAAATGTACTCGACTTCCTCCATGAGCACGTCGATGCCCTTGTTGAGGCCGGCCGCCACGCTTTCGTCAATCATCTGCTCGAAGCGTTTCTTGGCTAGCCCCGCGGGGTCGAGGAAGTCGTTGCGGTCGGCAATCTTGGGCCCGGCCAGTTGCTGTTCGTAAAACACATCGATCATCTGCGAAATCAGGTCGCCCACATTCACCAGTTCGATGAACGTCATCAGCGGCGCCACGCCGCCGTCGCCAGGCGCTTTGTTTGCGTCGATGCCGCCACCGCCGCCGCCGCCGTTGGTGCTGTCCTTCTCACCAACGGCGCCCACGTTGTCGACAAGGATGGTGTTGCGGTGGTTTTCGACGGCCCGCGGGTTGTACTGGGACAGGTGCTCGACCGCCCGGTCAAAGCCTTGCTTCACGTGTCCGTTGCCCAGGACGCGCAGCAGCACCACGAAGATGGTCTCGCACTGCTCGCGCGCCTCGGCGGCCGCCTGGCCGCCCAGCTGGATGAAGACGGCGGCGCGGCCCAGGCTCGACTTGGCGGTGTGCACCAAGTTGAGCGCGATTTCGATGCTGAACAGCGACTTGATGCCCTTCAGCCGCGACGCCATCAGCGCTGCTTTGGCCGCCAGCTCATCGTCGGGCGCTTTGTCGGGCAGCTTCTCTCCACCGAACGGGCTGGGCGATGCCCTTCCCGACGCCGGCGGCTGCGCTGGCGGCAAGGACAGGTTCGACCCGTTTGCCGTTGTCATCGTCGTCGTTGTCGTCGATTTGCTGCTACCGCCCAGCAGCTGGCCGGGCAGATTGGGCAGCACCGTCACCGGCATCATGACCACCTTTTTGAAGGAACTCAAGAAATCCTTCTTGACTTCCTGCCGGTTGAAGTTGGCCATGTAGAAGGACTCCACGCTGGCATCCTGCTCCGACAGCTTCCGGTCCCAGTCCGCCACTTCGGTCTCGGCGTGCTTGGTGAAAAAGTCCAGCTCTTCCTGCAAGTAGAGGTCCAAATGCGGCTCAAACGCCCGAAACGCCATTTCCTTGACCCGGCGCACTCGCCCCTTGGGCGTCCAGCCGTCCTCGTCGTCGTCGTCGTCATTCTCGCCCTCGTTCTGACCGCCGGCAAGGGTGCCGGCGGTACCACCTCCGAGATACGAACGTGTGCGCCCGTGTTGTACCTTGACACTACCGCTCTTTCGCTTATCTTTCTCGTTCAACTCCGATGACGCTTTATCTTTGTTTGCCGCTTCTTTTGCTGCTGCTTCTGGCCCCTTGGGCGGTTCAAGCGACCGCAAAAATTGCAAGCATTGCTCGAACAGGCCCGAGACGGCAGTGAGATAGGCCGCGAGGCTCCGCTCGTGCGTCTCGTCCAGCAACGGCGTAATGTACTCCATGACAATGTCTTCGCGGACTTTGTCGACGAACCGCCAAAATACGCTCGCCGGTCGCGGAAAGATGCGGCCGATCACGGCGCTCTGTTCGTTCACCTTCCATGCAAGCCGCTCGAAAAACAGGCGCGACGGCTCGAGCGTGATGACGTTGTCGGTGGCGAAGGAGGTCGAGACGGGCGCCACCATAGCGCTTGGGTTGCCCCACACCGACGACGACGACGAAGACAACGGCAACGGCAACGACGTGTTCGACGTCTGACGGATGCAGTCCATGGCGTTGTTGGCCGCCAGCTCGCGGTCGGCAAAGATGGGGTGCTTTTGGACGAACAGGTCAACGCCGGCCGAGCTGTGGTTGAGGACGTCGAGCACGTGGGCGTATTTGCGCATGCGGCCGTCGACGTCCCAGAACTCGTAGCCTTGCTCGAACTCGCGCAGCACGGCGCTCTCGAAGATGTTCATCATCACAGCCAGCTTCTCGTCCCGCTCGCGCCACCCCTGGGCCCAGTCGCTCTGGGCAAAGGTGCGCAGGTTGGTGAGCATCTGCGCTTGGCGCTCGGGGTCGCGGAACACCTTGAAGACGACGGGGTCGGCGTGCGTCTTGGCTCGTTGCAGGTCCCAGTAGAACGGCGCCAGCGCGCCGTACACCTTTCCGTATTCTTGCCGCGCATACCCGCGCACGCTCTGGACGGTTTTGAACACGTTGAGCAGGGCTTCGGTGTCGCGCAGCGGGCTCTTCGTCGCAGCCGACGGTGGCTGTGATAGCGGTTGTTGTTGTTGTGTTGTTGGGGCGCCACCTGCGATTGCCAAGGTCTCGAAGCCATCCCGTACTTGCGCCAACTGTGCTTTTCCTTCTAGTTGTTGCTGCTGTTGTTGTTGTTTTTTCTGCTGCTGCTCTTGCTGCTGCTGTCGTTGCCGCCGCCTCTCTTCTTCCAGTGACGCGTCGAACAGCGTCATGCTCCCGCTGGGTTTCCGTGCGCCGCCGCCTACGGCTGTGACACCGTGCGCGCCAGGAACCGAACCGGCACCTCCACCTCCACTGCCAACGACCGCACCGCCCGGGGTGCCTGTACTTGCGACGGCTGCGTTCGCCGCGGCGGCAGCCGTTGCCGCGTCCCGCCGCCGCTTGGCCATGGCCTCTTCGAACCGCCGGCGCGCTTCGGCTTCGTTCCAGCAGCCCATGCTCTGCAGACGGGCAATCCACCGGGTGTCGTCGTAGACCATTTCGCGCATGCGGCGGCTGACGCGCGCGAACCGCAGCAGATCCGGCACGGGGAGGTAGTCGAGAATCGTCGCCAGAATCTCTGCAAAGGCGTCACGCAGTTAGCAAACGAAAAGAAAAAGAAGAAAAGTGAGCGTCAGGCCGTGTCAGAGGAAAGAGCGTTACCTGCGGGCAGGACTGGTTTTGTTTCCAGGATTTCGGCTGCTTTGAGCACGCCGAGAATGCTTTTGCTTGGGGCCCCAGCACCGGCCGGGCCGGCGCCTTTGTTATGGTAGAATCGAGACATGTCGCCGGCAGCAAGAATCCTTTTTAACGAGGTCCCGATACTTCGAAAACGTGGCGACTGGAGTCAATGGGAAGGGGGAGGCCAAAAAAGAAAAGAGCGGCAAACCGAGAAGAGGTCTCGGCGAAAGGGCGACAGGAACAAGAAAAGAGACAGAGGGAAAAAAACTGCCGCTCCTTAGACAGTCGTACACGGTGCGTGCATCTTTTGGGAGGCGCAGTGCGAACAATGGCACTGTCAACAGCGTCTTCGTGGTTGCTCCGGTATCGTGAGGTTCGATGAGGTTTCTCGTTTGGTGAGGTTGAAAGAAAAAGAGGAGAGGACGATCTATTTTAGGTAGAGTGGCAGGAGCCAGCCCAGCCCTACAACCCAAGCTTCTAAAGCCCTGTCAGGTTGGAGTGCCCCACCTACCCTCTTTTCGACGGCGACTGCGCTACAGGCGCTATATGCGTAATTCTTAGTTATGTGCAGTATAAATACAGGTGCAAAGCTGTCATGGCCCGCTAACCGACGGAAGTCAGCAGACAATTCTTTCTTTTCGCCATGGATTTCCATTCGATTGCAATTCGAGCAGTCGAGAAATAATTTCCAAGAAAGCAATATGGAGGCAAATGTTCGAAGCGATGACCTACAGGCCTTGTCTCGTGTCCTCAAATAGAGCTTAAACACTCAGAGTTGGACGCTCATGTTTATGGAATTTAAGTGGTACAACAATAAACATATACTTCACACGACCAGTCTGACGTGAGATATGGGGAAAAAAATCGATAACAGATAGACGGAGTAATACTAGATGTGGGTTTTTGCGTTTTATGGTGCGTAAAGGTAAAACTATCGTCGTCTCGTACAGAAATCGAGCAAAACAACCGCTGTATCATTGACTAAACAATATGGTATAGATATGCATGCCTCGCAAAGTACACGAGATGGTGCCTTTACGAACAATACTCTTTGACAAACAACAACAGAAGGGACGTTAGAGAGGTCTTACAACTTCGCCTCTTCAACATGGACGACGTGCGTTTTGTCTGCGGCCGCGTCCGTGTTTGCTGGAACCGCCACAGGCTCGCCCGCCGTCGGCTCGTTCGCTGTTGGAGCAGCAGCAGCAGCAGTCGTCGCAGCAGCAGCTTCGGCCGCCTCGCCCGACCGCGCCAGGATCCAGTCGCCGACCTCCTTGTAAAACAGCTGCCGATCCACCAACGGCTCCGCGTGCAGCTGGTGCAGCCAGCCCGCGTACGCCCGGAAGGTCCGGTCGGGCACGCGGGCCGCGGACGTGTCGAACCACGCCTTGCTGGCGGCGAAACTCGTGCACGGGTCGGCGTCGCCGTGGCCGAGCCAGAGGCTGGTGACGCCGGGCCCCGGCGGGCAGCGGCTCGACGCCAGGTCGCCGACGCGGTCCAGCAGCGCCGCCAGGCCCTCCAGCGTGCCCGTGTCGTGGCAGAGGGCGTCCTGCCGCACGTCCGCGACGACGGCCGGGTCGCGGCTCATGTACTCGGCCGGGATCGGGTTCTTGAGCTGAAAATTCGGCAGGAGACGGCCCGCCAGGCGGCCCGCGGCGACTTTGAGCGCGCTGGGGGCCTCGCCGGCCGCGAACCCAAAAAAGGGCGCCTCGAGCAGCCAGCCGCGGACCTTGCGCACGGTGCCCGTCTCCAGGGTTGAGCCCACGGGCGCCGCCATCAGGGTGGCGGCCTCGTTGCCACCCATGGAGTGGCCCAGCACGAAGACGGGCACGGCGGCGGCGGCGGCAGCGGCCCCATCGCCGTCGCCGTCGCCGTCGCCGTCGAGGTGCGGCCGCAAAAACGCGACAATGTCGTTCAGCACCGTCGCCGTCGGGCCCGTGCGGCCCCGGTCCGCGGGCTTCTTCACGCTGCGGCCCCAGCCGCGCTGGTCGAAGCCGTAGACGGCGATGCCGCGGGCGGCCAGGGTGGGGAAGAACTCATAGTAGCGGTCGATGTGGTCGCTGAATCCGTGCACCACGATCAGTTTCGCTCGGGGTGGTGCGCCATCGGGCTATAAGGAAAGGGGGAACAGAGGTCAGTTCCTGGGCCTATCTTGCATGGATGGATGGTCACCAAAACTACAGAATCATTTTCTACCCACCAGCCACGTCTTTGTGTACAGCTCCTGGCTCCCGATTGTAAACGTCCCTTCAGTGACCGTGACCATCTTTTTGGCTGGGATAAAGCACCGACAACAACAACAACAACACCAGAGCAAACAGTTGCTGCTCACGGGATTCGGGTGAAAGGAGGCTCGTCAACGGAGACGATCGTAAATGCCGAGAGGTACACACGTCAGGAGGACATCGAGCAAAAAACACGGGCGAGGATGTTGCAAAAAGAGTCGCAAGTCGAGAAGCGAGAAGAGAATCCCAGCAAAAAAAAAAAGGAGAATAAACTGCGATATAGAAGAGCAAAAGAAGGGTATGGGGAAGCTGCCGTCTGGGGGGGGGACCCTTTGCTAACCAGGTTGGGCCCAACAAGCCATGTTCTCGGGGCTGCCTGTTCAGCCCTTCCACACCATCCAAGTACGCCGCAATACGTTCGAATTCTGTAAAGTCCGCTCTCTTTTCACATGCAAAACAAACAAAAGGAGTTAAGGAGAAGAAGCAGGAAGAGCCAATAGAGGCCCTTTTCCCATTATCACGTGGTTCACGTGAACGTGCAGTACGAAGGAACGGGAGATACTGGGTTTTTATGTAACCTCCCCCATTTGCCAAGACTTATGCCGTCTTTCTAATGATATATCTCGTTTCATTCCTCTTTTAAAATACCTTCCCTAGAAAATACCTTTGTTGGACGTGGAACCTGGAAAACAAAAAAAAAACAACATAAAACAAAATCGGATCAAATCGTCCCGAATGATCTTTACAGATATCAAACCCCTTAGACTGGCTCCACGAGTTTTATTTACCTGACATGCCTCACAGGTTCTCAAAAAAGAAGCTTGGGCTACCAGGCGTGGCCGACGCTGCTGGCGGGGGCAGCGTCGCGAGCGTCGTGCCGTCGCCCTTGTAGACCGTACCCGACGCCGCGCCTGGCTTGACGGCCACAATCACCACCGCCTCCAGCTTCGGGACGGTCTGCTTCAGACCGGGCACCATCGCCTCCAGCGTGTCCAGCTCGTTGAACGGCAGTTTCCGGTCAAACACCTGGCCGGCGTCTTCGCCGCCGTCGATGCGCCGTTTCAGCGCTTGGATAAAGGGCATCGACCGCTTCAGCTCCGCCTTGTCCATCTTGCTGGTCACGGCCTTGACGTCGAACGTACCCGCCGACGCCAGAACCTGCCTGACCAGCTCAATGCAGTTGTCCTGCCATTCAGGGAACGCTTCCGCCACGAAGACGGTCAGCTTCTTGGGCTTCTTCGGGTCGAAGGTGGCCGCTTTTCCTTTCGCCAACTATTGTCGGGGAAACAGTGAGTAAGAGAACATCAATAGTCGAATAGAGGGAGACAGAAAATAAGGGACATCAATTACCTTTTTTGCCTGCTGGCTCTCTGCGGCGGTGATGTTGGAGGTTGTCTGTGACAATGTCAGCCAATAGCTCCCTACCATTTCTCTAGAATACGTTTCCGCCTATGAGAAACATACGTTGCGGATGTAGTTGCGTGCCGCCGACAGACTCGGGTCGGCCGCTGGCACCGTCGGGTACAGCGCGTTTTGGATGCTGGTCTCGTGCTTCAGCAAGTCGCGCCACAGGTACTCGCAGCAATGCGGTGCACTGCTTGAGTGTTAGTATCCTGTGATTGAAGTAGAAGAAAGAAAGGGTAAAGAGAGAGAAAAAAGAAAAAAAAACTGTCACTTACATTGGTGTCAGCAGCAGAGCTTGCAGCTCAATGTAGCGCTTCACCAAATCATGGTGCATGCCATCTCCAGACGCCTTTGTAATGTCGCGGTACCAGTCGCGCGATGCAGTCTGGCCTCTTGTTAGTTTCTCTTCTCATCTTTCTGTTGCAATAAAAAAAACACGCTTGGAGTACGAAAAAGGATTCCCGCGTACGAAATCGTAGAAACCGCTCTTCAAAGCCAGCTTAAACAGCGTGCCCTGGTAACGCTTCTTGGTCTCGGCAACCAACGTGTTCATCTCGTTGTCAAACATCTTGTCGAACAAGCGCAGCTCGCCCCGGCGCAGACTCTCGTCCTCCAGGGTCTCTTGCGCCCACCGCCGCAGCTCGTACAACCGCAAAATGGTGGCGTTGGCGACCGTCTCTTCAAAGTTCGCGTCTTCGATGCCGTCGCCCGCGTCGGCCAGTGCCACGCGGGTGGCGTCGGCACCAAACTTCTCCGTCGCCTCGCGCAACGTCAAGAAGTTGCCCGTGCTCTTGCTCATCTTCTGTCCGTTGACCAGCAAATGCCCGTTCACGCGCATGCCCCGCGGCCAGTACTTCTTGGGAAACAGCGCTGCGTGATGGTACAAGCAAAAGGTCAGGTGGTTGTTGATCAGGTCCTTGCCGGAGATCCGGGCATCCAACGGATAGAAATACTCAAATTCCCTGCGCATCGCCTCCAGGTCTGCTTTCGGAATGTCGCTCGCGACGGAGTCGGTGCGGCAAAAAATGTAGTCCCACACCTCGTCGGTCATTTGCTCGGGCGTGATCGGCTTCGATGCTTTGCCGGGTGTCTTGCCAAAGATGTCGCCGTGCAGGTACAAGCACACGGTGTAGTAGGCCATATAGACCGTGCTGTCGCTCAGACTCTCGACCAGCTGCGAGTGGTCCCACGGCAGCTTCGTGCCGAGCCCGTACGAGCGGCTGCACGCCCAGTGGCCCAGCCAGTTCAGCGTCTGCTCGAAAGCATGCCTCGCTTCCGGGTAGAAGCAGTTGACCGTGCCGTCTTCCAAAGCGTCCAGCACCTGCTGGCACCACGCGCCGTCGCCGCCGTTCTCGGTCGTACCGTAGTTCAGGTACCACTGGTCCAGGTAGGCGGCAACGCACACGTCCGCCGACCGGGAGATGACCTCGCCGTCCGGCTCCGCATAGTTGAAAGCCAGGCCGGCGTCGATCAGCTGTTTTCGGATCAAGGGCTTCGCGTCTTGCACGGACGTGCCCTTGTGTTCGCCAATCAACATCGTCCCCTGGTAGAAGCCTTCCTTGTACGCCTGCTCCTTTGCCTGCTCCAACAGCTTCGTATCCTTTGGCGAGTTGATCTTCAGCTTCTCAACCAAGTCCTTGGCGATTAAGTTGGAGGTGGGCGTCTGGATGATGGGCAGGATGTCCTTCTCCAGCCACGCTTTGTCGACGCCGTAGTACGCAGGCTTGCGCTGCAGTTCGGTGACCGTGGCATAGTCGTCTGGGCTGTCGGAGGGGACGCACGTAACAACGCCAGTGCCCTTTGTCGGCTTCAGCGTCTGCATGGGCAGAATGTACACCTTCTCGTAGACGGACAGAGGGGCGTTGACCAGTGTGCCAACGACGTCCGAACCCAGCAGCTGAACGACAGAGGTAAACTTGCCCCAGGGCAACACGTTCTGGTACGCCATATTGCGCGCCGCACGCTCCGTGCACAGATAGTATTCGGACTTGCCCTCGTTGCCTATTGGCACCTCGAAAATGCCATAGGCAACCGTCGGCCCCACGAAACAGCAGATCTGGCCGTACATGGTCTCCGGACGCAGCGTGGCAGGGATGAAGTAGACATCCGCACCGGCTGGCAGCTTGTCCCCGATCACTTGCTTGGCTTTGTCCGACCACTCCAAGGCCTTCATTTTCAGCGCCACATATTCTTGCACAGTGATGCCCTCGCCAGAACTGCGGTCGTGGTCCAGGCACGCCTGGCCATCCTTGGGGCTTTTGCACGCGGGTCAGTAGTCCGAACAACTTTTCCACCGTCGGCCGCAGCCTAGGCCTCGTCCAGTAGTCGACGACCCCAAGAAGTATTTTGCTGTCTTACCTGTACACCGTATAGCGTTTGCCAAACTTGATTTTGCCCAGCTCTTTCAAACGGTTCATTTGCCAGCGAACGAACGAATCGTAGTAGGGGTTGGCCGGTGTTGTGACAAACGAACGGCGCCAATCGACGCGCGCGCCCATGCGACTCAGATCGGTTCTACAGCGGTCTGGAAATACTTGCAGCCAGTACTCTGGTTCGGTAAATTTGTGGATTTCATCGATAGAAAAGCCCAGCGACAGCATGATCTGTACACGGAGTGTTGTTAGCATCGGGTGAAGGAGAGGGGGGACGTCTCAAGCGCAAACAAAGAAGCCCGAGCAAAAAAAAACAAAAAAAAAAAAAACAAACCTGAAATTGGTACTTCGTTTTGCCGGCCTTGGCCACTGCCTTGCTCTTACTGCTGCTGAACTTGCCCAAATCCGTTTTGGCCTGGGCCGCAGCGGCCGGGGCGGCCGATGGCGCGTCGGCCGACGCGCCGCCCGGTGCCGGACGCAGGACTAGGACTTCCTCGACATCGGCCCCCTCAAAGTTCTGTCCAAACATTTCCACTTCGCGCTTCAACTTGTCTGTATGGCACCCGCGGGTGTCGTCGGTCAAAATCTTGCGTGGACACTGTGTATGCGGTATAGTGTGTGTGTGTGGCGGCCTATGCCCGGAAGGGGGGAAACGGTGGTTTTTCTTTTTTCTTTTGAGAACATACCAGCAGCAGCCTTGATCGGCATGCCGGTGCAGTGAAAACCCTGCGGCAACAGCGCCCGGCGGCCCTCCATCCGAGCGAAGCCCGTCATGAACTCCACTTTGGAGAAGGTGAAGCAGTGCCCGGCGTGCAGACTGCCGTTCATGTACGGGTAGGCCATGGTCGTGAACAGCTTGTCCTGGTCGGGTTCGGAGGGCAGGGGAGCATCCTGCTCGAACAGCTTGGCGTTTGCCCATTCCTCTTGGAACCGAATCTCGTCCTAGAAAAGGGTGGAAGAAGGCAAAGAAAGATTAGTTCTTTTGGCCGTCCAACGTCGAGGCGGCCCGGGTTCGAGTCTCTGAACCCAATGAAGCCTGTTTCTTCGACACTTACGGCGATCAAGGTGTCACGCTTCTCTGTCTGATTTTGGCCAATTGTTAGCTATCAAAAAGCAGCGACGAGGAAAAAAAGAAGAGTAAAAGGAGAGAGACAAAAAAAAGAACATACATTCTCCAACTTCAGCGTCCGCTCGGAGCCGACAACGTTCGCGTCTGGCGCATCCATGGTGAAGTTGAGGGCGGACGTTTGTCTTTGAGAAAACACGTATAGTCGGGGAGTGGTTGTCGGTGTAAAAGAAGCAAAAGAAAAAAAGATTTCTTAAAAATGTAGCAAACCCGTGAAACGGCAAACAGAAAAAAGGCTGAATAGTAATTGGCACTTGCTTGTTAGAACGGCTGGTTGCCCCTCTTCGCGCCTTCCCCCGCTGTGTCAACTTTTTTTGCGCGACATTTTATAGCCGTTGCTGACCGCCCTGACTATGTCATCCGTCGCAACTGACTCATGCGAGAATTGCCGATTTGGGACACAGCGAAACCCGAAACGGCATCGCAGCAACATCCGCCGATCACCTCCTCCCGTCTTCTCCTAAAAAACCGTAGGTGAAAGGTTGCAAGACAAAAAAGCGAAGGAGACATCACTGCCACAGATGATTTGAGTCACAGAAGTCAAGATACCATGTCGCAAACGAAACTACGGCGTTGTTTATCTATTCGGGTCGTAATGCAGGCAATGAGCAATTCCCCATGTTTCCTCGCCAAGTTTGCGACTTTTATCTCTTTTATTTACAAGGCGTAACGCTATCAAATCTACCATTTATAACTAAACGTCAGTCGTCAATCATCATTGTCACATGGAAAAGAGTCGACTTTCTGTGACTATCGTTCTGCTTCGAAAAGTTGTCTTTTGCTGTCAGCGTGCCATGCAACCCACAAACCCCCTCCCTACAACTCCTCGACACTCGCCTCGCGTGCCTCTCGCCGTCGTTCTTCAGCTGCCGCGGCTGCGAGGTACCGCCGGACGGTCGGGTTGTTCCGTAGCCGGTCCTCGTTGTCGGCGTCCGCGGCCGCCTCCGCTGCCGCCTCCGCCGCCGGGCGCGTGGCGCTGCCGAACAGACACGTCCACAGGTCGCCCTTTGGCACCTCCTCGCCCGCCAGCCGGTCCTTGCTCATCAGCTTGGAGAGCTGCGCCTGCTGCAGCTCCAGCGAGTTGGCGAGTTCGAGGTTGTTGTCCAGCAGCTCGGGCGTCGACTCCTTGGATTTTCCCTTGAGCGAGCGCCCCATGTGCTCCAGGCGGCGCTGCACCGACAGGTTGTAGATGGACTCCTCCACGGTGCCGTCGACAATGTACAGCCATACGGTCGTCTCGTGCTCCTGCCCGATGCGGTGCACGCGGGCAATGGCCTGTAGCTCGAGCGCCGTGTTGAGCAGGGGCTCGCAGAGCACCACATGGCTGGCGTTGACGAGGTTGAGCCCGCTCGAGTGCGCCCGTGCGTGCAGGAGGAAGCATTCGATGGCCGGGTTCTCTTTGAACTCCGCGATGCCGTTCCGGTCGGTGTACTTGGAGAAGCCAATATGGTGCTGCTTGAACGCTTGGCTGAGAATGTTCAAAAAGGCGGGAAACCTGGCAGCAGCAGTTAGTACTTTTTACTTTACTTCTTGAAGTTCTTGCAACGGAGAATAATACATAACCTACTGCGAAAAGACAATGGACTTGGCGCCCGGGTCGGACGTGCGCAGCCACAAAAGGTGCCGCACCAGCGTGTCCACTTTGGTCGTAAAAGACGGGCCCGGCAAATCAATGTTTTTGACCTCGGCCAGCTTCTCCGTGCTGAAGCTGGCGTAGATGCCCGTGCGTTTTGAGCGGGCCGCGTCCTGGTGCTGCCCCGGCGAATCGCCGCTGTTGTCGCCGCCGTGGCCGCTTTCGCTCACCACTTTCAGCTCCTGCGGCTTCAGCGTGATGTCGTGCAGGTTGGCCGCATTCAGCCTCCGCTTGCACATGGGGCAGTTGCGGTGGGCGCGGAACCACAGCGTGATGCACTCCTTGCAGAACTGGTGGCCGCACACGGTCAACACGCCCACGGAGAACGGCGACTGGCAGATCACGCACATGCGCGTCTCGTCCCGGGTGTCGGCTTCTTTCAGATGCACCACTGTTAAATGAAGCAACGTGTCAGATACATTTGTTTATATAGAAAAAAAGGTGGGGAACAAAAATAGTGAAGAACCGGTTCCGGTACGTACAGTAGCGGTGTTTGGACTCGGCCGCCGCCAGGGCACGGGCGAGCTCGGCCTCCTTTTTCAGACTCGCCGCGATGGTTGCGTCGTCTTTGGGACCCTCATACAGCGCCACCATGTCCGACACGATCTGCAGCTGGCGGTAGTACTCGATGCGCGTGTTCAGCGCGTTGCGCACCTTGTTGGTCTCCTTCTCCAAGGCCGCGTTGACTTTGAGTTGCCGGGTCTGCTGGTCCTGTGCGCGCGCCAGCAGCCGCGACATGCACGCGAGTTCCATCTGGGCCCGTTGGTTGCCGGCGCTGGCTTGCTGGCGCAGCCGTGCGGCGATGTCGCGTATGTCAACCACCGCGACGCGCAGCGACTTGATGTCGTTGGTGGCCGGCAGCACGGCCTCCCGCTCCTTGAACAAGCGCAGCATCAGCTCCGGCGCCGGCCCTTCGCCGTCCGTGGCCATGCGCAGGGCCAGCCGCTCTTCGTACAACGCGAGGCCGCTCGGGGCGAGGCCTGTCAGCGCGGCCTGCCGGTCGCTGATGGCCGCCTTCAGGATTGTAATGTAGGCCTGGATCTCGTCCTGCACCTTGGTGGAGTTCTCGTACTCGTCGCCCGTGATTTCGACGTCTTCTTCGTCCTCGTCCACGAGGTCTTTGAGCAGCAGCTGAATGACTGCCTCGCGCCACTCGTCGATCTGGGCAGCCTGGTCGTCCAGCGTGGCGCCGAGCGCTTCCAGCTCCTCGCAAATCCGGCGGCCCTCGATGCCTTCGGGCTCGCCGAACGTGCACTCGGGGATGGTGACAAACCCTTGCGACGATGCTTTGCCGGCAAGGTCGGCCATGAGGCGCATGGCCTTGCTGCGGTTCTCGTGGAGGATCTCGCGCCGCACACGTTTGGCGCGCTCATACCCCTCGACTTCGAGTTTCTCCAGGCGCTTGAACTCGTCCGACTCGGGTTCCGTCCATTCTTCGTTGGACTTGATCTGAAAATAACCGTTGGCACAGAAGAATTCTGCCTCGTGCAGGATCTCAAGCGCATACCGCAGGTCGCGCTGCGCCTCGCCAACACGGCCACTCGCCGTCTTGTCTGGGCCATCGTCGTCGTCATTCCCACTGTCGCTCTGCTCGTCGCCGTCGCCTTCGTTGCCACTCGGGTTATTGACGCCATCACTGGCACCAGCTTCTTTCGCCTTTTCCACTTCCTTTCGCAGCTTCTCGCGTGCCTCCTGCACCAGAACCTCGCCCTCTTTGAGAACACTCTGCCAGATTTCCAGCGCTTCTTTGGCCCTCGGCGAGTTTTCGAGCAGCTGGCCGCGTTTCAACTTGTGCGACAAAAAAGCACGCTGGTCACTTAACAGCGCGTTTTCGCTCTGCTCGATCATGGCGTCCAGCACCTCGGCCACGGTGCGCATCGGCCCGGCCCGGTTACCAAGCGCCCGCCGGTTTCGCTCTCCGATTTCCGGGTGCAGCGCCGTCTGCCGCAACCGGTTCAGGGCCGACCGCATGGCGTCGAGAACGAACGCATCGTCCGGGTTCCAGTTCGCAGACAGGGGCGCCCCGAGCGTGTCCAAGCCACACGCCTCGGCAAGCTCTTTGAACAGGCTCTGGTAGTGCTGCTCTTCCACGGCGGTGAATGGCATGGTGATCACGTAGCGCTTCTGCGGGGGGATGGAGAGCTCGTCGCCGACGATGCGCTTCGAGTGCCGCAGCGCGATGCGCCCGAACAACCGTTGAAACACTTGTTTGTGCGAGTTGATGAGGTCCTGCCATACTTTGGGAACGGCCGCGTACGGCTGGTAATGAAGGAACAAAAGCAGGCCCCAGAGATCTTGGACGCCGTCTTTGACCGGCGTGCCGGTCACGCCCCAGGCGTGGACGCGTGGGATCACCCGCACAACCGTCGCCGTGTTGCTGACGCCGCTCTCGACCTCTTGCGCCTCGTCGAGGCACACGCGCCACCACGACAGCTGCACCAGCGGCGAGCGCGGCCGGTAATGCTTCCGCTCGCCGCGCATGTCGCGGGACGGCGGGTCGACGGCAAAGTGCAGCTCCGACCGGAGGTTGCTGTAGGTGGTGACGACCACGTCGTGCGCAGCGAGCTGCTCGACCATAGCAGCCTCGGTCTCGGGACTGGCTTCTGTCCGCGCCATGCCCGAATACACCATGACCGACAAACGCGGTGCGTGGCGCTGAATCTCGGAAATCCACTGGCTTTGCAGGGCGGGCGGCGTGACGATCAACGTGGCACCAATAGGGCGAAGCGGTTTAAAAGGCGGTACGCTGCCCACCGCGCCGGAGTCTGGCGGTTCCGGCGGTCGTGGATGCAGGAGCATGAGCGAAATCATCTCGACCGTCTTTCCCAACCCCATCTCCTCCGACAGGATGCCGCCTCGGATGGCGCGTTCGTTCGCCTCGAATATGGCCGGGTCGTCCGTCACAACGCCAAACAGATTGCTGACGTAGCACGCCCGACCATCCGCATCTTCCACGCACGCAAAATGCGAGGTTGTGTCCGGATCGATCGGGGTTTGGTAGGGGACGACAGAGGGTTCGCCCATGTCGCCGTGCGCGTCGCGCGAGGCTGCCTGCCAACGGACGCCTTCCCGCTGCAGAAGCCATTTGACGCTGCGCCGCTGAAAGGGAAGGAGGGTGACCATGAGGCCCGGAACGTGCGCAAGATCGCTCTCGTCGCCGTCGTCGGTGCTCGGCACGTGGGCGGCCTCGTAAAAATCCTGCGGCGAACCCGCGCTGGCCGCGTGGTGGTTGCGCAGGACCTCTGGGAAAAAGGTTGCCAGCACGCGTCGCCGCAGCTCCCGCATCGGTTCGCTGTGCAGATCGCCGCCGACAAACGTAGTTTTGTTCCACCGCAACTCCAGGTCGACGGTCACGACAAAGCCGTTGCGGCGGCCGTCGACACAGTAGGACACCGCGGTCCAAAAATGGCCCGGACCCGGCGGCGTCGATTTGGATGCCGTCCTTTCTGCGACATGCAGCACAAGAGCGTCCGCTTCGTTGAACTTCCCGATCTCTCTGGGCGAAAACACGACCTTTCGGATGGCGGCTGGAACGGGTTTCTTTTGCGGCGAAAGCGTCAGGCCGTCTGCTTCCCGGTAGCGAAACCCAAGAACGCCGTTGGCCTCGTCGCACGAGAACATCAAAGGTGGTGGTCGGCCGAGCTGCCTCAAGTGGACATCGCTGGCTGGTCGGCGGAAGGAGAAGGATGTGCGGGCAACCGGAACGTAATCGGCGGCGAATTCTGTCCGTGGCCGTTTTGCGGGCGGTTGCATCCGATCCTCGTCGGAGCTGTCGTCGTCGATGACAAGCGGACGAGAACGTTGGCCATCCTGTCGACTCGCATTGATGAGGTATGTGACAAAAGCGTAAAAGGTGGCGTCTAAAAATTCCAACTGTCAGGATTTGAATTGCGATATGCAAGGAAATAAAGAAAGGCCGAAGAATCTCGCGAGAGAAGCCAAAGCATTATGGTTTGTGAGCAGCAGCAACGTTCCTCCATAAAAGACACCAAAGACAATCGCCAAAGAACAAAGATGTTGCGTTCTCATTCGAAAGTCATGCTTACCGTCCAGAAGAGGAGCCCCGGAAGAAGCCCGGCCGGCGGCCGCATAACCACCTCGACTTCGCCGCGCCGAAGACATCATCACCAGGTCTTTCGCAACAAGGCGACTGGGGTCAACAAACTCGTCGCGAAAGACAAGAGCAAAGGTTGTGATGAAAAGAGGAGGAAAGAAAGAAAAGGTGGGGGGTTGAGTGTCGCAAGAGGAGGAACGGCTTTGGGGGGGAAGGCTGAATATAAAGGATATAATCGATAACCCCCGTATTATGCAGATTGCTATCGCTTATCGCTTATCGCTGTCGAGGCGCGCTCGGCAGGCATAGGACGCGTTAATTAGAGTGGGGCCCCCTGGCGGGAGAAGCCATACAGCTGGTGTCGGAACTAATTTTCTCCATTCCGATCAGATTTTCCAATGGCAGGCTTCTCAAGGACCTTACCTATTTTTTTGACAACCAATGGGGCGAGCATTCGATCCCATTTCCAGAGTTGAGAGCATTTTTGCGGCGCGGTTGTTTTTTCTCGTGTGACTTTTTCCTTTTTTGCTTTTTTTTTGTTGTTTGACGGTCAGTAGCTGTTGCCCACAAGGTATGGAATGTCCTGGAAGCTGTCCTGCACTGTTGCTGGTTCTACTCGACCAAGCTCTGGAGCTTTCACACTTTCATCTTCCAGCCTTTGTCTTTGCTAACCACGCTGTTTCTGCTGTCTGCAGAGCCATCAGGATGAATGCACTACGAATACGGCCCGCGTCCGCGGGATGTTTTTCAGCGGCGCCGTCGCGGTGGGCGGCCGCCGCGGCGGTTGCAGCCTCCCCACACGTCCACTACCAACCAACCTTCCTACGACGATGGGCGCACAAGTCGTCGGCGGCGCCCGCCGACAGCCGGATTCCCACGCCCATTCCCTTCGTGCCCGATCCCGAGACGTTTCTGACCATCATCGGCCGCAATATGAAGCAACACGCGACCAAGTTCCCCACGTGGGAGGCCCTCTTCACCCTGACGTCGCCGCAGCTCCGGGAGCTCGGCATCGAACCACCGCGCGACCGGCGGTATTTGTTGCGGTGTCTCGAGCGGTTCCGCGCGGGGCGGCACGGCATTGGCGGCGATTTCCGGTTCGTGCGCGGCGGCGTGGCCGAGCTACGGGTGCACGAGACCGTCGACCCGGCGGACCCGCTCAAGGTGTACAAGACGGTGGTGAACGTGCCACCGCCACCACCACCACCAGCGGCGGCTGCGGACGGGAAGGGAGAGGGGGAGGAAGCAACGGAGGAGGCGTCCGCGACAACAAGCAACGCCGCCACCGCCGTCACCGCCGCAGCGCCGGTCGGCGAGGCACCAGGGGACCCCGTACCCGTCCGGGGCTTCAAAGTGCGGGGCGCACGCGCTATCGCCGGTCCCTACGCGCTGCCGCTAAAGGCGGGCGAGGGTGCACGGGTCACCTTGACAGAGGGCATGTGGGAAGACAAGCGCGGCCGCAAGATTGACGGTGGCGAGCGGCGGCGGGCCGAGGTGCGGTTCAAGCGGCGGGTAGCCGAGCGTAGGGCGGAGCGGGAGCAGGCGGGCATGATATGAGCCAGGGGGGATGGTTTCCTGCCCAGACCGAAGCGTCGGCATATGGCATAGGGCTGGCATAGGCTGTTACAGGTCTACGTCGTTTCCACACCTCCAAAATGTGTATATTAGATCAAGCTCACTTGTTGCATAGAACACAAAAGCATTTGTTTCTCTCAAAGCAGTACTGCTTGGTGCAGCGAAAGAGTTACACAAAACGACGGGCCTGCTCAGCAAGGGCACGTTCCACGCGGTAGTTCATCACAACAACACCTCCAAAGAGGACACCGTCAGACAGGCTACAGCCCTCTTCCGTGTCCAGCAAGCAACAGGGCCTCTGTGGATTTTTCTATCTCCCTATACACCCCGGTGTTTAGGGTCGCGAGGTCCGTTCGGAGCTATACACGACCCGAACGGGTTATGAAAGCGCATTCGTACATTTTTTCCCCAATGAAATCAACTTGCACGGCGTCAACCCTGGAACGGACGGGCTGTTCAGCATGGGAAATCAGAAGGCTCGTCGCCCTCGTGAGCGATGTTGCAATAGACTTGCGAAATAAGGGGAGGGCATGCTTCTCAACGGCCCCCCTCCTTGTCCCCCTCCATTCGCAAGGGAATACAACCTTGTCTCAGGAGGCCAAGCCTTGTTTACAGTCAAGCAAGCAAAGATAGGGTACGTTTCCGTTGGGCCGTACACGTGCTGCAGCCGACGGAGTAGGCCACGCCAAAGGCATACACACCTCGACGGTGCCACGCCACTTTCCCCAGGAACGGAGCTCAAATCTTGTTGCCTGGCGTTGATGTGTCCCCCCTCCCTCTTCTGCAACATTCGTAAGCCTTTTGTCTTTCTTTCCAGCCGCCGAAGAAAGTGGGCAACTTGGTGACAGCCGATAGAGAGCAGCCCTATCCCCATGCGCGAAGATAGTAGGGAGGCAAATCCCACCACCAGGGGCTCGGGAAGGCCCGTAGCCTACCGTCTACGTGGTTGGAGGGTGCCCCGTATGGCAACATGGGATATTTGTTGGGGTGTTGCCACGCAAGCAACGGCCCTATCGTCTGATGTCCGTCTTGTTGCCTTGTGTAGCCACCATTTTGTGTGTGCCCGCCAGCCCGCCTGCCCAGGATGTGGGTATGTGTATACGGAATAAGGCGTTGTGCTCCATACGTCTGGACCGGGCGCCAAAAGCTGCTTGGCCTGACAATTGGCGTCGGATAGCATGGACGGTGTTTGATTTGCCCGCTTGGGTTGTGTGATGCGATCTTACAAGGCTGAGGCCATCATCGTGGCTTTGACGACATTCAATCATTCATCCACCATTCATCCAACCATCTATCCATCCCCCCCCCAAGAAAAATATGCCCAACGATGGAGACGCTGACTGGTAGAACAACGCGGAAACGCAGAAGAAACAAGAGGGAAGCAAAAAGCACAAGAAAGAGAAGAAGCCCACCGTGGTAACCATTCATGCTACGTCATCAGCCAAGCCCCCTTCTCACTGCAATTTTACTTGCTCCATCATTGGGAGTAGTAGTACTCCACGAATTTCCGTGAGAGGGAGACGCCGTTGACAACCCCCTCCCCCCCAAGCATAGCCGCCGCCGGCCGCCGCGTACAGGAAGCGAATCACAAAACAGACCGCGGATTGGCCGCAGCCGGGAAGGGGAAGGGGGATGCTTGTGATTGCCCAGCATCGGGGCGCTGGCCGCGGCTTGGGACTTGGCTTGGCCTGTTGTTTTGTGGCATGACGTTTTTCTTGTGACGGGCGGCTTGCAGCCAGAAACAAAGACATACCAGGCAGCGACGACGACACGAAACATGATAAAAAAAAAAGGTACCAGTTCCTGAAACAAGGAAAAAATGACCAGGCAGCAATCGGGAAACCCGCACCAACGTAAAACGCCAAAAGCCGAACGTTCGGAGTGGGGACCCGGACACAACGAAAGTCCCTTATCGCCGGCAGGCCGATGCGGAGCTCGGACAAAGCTTAATCTCTGCGTGTAGTTGTACGTTACAACAGATCAAGACACGTTGTCCTTGCAAACCAGCGTGTGTCGTGTGTCGTGTGTCGTCACGAGTTGGCGTTCGGTTAACACTGCCATTGTTGGAAACAAGGGAGAGTGTGGTGGGAACTCGCCAAAAAAAAAAAAGAGAAAGAGAAAGGCTCGGGGCAAAACTCGGGGCAAGGCTCGGCTTGGCCTGCACACGTGCAGGGGAACCTCGAGGTTTAGGCAGCAACATTCCGTCCGCAGTCGCCAATATACCCCAATATGAGCGTCATACTACAGAAGACACATCCACCCCGACCGTCTTGTCACATAACGTCGGACATGAAAATGACACACGCGCACATGGGGGGGGGCTGGCAGTCGACCCGTCCGAAACAAGTATCTTCGGGCGCCAGACGTGCTTCGTAGAGCCCGGGCTCCGGGACGAAAAGCGGCATCAATCCCTCGTGGACCATTTTCTTCGTTCCAGACTTTGCTTGGTATTATGAATCCATTTACTCCGTGCTCCGCGTAGGTTCCATGCATTTCCGGCAGTGACTCATACGACTCATACCGCCGGGACTACGGAGTACTTGTACTGGAAGAAGTGGGTGTGAGTGTGGATGTGGGTGTGGATGTAGCCTGGTGAACCAGGACAAGAGGACTGGCACCCGCCCCGGCTGCTAGGCCCTGCTTGGTCGTTCGGGACGTGTGTCTCTCGTCTTTTTTTCTTTCCCCTGCCTTGTTCCTGTTCCCGACCTCTCTTCGTTTTGAACGGGTCTTGTGACAGGGCAGTTTTATATATACGGGGGTACAAAGCAACAAAACAACGCATCGAAGTACAGGGACAAAGAAAAGACAGCGCGAGTGACCCTTTTTCTACGACCCGGACGTTTCCTAAACAGTTAAATGGCCGGTTCGCCGGTTCGAGCCGCGCAAATTTCTCAGCACCCCATGAAACGGTGGTTCTATGTACGAACGGAGTATTATACGTGCTCACAAAAAAAAGCCATCGGCGTCGTGTTCACCCCGTAGTCCCGAGCGCCGTATTACGTCGTATTCGTGCTATTTTTTTTACTCCGTAATTACTCGGTAGTCCTTTCGTTGCCCCAGTCCCAATATCCCCGTGCACCGCCACGCTTAATTTCGCGGTCATCATTGCGTTTAAGACCAGCAGCGTACTTCGTAGAGTCGAACGAGGGACGAATTTTAAGCAAGAAACGTATAGTATTGAACTCCCGCACTCGAGTCACAGTTTCGATGGCAAAACAATTGCGGAGCGTGTTGCTGAATAGCCGGAAAGAGAGATCTCAAAAATGCGTCATCAACACCCCATGGATGGAGATTTGACGCAAAGTCGGCCCTGAAGGGCGTGCCCTCGTGTTGCTCGGACGGGATGCGCGAACCTAAAATGAACAAATAGACGAGAAAACACAGGGACAAAGTGGGGGAAGAAAGATCATGGAGTCGTGGCATAGTTCCTGAACGGGCTTGGATCCGTGGAACCGTCGATGGAGCCATTCTATTTTTTTTATTTCTCTGTTGTTTCTTTCTGTGGATGATCCGCCGCTCGTACTCCATCCCGTCAAGGAAGAGGAACGTTACCAACAGGAAAAGAAACATCAAACTAAGAAAAAAAAGGGGGGCCGGCACAGAGAAAAAGAAAATTAATCAAAAACGAAGATCAAAAAAATAAATTCAAAAAAGGGTGGGTCACAAGCCCACCTGCGTCATCGTCTTTTCTTTCCCACCACCCCATCCCCATTTCAGCATCTCCGTTTTAAATTCTTCTCTAGTGAGGCTGGCCAGCCTTGGGGATCGAAACGGGGACAATGCGGTTTGCCAGCCGGGGAGGGAAGGGGGGAAGGGGGACCACATCTTCGCGTAAGGGAGCCAACCAGGAAGCTTCCCTTTCTTACGGAGTAAGTACGGAGTATTATGATTATGGAGCACACGGCCTTTTCCCCGTTTCTAAGCCACTCTTTCTCTCTCGCTTCCCTCGCTCTCTCCGTCTTTTTCTCCCCCTTCACCCCCGTTTTTCGTTTGTGTTGGCTCCATCGTTTCTCACTTCCGGTTTTGCCCTTGTGTTGTCAGTTGCCATTTCTGGTCTTTTTTTCGGCACCTGGACGCGAAGAAGGAGAAGGAGACCCGATCTTGTCGTGAAAGACGGTAAAGCGTCGATCAAAGGACGCTGGCAATTCCTTTGCACATCGTCTGATGCTGCATGGCTTACGGAGTATTACAGGATATGCAGTCTGATGCCTCGAGGAACCAACAAGTTGATCGACTTTTTTTTGCGTGCAGCCAAACAGATGTCTCCATTTCTTCCAATGCCAATCACAAAAAGGATCGCCTCTAACGAGGCGCAGAGGGAGACGGCGGTTTTTTTTTTTTTTTGTTTCTTTTTAGATGGATGCCTAATGCTGCCCTGGGACGACGAAGCAGGGGGTTGTGATCCACATCAGGGGCCGTCCGTCCCAGACGAGCAATACCTATTTTAATAATTTTTTTTTCTTCTATTTCCATTTGCTCTTTTAGCAATGCGCCGGCTTTGAAAATCAACGACCGGTTACAACGAGCAACCCACTCAGCCTGCTCTGGCAGTGCGACTCTACTCCGTTTGTCCTTGTACGGGAATGAGCGCGTACTTCGTAAGGGTTCGTTCTTTTTTTCCACTTTCCGTTTGTCGAAAACCAGCCCGTCGTCAGCTCTAGAAACATTAGTATCTGGATACAAAAAAAATATCAGCAATGGGCGTTCTCGTGTTTCTTGTGTCTATCACTTTATTTTTTTTTTTCCTCATCTACGTTTTTTTTCGTCCGGTTTACGAACGATGAACATCCCCACTAGCAAAATGACGCGCCGGTAAATCTTCTTGACTGGGTCCCAAAAGACAAACCCACCTCAAAACGAAACAGGGACAGAATTGAGTTTAGTGCAGCCCACAAGGCTCATTGGGGGGGGGGGCGTGGTGGTGGAGGAGGAGGGTGTGCGGCCTGCGCCCGGCTTCCGTTCCTTTCCATCCCCTGCCTTTTCCTTTGCTCGGGTCGACTCGGGGTGGAGACCAGACCCGGCGGGCAGGCATATGTACATTATGACAAGTACGATACATGCGGAATATGTTTAAAATGTCGGTGCGTGGGAAAGACGAAAAGGGCAACAAAGCCAAGTACCAATACGGATACGTCGTACTACAAAAGCACGAATGCGTAGGGCCTGCGCCGTTCGTATCTAATACGGACATGTGCTCAGTATGAGTAAGAATTGAATTCGGGTTCCCCCCCAATATCATAGACTATATGGCAACCAAGAACGAGAAAAAAAAGGGGACCCGCGTTTCTCCAACTAGTCGCGGCGCCTTTGCGGCGACAACGAGCTTGTTAGTTAGTGTACGGAGCAGACGAAACTCTCTCAAGAGTATTTCAAATCTGCAAATAAACTCACGGCAGGTATTTTTGTACAACTACACAGACGTCCAACGGGTTTTCCCCGGGAATATGTGCTCATGGTGGTACTTGTACTCCTGCGCTGTTCCCCACGTTGTGCTTTATTTTTATATTTTCCGTTTCAACAATGTGCTATGTATGGCCCCTGACTAACACGTCTCTGTTAGCTTCCTCGTCTGGAGACATCTAATGTGTTTTCTACTGCCAGGAAGGCTTGCACATCAAAAAGTTTCCGTAACGGCTTTGGGCAGCCCAGACCCCATGAAGACGGAGCGGGAGCTGTAAAGATTGTTTTCCTGATTTTCTTCTATCTGCCCTATTTCCCCCCCATCGGGTCCTGTTTTTTTTTTATTTGTTTGTCAACTATGTCATCCTGCCTTTGTACAACTAAACCTTTCCTCTTCTACCCGGAGCGTTTGTTATAAACCTCGATTTATATATAGAGTGCCGAAGAGGAAACGCCGTCTCGAAAACAAACCACGCTCGTCCGTATTCAAACCAACGCTTATAACCTTTTCTCATTGTGTTAATTTTTTTTCCTTTTTTAAAGATTGATGATTTGTTTTCTTTTTGGGTACGTGTCTTCGTTGTTTACTTTCTCTGTCCTTTCTTGTTGTTGAACCGTCGTTGCGTCTTCTCTTTCCACCCCCCCCCCCCCCCGGAGCTCCACCCACTCTGTTTGTGTAAACGACATCGCGTCGGTTCCCTCTTCCTGCTGTTAATCTTGCTGCCTTCTTTGCATACGCAATGCTTTTTTTCCCGTCACCTTGGCTCTGTGTTTTGCATGGTGTTTTTGGTCCCCTCCTCCATTTCTTTAGGTTTTGGGGTTGTTGTTGTTGCACGCAGCCTTTCCCGTTCAGTTTCAACCATGCTCCACCCTGCCTCAACGCCGTATTCTCGCCCGCTTGTCGTTTCTGTTATGATTCCAGGCAGGCTACTCCAATCGTCATCGGCATCTGGAACGACAACAGAAACACGTTGAACCGTGCACAATACATTGCAATCACACCCCCCCCCCCCCCCAATGGTTCCTCCACCCTACGCCGTAGATTGTCGAAGAAGCACCTGCTCCCTTTCTTTTAATTTCATATCTGTCTCTTCAGACCTACCATTTACGGCTTTCTGTGAAGAGGATTTTCTCTCCATGGCGGCACCACGCTGCCGCTGTGGGGTCTTTTCGTTTGTCACAACCGTGCAGGTCTTATAAGAGACGTTTTTTTTGGCACCCCCCCCTTCCATTCCCCTTTAGTCACATCCACAACGGCAAGCTTTTTTTTTTACTCTTATAGGACTGTCTCTGGATTTTCTTTGTTATTTTTTAGTTACTTCTCAACTAACTTCTTGAAGATAGGAAGGCAGTGCCTTTAATAACCTCGTTTTGTCATTTCTTCGTTTTGTTCCCAATCTTTCTTCTGCCAACGACTCTTCTGTCGTACCTATTACATTCAAACGAACTCGGCTTGGTCCGACTTCCTGAAAGGTAAGAAACAGTTTTCCAGCTATCGTCACACCACACGTCACTGTTGTAATCATTGGTTTTGTTTTGTTTTTATCATTTCCTGCCTTCTTCATGTCGTCGTCATCCATAAAAGCCTTTCTCGTTGAGAAGGCCTCCAGCAATGTTTAATCCCATCCCCCCCCCTCCATCGTTCTCATCACTCATCCGGTCGTGCTGGCCGTTCAATCAGACCGTAATTTCCCATTGACCATGGTGGCTCTTGTTGTTGTGGTCTAAGCCTCACAGAATAAGGGGGGGACGACCATAAACACGAGAAGCCCAAGCTGGTCATGGCGGACGCAGCGTAGGTCTTCATGGTTCTATGAGAACGTTTGGCCAGCCGTCCTATTTTTTTATTGTTTATTTGTTGTTTCTTCTTCGTCTTCCCGTAGTGTCTCATACTCTGGGATAAAAAAGAAGAGGACAATAAAATGGCAGATATAAAGGACCGGTTCCACCACACTTCCTATTCTTTTTGAATTCAAATCGAATACATGTTGGCTTCCGTCGACTTACACCACTCGCGAAATTATTATCTCTTATTTATATGAAAGCCCCTTTCGTTGTTTCTCTCCCGTTTTCCGTTCCGTTTTGGGTGTTGTTCTTTTTAAAGACAAACAAACTCTGTATTCTGCCCCGAGTCCTGCCTTGCAGACGTGCTGAAAGTTCATTCGCAACCGCTACACCTGCAGGACGGTTCAAGCTTTTTTTCTTCTACATGCACACCCACAGCCACACTAACACCGTTCGGTCCCTTTCTTAGAACTTTCGTTCACTGATTCCACAAAAAAAAAAAGAAAAAGAAAAAAAGCGAGCACGCCAATACCGCGCGGAACATGCATTGCACTCAACTCATCTTCTTAGTCGCGTACATATAATATAACACGGTCTCTTTCACTACAACTACGAGCTACATCTCACCGCATTCTATTTTTTTTCTTTTTATATCCATCCTTTCTTCTAACCCAGCCTATATTTTTTTTTTTCTTTTTTTCCCTCTTCAGTCATACTTTCTCAACCATTTGCATATTCTCTCTTTTATTTTTACCTCCTTCCCCTTCCTTTGCTAAATGTCCTCAAGCCGCTCAGACAAACAAGACTCAGCGGCGTTCCGCCAACAAGGCACAGACTTTCAACAAGACGTGGACGTGGTTGACTACGACGAGGCGGACGAGCCACCCACGCCGCGGGCAACCAGACCGGCGCGGCCCACCCGCCACCACTCCAGCTCCGACACCGAAAAGGAGCCGGCGCGCAAAAAGGAAAAACGACGACGAGACAAGGGCAAAGAACGGGCCGGCCAAGGCCAAGGCAAAGACAAAGACAAAAACACCCCGAGCGACAAAGCAGCGTCGACGGCCTCCTCCTCCACTATGTTTTCGTCTCGCGGACGCCACCACCATCACCACCACGGCTCCTCGTCGAGCAAAAGCAAAGGCAAATCCGACGACTGGAGCGAAGTCACCGACCCCGAAGAGCGCAGGCGCATCCAAAATCGGATCGCGCAACGGAAGTTTCGTAAGTGTACCTTTTTTTTCTTTTTTTGTCGTGTTCGTTGCTTCTCTTGTGCAACTGTTCTTTCGTCTAACATCCCACCGCCTAGGCGAAAAAGCCCGTGAACAAAAAGAACGCTTCGAACGGGACATGCGCAACCAGGAACACGCCGCCAGCAGCTACCAGGTGCCGGGCCCCGACGACCTCGCCATGGACAGCGACCTGTCGGGCGTGCCGTGGGGCGGCCCCAGCATGCGGTTCATGGTCGCCAAGGGCCACGAATCCGCCAGCAACCGCGGCAGCCGGCGGACGTCGGACTACTTGCGCGACGACACCACCGTGTACGCGGCGGGTGGCGGCGGCGGTGGCGGCGGCAGCTCGCGATCCGGGTCCGCGTCGGCGTCCGGTTCGGCATCGACCACGGCGGCGGCGGCCGTGACAACAACAACAACCACAACGGCGGCGGCGGCGGCAGAGGCGGCGGCCATTGCGGCCTCGCTGGCCGAGGCCGGTGGCGATGCGACCGGCTACTACACATACGGCGGCGACGACGGCACCAGCCAGCAAAGCTACGTGTACGGCACGGGCAGCGGAGGCAGCAGCAGCCGCAGCAGCAGCGACTATGCGCACATGCAGTCGCAGGACGATGGCTTTTACGACGACGCCTCGTTTTACTACGATTACGAAGGTTGAAAAACGGTTTCGGTCTTTTTCCGTTCGCCTTTCCTACAATGCCAATCTTATAAAGAAAGAAACAAAAGAGAAAAAAACACGAAAAAACGAACAAAATGAAACACACAAACGAAAAGAACGCACTCAGAATAATCATACTACAAAGACTTTACGACTATGAACGACAATTGGGTATTAATATAGGAGATAGGCACCTCGACGGCGAGTTGGCAAGCGGGTGGGCTTGGGACGTGGGCGGCATAGAAAAAGGAGCACGGCGTTTTGGGGAAATATTGCTACATGTGGTGCTTTGGATCGTCTCCCCTTTTCTCTTCTTCGGATGAGCTGTTTTTTTTTCTTTTCTTCTTCTGTTTTATTTCAGGGGTCAACTGCTAATCCGCCATTTTGGATGGCCATTTTTCTATACCCCATAACCTGCATACGGCGTTTTGCTCTTGGTTGATTGTTTTGATTTGATTTGTTTGCTGTTTTAGGGGGCTTCTTGAGGTCGGATTGCATCCTCGTTGATCTCCTTTCTGGTTCTTTCTTTTTTACTACCGGTCTGTTATTCAACTCTTCTCCGTTTTTAGGGGTTTGGCAGACCTCTTTTTTCACGTCTTGGCGAACCCTTTCTTCTACCAAAAACTTGTACTACTACCACGTTCTTCTCGCCACCCCCCTTTCCTGAAGCTCATAGACCACGGAACCAAATGAAATAAAAATGTCTGGTCCTGCTTTGAAAGACCAAAAAATCCAAAAAAAACTCACACATTTCGATCCGTAACCCGAGCTTTTTAGAGCGTGAATAAATGACAAGGCCGGGATTGGATAAAAAGCCAAGGCAAGCCGTCATGCATACGCCAGGGATGGCTTTGACTCATTCTTTAGTCCTAGATCGTCAGCAAGCTGAAAAGTCCTGGAAACGAGATTCGGTGAAAACCGAAATGTGTGTACAGTTGTTGGTTGTTCCTTTTTGCAACGCAAAAATAACGAGATCATGAAAAGAAAAAAAAAAGTTTTTCTGCAATTGGGCAAACAACGACAAGGAGGAAATGCAACATTACTCTCGAAGTTTTTGATAATTCAGTCAAGTCTTAATCTCCTGTTCCCTTGCCTAACTTTCTTTTCTGGGGCATTTCTTTCTTCTCTTTGCTTTACGCGACGTGTTTCTCGATAACACGAACGGGCCCCTCCTCATTTCGCCCTGTCCCAACCAAATCGTCCAAAAACACTTTAGCCCCTTTTCGCGAACTCACATGTTTTCGCGATTCCTAGGAAAGTGGGGAAGACGGTGTGGCCTGGGCTGAGACAGGGGGGGTGGGCATGCACACACCCCTGCGTGCGCAGCCAACTCCGCATACATCTCACACTATCACATTCAGAAAGGGTGCAGACCGCTGGAATCCTGCTCTCTCTGCCGCCATTGCCTTTTTCGTTCTGTGTAATTATGTACTCCGCAGCACACTTTCTTTTACCGGATGGCTGCCTAAGGAGACCACGTCGTGTTCTGGCTCCACACGGCCAGGCATCCATCGTTTCGTTTCGGCTTTTTTCCCGCCGTCTCGTATCGTCACCACATGCGCCTACTTTTTGAGCTGCCAGTTGATTGGCCACAGGTGTTCTGCTGGGAAACCGTGTCCTAATTGGGAGACGAGAGCCGGATGCGAGAACTGCAGGCGGGGCCCTCTGTTGTTAAGCGAAGAGCGAGGAGGCCGGTGGAGTAAGACAGGAGCAACTTGGGCCCGTCTTCCGTCTTTTCGCTGAAGCAAAGCTATATCTGCATGGAACCATTAATGAGAATGTAATACCGATGCACACGACGTGAGAGCCTTTCCGTCAGCCTTGTGTCTAACGTACGGCATCTGCAAAGCCTTCCGGTCTGCCTTTGCGTCCGCCATGCCTCTACTACGCCCGGGCCCGGGATTTTTTGTTTCTTTTTGTTCGTTTTTCTCGTGATGCGGTCTACATTGGAGATGAGGCAGCTACCCTGGTTGTTTCTTAAGCTCGGACTGTTGAAAAAACCGCAATTCTGATATTTGTTCCAGTATATATGTACGCAGGGCCAAGCACATTGACACGGCAGTGCAAAGGCAACAAGCATCGTGGCTTCGTATCTTTTAAGTGTTAATAGCAATACTTTTCAATGAATAAACTGGCCATAATCGCTATAAACATATCCCAAATAGAAAAACAGGAGGAAAAAAAAAGAAGAAAAATACACCGAATGCCCTCGTTTCTTTTTCTGTTCCCGTTGCTGCCGTGTCTTTCACCATGCTTCCAAAGTCCCTGTACTTGTTTAAGCACTGCCGTCCATGGCCTTCTCATTTTCTATACTCTACTTTACCGGGCCACGTGGCAGGTAGGTTGCTCCTGGGGGCTTCGAGTCGCTTGTTCCTCTATTCTCGGTTGTGACGACGGGTTCATCGTAGGCGAAGAGTAAAATCCAAAGCTAGAACATAGTGTCCAGCCTTGTTCCTATCTTTATCTCTTTCTTTCTCGTTTCCAAGGTGTGGCTCGTTGAGTCTAGGTCATATGGAACTGTGCTGCCGCCGCCGCCGCCGTTGCCATGCGCCCCTCCCCACGTGCCACCCGATTGGCGTCGGGCAATCACACCGGGGGCGTTCTCCCGGGTGTGGTCTCGCTGTAGCACACGACGAGCTTTACATGAAGAAGCGCGAGATGAGTTCGAAGACGAGACCGCCGAACACGACGAAGCCGAGAAGACCTTGATCCATGAAAACGGCGAGGTCAGCACAGGAAACGTGAGTCCGCAAGCGACAACGACACCGACACAGAGACAGAGAAACAAAAGAAAAATCAAGAGAAGACGCACCTAGCCAGAGTGGCGAGATGGGCGACTTGGGCGCGTCCTTGCTGCGCTTCTTAAGCTCGCTCTCGGACTTGCCGCGTCGGGCGTCTTGCTCCTTGGCGAACTTGAGGTTGCGGCGCCGCTGCTCGGGTGTTTGGGCCTGTGGGATGCACGTTAGTACCCAGCATGCAAGGCCACACATTTCAAACGCGACACGCACCATTTTTGTGAGTGTTGTGCTGTTGCGTGCGAAAGGTGTCCGAAAGGGGGGCGACTATCTCGAAGACGATGCTCTCGGCGTGGTAGGAGAGAATCAGAACAAGAGAAAATAAAAAACGAAAAGAATTGAAGAAATAAAGGAATGAATCACCGCTATGAAAGAATGGAAATCGACAATAAACGTTGATGCTTCTTGTTCTCCCTTGGCTTCGCCAAACTTTTTTTTTATTTTGGTCGCGCAAACTGTCCCAACGACAAGCGAATTGGGGACAGATTACCATAATTGGCGGTTGCGGGACCACCTTACCGCTCTCCCTAGGGGGGTTTTAATAATAAGAAAACACGTTGCTGAGAACTGGCGGTTCCGCCCCCAACCCAGCTGGTTTGGCACGGGCAGCAGCCTTTTTAAGAATGCGCACGTGCTGTGATTGGCTAGCGGCGCCGACGAATAGCAGGGCTTGAACGCCTATGGAATGGAGTACGAATGATGATGGGCTGTATAATGTAATACTTCGTTGAAAAAGCAACCAGCGTAATTTCATGGGAAGGCTGAAATGACGACAAAGTGAGCCGCAGCCGTGACAAAGAACAATCCGAGGCCACAATCAACACCGTCTGATTACTGACTACTATCGCGACACTCGGCTTATGGCTTCGCTGTTGTTCCGGCGGGCGTTCCGTCCCGGCCCGGCCGTCACCGGCCGTCTTCAGTTCCGCCCGCCGGCCTCGCGCCGCTGGAACTCCTCCCAAGCCTCCCCCTATGTAACGTGGACACCGCTCTCTCGTGCCTTTCTGCGAGTATGTGGATACGGCTCTTGTTGAACTCTCTGTCCGTCTAACATGCTGGTCAAACTAGTCGTCCTTTTTCAAAACCTTTGGGCGGCCCATCACCAAAGTCTGCCTGATGGCCATCTTCACCTACCAGCTGGTCTACTTTGGCTGGACCAAACTCGAGCAAGACGAGATCCGTGCTACGCGGCAATGTACGGTGGCCCCTTCGTTCCCATGAGGAGATTCTGATATCGTCGTTTTGCTTGGGTTTTGACAGTGTTCTTGTCCGCACACACAAACGCCATCTGCTAACGGAATGCAGCCGAGATATCCGCTTTAGAAGCCAAGGTGGAGGACCTGCAGGCGAAAAAGAAGGCATGAGAAGGTGTTAGAAAACGAATGAAAAAAGGGAGAGAAGGAAATGGCAAACGACATTGATTTGGCCGTTCAGGCGTTTTGGGTTGCTTTCCGAATTGCGGAAACGGACACATCGGATCTCAAGAGGGTTCTCATATTTTTTGTATCTTTTTCCGGTTTATTTTTGAACTTTCTTTTCCGCGTATCGGTGTTTCATCCCGTGGAAAGCGTAAGTTGAATATTCTCGTCTTATCGTAGACGCCATTGTAAAAGGTGAACGACGGTTTATATTTCATCTAAATCATTTCGCTCAGCTGTGCCTGCCCAGGTGGACACTCCCAAACCGTTGTAGCCCCAAAACGCCCTTGCTTTTAAACCGATGCCAGCTCATGGTCTAGTTCAGCCTTTCCCTGAAAAGAGCGTCTTCTGTTGACAGACCTCGTCTCGTAGAAGGTGTCTCCAGTGCCTTCCCTCCAAACCTCCCCTCGTCATAAGAGACCTCATTTCTACAAAACACAAGCCAAAACACAATCCAAAATAACAAAAGCCCATCTATGACGACCAAAAAAAAACCAAAATAATCACAAAAAAAAAGGAAGTCCTGTCTACATCAAAACAGCCACCACAAAACTGCCGGCCACGGCCAGAACGATCCACAATAGCCGGGGTCTCGCCGTCGGGCCCGCCGAAAAGTAATGCGCCGACCCGGGGTAGTTGCACGTCACCGACCCGTCGTTGTCGGCCGCCGTGCGCAAGCCGTAGCTCGTGTTGAACCCAATCTGCCCGGGCACGGGGCACGAAAACCCAATCGCCGACGGGCAGCTCTGCACCAGGCCGTAGCACAGGTCGTCGCACGGGAGCACCTCCTTGTATGGGCCGGGCGCCACGGTCGCGTCGATGAACGGGTTGCGCGACGAGTTGAACGCCGTCGTGTTCGGGTACTGCGCCGCCACGGCCGGGTCCAGCCGCGTGCCGTCAGGGAACGGCTGGCTGATGGCCCGCGGCTGCAGCCAGGTCGCGTTGTCGGCAAAATCGCTGCAGCGCGGGATCGCCACCGAGCACAGCCACGTCTTGTAGGCGGCGCGGCAGTCGGCGCACGTGCGCACCAGCGAGTACTGCTGCGTGCTGGGCGCCTCGCAGGGGATCTGCGCCAGCACGTTGAGGAAATTGGCAAACATGCCGGCCGCGTACTCGTCGTACACGCGCGCGAGGTCGGCCGCGGCGGCGAACCGCGCCGGGTTGCTCGGCACGGCGTACGCCGTCTCGTTGCAAAACGTCAGGTTGAAGATCACCTCGCAGGTGGCGTCGGCCGCCTTGGTCGCGAAGCGCGTGGCGCGCGCCACCTGGCCGCCGCCGCCGACGACGGGCGCGCCCACGGCGCTCGTGCCGTTGGCCGGCAGCGCCGCCAGGATCCCGAGGTAGTTGCTGCTCGCGTTGAGCCCGCTGAAGTAGAACTGCTGCTTGGGCAGGTTGCCGAGCCCCGCGCGCGTCATGCCCGTCTCGACCATGCTGGTGAACTTGCCGTTGTTGGTCGCGGCGATCTGCGCGTACGTCTGCAGGCCGCAGTACGAAAAACGCACGCCGTCGGCCGACCGGTCGTCGGCGTTTTGCGCAAACATGACGTACGGCTGCCGGTCCATGATGGACGCGTCGGTGGTGCCGTCGGTACTCTCCGTCAGGTTGTGCGTGTACAGCAGCGCCGCGCGCGCGTCGCTGTCCACCCAGATCAGGTTGGCGTCGGTTTCGTTGTCGTAGCTGTGGTACCAGCCGTCCACCGACGCGGCGAGCTGAAAATTGTACGTGCCCGACAGCATCGTCGCCGAGATGTTGGGCGCCGCGATGCCAACGTAGACGTCGTCGGTCGCGTTCACGCTGACCATGACGGCGCCTTCGCTGAAGACATGCCACGTCTGCTGGCCGGCGTTGGCGTGCGGGCCGGGCGCAATGTTCTCCGGCGTCGTCGACACGTACATGGTCAGTTGCGGCGCGTTGCCCGTGATGGTCTCCGACAGCAACTGCGGCTGGATACACGTATTCGCAGACAGATAGACAGTTCTTGTGGTCGCGTTGTTGCCCTGCTGCCGCTTTGGCAGAAGCTGCTCGTGCGTGCTGCCGGCCGTTGTCTCTGTCCCGTCTTCGTTGGCCTCTCGTTCGGCGTCTCCATCGTCCTGCTCCCTTCCCCCGGCTTGTAGCTGCTCATCTCTCTTCCGTCGAAGTTCAGAAAAATAGGCTTCTGTCTCCGCCACGTCGTTGACATGCCGTCCAAATATAGACGCCTTCTCAAACACAAACACCTGCGTGGTGCCCGGCTCTACATTCAGTTGCTCCGGGGCGTTGTTCGCCAGCG
This sequence comes from Fragosphaeria purpurea, assembly GCA_002778095.1. Classification (NCBI taxonomy): domain Eukaryota; kingdom Fungi; phylum Ascomycota; class Sordariomycetes; order Ophiostomatales; family Ophiostomataceae; genus Fragosphaeria; species Fragosphaeria purpurea. The sequence continues at coordinate 928,586 of PCDL01000022.1, read as the reverse complement.
AAGTTACACCCGGCGGCGCCCGCCCGATAATGCTTCGATCAAAGGCGCTAAACGACGGCTCGTAGAAGTCGGGTTGCGTGCCATCCACGCCACTTTCGTTGTCTCCTTCCTCTCTGTCTATTGCTGCTCGGAACCAGTCCCTTATGAAATTCGAGCCGACATCTTTCGGTGGTAACGGTGACGCCTCAAAGTCGGCGTCCGCTGTAGCCTCGGCTGCGTACGGTAATAATAAGAAAAAAAGGGAAAATAAGAGGAAAACAGTCGTCGCAGACGTCCGGTTGCGAACAATCGCCCCTGACCTCCGCCGCCGCGGAAGCCCAAGACTGTCGGGCGCCATGCTCCTTGGAAAATCAACCGCAAACGCTGGTGTCATGCCGCGTGTCGTCGTATCTAATATCTAAGAATGCTCATGCCCTTCGTAACGTCTTTCGTCGTGGGACGCGCGGTCCTGCTGCTATTCCTTTCCGATTTCCAAGGAGAAGACGGGGCCATCAACATCCGGTCAGCCGGCAGGTCTGGTTGTTGGCTTTCGACTTGACACTTTAAAGGAGTATCCTGAGCATCGTTGTCAACATTGACGCAAAAAAAAAACGCTTGAGCAATGCAGTGCTTTAAAACGAGTGTAAGGCTGGCAAATGAAGTCGAGATCGGCCGCGGAGGCTTCTTGTTTCAGAGGCTTCGCCTGTCCAAACAGGGGGAACGACAATGCAACCAGAAAAAAGAAAATTACATAAGCATAAGCCGTACTGAATAGCGCCAGTAATACTCCGAAGCGGCACAGCAATACGTCACAATAAGCCACTAATTGCGTGGCGTCTGCGCGGAATACGCAGATAATTAGCGAGATTTCGCGCTTCCGCTCTGTCGTGATATATCTTCCAACAAAAAGGCAATATTCAACAAAAGCATGAAGAGAACAGCAACACATATGAAAAAAACATTCAAGCAAACGTTCTTCAATCCGACTCAAAAGCTACACGTTCACAGATCCAGAATACATTTGTACATAAAAAGCAAACCATGACGGAGAATACCTTGGCGTAGTCTCGCCTTGTGTGCAAGACTGCCCCGGAAGAAGCAACAAATACACCAAAAACAAAAATCAAGGGAAGACGAAAGGAAATAAAGAAGGAAAGTCGAGACCAACAGAGAAAGAAAACCACCAAAAAAAGTTGGCACTACCAAGACCTGTCATAACACAATCCCAGACTGCCCCATCGTAGTTCCAAAGTCCAAGGAAAATACAAAAAAAAGTAAACCGTTCTATATGTCTGCGTTGCCCCGCCCAAGCCGCCGAATAGTTATTGTATCATCAATCGTATCCAACCGTCAAGAGAGGCGAAAAACAAGAGACGAGGATGTGAGTTAAAACAATGTCGTTCCTTGCGGCATGCGAGTTCCAGCAGCCCAAGGCATCCTCATCGTCCATCGGTAAAATCATGAAACGTCCGCGCGGCCCACTTCTTTTCGTTTGTTGTATTTTTTTGCCCTTTACAACTGGTTCCGGCCGTAAATGCGCAACCGAGGCTCGGAAGATGCAACGATCGAAGAAGCGAGCCAGCGGCCGTTCGTGTGAGTAGTGTCACGGTAAGCTTGTCAAATGCACACTGCCCACAATACGGCAAGCCGTTTAATCGGCTTTAGCGGCGGCATCGGCTTTGGCACGCAGACCAGACGAGCCCGTCTTGGTAAAGTAGCGACCAAGCGTCGGGACCATGAAAGAACGGAAGATCACCTCGGCACCACTATCGTAACGCACGCGAGGTTAGCATCGCATTCTCCGCCAATGTGAAAGCACTTGCGCTATATATGAATAATATAGCGCCGGGCCGCGGCCCAGTTCAGAGAGAAAAAGAGACGTACTGGAAGTAAGGCAGAGACAGCCACAGCAGGAAGATGAACTTGAAGGTGTAGTAGAAGGGGAACCAGTAGATGACGTTAATGAAGCTCTCCATCACACTGCAGAGTTTGCCATGGTTAGTGTTTGCTTGACAATCAAAATGGCTCAATCACGTCTCTTCCGTTCTCAGCAGGGACGTACGTGAAGGAAGCGAAGACAACCCAGTAGGTCAACCATTGGGTATCATCGGCCTTCGAAGCGGTGAACAGCGCCTCAAGCGAGAAGTAGCCGGGAATCACAAAGCCGGCAAAGTTGGTCAGGAGCTGACCGCCCAGGTTGAAAATGATGAAGAACAGGTAGAGGGCGACAGCGCCGAGAGCAGCGTAAGACTTGGGGATCGAGGTGCTCTTCTCCAGGTTGTTCAAGACGGGGAACTTGGACAGCTGTTGATGGACAACATTCACAGCGAGTTAGCACACGAACGACTAGGCAAAAAAGGCGTTTTTTTTGCAGCTCCAGCACCAAACACAGCCGGACTGCGCCTCTCCACAGGCCCAGCCTTGACAAGAACTTTTCTAGAAATGAAATCAGGGAAGACCGACCTCGCCGTCGAGCTGCCGAATGTAGGTTTGGACACGATCCTGGGGAGAAGACATGGTTGTCTGATTTGAAGACGAAAGCGGTTGTTGATAAGAAAATTCACTGATGGTTTTGTTTTCGCTTCAAACGGTCGATCGAAAAAAAGTCTGCAACGGGAAAGGGAGAGATCACGTCACCGTTAGAATGAAAAGAGGCTCTTTGAAAAAGGGAAACTAATGTACCAAAAGGACTTTGGCGAGAGATGCTTTCCTCGGTGAAGACGAACAGATGATGGAAGGTGATAGCGGAAGAGCTTACCGTTGTGGTGCTAGAATATTTGCAAGATGGAGAACAAAATCAGGTAAGAAACAGAGTTCAGTTTTGTAGATCGACGTCAGAGAGAACGGGAATGGAAAGATGATAAAAGAAGTGTACAGAGTGCGAGGTGGCAGAGGGGAAGGCAAATGCGGCTGGCTAGGAGTTGTGTGCTAAAGCAGGAAGTGGATGAGTTCAGCAGGAAAGGCCACACGGAAAAAGGTGAATGACGAGTTAGCCTCTGTGCCCCCCCCCGACGGGGACTTTTTGCCTGCTTGGGGCGAATGGGAGAGCTGGGAAGGGGGTAAAGGGAGGTTTACGGACCCCATGCACTGTGGGAGCTGTGCATTGCCGGCACGTGCGCTGTTGCAGCAAGCAATCTTTCGCAACATATTCCGGTGGTTATGTCAGCCAATACAGTGTTGGGTGCTGCAAGATACACGAGGCTAGGGTTTTATCAATGATTACATCAGCGGAGCGAGCTCGTTTGCTACGGAATACCGTGCGTAGTTTTAGCCATACGGAGTACAGAGTACTTGAAGAGACGGAGCGGCGCCGCGGCAAAATAAAGTATGGGTACATTGCTAGGCATGAGTCTACACTAATAAATAGGTATCTATACATTAATGCACTAACCTAAAGCGGTAAGCAAATGAGGAGTCAACAAAGAAAATAGGCCAATCAGAGGCATTTCTTCCTCGTGACTCGGTTGGTGGCTGGAAAGAGCAACCCGCCTTGCAATGTTTTGGTTTCCCTTGGAGACAAGGCGGGTTATTTTGTTAGCCCACCAAAATCAAAACAAATCGAACCAAACAAGATTCCTTTTTCCTTTCCCTTTTTCCCTTCCTTTTTTTGCTCCTTCCCAACCCCAGCCTTTGCCGTGGCGCTCTTTCTCTTTCCGTCGCAGCCATAGAACACTCATTTCTCCCTTTTTCTTTTCCTTCGGTTGCTGTCGCTTTTTTTTCGTGATACTTCGCGCTGTTTTCCTCTTCCACCACACCCTTTTTTCCCGTTGGATAAATCTAGAGAAGTGCTCCGCATTACGGGGGTTTGTGTAGGCTGGCATTTTTGGCTTTGTTTTTTTTTCTTCTTACAAACCCCCCCCCCTTTGTTTTGGCTCTGAGCCGACGTCGACTGAGCGACCGGAAAAGGGAAAAAAGGGAGCGCAAAAAAAAACATCAACAAAGCACACAAACATCACACAACACGGAGTAATAACCCCCATCAGCACACGAAAAAGCAAGCCATTTCCACGAAAGGTACTTCTTTTTTTTACCTTTTTTTTAGTCAATGGTTTCTTTGTTTCGCATTGTCGGCTTTTGTTGTGTTTATTCCCCTTTTCCAGCCCGACAGATGTCGTTTGTTTTTTGTTTCGTTGCAACGATCTTTTGTGTTCCATGCGCCTAACCTTTTCGCTCTCGTTCTTCTTGCGTCTGATTCTCTTTCTTGTCTAGATCCGGGCTTTCCGTCTTTATTTCTTCATTTTTTTCCGGCACAGGCGTCTTCACACAATTGGCCATGGCGGCCAACGACATCGAAGAGGCGCGACGTCGCTCTCAGTCGCGGGCATCAACCAGCTCTATGCACAGCGCCAGTACGCAGCCAAACATGGACAGCGCCTTTGGCGAGCTATACACGACGCCATGGCTCGACGACGCCGATCAGCATACTCTGTCCAGTTCACAGCAACAGCAGCAGCAGCAGCAACAACAACAACAACAACAACACCGATTTCAGCAGCAACAGCAGCAGCAGCAACAGCAACAACACCAGCATCAACACCAACACCAACCATCCAAAGCCGCTCTTGCTGCGGCTACTGCTGCGTCTCATCCGCTGACCCCAGAGGAGATCATTTTGCGCGCCGCGTCGCATCTGGAGGCAAACTCCGACTTTGGCAGTCTGGACGCATCCATGAACCACTCTATGACCGGCGACAACTCGCAGTCCTTCCATCACCAACAACACCAACACCACCACGGCCATGTCAACGGCACCATGCACCACCAGCAGGTACTACCTGGCGACAGCTTCAGCGTCGACAACAGCTTTGCGGATCACGACAGCCAAATGGCCGTCGACGACGGCGAGTCGTCTGTCGCTGGCCTCGCTGGCGCCTCCAAACCTTCTCGTACGAGTGCAAACAACGAGCTCGAAATGCGCCAGTTGTTCAACGCGAACAAGGTCCGTAGCTTGCAAGACGTTGCCGAGGAGCTTCACGGAAACGAGCGCGGTCCCAACTCGGAGCGCACGCGCCAGGTGTTTGCCATGCTCTGGTATGTCTCCTTTTTGTCCTTCTCTTTTTTTGGTTGTTGGTTTCTTGTCGCAAATCCCTTCTGCATTCATCTCTTCTAACTCTCGTGCCAGGATCAACCAAGTATGTTCCAAAGGCAAGGGCTCCGTACCCAGGGGAAGAGTTTACGCCAACTACGCGTCACGCTGTGCGACCGAGCGCATTACTGTCTTGAACCCAGCAAGCTTTGGAAAGCTTGTGCGCGTTCTATTTCCGGGCTTGAAGACACGCAGATTGGGTGTTAGAGGCGAATCCAAGTACCACTACGTGAACTTCACGTTGATGGAGGATGAACCCGATTTGCGGGATTCCCCAAGGCTCCCGCAAGTGCCTCTTTTGGACAGCGTCAGCTTTTCGCAGAGCTTTTCCAACGACAGGTATGGTGCTTCTTGTGCTTGCGACTACGTCCGGAAAGGGGGGGGGAGGGGGTGCAACCTTTATTGTTTTCAAGACAGACGAATGCTAACCTCCTATCCTCGCAGCAACGTTGCTGCCACCACCGCCACGAACGGGAATCTGCCGAACAAAGCTAGCTTTTCCACGTCCCAAACTGCAGACTCTTCGCATACACACGCACTGCCGAGCACCGGCCAGGCTGACGCTCAACAACAAAATCAGCAGCGACAACTATCGTCGCTGCAGCAACAGCAGCCCTATCTGCAACAGAAGCTACAGCAGTTACTGCCACCACAACAACCACAGCAGCAGCAGCAGGAACAACAACAAAGATCGTCCGTTGAGAACATTCAGTGCTTATACAACCTGCCCGACGCTTCCGGCTTCGACCAGCTGCTTTCGACTGCGGCGAGCAAAACTGTCCAGAAATTGCACTTGGCGTCCACCGCCGACACGGAGCCGTTTTCGCAGTCTGATCCCCTCATCTTACCGCGTATCGAGCCCTTCCTGCCCAACGGCACCGACCCGGACGCAGCCAAGTCACTCGCCGCCTTGTATCGCTCCCACGGCACCTCGCTCGTGGAGTGTATCCGCTACTGCAAGGAAAAGACGTTTTTCCATTTGTTCACTTCCTTCCAAGGCACACTCACCATGCCCGTGCAAAAGCTATTTGCGAACCCCGCATTGGCCCCTTGGATTGAGGAGTCGGACTTTGTGTTGTACCAACGCATGATGCGCATCATTTCGGGTTTGACGCTGCAGGTCGTGCCGAAGCCGGTTTTGGATACGTTACGGAACATCTCGGAGCGCTTGGTAGCCCACATACGCGATTCCTTCCAGGGACAGCCGGCTCATGTGGTGCGGGCCAAGGAGGCACCGGCCGCCATCTTCGCCAGCCTGTTGGACCGGACTCTTCGTGTTAATTTGACAGCGCATGCGGCCGCGAACATGCTGTCCAACCCGGCCAACCGTGACCAGATGTACCTGGACTGGATTACCCTGGTCCGGTTACGGAAGGTTGCCGAGTCGGTTCCCGGGCGGGCCATGGACGATTTGGTCAACCTACTGATCTCGGAATTGCGGGATCTGTTGGACCCTGTGAACGTGTCCTGGGAGATCGAGTCGCTTACGCTGTACGGCGAATTTGCCACACGCAACGGTCGTTCAATAGGGGGCCCCAGGCCGACGGACGGCGGTGCCTCGAACGTGCTGGACCGTTGGGTGGATTTTCTGCAGTCCTTGCCTGGGCGCTTCCCCTACGCCTCACATAGGGACATCGTCTGGTGTGTGCAGCGGGTGGGAACGGCCGTTATGCGCGACCTGACCATCCAGCAAGGCAAGAGCTTCGGCTCGTGGTGGGTCACCAAGTGCTGGATTGACGAGATGGTCTCTTTCCTGGCGGAGCAAGGCGGGTTTTTGCGGCAGAAAACGTCCGCGCAACAGCCGGGTCCGCTGAGACTCAGCGAACGAGACGACAACCGAGCTCAAACGCATGCACCTGTTGGTCGGGATTTTGGCCGGCAAAACCCACGATATAGCAGCGGAAGTGACGACTCCAATCTACCACGCATGTCCCAATCACAACCCGACCGGGCACCCTTTCCATCGGGTCCTCATGAAGAGCCAGCCGCCAGCAGCCACGACGCGTTGAACATGGGAAACGGCAGCAGCCACGACGACAGCGGCATTGGCATCCGGACACCGGACGAGGATTTTCCGCTGGAAAAATTTGGTTTTCCAAGTACGGATAGTCAAGAGCTTGTTATGAGTGCCAAATTGCCCTGATCTTGATGGCTTGGATAGGCAGATGCCCCTCGGTCGGCGTTGTTTCGGTCAAGCTTTTTGTTGATTTTTTCCGTCATTTTTTCTTCTTTGGGCTTAACTTGTTGCCTTTTTCTTTTGATGGGGAGCCGGCCGGTTCCTTATATACATGGTTGTGCCTCTTTTGTTTATGCGCAGGATTCTGCAGCTTTGGTTCTGCCTGTTCTTTTGCTTCCTATTTGGGCCGTTTTTCTCGGTTTGCTGGCTTTTGGAGTTGTTCGGGTCTTCTTCTTTACTATTCCCGCTCCAAACAGCGTACTTGATGCACGATCGGATGAAGAGACGAAGGTTTATGTATCGAGCAGGGGTGAGGGTTTTTTTTTCTTTTTTTTTTCGACTTGGCAATGGTCCGGTGGGCGGCAAGAAAAAAAAACAACGAAACAGAAGAGGCCTTATACCCCGTTTATAATCTTCCCTAATTATAGGCCCTGGGAACAGGAAGAGGGGGGGATAGTAAGGAAACAAGGAAGGATTAACCGAGGAGAAGGGAATTCCGGGTTTTGGAGAGGAAGAAAAGTCGTTGTCTTATTTTGGGTTGTGCAGTGGCTATTTGCTTAGAGCCCTTTTTTCGCTTCTTGTTTGATATTGGACATACATCACCTTGTGTCTTCGCGTGTTCGAATCTACCGCTGGGGAATAACACCCAGAGGCAAGAGATATTGCGTTGCGGACTCTTGTGATAACATACGTGCGCCTTTAGTGTTGCGGCGGCTTGCAAATGCGTCCTTACTCAGTAAGCAAATTGCTTCACTCCTGTCGCTTTTCCCGTGCCTCGCATTACAGTGCTATGAAGGCAGCCATTGTTGGTACAAACGGGAAAGATGAGAATAGCGTTGGTGTCAACAATACCTCCCAAAAAGGATCGACGCAGGACGATACCCTGGCGACAGCATCCTCTCGGTCCTGGGCTTCACTTGGTTCGTGCTGCCACGTATAATGTCATGCGGATTGTCAACGTTTCTTTTTACGTCCCTTCCCTTGCTTTGGCTGCGGCCTAGCAGGCTGTTCGCCGAACCTTTCTTTCTTCTCTACCGTCCTTGTTGGTTCTGTTTTTCGCTACGACGTCCGAGACATCTCCTTCACGTTCTCGAAAGCGGGCAAAACGTGCGAACCAGCACTTACGGAACCCTTGGCGTCCTGTCTTGGAAAATCCATGTGTTCTAGAACGAAGATCAAGAAAGAGAGAGAGAAAAAAAAGATACGGACGAGTCACATCACCTCTTGCTTGCTTCTTTTTGGTCGCTCCCACTCGTCTGGTTTCGTCCACCGGCAGGCGGGTTTGATTGGCAGCGCTTGTCTAGCAGGAAAAAAAAAATAAATGAATAAAAAAAGGAGAAGGAAGGGGATGCGGCGTCGCAGAGATCGGCCTTACGATGCAATCGTCAAACCCCGTCTTTTTTCTCGGTGATAATACATAAGAATCGTTAGAAAAGGCTTTCCCCGCATTTTTTTTTGGATCCTTGTACGGAGTGCTCTTACTATCTCACAACGCGGCCCGTCACACTAACTCGGTTCCCTTTTTTATCTCGCCTTACGGAGTCATATTTCTGCTACATCATAAGAATACAATTTTCTTGCAACCACCGTCCGTTGTGGTGTTTCGTATTGCCCGTCATTCATACACCGCGCCCGTGCAACGTTCGTCTCCTAGGAGGCCTGTGCTCTTATAACATCCCGCTTTACCTCGAATTCTGGTTGTCTACCGAGTCACCCGCCCTTTTTATATTTGTTTGTCTCTTTTTTGGAGCTCTTGGCACCCCCTTCTTTTTACCGCCTTTTTGCCTGGTTTTCTTACTCTCTATTTCATCCTTTGCCGGGCGTTCGAAATCCCTCATACTGTTTGTTTTTTACATATTATCCCCTTCAACTGTTCCCTTTTTTTTCCGACGATATAATCTTTCTCATACTTTTCGTTCTCTTACACGGTACTTTTGTTTTGATCCAGCTATTTGGCAGCCGTAAAACAAATACATGCCCACACGCACCACGAACAGCCCCGATTTCCAAACACCATGGAGCCCGATCTAAGCGCCAGCATCACGCGCCATCCCCATCCATTCCGCCTGGAGCACTCTGCGCCCAGCCGCTCGTCGTCGCGGCCGCCGACGTCACCGGCCCCCGGGATTGGGGACGGCGGAGACCAGACACCCGGCAGCAGCAGCAACAACAACAATATCAACAACTACGACGACGACGACAAAGGCAACAACGCGTCCAGCACCGGCGTGGAAATCAAGGCCGAGCAGGACGATGCCACGGTCGAGCGGCACCCGTCCGTGCATCCCTCGGGGAGTCCTAGCACTCTGGGCCCGCCGAGCAGCCCCGCGGCCGACCGGCTCAGCGACGTCGAGAGCCAGACTACGGCGGGCGCCGGGGGGTCCGGTCGGCTGCCGCGCTACTCGGCCGAGACCGATCCGTACGGCCTGTCCTCGGCCTACAAGACGGACCAGGACCTCGCCGCGCTGCGACCGACGGGGGCGCGCAAGAGGCGTGTGAGCCCCGGCATGGGTGGCGGTCACGGTCCGACGGGCGAAGGAGACGGAGACGGAAGCGGTGACGGAGCGGGCAGTAGCAGCGACAGTGACAACAGCACGGGAAGCGGCGGCACTGCTGTTGGGGCCGGCGGAACCGGCCAGAGCGGCCACAACGGAAGCAACAATTGCGGCGGCAGCAGCGGCAGCAGCGGCAGCAAACAACGCCATGGTCTGCTGGCGCAGTGCCTGCCGCCGGCGCTCGTTGCGCTTTTTTCCTCGGTGCCGCTAGCGCTGCCGGCGCTGCCGGCGCTGCCGTTCGCCGCGCGGCGGGCCGTGCGCACGCGGAAGCTGCGGGGGTTCTACCGGTCGCAGAACGCCGTGATCGAGAACATGCTCAAGACGGTCGAGCAGCACCAGGCCGAGGCGCGGCAGGAGGCGGGCGAGGACCAGCTGCGCTACCGCATCGCCGTGTACGGCTCGTTTGTCGCCAACCTCGTGCTGGCGGGCCTGCAGATCTACGGCGCCGTGTCGTCGGGCTCGCTCTCGCTGTTCACGACCATGGCCGACGCCATCTTCGACCCGCTGTCAAACGTGACGCTGATCGTGACGAACCGCGCCGTCCGCCGCGTCGACCCGGCGCGGTTCCCCTCGGGCAAGGCGCGCCTCGAGACCGTCGGCAACATTGTGTTTTGCTTTCTGATGACGGCCGTCTCCTTCATCCTGATCGCCTTCTCGGTGCGCGAGCTGGCCGAGGGCCGGCCGGCGCGCGCGCCGGCCACCAACACGTTCCACCTGGCGTCGGTGCTGGCCGTGGCCGTGGCGTTCCTCACCAAGCTCGCCCTCTTCGTCTACACGTGGACGCTCAAGGACCGCTACAGCCAGGTGTCCATCCTCTGGAAGGACCACCGCAACGACCTGCTGATCAACGGGTTCGGTCTGCTGACGAGCGTCGGCGGCAGCAAGCTGGTCTGGTGGATCGACCCGGCGGGCGCCGTCGTGCTGGGCGTCGTGGTGTCGGCGATCTGGCTGCGGACGGCGTTTGCCGAGTTCCTGCTGCTGGTCGGCGTCGTGGCGGCGGTCGAGACGCAGCAGCTGATCACGTACGTGTGCCTGACGCACTCGCCGGCGGTGCGGCAGATCGACACGGTGCGGGTGTACCACTCGGGCCCGCGGCTGATCGCCGAGGTGGACGTGGTGATGCCGCGGGAGGCGACGCTCGGGGAGACGCACGACGTGGCGGAGGCGCTGCAGTCGAAGCTCGAGTGCCTGCCGGACGTGGAGCGGGCGTACGTGCACGTGGACTACGAGACGACGCACAAGCCGGAGCACGCGTTCAAGAAGGATTTGTAGGGGGGTGCGGTTCGGCGTTTGAAGGGGCTGCAGAGGTGTCGAGAAAAGAAACATAGATCGGTGTGTTGCAAAAAACAGTGAGTGAAAAAACGGCAAGCGAGTTTTTGTTCAAATAGGTTTCTTTCTACGATCCAGCGGGTTTTGATTTTTCTGTTGCTTCCTTTCTTCCTGTGGCCCCCATCTTTACTTTGTATGAGAAGTTTTTCAGTTCCTCGGATTTTTGAGATATCTATGGTCTTGTATATCGAGCATTTTTTTATTTTTTTTTATTACGTGACAGACATTGAACGAACGGTAACGACCATGGACGGCTTGACCTTGAGCAAAGCAAACCAAAACGTGAGGTCAAGGCGTGTCTCAAAAACTATCAATACCTCTCGTTATAGCCTTGCCATTGCGTCAACAAAAAGAAGCAAAAGAATCGAAAAAAAGACCAAGGAAATGAGGGCGCCATGAGGAAAAGGACACCAACCCCCAGATCGGCGCTTCCGGCGTCAAAGAAAACAAAATTCCCGCCTTTCAGAGATCGTCCTCGTGGTGGAGGAGGGCACACGAAAAACGAGAAGTCGGTCACACGCAGCAAAAATTCAGCGGGGGTTTGGTTTTGCATTATGCGGAGCGAATGGTCTGTCATACGCCATATGTATGCGGCTGCGGGGAAGACGAAGGGTACCAAAGACAGATGATTCGTTCTGCGATGTTGGCTGTCTGATCTGGAGGTGCTTTGTTTTTGAAATCATAAGCTTACTCCGCAGTATGACGTCGCAGCGGTGTATGCGAGGCAAAAACTTGGGCTCGGCGATTGTGCACTATATTTTGGTCCAATCAACTACTCGTACGGCCAGTAGAACCCCTCTATCATTGGCCCAACCTGGGTAGCTCGGGGCGCTGTACGGAGTCCATACGGGGGAGTTATGACAGCCTAACAAGGCCTATTGTTACTCCATGCTGGAGACTCAAGGTCACCTCATAAGACCTGTTCACCGCAGCTAAAGCGGTTAAATGAAAAGGAAAAAATAAAAGCAGACATAGAAAAGCGAGAAGAAAAGAAGAGAAGCAAAACAAAAAAAAGAAAACCGCGCATTTACATATCTTGCCCGTTGCAGTCAGCTTGGATAAGGTGCTTTCTCGTCCCATTCACCCGTTCAACCGGTGCAACGAGCAGACGGCAAAGGGCGCGGCGAGGCGAGGCAACCGTGCAGCACGGGTGTTGCACGGTTGCTGCGAAAAGCGGTGCATGCGGTGGCTGGAAAGACGGACGATGCTGGATACACTGACTGCTGCTTTTTCAGACGGCAACGAGCCGCCAACGAAACGAAGCATTGCTTTCGCTACCGGGGCATATGACGACTACAGTGCTTCCATTGCCATGTTTCTCGTCGTTGTCCACCAAAGCCGGCCGTCTCCGTCTGCCTAGGCTGCTGAAGATCTTTTCGTCAGCAGGTCCAAATATTATATTATAATTATTGCCTATGTACAGCGTAGCTGCCGAGACTCTCTCGCCGCTCCACTCGAGGAGCTCCCGCAAACCAATCAGGCTCTGCGTGCAGCTGCAGAGCTTCCCTGTTGTGACGGAATTTTGCCTCGTCCCCTTAGCCTTGCCTTCCCTTCGCGGACCACGCCGTTTTCTCCTTGGCCCTTGCTTCCTGTTTCTGGCTCTTAGCCTGCCTCGTGCTCGTTTTGGCGGCATGCGGCCCAACTAGGGAAAGCGACCTGAAAAAGCAAAAACAAAAATAATAAAAATAATAAAGACAACAAACAACGAGGCAAAGAAAGGCCCAACGGTTTCCCCGGGGAAGCAGTTGCTCTTTCCCGTATTACTATGTACACTTGTTGATCATAACGTTTCCCAATTGATTGCCTCCTCTTTCCCCCCCCTTGTCTCTCCGCGGCGTGATCCCCTCTTTGCTCTTTCCCTTTTCCTCTTTTCCTTTCGTGCCTTCCCTCTATGTTTTGTAATACCCCGGACACGTTCCTTCCTTGTCGAGAACTAATCGTGTTTTTCTCGTTTGTCTTTCCTCTTTTCGGATTCCTGTATTTTTTTTTCGTCGTCTCCGAAATTGCTTTGTGCGCCTGCGTCTCTCGCTCTTCATCAAACCACCGATCTCGCACGTACCATTTTGCATGGCGCTTGTCCTGCGTGTTCTTGGTTGTTGTTTTGTGTTCATCGCAGCTTTTGGTCTATCGGTCGTAGCTTCCCCCTGTCTAGCCTCATTCTCTAGCCGTCGCTCTTTCCTTGTCGGCCCACTATCATACACAACACCCTAGTGGCTTTTACCGAGTACGATCATTTAAGAACAACAGCTTTCCCCCCCCCTCCTTCCCCCCACGCGCTGTTCCTTTTCCTTTTTCTCTTTTTTCTTTTCTTTCCCTTTTTTTTGCTTCTCTGCTTCTTTGTCTGCGTACCTTCCACGCTCTTTTTGTCTCCTCCAATCCCCTTTCCCCCTCCTCTCCAGACGCGATCGCTTCGCCCTCGCGATGGCTGTCCAGAGTGGGGAGGACGTCTACGCCACGGTGCGTTTTCTTTTCTCGGCCAGACAACGTCTTTGCTGCGCTCCGTCTGTTCCCTTCTCCTCCTTTCAATGCTGACACGGCCATGCTGTAGCTTCTTCTGAGCGACACGTACCTGCCAGGTAAGCTTCTGTCCAGCTTCTCTCGAGCTTCTTCTAAGCTTCTTTTGAGCTTCTCGTGAGCTTCGGGAGGCCGTTGGGACGTCTTGTTTCTTCGTGTGCGTCCCGTTTTGACTGTCTGTCTTCGCTCTGCTAACCGCGTGGTGTTGCACTCCAGGCGCTCTCGTCTTGGCTCACTCGCTTCGCGATGCCGGGACCACCAAGAAGCTGGCCGTCCTGGTCACGCTCGACACGGTGGCCGCCGCCGTCGTGACCGAGCTCAAGGTATGGCCGCGCGCGCGCGCACGCCGTTGGGCGTTCCCGCCCCCGGATGTGCCCCGGATGTGCCCCGGGGTACCATCGACTGTTTCTCCCGCTGACGGCCCATAGAACGTGTACGACTACGTAATACCGGTCCCCCGCATCAAGAACGAGGCCTCGCCCGCGAACCTCAACCTCATGAACCGTCCCGACCTCCACTCCGCCTTCACCAAGATCAACCTGTGGAAGCAGGCCCACTTCCGCAAGGTCGTCTACCTCGACGCCGACGTGGTCGCCTACCGCGCGCCCGACGAGCTCTTTGACCTCCCGCACGCCTTCGCCGCCGCCCCGGACATCGGCTGGCCCGACCTGTTCAACACGGGCGTCATGGTCCTCACGCCCGACGTGGGCGAATACCACGCCCTGGCCGCCATGGCCCAACGCGGCGTCTCCTTTGACGGCGCCGACCAGGGCCTCCTGAACATGCACTTCAAGAACTACCACCGTCTGCCCTTCACATACAACGTCACGCCGTCCGCCCACTACCAGTACCTCCCGGCGTACCGCCATTTCCAGTCGAACATCGCCATGGTCCACTTCATTGGCCCCGACAAGCCGTGGTTCCAGGGCCGCCGTGCGTCGACCGGCGGTGGCCCTTACGACGAGATGGTTGGCCAGTGGTGGTCCGTCTACGACAAGCACTACCGGCCAACGGTACGTTTTTTTCTTTGTGCTTTTCTTTTTTCTTTTTTTTTGGTGGCATTGATGCTCTCTTGCCCTATAACCAAGTGCGCTGACCTGGCCCCTCCTTGCTTCGTGCAGACTCCGTCGCTTCTTTCGCCTTCTGCGGGCTCGCAGCGGACACCGGCGCCGCCGGCACCGCCGCCCCCTGAAATTGTTCAATACTTTGTGAAAGGCGAATACCAGCCGACTGTTACGTATAAGCTAACCGCCGACAAACCTTTTGTGGAACTGGAACGCTCTTCATACGGTCAGCATTCTGAAACTCTGCCGCTTCCTTCTTCCCAGGCGCCGTCTTTTGCTTTCCACCCGCACCAGCCGCCCCACGTGCACGAGGATGAGGCGCACGGCACCCACCAGCACGGGTGGCAAGAAGAGCACCATGAGCACGAACCGGCGCAGCCGCAGAACGGCAGTCCCGATGGTGGTGGCCACGTTCAACGCCGAGATTTTGGATATCCCGCTCATGCTCCGCATCCCACGGCCGTGCCGCCTCCCCAGCAAACTACACCGCATACTCCCGCTGCTGATGATCCCTCTGCTGTTTCTGTTCCTGATGAGAAGCCACACGCTGAGACTGGAGAAGACCAGGTTTCTGGTCACGACGCGGGAAGCACTCATCCTCCGGCTCCGGAGCCAGCGCAAGAAGCTCACCATCCCCCTACGGAGCCAAGTTGGGATGCGCAATGGTAAGAAAACCAGCCGCGCAAATCCCCAAGTCCGAGTTGCCCAAAAAGAATCAGCCAGCTGCAGCATGCTAACGCCGTTATCTTTCTCTCAGGCAACCACCGCCCGCCAATGCCAGGCCGGAGGCCATGAACTTCCCGCAGACCCACTACGAAATGTCCCACGACACCACGCCGTTTGTGCCGCCCCAGCGGTACCCTAGTCCGCCGCGGGATATGTGGTATAGCGTACCGAAAGAAGCGCCGGCGCCTCCGAGTCAAAGACCAGCACCCATTTTCCCCTGGGAAGTTCGTCAGCCGACACCTACACGTGTCTTTGCCGAGCCGCCGCCTCCGCCCTCGCCCGTGCACGAGCCGACCGCAAGCGAAACAGAATCGGGTCAGTCGGGTCTACACCCACGCCAGTCATTCTCGGAAGCAGGAGCTGAGCCGTCCATGTTCGCAGGTTCGCCGTCCGCGGATTTAGACACGGAGCCTACCACGCCAACCATGTCCTCCGCTGTCCCCGCGTTGCCGATCTCCGACCCTTGGGCGTCGTTCACGCGGACCAATGCCTGGGATGACGTGCCGCAAATCGAGCGGTACGTCGATGCCTTCCAAAAGCAGCACTTCAGAACACGAAGCCGCGGCTTCGTGTCTGGGGGCGGGCAGCCGCGGTCCGGCGGCATCGGCGGCATCAGTGATATCGGCGCTGGTGCTGGCATTGGAGACGACGGTGGCCCAATTGCACCCGTGTGGAGGCGTGGTTCGCGCATCACCGACTTCCCCAGTGAAGTTGAGCGGCCGAGTCTCCCGGTCACACCGGCGCCCATTCGTCGGCCAAGGCACTGGGGCGGCGGCGGCCCCAGCTTTGGTGCTGACGACGGCGGTGCTGGCAGCGGCAGTGGCGGCGACGGTGGCGGTGACGAGCACCTACTGCCTGCCGCCGAAGGCGTGCCCCAGCAGGTCGACTGGGTATGTGTGCACGGCGTGCGGTGGACGCCCGCAGATTGCCTTTGCAGTCTTACTAATCTTTTCACCAACCACAAGGACCCGGTAGCGCAGTTGCAGAAACTAGCAGAGGAGCAGCCGCAACTGCTCCTACAAAAATTAGGACTCGACAACGTAGAGGGGAGCGAGCAGGAGCAGGAGGGAGAGGTGAGGGAGCAGGAGAAACGCACCGGGGGCATACGCGCGGGACGGCGCGGGTCGGGCGAAGCTAGAACCATTCCGTTGCGCCCGCTGCCGTACGGCTCCGAGGACATCCGGTCACCGACGTACGTGGCCCAGGCGCCGGTTGTGAGCCCCAAACCGGTCAAACCAGGCGGCTTAGAGACGAGCTCTGTGCGCAACATTTTCAACAATGACCGAGGGGGTGACGGCGGTGAACACGGCAGTGGCCGCAGTGCCGAGACGGCGGCAGCGGCGGCGGCCACGCCGCCGACGTTTCCAGACACGGTCATACCCGCAATGTCCTACCAAGGGCCCGGCTTGGTTTTCGAGAAAGACGAGGGGTTTCCGGAGCACGAGTTGACGGCGGCACTGCCCTCTGAAGAAGAAAAGGACGTGCTGGACACCTGAATACGAATTTGTCGGCATATGCCACGCAAAGCACAGCGGTGGAAGTGGGAGAGAGAGCGAGCTATAAGCAAAAACAGACACCACACTTCAACAAAGAAATGGGGTTGCAAGGGACAGCGTCTGGGAGGTAGTGTACGACTTCAGAAGCCGCACATTGGGCATTTTTCCTGTTTTGGACATGCATGGCCTATTTCTGTTTTCTTTTTTTTTTCACTTCTTCTTTTCATTTTGTCCTTTTTCATTAGCGGGCACCTTTTTTTGCATTTGCCATCTTCGATCGACCATTTGCTTTTCTTTTTCTTTTCTCTTTTGCTAATATCTAATGTCATGGTCAAGAACAAAAATGCTCGAACCCCCCGGGCAGAGAGATTGCAATCCACATATCTTGTGGCCCAAAGAACCTTTGTTGTAGGAAAAAAATTACTGACCGTAATATGCATTGAACGGAGCGTTTTGTCTGGTGCATATGACTGGATTCTGAAGCCGCAGAGGTCATTGATGATTTTTTTTTCTTCGTACGTAGGTTCACCACCACTTTTCATACAGCACCCGCTGGGGCGGTAGGCCGAGTCCGCCCTTCTGGTCCGGTGCCGTCAGGTACGCCACAAACGCGTCCGTCATGGTCGGCACGCCGCACACGTACACGTAGACGTTGCCGTAGTTGTCGTTGTTGTCGACGTTGTTGTCGATGTTGTTGTGGTCGTCCCCGTCGCGGGTGCTGCTCCGGCCAACGGCTGCCGCCAGGTCGTCGGGCGCAATCCGCCGCCGTGCGCAAGCAATGTCCCGCGCGGTGCACCACGACGTGACCGCGTCTGCCGTCGTCAGCGTCGCCCCACAGCTGCTGTTGTTGTGGTGGTCGTTGCCGCCCGTCACAAACACGCGCAGACGGCCGCGGACCGCCTTGCGCCCAAAGAGCGATGCCAACCGCGCCAAGAACAGAATGGAGTCTGTCCCGCCCTCGTGGTCGCTGTTGTTGTTGTTGTCCCTGCCGTCGTCCGCCGGGTCCTCTTCCGCACGCACCGCGTACAACAACTCCACCGCGGGGCCGGCGCCGCGCATCTCGGCCACGTGGCTCACGATGCTCATGAGCGGGTTGATGCCGACGCCGCCCGCCACCAAGACGAGGCGGTGGGGGCGCGACGGTGCAGCAGCCGCTGCTGCTGCCGGGACGGCCTCGGCGGTGGCAGCCACCGGGGGGTAGACAAAGCTGCCGCCGACGCGCACTTGCAGGGCCGCACCCAGCAAACGGGCCGCGGGCTGCCACAGCCATGCCGCGGGCGGATTGTCGGGGGAGCGTTTGACGGCGAGTTCGAGGTAGCGGTAGTCGGTGTCGTTGCCGTCGTCGTCGGTGGCGGCGGCGGTGTCTTTGTCGTCATCTTCTCCATGTTGCTGCCGCCGCCGCCGCCCGGTGGTCGTGGCCCGGGACGGCGACGACGTGATGGTGAAGCCACCGGCCTTGGCGACGCCCGGGCAAAAGGTGTCGACCCATTGGCCCGGAAGAAACTGGGCCGCACAGGACGACGGATTAGTGGCTAGTCCATGCGTTGGACAAGATACACATCGGCGCCATTGATCCGGAGAAAAGATGAATGACAAGAAGAAAAAGAAACCCCAGACGGTACCTGAATGTCGGGTTGCCCGTCCGGAATCCGGAGCCGGAGCAACCGGATCGTTTGGCCAACCGGGGTTATCCTCGCGAGGACAACCGTGTGCAGAGACTGGAAGATGTGAGACGTTTCGTCAGATGACCTTACTTTTCTCCGTGTTCACGCCTACTGTCTTGCAAATCAGGGGCCGAACCATACAGCTTCACGCGGCTCGTGTGCCGTCCTCTCGAGATGGCTTTCTTTGGTTTCGTCCATATTGGCAACGTTTTCGGGTCTTGAGGGTGTAGCTAATATCATGTAAATGAGATCTCAAAATAAAGCCTACGTCCTTGAAGATGGAAACTCCCAAACCCAATATCATATGAAAAGGCGGGGCGAACTGATGTCGTAGTTAAGCTACTATACGCCAAATCTTCCAAAAAGTGCCGGGCAATAAAAAAAATAAGATCCGTGTTCAAGTGAAAATATGAAAAACACTAAATTTAGTTGATTCACGCTCAAAATTCGTCCACTCTCAGCCTTCTCCGTGGACTGTCGCGACGCTCATAGAACTTCTGTTTCTCAGTATTAATTTAACAGATTGCCACCATCCACGATGTTTCCGTTTTGTATTTTTCTCAATATATATCGCATATCTAAAACGCCGGCATCAGATAAGTTTAGCGGGCCGTCTCATCCTACGTTCTCCTGTCTTCGTCGTCGATGTGGGCGCGGGCTCCAATGGCCTTCTCGTAGCCGGTCCTTGAAGCTGCGGCTGGGCGATAGGATCTGCGTTGTACCTTCATCATTAGACAGACAACGCTGGTCTGAGTTCACCACTTTGGTTACAAAAAAAGAGCGAGAACGCGACGGTAGACTGTTTTCCTGCTTGTGCTTCTGTTTTTGCGTTGAGAGTTGGCTCCCCAGAGGTGGAGGAGACGAAGGTTCACGCGAATCGCCTCGTTGGTGCCCTTGACACGATAGCAAAGGAGGCGTAGTTACTTCGCGCTTGCGGAAACTGTCTGCAAAAGGAAACGTAAAGAACGTCTTTGTTTTTGGTTTGACTTTTTCTTTAGAGCCAGACGGACACTCCGGCACAGGGTCAGTCACTTCCGTGTCACCATCGTTGCTCGCATTGCCCTGCGGGAGATTGTCTCGTGATGGCAACGGAAGGTTGTGGTGCTTTTCTTGAGGTGCAAGGGGTTCTGGCACCTTGCCGTAAAAGACCGTTTCCAGTATGGTTGCGCACCCAAACTCCATGCTGTCGACCAGCAAGCTCTCCTCGCCATTTGCGTACGCTTGGAGCGACGCAGCAACGGACTTGCCAGTGGCACCAGAACACTTGGATGTGGTTGATATGCCTCTCGCCCGTTGGGCACGGAGCTCCTCTTTCGTGGTGTCACACTCCTGTTCTTCATCCTCATTTTTGTCTTCATTCTCGTTGCTCCCTCCCTTATTATCATAATCGCAGCCAACGTTAGCGACCAGATATTGAGGGCTTGGAAGGTCTGGTAAAGGACGATCTCCGTAACACGTCGTTATTCCGTCCCGCAGGGCCTTGCTTGGTTGGGGAACGTCGTTGGCGGCTTTGGGCGGTGAAAAATGGACGAGATCCAGCGGAGCGCCGAGGGAGATACGTGTCTCAAAATGGCCTTGAGTAGTGACCCCAGAGCCATTGTGTTGCTTCCCAAGATCGTGTATTTGGGTTTGTTCCTCGAGAAAAGCATCGTTCTCTTTGTCCGGGGTTTCGCATTGTTCAATTGCCGGATGCGACTCGCACCCAAGCGAACTAGGCGGCCTCGAGAACAGAAAGCCCGGCTTCGCAGAAGGGGCCAGCTGCAAAAGTCGCAAGTTTTCCCATGAGCGATAATGAAAGCAGAACGACGCATAGGGTGCATCTCTGGCGTCGATCAGGTGGTAGTTGTAGTAGCTTGCCGTATGCGGGTTGTCCATGAGCCCGTTGCTGACAAGTCTAGCTTGTCAGATAAAATAGATAATGCGGAAATATAGAGGGAAAAACTGCCATGATGAAAGACAACAAACAAAAGACGAAACCGAAACACGGAGAACATACGCGATACCGTATCGGCTCTCGCCGGTGTGTTGATCTGGCTGCGGGGCCCGCCTGCTTCGTGCTTTGGCCCTGAACACCTGGACTTGGATGAGGCCGCCGTCGTCGGCCACGGACATGGTTCCGACGCCGTCCGTGACGAAGCGAAAGCACCGCGCCTCAATGCCGTATGCGCTCACAAGCACGCCGTTGTCGTTATACTGGAAGTAACCAGACGGTTCAAACAGAGCTCGGTGTGTGGACCCCGATGTTGTTCTGTGCACGTTGACCCCCCAGGAGACCGTATGGCGGCCGTTGATGGCTACCTTGAAGAAGAGATACTTGCAACACAGGGCCTGTTGGTCGAAGCCATAGCGAAAGTAGAAGTTGGTGTCTGAAAAAAGAAAAAATTAGTTATCTTGAAACTTTATGGCGGCGCACTGCCGCGGGCATGAAACGTCATGAACGGACCCGGTGCCGAGGGAATGTAGACAGAAATCCTCGGGCCGGCACGACCAAACAGGTCACCGTCGTCGGACGGTTTCCGTGGTCGATGGCTGGCGTCGATGCCGTCTTCGCGTTTGTCGGCCTCTCGGCCGCAGAACTTGGCGGAAAAGCCGTCCGGAGGAGAGAACTCGGGGAAGGCGCAGTTGTCGGATGCCGCCACGATAGACAATTCAATGCCCCGGAAGCAAGGCATGACGAACTTCTTGAGATGTCGGATGTATGTGTTTTTGGGAGGTGCGTCCAGAAAGCCGACAAGACTTTGAGAGGAGACGATCCAAGTT
This sequence comes from Fragosphaeria purpurea, assembly GCA_002778095.1. Taxonomy (NCBI): domain Eukaryota; kingdom Fungi; phylum Ascomycota; class Sordariomycetes; order Ophiostomatales; family Ophiostomataceae; genus Fragosphaeria; species Fragosphaeria purpurea. Next base: position 907,237 of record PCDL01000022.1, on the reverse strand, counting down.
TTGAGAGGCAACCCACATCAAGACGTGATAGAAACAAAACACGTGAGGGCTTACCAAAATGAAAAGATAGAGAGGGAAGGAGCCATCGCTCAAGGCACCTTCCCTAACTGGCAACGGTACGGTCCGAAACAACTTCACATAATAAAGCCAATTGTCTGTTTCGATAAAAGGAGAAACGTCGTGAGGAGATGCATCCTCTCGGAATGCCTCAATCTCCCGGAACAGTCGAAAATGATTTTTTTTATCGTGCTCGTTGAACCATGCGGCAAAGGTTGAACTGGCTGAGAGCGAAAGTAAACACGCCAATAAAGTTCATCACTGGTCGCCGTCGATTGCGAGTATCAGAGAAACGACATCGTCGGTCTCCGGCGGGAAAAAAAAAAGGAACATTAAACGGAATAGTGAACGATCAAATCCAGCAGCTGGTGTGAGCTACCGGCTTCACTGGTACCGGTGCGGTTCAAAGACGGAGCGTCATCCCAAGCCTCTCTTTCCATTCCGAAAAAAAATCTTCTGGGAACGTGTTATATACAGCGCCTTCGTCACAACCAGACAAGTTTCCCTCTGTTTTTTTCTTTTTCATTTTCTTCATGATTTCCCGAGCACCTTCTGTGTGTCTTCTTCCTTGCCCAACAAGCCCAGGTTCCGTATCTGGCCCGCATTCGGTGCTGCGTCCCGTGGGGTGGCGGCCTCGGCTTTCCGGAGCGCCTGCTGCAGAATCTGTACGCGCATGGACTGCAAGAAAATAATTATTAGCCAAAGGAAGAACCATTTACATAGTGGTAGTTAAAGTATATCGTGTCCAAGAAAAAAAACCCAGACAAACCTCTTTCTTGTGGTGTAGGCACTCGTAGTAGTCCTGCAGCAGAGGGCCGCACTTTTTCCGGCCGGCGCTGTCTTCGCCGGACGAGTTAACAACGTAGCATGCAAGCATCTCCTGCCAGAACGGAAAGCACCGGCCGGGGCCTAAACCGAGAGAAGGTCGTCGTTAGCAAAAACAGCCGTTGCCGGGGACTGCGTCCCTTTTCATGATTTTTGACACGGGCCGGCCATTGGCTCGTTCCAAGCACCCACCTCCGTTCAGACCGTATCCCGATGACATATTTGAAAGTCGTCTAAGCCCTCTCGACAATTTGCGTTCCACGACGGAGGACAATGGGTAGAATGGGCGTCGTCCGAAACGGGAGTTTTGGGCGGTTGGAAGTTTCGCGATGCGCTACTTGCCGAGCAAGCAGCCAAAGCCGGTGGGTCCCTTTTGGTTGTTGAGGTCGGTCGCCCACTAGCCACAACACCAGCCACACTTGGTCGGATTACGCTGCCTCCAATTGGAGCTTGCCAGAGATACGAAGTTACATACAGACGTGCCCCGTACCTTAGCTCCCTACGAACACATGTTATTAGAGTCGACATCACTATAACAGCCCCTACAAAGCCTTCGATCCAGAAATTGCGGAAACGCGCCCCATATCTACGACGACGATGCCTTAACGACATACTACGCTTCTTCTCCTCCTTCTTCTTCTTCTGCGAACCGTCTGCTGGCATGCACGAACGATACCATGTCGCTTGCCCTGTCGCCGCCCAAAGTCGTCCTCTTGGCCGCGCACTTCATCGCGACCAGCAGCATCGCCAGTTTAGCCTCGTTGGCCGCACAGAATGCTGATGTTCTGCGCACCAAGCTGCTGCTGCGTTTGTTGCTCACGTACTTGCCGACGCATCTGAAAACCGAACTGTATCTTCCCTTCCTGGAGAGCTTGGACGCCGAGGATTTTTCCAGGTTCTTTCCGCTCCAGGAGCTCGACTGCTCCAGCGTCGAGCCGCTCACCGACGAGCAGGCCGCCAAGAAGCTCCGGAAGCTCCATGTGCGCCGGCTTTTGTTGTCCGCAGGAAATACATTCTCCAGCGGCAGCGGCGGTGACGGCAACGCTGCTGAACAAGACCCCCACGAAGACGAGGCGGAAGAAGACAAGGACCCGCTTGTGTCGTTTCTGATCCTCCGCGCGTACGCCGTGGACGACGGCGCCGGCGCCCTGCCCGAGCTTCCCGCGCTGGTTTATCCCTTTCTCGACCGATCCGCGCGTTTGCGCACCTGGACGACATCGACGCTGCTTCCCCTGCTCCGCCGCAACTGCGAATACTACCCCGACTCGCCCCTGCAGCACACACTCGCCGAGTTCGAGCAACTGCCCGACCGGATCGCCGTTGCAGGGCTGTTGTCGCGCACGGGTGTCCGCGAAGACCAGATTGCCTGTGTGGGGCGCGACTTGCGCGGGCTGGTTGGTCCATGGATCTACAACGAGCGCCGGTGGACGAACAGGGCAGCAGGAAAGGACAAGACGGCGGCGGCGGCGGCGTCGGCTCTGGCAGTGCGAAAGCGGGGCGATGACGCAAACGGGAGTGGAGGGTATACCCCCCCACCTAGTTTGTGTCCCGGATGGGAGGAGGTGCTACAGTGGCTGACCGCGCAGGCGTCTACGACGTGGAAGGTCGCGGTCACTGCTGTCGAGCAGTGGGATGGCCCCAGTGATGCCGACTTTGGCGGCTGCAGCACCATGTGGCTCGACGACGACGAGCAGGAGTACCTCGAGCGCCGGTATGCGCGTGCCGCCTTGGCTTGTGCGTACCTCATTCCCGAAGCGTCCGTGGACGCCATGACGGGCGCGTACGGGATGGTCGGCAAGATCATGACGTTGCTGGACCAGGATCCGGTGCCGGCTCTGCAAACCGCCGTTTCGTTGCTGCCCCCCGTCCCGGCTGCGGTACGCCGCCGTGGCGGCCTTCTCTCACCCCAGCACGCCACGTACCTGCGCAACGACCTCCTAGACACGGCCAACCCTTTGACCGCGCCCTCACCGGCCGCAACGGAGCTGCTGTGCGCGCTCATTCTCAGCGCGGCCGTTCTGCAGAGATTGGGCAGTCCGTGCACCATCCGGCGGGCCGGTGAGCTGGCCCTCTTGCAGAGCGAGCACGAGCAAGTCGCTGAGGCCACCAAGGTGATTCACTGGGTCGCATCGGCTGGGCCCAAGGGCGAGGACAAGTTCTGGATTAAGGCGCGAAACGAGATCTTGTGGCTGCGGGATTGGGGTGCGGACGAGGAGTCCACGTCCGAAGCAGCTCCAGAATCCCAAGCCGGTAACGGCAACGGCAACGGCGTCTTTGGCCAGGTGCAGAGGGAGTACATTGAGACTGAACTGTTGAAGGCGTTGCTGGCTCATTCGCGTAGGTCGCCCTTTCCCTTGCTATGCTTTTTTCGCTTGGTTGGTGTTTGTCGCTCACAGTTCGCAGGGTATGCCCTCGCATGCGCTCTCTACGAGGATTCGCCCGACCATCCGCTTCCGAAGAAGACTGTGCAGGACACGGTTCTGGCTGCGGCTTTGAATGCCTACGACAACGCGTCCAACCCAAACCGCACGAGGGGGGGCCTGAAAAAATGCGATGATATGTGAGGACAGCGGAGCTGTACATCCCAAGCTAGGGTCCTTTATGAATGGATGTGCTGACCAAGGGGAATCTTCATAATCAGAATACATTCCTTCCCGAAGACCATGCAAGATGCTTCCCACGCGACGCAAAAGGTGGAAGCCCTGCTCGCAGCGACCCACGCGTTGAGCGACTACCGCCTCGTGCTCAGGCAAGGCGAGCCGTTTACGCCCGTCGTGTTGCGCGTGCACCAAGACCCGCTGTCCATTTTCGGCAAAGTCTTGGAGCAGAACCCCAAAAGCTACACAAAATTGCACGAGCTGGTCCGGCTGGCAATGCACATGGTCGACGCCGGCTTGGCCGTGCGGGACAACAAAGCAGGCGTGTCTCGCCCGAGGCCGTCGCCGACACCCGCGGAGGAGCGAAGCCTGGCGGAGCGGCGCGTGACGGCCATGTGCATCGAAGCGGCGCTGAACGAAGACGACTTTGAAACGGCGTACTCGTACGTCGTCGGCCGGCTGTCCACCCTTGCTTCTGATGCTGCTGCCGCTGCTGCTGCTGCTGATGCTGATGCTGGGCCGCCATGCGACCCCGCTAAGGTAGAAGGCGCTGCGCATCTTCTCGCGGGTCCGACGGCCACGACAACGACGACGCGGACGACGACGACGACAACCGCTGATGCCTGGTCGTGGCGGGCGGCTCTGGCCGCTGGTAAATACCGCCGCACAGAGCAGACGGTGCGGCCGACGCACGTGGGCACGGCCAGCGCCAACCTAGACATCCGGCACCTCGAGCAGCGCATCGAGTGCCTGGCCACGGCGTTGCGGATCGCGCCGTCCGACGCCCTGCAGGAGATTTTGAACGTGTACCGCCGGTGTGAGGAAGAGCTGGACGTGGCCGTGCAGGCCGAGGACGAGCAGGAGCACGCCTGGGACGACGCAGCCGACTGGCAGCGGCAGGCGCCCAAGCGGCAAAGCAGGCAAACGCGGCACCAACGGCGGCAGCAGTACCAGCGAAGCATGCCCGGCGGGTTCGCCGAATCCGGTACCGCAGCCGGCCGCAACGCAACAACGACGACTTTGGCGTCTCGCATGGCCGTCGCTGCCGCCGCCGCCGGCGGCGGTGCCGGTGCCGCCCAACGCTATCATCACCAACAAGAACAAAGTGCGCTGCCAGTGCCACCGCCGGCGGACGACGCCCCGCTGTCTCTGTTCGACCTGTCGCGGGCGACGGCGCGCGCCGCGCAGCGCAACTTGTCTGCGTTGTCAAGTCTGCGCCAGACGCGGCAGCTGGTCGGGTTGGGCGGCGAAAACCATGGCAGCGGTGGCGGTGGTGGCGACGGGGTTGGTGACGACGACGAAGAAGGAGAAGCCCTAGCGGCGGCGGCGGCGGCACGGAACGGCCGTGCAGGCGGTGCCAACAACGCACCGGCGGTGCGCAAGCGGGACCAGCTGCGGGAGGCGGCCATGGGCACGCTGACGTCGGGCGTGGGGTGGTTGATTGGCGCACAGCCGCTGGACCGGTCCGCGTCGAGCGGGAGCAATTAGCGAGAAAGGAATGTATAAAATGGGAACGAAGGATATTTCATACCAGGCAGGACAAAGCTGACAGGGGGGGCAAAGGCGCATACACACATGGTTTGCCATTTTGCCACATCTCCATGGTATTCCAAGTTGCGGTGTTTGTACGGTCAGATGAAAAGGCAGCATTGGCTTCACGTGGAAAACGGCCAGGGTTCGCAACGAAGACAAGACAATGCATTATATTGAATATCAAAATCATATCAACTTTCGACTGAGACGTTTGCTCGCCGAGCTAAGATTTAAGAACATTTTATAGCTTAGACATCGCCTAGAAAATGCGAAAGAGATTCAAAGCTTATGATCTGCGGTTTCACCGGCGAAATAGACCTGTTGACCCCCAACTTTGCTTGTGTGCTGAGCAAGCTAACGTGGTTGAACTGTACGAGAATATAGTACATACCTGAATATGTTTGCACTTTCAGACGCAAAGCAATTCTTCACAACACAACCGGAGATACACATTCACGGGCTAGTCATTAGTTCTTTCGTTTTCTAGGAAAGGAAGAAAGGCTCACCTTTGCTGACCCAGACTCAACGATTTTGGAAGCATAGAAGCGTATTGTGCTTCGAATGGGGACTTCGCTTCTGAACTGATGGCACAATGTGACGACGTCCTTTCAGACGACATGCGTGAACGGGATTTGACCCAATATCAAAGCTCTGGGTCTCGTTCCAGGTCTTCCGAGGGGCTTTTTCATGGATTGGTGACTGATACGAAACATCCAAGTGCCGCAAACTGCCGTGGGTGGTATGACGAGAATTAAACGTGAAAAATCGCCAGGATACAGTAAAGGTGAACCCTATTCGAGTTGTAACACCTCTCCATTAGCATAGTCCCCCCGGCGGTCATGTGGTCTCTTTTTCTTCCTTGTCTCTCAAAATTGCCACAGTCTCTTTCGTTTTCAACTCAGCAACATTGTTCCGATTTTTGAAGTGGCTTTCCGCGTCAGAATTGGCGGCTACGTGGGAAGCAAAGGCGACGAGTGAGAAGCGTGAAAGGCGGGAAGGTGAACTGCGACATCTGTGGAAAAGCGAAAAACGAAAAATGAGAAGCGAGAGAGCAAAAATGCTTGGGCGTGCTGTCGTTGGCCTTCAAGCCGAGCAGCTGGTGAAATGAATGAGATGTGAGAAACGATGGTGAAGGTGAAGCTCTCGCGAAGTGAAATCTGGAATAATACTGCGATGTTGGAATCAAGGAGACGAATTCGGATGAAGCACTCAGATAATCGTACAAATGATCGTACACGTTGTTATAGCGACGAGGTCGACTCGTGGAAAAATTGGCGACAAACGACAGACGGAATGATTGTATAAAGGAAAAAACAAAGGAGGACCCATGGTGTGCTTGTACTCGTCTTCTTTTGAAAATCCATGGAACGAAAGACGACGGCGAAAGTAGACAAAGAAACAAACGGTTTAGCTGACTTTTGCCGATCCCTTTCTGCTGCTTGCTGCTGTGTTTTGCTGCTCTCTGTATTACTGCTGCTGCTTTTCTTTTCCGCCGTACTATCTGTTTGTCGAGATTTCGAACCCCCCCCCTCCCCTTTTTTTGCGAAAAACAACTTCGGCCGATCCTGGCTTAACGAAAATAAAAAAGACATGAATAAGAAAAGAAGAAAACACAAAGAGACTAGATCCGTCGAAGAAAAAGATGCCCAAAAACATGGGAGGAATCCGAACATAGGGCAAAAGCAAAGCCGAAAAAGACTTTGAGCGGTTTTGCTTCTCTTTTCCGTTTGGGCTGCCGTATTCATTTTTTTTTTTTCAAAGCGTGCGCCGAAACAGTAAATTCCGAGTGCGTGCCTTTTTCACCTGTAGTTGCATTCGTTTGGTCGCATCCGAACCGCGTCCCTTATCCGAGAAAAACAAAGAAAAAAAAAACGAAAGAGACGAAAATGAGCACAAAAAAAAGTCGACAGAAGAAAAACCAGTTGTAATCCTACACGAAAAGAAGTCAGTGGGGACGAAGAAAGCCGAACAGGTCGGCTTACTTGACTTTCTGATGTAGCCGTGTTACGGAAACCCGAGAATTAAGCACTAGAAACGCGCACGAGAATATGGTCAGCAGAGCAAGCAGAAACAACAAAAAAGCACCATGATAGACTTTCAAAGAACATACCGCTGGCTGTAGTCCCGGTCGCGAGGTGGGGCGTCGCTGTAACCGCCAGCAGCAGGCGGGCCAGGGTCACGCGAGCGCGGTGCATCACGGTCCGAGCCGCGGTCGTAGCCACCGCCGCCGCGCCGATCTTCGCGCGGGCCGGCATAGCGATCACGGTCTTCGCGAGGACCGTAGCGGTCACTGCTTCTGCCGCCGTTGCTGGCGCCGTACGGGTCATCGCGTTCGCGACGGTCATAGCCGCCGCGGTCATCACGGGGACCACCGCGATCACCGCGGTCACCGCCACGGTCACCACGATCACCGCGGTCGTACCCACCGCCACGCTCGTAACCACCGCGGTCATAGCCACGATCGTCACGGTAGCTTCGTTCGTGCCCGCCACGGTCATCGTAGCGACGGTCGTAGCCTCGGTACCGGTAGGGATCATCGCGGCCATAGCCGCCACCCCCACCACCACCGTAGCCGCCGCCACCACCACCACGGCGGCGATCGTCGAATCTATCAAAGCGACCACGGGGGTCTACGAAGACGCGTCTTAGACAATTGCTTCTTTTTTTTTAAAAAAAATAAAAAAAAAAAACAAAAAACTCGATAGAACGAACCTCTCTTCGGTGGGCCGAAGTACTTGCCCGGGGTTGGCGTACGAGGCCGGGCCCGGCGAGCCTTCTCAATGCTGAGAGAGCGGCCATCAATCACCTCACCCTGGAGGCCGTCTTTGGCGGCGTCTGCCTGGTCGGACGTGACCATTTTGACGAAGCCGAACCCGCGGGATTCCTTGGTATGCGGGTCGCGCATAATCTGGCATTTCTCCACTTCGCCGTACTTCTCAAACATACGCGACACCTCGGCTTCAGAAAGACGGGGGTGGATGCCCGTGACAAACAAATTTGAGCCAGGGTTGACGGCGCCATCGTCGTCGCCGCCACCGCCGTTACGCGAGCCGCCATCGTCCTTCATTCTGTAGCTTGTAGGCATGATTAGCACACAATTTTGTCAAAGTAGTAACTAGACGACGATGGCGGAGAAGGAAAAAAGCATCTCCTTACCTGTCTCCAGCAGCTGTGGGCGAAGCAGAGCGACGCGGAGCGCTTTCTTGGCCCTCATCGCGACGCGGAGACGCGCTGCGTTGGTCATCGCGCTCGTAGCGAGCACCATCATCTAGACAATTAGTATTGAAAGGTGAAACCAAAAATTGAAAAACGAAAAACAAAAAAGAAAACAAAGGAGAATAGAGCCGATTGAAAAGACTCAAAAAAACGCGACGCGCGTCGAGGTGAGAGCTTTTTGATGCTCCATTTTTCCCGCAACCAAACACAAAACAAGGAAAAAGGCTTACCGTCGAAGCGATCGCCGTTCGTGGGTTCGTAGTCCATTGCCGTGCTCGCCATTTTGGATGTCGGTTTGATTGCTCTTGATGCGCGAGCGTGTTGTGTTGCGTTAGAATGGTCGATGAAGCGAAAATGAGGTTGAAAAGAAGAGGGAAGGGCGAGCAAGAAGAAGGGGATGAAGTGGAGGCGGCGGAAGAAGGAAAAAGAGGAGTTTTTTTTGGCTAGCCGCGAAAAAAGCCACGTTTGTGCTTACCTAATAGAAGAAAACCCGCAACGTTGCAGCCGTCAGAGGGAGCAGCAGCAACAGGTAAAAATAAGGCAAAAGGAAACTGCGACTGCCTCGTAACTTCCTTGCCAAGAGGCTTTGGCTGTGTAATGATAATGCTACTATTTGGTTGCTCTTGCCCATCGATAAAACATATCATGAACCAATCCAAATACCGATATTCACGAAAAAACATAAGTACCTCTGCGACTCCCATCCACAAGCGTATGTGTGGCGCAGCTGGCATACGGCGCTAGTACGTATGCGGGTTTCAGCCTTCACGCAAGCTGTGTCTCCGCACTTTCATGCAGTCTGCAGGAGAGCTGGGATCCGCCTTGCGTCACCAAAAGCTTTTGACGCCGTCGCATTGCACCAACCCACTGCAGTTGATCCACGAATGACGGTTCGGCAGGCGGTTGCGCCAAAAGTGCGCCCGACTCGCTGAGCGCGTATCGGCTTCCTGTCTTTGCCACACCTTTTGCAAATTTGGTGATCCTTTCAGGTTATTCTTTTTTGGGGGGATATTTGCTGGAACAGCTGATTTTTTTTCGCCTTTTTCAAAATGAAGGCATCGCCAGCCGTCCACCGGCCTCAAGACGAGGGATACTGCTGAAAACAAAAACAAAAACAAAAGTAAATAAAAATAAAGAAAGAAAGAGGATAGTCGCGTAACAGGCGCAATGCAACAGAGAAATGGCCTCGGCGCTTCCGTTCCCCCGTATCTACCTCTTGCCGACGCACCTTTCACCGGCCGATGTCCACCGACTGGAAAGGGAAATACCCACACGAACACGGGACGCCGAAGGGGCGGACGTGATACTGGGCAAACTGTCCGAGAAAGAACGCGCGATATTCGAGCTGCGGCGTCTTGGCATAGCGACGGTTGAAGAGGAGATCGATCCCGCCCGCAAGACAAAGGCTCCCTTGACTCTGGCTGCCAAGCGAAGAAAAACTGGAGACAAAACTTCGGCGGCCGTCATCGTCATCTCGAGCGACAGTTCCTCGGGCGACGACGAGGCCACCAGCAGGGTTGGCGCTTCGTCACAACAAGGGAACAAGGTAGCGAGGGGGAGCAACCGTGCCTCCTCCCCACGGTCTGCAGCGCCGGCAACGGTAAAAGTTGTCAAGCTCGCCTGGTTTACCGACTCCGTTGCCCGTGGCAAGGTGCTGCCCCTGTCCGATTACACCGTCTACGAAGGCCAGCGGACAGACACGGCCAGGGTGGCACCAGCCACCACCACAGGGCCCCCGTCGTCGCAGCCCAAAGCCGCGTCAAAGGCAGGGGAGATCTTGCAACGTGCCCAGGCGCAGGCGCATGCGCAAGGACAGCCATCCAAGGGTCCCGAAGCAGCACAGCCTGCACCGCAAGGCTCGTCGTCATCGTCGCGGCCGTCGCACTGGGGCCACGACGGGTCGTCGCGCAGGCAAACGTTCAACACGCCCGTCAACCCACCAGCACTGGTGCGGACGACCACCTCCGAACACGACAAGGCCCGGGCCCTGCCACCGATCCCAGACTACCTCCATACGACGTACTCGTGCCAGCGGCCGACGCCCGTGCACCCGCCCAACGATGCGTTCATTGCCGTGCTGAAGAAGATCCGCGTGGCGCGCCAGCTCGTGGGGGACAAGGTGGGCGTGCGCGCGTACTCGACCGCCATCGCGTCGCTGGCTGCGTACCCCTACACGCTATCCACGCCGCAGGAGGTCGCCCGGCTGCCGGGGTGCGGCGCCAAGATCGCCGAGCTGTTCCGCGAGTTTGACAGCACGGGCGGCAGCGGCGGCGGCCACGTGCGCGAGGCGGACGACGACGAGGCGGATCCCAAACTGGCGGTCCTGCGTCTCTTCTACAACATTTGGGGCGTGGCCGAAACGACGGCCCGTGCCTTCTACAACCGCGGCTGGCGCGACCTGGACGACGTGGTCGAGTTTGGCTGGCCGGAGCTGAACCGCGTGCAGCAGATCGGCGTCAAGTACTACGACGAGCTGCAAGAGCCGCTGACGCGGCGCCAGGTGGAGGCCATCGCGGAGAAAGTGCTCGCGCACGCCAACCGGATCCACCCGGGCTTCCAGATGGTGATCGCGGGCGGCTACCGCCGCGGCAAGGAACGGAGCGGCGACGTCGATGTCATCCTCAGCCACCCCGACGAGGCGGTGACCCATGGGCTGGTCGGCCGCCTCGTCCTGTCGCTCGAACAGGCCGGCCTGGTCACCCACACGCTCATCCTCACCACGGCCAACTCCGACAGGGGCCAGCAGCCGGTCAGCTGGAAGGGCAACGCGCCCCGCCGCAGCGGCGCGACGGGCGCGACGGGCGGCGCCGGGTTTGACACCCTGGACAAGGCGTTGGTCGTCTGGCAGGAACCCGCAGACGACGCGGCCGGAAGCAGCCGTCGCGCAAGCGACGGGAACGACAACGCCAAAAGAGAAGAAGACAAAAAGAAGCACAATCCCAACCCGCACCGCCGCGTGGACATTATTGTTTCGCCGTGGAAGACCGTAGGCTGCGCCGTGCTAGGCTGGACCAGCGGCACGACGTTCCAGCGCGATCTGCGCCGGTACTGCAAATACGAACGAGGGCTGCGGTTTGACAGCAGCGGCGTACGCAGCCGCAAGGACGGCTCGTGGGTCGACCTCGAAGACTTTGCACGCGACCCGGCCCCCGACATGCTGACAGCGGAACGGCGCGTGTTTGCCGCCTTGGGGCTCGAATGGCGCCCGCCCGAAGAGCGCTGCACGGGGTGAGAATGGGCACGTCGACCGACATCCGCCTAGACAGACGGTCGCCTTTTGGCATGGTTTCGTCCGCCGCAGTTCGGGCGATTAGGGTTTTTGCTGCCACAACAAGGCTTTGCGTTGCTGTTTGGGGTAACTTGTCGTATTGCGACTGGACCTGCCGTGAGCACGCAATCCACATTGTAATACGTAGTAGTTAAACGACACTGGCAGCCGCGCCGTTCGTCATAGGCAAGGCTGCGGAAAAGCGCGAGTCAGCACTATCAATTCGAGTTGGTTGACAACCGTATGCTTATTTTGGATAACCCAATCGACCCACACACGCAGCCTTGTTCTCCATGTTTTGATTTCTTTTTTTTTTTACATCGTGTAACCATTTTTGTATCGTGTGGTATTCGACACCTTTCGATCTCTCTCCTTCGCTCTCGTCGTTTCACGTCTTTTCATACATCGTCCGTACATCGTATTTCGCATTCCACTTCGGAGACTTTTCGACTTGTTTTTTTGTAAGCAAAAGCAATCGCTTTCGTTGCCGGCAACAGCCCATGGAAATCCATAGAAGCGAGGCCGCTTTGAGGCACGTTTTCCGTCGATTAACCCCCAGATCCAAAAGTGGGCACTGTTTGCCATTGCCACTACAATGCCGGAGTCTCGGGCTGAAAGTTGCTCCTCCTGCGGTTCAAAGCCTATTCCGGCGCTCCTATTCTATAGGTACGAGTATGTATTATTACAATGTGCAACGTGCAATACTAGGGACAGATCGCCGTTTTTGTAGATTGACAGCCCTGCTCCTTTTTTTTCTTCTTCTTTTTCTTCCCCCCAAAATTGACGATCTATCCGGTCCAATCGCCCCTCTAGGCACAGACGTTTGACGTACATAGTGCCGGGGTTAACTGGAGTTTGCACTCCTTTCTTTAAAGAGGCAAGCTTTCCCCTTTCCTGCTTTCTATTTTTTATTCTTTTGTTTTCTTTTCAACATCGACATTTTCTTTTTTTTTAATTCCACTTCTTTTCAGCAACCGTCTTTGCTTTTTTTCCCCACAGCCTCGCTTTTCACGATGTCTCTTGTCTCCCTCCAAGTGCCTGTCGAGTATGGGTAAGTTCTTCCGGCGTCGTCTCTCTGTTTTACTCGCTTTCCCCTTTTGAAGGCTGCAGTCGATTACGTTCCCACTGACTGACACAATGTCTCCCCGTCTTAGCTATGTCCTCGGCGCCGCCACGGCTGCTTGCTTCGTCAACGCGTACCACGGCATCTTGACAGGCGCTGCCCGCAAAGCCGCCAAGGTCCCGTACCCGGCTGCTTATGCCACCGCTGAGGCCGCTGAAAAAGACCCAGCCGTGTTCAAGTTCAACTGCGGTATGCTTTCTGTCTTTCTCATTTTCTCGTTTTCTCGTTCTCCTTGACCATGCTACCGGTTGCCACCGGGCCACTGACACATCTGACACCCTCCCCAGCCCAAAAAGCGCATTCAAACTTCACGGAAAACTTCAGCCCCTTCATCGTCGAGCTTCTGATCAGCGGCCTGCGCTTCCCCCTCGCCAGCGCTGCTCTGGGCGCCGCCTGGGTGGTGTCGCGTATCTTGTTCGCTCGCGGCTATGTCAACTCGGGACCGACCGGCCGCCGCATGTACGTATTCCTCCGTATCCCCCGTATCTCTCGCATATCGCGCATCTTGCGTGCCTATTTGTTTTTGTTTTCTGGGGGCTTGAGACTGACAATAGCAGTGGCGGCGCCCATTCTCTCTTCGACGTCCTGCTGAAATTCATGTCCGGCTACACGGCCTACACATTCCTGTCTCCGCAATAAGCCAAGAAAACAGTTGGTTTTCATGCGGAAGTGGTTATTGGATGTACTATAGAATTCTCGTAAGAAGAGAGCAAATGAGAAAACAATTGTCTACATACGCGACTCCGGAACTCTCTGCAGAAAATTATGTCGTACATAACCAAGCTCCCCCGCCGCCCCTGTCAGGGCTAGATTCTGTATATGTACGGGCTAGTGCTGCTTGGCATGTGACTCGTTCCGTCATCTTTAAATAAAATAAAAATAATAACAATAATAACAGCTGGCTTGTTCAACGCCTTCACCAGCCACATTGGCTTTTTTTTGCCGGCTCACCGCTCGCTAGCGTGTAAGAGGGGCAGAATTGACGCCACGGCAACAAGGGGGAAGCTTGGCTGGAACCTGTCCCCTTTGCGCGAGAGACCAAATTGGCCTCAAGAGCCCAAGAAAGAAAAAAACGATTCCCGTAATAAATATAATATTACTACCACCTGGCACCACCGCACCGCATCCTAGTCCCACCGCCCCCCGAGGCAGCTCTCTTGTCTATCACCAACCGGCGGCGCAGTCAACGATCTCTTCCTGCTGCCAATTTCCTCCTGTTTGACTTTTGAATTTGCGACATAGCCTTTTGTTTTCATTCTCTTTTTCTCTTTCTTTTGCTTTTCTATTATCTTAACTCTCTTCCCAACGATTTTTGTTTGCGCCGCGTGTCCTTTTCAGGATCTCGACAAGCGTCTTGTCCTCCCTTTGACGGACTCGCAGCTGAACCTCTACAGAAAGAGGACGCATTGTCGCGCATCCGAAACTTTCTTTCCTGGAGACACACGAGCGAGGACGTTTTCTCGCCGGCTCGAAGATGGACTACGAAGCTGCGAAGGAACGATGGACCGAGGTGGAGGACCGCGATGGCGTCCGTTTGAGCTGGAACGTCTTCCCTAGCACGCGGATGGTGAGTTTTTTTAACATCTGTATTTTTTTGCGGTTATCTAGGTTGTCCGTACCTAACCCGTTTCTGCTCGCGCAGGAAGCATCGCGCTTGGTCGTTCCCATCGGCGCCCTATACACACCGCTCAAAGAAAAGCCGGAGACGCCCTTGCTCCAGTTCGAGCCGGTGACGTGCAAGCTGCCCTGTCGCTCTGTGCTGAACCCGTACTGGTGAGTAGGAGGGGAAACGAACAGAAGAACGTAACCTGTTCTGTCGGGCAAAGCGAGTACACATCCACTGACCTCTGGCGTCACGCCCCGCCCGCTGCGTCCAGCCAAGTTGACGTGCGTGCTCGTCTCTGGGTCTGTCCCTTTTGCCTGTCGCGCAACCCGCTTCCTCCGCACTACAAAGACATCACCGCCAACGCCATTCCGCCCGAGCTGCACCCGTCCAACACAACCATCGAGTACCGGCTGTCGCGCCCGGCCCAGAACCCGCCCATCTTTCTCTATGTTGTCGACACGTGTCAGGAAGAGGACACCTTGGCCGCGTTGAAGGAGTCCCTGGTCATGAGCCTGAGTCTGCTGCCCGAGAATGCGCTCGTGGGCCTGATAACTTTTGGCACCATGGTTCGTTTCTTTTTTGTTCTTTTTTTTTGTCATTTCGTCCTCTTACGCACCCGTTGCCATTTACCGTTTCCGGTTACTAACACGACGCACCAGACGCAAGTCCACGAGATCGGCTACACGGAGTGTGCCAAGTCTTACGTTTTCCGCGGCAGCAAGGAGTACACCCCGAAGCAAGTCCAAGAGATGCTGGGCCTCGGCCAACCCATCATCCGCCCGGGCCTCCAGCAGGGCCGGCCGAACATGCCCATGGGCCCCGCCGCCCGCTTTCTGCTGCCCGTCCAGCAGGGCGAGTTTCAGCTGACCAAGGCACTCGAGCAGCTGCAGAAGGATCCCTGGCCCGTCGCGAACGACCGGCGAAGCTTGCGCTGCTCCGGTGTGGCGCTGAGCGTTGCCGTGAGCTTGCTCGAGTCTGCCTTCCAGAACTCGGGTGGTCGCGTCATGCTGTTCGCTGGTGGCCCGGCCACGGAAGGGCCCGGCATGGTGGTTGGTCCGGAACTGAGGGAGCCTATTCGCTCCCACCACGACATTGACCGCGACAACGCCAAGTACTACAAAAAGGCCCTCAAGGTAGGTGGTGGCTCCCTCGGACAACGGAGTGTTTTTTTGTGTTTGAGCTGACGTGGTGTTCTTCCACTGCACCAGTTCTACGATAATCTCGCCAAAAGAACGGCCCACAATGGTCACATCATCGACATCTTCGCTGGTTGTCTTGACCAAGTCGGTTTGCTTGAAATGAAGGGATTATGTAACTCTACTGGCGGCCACATGATCCTCACAGACAGCTTCAACTCGTCCATGTTCAAGCAGTCCTTCGTTCGTGTCTTTGACAAGGACGGTGACGACAACCTGCTCATGGGCTTCAACGCTGTTCTGGAGGTGCTGACAACGAAGGAGCTCAAGGTCACCGGCTTGATCGGCCACGCGGTTTCCTTGAACAAGAAATCAACCTCGGTGGGCGAGACGGAGATCGGCATGGGAAACACCTGCGCGTGGAAGATGTGCGGCATCGACCCCAGTGCCAGCTACGGCATCTACTTTGAGATCGCGCAGGGCGGCCCGGCACAGCTCCAGCAAGGGCCCCAAAAGGGCATGATGCAGTTCTTGACCTACTACCAGCACTCCTCGGGCCAATTTCACCTGCGCGTCACCACCATCTCCCGGGATCTCAGTGGCCCGGCGGGCGACCCCACGCTCGCGCAGTCGTTCGACCAAGAAGCCGCCGCCGTGCTCATGTCGCGCATTGCGGTTTTCAAGGCCGAAGTGGACGACGGTCCGGACGTGCTCCGCTGGGTCGACCGGATGCTGATCCGCCTCTGCTCGCGGTTTGCCGATTACCGGAAAGACGACCCGTCCTCTTTCCGCTTGGAAAAGAACTTTACGCTCTACCCGCAGTTTATGTTCCATTTGCGGCGAAGCCAGTTCCTGCAAGTGTTCAACAACTCGCCCGACGAGACCGCGTTCTACCGGCACGTGCTGAACCACGAAGACGTGAGCAACTCGCTCATCATGATCCAGCCCACGCTCGACTCCTACACCTTTGACCAAGAGGGCGGCATGCCGGTGCTTTTGGACTCTACCTCCATCCAACCCACGCACATTCTCCTCCTCGATACCTTCTTCCACATTCTCATTTTCCATGGCGAAACCGTCGCGCAGTGGAGAAAAGCCGGCTACCAGGACCAGGAGGGTTACGAGAACTTTGCCGCATTACTGGAACAGCCAAAGGAGGACGCAAGGGTGTGTGGGAGCGGTCTCATTTCTCTTCCTTTTTGATGATTCTCTCTAACCACAGCAATAGGACCTCATTACGGACCGTTTCCCGCTTCCGCGGTTCATCGTGTGCGATGCCGGCGGCTCGCAAGCTCGTTTCTTGCTCTCCAAGCTGAACCCGTCCACCACGCACACCACCGGTGCCTACGGTGGCGTCGGCGCCCAGACGGCGCAAACCATCTTCACGGACGATGTGTCGCTGCAAACGTTTATGGACCACTTGATGAAGTAAGTTTTGCACAACCACCCTGAATATCGGACTAGCCTCCGTCAAAGAACAATCAAAAATTCTAACACAACTGAATCAGGCTGGCCGTAAGTGGCACGAATTGAGTTGGTGCACGAGTTATGCAGAAGTTGTATAAAAATGTTGCAGGTTCTGGTCTTCGTCCGTTGTTTCTTTTTTTTGTTTCCTTTTACATCAAGACGAACAATTTGGAGCGGGCGGATAGTTGCTTTTAGACGAGTCGTCCAAAGGGGAAAAGAAAAAGAAAAGGGCACATGCTATTTTGTAGAGAATTGATATGCGTTTCCTAAACTACGCGGTGCTGCTCACGGGTCATCACAAACTCCAATCTGCTTCGATCGGGGTTTAGTGGAGCACAAAAGTACTTAGCTTCAGCTTTTGGCACAAGTTGACTATAAATGTGGCTTGACTTTGTGGCGCATGAACATTTGTCATGCTAAAAAAATCAAAACCCCACTCAGCCCTGAACATCGCGCACACAAACCATTTTTCTCATCGCCCGTTCTCATTTGCTGGGCCCCCAGTGTAATCGCGGCCGTCAATTTTTTTTACGCCTTTTACCCTTTTGGTCGTGATCCTCCTCACTGCATCCTTCTTTCGCACTCCTCGTTCTGTTCCTCCTTTTTTTTTCTCTCTTTTCCCTGCTCACTCCTCCCGCCCAATTTTTTCAATCCATCACCACCACGCCAGAGTGCGATTTTTGAATTGAACAGCCGCCAACATGCGTATGTTGTCTCCCGTCTTTTCCCATGCTCAATGGGCGTCTTTTTTTTCCAGCTCTCAAATTGCGTTGCTTTCGTTTTACTAACGTATATTTCCAATGCAGCTCCCAAGGTCGACCCCAACGAGATCAAGATCATGTATGCTCCCTTCTCGGCTCCATTTTTTGCGCATCGAACCTCTTGCGCCTACCTCTCGATTCTGAATGCTTTTTGCGCCATCTACCTGTTTTTCCCTTTCTAACAAAATGAATTTGCAGCCACCTGAGAGCGACGGGCGGTGAGGTGGGCGCTTCGTCGGCCCTGGCTCCCAAGATCGGTCCTCTGGGTCTGTCGCCCAAGAAGGTCGGCGAAGACATCGCCAAGGCGACTGGCGACTGGGTACGTGCAAATGGAAGCGTTGGCGACACAACGATACGAGGAGAGAGAGTGAGAGAGAGAGAAATAGAAAGGGGGGGCCTTGGATAGCTGGCAAAAGGACAGGGAAACGAATGAGAACGTTGCTGGAGCGACGACGTTACCAAACGGAAATGGGGAACCAACAAGAAGGGGGGCTAACAACCACAAACAGAAGGGCCTGCGTGTGACCGTCAAGCTCACGATCCAGAACCGGCAAGCCCAGGTGTCCGTCGTGCCGACGGCGTCGTCGCTGATCATCCGGGCGCTGAAGGAGCCGCCACGGGACCGGAAAAAGGAGAAGAACATCAAGCACAACAAGTCGATCCCGCTCGACGAGATCATCGACATTGCCCGGACAATGCGCTACAAGTCCTTCTCCAAGGAGCTCAAGGGCACTGTCAAGGAGATCCTGGGCACCGCCTACAGCGTCGGCTGCCAGGTCGACGGCAAGCCGCCGCAAGAGATTATCGAGGGCATCGACGAGGGCGAGATTGATAGTGCGTTTTTTTTTCTTATTTTTCTTCTCTTTCCTCTCCGCCATACGGTAATGAACTAACCATGCACAGTCCCTGAGGAATAGATGCTGGTCGGTTCGACGGGGGATGGAATTGGGTTGTGTATGGGTTCTTGGCATTTTTGATCAAGGAGTTTTTAGGTTTCCTCTTTTCTTCTTGTTGGCTCCTCTTTTCTTACCATCCGTCTCCTTTATTTGTTTTGCTTTCTCTTCTCTTTTCCGGTCTCGGGTGGGTCTTCGCCTCACCCTTCCTATCTTCTTCTCTACACGCCACACAGCAAAACGACAAAAAAAAGGGAGCAGGGAACGAGCGAGCAACAGAAGAAGAACAAAAAAAAACAGAACGAAAATACAACGAAGCAAAAAAATGATCAAAAACAGTTTGAACAGCTGCGAGCGATCGTTAGTCTTTGTTCTGTGTTCGTTTTCATGGCCTGGTCTACGGGATGCTTTCGCGGGAGCCAGGCCGGTGCACGATGTTATCCTGGCGAGATTTTCTTCCCCGATGCTGTGAGTGGACAACTGACCAAGCGAACGAGGGCAAAAACAACCCAAACGACGAGATGTGCGCCGCGGTCCCTTGTTCTCTCGTTGAGAGCATCCGCCGACGATGCATCGTACCGCCGTCTTTCTTCCTCTCCCCCCCTTCCCCCCAACCCCTGACCTACACTCTGAAATGTACCAGCTCTCCCATGGTATGATTCAATTTCGGTGTTCAGGAAGATTGATCCACGTTTTCGTCCTATTACTCACCGCGGCTTTCTTTTTTGGTTTCCCGTGAAAGTTGAGGTCCATCTTTCAGGTCGACATCCTCCCCCTTCTACTATCGTATTTGTTTTCAAATCTGTGTTCACCGTAGTTCCGCCTCGAACGGCAAAGACAACTGTGTTCCTTGTCACAGTCTCGGATTAGGACCAAACCGCCAAGACATCGCCTGCGGTTTACTTGAACGGGGCGGCACCCTACAGAAATATTGGGCATCTGCGGTTTTTCTGGTTTCGGGCAGAAAGATGATGGCATTTGCTGCGACTCGGGCACCTGCGCGGTGTATTTGGTGTCTTGTAAATGTTTATAGTATTGGGCATATCCCGACCCAATAACAATTTACAACCATACAAGCAATAAAGGACAGAAAGCAAGCTGTTTCGCCATTCACTAGGGTTTTGGGTAAGTCATTTATTTATCTCTCGCTCGGTTCAGGCAATCAGTTTTAAAGTTTCAATACAAAAGCAATCTGGTTTCAATGCAAACGCAAAACAAAAAAGGGCCCGGGGCAGGACATGACAGACCGACCTGTTTTGCGTTCATTTATTGCCTCGACAAACAAACAGGTCTGGTGGGCATAGATAGATTGCTGGCATGAAAGCGGCTACGACCCGTTGTTTGTGTATGCCAGATGTTGCACTATCAAATCTGTTTATAGTGCTGCCTTTTTTCTCTGATTAATTTGGCCTACTCAATCTTTAAATTTGGCAGCAATAAAATAAACACCATCCCATTCCCGAGCCTTGCCTCAGCTGGACGGCGGCCGCGCCTTGCCTGCGATGGAGAAGCACGTAGGCAGAACCAACGGTCAAGTGGACGACGGGCTACGTAAGTCAGGCGTTCCTGGTACCGCCTGCACTTTCTTCTTCCTCATTCCTCGCTCTGTATCTGCGTTGCCCCCTATTCTCCTTTTTCCTTTCACACACCGTCTCCGTCACCTCAATTAGCCGTCCCGCTTGTTTTGCGCATTGCAAACGGACGACGGGCAAAAGGGTAAAAAGACAGAAAAAGGGAAACTGGCGAGGGATGGGGGTGGTCGAAAGAAGAAAGCGATGATCAACTCGGGGTTGGCCGTCAACAAGGGAGGGAAAGGGGACAAAGAAGGATCAGGCGTTGAGAAATTGATCGACACGGCCGAGGCTTGGCAGCAGAAAAGGAGGGAGGGCCAAAAGGAGAAGAAAAAGAAAAGAAAGAAAAACAACAGTTTAGGAATGGAATTGATGGAATATGCAAAAGTGACTGAAGAAGACCACACGTTTTCGGGTAATCGAAGACATCCAATTTGTCTTCTTCCTTCATGCGTGAGTACAGCGTTTCTGTACGCCGTACCTCGTATGAGCAACGGCCTTGTCGATCACGGATGCCACTGTTGGCTGCTGTTGCCCTCCGTCTCCTTTCCTTGCGAACCTGATCATGACCCTGACTCCGTTTTGTATTCAGAGCAAATGTCCTGCTTCTGCGCTGTTTGGGATACTCACCAGACGCAACACAATCAACTCAAAAACAGACAACAAATGCAACAAAAGGAAGTAACCCCACGGCGCGTTCTCTGTCTTCTCGTCGTGCCGGTCGGCCGTTGCTCGTCGCCGATCCAAGAAAAGACGGTTTTGTGCTCCCCAGTCAGAGATCCTCCGATCCGTGCTCGCCTCGCCATCCGTGGTTTTTTTACCTCGCGCCTCGTATTTTTTTATTTTTATTTTTTATTTTATTTTATTTTTACGCGCCAATTGTCGCGCAGGAAAATTGGCGAAGAAATGCGGTGACTTCGTGATACGTACGACGTAATACGCCGTCCTCATCTGTGATTGCTTTTTCCGTTCGCCTGGCGGTGCCTTCGCCTACCGGGCCTGCGGGTAGCCGTTTTGCCCTTTTTTGTTCACCACTGGGACGAAACGCTCTGTGGTTTGTAGATGCATCCTATACAACGGCGTATGTACGGAGTTGGTGCATACACACCCACTCAGCAGACCGTTTTGATGCAATGTGACCAAACTGCCTTGTCAACGGGCCTTTTCCTCCCCCCCTTTCCTGCTCCTTGTGCTTCCCCCGTACGGAACGCCCGGCCGGCCGAAGTGTGGGCGATTCAACCGCCCCGTCGATGCGCTAGCGAAACCACTATCCCGTACTCTGTAATACGTACAGAGTAATACAGACACAACCCGTGAATACATAGGGGAAGAACGTCAAGAAACAAAGACGATCCTCGCCGCTTGGAAAAGGCATCTCAGACTGGGCGCATGGATCGGCATAATCAATGGCCCCACGTCGCTCGCTGGCTTGCCTTGGCCAACAACGCAGCGCCGGCGTCCGCTGGCCCAAGGTTGGCACAGCCAACGTGAAGCCGCCTGTCACTAAACCTGCCGTTTTCTTCTATCTTTACGTTGCATTGACTGCAACACCTTTCCCTGACAAGTCGGAACAAAAAAGTGGCATTTCCTTGCTTGCCCATGGTTCTTTTGCCTTGCTGGGTTGCACGGTCTGGGAATTCGTTGATTGACGACCTGTGGAGCTGCTCGTACTTAGTACCTGTATGTACACGTAAACTGCACAGGGTCTGGAGTACGTCGAGGGTACTCACGTGTGCAGGTTACAGGGTATTGTTGACGCCAAGCTCTTTCATATTCTTTCTGCCCGAATTTTTTTGTTTCGTTTTCAAACCACGTCTTTCGGCTTGCCCGCTTCGTATTAATTGAACGTGCCCCTTGATTTTGAAGACATATTACAAACAATATAATGTTAAGAGTCTTAATTAGTGTACATGAGGTGATGCATTGCAGATTTACACGCACTTACTATGCCCTAGTGAACGCCCTGTTACTTGCTTTTGGCGATCC
Source organism: Fragosphaeria purpurea (assembly GCA_002778095.1). Lineage (NCBI taxonomy): Eukaryota > Fungi > Ascomycota > Sordariomycetes > Ophiostomatales > Ophiostomataceae > Fragosphaeria > Fragosphaeria purpurea. Next base: position 885,198 of record PCDL01000022.1, on the reverse strand, counting down.
TGGGGTTGGTTCCATGGAAAGCGAAGCGCTAATCACTCCCCCACATGGTACGCTAGCCATCCGCTAAGCCCTCTGTAGTGGACTCCGTACGGGGTGTGATTCTTGCGCTTTTTTATCGTACCACAGCAATCACGGCGAAAAAAGACGCTATATTTTCGCCCGTTGGGACACGAACAACGACGATGCATGCCGCTTTGCTATGGTTCACTCTACGGAGTTCAGATTGGTCGAAACGAAGATTGCACCTTTTACATCCCAATGTTTTACTTAGCTTTTGGGCACAATACTGAAGGCTCTCCCGCCACATATAATACTCCGTTGAACGCCTACGAATATGCCTGCTAGCTGCTGCATATCTACGTATGCACGATGTGTGCACCTGGAACTGGCGGCCGACAAGGCCTAGCGTGGTGCGTTTCCCCCCTCATCAGCCTAGCGCAACCGTCCGCGGTTTCCCCAACCAGCGGCTGGCGGCTGGCGTATTATGGTCGTAGCGCACATTGCGCACAAGCCATATGAAGCTGTAGGGGTCACTTAAGACACGCCTCCATGCATTTTTTACATGGCATTTTCACTTTCGCTTTTTATTGGCGCCAGCTTTCGCGTGTTTCTGGACGTCATACAAATAAGCTCTGTTGATCTCCCATTTTCCCTCCCCCTTTTTTTTCACGGCATAGGATTTCGCTACGGAAAATCTTCAGTAGGCCACAAAGGGGCTTCTCGTGCTCTCCTTGCATGAGGGCCGCGACGTCCACAAACTGCTTTTGGCGTAAAAGACGCGAAGCGTGCAATGCCGGGCGAGGGATTTCAGGGATTTCAGGGAATCAGCAAATCAAGGAAAACAGGGGATGCGTACAACTACGGCGTACATAGAGCACGGGGGTACGTATGCATCAGTACGAATTTAAGATGTACAGTGACGTACCAGCCACGGCCCTTTGCCCGTCGTCGCTTCGTATTGTTTGTACGCAAGAAGTCGCAGAACTGCTGCCAGAATCGCTGGAGAATACATAGAGCATACACAGTACAAGTACATTGCGTAGATGTATCTCGCATCGCTCTCCCTTGCCATCCTTCCTCCTCCCTTGTCTGTCCTTTTTCGTACGCCCCCTCCCACCTCCCCAACTCTTGCCTTTTTTACCAGGACACGCCCCCTCCTTTCTCCTCCAGCGATTCTTTTCTTATCCCTCGTCAGTCCCTTCCCCCCCCCTCCAGTTAGGCGGTCAGTGCCAGCGTCCCCTCCATAAAAATTTTCAAGACGGTTCAATACGCAAGCAGGATCAGGGAAAGTAATTGTACTCTGTAGATAATTGCATGAGCTTACACAAAAGAGGCACGACAACAACAACAACAACAACATCAATAATTACTCTGTATACTTAATTTCGATGCTGGGTCGTTGGAAAGCTCAAACCACGTGCTTTGTAAACAAAGGAAAGAACGTTGCCAAGCTTCCTCGTTTGCTCCTTCCTGCTCGTTCTCTTGTCCTTCTGCTCGCTCCTTCTCGTTTCTCTCTTTTGTATTCGTATGTTTTTGGCCGTCCCATCCGTCCGCCTTGCTTGGGCGAGTTCAAGGGTGCCTGGCGTTCCACATCCAGCTTCAGGCGCCTTCCTCCCGTCACGCAGCCGCCTTTTCCAAGCGGTTCCCCCCCCCCCCCTTCCCAAAAGCCCATTTTACCTTTATGGGGGGTATTACAAAGAACATAGCTGCTGGGCGCCCCCGTTGGCTGCGCTATCCCATGCTAGGGTGCTCCACTAGCATTCCACTACAGGCCACTGGGCTGAGAATTGTACGAGTTAGTCGATACCGAACCCGTACCTTCCTTTTCTGCCTCTTCTTCCCTTTCTCCACCATATCTTGCAGTTTTTCCTACTTTCGTAAAACGGTCTCTCATTTTTCTCTTCTTCATTTTCATTTTTACTTTTTCTTCGTGCGTCTCCCCGATACGCTTCGATCTTTTTTTGAAGTTATTTTTCTCTCCTTTCGTCGCCTTCGCCGTCTCTCTTATGTCGCTTCGCCCCCCCTTCCTCCGCCCCGCCAGCCTCTACGGCTAGGGCCGCCATCATCGACTTCGACTTCGACTTCGACTTCGACCTCGATCTCGATCTCGACGACAAACAGATCGTGGCGAGCGTCGCCGCACGGCTCATTGCACGTCTTCGTTGTGCCCATTTTTATTTCTTTCCCTTTCTTTCTCCTCTTTTCTCGGTTTCTGGATATCTTTCTCCTTCGACTTTCAACATGGAGCAGCCATTAGTTCAGATGCACCAGCAGCCGGTGCCCACCCCTCGCCATTTCGAGCCTCTTCTGCCTTTCCACGCCCATCTCAAGCCTGAATACATCGCCGCCCTCCAGGAACAGCAGCAGCAGCAGCAACAGCAACAGCAGCGGCGTCTGGAAAACCATGGCGAGTATCTGTCCCGAGGTCGCGCCGCACGGCCACAAGATTCCTATGTGGGGACAATCGGTGCTGTCTCATTGCAGAATTTTCCTATTCGTACTTCCCAACCTGCTTCCTCGGCGGCTGCCGCCCACTCGCAAGACCAGCAGCAGTTACGGCAACAACATCAGCTGCAGCAGCAGCCGCAACAACAACAACGACAGAGGCAGCAGTTTGCGCCGACCGGTTCGGCTGTCGTGAACAGCACATCCTACAACAATGACGTTCGTAGCCTGACGATCGAACGGATCCAAGAGCATCAACTGCGCCGGAAGACGCCACGGGGAACGATTGATGCTGGCTACGACGGTTCTCCAGCCAGCTTGTCTGCTGGACCGCCACCATGTAAACAGATAGTTCTGCCTGCATCGTTTTCTATGTTTCCTCCCGTTGCCGTCCGCCAAAACAACCTGGCTTTTCACCGCTTGCAAAGCCAGCAGCATCGTCTTGCTGCATCCAACACCGATTCCCCCATTCTGAACGGAGCAATGGACGACCTGGCCGCTTTACCAGCCGGTGTTGCTCGTCCATACCGGATACCAAATGCGAGCGCGTCTTCTGCGTCGATATCCGCATCTGCGGCTGCTGCTGCGGCGGCGGCGGCGGCGGTGGCGGCCGCCACCACAAATTTCACCAACGCAACTGCGGACCAAGAGCTTATGAGACCAGCCAACAACCCACTGCTCGTACAACAACACTGGGACGGTAGCAGCGGCTTTGCGATTGGTAACCATCCTTTTGCGCAACCTGTCTTTGCCCCGTCGTACCAACAATCACCTCACCCGACGGCATTCAATTCTGCGGGCTTCAACCCGCACCATCTTTGGCCGGACAGCGCTCTCTTACAAGGATACCAAACACAACCATATTCGATGTACAACTTGAACGGAATGGCCAGCAGCAACAGCAACGTAAACGAGAACGGCACCAATCTTGGTTTTGTTTTGCAAAATGTTGCCTGCGATAGCGCGTATATCTCTACCGCTCAGCCGATGTTTTCTCCTACAATACCCAACAACGTCGGCGGCTCTTACTTCTCCATCCCAAACCAGACCAATTACGCTCATCTCTCGTCGTCACCCGCGTCTCAACTGGGCGTTAGTCAGTTTGCGCAGAATCTACCAACTTACGGCCAGATCCACAACCACAGCCAAGGCCCCGTCCATTTGGAGAGTCCGGTCAGCTTGCAATCGCCTATCCAAGCCATGGAGATGCTCTCTATGGATACGGCTTCCAGCATGTCGAGCGCAGACCGTGCTGTTCCAGGGGACGGCCCCGACTTTCGCGAGCGCGTCTTGGCACATGCAGAAAAGACATACGCCGAACTTCTGTTGTATCTGACTCGTACCAAGAAATCGCTGCATGGCATGCCGCTCCCTAGTTTACGGCCCGCCACAAAGCTAAGTGATCTGTTGAGGCCTTCACAACAACAACAACAACAACAACAGCAGCAGCAGCAGCAGCAACAGCAACAACGACAGCGTGAGCAAATTGGTTCTACGCCTGGCACCATCCCGGGCCAGGCGGCTCACCAGCAACAGCACGTTGCTGGCAATTTTCGACAAAACGTGCCTTCTGGAGGCGTCATGGTCGGGGGACAAAGCAACCGTTCGACTCAGGTATACCAGCCATATCTGAACAAAGCGTACGGATTGCCGCAGTTTCTGGGTGATGGTATGCTATCGTCGCATCCGCCCATCGTTGTGCAAGTCAAAAATGTCTTGGAACTTTTGTCAAATCTTTGCGAGCAGAGTGGATGGAAGTGGGTCGACGGTATGCTGCTTGGCGGCTGCTTGCATTATGGTCTCGAGCACTTTGAGCAAGCTCTGGAGTGGTTCAAGAGAATCCACGCATTGACGCCCGATTCCGCTGAGATTGCCTCAAACATTGCAGCCACATTTTACTGCCTTGATCGACGCGAAGACGCCGAAAAGTACTGGTTCCAATCTATCAAAGCGAATCCCGCTTATCTGGAACCGGCAGAGCACCTCGCCACGCTGTTGGCTGCGCAACAACGAACCCGCGAGGCCGTAGAGATGATCGATTTTATTCAAAGTTCTCTACGTGCACAGAAACCTGGAGCAGCCGTTGGTGGTAATAACCATGCGTCGAAGCGAACGGAATCCGGAGCAGACACGGCCCAGGCCACCCCCGCTAATTCCACGGACGGAAGTGCCTCGATAAAGCCAGCAAGCAGTGACGATTCGCCGCTGCCGAGTTCGGCCGGAACCTCCGCCACGCAACCCGGCTTTGGCTCCAGTGGCTACGCGATACCAGGCTGCGATAATGGTCGGATGCTTGTTCTCATCCATACCAAGGCAAACATTCTGTATGCAATGAAAGAAACGACTGCAGCATCCGCAGCCTATGAAGAGGCCGTCTTGATTGGCGTGGGCAGAAGTTTCCGTTCCATTCAGAGTCTCGTTCAACGTATCAACGCCGCACTCTCCCCACCTGAAGCGTCGTCAAGCAACCGCTCATACTTTTCGCGGCCTCAGTCAAAGCCCCTTCTTTTGCCCCCTGATAAGGCCAAGCAGACAGCACACCTTGTTTTCGCGTCTACGGGTGGTCTGCTCCCAGGTCTGCGATACCTCCCCGACAACTACCATCGGAGATCGGTTATCGCAACAACGAGCAATGCACTGCTGTCTCTAGCCAAGATTCTTCAGGACGGCATGGCAAGCAACGGCTACCCATCACAGGGATCCAGTGGCCAAGCTACAGCCGTTGCTGATATTTTGGCATTATACTACTTGTCGCTGTCTCTCCAAGAAAGCCCATCCACTGCCAACAACGTCGGCATTTTGTTGGCAAGCGTGCAACAATCGCCTGTGCTGACGCCCGCGAAACCGCAACAGCAAAATCAGCCACATCAACAAGCGCAGCAGTCCCAGCACCAGCAACGGCTACAGCCCCATCAACAGCAGCTACGGTCCGCAGGAAACACCAATGCCGTGCCACAACAAGATGTGCCCTCCGGCATCACCCTCGGTTCTGGTCTCGCTTTGGCCTTTGCCTACTATAGCTACGGCCTCCAGCTTGACCCGAGACACGTGCATCTTCACACCAATCTGGGCAGCTTGTTGAAGGATGTCGGTCACCTCGATTTCGCGATCCAGATGTACGAGCGGGCCGTTGCCTGCGATGGCACATTTGATATCGCGCTCACAAACCTGGCCAACGCTGTTAAAGACCGTGGCCGCGTTGCCGAAGCGATTATGTACTATCGTCGTGCTGTGGCCTCCAACCCCGATTTCTCGGAAGCTGTCTGCGGGTTGTCTACGGCGCTGAATTCGGTCTGCGACTGGCGCGGCCGTGGCGGTGTCGTCCTCTACAATGGCCGCTACGATCGCTGGCACGTGGACGACGAGGGCATGCTGCGGGACGTTCGTCAGCACGGCTGCGGGAGTGGATTGACGAAACGGGTCGTGGATATTGTGGGTCGCCAGCTCCGCGAAAGTTCCAACTGGGGCCGCGGCATTCTACACGACAGCACCATTGCTATGCTCGCTTGCCAGATGAAGGAAGCTGCTGGTAATCTCAACACGGGCGATTCGGACGGTAAAGGCAAGCAGCAGGGCGGCGACGGCAGCGGAAGCTATTCTGAGACCGACAGTGGCCTGCTGGACGTAGCCGCCGGGTTGCGAGGGTGGGCTGGCCAGCCGTGGGAGGGCTCGCGTGTGCTTCGTCTGATCGAGCGAGCCACACGTGTTGTCATGCGCCGCTGGTACCACGACCGCTACGTCCGCGGTGTAGAGTCGTCCGCTGGTTACGCCAGGCCTCGACCCCCCGCAGGCTTGGTGGTGCCTACCGCACCGACCGTGTTGCCTTTTCACACCTTCACCAGTCCACTTCCAGCCAAAGAAGTACGGCTTATTTCTCAGCGAAACGCTCTCCGCATCTCTTGTTCCACGCTCCGGTCTCCTTGGCTTTCCGGCTCGGTCTACCCTCCGCCTGCTCCGCCTCAGCCTCAGCTCAACATTGGTTACATCTCGTCTGATTTCAATAACCATCCCTTAGCCCATTTGTAAGACAATTTCTTCTTTTTTCCCTCACTTCTTGTGCGACCACAATTTCTTATAGCGTAGCCTCTATACTAATCCCACATCTCCTGACTAGAATGCAATCGGTCTTTGGATTTCACAACCCCTCGCGCGCGAAAGCTTTCTGCTATGCGACAACCGCGAGTGACAAATCGGTGCACCGTCAGAAAATCGAGAATGAGGCCCCCGTTTTCCGGGACGTGACCAACTGGAGTCCTGACCGTCTTATCGATCAAATTGTCCAGGATGGCATCCACATTCTCGTCAATTTGAACGGCTATACTCGCGGCGCACGCAATGAGATTTTTGCCGCCAGGCCAGCGCCCATCCAGATGGCCTTCATGGGCTTTGCCGGGACGCTCGGCGCCGAGTGGTGCGACTATCTTCTAGCAGATACGACGGCTGTACCACCGTCCGCGCTGCGGCCGTGGCGCGGGAATGTCAGCATCGGCGATGTGTTCCGTGACGAGACGGCTGTCGACGAGGATAATTGGATCTATTCGGAAAACATAATCTATTGTCGGGACACATTCTTCTGTTGTGACCACAAGCAATCTGCCGACGCCAACGAGCGTGACCTGACTTGGTCGGATGAGCAACGTCGGCGGTGGAAGATGCGCAAAGAGCTGTTTCCCAATCTTTCTGACGATACGGTCATTCTCGGAAACTTCAACCAGCTTTACAAGGTCAGTTTATCTTTTTCCTCCCCTTCCCAACACTTTCCGACCTGTTTTTTTTTTCTATTTTTGCTCTTCCCATTTTCTTGCCATGATCTTAGCCTTTCTTGTTTTATATTTCTTAACCCAAGGAGACGAGACGCTAATACAATCGTAGATCGACCCCACAACGTTCCGGAGCTGGCTGCGGATCTTGGCGAACGTTCCAAATGCCGTTCTTTGGCTCCTTCGGTTCCCCGAGCCAGGTGAAGCAAATCTGAAGAGGACGGCTGCTCTCTGGGCTGGCCAAGGGGTGGCTGACCGCATTATTTTTACGGATGTTGCGCCCAAGCATTTGCACATCACCCGGGCGCGGATTTGCGACCTCTTTCTCGACACGGCCGAGTGCAATGCGCACACGACGGCCGCCGATGTGCTGTGGTCGAGCACTCCTCTGGTCACTCTGCCACGTTACGAATACAAAATGTGCTCGCGCATTGCCGCGTCCATTTTGCGCGGTGCTCTTCCCAAAAATGTCGAAGGCGAGCAGGCCGCCGCAGAGTTGATTGCCGACGACGAAAGCCACTACGAGAAACTAGCCATCAAACTCGCGAGCAGTTTGGTGTACCGTCCAGCCGCCAGAATCACTGGCGGCACCCACAACATTGGCCCGGGAGAGGTCTACGGAGAGGGTTCGGGGCGCTTGGCGGATCTGCGAAAACTGCTTTGGCACCACAAATGGACATGCGGCTTGTTTGACACCCGGAGATGGGTGGCCGACCTAGAGGATGCGTATGAGGAGGCATGGCGCAGATGGGTTGTCGGCGAACGAGGCGACATTTATCTTTAGAGGCGGACGTCACCGAAGGATCGGTTTGGGTTTTTTTCTTTTTTCCTTTTTTTCTTCTTTTTTTCACTGGTTTTATCGATGATTTCTTCGATGGTTTCAATTCAGCGGGCATACCTGGGGTTTGACGGTTAACGTCTCTTTCATGTTCGAAGCCACGTCCCTCATATTCTCATATTTGAGCGCGGCGGTTTTCCCTTGTTTTTCCTTTGATCTTCTTTTGTTCTTGGCATGGAATCTTACCATTCTGGAGTTCGCCGACCTGCGCCGGTCGCTGGGACAATATACCCCCAGTCTTTTCTTTGGTATGGACTCTTGCGTAATTGGGGGCGTTGTTTTTAGCAGGTAAAGGGTGTGTCAAGCGAACGGATCAACTTGGGCCACGGAAAAGCAAAAAGAACCATCGGAAGGTTCTGCGATTTTTGTGGATTTTTTTTGGCAGGGAACGAGTAGCATACACGAAGCCTTGTCGCAACAGTTGTAACGAAGCAAATGAACTTTCTCGACGACTGTTTTTCTGTTCAGTTTTTCTTTTAATCTTCTTTGTTACCTTTTTTATTCTTTTTCTTATTCTTCTTTCTTTTCGGTTTCTTTTACTTTTTTTTTCTTTCAAGGAGCGGTTACATATCCAGGAGATATGGACTGTTCATCTCTCGTTTTCTTTTCTTAGACGAAAATGAACCAACGCTCAGGCATCATCACTTATCTTTTTTCAAACACGCGTAGACGTGAGAAGTAACGTGCGTATTTGACTCTGCTGATGTCCTCTGTGCTCCACGACTCTTCTCTCGAGATTCGATCGCGAATCAACGGAGGCGTAGGAAGTATTGGACGCGTATACAATTTCCGCTGGAAACCGTGAAAAGCTCAAAGGCAAGATGCGGAAGGCGCGCCCGTCGCCTACCCTCGTAGCTGCCTTTTTCGTCAACCAGTTTGTTTTCCACGCCACAGCCTATATCCTTTGATTTTTGGGAGGGAGAGAAGATTTTTGTTTTCCTTTCTTCAAACTTCATCCAACGCGAAGATCGCGAGATTTCACGTCCTCGCCAACGTCTTCGCTTTTTTTTTTGCTCCGCCCGTCTTCCATCTCCGTCTTTCTTCTCCGTTTTTCCTCGTGGCCGTTACTTTTTTTTATTGTCCCTGATCATCAACCAAACCTTCTCGATGTCTGATTTTGGGCGTCTTTTCGGGTTCGGCACGTCACGCGCTGGCTTGAAAGGCACAGCCAGCCGGCGGCCGGCGGCCTCGCTGCGGTCCTCGGAGCCGTCAACAACAGAATCAACGACGGCCACACCGACGTGCCAGGAAAAGCTGCCTCTGCCTCTGCCTCTGCCTCTTCTTCCGCTGGCGTCCTTTCATTCCCTGCCGCCTCATCCTCCGCTTCCGTCTCGTCTCGCATCGCCGCGGCCACCGCCACCGCCACCGATCCCGTCGCCCTTGCGTTCCGAAATATTTTCGCCCAGCCCCGAAAGACACGCCTCAGACGGTTCAGTAGCATGTGCGGTGACGACCGAGGGTGATAACAGCAGTAATAACAGCAGACAAGACCGAGACCAGCAAGACGGCCTTCCCGGGTTGCCGCCGTTGCCCGCGACGTCGCCAGACCCTTCATCAACCACCACAGCGGAAAGCACCGGCGACGCCCACAGGGCCGGCCGTCGTGCCTCCCGGCCGCGTACACTGCTCAGAGCATCCAGCCGTTGGAACCTGCGGGATGGCAACCGGAAACATAACAACAATGATAACAACAACAACAACACCAGCAGTCGCAACAGCAACAGCAGCGAAAAGGGGAGAGGCAGTGACGACGGTGGCAGCCATGCTGCAACAACCCTCCCGAGCCCCCCCGGACGGCCGTTTTCGTGGCAGACCGTAGACAAAAGACTATACAAAGCGGACGACAGCAGCGGCCGTAGCAGTGACAGAGGAACGGACAGGAACACATGCCAACAAGGCGGTCGTTCTGAGAGCGAGGTGAGCGTACCCATCCCACCTGTGCAGGGGGCCCAGCCGTGGCGGAGCCCGGCGTCGACGTCGACGTCGACGTCAACATCGATCTCGTCGTCAGCACCACCTAGAGCTACTGCGGCTTCAGCAAAAGCACCACAAGACTGGAAATCGTGGGACACGACTGCGAGCGACAGTCCCTACTGTAGTCCCGAACAAGACGCCGATTTTGCGTGGCATAAGCCCTCCTTCCTGCACATTGTGGAATCCTTGCAGGCCGGCATCATGGCAAGCGAACCGGCCTCGCCAGTAACGATGACCCCAGCGGCAACACTGCGAATGTCGCAACCGGCGTCGCCATTTCTCGCCTCTCCGACCGTGGCGTTCACGATGCGGCGGCGCGCTTCGACCGCTCCGATGACGTGCACAACAACAGCAGCATCAACGGCAACGGAAACAATAGCAACAGGGCCTGAACACCCCATTCCCGGTCGGTACCGCCGCCACATCATGCACACGATCGAGGGCATACGGCTGCTACAAGAGGCCCTTGACCGCGCCGAAGCACGGGCCCGCGAGGTAGAAGCCGCCCGCGAGCACGATCATGCCCTTTTCACGAGCCTCCGTGAAGAATGGGCGGCACGCGAAGCACAGTTTAAACTGCGAATCCGGCTTCTTGAGGACATGACGGCGTCTACAACGGCGGTGAAAGCTCCCACCATGCAAGAAATCGACAGAAATACCGGCGATACGCCGTCAGAAACCGTTGAAAGCACAACAATTGAGAGCTTCCATAACGGTAGCTACAGCCGCACCGGGGAAAGCAGAGCGTACGGTGCGGCATCTGGTAGGTCTTCCAATCGACTAAACGGTAAAGTTAACAGGGTTTATGTGTTTTTCTCTCTTCTGTTCTTTTTCTTTTTCCTTTTTTTTTTTTTTTTTGCTGCTGAACGACAGGCTAACATATTGTGTCCACCTAGCTGAACAGTCAATGCTTCCAGCCCTCATCTGCGACCTCGACCACGACAAGAAGGTGAGCGACCAAATGCTCCAGTGTCTGGCCGCGAAAGAAAGGCACTGTTTTCCACGCGAACGTGGACCAAAGCCGGACCGGCAGCTTCCCGCAACCAGATCCGAGTTGTCGGTGGCCCAAGAGCGAGCTGTCGAACATCTTCAGCGGTCGATGATGGGAAGCAAGCCCGTTAGCCATGACGACAAGAAGCAGCACAAGAAGAAATCGAAGCAAAGCAAACACGAAATGCAAACAAACCCGAACATGAACAACAAAAATCACTCACAAGGCACTCTGTCATCCGCATCGCGACGATCTACCAACTCCCGCCTCCACAATCCCGCTCAACGATCGGCTTCGTCGTCACCATCTTCATCCATGTCTTCCGAGACACCACCAATTCCTTCCTCCTCCTCGTCTTGTGACTTGAAAAAACTCGTCGTCTCGGTAAAACCAAACTTGGAAGAGAAACCTGCGGCTCAAAAGTCGTATACAAACCAAGAGGCCGGAAAAGTCGCCCTTGCTACGAAGCTGACATCACAGTGGCCCGAGAAAACGAACAAACAAACAAACAGCTTCCTCCCCCAGGGGCGATCGCGGGATACTACTAATAGTACCAACAGCAGCCCTTTGCTTCATGATCCGCATCAACAGCTTCTAGAGGGTGATCATTCGGCCTTCTAGCACACAGTAAGTGTTGGTTTGGTCATGGACAGCTAAAAAAGGGATACAGACTGTGCTCGTTACTGCAGCTCAGTGTAATGCGCCGTACTAACGAACCGTCACCTGCACAAAAGGATAACTACTCCTTTCACTTGTCATCTCCCACTGTGCTCCAAGAGTTCTTTTGCCACATTCTCACGGCAGGCACCGCTTGATCCACTGACCGGGACCGAAGGAAGATCCGATCTCTCAGTATACCAGAAAGTCGAGCTAAACTTTAATAACAAACAAGCCAGGGCATGGGCAAGGCACCATCAGAAAACAAAGACAAAAAAGGATCTTACTAAGAAAACAGAAAGACACATCACGAGCAGAACAGGCAATGGTTTTCGGCAACACACCAGGAGTCTATTGCGATGCATCTCAGAAAAAGGAAAAAAATTGCGCGAAACAAGAAAGACGAAAAGGATCAGCACAAGCAACAATCTGCCGTCCTGACAAAGAGCTAGTCCATTCTCGTCACCCAATTTGCATTGACCTGCAGTCGCCGGCAGCCGACATCACAGCAAAACAGCGTATAGGAAGCCGATAATGTGTGAGGAAGTGGGTGTACGGGGCATGCAAGTGACGTCTTGTGACGATGCGGTTAACAAAAGGAGAGAGCGAGAGAGGGATGGGAGGGGGGAGGACACCATCTTGTTCATGCTGGTCACCATCACGGCGTGAGTCAAAAGCCGTCTTTGCTCCGGTTCGAGGATCGCCCGAGCGGTTGTTGGATGCAGGCCACTGCCTTTTTTTTGTGTCCCTCCCGTACCCGCCGCCGCCTTTCTTTTTCTGGTGTAGGCCCGTTTTGGGGGGTCGAGAAAACGATCCTCGCGGATCGTACGAGTACGGGGAGTAAGAGAGTACGACGTCCACCACGATAATGGGGTCATGCACTAGCAACCAGTGCGAAGCAACGACGATGTGGGTATGAGGGAGAGGTACGGAGAACTCCGTGTTGTTGTTATTGTGTGGAGGAGAGTTAGTGCGGGTTTGCATTGCATCTGTTGGTCATCCAAGCCAAAGGAAGACGAAGACAGGGCGCGAAGAAGAGGAGGAGGTGAAAGGGAACAAGGTCAGAAAGATGAGGAACGGTGATGAAGACACTCTTAGGGCGTTGAGCTTTTTTTGTGCTCGGCTTCGGCAGTTCTCTTTCTCTTACTGCCGCAACGAATAAAGGGCCACTAGAAGATCGTCCGGTGCAAAAAAACAAGAAGCCATCGATGAACCGGGGGGGGGGGGGGGGGGGGGAGATCATCCCGTAGGTAACCGTGCGGTTCCGTCCGAGCGAGTAGACAGATATGTGCCCAAGGTTCTCATCAGGAGGACTCCTTCAACCCTTGGCATCTTTTTGCATACGGTTGTTGCTGACGTTTGTTGCTACCATCGTGAGGGATGAACGGTCTAACCACAAGCACATACAAAGCATTGTCACCATCGTCATCATCGTCGACAACAACGGCAGCTGTAGTATCAGCGGCAAAACGGTCGCAGAAGAAACGAAAGCCGCACAGCAACGGGAGAATGTTCTCTCTTCTCATCGTTCTTGGTCTTGCCGCTCGCTGTTCCCGTCACTTGTTTGCTCAGATCCTGGGAAAGGAACCAACGCTTCCACGCTTCAACGCCGGCTCTTTTTTTTCTAGGCTGCCCCTGCCTTCGCCTGTAACCATGGCCGTCATCGTTCAGCGTATGCCTGTACAGTGCTGAAAAAAAGGAAAGAAAAAGGAAGGAAGAAAATAACACCACGGAGAGCAGAAGAGGGTGTGTGACTAGAGATCAAAGGGCGGTATCCTAACGGAAGACAGATCCACAAACGCTTCTTCCGCGTTCTGCCTTGCTTCCTATGTGTGCGTTGTAGACGGGTACAAAGGGAAAAGAAAACAAAAAGTGAAAGCGTTGAAACGTTGTGACGGAAAGGAGGCGTCAAAAAAGACGGTCAGGTGAAGAACAAAAACGGCCCTTAGCAAATGGCCGGCATAAAACACCGGCATTGTTTAATAGCCCTGGATGTTGATCGCTTTTTACTAGTGTTGCACGAAAAGACAATCGTCGTTCTGGCGAGACCCGTCTTCTGCATGTTCATCATTCTCTACGAACAAAAAAAAATGAGGCAAAGAAGGGATACATCGGGACCCTTTTGTTCCACTAATAGGCCATATTATGTTTGTCTTGCGTGAGAAAAGTAGATACAAGATCTCCAGATGGTGTCTGTAGACAACTACATGCGTAAACGAACTAGAAAATACGTTCAGAATGCTAAACTATATATAAAAATAAAAAAACTCAAGACATACGCTCTTTCACCTCCGTACTTTTTTGTGGTTTACATGGATGCTCGGACCTGCATGCGCTCACGGTCCTTTCAACTTTGCAATGATTATTTTCACGGCTTCATGTATTGTCTTTTCACCACAAAACTGACAGAACGCTCTGGTTCTTGAGCAGACGCTTCTTTTTTTCCTCCCTATTTTTTGGGTTTTTTTACTTGTTTGTTTTGCAGATTCAAACACTGAACAAAAAGTTGTCGTCTCCTATCTTCTTATTCTTTATTCATAAAAATCGGTTTGTAGGAAAGATAATCACGTTTCGGTCCTTTTTTTTTGTTTGAAAAAAAAAACTTTGTCAAACTGACGTGAAGAGACAGAACGCATCTCTTCTTTTTGCTGTTAAACAAAAAGCATGATTTTTTACGTAAAGGTGCTCCCCCTTTTCACAATCTGTTGTCTCGACTCTTTTCCTTCGTCAGCAAAACCAACAAAACAAAAAAAGGGGGTTGAGATTTTCCCTCTATCGGACCGTGACGGTATAACAGACCTCCGTCGAACTTTAACACTAGAGCGTCACCTACATAGGAAAAAAAAAACCAACCTAAGATGATCCCGTCGATCATCCCAAACGCCCGTCCCGCCGTTCCTACCCAATCCCACGTATTTTTTCTTTCGCTTTACTTCATATTTGTCTTGTGTCGCTTTGCCACCGTGCGTCCGACCTCCACCAGCCGTATAATTATTGCGTATACGAACCCAATTCAGGTATTTGTTGTAAGTGACCTAATAACCGCCTTATTTGGGTGATTTTTATGCACTGCTGGCCTTTCTTGTGCGCAAAGCTAACCTTTAGGTACTCGTAGGAATGCAAAAATGGCCCAACCCATCTCGACCTTACATCGAAAAAAAAGATCGCCACAGCCTTGCCGGTCGCAGCTTTTCTTCGCCTAACCCCGTAATCCTCAGCACCTCTCTCGTAGTTTGGTTCGGCATTTTTGCCGAGAAAGACGAAGGAGCTACAACTTTACTGTAGTTGTCTTTATGCAAGACAACCGGGGGGAAAGATAATATTGCATACAGCAAAGTCCGCCTTCGTCCACGTTTTTTTTTTTACGTTCTTTGCGACACCGAAAACTACAACAGCGTGCTCCCCCAACGGAGTAATTACGGAGAAAAAACCTACGTATATCAGTCAGTGCACCTAATTAAATGAAATACTCGTACGAAGTACATAGTTGGCTACTTGGTCATAGCGGCGCTTTATATGCGGGATGCAACAACCCGGCGGAAGAGGGCACTTACAGGGGAGGGTTTAATTACATTACAGTAGGATGATATTCGGACGCTTGCAGCAACCCCTGGCGCGAGCTTTGATATTTTTATTTTCTAAATCTGTTTTACGGCATTAGACACCGCTAACCAATGAAATGATTCTGTATAGGCTCGGCTTGCCGTTTACTTTACAGCCTAGCTGGATCACTGGAAACCATCTAAGACAAAATCAGGGAGAGCGGGATACGCGACTACGATTTGAGCTTTGTTTATGTCTCACCCTCGTTACTTGCGTGAGCAACTGGTCTACAAAACCGAAAGGAAAGCAAAAAAAACTGAGACATGTCTTGGGTTGTACTTGTGAAAAGGCACCTGCCAAAAAAAAAGAAAAAAAAAAAAGAAAAGATAACAGTCACTTCATACTACTCCGTACATCTCGCGAGGATACGTATGATAATGCGGCAAAACAAATTTTATCTACGGGGGCATCATTGCTCTTGTGAATCGTGCTACAAAGTTATACTCCGTACGTCGTTGCATTTATGCAGTCTTGGCATACCCTTGAACGTCGTACGTGCGAAGCTGCGGAAGTTGCCGCGCGACATGGGACAATCAGAGAGACATCAGTGTGTTTGGTGTCCCCCATGATGGCCTTTTCTTCGCACTGCCTGGGTTGCAAGCAGGGAGTGGTAGTACAAGGGTGAAGAATTCAAACCATCGTGAGGAGATATCCAGAGACATACGGAGTATTAACGTGTACGTCCCTACAACTCCTCTTGTGAACTGTAACTTGTAAGCCAAAGCAGCAACGCGCAGGGATCGTGGCGATCAGCTGTCGATATAAGTATTCAAACATCGTAAGAGATCCCATGGTACGTGCCTTGCTGCCTCGTACCCTGCAGCCCCCCCCATAGAAACAAAAAAAGCCCCGAGATAAACGGCGAAAAAAGGCGTTCAGCGGGTCTGTCTTGTCCATGAACGCCAAGACGCAAGACACGAGGAAAAAAGGCAAAGGAGGCGCACACAATATAACTAAAAAAAATAATGAGTTGGGCTACGAGGCCGTCCGGCTATCCGCCGAGAATAATCTGCACGAGCAGGAAGGGGGAAAACTGCCTCAGCCCTGATCATCAGCAAAATTAAGGCAAAAAAAATAAAATAAAATAAAAATACACATCCAATGTCCCGAGTACTCCGCACGAAAGATGATCATTGATGTTGTCGTGAAAGAAGGTTGGACAAGGAGCGCCAAAAAAAAGGACCGAGCTTGGAAATGAGGAAAATACAAAAAATAAATAAAAATAAAAAAACAGGGCCGACCCGTTTGTTGCATATTCGTACGCCGTGGGGAGTTGGTTGTCACCAGAGCTCAAGTCGGCCTAGTTTTGGTGGAGGGGGCGTTTGTTTCTCCAGATTAAGAGTGGGGTGCGCATAAAAACGCACAACAAACATTAGGTCGTATGAATTTCGATATCGTGCACAGACCACCTCTAAATTTTGTGCAGCGTCGTATGCACACCGAGAAAATCTGCAAAGGCGCACTTTCCCATCTAGACACACACGAAATGCAAGTTTGTGTGGAGGTCGCCGAACACTGTGGGTCCCGAACCGAACCAAAAAAACGCCAGAGAAAGAACGAGCAAGGGAAACCTAAGGAGGGTGGAGGGACTAGCCTTGATTAGGAGGGGGGTGTAGCTTTTTTCGGAAGAGATATATTGTACTGTTTGCATGTACCGCAAAATAGGAGTAACAAAATTGCTGAGCTCCAAAGACAACACGAATTGAACGAGGACCGTTGTATTCAAGATGCGGTATCAACAGTAAATAAGAATTGAGGAATTAAGCAATAGGCCTGTGAATAAATGTACCCCCAATGATACGGCCTGAAAAGTGAAGCAAGTAAGACAAGAACAATAGAATATTTGGCGGAACAACAAACCTGCGTGAAACGTCGACGACGGTCCCAACAATGCATGCGCTGCCTGAGCACAGCATATAGGGGTCCACGAGAACTTGCATTGAGCTGGATCGGGTCTCTTGTCTCTATCGTACAGGGTAGCATACATGCGTATGACAGATCAAAAGAAAGAAAAAAGACAAAAACACAAAACACAAAAAATCACAAAAAAATCAAAATGTTGTTCTCAGCTGACTTTGCGGCACAAATCTGTCAAGTTCCCGTCGTAATTTTTTGTCGTAATTTTTTGTCGTGCGTCCGGACCCGAACAAGGAGGGACCATTGCTAGAGCACATTGAAGGATCCGGCGCATGAGCGCCGGGCTGTTGTGGTGGTCCTTGACGTCGGTCGACATCGTTTTCCCGGACAGTACGATGCAAAAAGGTCGTTTCGATGCTCTCCGTGACACCGTAACGAATCCGGCGTAGCACAACGTCCGAACGAACAAGGGAAACGAGGGCAGAAGAACCCTTTCCCCTCCCCACCAAGAAAAAAGAGGTGCAAAACGGGGACGATGATCAACAGACAAACAAGGGTAGCCTGCCCTAGCGAGGGATCTACGAGTAGGATAGGGAGTATTAATACTACGAAGTACACACAATACCAGCAGGGAGTACAAAGTACAACATACGATGTAATGCTCGTAGATGTCGAAAGAGATGGCGGGCTTAGGAATTAGCCTGGGGTGGGAAGGAGACGGGGATCCTTGACCTCGCAAAGCCGAGAGACGAACCGGTCTCGATTCAAGTTCCGCTCCTCTACTTTAGACTGGCGGGACCGGAGCCTACGAAATCCTACTGCGTGGGAAGAGAGCATCGGGGGACTAGGGTGTCTCGATGACTGGAAGAGCCACCTAGGACAAGATCAACAGTCTTCATCTTGACAACCGGCCTGCTTCTCTTCTGCTTGCGATGCCGTTCTCTCTGAAGCCCACATAGTACCTATGGCCCTTGGACGTTCTTCATTTCGTACGTCCGTCTATCCGCCCGTCGTACAAGGGAAGTTGCCTGTCCGTTCGAATGCATTGACCAACCGAAGAGGGGGGAGCACGTTCCCGTGCTCGTCCCCCTTCCCCCGGTCTCCTTCCAGGGAGCCCCCCGGGAGGGAATGTTCGCACAAACACATCACGGTTCGTAGTTTGATTCTTCTACGAATGTGTCCAAAGTCTTTTTTTTTTTTTTTTGCATTCTTGCGTCACCCGACACAAACCCCCCCTCTGTTGGCAGTCGTTCTGGCCGACGGATGTTGGACCGTCCTTCTTCACTGCCTCCCCAAGTCTCCGATACACTCTTCCCTCGACGCTTTTCTTTGCAAACGATTCAAGCTGGTTTTCTCCTTGTGTATCAGCGGCCAGGCAAAACAATGGTCACCTTGGGACATGCATGTAACATATAGACGTAAACATTGAGCTATGAACTCTACGTCGTGGGCTGGTTTTTGGAACATTGAAGTTCACATAGCCGTAACCGAATACTGGTCAGAGAAAGTAGAAAACAAAATGGCCACCAAGACCCCCCAAAGAAGAAACCGTTGAAAGCCACTCCCGATGGGCTGTTTCTTCTTGCTCCCTTTTTTCCCCCCACCCTTCTCTCTTGGATAAACGCCGTAGAGTACGCCGAGGATGGTACCACACATCCGGTTCTTGGAAAAGAAAAAAAGCAAAAAGGTATAGGAGAACAAAAAACCGATCCTCGCAGGTAACCGTAGCGAGCACGAACGCAGGACGCCTAAAAAAAATACCAAATACCGAGTACCAAATACCATGTACCACGCCGGGTACCGTCACAACCTTTCTTCGCCTCGTAATAGTGTCTCTCCCTGAGAGCACACAGAGAAGAAAAAGTCATGATAGTAATATTTTCGTGCCCCATCCATGCTGGAAAGCTGAGCGGGGGAAAAGAAAATGAAAGAAAACCAAAAGAAAGACAAAATTAATAGAAGGTAAGAAAGAAGACCAGATCAAAAACAAAAAGTAAGGGAGAGAAGTAAATCGGCTGGGACACGCCCTGCCCGTCAATTGAGAAGATCGGCAACACCCAGACCACACGGTCTCCGCTCCTTGTCGTACTTGGTGGTCATGCCCAAGACGGAGGCGTCCTTAACGCTTTCGTCGATCGGTGTCAGAGGGCGGGACGAGGGCGGCATCGTAGCAGGCGAGTCGTGGACGGACGACGTCGCCGACGCGAAAGAGAAGCGGCGGCCGTAGCCGTCTGGGGAGAACGTGGCGGACGTGGGCGTCGGCCGGTACGACGAAAAGGCGGAATTCTGCTCGCTGGGGAACCACGGCCGCGCGGCGCGCGTGTCGAGGGCCGGCAGGCCCGACGCCGTGGTCAGCACCGGTGACGAGTGCAGGCTGCTCTGCTGCGTGTTCGTGGCCGAGCTCGCGTTGGAGTTCGCGGTCGTGGTGGTCGCTGTGGTCGTGGTCGTG
Source organism: Fragosphaeria purpurea (assembly GCA_002778095.1). Classification (NCBI taxonomy): domain Eukaryota; kingdom Fungi; phylum Ascomycota; class Sordariomycetes; order Ophiostomatales; family Ophiostomataceae; genus Fragosphaeria; species Fragosphaeria purpurea. Next base: position 865,624 of record PCDL01000022.1, on the reverse strand, counting down.
TAGTAGCTGTTATGTGGCGTTGTCGTCGTCGTCGTCGTCGTCGACGACGGTTTCGTGTAGGCGCCGCCTCGGAACGTGTTGAGCAGCGGCGGCAAGTGGAGATCCTCGGGCGGTGAGCACGCGTAGGGCAGCGAGCCACGCCGGGGCGGCGAACCGGTGTCGGACACGAGCGACGGGACGGGACCCTGCTCGACGGACTCTTCGCGTGGCGAACCGCCTACGGTGGCCGTCAACGATGACACATCGCTCATTATCGCTGGGGGCGCCTGGTGACTGGGCTGCCCGGAAGCATAGTGAGGATACTGGGGACGATGATCGCTATAGGCTTGCTGCGGGGGGTAGTACTGCTGTTGGTCGTGGTATGGGTGCTGATGCTGGTGCTGGTGCGGGTGCGGGTGCTGCTGTTGACGGACGTCGGCTTGGCCACCACCGTAGGCGCTGTACACGTGGGCACTACGTTCTGAATCATAGCCGTGTTGCCGGAACGACGTCGGAGGCGGCGGGGACGGCCGCGTCTGGACCGTCGTCAGCGGGGGGAGCCGTCGCGGCGTGCTGAGTGTTGACGACCCGGGAACGTCCAGCGGGCACGGTGGCATGCGGTGTCTATGCAGCAACTGTTCGTGGTCCCGCTCGTGTTGCAGCCGCTGCTGTTCCTGGTGGGCGGCGTAGTCGGACTGGTCGTGATAATGGTGGTACTGGCGGGACGGATGTGCGGTTGTTGCCGTCTCTGGGTGCCGCATCTCGACGGCGTCGATCAGACTCTGGATGCTTCCATGCCGTTTGTAGGCGGGAAAGGGGGGCGGCAGAGGCCGTTGCACGACTTGGTCTTGCTGCTCGCGTTCTTGACGGCGGTGTTCGTGCCGTTGCTGATGTTTCGGCTGCATTGTCTGTGTGTTGTTGCCGTCGTCGCTGTGGGGAGGGTTGGTCCCGGTGTTGCGGCCATCGTGGTTGTGGTCACCGTGGGCCATCGAAGAGGCAGCAGCAGCAGCTGTAGCGTTAGAAGTGGTAGCAGCATCCGCAGCAGCATCTGCAGCAGCAGCGGTGGTACCGTCGCGCCGACGAGCCCGCAAATGGCTGCGTCTGCGGTTGTTGCCGCTGTTCCACCAGTTCTTGACGGCATTGTCGCTGCGTCCAGGGAGCTGGCGGGCGATGTCCGCCCACCGACGACCGATCCTGGCCACACACTCGTTGATAAGACGACCCTCTTCGGGCCGTATGGGTGTGTGGTCCAAGTCGTGCTTCAAATTTTGGTGCCAGCGTTCCCGGCACTGCTTTGGAGACCGCGTCTCCATTTTGTTGGCGATGCCTACCCAGTTCAGCGACTTGTCGGCATGGACGAGGCTCACGAGGAGGTTGTCTTCCTGCGTGGACCAAGGCCCACGCCGATGGTTCCCGTTCGGAGGCATGCTGGTCGAAGATGGTGACCGATCTGTTGTTTGTTTGTTTTTGTTGTTTCAAATTTGTCTTCCGAAATCTTTTTCTTTTTGATTGATAGATAGCCCGTTGAGGCCCCTTCACCCGTTTTTGGGACGTTATGAAATAGAGCCCGTTCTGGTAACGTTCAGGACGTTGAAAAGGGCGAAACGAAAACCGAAAAACAGAAAGCAGATAAAGAGGGAGAGAAAAACTGGCGAGCAAAGTGACGGTGACGGCAAGGAACAAGGGTGAAATCTGACGCGTTGAGAAGAAAAAAATTTTGGTGGGAAAAAATTTCAGAAAAATACACGATAAGAAAGCACACAACGAGAAAAACAACGATGCGAAATAAAATGAACAGAGCACACAGCAGGATATGGGATATCTCCAGATCGTTCAGTTTGGGTATGGGAAGTGATATTTTGGTTGGATTCAACGAACGAACAAAGGAAAGCAAGCTGTGATTGTTGTATTAAGAAAAGCGGTAGGAAGAAAAGGATGTCAAACGAGAATCGAGACTGGAAATGGAAAGAAGGAGGAGTGCATGGAGTAAAATGTGTTTTGCAATGTGAGGTCTGGAGCGGTTGACGTTTTTATTATAATGTGGGTAGAGAAAGAGGAAGAGAGCGAGAGAGAGAGAGAGAGAGGCAGTTGTGGAAGTAGGTTTGTGTGTGTGCTGTGTGTACTTTGTACAGCAGCTTTTGGGCGGGCGTTCAACTAAAAACGAGCACCATTTTAGGTTCCAAGGGAGGAAACAGAGGAAAATACAGTACTTGAATACGTCGTAGACACGGCAAGAAGGAGTGGTAAATAGAAGGGGGGGCGTGTAAACAGGGGAGGGGTGTGTGAAAATTTGTACTACTTCGTACGTACTCTGTACGAGTACGACCACTCCAGAAGGCAGGTGCACCAAAGCACACACGCATGGTCGTAGCTTCCTCTTGGGCGTTGTGTTCGATTAAGCATTATTGAGCTACGACGTACTTCGTAGTTGTACTTAGTACGCTGTCGACGGCCCTCGAGGACAGGCCGAAGACAGTACCCACACCCTTCCTCGACTCATCGTTTCTTTTTTTTTTGCCGTTCTCTTCTTTCTCCCCCCCATCTTCCCACCCCCTTCTTCCCACCCCCTTCTTCAGCTTGGTTCGGGAGCCGGCCTGGCCTAGCGCCCATAGCAGATGTACGTATATGTACGTACGGCGTAGTTGGACGGAGAACGGAGCATCCGTTACCTGCTATGGGGTCGAATATACGGCGGACGAGGTATGGAGTAGATAGATGAGATGTCCTAGACTGGCGCGATCTGGAGAACTGGAAAGTATACATAGTACTCACAAAATACAAGATACGACTGCCGCATACCGAACCGTCAATGAAAGTTCCAACAAGCCGGCAAGTCGTAATAAAGTTCGCCGAGCACAATACAACAACCCACAAGGGCGTCATGTAAGGCCAAACACAAGAAAGACAAGAGAGAAGTGCCGAAACAACAAAAAACGATCCCAAAAAGACGACGAGAACCAGACAGGAGGCCCCGGGACGCAACGCCGTCGTCATTGTTGGATCGTCGTCCTCCGCCTGGCTTCGCAAAGTTCCGGAAGGCTACGTTGGCTCATCTCGCTCAGCTTTTTTTTCTTTTTTTTCTCTTCCTTTTCTCGTTTGTTTTCCTTGTCTTCTTCCGAGAACCAACACACCCTCTGAGGGAAAACAGAAACGCCACACGGTCAAGGGTAAAACGGCCGGCAGGCCACGCCGTAAAACGTGTAGTTGTAATCCCACCTGTACAACGAACGGAGCATGCCGTTCCCAGCGGACGTTTTCGTTTGTATCACGAATGCTCTCCGTACGGAAGACCAAATGCACGGCGTCCGAGAGTACGGAGAAAATGCACGAGAGAATGCACGAGAAAAAGGATCCTTCGTAGCCAAAAAGGAAGAAAAGGACAGTTCCCCAAACCTGGTGACGAAAAAACGACGACACAAAACAACGAACAAAGGGGCGGGGGAACGTTACAAGGTTCTGCGGAGGGGGGCAGAAAAGAACGATACGGATGGAGGCAATATGGAGTACTGCGTAGTCGCGATACCTGTGTCTGCTTCGTACTAAGAGTGTTTGTTGACAGGGCACTGCCTTCCCCTCCGCCGCTACCCCCCGGTCCATCATGACGGGCATGGGTCGTTCAGCCGGCCAACAAACAATACCTAGCCCCAATAGCACCAGCAGGGATTCTTCCTCTTAACATTTGGTGATTTTGTTCTTCGTAGCTGCGGGAGAAGAAAAGGGTGTACCCTGGAAGGAAAAACTCTAATTTCGTGGGCTGAAGGTTAAGATTGCGAGAAGGTTTTTTCGTCATGAGAGCGTAATGGATTTTCTGTTTATTTTTTTATTACTATAATGAACATCCATTCTGTTCAGTGAATCATCACCTTGTTAGCATTGTCACTGGTTGTATGTTGGTGCTGATTTGGCGATGAGCAGCCGATGCGGTCTCTTTGGAGCAACATGGCCAAAAGAGAAGAAAAAAGAAAAAGACGACTGACTGCAAACGATGTACAAGAACACCGAATTGCTTAGGCAGCAAAAGAGAAAAGACAACAAGGGTTGAATAAGCTTGAAAAGGCGAACAATGACCAGACACGGAAATACTTTCTTTTTTGCGTTGCCTTTTCCTGGTGACTTCGAGAAGAGCCTTGTCGTGACGTAGCAGACTGGAAGTGGACATAGAACTCCTGCTCTGTTTGATACATAACAAGAAGTACATTATGAACGACATACTGTACCTGACCTCCTTTGCGAGCGGCCTCACTGTTTCTCGGAGCAACTTGAGCTGAACAAGAAAAAAGGAAAAAGAAAAAAAGAAAAAAACCCACATTACTCCCGTGCAAACTACAGGGTATAGTACACCCATTGAGCCCCAGAGAGTACCCACCGTCGACACGCTCCGAGCTGGGCAGTCTATTCAGCTGCAGCGTATCTTGCCCGTACCCCTTTGACGTTCCTCTGCACAGGGACAAGTACATTCTCCGTAATTACTCCGTCCATAGTGCCCAAGCCACCCGTCAACGCCTGGCAACAGCTTTCCTCCCACACACACACACACACACACACCCGCCCCCCGGTCCCACGCTTTCCACCACCCCCCCTTGCCCCCTCCTTCGTCTCGCGCGGATCGCTCGCTCATCGCCCAAAGTGGGCACGCAGACGCTCGTCAATCGCTCGTTTGTTCGTTAGTGTGGTGTGTGCACGCCGAACGGCGCGGTGTAAGCGGAGAAAGCAAAAAAAAGAGAAAACGGATTGGGAACAAAACCGGCACGGGCTTGGCAACGATTTGCAGAGAAGAAGGGGAAGAGGAGACGCTATCTGCTTTTGTATGTCATGTACCTGACGGACTGCGAACTACGGAGTAACGTGCATGCTTTGTTTTCGGTGAACGCGAACGAATGCAGACATCTGCATACAAAATAGGAGTACTTTCGTCGATGCATGGCGTGCGTTGTCTCGGCGGCCTCCTATCGTCTGTGCCCTCTCGGCTTTTGTTCTTTCTTTTTTTGAACGTTCTCCGTAGGCAAAACGGAGCAAAAGAAAAGAAGAAAAAAACATACCTTAAAATTAACCCATGCCCGAGTGAATAGCACCGACGTGCCTTTGCGTGCAAAGGATCGTAAATTGGCTGTACGAAACGTGACGCGAAATGTCGAGAGGCGAAATTATGTCGTACAACTGTTTTTTTTAGGTGTCAAAGGAGAACAAAAACGGGCGCGGACTCGACCCAAATCCAGCAAAGGCCAAACCAAAAAAAAACCACTTTCGCGATGCAACGGGCGGATCCATCGAAAGAAAAGAGACTGTCTTTGTGATACATAACAAAAAGCCTCCAGTTCTAGGTAATTTGGCTCTTCGTATTCACCGGACTTCGCCCCCGTTCCCGGTTTGGCTTCACCTTCAAATTGCAGACGATGCAGCCTGCCGTGGAACCGCCCGTGTCGTCTCTGTCGTGGTTGTCCAGGGACCCGACGACGTGGAAGGGGGAACAACGGGCGGGCTGAACGACGAATGAAAAGGATCGCAATGGGGAAAAAAAGAACGACTAAAAGCCTGAAGGCTATTTTAAAAAACGCACCAAACCGTGCCGGGAACCCAGAAGCGAGAACACAAACAAACCAATGCGGGTGAACGGGCGGCCTGCCGTTCCCAATTGGCCGATTGGGATGCCTACAAGATCGTATCCTTCGTTTTGGTCATCTATCTGGATTTTTACTTTTCTTTTTGGCTTTTCGTTTGTCGTTGGGCGAAACCAATAAAACGGGTTGCCCTGTCCCAAGCGGCTTCTTGCAGGCCGTCCATCTGGGTTTGTCCGACCCTTGTGTAATCTACATCATGTATGCACGGAAAAATATTGTTTTTGTGACACTGGGAACATGCAAGGAGAAAGAGACAAGACAAAAATGGAAAGTCGGGAGCAACCAACTTGGCCACATTGACTGCCCCGTCCCCAAATGTTCTCCTTTGTTCGGATCCTGGTTTTTTTTGTTTTTTGTTTTTTGTGATTTTTCTCTTCACAAACGGGAAGAAACCGCACAAAATGACGGTTCTGGTTCCCGGTTCTTGAAACATGGAGAAAAGTGGAAAAAGTGGGAAAATTGGGAAATAAGGACCATCTGCAACCTCTAGGTCACTGCGGCGTCCTTTACGGTGCATGATGAAAACTACTCGTACACTGAGCATCAATGCAAAATGTACGTCGTCAATAGCTTCGTTTTTCGTTTAATCTTTCCTAGAACGGGCCAGACGATGTAATGGTGGACAGGCCTTTTTTATTTTATTTTATCTTCTTTCCTTTCAGGGGTACATATCCAGAGTGAGCGAGACTAGCAGGGTCAGCACGGCGCGATGCGCGGTAAATGAAAAGCATTGCTTTCTCCACCAAAATTTGAACAAATGAAGGAGACTTTCTATGCCAGATGATCGAGTCTTGAAGAATCGGCTGGCCGATGCACTTCCTACGACTGCAACTAGGAACATACAACAGCACTGGCTTGGAATACGTAAATACCAAGTACATGTCGTCTGTCGAAGACTAACGCAAGACACGGCAAAGCTCCCCTCGCCTTGTCCCGTGTCTTGTTCCTCCTCGGTGTCGTGTTGGCGTTTACCTGGACCATGGTTCGCCGTTCCATGGTTCTGCGGATTTCGTTTCACTTAGTCTTGCACTCTTCCTTTCCCCAGACAACGGAACCGTCCCATTGTGTGTCTGTCCCTCCCTGGTTTTTTTCTTGTTGATTTCTTTGTTCGTCTTTCATGGTCGTCTTGGCTGACCCGGGTTGGCGGTGCTTGTCCTCAGGTGCACGGTACTTTTACGAGCATGGAAAGAATAGAACGTACTATGTACGAAGTACTGGTCCCCTCGTGGTCCCCTCGTCTCATGAAGGAACGCGATGCTACCGTAGACCACGGAGGACTACGTAAAATACCACGTTCGTGGGAAACTACGATACCCTTTTTGTCTCTATTTTGCGCCCTTGGGACGTTTCATCTTTTTCGATAGTTGCGGTTGTGCTCGAAGGCAATCCTACTGTTGCATCAAGCAGGAAACCAGCCTTTCGAGTATGTTATGTGGTTTTGCGACGGCGAAGGAGAAAGACGACGCCAACTAGGTTGTCACCAAGGTGTTAAAGAGATGCTCGTCTTTCAAATTCCCGTATATGTAAAACAAACGAACAAAAGAAAACAGTGCGATGCACTTGAAAACGCTGTTAACCAAAAATGGGGCCAGGGAAACGCAACGAGGCCTGTGCTCGATGATCGCCGAAACCGTTTTTGCACGCCCAATGGTCTGGGTGCGTGTGATTGAAGGGTGTACGCCAGCGTTAAAACGATTCGTTTATACGATCTATGGCAAACTGGCAACTGTGCGAAGAACGTACGAGGGACGATGGTTGACGAACATTGCATGTTCGACTGATGGTGAGCGTTCCCAGCTCAAAAACCGCAAAAGTTGTTTTTCCATTCCTCCCATAGCCCATACCCATTTCCCAGCGTTGCATCAGCGCCAAGAATCCTTTGGATGGCCCCGGTACTCCGTCATACTCCGTATCGAGTACAACCGATCTGTGAAAGAATTGGCAACAACAGAGAGTGAACAAGTCAGTTTTCTTGGTTCTGGACCCTTACTCGACAACCCCATCCTGTAATATCGTCTATTCCGTATAGTTTGTCTCAAAAAATTTGATCTCCATATTCCGTACAACTACATCGTCCATGGTACTTGTTTACGTACATACGACTCCGTAATACGTACATACTCCATAATCTAAAAATAAAGACCACGAGACAACAAAATAATGAGGGGACAGCCCGTACCGAGTACGAACTGCCCAGTACGTACTCCGTATTACGCCCAATAAGAAATGGAGGCATTTTGTCATTCAACCTGCGTGGGGACTCCTTGTTTTCCCCTGCCAGTTGCCCCTGTCGAGCGTTCTTTCGTTTCTTCAGCACGGCCAAAGTGGTTTCGCTGAACCGGTGAGCGACGGCCCCTGTGGCGATGTTTTACGGACGAAGGCAAAGCTGTGGAGCGAGTACAAATAATACGTACTCTCGTAAGACAGACACATAGGTAAAGCTTCCTGTGGGCACTTCACGTCATTTTTTAACCTGTTCCCTTCCGTCCGTCGACGGGGTCTCCGAAAAAAAAAACGTCGTGAAAGGAAAAGGAAGAAAAGAAACTAGCACAACGGGAACAGAAAAACAAAAAGAGGCATTCCCCCGAATATGACGGGCGAGAAAAAAATTTCAAGGTCGAAAACGCGGCCTCCCCCGAGACTAAAAGAAATCGTGAGACGTTGTCAGGAACAAAGAGCAAAACCCGCAGCTTTGGTAACAGGGGGCCCGGCCGTTGAAAAGTTTGCGCCCCCGAAAAACCGTGCTTATGTACGAATGTTCGTAGAGACTGTGGTGGCTTGGCGAGACCTGGGAACCGCCGCCTCCAGGTGCCAAAAACGGGGGGTTCTCCGCCAAAGCCGGCCGTTTTGCCGTCGGCTGTCATAGCTAACCACGTCGGTTTCCGCTTTCGCTAGGGATAGAGAAACCGGGGAGGTTTTGTTTTGCAATGTTCCCTTCTGGGCCGTCCCTGTTGATTATGTATTTGTCTACGGAGTATTTTCTTTGTTTTTCTGGTATTGTCTCCCCTTGATTACTTCTTTCACCTTGCTCAGCCGTTGCCGTCGTACCCCGTATGGAGCAATACAAGTATCAATCTTTTTCGGCAGGCCCACTGGTTGCAAGGGTAGACAAACGCTGAGGAGGAAGACGGAAAGGAAGGTTGGGGCGCTTGAAAAGTCTTCAAGTACAGTTTGTACAGTAAACTGACAATAGTTCGGAGACACCTGAGGGGATGCATCTATCGTTGCCTGAGTAGAAAAAGGGTCAACCAAATATCCCGTCGAGCAGCGCTAGGAAGAACAAAACCTCCGTGGCCGGCTTACACCGAACAAAAAAGAGCGGAGGCGCGTCGTGCCGGGCAGAAAGGGCTTGCCGGCAAAATCGGTGGTCCCCCAGAGTACTCAGTAGCTTCGTTCAGCCTCACGTCATTCGCCGTGTAATACCCCGTAGACATTACTTTGTACGGAGGCCGCTGGTAGCGCGCTCGGTGGCCAACTCTCCAAAAAGGAGAAGGAGAAACAAATCAGGAGAGGAGACCAGCTGGCTTTGGTGATCCCCTTTTTTCTGGTATTCTGCGGGTATCAAACAAGGAACTAGGCGGCGCGGAAGATGACCGCACGACGTACGATGTGTCGTCTCGTACTTTCGTATATAGTTTACATACAAAGTACAAGACGTACACATATGTGCTCCGTATCTCGTATGCGCATCTCGTTCACGTAGCGCGCTGCTGGTAAGAAAACTAACGCTCTGACGGACGGAGACTAAGACCGTTATTGGCAAACGAGGCGAGCTGTTGCCAGGCGCGGAGCCGACCATGGGGGTGTCGAGAGCACCACAACGACACAGTACGGAGCACTTTCGTACAACTATGAACTGTTCCATAACAGACTATTTACTCCGTATGAAGCATGGTCAAACCAACCCCAGCGGCCGCAGCCAACAAACGAGGGCCCGACCCTGTGTCCTGGACCCCCCAACCAGAAAAAAAAAAAAAAAAAAAAAAAAAAAAAAAAAAAAGACAAGCCACAAAAAGCAAGCCGTGCTGCAACGTCCTCGTTTCTTTCGTCCAATCACAGCCTTCCCGCTGCATACAACTATAAGAAATTTTGGTGTGGCGGAAAAGGCGCCAGGACAGAGTTGCAACCAAAGGCACAATACCCAGTACTTCGTACTTTGTACATCACCATGGGCAGCCGGGTTTTGTGAGATATATCGTATACAAAGTATTACTCCGACGTGGTACAATGTGTTGGTACGAGAACGAGCATCTATGCGTGATACCAAAATGTGCGACGGCGCGATGCATGTAAGATAGCCTTCACGCGCATTCTCCGAAGGAGCGGCTCCGTGTGGTCCGCCCGTGTGGTCCGTACAACGTAAAACCGGACGAGTACTTTCTCGGAGTACGGAGTACAATACGGTGGATGGCGTGCATCGGGTAGGGAAACCGCCATACATACATATGAAGGTTGTACATACGGAGTACTTGCGCATGCTGCGCCATTGGGCCACGGACCAGAATACCACAGTTTAAAATTAAATACTTTAGTCTGTGAAGAACAGAGCGTAGGCAGACTGTAGATGATCAAGGCAGACAGAGAGTCTCGAAGAACAAAACAAGACAAAAACACAACAAACAAAACCAAAAAGAGGTCATCCAAAAACCCATGAACAACAACAAGAAAGCTGCAGGGCTTTAAACGAAAAAAACCCGTTAGACTCGCTAAAATTGCCATTTTGGGAACAACGTCGGCGAACTCGGGGACCTACGCTATGGCTTTTTACTGGGGTCAGGGCAGAGGAGCTGTGCGTCGCAGCATGTGGTATTATGATGGAGCATCCGCATGACTATTTGTGAAGTACATGGACCAAAGTACTTCCTTCAGTAAAGGGTTGTTCATCTCTACAGATCGACCGCAACGAAGCCTATGAGCGCGGATCCTCTGCGTAATGGGCAGTGCCAGGAAGACATGACATATCGTGAAGAATGTTCTTTGTTTTTTATGTTATTTTTCCTTCTTTTCTCTTTCGTATGTTTTGCCTACTGCCCAGGGTAAGCCTTTGATTACCTCGTTCGTCCATCCGTTCATTTCTGTTTTCTTTCCCGTTTTGAGTACCTGTGTGTATCCAAAATACCACGACGTGTCATCACAGCCCCCGGTTTGTCCCTGAAGAGACCTTTTAGCCGTGTTACCCTTTTCTATCCCGGTATGTACGGTGCTTCACACACACTTCTCACCCTGCCGAAACAAGAGGGAATATGCGCGGCTACAACGCAATGAGAGCTACAGGGAAGATGGACGAGATGAAGAGATGGACGAATGTGATACATTACGAGAGACATGTACAAAGTAACTACGGCACGAGGACGACTAGTTAACCTTGCAATACTACATCGTCAGTACTTATTTGATTTGTTCATATGTAATGGCTGGTCTGCTGGGTGAGAGATTCTTGGGTGTACAAGTATGCCTTGTGAGTAACCAGAATTACAACGCATTTTCGTCCTTTGTCTTCACCGGTTGAACGGCGGAAAAGCACAGCGCTAATTGCAGATCTTTCAATAAGGCGAACCAGTATGGAGCAATACAAACGCAAACGTACATATGTACACCGTAATATGACCGTAGTTGATACGGGCGTGGTTGTAGTTCGATAACCAAGTCCGGCCGACCTGCCATGCTTCAAAAGAGCATTTACAACTAAGAAAGATCACAAATCCGTTGAGCGCAGATCGGTGTCTCTTTACATAGGAGACCAGACTTTTACTCATCAGTTGAAGTTTGGACGAGATCTTGGCACAAGGCACGGCACAAACACGGGTTTAACATGGGGAAAGACGGGCCCAGACCATGCGCTTTTGGTTAAGAGGTGGGTGATCCTTTTTAGCACGGGTGACGAAGTACGAAGTAGTATTTTTCTGATCAAAGAGCTATCCCAGAACATGGTGGTGCTTTGCGATGTACGGAGTTATCACAAAAGCGATTTCAAAAGCAAACCTCACTCACAGAGTTCGCGACAAGTCGCCATTTTCGTCCACTCGTTTTCGTCCTTTCCACGACATCCGCCTCGACGTACGACGTTATGTACGTCGAGAATTCACGGCAATGCTACGACGCATCAATGCCCTGGACGGTCGGTCATATTGTACAGAGTAGAGCCAGGGCCTGCCGCCGTTGTCACTGCATTATGACCTATCAGATATCGCAAAGCCAGGACCACGCGAGTACGAAGTACATACATACAGAGTCCCCGTCGGATTCAAACCCCGACTACCAGGAGAAAAGGGACGCATGTGTAAGAGAACAGAGCTCTGTGGCAGCAAATTGGCAACGGTCTACAAAGTATTACGAAAGACGCACGAGCCTCTTTTCTTCCAACGTTGCCCGGGAGGACAACGTTGCCGTCGGCTTTGAGTGTTCTTGTTCCCCTTTCTTCGTGTCCCTTTCTTCTGCTTCTTTCTTTCTCCTCATCCCTCCCCTCTTTCGTCCTCGCAAGGAGGAAAAAATCAGATATGAATAACTTGCGGAGATTAGCGTGAGAAACCGTTCATAGACCCGTCTTTCGTGAGTAGACTTCTGTAACCGGTTCGTGGGTGGGTGATCCTTTTGCCGATCGTATCGTATGTACTCGGCTGTACTGGCACAGAGGTACGCCCATGCCCCGTACCTGTATGACTACTCCGGACGGGCGCCAAAAAAAAAAAAAACGTCTCGGTCTTCCTTCTTCTGATGTTGCACGCAAGGCCGAAGCTACTTAGTAAATACTACACACTCTTTGCCACGCCGATACCCGTACGGGGGCCCCGTAGCCTATTTGGAATTTAGCAGTACAGAAGAAAAAACGCCGTAGAAGACAAAGACCGGGCGGCGTCTTGGCGGCCGATCCTTGCTGCTTTTTGCGTGTACGAAGTCACGGACAAGAGAGGCCACATTGCGACGCCAGACGAACAGATGGAAAAAGAAAGACAGAAAAAAGGAAAGAGAAAGACAAAAAATGGACAAAAAGAGAAGACGAGATATTAGAAAAGAAAAAGCGCCGAGATCGAATAGGACCGACGATGCCAATTTTGCGGTCAAATTTTACACACTGGGGAACGTTGCTCTTTTTTTGTTGTCTTTGGAGAAAGAAGGGGAGAAAGCCGAGTTCACCTTGGCTGTTGGGCCAATTGCATATTTTCCCAGAAGCTGTCCGAATTTCATAAAAAAGACGTGCGCCCTGTTGCGTCCCAGTATTATTGCCGTGGCTTCCCCGATGGGGGGACATACGTCAAAGTTAGGGGAGGTGCGACCGTTGCTCGCGCGCTCGCGACGTGAAAGGTACGAAAGCCTTAAATCTATGCTTACTCCCGTTCTTTCCCCCGTATTGCACGGAATTACCTCCGTTCCCCGTTTTTCCCAATATTACATATTTTTATTCGTACTTGGAAAGCCGCGTCTTCCGGCCCGAAACCCTCCCACCAAAAAAATGAGACCCTCCCTCTCTCTCTCCAACGCTCTTTGCCGCCGACCAGCCACCGCGCCAAATTCCGTTGTCCCCCATGTTCAGCTACCCGCCACGACCGTTTTGGGCTGAATCCGGTCCACTTTTCATGTCTCTCTTTTCAGCTGCTGTTGCCCTCCTCCTTGGATCTTTTCTTTTCTTTTTTGTTAGTGGTCTCTTTCTTCGGCTTGTGCCTCGGCATCTGTTTCCTGGGCCCCAAAAAAGCCAATAATGGGCCTAACTGGGCCTAAAAAAAACCAAAAAAAACCCCCCCAGAAAAAAACAGGATGAACAATAACGGCTGTACTGTCACCGTGCTTTTCACCGTAACCGATTTTGCTCTGTCTTTCTTTCCTTTTTTTCAGTGCCTTGCAGAGGAGACCTGGTGCTAGAGACACCCCGTCGTTACGCAGCAACCGCTGCAAAAGAGGACCTCTGCTTCGGGCTGTCGACAGTCTTTGCGCGGTGTTGTGCCTCCATTGTGGCAGATCGGTCATTTTGCTGGATACAACAGCTCTGAGTGATCGTCCTGGCGAGCAACACATCGACTCTGTAGTTGTACATCGTACTATTTCAAATACTGGACCGTCTGCTCAACAAACGAACTCCGATTTTGTTCAAGATATTCATTCCTAGACGTGCACATGCAGTCCCTTTGTTGGTGATGATCACAATACGGCAGATAGTTTGGTCGATCGTTCTCAGGACGAGAAGAAAAAAAAAGGGCTTACTAGCTGTCGTTTCTTTTTCCCTCCGTATTATTACTCCATACCCACATACTAAGTATCTTGTAGTTGGATGCTGCCCCATCGACGGTACATAGCACCTACGATCTGCCTAATCTTGTTTAACCCAATTTCGACGCCCAATCCCAGATGAGATTGGGGGGTTGGTCACAAGTTCAACTACAACCACTTCGTACTAGCTAGCTGATCAATATGATGGGATGAACCATGACTGTTTCCGTACCCCATAGTTGTAGAAGCACTTAGCCCACACCGAACATGAAGGCGGAAGAACAGCCGGGCCCCGAACCGGGCCAACTCAAGTGGCCGACACATTTCAAGCTAGCAGACGTTTTTCCTTTTTGTTGCCTTTTTTTACTCCAATTTTAGGCCTATTCGTCTCAGATCTTGGCGACACGCCATATGCTCACCGAAGGACGTACTTTGTCGTTGTCTGTATTGCTTTGTATGTACCGAGAGCGGTTCGGCCAACATCCGGTGGTATTCAGGCCATTTTACGGTGATTTTTGTACCTGCATTTTAGAAAAAAAAATTTGAAAAAAAAACCAGAGTAATCCGGTAACGGTTGGGTGTATATTCGCCGCGGCGGGGAAAGATGCAACGGTTCACAGGTGCCTTGAAGAAGTCCTGGTATTCCAATGCCGGCCCGCTGAGACCACACCTTTATGGTGTACTGTTCCGTGCTCCTTATTACATACTCTCCAACGTCGTAGCGTACTCCGTATGACAGACCCCTAATTTTCTTGTGTTTGGTAGAAGATCGAGAAACTGTCAGACGCATCTGTACGTTCCCGTAGTCCGAGTCCAAGACAAAACACAATGTACAACTATATTCATATGCACTATGGCATACATAGCTTGTACGTATGCACACCACGGGTCTAGATCGATAGCGACGCTCATTTGTTTCGCGATGCAAACAACTACAAATGCACAAATCGCAAGAGTAAGATGCGCTCCACGATATCAGACAGCACTAGTCGTAGCAATGTTTTGGCGCTTACGCCTTCTGTAGATATTGTGCGGCATGGTACGACTGGTCAATATGGGTATTATTTGAGTCTGGAACGTCATATGGAGGGATAAAGTGTATGGAGAGAGACGCCCCCTTCTCCCCTTTTTATCGGATTCTGTTTTTTTTTTTTTTTTTTTTTTTTTTTTTTTTTTTTGCTTTCTCAATCTAAACCGTCTTCGTCGTAGTTTGCCGTCCTCTTAGCGTGAGGCAAAGGCCGATTTTACGAGCATCTCATTTTGTCGTTGCAATCCGATCCAAAAGAAAGGCATGCAATTCGTTTATGCAAGTGCAGAAGAAAAGGGGTGATGGTGGTGGGAGGGTGCCACCTTGCTCCTTACTTTGCTGGACTTTACTCATGTTTGATCGTTGCAGACCCGTTACTTTAAACGTTCCGTATCTGCGCGAAAACGGCAGCGTTTACACCGTTATGCACCCGAGTGGCACTGTCAAAACGGTGCCGATCTTTCGTCCCGTCGCCGCGTTCCGCATCCGTTATTGGTTCGAGTACGAACATTGACCGTTTGGCACCGTTTAGCGGGGTTAGTGCCAGATGCGCAGGTGTTGCAGCGTTTTTCTCTGTCCGCTAAAGAGATCCTACAAGTCCTGCCCGTAGAGGGCAAGTACAAGTACTCCGTACAAGATATAATCATTTCGAGCAACGATGAAAACGGCTGTCTAGGTATTTTTTTCTTGCGCGAGTTGCGAGTATGTCGTATTCTTACTAGATAAAATTACTGACCAAAGCATTGTCCTGGCAAAGCGCAGTTTTTTTTTTGCTGGCAACAGGATTTTGTACTTTTGTAAGCATACAACTACGGAGTAATACTTTGTACGGAGTACGAAATTGCCTACATCGGGGTTCTTGCGATCCTGCACCCCCCTCCTTCCTGTCCTGATTCGTCCCACTGCAGCGGCAGATCGACCGGGGCTCGCTCGCCTGCCGGAATGCTGGGTCTTTTTTTTTGTGTGGTTTTTTTTGGCGCAATTAAAAAAAGGAAAGAGGGGGGGTGTGCGTCCATCCAGTTTTCGGTTGGTGGCTTCTGTTTCTCGCTTTTTTGCTTGGCACGCACTATTGCAGGTTAGATCCGTCCGTTGGCATTCGTGAACAACCCGATACAACGATATTCGCTGGATGTGTGAACGTACGAAGTAATACAGCTCAACTGGGTTCGGTGTATCAAACTGTTCACAAAATCAAAATACCAAGGGGACGACACCGAGAACAAAGAAGAAAGGGGAAAAGAAGAGACAACTAATATTGCAGAACGTGTTTGTTTGTTTTTTTTTTTTTGGTTTTTTCCCCTTTCCTTTTCGTTCCCTCCGGCGTCGTAACGCCTGAACTCCATAGGATCCACGCCCCACGGGCATACATTTTTATTGCACCGAAGCATCCTCCGAGAGATCCTGTATGCCAATGGACTTTTGTTTTCAGGGAGCCATTCTCTTTTACGATAGGCAAATTGTACGAGTTTTGTTTTGTTCCCTTATCTTTGCAGGATCGGCCCGAGACGAGAAGTGAGATAAATACGCCGGTTGCTATGGTATACGCTTTCGAAAGACTTCCTACCAAGAACTATGGCGTGCTTGGAAACAAATGGCTGGGGGCAACATGCCCTCGATATGTCCGCCCTCCGGATTGCCCGTGCTTTCTAGCAATCTTTGCTAGACTCTCCATGACCTAGCATTGTTGCTCCTCATTTGCTGTCCGGTTATATTACCTCTTCATCGTCTTTTTAATCTAAGTAAAGCGGACAAAATAATAATTACTTGCCGTGAAGCATCTCTATCTTGGCTTGCTGGTGTGGCAGTGGCAGTGGCAGTGGTTTTATTTTATTTCCATATGAGGGTGGAGTATCCTGGTAGTATCAAAGACAAATATCCCATGATCCAACTAAAAGAAGCACATAAACCACTTGGATGCCATGAGAAAAGCAATAGAAATGAATAAGACATCTGTGGCTTTTTTTTTGGTTTTGTTGTATCGACGAGAATACCTAAAGCACAGTGCTTAGCTTTTGATGTTTTGATTGTTCGGGATTTTTGGCTGTGTTTACGTCTGCCTTCGTCATGCTCCGGGAGCTATTTAGAAGGCTGAAGGATACCGAAATGAGTCCGTAAAACGCTCGACAATCTAGAGACATAAAGATTTTTAGAAATATCTAGGAGACTACGGCTAGCCTTACCAGCGGGTTTTTTTTTTGCCCTTTGTCTCCTCTCATCCTATCAATGGATTTGTTTTTCAAATTCTTTGCTTTGCTGCTTTGCTCTACAAAATAAAGCGCCTCTTGCGAGCACGGCCGTCGCCATACGTGTCTAACGAGGACGGATACCTTTGATCTTCGGTGTGTGTATGATAAACCGGAGGGGCTGCTAACCCTTCATAGCATTCTCTTAGCTATACCTTTATTCTGCGGCCTGGCGCGGTATACAATTGCGGGAAAACGTAGCGTACAAGCTAATCAGACCATTTTTTTTCCCTCGAATGAAGACCAAGTTGCTTAACATTACGCACTACAGTAGAGTTGACAACCAAGCAATAATGTCCGTGACACCGTCCTTCGGCAGCGCTTTTCTTCTTTTTATTTTTTATTTTTTAATTTCTTTTTTTTGTTTGCCTGACAAACAGTAAACAGGTCAACGAGTGTGACATTATCTATTCCAAAAGTACTGTAGAATGATTATCATACAAGTTTTCCAAACTCGGTGACTTGAGACCATTGCCCATAGAGAACAGAGATCAGACGGATGCCAAACTAACCCTCTCTCGCTTGGGTCAGGTTCGATCGGGATGTACTGTTTAAGTGAAGTGGCCTTGACTGACGTTGAGCGTGCAGTATGCGTGTGAGGCACGCGGTGGATTGGACATTGCTGTTGCTGCAACTTGAACGACAATGTTCACACTACGTCGAACGGACAAGGACAAACCGGGGGCGGTAGACGGCACGCATGCAGAATATAGGCGGCCTCTCGGGACAGGTAGGTATGCTTGCTGTCGTCCTCGCCGTCAAATTCGGCAGCACTTGGTCATGTGTTGTGCGTGCGTGTTTTATTGCGTGTCAGGTTTTCTTGTACCTATCCCCTCGGCCAGGCTATCGAACAACGCACAAACAACATGCATAAATTCATTTTTCAACGTTCACCGTATTTCTCACGTTCTGTATGCTGCTCGCCCCGTCGTTTTGGCCGGTGACGTGTATTATTATTACTCGGTTTGCTTGTTGAATTTGCCACCTGCGTACTACTTTTTACGATACGTATCGTGCAGAATGCGATAAAGGCCTCTTTTTTTCTCTCTCCTTCCAAAAACATACCGTTTCCTCCGCCATAAATGCTTTTTACCATTTCTTTTCTTTTTTTTTCCCGTCCACCATGGGCAAGGATCGGCAAGCCATTGCCCAATTCGGTCTATTCAGCAGGCCCGAGACAACGGTGAAAGCTCAAAAAGGCCACCCTCTTCCCCCCCTTCTCGGGGACCAAAAAAAGGAACCGTTGCTCGTTGTCCGCATGTACGTCGTGTGGATGTGGGTTTCCCGTAATTGCTCCATCACATTGGCTGTTGTGTTGAGGCAAGAAGAGCCCTGGACGACGCCGGTAACAACAAATCAGCAATTTCAAAGAGGCAGCTTGCACCGTAGCTACTCCATAGCCGGGGTGGCAGCTTTCAGTATTTACCGCGGAAATAATGCCGGTAACTGACAACACGGCATCGTTTCAGAGGTGCAACCTTTTTTCAGGTGTAGTCGTGAGAGAGCGGGTGATTGGCCTACAGTTGAAGGTTTACGAGAGGACCTCTTTGCAACGTATATGACGCACCCCCTGAGTGTTGCTTTCCGGCACCAATCGCTGAGGCACGTAAACTAGGTCCCCTTGGAGGGGAGTTACAGGGTGGCAACCACGGGAGCGTTCCCGGCATGGCCCTGTTGGGCTTTTGCCACCACGTTTTTTATCCTGGTTTCATATGTACGGATTATTACAGCTTTTGAGCGGTTTTTCTTTGCCAGTAAATACGGAGTATCTACACTACGTCCATACAACTTTGCTTTTCAGCTCCGAGTTGTTTGGCAGCGTGAAATGAGAGAGAGGGAGAGAGACAGAGAGAGAGAAAAAGAAGGAAAAAAGACAATAACGCAAACAGCCACGCCACTTTTGGGAGTCATGAATACTGTCGTGCACATACCTCGTAACGGTGATTTTTTTAACGATAAAAAATTTGTTGCATGCGATAGTTGAATATGTACGAACAAAAGCCTTATTCAAATTTGGGGAGAAAAAAGGGGAAACGTTGCGTGTCAGGGGAAAGGCTACGATATTACGTCAAGACGTCCAACCACGAATTGAAGAAAAATTCCTTAAAAATAAAGACTTAGGAAGGTGTGGCAGCAGCAGCTGAACCTGCTGCAACCTCGACCTCGACTCCGTAATGCAATACGCCGTAAAACCCATTTGACGCAGGCAGGGCCCGTATTATATCCCGCCGCCAATATTTCCAAGCTGGCGGCAGCCGTTTGCTGTCATTAGGCCCAACAAGGGCCAAACAAGGGCCCAGCTAGGCCCAGCTAGCCGGCCCCACGCTCGTACCTCAAAAACGGCCGGTCAGGGGGGAGGGGAGGGGACGCCGCCGGCGGCCTTTAGTGTGTAGATTTAGTGGAGTGGTGGGTTGGTGGACTGATGGAGGTGGACAGAGAAGGAGCAAATCAGATTGCCAAGAGAGGGGGGCCACAGACAAGAAGAAGGGGGGGATGGCCGGAGGAACCAACGGCGACGGAAGTTGGCTGACGCCGGGAAAAGGCAAAAATAGAACGAAAAAAAGGACTTGCCGAGGCACACCCACAGCGGACCCATACCCCGACAGAGACATGGACTCCGTTTATTCTTCTAAACGAGCACGAACTCAAACGGCGCGGCCGAAGTGGGACGCGGGACGCACTGAATCCTTCGCGCAGCACCTTTTCTGGTTTTTCAGGGAGAGAAAGGCCTCTCTGAACGTACAACTACATACACAGCACATTTCGACGGATAGGAGGCCTGCAAAGAGACCTGGCAATGCAGGACAGGTGTGAACTGGTCGTTTGGTATGGCCGGGTCCAAAATGGGAGGGTTTCTGTATCGGGCCGTCCGAACTGATCTTTCTACTCGTCTCCTGTCTCTTTGCCTCTTTCGACAAAGTAAACAAAAGACAAGCTGGCCTGCATGACGACACACCACTACAAGAGACGAAAAGAGCGACAGCAGCTGGCTGGCAGCAGCTAAGTCTTCCGTTTTGGGTTGATCGTCCACTGCATACACGCAAGGAGTTCACGAGAGGCCTCTTTTTCTTTTTTCTTTCTTTCTTTTTTCTTTCTTTTCTTTTTTGCTATGCCTCCGCAGGATGCGATTACAGCTCTGTTTCCGGCCTTCATCCCCTTTTCTGCCTTCAGCTCTTCCTTCGGACGCTGCTGGGCCCGTGGCGGATGTGTCGTCTACAGCGGCTGGCCCAGCTGCCATCTTCCAAGCACGAACGCCAGTAGGACCGTTGCCACAACACGACAAGTCGGTCCGTGAGATGCTCTGGCAGCTGTCGTCTCCGGCCGGTGACCAAGTACTGGTGTTTGGGTCCAGGGGTGCGAGCTGAGCAAGCTGCAAGAGGGAATCAGGTAACCTCGCTAGAAGGCATCGCCATAGCGACAACTTAGGCCGGGCGCAGAAGGACGCTGTCTGCTTTGGCGGCGAACAAAACCTCGCAGAACCTGGGAACCCGATTGAAAGCACATAATGAACGGATAATTTGGTCTTCTTTTGTAAAATGTGTAAACTCAAATTAATTGTAGTTTGCGGAAAGAAGGAAAAAAAAAGAAAAAAAAAGAAAAAAAAAGTGCCCGCACTAGGGATTGAACCTAGGACCCCCACGTTACAAGCGTGATGCTCGACCACTAAGCTATACGGGCGTTTAGTTGTGGAGCAAAACTGCTAAAAACTGTCTCTAAACCATTGTGCATACTCGCCTCTGAAAAAGACAACAAGCCCCCCGTATTGCTGCTGCGGACTGCGCAATATGTAGTTCTCAGCCCACAACAACAGCATTTTGGACGGATTACGTCGAGTCCCGAAGCTGTATTCGAATTGACCACAGTTTCGACATATACTCCTGTTATTAAGCTGCCAACCCACCGCCAGCCTGGTCCTCAATGTCCTCTGGATCAAAAAGCCCTTCACGAGGTAGTATGGGATCGATTTCACAAATGCTCCGCAACGACCGAGCATAGCACATTTGTGCACACATAAAACAGCTACTTTAACAGGCAATTTGGCTCGCCTCAGGCAACGCAAACCGGGGGTTCTTTGTCGGGAGCAAGTGTGTCCCGCCTGTGTTGTATGTATACGAGCACGGACTACGTGTCTTGGATCAGCTGGCCGAGGACGCCCATGGCCCCAATATGATCAATCCCGTTCCAAATATGCGTTCTCGCCTTTTGGCTGGTTGTCCTGAGTTGTGGACATACGGGTTGAGGTACGGAATGAGATAAAATGCCGGAAACCCCTGAATGTCATCTGTTTATATTACAATCGTTATTTTCTGTCCTTTCCCCCCCTTATTTCCCCCTTTACTTTTTCTCCTTCATTCGAGTCCCCAGAAACACTACTTCATTACCACATCTGTTCTTGATCTGTTCGTGATCGGGATAAAACCCATTCTCGTCGTACCTCAGTCAGTAGCGATGTACACTCTACTTAAGCTGGGCGAATTCCTCTCATGACTGATCAAGGTTTGACATTTGGTGTCCTCGTAGTATCTTCCAGCCCCCCCCCCCCCCCCCCCCCCCCCTTCGCGTTCAGAAACATCCCGAAATCAACACACATATATGTAGAAAGGCTATTGCTCATCATCCTCTTTGATTACTCTTTGACTACGAGTCGGACCCAGTCTATACATTGCCACCCCTCCCCTACTTCTTTGCTTGCCTTTTAATGCGGTGATCCCTCGACATGCTGGCCGACAAGCCGTTTGTGCCTTGCTATAGGCCAGCCAGCAGCTCACTTCAATCTCCGCAAAGGTTGTCCGTTGGACACTACGACTAGGACTAGGCTGGGAGAGAGAAAAATGGGGGTGTGCTTCGTATGTACTCAGTATGCTTTGCTCTAAAAAAAAGAACTACAGGACGGTTCCGCAAAACGCCCATCTAGGAAGTAATCAACTTCCGTTCCGTCCGGAAAGGGAGAGTGTACATCAAAACTATGTACGACGTACGGAAGCAATACTCGTATGCATATGACGGCCTTCGCTGTTCACCGAACAAACGGGGCTCATTGGACGATCCCTTTTTGGGCGAGAAACGCATCGAGACGGAAACAGCAAACGATCGACAGACTGAACGGCCGTCTTTTGTGCAAAAGGCGTGTGTGTGTGGGCGAGAACGATTACGGAGTACAAAGGGTACGGACAAGTTGGGCCATCTGGTGGTCACGCGTGGGACGCAAAAAGAAAGAGAAAAAAAAAAACGTTTCTTTTTCCTTGGAAAAAAAAGACAGCCGTCCAACCAGCAGTGACAACGCAGTTCTCCTCGACCTCCTCCTCCTCCTCCTCCCCCTTTTGTCTGCATCATGAAAACACACCCCCTCCATCTCGTGGCGTTGTTTTCGTCACTTTGGCTCTGTTAGCTTCAGAGGCTGTACTCCGTACAACCAATCCCAATGATTGGCAACGGGTGCCCAGGGAGAACAAAACGGCCGCTTGCACCAGGCCCCGGAGCTCGAGTGGGTGTGGTGGTTTCCCTCTGCTTTCTGATTTCTGCTTTCTGCTCGTTTTCGGCATCCCCCATTCCAAAGCCAACGCACCATGTCCCGTTGGGCAAGTGGGCAGGATGGACGACGATTACGACCCTTCGTCGTACTAAGTATGTACTGTATACGGGGTGTGGTGGATGGCATAATCGTTCGACGCCACCGGCACCGTGCTAGCTTCCATTGCAGATGCTGCCGAAAATCGCTTGCCCTTCATTTCTCCCATAGTCGACCTGTGGTGAAAAGGGTGGACCCGGAACTCGGAACGGCGTTGGCAGGAAACGCCATTTGGTCTTCAGGTATTGCTTACGAGCACACAAGAAGACGGTCCCAACGGCAAAGGACATTCCGATGATCTAGTCTAGCTTGACTTCCCATTCCGCCCTTGCTTATTGCATACCGTTTGACGCCGAATCTCTTCTGTGCTACAGAAGACTGAAGGATCTGATATCTGTGAAGCTGATACATTCTTTTTTCTGCTTTGAACCCCATGAATCAGACAGAAATGCAGCATTCGGAGAGACATTTTTAGAAAGTATTATTTCCTTCACATATGAAGACAGGGAGACAAGCAACGCAGCAAGGTTGCTGATGGCTATTCACCCTCTAGCGAAAGGAACGGCTTGACAAGGAAATAGACACCCTCTATACTACCCTTTCGAGTATCGAGAATCCGTTCGTTTTGCTTTTCTTTTGATATGGCATGCCAAACCTGTCTCTTGACGAGAGCTCAATCGACTTGGGAAATGTGACTGAGGACTCTTCGTTTTGGAAAGAACAGTGAACAATCACGAATCAAAACGCCAATGCGTGACCGAAACAAGAGCTACCAGACATATTTCTTTTCTTTTTCTTTTTTTTTTTTTTTTTTTTTTTTTTTTTTTTTTTTTGTTTAGTGAGCAGGTGGCGCCGAAGCCGGAAATATTCTATCTCTTTTTGTCTTATTACGTGTCTAATTCAAAGAATTCACAAAGCCTCTAAATTTTTGTTTTGTTTTGCTTTTTCTTATTTTCAGCGTTCGGTTTCTGAGCACGCATTCTATCCACACTCGGTGATGGGCAAAACGAGGTAATGCTGCCCGAAAACACTGCACAAAGAAGATGTGCTCAATAGAAAGGTACCTCGGAGGCAGCCCAAGATACTACACTATACCGTGTGTGGTGGGCATTTTTGTATACCGGAGGAAGGGGGAGCGACTTTTCCGTGACACGTCTCTCGAGAACAAGACAAGGGGGACGAACAGATGAGAACAACGCTCCCTCTTATCTCGGGCCGCTCAGCTGAGGTGACGATGTGGCGGGAAAAAAGGGGGGTGTGGACGTGATGAATTTGCGGTTATCATCACTAATAGCTTTTTTTTTCTTTCCGCACATTATATCACCAGCTTCTTCGGTCACGACCATTCACGAGAGAGAAGCGAGGAGGACAAAAAAAATAAAATAAAATAAAATTAGAGAACACAGACGGACCTCTTTATTTTGTTAGCAAAAAGAGAAAAGGGGGCCGGGAAGGGGACAAGCTTCGACATGTCAGGAAACAGCTGGAGAAGGTTTGAGAGAAAACGACAGGGTCCGTCTTATGCTTTCAGACCGACCGCATATGCAATGCATGCCAGCATTGCAAAAGACGCACGTACGGCAACCACCCATTACAGTTATATGGGCCTTGTGCTAGACGTCCTGTGTGGTTGGTTTGGCAGGCCTTTCTATATGCATCGTTAAGTGGCCTTGTGATAGGCATGGATGTGCTGGGAAGAAGAGGAGGGACACGGGAAAAGGGGGTGGATCGAGTTCTCTCCAGGGGCAGAGAGAGACAGAGAAACAGAGAGTAAAAAAAGAATCTAGTAAACAATGTTTGATGCCAACCACGTCGCTAGAGCGCGCTGAACACCCGTTTCTGAAAGAACGAGGTCTTCATCTGGTTGGTGAGGCTTGTGAATATGGTCTATAGCAAGCAAGACTAGTCGTCCGTACGCAGGAACCGCATACCACGGGAAAGAGATCTGTCTATGCCCCCCAAGAACCGACGCAAGGGGAAAATAAAAAAGGAAAGTGTTGGAACGTGGGTCGGACGAGAGAGGGAATGGAACCCCTTTTTTTTAGTTTTGTTCGGTGAGAGGAGACTGGACCCTTTTTTTGTTTCTTCTTGAACTGGAATGCCCCGTAGCACGTCTGCTTCCAACGAGCCTTTTATTTGGGCCACGGAAGTCTCTTTACTCTTTCGGTGATTCGTGAGATTCCTCGTCAGGAGGTGACCCTTTTCTTCACGGCGGCCTGGTGCTACGTGGCCAAAGATTTGTATACTGCGCGACATCTGAGAGTATTCTTCGTTCTCACGAGCATATAAATTTTTCTTCCTTTCGCCCTTGCCTCTAGTGCCCTTGTTTCCATTTGTTTCTATGATGTGGTCCCCTAGCAAGCCCCCTTTCTGGCATGCAGCCGTCGCTGTTATTGTTTTTTTTGTCTAACCACGGAAAACCCCTTTACCAGATCGAAAGAGAAATAAAAAAAAAAGCCCGAAATTGCTCTTCGCGAAGAAAACACATTACTCCCAGGACCCCTAAAAAGGGCTTGATCGTTCTCTTGAGCTATCATTCCTCTTATGTTTCCTTCTGCCTTGCCATAAGACGTACATCGAACCCTCTCGCTCGTGGTCAGCAAGATAATTCCGCCGTTCTCGAAAGATTTTTCCGGGTCTCTGCCTCCTTGTTAAGCCCAGGGGGAAGGGACATGAAATGAAAAAAAGCAATAAAAAAGAAAAAGAATCGGGCACAAACAAGGAGAATCGGAGAAAACGAAGCACTGTTGGCAAGACAGCAGCAGAAACAGAGTACAAGATGCTGAAACGCACAAAAGGAAGATAAAGCAGGAAGGACCCGTAGTCTCTTTACCCGCAAATGGCAGACCCCTTTCCACTGTTCTCGCTTTTCGTTTACTTCAAGATGCTTTCCTTTGTCTCCCGTTCGCCTCTTGTCCACTCCAGAGGTTTTCCTTTGCACTAGATGCTTCTGCTTGAAGAGCATAACAATGAGGCCCCTTAAGCAAACAACATTTTTTGTGAGGATTGGCAGACCACCCATCCCAAGACAATATATCATACACCAGTAGGAGAAAAGGGGAACGCGCCCCAAACGTTCCTCCGTATTTCGCCTACCTATCCCCCTTTTGCCCACATTTAATGGAACATGTCCTCGGCCCGTTGCCGCGGCCGCGGTCGGATCCGGTTCGCCAACCGGTTGTCAAAGATTTCTTTGCCGGCATTCCGTCCGCGATTGTCGCCGCCGCCGCCACCCCGACCGTTGTTGCTACCGCTGGTACCGTTACCGGAGGCCGCGTCCCCGTTCAGCTTGTCCGGGAACAACTCGCGTGCCGAGGCCACGCCCTTGATGCTGAGCCCGCCGTGTGGCGAACCTTTCTCACCGGCGAGGCCCCGGATGAAAAATGCGCTGCTGGCGGGGTGGTCGCCGTTGCTGCTGCTGTTGTTGCCGTCTGGTGCCGGCCGGGATATTCGGTCTGCAGAAGGCGAGAAGAAGCGCACAGTGGCGGTTAGTGAGTGTTTGGCTTTACGACGTGTGTTACAGTCTCGCGTCTCGTGCATGGTTTGTCTTGTCATGAAGAGCACGGGGGGGTTGCTCATGCTGGCGCTGCTACGGGCCCGTTGTCTTCTGCTTGGCTCGCACGTGCCGTCAAGGGAAAGCGACATACCACTCAACCGCGTTGTCACCGCCGCGGTGCTGTCCAACCGGTCCATCTGCGCGGTGCTCGCGCCGGAACTGGGAAACAGTTCTTTGACGCCGTTGCTTCGGTTGGTTCTGGTGCGGCTGCTGCCTTCGGCAACCGTGCCGCCGTTGCGGCTCGGCGCCAACCGGTCCTTGATGGCCCGGGCCTTGTCGCGGTTGCGCGCAGCCGCAGCGGCCGCGGCTTCCGCCCGCTCGTCAGCCAGGCGGCCATCGTAGTCGTTGTCTTCGTCGTCGCCTTGCGCGGCATGGCCGTTCAAAGCAGCATCGCTTTCGCGCCGGGGCGATGCCGAGCGCGTACGCACGAGGCGGCCGTGGCCGGTCCGGTCCCGGTTCCGTACACGGTCACGTAGCGGGCGATCGTCGCCGCTATCGACGCCGGCTCGGCTGCCTGCTCCTCCTCCTCCTCCTGTTGCGTCAATTGCACCGGGAAACAGTTCTCTGCGTCCGCTGCTCGGGAAAAGCTCTTTGTTTTGGTTCCGGCGGCGGAAACGCGCGCGCGAGCTGGACCTGGATCGAGACCGTGGCCGTATCCGGGTCCGAGCGCGCGACCGCGACCGCGACCGCGACCGCGACCGCGAAGACGACCCCCGGTGTACGGACCGCTTGGCTCGCGCTGCCGGGGGGGCGTCGTCGTACAAGTTGACGTCAAACGCGTTGTTGCGAATGTCGGCGGCGCGGTCGTCGCGGTCGTCCCGGTACGACCGGTACCGGGGCCGCCGATCACGGTCGCCGTCATCCCGCCCTCGGCCGCCCCGGTTGCTGCTGCTGCGCCGCCGCTCTTCGGGGTCGTATTCGGGGTGCAGCAAGTAAAACCGGCTGCGGGCGGCGGCACCGGCTTGCTTCTTGTCGGCGGCCACGGCGAAGCGCACCTGCAGGGCGGTGGCGTCGGGCTTGGCGGCAAACGGCTTGGCCGGCAGCAGCTCGCGCGGGGGCAGCTGAGCCGGGTCGTCGATGGCCAATGCGGCGAGGGCGGCGAGGGCGGCGGCGGCGGCGCTCTCGGAAGCGAAGACGATGTTGGCGGACGAGTCGTCGATCCACTCGACGCGTTCAAAGGGGGTGCCGCCGGCGCCGGTGGTGTCGGCGACGTAGGCTTTCAGGTCGTCCGGCGTGAAGGCGTCGAGGCCCCGCAAATGGACCTTGATGGGCACAACGGTGGTCTCGGCCGCGTCGGCAGCAGCAGCGGCCATCGCAGCGGCGGTGGCGGCCTCGGCTGCTTCGTCAATCTCGCCGGGTTCCTTTTGTTCGGGCGCAGACAGAACAGAGTCAGCCAATTGAAACACACACACACACACGCACACTCTCTCTTTCTCTCTGCTTCAAAATCCCTCCCTCACCTGTATCTCGCCTACGTCGATAGGCAGAATGTCTTCCTGTGGCAGCAGCGCGTCATCGCCGTAGGCGGCCGTCTCGGCCTCACCGGGGTACTGCCCGGCAGCATCCTCCATTTCAATGTCAAAGTCCATGGCGGTCGACTTGGTTGTGCAGGAGTGTGTTCGTGGTGACGCAACGGTGAGCGCTTCAAGCGAGGGCAACAGAGAGGGGAATGATGAGTTGATTTGCAGGCGTCGCGCGAGTGCCCGAGTAGAGGGAAGTTGGGATTATGGGAGGAATTGACGATTCTGCTTCGGGGCGTGTCGCGTCTGGCGCGGAAAGCAACGGGGTTGCTTCCCGGGGACGAGGACGAGACTGTCGCACGCGGAGAAATTCGGCTCGAAAAAAAAGCCTGTCCGCCCGGGAACCGTAAAACTATCAGTATGTTCCGTCCTCTTCCCTGAAGCTTCTCGTCAAGCCCAATGGGAAAGGCTGTGGCGAAAACGTACTTTGAAGGGTTGAGTTTGGCGACGGCGACGTTGGAGACGAGAACGAGGAAGACGTGATCTTTTCCCGGCTGGCCAAGAGCGCGTTCACTGCAGAAAAAAGTGAAACGGACGTCGTTATGATTGCGAATTGGCTGAACGCCGCAACGAGACAAAGTCCCTTTCGATTCGTAAGGCAGGTATACAGAGAAGGGGGCAGTGCTGGAGAAAGAGATGCAAGGCTGAGAGGGGGGGGTTGAGGTTCAGTTGACGTTGTTCGGCCCGGGACCACTCTTTTTGTTCCTTTTCGCGTTTACTTTAAAGTGGGTCTATCACCTGCATCTAGATGCCGGCCCGGACGAACAAAGATCCGGGATCACGCCTTGCAGGGCTGTTTTGATCTACGGCACTCAACTACCCCCTGACCTCAGTAAAATGACACTCATAAAAACAACAGTTGAAATTCAGAATCAGGAAATTGCCGTCTCGTAGTGAATGGCCAGGCGAGAACGAAAACGAATTCCCGTTTTTTCTACGCGTATCCGCTATACTTGAACGCAGTAGGAGAAATGTCCAATTTATGCAAACCAACGAGAAATTTATATTTCTTTCTTTTCCGCCCAACTGTTCCGCCTCTATGCCCGCGCGTGCATCATCCATCCTTTCTCATTTATCCCAAACAAGTGAAACATACAAAAAAACTAGAACAAGAACAAAAAACAAAATGTGAGGCTCAAACATGTAAAACATAACTGGTGACAAAAAGATTACTCTCATGGAAACCTTTAGATATAAACGCCCGGCCTACAAGTGGAAAGAGGAAGGAAAAAATGTGAACATGTGAAATGGCAAAGGGGAATTGAGAACGTGAAAGGACATGAGGGCCGGAAAGAAAGCAAAAAATGACAAAAAAAAAAAAAGATTAAGAGTATCCGCACTTTCCAACACGCCAAAAAATCCAAACCCAATTCTATAACGAAACGCGTGGGGGGAAAAACAAAAAAATGGGTGTATCTCTTTCGCCATGATTCTCATCCGAGCCTTTTACCACGCGACTGCATTGACATCGCTGCTTTCTAGATCTCCTCCCTTCTTTTCCAACAATCATGTCGTCTTTTCTTTCCTTACAGCAAATGAAAAATTCATTGTTGTCGTTTTCGGCCACCTCGCATAGCAATCACAACAACGCAGTACCGACTTGGGAACGGTTTGCGTCGTTTGATTCAATATCGTGACGGTGTGCTAGTGTCGCCTTTGCTGGAGCATTGCTGTCGTTGTTGTGCCAACTAAGAAGTCTTGACGCTTCTACGGACCTCCACAATGTTAGGCAAGGGATACGGACAAATCCGTGGTACTTTGGGTCGGGATCCCTCACCCTCTGCAGCGGTCGTCGCCGATGTTGGTGCCGTCGGATTCGAGGTCGGAGCCGGAGCCGAAGACGAAGCCGAAGCCGGAGCTAGAGCCAGAGCTGGTGCCGTGGCCGAAGCCGATCCAAAGCTGGACGAACGCGACATCTCCGACGCCGCGCGTTTGAGGGACGGAAGCGTGGCCACAATGTCGCCTGCCGGGGGGCGCGTCATGCCGCCCATGGCTTCGTCTTCGCTGCTGCCAGCATCGGGGTTTTCGTCGTCATCGAGAAACAGCGAATCGTTGGCGTCCAGAAGCGGGTCGTAGGCCCACGAGGGCTCGAGACCGTCCAGGAAGACGGGCAAGCGCCGGATCGAATGCCACGACAGTGTCTTGTCGCGCATGGAGATGTACAGAGAGTCCATCTTGCCGTTGCTGTCGCACACGGCGCAGTGGTCCTTGAGGAACTGGAGGTTGAATTGTCTGTCCATCAAGGACGGATCCAGCGGCCGCAGCATGGGCAGGCCAGCAAGGCGTTCGGCGGTGCACGGCAGTGCCTGCAGCGGCACCCACGTGCGTCCCCGCAGGATGCGGCCGAATGCCTTCGTGATGGCGTGCGCGAATGCCTCCGCGCTCGTGCCGTTGACGGCCACCATCTGGTGTAGCCCGCGCGACAGGCACCGCTTGTAGGCGTTGGTGCCGCGCTCGAACGGAAAAGGCTGGGTGGACGTGGGCAGCAGCGATACGTGCAACGTCCACAACTCGCTCGAAGACGAGCCACTGGTGTGCGCGGCCGCCCGTAGAGCCATGACTGCCGGCGGCAAGGGCGCGGCGAGTGCCGGCAACAACGTGGCGTGATGATGCGCGGGCGAGCGACGATGGCCGTCCACAACAAAGCTAGACGCAGCAGCTGCATCTAGGGAAAACGTGCCCGCAGCCGGTGGTGTCGGCGTCGGCGTCGTCGAGTCCGGCAGGAACGGTGGTGACTGCGACGGCGAGCGCGAGCGCGAGCTCGCATTCACTTGCAGGCGTGTGTTGTTGTCTATTGGTGGCGGGGACAACGAGGCAGTTCGTCGCGCACGGCGGTTGTGCGGAGAAGATGCGGCGTCGTTCCGTGAAACGTGGCTGTTACCTCGTGAGTGTGGGTGGCCGCCGTGGCCGCCGCCTCGGCCTTCATTGCTTTCCAGCGCCTCGATGCGGTCTTCCAGAGTTTCCAGGTTGTCGATGCGCTCTTCCAGAGAAATGTCGACGTCGACCAGCTCGAGCTGCCGCTCGCCGATGCGGGCCACCTCGCTGTCGACGCTGTGGAGGTGGTCATCGATGTGGCGGAAGCGGGCGTCGGTTTGCGTCTTGTGGTGCATCAAATCCGTGATGGCATCCCATGCGCGGCCCAAATTCTTGCAGGCGGCTTGGACTTCGACGTCGATCTCGGCCCTGCTCTTTTCGACCGTTTCTTCGAGCTGGCTCACGCGCACCAACACGGCCTGGCTTCTGTCGTGGTCCTGGCCCATGTGCTCCTGCATGAGGATGACGTCACGCCGGAGTTGATGCAGTTCGACATGCTCCCGCTCTAGGAGTTCCAGGCGTTGCTTCAACAGGCCCATTTCTTGTGTCTCTGTTTTTGATGGTGGCTCGCCACTGCTGACATGGTAGCAAGAGAGGTGACCGCACTCGCAGATCGCACCAGGCACGGACCGGTTGAGGTTGAAGTGGGCGCAGCCACAGCGGTGGCCCTTGAGTTCTGGCATGAGCATGATGTACCGGCAATGGCCCGCGGGCAGCTGCGGCTCGTTTGCCTGCCTCGTCGGACGCAGCCGAGGCGACGCCGTTGATCTGTTCGACATCCTGGTCGTTTCTTTTCAGGAGAGGGGCCACCCTTCCGGCGTGTTCTGGCGTATTCGACTCCTACCACAACCGGCAGCCGCAAATGACCCGTCTCACGAGCCCGTCTAGACACAGCCTTCCCCTTTGCCACAACACGGGCCCTGAGAAGTAAAAATCACAACCGCAGAAGAAACGTGCTTCTTTTCCTTCGTCTTGCGTTCTAGTTATTCACAAAACGGCAACAATAGCACGCCCCAATGTACGCTAGAAGCCAAAGCTCTCAACGAGTTCGGACCAGGTTGGTTTTCGGTGCGAGATGTCCATAGAACGGCTCTTCATCGATGATGGGTAGGAGATCGTGCAATAGACGACTTAGTCCAGGAAACCCCCGAAACAACAAAAGCCTATGATGGTGTGGTATGTTTGAAGGGAAAGCACAAGCCAACGGAGATCTTGGGAAGGATGTATATATAAAGAAAAGAAGAACAGAGAAGTGCAACGAAGTGAGGGTAGATAGGACGTATGAACGAGGCTTGTCTGAAAACAGAAGATAAGAAGAGAGTGGGAAAGACGGATGTCGGGTCACAAAAACAAAAAGGGGGGCCAGTCGGGTTTTATTTTAGTATGAAGAAGAAAGTCGGTGGGTGTCCAAGGGGGATTAATACCCTGTCTCCTTTCTGGTGGTCCGTTTCTAACGGTCCGTCGTTGGCGATTGCACCCTCGTTGTTTTCCCCTTCTCGTTCGTCTTTTAATTCCTTTTTTCCTCCAGAAGCGGCCGGTTGCACGGGTGGTTTCGTTTTTTGGTTCGTTATAATGAAAAGATGGGAACGGTAAAACCGGTATATGCACAGAGAAGACACGGCGGTTGATCCGAGGGTGGTAAAAAAAAAAGGAATGGGTGTGATACGTAGGGAGAAAGTTTAACAAAGAAAACAAAAAAAGGTGATCTGTACACGTAGCCCTGTTGCAAGGGGAAGTGAATAAACGCCCAACGAGACGAGATATGGCCAGAAGCCAAAAGCAACAACAGCAGCAGCAAGTCAAAAAAAAAAATAAAAAAAACAAATCTCAGTGATAGGGGGGTCGAGTGGCGTCAAAGCTGGCCAGGGACGAGATGTGAGATTCTAGCGTATCGGAGAAAAGACGCGAGATAAAACAGGAGTGACCTCGGCGCAACTCGACAAGTCGTCAGGTTTGACGCATGAACGTCTATCGATGTCGCCGGCCGGGACGGGGTTGCAGCAAGATAAAAAAAGGATTCGGTGGTAGCCTGGCAGTGAAGCGGCTCTGATGAGGGAAGGGGGGGAGGTGGGTTTGTTTTCCTGAACCTCAGTTGACTGGCGCTGATAGGTCAGGCGGAGAATAAGAAGCAATGGAGAGGGAGAGACAGAGAGAGAAAGAAGAGAAGAGAAGAAAAGAAAAACAGAGATCGACGCGGGAAAAAGCACAGGATGGGATATGTCGTAGTAGGGAAGGTAGAGGAAGGGAAAGAAAAAAAGAAAAGAGAAAAGAAGAGAGGAGGAAGGGGGGGGGGTGTGCGAAAAAGGGGCGTACAATGTACGGACAGGGAGTGCTCGTAAGGATGAGGAAGAGGCAAGGCGGTGGATGCTTTTGCGATGGCGTCAGATAAGGACAGGAGGCCGTTTTTTCGTTATTTGATTCTGCCCAAGATTACGGGTGTTGTACCCGCAGGTGTACACGCAAAAGAAAAACAACGAACGGCCGGGAGGAAGGAGAGAGAGCGCACACAGAGCGGTATCACTCCCGGTACTGTAGGAATTTGATTCTTGTGCGAGCTTGATGACAGTTTGACGCCAGGTGACGACAGAAAGCCGAACGAAGTCGAGTGACTCTCGAGCGAGCGTGGGCGGTTTTGGGGGGTCAGCGGCGGCGGCGGGCGGGCGGGCGGTATTCTTATTATAGCTATGTATGTATGTGAAAGGACGGGGCGTTGATGATCAGTCGTGGAGGGCGTCTATCGAGCGGGCGGAAACGGGACAGGACAAGAAAATGAGACAGGTCACGATAACCAAAGAAGACGACGTGTCCGTGTTGAGAACCAGAAGTAGGAGAAGAGCGGGATGAAGAGACGGGTGATAGGAAGAAGAAGGGGAGGGAATATAAGGAGAAAGCAAAAGATAGAAAAGGAAGACGGAAAATGAGGTCACATGGGAAGTGATGAAAAAAAAAAGGGACGTGATGGTTCGGTCGTGGTGGTCGAGCGAGAGAGATATTGACAGACACCGCCGTTCGAGATGGATCGTGAACTGGACCGTCGAAGGAGGGAAGCCGAGAACAGAAAGCCGAGACTGAGCGTCGAGAGACGAGAAACAGGGGATAAAAAGGTACGACCTAGGGGAGAGGGCGAGACGATAGAGAGAGAGACAGGCAAAAGCGCCCCAGGGCAACGACTCACCCAACGGGGCCTGTTTGAAGTGGCCAACAAGGTAGACGGAGTGGAGTATATACCGCACTCGAAGGGTGTTAATACTCCCCGTACGACCTTACTATATACGTACGGAAGAGTTATGGTGGAGTTGACTAAGGCGAGACGAAAGGAAGACGAGGGAAAACAAAAGAAGAGAAGATCGAAAAAAAAAACAAGATGAAAAAGATGGTGGATGCGCACTTAGGGTTCCATAGCGGCCAAATGACGTTGCCGGTGCTAGAACAAACTCGTCCAAGAGGCAGGTACGAGGGAGACGGCGTTGTTGACGACACGAAGCCAAAGGGTCGCCGTATATGTTCTCCCATTGTCTCCCTCTTTACTATGTACGGAGCAATTCTAATCGAGCTATCTGTCTGCTTGTTTGTGCCTTCCCTCTCTGTTATTTTTATTGCGCGCTCGAGAACAAAATTCTGCGACGGCGGAAGGGAACAGAAGGAGAAACGGGGGGGGGGGGGGGGGGGGGTGCGCGGGTTAGTAGCCTGTGTGGGCTGGCCGACGGTGGAAAGCAGAAAGTGCGTGGGAGTGCACGGGAAACGAAGTGGGGGCGGAAATAGCACGGGGCCCCACGGCCAAAGAGGTGGGCAAAAGGCAAAACGGGCAAGAGCAATGCGCGCCGCTACAGAATGGGCACATGGGAGTGCCGTACGCTCTTTCTTCTTTCGGGTGGCCTCTTTCTTTTTTTGCAATACACGATCTCGACAAAAAGGGAAGGAACACGGTACGGTAGATGAAAGAACAGTAAACAACAATAACCTCCTGTTCGGTAAAAAGAGGGAAGAGGGAGAGAAAAAAGGGCCGGACGGGAAAACGACGTGCGCGCGACGCCGGTACGGCGTGCATCCGATGATGATAACGTCTTAGCAAAAAGAGGGAGGGAGAAATAAAATTTGCGGATGGCGCAACGTTGCTAACATCTGATTGGTCTGCTTGCTTGCGTATGTACATACGAGTACTCGGCGCTGGGCCACCGCAAAAGACGGGTGTCGCGTTACGAAGTATGGCGTGCGGCGGAAGGCACGTCCCAGTGAACGGAGAAGGGGCCTGGCCCAGGCTTCCCCCGCCCAGGGTTCGAGTGCGCGAGTACGAGGACAGGTACGACCATGAGCAACTTTTTACACGGTCGATAGGCAAGTCAATTTTGCGCATGAAAGTACTTCGGACTTCGTACTTTGTACGAGAAGGCAGGAACACGCAGGGACAGGCGAGTACCGGTACTGGGCAGCTGGGAAGGACGTTGTCATCCGTGGAGCATGACCGGGCGAGCAAGAGCGATTTCGCGTGGTCGTTTGTATATGTACATTTTTGTATTACCCACCGTGGGTCAACGGGCAAGTGCGAAACGTGGGTGGGGGGGAAGGAGCGAAAGATAAGTCCCACGCACGGGACAGGACGTTCCTGCCCTGTTCTGTCCTCCCAATCTTCTGCTCCTCCTGAGAAAAAGGTTCTGTCGTAGCCTCTTTGGCTTGTGATCGCGCTCTTTCCGTCTCTCAGGGAAGCCAGTCGCAAAAAAAAAAAAAGAACACTAGAAATCGGACTGGAACGGAAAATGCGGAGATTCGGCGCTTCGTCGTTTTCTTTGATTTCCTCCTAGGCGGTTCTTCCCAGCCGCCGTTCCGTAGCGGCCCCCTTTGGCCGCTCCGTAGCGTTGTTCGCTAACCCGCTCCCCCCTTTTTTTGTGTCTTCCTTTTTTTCGCGTGGTTTTCTTTCTGTTGTCTTGTGGTCCGCAAAAAAAAAAAATACGGGGTAGCGCCGGCCGAATCTTTTGATCACCATTTTTTTTTGCCCCCTTCCCTCCGGCCTTTTTTTCCACTACGCCAGCTGGCAAGGCCCCGGCCGCGTTTTAGTACGGCGGGAACGGCAGCAAGCGGTTTGGCAGCTCTGTGAGTGTGTGTGCGGGTTGTTGTGGTGTGGCGGGTGGGTTTTTGGATAATTGAGATGAATCAACAGAAAAAACACCACACACAACCCGCGTGGCTGCGTTCCTTGGGGCGGACGGAACGTGCCTTGGATGGCGTGAAACCCTCGTTTCCTTGCAAGCACAAGGCCCGCGTAGTCAGTCAGTCACGGCGTACAAGAAAAAAAAACAAAAGCCAGTAGACCCCTGACTCTGTCAATCAATGGCGATCCTGCTGGCATTTCGCGAGGGTGTCACAACAGCAAAGAAAAACGGCCCAGTCCTTGCAGGCGAAGAAACAAAGTACTTTCTGTACGCCCGCAATGTACGGAGGTACGGGCGTACCGTCAGAACGACCCCCACTCCCATTTGATAACAGGTGTAACAGGACAATAAACGCGTTCCACGGGCGGCGCAAGATTTGCCACCACAAACCCCAAAACCCCCAAGATAAGGAGGGAGGGGCATGAATGTGGCAGAGAAGGGTGGATTCTCGCACGGGACGAAAAAACCATTTGACACTTTACAGGTCGTTCTGGGTTAATCAGCGCACTGGAGGCTTGCGGACGAGGCGTATGAAGTATCACGGAGCAATACATCTAGGATGTGTTCAAGACGGTGAGAACCATGTCTTGTTTTGAACCCTGCCTCTCTTGTCCCATTTTCTCAATTTCCTGTTGGTGTCGGGCCCCTGGGCTCGGGAAACAACGCCCGCTTTTTCGTGTAGTCAACGTCCAGCCCAGTATCCTCTGCCGTGTGGGTACAATAGAATGCTCTCAGGTAGAAAGTGGGTTTGTGGTTGTACGAAAGCAATAAATACACTTTCTGGTAGAAGCTTCGCGGCCCTCTTGGCCCGCCGGCCTTGTAAGACAGGCAGACAGATAGCAAGCACGCCAACGACCGGGACAGAAAGGCGGAAGATAAGAGGGAAAGGGCAAGGGAGGGGGGGGCGTGGCCTCGGTCCTGGATGTTCAGTGGTCTCTTTTTGTGTTTGGGCAGTGCGGCGTCTCGCCCAGGGCAGACCCGCACGAGGAGAAGGGTTGCAAAAAGGGGAAGGGGGGGAATAAAAGATAAAAAAGCGCACCCACGGCACGGCAAGAAAAACAGTGTCTGTGCCAATGTGCTGCCTTTGTGTGCTGTCTATCACGGGAGTATTTCGTGCAAGTAAAGTACTCTTACTATTATAATGATGGTGTAGTAATACTTTGCGAGATACGACTGGGGAGTACACGTATCACGCCCGTATAAGTCCCGTAGTTTGGGTACCTCGTTGAGTTGACGCTGGGCGGGAAGAACGCGACGAAAAAAACCACCAACCGAATAAAAAGCAATCACGGGCGCTAGCACGAACACCCGGACACGATGGCATCAGCCGGGCGACGGGGCCGTCGCCATGCTGTGCGGTTCTTACGTACTCGTACTCACTCGCACATGGTTGCAGTCTGTAGGCTCACCACGGTCATCCTTTTGGGAGTCTGCCTCCATAACGCCTCACATTTGTGGACGGCTATATCATGATTCATCTGTTCGTTGCCTTTCCGTTTCTCGTCTTTTTTTACGCCGATACTGTGCACATGAAATACACAATCGAAGACGACTCCCAACAGCCAAGGCACACAATGGAAGGGACAAGCCGCCCGGCACTGGCTGGGCCCCGCTGGGCCCTCGTTCACGCGCCCCGTCTCTTCGGTTCGGCTGCAACGTTCTGATAACACGCCGGTTCGCCCGCTGTTTGTACTTTGTACGTCGTATGTATGGCGAGCACGGTCTTTGCGTGTTGTACCCGTACAACGTATGCCGTACACCGCCGTACATAGACAGGCTGTCCGTACATAGTACGAGTGTGTATGGACAAGTCCATGATATAGGCCCTTTGTAGCACGGACAGTCCGAAACTACAAAGGGGAGGAAGACTGAAAATCAAAGAGCCACAAAAAAAAGATGCAATTCGGAGCAGCCATGTCGTCCTCGGCGCTCGCCACACCGCTCCCGGGCGACGAACCGACGGTGGAAACGACTGGCGTAGAGAGAGAGCGCCTCGTCATCACCGGGAACACGGCCAGACGGGATTGACCTGTTCTTTTCCCTCTTTTTTTTGCCAGCCAGGAAGGTGCCCAAACCGTACCCAAGCCGTGACTGAGGAAGGCAAACAAAACAAGCGCTGTCCGTACACATCTCGATGACGCAAAGTACGTATGCCGAGATATTATTATTTGAACGGAAGAAACTGTTTGGGAGACACTCCGTTGTTGTACTCGAGGGAAACTCCTCAGGGAGGCAAGAAAAGTGACTGATCGGAAAAGGACGCTGGCAGAAGATGATGCGTCGCTGCGGTGCTTTTTTTCCATGGACGGGCGAGCAAGATTCTGTTCAAGCACATTTTTCAGGCACGTTCACCCACGATTATCGATCGCCAATTTCAGTGCCTTGTTCTCGTTGATATCTTCGTCTTCGTCTTGTCTTTATCTCTCTTTCCACTCGAAAAAAAATGTTACGATGCACAACTGCGTTTCCGTACAGAGTCTTACAGAGTATGCAACATTATCTCTCATTCTTTTTTTGTTCTTGCTCATTTCGTCATAATCGTCATAATTTTGCATCCGGAACGTTCCGGCCGTGGCTCGGCCTTTTTTATTTTCTTTTTCCTTCCCCCTCCAGGTCGCATCCTTTTTTCTGCCCATACGCCTTTCTCCGATAACAGCACGTAGATGCCATCCCGGCTGGTGATTGGCTTATTTCATTTTACGAAACAGTGGCAAGGAAAAAGGAAAACAAGAAAGGGGGGAGGGGAGGGGGCGTGTGTTGTGTTCTACGAACAGGGTTTCGTTCTGGAAGCGGGCAAGGGGCAGCACTACAACAATGTCCCGAACGCGATCAACCAAGCTTTCTGTCCACAGAAGCAGGGGGGGACAAACACTGTCTAGGAGAAAACGGTCGACACTATTTTCCTCTTGCACATAGTACGCATCGTGCCGATATCATGTGGACGAAGTGTCATTTGAGAGAGCCGGTGAGGCAAAAGCCAGCAGTCTCCTTGTGACAAAACAAACATCTTCATGTAGTTGTACAGATACGGAGAGACGAGGAACGCACAAGTTCCAGACAATGTCGTGATCACCATTTATCAAAATACGCCCTTTCTTCTCACGTCCCGCAACGACCAGGGGGGCATGCTCCTTTTTTGTCGCCGGCAAGGCCTCCCTTACTTTACCCGAGATTTGCAAACACGTTTTTATTGGGAGAGAAAAAAGGAGGGCATTGATGTAGGGCTTTTGCACTTGAGATATCCCACGCCCTCAAAAAAAAGGAAACACAATCGACGCAACGGAGTATGTGAACCCGATTCGGGCGTTGCGTCTGCTGAAAACGGCATTTGAGGCCCATCACCTGCAGGCTTCCCCCCCGTCCCTTTGTGTTTGTCCGAAAGCCTTGCGCCCTGTCTCCCATTTATCTCTTTTTTCTTTTCTTTTTTTTCTTTTCTCCTTCGATTCAAGGCGGTGTAGGACGTACGGAGGTTTTCGTTATCAAGATCACCCCTGGCTGCACAAAGAGACTCTCAGCTAGTGGAACCATTTCCCGTATGCTTACACGTTACTCGTGGGCATCGCTCGCGTTGCGTTGCGTGTTTCGTCACGATACGACAAAATGCGAAATGGGCACTTGTCCCTTTTCCCCTTCGCACGCCATCCCCTATCTGCACGGCCCATTCACGTTTTTTTTACACGCACAACGCACTGATAGGGGCGGCTATTGTCAGCATTGCGTCAGCAGACAAGGACAGGCCCAAAAAGGGCTGAGCCGGATCGCCGACGCAGCGTACTCAAATAGGATTGATGCAAAGGAACACAGGAGGGAAGAGGAGGAGAAGGAGGAAGAGCCCCATGTCCCAAACGAGCCACAACGCGATAAGCAACGCCAATGGCTCGTTCCAGCGTAATCCTCCGGAACCGCCAAGGCGAGCAGGACCGCGCGCAGTCATGTGAAAGCATATCACTCTTGTTCACGGTATTATACGCAAAAAAACGCGGTGTTGAGTTTCTGAACAGCAATTAAGGCAGCCCTCACTTTCTCCATAGTGATAAGCAGACTTGGGCGAACCAACGGGAAAGGGGCTTTGGTGACTAGCGGCAGCAACGTACGACGACCGTATTGCCCGTCCTCACACAGATCGCTTCATATCTTCATATTTTCATAAGAGTCAAAAAGGAAAGTACGCAGACGATTGCGGGCAGACAAAAACCGCATAAAATACGGAAAGAGGAAAGAGGAAAGGTGCGCGCCTGCCCGCCGTCACACATTCACGTAGTTCGTGGCTGGCCAGTTTCTCGATTTAGCGTCCTATCTCTTTCCTTGTGCGGACGTCGTCTTGCCTCTTTTGGGCCAATGCTGTGTGTCCTGGCTGTTGCTTCCGGGCGTTCCTGCCTTTCACCCTACGCCGTAGATTGGATTGCACCAAGCAGCCCCGTCTGGTCAAGTGACATGACCCAGCCTTGAAAGCCCGCCGATTGGCTCAGAGGGGCAGGTTTCGTGTTCCATAGGAGAGAGCAAAGTGGTGTTTTTCGAACGCCTTCCACAGGCGCTTCTGCTATTGGGGCTTTCGGCGGCTAACCAGAGGGCAAGACTCGTTGTAGACTAGCTCCTGGTTTCCTCAGCCTTGGAACGAAGCCCCCGCAGTAATACTTCCTAAGTCGCGAGCTTCTTTTTTCTCGAAAGACGAGCTGTTCAGTGAAAACACAATTCACAGTCTTTCTTCGTCTGCTTGCGATCCCATCAAGGCACAGACATATACACACGCACAACAATGGGCTTTGGTGACGGCGTCAACGCGCTGCTGGAGACCTACGCCAAGTGCCTGGCGCTGCTCAGCGTCTTCGGCGCGGCCCCGACCCCGGCGGCCTCCGGAGCTGCAGCCGGAGCTTCACCGGCCGCCGCTGCCGCGTCTCAGACCTCCGTTCTTAGCCGGTCGCTGCAGGCGGACCGGGCCAAAGTGCAGCAGGTCTATTTGACGCGTCTGAGCGAGACGGGCAGCCGGCTCGAAAAAGGCGACGGTAACTACTGCTTTCATCTCATGTGAATTGAGCAAGAAAAACGCAAAAAGGACAAGACACCGTGCTGACTCGTTGTAGAACGGTCGCGGTCCGCCCTCCGCCGCATCGTCCGGCGGCTCACGGACGCGCTGGTGCGCCTCGTGAGCTTCAGCAGCGAGCGCCGCAGCAACAACAGCAACGGCAGCAACGGCTCTGGTGAAGACCGGCCGTTGCTCAACTACGAGGCCCTGCGTGCGCTGTCGAATGCGTCGCGGAACGATGCCATCGAGGCCATTGATGCGCTGTCGGTGCGGTTGAACAGCCGCAGCAGCCGATCCGGCCAGTCAAGCCGGTCGAGTCTAGCCGGCCGGGCCGGTAGCCACCATGACGCCGCCCGACATTCGGCATCCTCTTCTACGTCGCTTGTGCCGCGCGAGGGTCGTCGCCACCAGAACGGCCATCGTCACCGCCGTCCAACTGGCTTCAGCGACAGCAGCAAAGAAAGAACAAATAAAAAGACTGATGCAACCAAGGCCGGAACAACCGGC
Organism: Fragosphaeria purpurea; assembly: GCA_002778095.1. Classification (NCBI taxonomy): domain Eukaryota; kingdom Fungi; phylum Ascomycota; class Sordariomycetes; order Ophiostomatales; family Ophiostomataceae; genus Fragosphaeria; species Fragosphaeria purpurea. The sequence continues at coordinate 824,419 of PCDL01000022.1, read as the reverse complement.
AGCAAAGACAGCGGCACCACCCGTCCTCGCCCACTAACCCAAAGGCTCCCTCCCACCCCGTCGCGTCATGCAGAGCGAGCCGCTGTGCAAAAAGATAAACGTGCGCCCGACGGATCCAGACGGCTCGCAAACAATAACAACAACAACAATCACAAGAGTGCGAGCGGACGATCCAGCAGCAACAAACACGACCAACACGCCTTTGCGTCGTCTCGGCCGCCGGCCGTCCTACACTCCCAGAAACGCGTGTCTCTTGCGTCGTCTTCCTCTGCTAGCACCAAGCTCGGCGAGATCCCGGAAAGAAAACTGCGCAAACGGACGGACGTCCTGGATTACTGGGACGAGAGAGGAGACCTCCAAGGCTACAACGTGCGGCCTCTATACCCCCTGAGGCCGCACCAGATGCCAGAGGGCCAAAAGAGCAAAAAGGGGTTTTTGGGCATGTTCCGAGGGCGCAGTTGAATAAAGGAAAAAAAAATGCGGGAGCTGAGTCTGTCGATGACGGGAACTGGACAACGAAACGAAGAATGTCACGATAATGTATGAATAATGAAGAAACACGAAGCAAAATAGGGCGTTTTAAAAGGGGAAATTGGTTATTGATTTTGGTTTCGCACTCTTGGAGCGTCGGCGAGACCCACAAAAAAAGAGTCAAGCCCTGTATTACACCAAAATAAGAAGGAGCGGGATTTTGAAAATGAAAATACCATCGAGAAAAATGGCCCCACAAATTATGAATGCCCCTCTCTTTTCTTGGTAGAGTTTCTAATTTTCTGTTCAACGTCACCCACAACGCCAAACCACGACAGCCAAAGACCACCACTGAAACAGCACAAGGCAGTGGTTGGGAGCTAATTGTCACCGAAAAAAACCCATTATTGACCGACGATGGACTCTTTGCGCTAGAAGGTGACAGACTGCAACACTGAAGAATCCTTGACCGCTCGCCTTTTACTGCCTCCTCCTCCTCTTCCTCCTCCTCTTCCTCCCCCCCCTCCCCCCTTCTCTTCTCTGCTCGAAATGGCCACCTCGGCCGTCAACGCCCTCAATTCGCTGCTGCGGGGCACCAGTATCGACGACCATGACGAGGCACTCAAGCTGGCCAATGCGGCCATTCAGGCGGCAAAAGCCGGCGGCGGAAGCAGCGGCGGCGTCGACACGCTGACGGCCCAGCACACCAAGGTCGTCGCCCTCCTGAAACTCGACCGCTTCGACGACGCGCTGCGGACCGTGGCCGCCGCCGGCGATGCGCTCGCCGCCCGCTGCGTGCTCGAGCGCGCGTACGCGCTCTACAAGACGGGCGACCTCGACGCCGCGGCGGCGTTGTACGACGAAGACAGCAACGCCAAACACACGGGCGACGCCTCAACAAGGACGACGACTGCCGCTGCCGCCCACCGCCTCCGCGCCTTGCAGCACGTCGCCGCCCAGGTCGCCTACCGCGCCGAGAACTTTGACCGCGCCGCCGCGCTGTACGCGGACCTTGCCCCGGACGCCGCCCGGGCCGGCGCCGCGCCGGGCGAAGACACCGACGTGCGCATCAATGCCCTCGCCACGGCCGCGCAGCGGGGCTGGCTGGGAGGCGGCAGCGCCGCGACGGCGGCCGCGGACGCGGCCCTGGACGCCGGCGGGCGGCGGAGCGATCTGGAGGCCTTTGAGACGGCGTACAACGCCGGCTGCGTGGTGCTGGCCCGCGGCGACGTCGCGCGCGCCGTCGTGCTGCTGCAACGCGCGCAGCAGCTGTGCGAGGGGGTGGACGAGCTGAGCGACGAGGACAAGCGCGCCGAGCTGCTGCCGATCGTGCTGCAGCAGGCGTACGCGCTGGCGCGCCTGGGCCGGCACGACGAGGCGGCCGCGCTGCAGCGCCCGCTGGCGGACGCGGCCGAGGGCGCCGAAGGCGGCGCCGCCGCGCGGGTCGTCGCCGCGACCAACGCCGTTGCGTTCTCTGTGCACGCCGCGCGCCGCGACGACAAGACCCCAGACAGCAGCAACAACCCCTATGTGTTGCAGCGGCAGATCGAGGCCCTGCCGGCGCCGCCGGCCGGCAGCGACCGCCTGTTCGCCCACCAGGCGCGCATCCTGCGCCGCAACCAGTACGCCGTCGATCTGCAGTGCTACAAGTTCAAGGGCGTGCGCAACCGGACGACCAAGCAGCTCAAGCAGCAGCAGCAGGCGGCGGCGGCGCCAGGGAACGATGACAATGACAACGACAACAACGACGACGACACGACGGCCCACGCGGTCCTCCCGGCGGTCGTCGACCTCGGCGTTGCCCACGCGGCCGCCACGGCCGAGCTGCAGACCGGCAAGGAGGCGCTGCGGCGCATCCTGCCGCAGCTCGCGCACCGGCCCGACGACGTCGGCCTGCTGCTGACCGCCGTGCAGCTGCTCGTACAGGCCAAGAAGGACCACAACGGCAGGAGCGGGAGCGGTGGCGAGGAGGCCGCCCTGGCGCTTCTCGATGCCTTTTTCCAGCGCACGACGGCGGCGGGCGACGTGCGCTTCGCACCCGGTCTGGTGGCGCTGGCCGTGGCGCTGCTCAAGCGGCAGGGCCGCCACCAAGCTGCGCGTGCCGAAGTCGCACGTGCCGTCGCCCATTGGCAGAACAAGGGAAGTCACAAGAGCGACAACGAAAGCCAAACAAACGCCGCGGCTCCGGCGTCGCTCCTGCGCGCGGCCGGCATCGAGCTGCTGCAGTCACCGCACGTCGCCGACCAGGCGGCGGCCGCGGCGGCCTTTGAGGAGCTGCACGCCGCCAACCCGAGCGACCGCATTGCCGCGGCCGGCCTGGTGGCGTCCCTGGCGGCCGCCACGGCAGCGGCCGACAGCGGCGCCGACGCCCAGGCTGCACAGGTCGTCGCGCGGCAACGTGACCTGGCGGCGTCGCTGACGCCGGTCGACCAGCTCGTCAAGGGCATCGATGTGGCGAGTTTGCTGGCGGGCGGTGTGGCAACTCTGGCGCCGCCCTCGTCGTCATCTTCGGGGGCAACGAGCAAGAAACGGGGCGCACCCGCTGCGGGTGCTTCCGCTTCCGCCGCAGCAGCAGCCGCGGAAGGACAGCCTTCGACGAAGAAAGCCAAGACGGCGGCTGCCGGCGGCAAACCGCCGTCTAAGGACTCCGCAGCCGTGCCCAAGCTGTCGCGGCAGGCACGGCGGCTGCAGGCCAAGGCGGCAAACACCGCGGCCGGCGGTGGTGGCGGTAGCGCCACCGCCTCCACCTTTGACCCGAACAAGAAACCCGACCCGGAGCGGTGGCTGCCGCTGCGGGACCGCAGCTCGTACCGGCCGCCCAAGGGCAAGAAGGGAGCCCGGCGGCGCAACGAGGCCGCGAACATGCAAGGCGGCGTGGTCAAGGAGGAAGAGACGCTGGCGCTGGCGGGCGGTGCCGGGTCGGTCAAAGTGGAGAAGGCGCTGCCGGGCGCGGGCGGCGGCGGAGCGGCCAAGAAGCGCAAAAAGGGCAAGAAATGATGGGAGCTTGTTCTTCGGCTGGGTGACGAGTATGTGTTACTCTGGTCGTGCTGCGTACATTTTTGTAAAAAACAAATAAACAAACAAACAATACAAAGAAAAATGATGCACTTTTGTAGTTTTGTATTTGTTTCTCTAAAATGCGATGATCTACCAACAGCAGCAGACTCCACGATCTTGCTGAAATAGTGACAACACAAAAAAAAATATTTTCCAAGCGTTCGTTTTATTTTAATTTTCCAGATAAACAACAACGATAAAACGAAACTCCATAAGAGCTTTATTTCTAACCAAAATGAAAAAAGGCAACCGGTATATATATCAACGCCAAGCATGAATCGAGGAAAACCAAAAGCACATATACAAAGGCTTAGGGAGGACAAAAAGAAAACGACCTGTACATTTAATCCAAAAATGTAAACAGATTCGTGTGCAGCACGTTCATGGCGCGGGTCGCTTCTTGCGCGTCAATCACGCAGGAGATGTTGATCTCGCTGGCGCCTGAAAAAAAGGAGTTAGAAAAAGGACGTAAGTCTTGTACAACGAAAGGACGACGAAATGAAGGAACCCACCTTGGGAAATCATCTCGATGTTGATGTTGTGCTCGCCCAGCGTCGAGAACATCTTGCCGGCCACGCCGATCATGTTCTTCATGTCCGCGCCCACCAGACTCAGGATCGCCATGCCGTGCAGCAGGCTCACGTCGCCGAGCGCGCCCAGCTCCCGCCGCGCCCGCTCCAGGTGGCTGTCGGCGGCGCCGAGCTCCGCCGCCGGCGGCACGTTGGGCGCGTGGATCGCCATGGACACGTGCACCTCGCTCGTGGCGATCAGGTCCACGGAGATCTGGTGCTCGTCCAGCACCGAGAACACGCGCGCCACGAAGCCGTGCGCCAGCGACCGCTTGTTCGAGTGGATGTTGAGCACCGAGATGCGGTCCTTGATGGTCACGGCCGTCGGCCGCCGGGGGGTCGTGCGGTCGGCGGCGACGTTTGTTGTGGTTGTTGTGGGCCCTGTCGCGGTGCCGTTGCCGACCGCCGTGGTGACGGCAGCCACCGCGGCGGCCGGCAGGTTGGCCGTGAAGCTGCCGCGGGCCGACCGCTGCAGCTGCTGGCCGGGGGCGCGCACGGGGTCCGGCAGCACAATGGTGCCGTTGCCGCGCGGGTTTTTGACGTTCTTGATGCGCACGGGGATCGGCGGCGTCGCCTTGACGACCTGGTCCATGGTCAGGTGGTGGATCACCTCGGAGCCGTAAAAGGTCAGCTCGGCGGCCTCGGACGGCGTGATGGACGGGATCAGCCGCGCCGTCGGCACCTTGCTGGGGTCCGCCGTGAAGATGCCGTCGACCTCCTTCCACACCTGCAGCTCCTGGGCGGGCAGGGCCACGGCCACGAGCGCGGCGCACAGGTCCGTGTACCCGCGGCCGACGTCGCCGTCGACGAGGCTGCCGGGGACATTGCCGAAAAAGCCGGTGACGACGGGGACGCGGTCGCCGCACGCGGCGAGCTTGCGGCGGAAGGCGGCGGCGGCGGCCTTGTAAAAGGCGGCGTCGAGGCGGTCGTACTGAGAGCCGCCCATGCTGCCGGCGTGCAGGGCGTCGGAGAGGTCGACGTACTCGGCGTCGACGTGGCTGGCGCGCAGCACGTAGGCCATGAAGCGGCAGCTCAGCTTCTCGCCGAAGCTGACGACGCGGTCCTTGGCCCGGGCGTTGACCTCGAGGTTGAAGCGGCGGATGGCGGCGACGTACTCGGCGAGCTCGCGGCACTCGGCCTCGAGCTCCTCGCGCAAGGCGGCGCGCAGGGCCGGGTCGGCAACGCTGGCGTCGGCGGCAAAGACGTGCTCGTTGCAGATGTCCTGGATGAGCTGCTGGGCGGCGGCGACGAGGGCGGCCTGGGCTGGTTCGTCACTGGCGGCGGCGGCCGGGCCGAGCAGCTGCAAGCGGCGGACGACCTCGAGCAGGCGGCTGGTGGTGCCGGCGACCTTTTTGCCGGCGCTGCGGGCGGAGCAGACGACGACGACACGGCTACCGGAGGAAAGATACCGGCTGAAGGGAGGGAAAAGGAAAGGGAAGGGAAGGGTGTATGTTAGCGAGACACCCTTATGGCACAACGATGTCTGGGGATGGTGATGGTGCGCTGGGTCTTCCGGCCATGCCCGGGTGTCCGATGTGACTCACCGAACGATGTCTTCGGCAATCTGCATTCCGTGTCAGCCTCGCGTTCTTTCTGTCTCGACAGCAGTACCCGTACTGTTCCTGTGGGAGCACAAACCTTGTTAGGAAACTTGCCGACGCTCGTGCCGCCAAACTTTTGCACGATCCAGCCGCCGCCCTCGGCATTCCGTAGCAGTGGTTTTGTCATGGTATGTGAGGTGTGTGAACGGGTGTGGGGGGGGGAGAGGGAGAGGAAAAAAAGAAAGAAATGGAGAAGAATGAGGTTGACGGGAAAAAAAGAAAAAAATAAGGGAAAAAAAGAAAAGAAACCCGACGATATCGGACCTACACCCGGCCACGGAACCGAGCAAAAGCGCCGTGATGCCTGTACCACGTAGAAAAGAATATTGCTGCAAAAATAACCGGACAATCCCCGTCCTTCACGGGCGCTGTCATGAGCAAAAAAACATGAAAAAAATAAGAGGCCGAGAAACGTCGTGATGCGGAAACACTAGTGTTGGACGGGAAAAAGACGAAAAAACTCTTTTATACTATAAATGAGCTTCAAAGGTGACTCTTTTGGGGTGGCCCACAAAAAAAAAGTAGTGGGGTAATCATAAGTAAAGGTTGAACTCAAAGGCGTCCACGCCGTTCGCCCCTTAATATCGTTAGTTTTGCTCTTGTGTAGACAAGCAAAATAGGCGGGAAAAGCTGTCCGTCCACAATGTACGAGGGAGACGGCACGTCAGACAAAGAAGAGCCCGTTTTTGATTTGAGAAAAAAAAAGTAAGACGAAAATAAGCCAAGCTGCCGTTGGACGATTGGGGGACAGCCTCGTCAATTGGCGTGAGCTTATTTTACGCTTTTTGGAGAGTTGCCACTGAAGAAGGCTTTCTTGAAGATCCAATTGAAGAGAAAAAAAAGAAAAGAAACTTCTGATCTACAAGTTTTCTCATAAGCTGTTCTTTCCTTGAATCCGGCCGACTTTTTCTTTACCGTCGTCTACGTGTTTTGGACGTTTACATGGAAAAGGGAAAACGACCTCCATGACGTGCCTGGACGATGGCGAATCGGATCTGAAGACGCTGCTGTCGTTGTGCTTGACGAGTGATGGCTGCTTTTGCCATAGGGACAAACGATGGTCGATGCGAACCGGCCAATGGTGTACGTCGGGCATGGGATGGCCGATCTGTTCTGCCCCGTGAAATAGAAATGTGTGTAGACGAGGTTAAAAGTCACGGAATAGCAGACGCATCACGAACAACAGTGAGAACCTGCCATGAAACAAATGCAAGCAGGGCCAAGAAGACGTGAGAAACATAAAGACGCCGTTTTGATATCAGTAGAAAAAACAACACCCCCACGCGGTAAGACGACCCTTGATATCCGTCCCATTCGCATCCGTTGCCCTCAGAACGACGTTGAAATAGAAGAACTATAAAGAAACAACATGGAAAACATGACAAGGAAAGCACGAAAAACGGACGGTGAAGAAAAAACCAAACAAAAGACACGCAGGCGAAATTGGCCGCGTAGCCGTGATGTACAGACACATGTCGACCAGCAAACCTCCAGGAGGAAACCGGGTCCCCATTGCGAAAGTCGACTTTCCCCCTTACGCGAGGCCTGGCTTGGTTGAGCCTTGCGCCTCAAATGTATTTGCGAAGCTGTTTGACGAGAGCGATTAGCACAAACGGTTCTTCAAGGGTGGTAGTGTTTTGAGCTGTGTTGGGGGGGGGGGGGAGGAAAGCGAAAGGAAGACGATAGATGTGAAAAAAGAGGGAGGTAAGAGCATTGAAAAAAAAGCAAAAAAGAAAGCAACTCACATCCAAGGTCAGCGTCTCGGAGCTGTTGACCTCCTGGTCCCGGTACACGCCCACGAGGCTCTCGCTGTCCTGGAACAGGCCCGGCTTGAGGCTGATGACGATGAACTGCATGCCCGGCCCCGCGTGCTCGCGGATGTACTTTTTGATCTTTTCGACGTTGGTGTTGTCGAGCGCCGCGTCCACCTCGTCGAGCACGAAAAACGGCGACGGCTGGTAGCTGTGGATGGCAAACAGCAGCGCCAGCGCCGCCATCGTCTTCTCGCCGCCCGACAGGTGCTCCATGTCGCGGAACCGCTTGAGCGGCGGCATGGCGTGGTACTTGACGCCGCTGAGGTACGGCGGCTCGTCGCCCTCGGCCTCGATGTCGAGGTACGCCTGCCCGCCGAGCGGGTACGCCTCCGTCCGCGTCAGCTCCTTGTACACCTCGGTGATCTGCTCCTGGATGTGCGCAAACGCCTTGCGGAACACCTCGGTGCGCTGGCTCTTGACGTCCTCGAACTCGCTGCGGATGCGGTGCGCCACGCGCTTGCTCTCCTCAAAGTCCTTGTCGACCTCGCGCAGCTTGCCCTCGACCGACTCGAGCCGCTCAATCGCGCGCATGTTGGGGTTGAGCTTTTCCAGCTCCGCCGTCAGCTCCGCGATCTTGGTCTCCAGCCGCTCCTCAATGTGTTCTTCGTCTTGGCCCTGGAGACGAGGATGTTAGTATGGCAGGTAACATTGTCGTGGGGCAGAAAAAAAATAAAATAAAAAAGCATAAAAAAACCCACATCTTTCAGATCGGCCTGCAGCCGGTCAAAGTCGACCTCGATGCCGTAGTCGTTCATGGCCACCTCCATAGCGCCGTCGTCGCCGTCGTCAATGTCCATGGCGTCCGGGTCCTGGTTCAGCAGCTGGTCCTCGTTGGGCAGGTTGTCCAGCGAGCCCTCCTCGAGCGGGATCTGGATCTGCTCCATCTTGCACCGCCGCAGCAGCGCAAATTTGGCCGCGCTGTTCTTCTGCACCTCCGTCTCGAGCGCGTTGATCTCCTTGAGCCGCGCCTCGATCTCCCGGTGCCACCGCTGCACCTCGGCCTTGGCCGCCGCCACGGCGTCGGCCGTCTCGCTGGTCTCCGCCTGCATGTCGGCCAGCTGCTGCCGCAGCGCGTCCACCTCGGCCTGCGCCTGCGCCACGATCTCGCCGATGCGCGCCTTCTCGGCCTCGTGCTCCGCGAGGTCCTTGGCCAGCAGCGCCGCGCGGCGCGTCATCTGCTCCACGCGCGCCTTGGTGCTCGCGTGGCGCGACGTCTCCCAGCTCATTGTCGACTTGAGCCGCTGCAGCTGCACCTCGAACTCGCTGCGCTTCTCCGCCGCCTGCTGCTCGAGGCTGCCCTGCTGCGCCTCGTACTCGCGGACGTCCTGGAAGCCGTGCCGCTGGCAAAACGCCGCAAACACTTGGTCCTCCACCTGGCTGATCGCCTGCTCCGTCTGCGCCGCCGCCCGCTGCGTCTGCGCCAGCTTCGCGGCCTCCGCCGCGTGCTTCTGCTCCCGCTCGCGCAGCTGCGCCTTCTCCTCGGCAACCTCCTTCTGCTTCCCCGCGAGGTTTTTCTCAAAGGCCTGCAGCTCGGCGCGCGCGGCCCGCAGCCGCTGCTCGAGGTGGACCAGCTCGTCGCTGAGCACCTTTTCGTGGTGCAGCAGGTGGCTCGGCTTCGGCAGCTTCTCGAGGTCGGCCCGCTTCTTCTCGTACAGCCGCTCCAGGTTCTGCACGTCCTCCTCGGCGAAGCGCTTGCCGCGGTTGCCCTTCTGGTCCGGCATGCGCCCGCCCGTCATGGTGCCGGAGCGGTTGATGAGGAAGCCCTCGAGCGTGACCGCCTTGACGGGCAGCCGCTTCTGGTACACGATGCTCTTGGCCACGTCCATCGAGTCGCAGATCACGGAGCCGCCGCAGGCAAAGGCCATGCCGCGCTCCAGGGCCGCGTCGAAATCGATCGTGTCGATGGTGAGGCGCGCCCCCTGCACGCCCTTGATCGCCGTGTTGGGCGTGCTGACCTTGACGTTGTCGAGCGGGATGAACGTCATGGGCGCGTGCCGCTGCTCCTTGAGGTACTGGATGCACTCGGACGCCGTCTTTTCCGTGTCGACCACGACCGAGTCGAAGTCGTGGCCGAGCGCCGTCACCACGGCGCCGTCGTACTTTTTCTGCTTCGGCTTGCACAGCTCGCCCACGCGGCCGTGCACGCCCGGGTAGACGCGCCGCATCTGCGAGACCACCTCCTTCATGCGCGTTTCTTTGCGGCTCTGCACCATGCCCGACCGCGCCGTTTCCAGCCGCGTGGCAATGTCTTGCATCTGCTCCTCGAGCTCGGTCACCGTGTTGTTCACGCGCACGCGTTCCGACTTGGCCTGGTTGTACGCCTTCTTCGCCGCGTCCACCTTCTGCCCGAGCTCGCGGACGTCTTCGTGGCTCGCGCCGTGGCGCTCTTTGACCGTCTCGAGTTCCGCCTCGAGTTTGGCCACCTTGGCGTGCCGGCTGTCCACGTTGCCCTTGATGGTGTTGACCGTGACCTCGTCGCTCTTGAGCTGCCGCCGGACGTTGTCGCGCTCGGCCAACTCCGCGGCGCACTTGGCCCGCACCTGCGACCGCAGCGCGTTGTACTCGCGGCGGTCGGCGTCGCTCAGGTCTTTCCCCTGCTTTTGCAGCGTCTCCTTCCACTGCTTCTCGAACTGCTGCCGCGCCTTTTCGACCACGGCAATCTCCTTTTCGGCCTTTTTGACCCGCGCCACCTGCGTGTCGCGCTCTTCCGTCGCTGCGGCGATCTTTTGCTTCAGGAGCGCAATGTCGTTGGACAGCTGCTCGACCTTTTCCGAGACCGGAATGAGCTTGTTCTCCTCTTCCTCAATGTCCCGCTCCTTGTGCCGGATGCGCCGCTCGACCCGCGACGCCTCCTTGTTCGCGGCCGCTTGCTCCGCCCGCGCCTTCTCGAGCTCCTTTTCGGCGGCGTGCAGGTTGCGCCGGAAATCGGCGAGGTTTTCCTGGTGGTCTTGGATCTGGTTGCTGGAGTCGTCCATGATCCGCTGGTAGTGGTAGATCTTCCAGAGCATCTGGTCGACGATGGCGTCGTCACGCTCGTTCAATTTGCGCTGGAAGCTCTCGGCTTCGGCCTTTTGCTCCTGGTACTGCTTGATCTCGGCGTTGATGGCGCGCCGCCGCGTCAGATGGAAGTTTTGGTTTTCGATCGCCTGCTCGGCCTGGGTTTTGAGGCGCTCGTACTCGGGCTTGTAGTCGAGGCTGCCCGAAATCTGCTCGATGAGACGGGTCAGGTCCTGCGACGACTGGGACGCGATGGCCTCGACGTCGCCCTGGAACACCAGGAAATTCCGCGCCTTGATGAGAATGTTTTCGTTTTCGAGGGCGTTGTTGTACTCCTGGGCCGTAACAACGCGGTTGTTGATGCGGTACTCGCTGGATCCTTGGCTCGTGATGGTGCGCTTCCAGCGGTGCGTGTCGCCGGCGTCGTCTTCGTACACGGCCATAACCCACGCGTTTTTCGGGTCTTTGCGTCCGGCTCGCCGCGATGAGCCGGTGGCCGCATCGGCACCGTCAACACCGTCGTCAGCAGCGTCGTCGCCGTCGCCAGCGTCATCGTTGTTGTTGTCGTCGTCGTTGCCGCCGTTCTGGTAGCCGTTCGTGTGGCCATTTGTTTCTGGTTGTAGAGGGGCGTCTTCGCTGGGCTTTGATGTTTCCATAACGCGGCCCCGGTACACGAGGTCTTTCAGATGGCTCGACCGTAGGTGAGAAGATTTGATGCCCAGGACAAACGAGATGGCGTCCATACTGTGTAACGAAGGAAGAACGGGTCAGCCCGCGGAATCGATTCACACGCAGGGACAATGAAGGCTGCGGGTGACAGATGCCACAAAAGGTCACAACGAAGACGACGTACGAATTGGACTTGCCTGAGCCATTGGGCCCGACAATGGATGTGAAGTAAGAGTCGCCGAAAAGAAGCACATGGTGACCTTTGTAGGACTTGAAATCTGCAGATTGGCTGTCAGTCTTCTGGCGGGATGGCCTGCGCAAGCAACGTTGAGGACAGGCGCGTGACCCAAACGTTTTGCAAAGAGCACACAGTCTCGCCAGAACGTACTAAACAACTCTAGACGATTGAGTTTCCCCATTTTTGGCAGCAATGCACGGCGGCCGCGGCGACCGCTCGTCGTGATAAATTCCTGGACGACAAAAAAGTCGCGATACCTTCTCTACGCGGCGCGGCGCGCGACGAAAGCGGGGGGGAGGGACGAGATCGAAAGATGAATAGAGAAAACAGAAGCGCGCTAGGAAAGCAACATCGTTCTAGAAACAAGGGAGGAAAATCGCGGTACTCGTGGATGTACGCGGTGGTAGCGGGGACGGCGAGATATGGGAGGCGGAGGAAATCGAGGCGCGCCGAAGAAGATCGTTGGAGCCCGGCACCTTCTGGTCGTGCGATTTACGCGACTGCGTAGCGCAAAGCGCGGGGGAAGAAGGGAGCGACGACTGACGCGCAAAATGGTCACGTGCTAATATATCAGCCACGCAAGCCACAACGTGTCGATTTTACTGTATTAACTGTATACATATATCACTTATTCCATAAGGTGTCATAGAACGTACCATTATATCCGACAGTGCGGAGTAATAGAGCGGTAGATTATAACGCGGCATGTAATCTCAAAATATAGCCTTTGTGAGAACTGCAATGGCGAGAAAGACATGTAAGTTTTTGTAACTCGGTATCTATAAAATAAGAATACGGCGTATATGCATAGAACATCAATTGAGTGGAAAAAGGTGGGTGGACGATACGTATATATACACACCAATATGGGGCGCACTGTCTAGAAAAGCGGGTTGGACCAATGGCAAGGCTGGCCTTGGACACGCTTTGTCTCTGGTGGAGCTGGACCAGCTGGAGCTGCCTGCGGCCTAGCTAGCGATGACGCTACGCTGTAAATCATGTATGGGGGAAGGAGCGGTTCCCGCCCTGTTGCTGCTCCCTCGTGCCAAAAGTATACGCGATCACAAGCAAACGTCTGGTCCGCCTCAACGTCTCTCGACCGACACGAACACCCACGAGAACCAACAACCACCACAACCACCACAACCGCCCGAACGGGTGTCACCTGGACCCCCAAAAAACCCGGTGGATATACTTTTGTACATTTCCAAACGCATTACACAGAATTAAAAAAAGGGAGCAGCAAATCGACTCTAGTTGAACGCGCTGGTCGGCCTCGAGTCAGAAAACCCCCTTTCTTCGGGCTGCCCAACGACAGACGGACGGCCTTGCATCATCGTCGGAGAATACGCTTGCCACTGTTTCTTTGTTGCAGGAAGTTTGTCTCGTCTTCTCTCTTTGTGTTGCCGGACCCATCTCTCATAACCGATAAAAAGGCAATAAAGGTAAGCGGATCTCGTTAGCTTTGTGGTCCGGTATATGGGAGAGGCTGTCTGGCGCCCCGTCCTGCATGAGCACATACGTTGTTCACCCGGCAGTATAGGCCGTGCTGTCTTTTTATTTATTTGTCTTTTTATACGTCGTCTCTTGTTTCCCCTCTTTTTTTATTTACTTTCCTTTGCATGTGGCGTCCCTCTCGTCATTCTCCTTCGCAAGACATCTACGGCTAGGGAAGTGGACCTTCCGTTCTGCTTTCTATTAGCATGGCTGACGTTTTGGTTCTTCGCGGCGCAGAAGCCTTGCGGACGGTGTCCTTCCACAACAACGACCGCAAGCGGTTTCGACGGCGCACCCTTTCCGAGATGGCCGACCCGGGCCTCGCCGCCCTTGCCGGCGGCACGTCCCTTCCGGTCGCCCCCCCGACCAACAAATTCGACGATACGCTGACCGACAGCGAGGTGGCCCTCACGCCCGAAGACGCAAGCAGCGGTGTCGGCAGCAGCGGTAGTGATAATGGTGGTGGTAATGGCGGTGCCGGTGGTGGTGCCGGCCAGCAGGAACACCAAGATGCAGGAGGGGCCGTCGCCGACACGCCTACACTGGACCCGACAGCGACGACGACGACGACGACGACAAAAGCGTCGGGGGCCGGCAGCGATACGCCTACCACCACCGCCAGCAAGAGCCCGCGGTACGACTTGTCGCGGCACGCGTCGTTTTCCGGCAGCAGCTCGTACCAGGAGGACTGGGACATCCCGCCGCTCGACCGGCTGACGGTGCTCGACCTGCTCGACAACTTTGCGCTGCCGCAGCAGCTCGAGAAGCTCTCCAAGGGCATCTCGGCGCAGACGCGCAAGCTGCGCAACAAGTCGCGCGACGCGCTCAAGTCGCGCAGCCGGGGCGCGCGCGTGCGCATGGTCGAGGAGTGGCGGCACCGCGTGCCCTCGGCCGAGGAGCAGCTCGACCGCTACCGCGCGCGCATGCGCGCGAGCGTCGAGACGCTCGGCCGCCAGTGGAACGACACCAAGGTCATCACGATGCGCGAAAAGGTCGCCTTCATCTTCGGCGTGCTCAACATCTTTGTGAGCGGCTACCTGATCGGCGGCTACCCGCAGTACATGCACCTGTGGTACACGGCGCAGATTCTGTACTTCATGCCCATCCGCTTCTACACCTACCACCGCCGCGGGTACCACTACTTTCTGGCGGACCTCTGCTACTTTGTCAACCTGCTGCTCGTGCTCAGTCTCTGGGTGTTCCCGCACTCGCGGCGCCTCTTCGTCGCCACGTACTGCCTCGCCTTTGGCAACAACGCCGTCGCCATTGTCATGTGGCGCAACTCGCTCGTCTTCCACAGCTTCGACAAGGTCACCTCGCTCTTCATCCACGTCATGCCGTGCGCCACGCTGCACTGCCTCGTGCACCTGGTCGACCCGGCGCTGCAGCAACAGCGGTTCCCCGCCGTGTACGCCATCCAGCACCGCGCCGCGGGCTCGTCGTACGACAACGTCGCGTCCATGCTCGCGTGGTCGAGCATCCCCTACGCGGTGTGGCAGCTGACGTACTACTTTTTCATCACCGTCAGGCGGCGCGAAAAGATTGCGGCCGGCCGGCCGACGTCGTTTACGTGGCTGCGGCGGTCGTACAGCAAGACGTGGATCGGGCGGCTCGTGTTGGCCCTGCCCGACGTGCTCCAGGAGCCCGCGTTCATGCTGATCCAGTACAGCTACGCCGTGCTGACGATGCTGCCGTGCCCGATCTGGTTCCGGTACCGGTGGGCCGGGTCGGCGTTTCTGATGTTTGTGTTCACGTGGAGCATCTACAACGGCGCGACGTACTACATTGACGTGTTTGGCACGCGGTTCCAAAAGGAGCTGGAGGCCATGAAGCAGGAGGTGGCCAAGTGGCACTCGGCGGAGTCATTGGCTGGCAGCAGCGGCGGCGGCGGCGGCGGCGGTGGCGGCGGCGACAACGTGAGCACGGGTGGGGACGGCAACGGAAACGGCGATGACTTGGCTGCTGATGCGAACCCGCACGATCTCGTGGAGAGCGCGCCGCCGGAGCTGGAAACGTCGTCGGAGGTGGGCGAGCACGAGAAGAAGAACGGCAGCGGCAGCAGCAGCAGAGGTAGGCACGGTGGCGTGGACGGGGCTAGCCCAAGCGTGGTTCCGCTCCTGGACGAGGCGCTGGAGGAGGCTGCGTTGCACAGCGACAACGGCGACGGCGAAGACGATGACGACGACAACGACGTTGACGACGACAACAGCAGTTCCAGCAGCATCATCAGCGGCAAGGGCGGTGGCGACGACACGTCTAAGCGCGGCCCCGTGGCCGATCCCGGCGCCGCATCGGCGGCTGCGGCCATGGCGACGGCCACGATGACGGGCACCGATTGGGACATGGGCGCCAAAGACGTGGCGCGGCGGCGGCTGTGAGGGGGAAAACGGAAGTTGACGATGTCACCTGCACCAGCTGCTTGACGTTTGACTTTCGGCTCTTTTACTTTGCAGCCCGCTCCTCTTCCGCGTGCGATCTTTGGCTTAGATTCCGTTGTGCCCGTTTCTAATTTAGGACCGTGGGGACGCGACATGCACGACGCCAGGAGTTTTGTTTCCCTTTTTTTTGGAGGAAACGACGTATATTCTCGTGGTTGTACCGGTTTGACAGAAGGATGGTCCCCCTTGTCCTTGTTTTTCTATGGTCCGGCCTGTTTTGTATACTCGTTGTTTTGTTTTTGTTGCTTTCTTCTTGGACACCCACGCCGTCTTTTGATACCCCCAGCAAACAATGGACGCCTTCCCCAATCCACCCACTCACCGCACATATATTAATTTTCAAAAGGTGTAGCGGAGGAGAGACGGAGGAACGGCCAGCCTCGTGTGTTTTTGTTTATGCAGTTTGGCATGCTTGTTTTTTTTGTGGAGAGAGTCGCTTTGGTGAGAATGTAACCTTTTGACGTTTTGTGTCTGACACCTTGTGATGGTTGCCCTCTACCATGGATGAGCGTGGCGCCCAGCTGGTTGTTTGGCGATGCGTCTCATTTATACAGAACGGGCATGCCACCGCGTCCCGACTTGCAGTCTCGAAATACACTCCACTTTACGCCCGCAGTTTGAGAGTCAAGAGGCCGCTTTGAACTTTGTTTGATGCAATTGAGAGACGAAAACCCGTGACCCGTAAAAAAGCAAGAAAAAAGAAAAAAGAAATAAATAACCCGCTCCGAATTTTTGAAAAACCCACGCAGAGAAAACAAACAAGCAAAATGCAAATGTCCCGCTTTTCTTCATGAATGATAACTGTATAGTGTGTGGCTTGTTGGTTCAAGCAGCCGACGAAAAAAAACAAGAAAACCCCAGGCAAAGCGAAAACAAAAACAACCATGAAACGATGTGAACCCGCGCCGCCTACCCCAGAAGTGTCCTTCATAACCGAAAACCCATTTGTAGCCACGATGTTGATGTGTGGTGAATGGCAAATAAAGGAGAAAAGACCCCCTTCCTCGAGAACAAAAAAAACAAAACGCTGGTTCGTAGACGGTTGTTTCGCTTCGCTTTTTCGATTTCCATCGTCGCTAGTCTTGTTCATGGCGCACATTGCGTGCTGGTCGTCCGATAAGCCCCCGTCCCCCCATATAGTATGACCCGGTACAATATACAACATGCAAAAACAAGAAATACTTTGCGGGAATGATACGGTTGTGTGGATGCTGCAAAGAAACAGAAGATGAGACGGCCGCGCGTGTCGTTGGTTGTGCGTCCCGAGATTTGAATTCTGCTGCCGCGGGAACATTGCCGCCGCGCCCGCCGCCTCACCGGATCACCCCCCAGTCGGCCAGCCGGCCGCTGCCGCCGCCAGCGCCGCCACCACCACCACTGCCGCCACCGCCACCGCCGCCGTCGCTGTCGTCGCGCGCGCCGCCCGCCTTCCGGCCAAACACGTTCCAAAACCGCAGCGTCTCGTCGCCGGCGCCCGTCACGACGACCCGGCCGTCGGGGCTCATGGCCAGGTACAGCACGCGGTACGTGTGCCCGGTCAGGCTGACCACTTGCGTCATGGACGGGTACTTCCACACGACGATCTGGTTCTGCGAGTAGCCGTGCGTCGACACGAGCTCGTTGGAGTTTTTCGACCACGCCAGGTTGCACACCTGGCTGCCCGTGTCGATCTCGTTGGTGACGGTGCCCCGCAGCGTGTCGTGGAAGACGATGCGGCGGTCGGCTGTGCCGCCGCCCGAGGCCAGCAGACCCCGCTGGTGGGGGGACCAGGCCAGCGCCTTGACGGCGGCCGTGTGGTCGGAGAACTTCCAGAGCGGCGTGTCCGACAACTTGTCCCAGACCAGCAGCTTGTTGTCGTTGCCGCCGCTGGCGAGCTGCCCGTCCTCGCAGTTCCATTTGAGGCCGCAGACTTCCTGCTTGTGGCCGACGAGCTTGCGCAGCCACTGGTCCGGGGCGCGCACGTCGCGGTGGTAGATGAGGCGGTCGCGCGAGCCGGACGTCAGGATGTGCGTGTTCCAGGCCAGCGAGCTGACGCGCATGGTGTGGCCCGTCATGGTGCGCAGGCGGCGGGCCTTTTCGGCGTCCCAGATCTGCACGAGCCCCTTGCCCGTGCCGATGGCCAGGTGGGTGCCTTTTTGGATCCACGACACGCTCGTGACGGTGTCGTCGTCGCCGAGGGTGCACAGCTTGTTGACGCGGCTCGTCTGCGCGTTCCACAGGTACACGCTCGAGCCCAGCCCGACGCCCAGCACATTGGCGCTGCCCCAGTCGACCAGGTTGAGGTAGAAGTCGTCGGCGAGCTCCGGAGCGTCCAAGACCTTATAGGGGACCTTGCTCACGGCCCGCGGCTGGCGCCGGGGGCTGAGCAGAATCTGCTGGCTGCCGAAGCGCACGGGCGACAGGCTGTAGATTTCGGCGCGGGTGTCCAGGTTCGGGCCGTGGCGGCTCTGCGGAGTCCGCGACGGTGTCGGGTGCCCACCCGCGGCGCCCCCGGCGGTGTGGCCGTACTGCCGCGGCGACATGTAGGAGAAGAGGTTCTTGTGCGGGGTGGAGGGCGTCATGGAGGACGGCCCGCCGGACGACGCGGACGCGGGATTGGTGGCGCGTGGCGGAGTGTGGGAGCGGGTGCCGTCGATGACGTTGGTGACGCGGGAGGCGCTCGGCAGCGTGTGGTCGGGTGACAGAGAGGGCGGCGTGACCTGCGGTATGGAGTTCTCGAACAACTCGGCACGAAGCAGCGTGGAGAACGTGCGGTTGGCCTCCTCGGCTGCGAAAAGAGTTAGTACATGGACCAGTATTTGCAGGCGGCATGCGGCCAGTGCGAACAACACCAACGTAACCAAAAAAAAACCAAACAACACGCACTCCTTTGAAAATGAAGGTCGCCGTGGGGGGTCCGCTTCTTTTGCTTTGATGGTGTGGCTGGTGAGCCGTCTTCGTGCAGCAGACTGAAGCTGGCCTGCAAGTCTTGGCCCGACCTTGTTGGTATGAACCTGTAGGCGAAAAAAAAGAAAAAAAAAACTCCATTAGAACAACATGGCAAAGGTACAACACAGCAGGGTCTGATACGGGTTCAGAACGCACCGATCGCCGTTGATTCGTTGCCGTTTCCGATGCGGGCTCGCCCCCGGTGTGCCCTCTCGCTGTGCGGGCGGTGGCACGTGGTAGCTCTGGCGGCTCAGTTCCCGCCGCAGGGCGTGGTCGACGGCCTCTGTGTCTAGGCTTGCGGTGCCACCGCTGCCGCCGGCGCCGTTGCTGTTCCGGCCGACCGCCTCGAATCGGCTGATGCTACTGCTGCTACTGCTCCGTGCACCGGCTCGTGGCAGGCGTGCTGCTGTTGTTGTTGCTGTTGCTGCTGCTGCTGCTGCTGTGGATGGCGCTGCCGCCGTTGCTATGCCGTTGTCGCTGTAGCCGTCCGGCGTGTTGCTGTTTCGCCGGACCTCGCGCAGGTGACTCCGCACGTGTGTTGACGAGGACGATGGTGGTGGTGGCAGCGATGCAGATGATGATGATGATGACGACGGTGGCGGAGTGAGAGCTATCCGCGCGGACGCGGCGATGCTGGCAGACGGCGGTTGCTTGGACGAGGAAGAGGCGGATGCGGCGGCGGCGGGCACAGAGGATGGTAGTGATGGTGGAGGGAGTGACTGTCCTGCTGCTGCTGCTGCTGCTGTGGACGATTCGGCGGTCGGTCCGGCGCCGGTTTTATCGGCGTCGGGAGCCATGGCGTGCAAAGAGAGGTGCGGAAGACGATGAAGAAGAAGCGTAAACCAAGACACCGTCGAACAGTCGCTGGACGAGATGACGGTCGGCGGCAGACAGGGCGCTCGTCAGTGAAGAGACGCACGACGTGTCCGCTTTGTTTCTCGGATCTCGTCGTGATGTGTTCGTTCTCTCTCTCGCGGTCCCGTCTGCGGCGGGGGCGCGACCAATCGTTAAGAGGCGTGAAAGGCAGCAGTAAAACCTTCGCGATGCGTCTACTGCATGTCTCGTTGAGATGCTTGTGAATGAAGGTTCCTAGGTGGGCGGGCAAAAAGAGGTCGTGGAAACGGTTCGACAAAAAAAAGGAGAGCTGTCGTGATTCCAGAGGAGAGGGCAAAAAAAACAAAAAAACAAATCGATCCCCGAATTAGATTATGTTGGTATAGGTAGTACGCCGAACTAGGTGGATCATAGGTACGGAAAACAAAGGTGTATGGTCGTCGATTGTTTTTGTTGTTTGTCGTCGTCGGCGGCGGCGTGGTCGTGGTCGTGGTCGTGGTCGGACAAATTAGGTGTGTCGTGGTCGGACGGCGGGATCGATGGGAAAATTGGTGTAGAATCAACTTGGGGAGGGGGGAAGGCAGGAAGGAAGGAGCGACAAAGAGAAAGAGAGAGGAGAGGAGTGGGAGGGAAGCGCTGCAACTAGATTGGCAGTGGGCCGGGTGGCCGCTGGGCGGACAGCGTGCTGTGGATGTTATTACTACTGTACAACCAAAAGGGAGCACGGGCCACACGTGCCCAAGTCAAGACTAGCGCGTCAGAAGGGGGAAAGGGGGGCAAGAGGGCGTGTGTGACTCTGAACAACAACAACAAACAATAACAAGACAGAAGCCTATTGAGCTAGGCGGTCCGGACAGCGGACAATAGCGCCTATAGTGAGTGAAGCCCCCACTAAAGGGTTTCCCGTCGCTACGGCGCAAAAGCGGTTTGTCCTCCCTGGAAGACGCGCATGCCAGCGAGACGATGCGAAACACAACGGCACCCACTTTGCGAGAAATAAAGACTGGCTGCGTGTGGCCCTGTTCCCTTACTTTGACTGGTGTTTGTTATTGTTGCGGTCTCATCGTATCTTCGTGTTTTTATTTCGTGGTCAAGTACATGAAGTATATACAAGTGGCTACAGATTGTTCACAGTGACAACGGGCAGCAAGCCCAGCTATTCGAGCCTGGCCGTGTTGACTGTCATCGCATTTGGCATCGTCTGGTTATCGGGGCGTTCATGACAAAAGGGGAACACAGTCGGGGCTGCTGCTGGACAGACTGCCGAACCGCACACAGTGTCTAGTTGTACAACTACGAGCAGAGCAGGAGGGCAAAAAGGCGTGTGTGCAGTGGAGTTACCAGAACGCTTGCCGTCCCGTTCCAATGGTGTTTGGGTTCTTGTACTTCGTACGCACGCTGTACCGTAGCTGGGGACGGATCGCTGTCTCCCTTCTCTGCGCCCGCCGTGGTTGTGTGCACGGCGTTTGCCGCGCCAGGCAGGACGAGCAACGAAACGTGGGTTTCTTGTATGCTGTCTGCGTGTCCCGTTGCCATTCAGCACAATGATCTCTCCCACCCCAAACCCGCGGCTCGCCTTTCTCTCTGGGCCCTGTTCGATTCCGTCCCTTGTCAACAGAAAAACGCGTGTTCGTGCGCGATGGTCCAAAAGACAAGGGAGACGACAGCAAAGCAGTTGGTAAACAAACAAACGAACGAACGAACGAATGAACCAAAGCAGGGATCGCCGTAGGTAAAAAAAAAAAAAAAAAAAAAAAAAAAAAAGGCGTGGCCGCCAAATGGGGTCACGAAAAAAGGAAAGAAAAAGCATAAGCCGTTTTTTCATTTTCAAAGCTCTCCCGGTTCCCAATTCGACTGGCGCAGCACGCTGCCGATTGGCTGCCCGCGGCTCTTGCTGGGGACCAGGACAGCCCCTTGCTTTTCGGGCTGCGGTGTTCGTGTGGGCTATTGCTGGACTTTCTCCATAAAGCTGTCGCTGTCTTGGGGCCAGCCACAACGCGCGTGTGGCGGCCGCGTGGTTGGGCCTCCGTTTTTTTGGGTGTTGGTGTTGTTGTTGTTGTCACCTGGCTCGCCCACTGAGCAATATGATTGGCCAGCGACGCGACAACAGAAAGCACTTTACGCGTTTTTTTTGTTTTGATTTTCCTGGCGCCCCCCTTGCTTTTCCCACTCGTCGCGTTTTCGTCGGTGGCTTTGTCCTGCACAAAGGTACCTTTTTTGTAATTTGTTTAGTCTTTTTTTGTTTTTGCGTCTGTCAATAGAACACATAACGCGTACGAATAGAAATGTTGTACAGCACAAGCCGCAAAATCGATTGCTCGCTATTTATTTTGTGGTCGCAATTACTGCCTATTCTGGTATACCCGCACCCAAAAAGGGACTACATAGTACCTTGTGCAATGAGAGACCCCTGTCGCTCTGTTGATACATCATGCTCTCTTTTTTTTTGTGTTGAGTGATTTGCAGAAAAATGAGTTATCCCGTGCCTGTGTCCGTTTTATCCTTGTTTTCCTCCTTTATAAAAACTCCCCTCCAAAAATGGCTTCTCTCTCTCTCACCCTCTCCCTTTCCATATGCCGATGGATGGGGTTGATGAAAACGTGCGTGGGCTGCTTTTTATGAGAGCTACCCCCGTCTCTATGCAGTCAACGAAAGAACCGAACAGCGCAAAAAAAAAAAAAAAATAACAATGAACGACGATCATGAAAGGAGCGTCATGCGTTTCGAAATCTCGAGAAGAACCCCGATAACAAATGGTTGCGGGTGCGTACACCGTCTTTAGACATGGACCGCTTGGAGCGCGGTCGTTGTGAGCCGGCTGTCGCCGTGGTCAACGTGGTCACTGTGGCCACCGTGAGCACCGTGGTCGGCGTCCGCTGGTGTGGCTGCCGCACTGGGCGTCCTTGGCCTCGGCGTCGCTGGCGGGTCCGGCGTGAAAAATGGCGCCTCCTCTCCCACGCTGGCCGGAAGGCTCGTGCTATTTCTAGTCGCATCCGTTGTGTGGCCTGCCTCGTCTGCGTCCTCACGTCCGCTGCCAGCAGTGCCGCGTTCAGTATCGGCTTGCTCGTGTTCGTGTTCGTGCTCACCGCCGCCGCCGCCGCCGCCGCCCGTCTCCGGCTCATGCTGCTCGTCTTCCCCGCCGCTGGCCTCACCCACCCCCGACAAGTACTTTATCCGCTTTCTCTCCTTCTCCGCCGCGGCCGCCGCGGCCGCCTCGTCCGCCGCCAGCGACGACGAGAGCGGCGTGTGCCGGCCCTCCGAGTTGCTCACACCAGCCTCGCTCTCGTCGTCGTCGTTGGACCGCAACGAAACCTTGCCGCCCGCGCTCGACCGGCTGGTCGCCCGCACCGACGAGTACTTTCTGTGCAGTTCGCGGAAGCTGCGCGCCGTCGCCGTGCTCGCACTAGCCGTCGACCCATGCCGCTCGTGGTCGCGCTGGTGCTGGAAGATCGCTGCCCGGTAGTCGCTGTTGAAGCCCAGCGCGCCCGCGTCACCGTAGCCGGCGGCGGTCGTGTTGTCGCCGCCGCCGCCGCTGCTGCCGCTGCCGCCACTCGTAGAGGGCACCAGCAAGTTGGTCTCATCGTGGCTTGTGGTCGAGGCCAATTGCTGCGGCAACTGCTGTTGCTGCTGCTGCTGCTGCTGCTTCCGTTGGCGTAAGCGTCCCTCGGGCGGAATAATGGCTTGCAGGTCGGCACCAAAGTTGACAACCGACGCCTTCTTGCCGTGCACTACGAATGAGCCGGTTCCACGCTCGAGGATGCTAGGCGGCTGTTCGCCGTTTGCATCGTCCGGCGCAGCAGCCGACGAGCCGTCCTTTGTTCGCCTGCCGCGGTGGGAGAGATGACCGGCCCCTTCCCGCAGCGTCCGCTGGAAGGTGCGGCGGATCTTGTTCTTGTCGTGTTGTTGCGGCGTCTGGGGTGCGTCCTGCAGCGACAGCTGCTGGTTCTGTTGCAGCTGGTTCGCGTCGCCCGCAAGTCCACTCTCCTCAAAACCGGCAAACTTTGCACCACTGGTCGCATGCGGCAGCGCCGACTCCAACAGGCCTGTCGTCTGGAGCAGCTGCCGCTCGTCGGCGTCTACGTCGTGGGAATCGGCGCGACCGCGGGGACCACGTGCCTCCTGGGCCGCCTCGTCCATCAACGCTGTCGCGCCCGACGCTGCGGCGTGCTGGTGCTGGTGCTGTTGTTGGTGTTGGTGTTGGTGTTGCAGGGCCTTTTCTTGCGCAGACGCAGGCGTTCTGACGGCCCGCGGCGGGGTCGCCGTGATCGAGCGCCCGCCCGAAGACACGACACTGGACACGGACGCCTTCCGCAGGTTTGCGTCATCGATGCCCGATGACGTGGCGTCGGACGGATTCTGCGGTTTGTTCTCAAAGAACGCCGCCGCCGTCGCCGTTGTGGGAGGCGTCTGGAAGATGTCCGACAGTGGCGAATCTGCAGGGACTTGCGGCTGCGTCACAGCGCTGCCAGAGCTAATGCTACCGCTGGCCAGCGAACTGCGGTGCGTGCCCGACCGGGGACTGCGCGGCAGCACGACCGTGCTTGCGGCACTGGCTTTCGACTGCTCCCGGTGCAAACTCGACGGCTGTTGCAGCTGCAACGGCGGCTGCGATTGCCTGTCGACCGACGAGGACGACCGGCCACCCACGGTGACGCCTGCAGCAGCCGACGCAGCCGCGATCATGCCGGCAAACGCCGCCCCGCTTTCCAAGGCGTGCTCGGGGCCCAGACAGAGCAGCCGCTCCTCTTCGAGATCCATCTCGAGGATGTCGCGGTGGCATTTCAAGCGCCAAATCTCCATGCGCGTCCTCTTGAGCTGTGCATCCATGCGTGCGGCCGACAGGAGCATCTGTTCCCGCGTCTTCGGTTGGATCGGCGCCATAATCTGCAAGTGCCGCGAGTTGCGGAGCTGGACTTCGAGCTTCTTCTCTTCGATCTCCAGCTTTTCGTTGGCATCGGCCACTTTCTGGTACATAATGTCGCGGCGGGCCGCCAAAATGTCCTGCGCCATCTTCTGGTCGATGCGGCTTCGCGTGATTGTCACCTCGCCGCTCGGCGTCTGCACCGACTGGTTCTCTTCCGAGCTCATATGCCGCACCGCACGCCGATCCTGGCCATCGTAGATGCCTCCCACGACGCCGCGCATGCGCACGCCCGACGAACGGAATGCAGCCGCGTAGTTGAGCTTAGCCAGCCAGTCGTTCATCTCCTCCTCGTTGTCCGCTAACAGCACTTCCTCGTGGCCCCCGTGACGGACGTACGTGAAGGCGTGTTTGTGCTTCTTGTACGAGGAATCAAGCAACGCAATGGCCCCGTCCGTGGACATGAGCGCATCCGGCTTAAACTCCTCCAAAGGCGGTTTGAAAATAATCGGGATGCCCTCTTGGCCATGCCGGATATGCGTTTCGTACTGGTGCATCAAGCTCTTGACCCAAGGCGTGTTGCGGAAAAAGTACAGCTGGGCCCCCGTCAGAATGGCACCCCACTCCTGCCACGGAGACCGTGTCTTCTTTTTCTTCGCATCTTTGCGCCACAGCAGGCCAACTTTGGTGATCTTGATGTCCACGATACCGGGGTGAGCCTCTTGCGGGTTGGTGGCCGTCCTTTCAGACATAAAGGCGTCAGGCCGTGACCGCGCTGAGACGATCTGCAAAACGCCCGTGCGGAAGAACGTTTGCTGCAGTTCCTTCATATTAAGCGACTTTGCGCTACCTAGGTAGCTATACGGGTCCTCTAGTTGCATGATGTCCTTGAGGTTGGGCCGCAGCACATCAAGCTTGTCGTCGATGATGAGCGTGTAAGGGTCAATCGGCTCTTTGGTTGACCGTTTGGCTAGGTCGGGGCTACCGTTGGGGAAAATCGACTTGCGCTTCGCTTTGTGGGCGATGATGCGCTCGCCGTTGATGTCCAAGTCGTCCTCGACGTGGATAAAGGGGGTGTATGCGATGTTGTCGTAAAACACTTCGAGGATCTCATCAAAGATGCCCTCACCACGTGTGTTCTTCTGGTAGTCCTGCTTCTGCATCTTGTGCTTGTTGTTCTTGTTGAAGACGTCGGTATGCAAAATGAGCAGCGAAAACGCAATAAAGTATGCCTGGTCGGGCGACGAGAAGATGCCTGGATTGCACTCGTGGTAACGATTCGCAAAAGCTTGCAGAAAGCGGTCAATCTGCTGCGTCTCGCGCGGTAATTCTGCTTCCATGAGCAGCTTGCGTATGGCCATGTCCATGGGGTCACCAAAGAACTTGAAACTGCGCATGTAACTGCGCAGCACGGCCTGCGAGAACGGATCGGTCGACTTGGATAGGGCGCTGGCGATGACGCTGCGGCTGACGACTTCTTCCAAGCGAGCCAAGTACTTTGCCGGGGTGTCATCGTCCCGACGTTCGGGGAGAATGATTGCATCCCGTGGCAGTTGGAGGGAGTTGTTTTTGGACGTGATGGAGCGGGGGGTGGCAGGCGTCAGGGTGTTGTGGCGGCTGTTTGTCGGATCCGACTCCTGCCGCAGGCGACTCAAGCCCAGCAGATCACTGAAGCTCTTCCGGCCGGTGGCGGAGGCGGAGCTTCCCAGTGTAGGCAGTGTAAGGTGGTCGTCTGCCGACTCTCGGCCGAGGGAGCTCAGCGTCGACGACCGGCCCCGGTTAAAAGCAGCCGTGGCCGATGCAGCGCCGGGAATCGACCGTGTCGGAGAGGAATGGCCCGAATTCCGGGAGCTAGGCCGGAAAAAGGCCGTTGCGGGGGAAGGGTTGCCCTTGTGAAACAGGGCCAGAGCAGGAGACGGTCCCGGCCCAGACGAAGAGAGGATGCTAGCCCTGCTTTGCGACACAGGGCGAGACCGTGTTGGTGTCTCTTGCTCGTCGGCGCCGTCGTTGCCGCCGCGGGTCGACGATCGTGGTGACAATACACCGGCTCCACTGGAATGGCTATCCGGAGGCGTCGTGATCCGCAATGTGGTGTCGGTCGCAGGGGCTGGGTTTTCCGGCGCAATCGGCTGCGTCTTTTGCGGCAGGTGTGAGATAGGGAAAAGAGAAGGTGGATTTGAGTTCTTACGGCGGCGTGAGAGGCGAAAGAAAGTGGTGGTGGTATGGACGGTATGTGTGGTGGTCGTCGTGCTGCCGTACACGCGGTCGCCGGAGCTGCCGTCGGACCGAGACGACTCTGAAAGCCGGGTAACAGGGAGCGCTAGCGTGGTATTTGCATCGTCGCCGTAGCTAGGCGGCGGCGGCGGCGGCGGCGGCGGGTGGCCGTTGTCGTGTTGGTGGATGGTGGATTCGTCAAACGCCACCACAGGCATCTTTCCGTTCGCTTTGGAGTGCGCCGCCAGCGATTTTCGTCTGTCCCTCTTCGACCAACTCCCAAAAGCACCGCTGGTGCGACCCGCAGCAGGTTCCTCCTCAATGACGCGGCGCGGGATGTCACTCGATTTCCGCACGAGGCCGCCAAGTTTGGCACGCGATTGCTTTTTTTGAGGACCGTTGCGAAGTTCAAAGGTTGGCGCCGTCATGATGATTTCGGGAGCTAGTACGCGAAACACAATCCGACGCGTTAGCAAAGCAAACAAAAACAACCAAAAAATACAAAAACACGAAACGAAAAAATACAAACAAGCACGCAAACAGAAGAACAACGAGAGTGTCACAACATACGATGAGGGACCGGAGGGATGTCTTCGGCTTCCGCTTGCGCCAGAGCGTGCTGCCGGGCACGCGTGGATAGCTGCGAGTCGGAGGCATTGCGGAAGCGAAGCAAAGAGAAGCGACGGTGCTTTGACGTCTCTTCTTGAATGGGCGGAGATTCGGGCGTCCGCTGGAAGCGGCTGTCGGGGGACGCGACGCCACGGGTTGCATTCCCATCTGAACCCCCATCGGAGGGAGGTGTGGCTGGCAGCACCGCAGGAATGGCCGAGGCTGCAATCGTGTTGGTGTCAGAAGGAGGGAAATCCTGCTTTCGGGCCACCTCTCCTACAGCTGATGTTCCGCTGGATGCCGTTGTGTCGTTGTTCAAATGGCCGTTGCTGGTCGTCGCGGCTGGAACCGGGGTGGTTGCCTCGGACGCTGATTCGGATGGCTGTGCAACGGCCGTTTCGGACTGAGTTGACACCGGCGGTGGCCGCGGCTGTTCTTCGTCTTGTTCGTCGGGCTGCTGGTGCCGCAATGAAAGCTGTGGAAGTTGAGGCGCTTTGGCAGCAGACAGCGGATGGAAAAAGGACGTGTGCCGGCGCATGTCAGACTCGCTGGCCATGACGCCGCGTCGGCGAAGGAACGGCATGCTCGGAGCGACGGCGATCGAAGCGAAACGGCGCGGCAGCAGATACGCCGTCTACCATGTCTCTCTCTCTTTATAAGAAGAAATGGACGGGATGGGCGTTTGTCGTGGTCATGACGAGCTGATGATGATGGGGCAAGGAGGAGAATCGAGTCAATGGGCGAGGGAGAGCGAGCAATACGAGAAGAGGGCGAAGGAGAGCAGCGAGTTGGCGGAACGGAACTGCAACTCAGCCGTACGAGCAGTGTGACGGGCAATCTGATCGGGGCGACAAGAAAAGGAGAAGAAACCCGGTTTCAGCTGCCAAGGAAGAGTAGATACTCGGTCGATGGAGGGGACAGACAAAAGAAAAAGAAAAAAGGAGGAAAAAGGAGACGAAAAAAAGGCGGATGTTTCGGATGCCGACAGACGCAAAACGATAGGTTTGTGACTCCAACAATAGAAAAGAGAAAAAAAAAAGAAACACAGCAAACCGATAAACGAATTGAAAGGGAACCAACAAAAGAAGGGGGACGGGAAGAGAAAAAAGAAAAGCAATGAGGTACGGAAAAGGGGGGACGATGGCGGTGGTTGGAGGAGGCGGCCAGGAAAGGAAAAAGGCTGGGTGGGATGGAGCCAGGGAGCAGAAAGCAGTAAAGCAGCCGACGGGCGAGCTGGCCAAAGAACGCGCGAGAAGGCAGAACGGGGCGCTGAACGGCGGGTGGGTCGGTAGGGAGGCAGGAGGAGGAGGTGCTCCGCTGCGGGCAGCCACGCGATAACTGGCCCCGTAGCTCCTGCTTTTTCGGGACCTTCGAATACGACATAGGGCGTAGGACTCGCTCGCAGGCCCCTAGTGCGGGAAAGAGCGACCCAGGACTACGGACTACGCGTACGAAGTACAGAGTACTCCACATTGCTGAGCGAACAGCCAGCCTTCTGTTAAGAAAATTTGTACTCGCTACTCTAGCGCTATGGGACACCTACGCATGAGCACAAAAGGGCGATTACTAAGGTTTTTCTGAGCTTCCAAGGGGGCACAAGGCTGTCAAAGGAAGCCGCCAACATGAGACGTTTTCCACACTACGGGATACACACAGCTTGGACTCGCATGATCTAGCGAAGAATCCCATACATACTGTAGCTCATATGGGCCACCTGATTTTTGCTGCTCAAAACGTAGGACGCGCTAAACCTGCACGCTTTCTGGCGGACCCAGCGCGCTGGTCTTGAGCCCGCCGACGTCCAGGACGAGCTTGGTGAGGACCATTGTCGGCTCCAGCAGCCAGACGCGGAGGACGTGCGGGCCGGGCGCCAAGGCGGTTGCCAGTTTGGTGGTCTTGACGTACGCCCCGGCGGTGACGGCGTCCGACCAGCCGGACGGCTCGCTGCCGGCGCTGGCCAGAGGCACCGGCTGGACCACCGTGAGCTTCTGCTTCAGGCTGCTGCTGCTGCTGCTGTTGCTGGTGTCGGTGCCGCTGTCGTCGTCGCTCTCGCCGTCGATGGAAAAGGCGTACCGGTTCGGGCTCGCCGGGTTGGCGTTCTCGGACGGCGACAGGTAGACGGTGAGCACCGGCGCAGCGGTGGCGGCCACGGCATCGAACGTGTAAAAGGGGTACGTGAGCACGGGCCCCGCGCCGGGTTGCTGCGACGGCGTCCGCGGACCGAGCTTGACGCCCGAGTGGGTGCGGCCGTAGTCCGGCAGGTCCAGGTACGAGCTGTTGACGGCCGTCGTCGTGTGGTGCGCCGCCTCGATCGACACGACGCCGTCGGCTTCCACGTGGCCGTGGAAGCCGGCCGGCACGCGCGTCTTGTCGAGCGGCACGAGGACGGTTGCGCCGCCGCCGCCGCCGCCGCCGCCGTCATCTGTGTGCACGGTCAGAGCCACGACGCTGCGCCCGCTCGGTGCGGCGGACCAATCCACCGTGACGAGGGCGCGCACGTCCGACGTGCGGCCGTTGCGAACCGGCGAGGCCAGCGTGCCCTCTGCGTGGCTGACGGCGACGTACGTTTCGTTGGTCGTGATATGGTAGGCCACGGTACCGTTGCCGCGCAGAAACACATCGAGCCACCGCTGGCTGGCTGCTGGCGTGTAGGGCGTGACCGTGCCTAGGGTCAGCGTCGTCGCGGCCGGATACACCGTGGTGCCGCCTTGCACGGCCACACCCAGTAGACTGCTGGCACCGGCACCGGCACCACCACCGCCGAGATAGGTGAGCCGCGGGATGGAGTCGGTGCTCGGGTCCTGCCAGCTGGTGTACCCGAGGTGGACCTGATCCATGACGTGGTTCCACTTGCCGTCGAGCAGCGTGTGGTACCGCGTCTTGAGCGCCTTGTCGGCGGCAAAGGCCGCCTGCACGGCCGCGGCGAGGTCGTTGGTGCTCGCCCGGTGCTCGCCGGCGTACTTGCTGCCGAGCGCCGTCTTGGTGTAGATCTCCACGACCGTCTTGCCAGCAAGCACCGGGTGCAGCACGAGCTCAAAGAACGCCGCCTGCGCGGCCGCAGGCACGCTGTGGTCGTAGACGGCCTGCGCGTGCGCGGCCAGCTGCGCCCACGCGTCGTAGTTGCGCTCGGCTTCGTCGTAGTTGGCCGTGCTAAAGGCAAACGGCGTCGTGTCGAGGTCCTCGTACTTGCGGCGCGCCACGAGCATGCCGTACGCCGTCATGATGGCCGACGCGTTCGCAGCGGCCGCGGGCCCAAACTGCCGGCCGCACCACTCGGTCAGCCACTGGCGCGTGCTGTCCGGGTCGCGGAAGCTCTCCACGTCCCAGGCCAGGGCCATGATGTGTGCTGTGGGAAGTTCCTAACCGTGTTTTGGGTCCGGGTTAGTGCCGACGAGGAGGAAAGCAAAACGAAGAAAAAGGGAGCCCTCCCCCCTCCACCACCGGTGCCGCGTGCTCACCAAACCCTTGAGGTCGCCGACGTTGGTCAGCCAGATGGCCTGGACCCCCCGCTGGTGCGCCAGCGTCATCTGCTCCCATGTCTTCTGCAGCTGGATCGTGTTGATCCACTTGTAGTTGCGCGGGCTGCCGACGTAGTCAAAGTGGTAGTACATGCCGGCGCCGCCGCGCCGCGCCGTCTCGTTGGCCAGGGGCACGCGCTGGATGTTGCCGCGGTTGTCGTCGCTCCACAGCAGCGTCACGTCGTCGGACACGTTCATCTTGCCGTTCTGCCAGTACCCGGGCACCTCCTTGTACATGACCCACTGCTGCGGGATCGCCGCCAGCTCGCGGCCCAGCTCCGTCACGAGCGTCGCCTGCTGCCAGCCGATGACCTCCTCGAGCGCCGCCGGCGTCAGCGTCGCCGACGCGGCGTCGCCCGACCCGCGCATCCCCAGCGTGTAGACGGTGCTCCAGTTGCGCGAGCGCGCGGCGCCCTCGCGCATAAACGCCTGCACGCCGGCCTTGTTGCTGCGCCAGTCCCAGGCGCCGCCCCGGAGAAAGCGGTTCTGCTCCTTGTCGGCGCGCGCCATGGGCTCGTGGTGGCTCGTGCCCATGAACACGCCGTACAGGTCAGCCGTGGGCCCGTTGGCGGCGTCGTCGAGGTAAAACATGCTGGACCACATGGCCGGCCACAGGTAGTTGCCGCGCAGCCGCAGGATGAGCTCAAAGACGCGGCGGTAAAAGGCCGCGACGAACGGGCTGCCGTACGGGCTGTCCTTGAAGGTGGCGTGGCCCCAGCCCGTCAGGCAGGGGGACTCGTCGTTGAAGAAGATGCCGCGGTACTTGACGCTGGGCGGGCCGAACACACGGCGGGCGGCCGTTGTTTGGTGGCCGTCTTCGTTGTCCGCTTTTACATGGCCCCGCCGCCGTACGTAGATGGCTGTCCGCTGCGTCGACGGCACGTCGGCCCACCAGTACCACGGCGACACGCCGATCTGCTCGGACACGCCGTACGCGCCAAACACGGCGCCGCGTCGGTCGCTGCCGGCAATGACAAATGCAGCGGCCTGGCCGGGCCACGGCTTGTCCACCACCTGGTAGGTGTACGTCTCCCACTGGCCCTGGATGGACGGAAGGACGGTCGGGTCCAAGCCGCCGCCGCCCCCCCTCGACGTGGCCGCCAAGCCATCCAAAAGACTGGACCGGCCCAAGGTGCCGAGAACAATGGCAGGCCGGGAGCGGGCCGTGCTGTTGTTATTTCCGCTGCCTGTGCTATTTTCGCCTAGCGAGCTCCAATCGCTCGTCACCACAGTCGCGTTGAGGCCGCCGAGCACGCGACCAAAGTCGGCGGCTAGGTCGTCGGCCACACGGAGCACACCTGGCCAATCGTTGGGGTCGACGTAGATTTCCGGTGTGAGGCCGGCGGCAAGGTCGGCCAGTTGGAATAGATCGGACGTGCCCCCGTTGCCATCATTATCGGCAGAGAACGCAAACAGATCGGAGCCCGGGATCACGGAGCCGGCGATGGTCCCCAAACCAAACAGGAGCGTCGGCAACAACACGATCCGTGCGGACCAAGACGAACCAGACCTGCTACCGGTGCGCTTGTTGTCCCGTTTACGCCTCATTTTCAAAAAAACATCACCGGCGAAGGAAGAGGAAACACGATCCGATCGATATCGACCACGTCTTGCACCTTCGCGCTGGGACCAGAGCGCATACATTTATACGGTCAACAGTATGCTTCTGGGGCAGCAATTTTCCCATCAGACGGAGCGCGAAGAACCAGAATTCCCGCTTCGGGACCAAAGGTATGGTTAATTTCAAAGGTCAATACGGGATGCCAATGTTGACCCTCTTTCTGCAACGCCGGGTAAACATAAACTTACTTCATAGGTATTACTACGCAACAACAAGTACCGATAGGCTAGGGGACCAAACCTGGAGAAGGAAAGAGAGCCGTTCTTTATTAACACCGAAAACCACAACAATAAGGTTGTGATACAATGTAGTTTGGCTCTCTCTGCGAGGCTGGGCGTCGAGTAAATGATATTCGCGTTGAAATGGCGGACATGTAAGCGACCTTGCAAACTGCCCGGACAAGACTTTGTTCACCACTCCCATCTCGCGGTTGTGACCCTGTATGAACATAAATTCTGTGGTATGTAAGGAAAACAAATGTGCGTCGTCCTGCTCGCTTTTTTTCCGACACCGCAGTGTCCCTGACGCGAGCCAGCGTCGAGATAGTCAAAAAAAAAAAAAGAAAAAAAAAAGGTGGAAGATACAAAAAAAAACAAAAAGGATAAAATAATCTACAAAGTGAAAGTTTGCTCTGTCCCGCTGTGCCAAGAACATGTATGCTGCAACCGCCCGCCTTTTCTCGTTCGGTCCCAAAACAAAAAAGAAACAAGCCAGCCTTTGCTCACGCCGAGGCTTGCGCTGCCTCGGCCTGCGCCAGCAACCGCGCCCGCCACCCGTCGCACACCTCCTCGAACCCGCCCACCACGTCGCTGCACACGTGCGCGCACTCACGCCGCTGCAGCCGCTCGTCCCAGTTGCCGCGCGAGAGCCAGCGCTCGCCCTCTTCCCGCAGCTCCTCGTCGCGGCGCATCTCGGCCACGAGCTCCTTGGCGCTGCGCAGCCGGCGCGTGGCCGTGGTGGTCGTCTGGCGGGCCATGTGCAGCGTGTCGGACAGGTAGCTCAGCGTCGACACGAGGTCGTTGGTGAGGCCATGCAGCGCGGTCAGCGACTGGAATGCGGCGGTGCTCGGGCGCGGCATCTGGTCGGCGAGGGCGGTGAGCATGGGCATAAGCGGGTCTTCGGCGGCCGTCTTTGCGTCGTCTTCATCGCTGCCGTTGTCGCCGCCACCGGCGAGAAGTCCGTCGAGGCTACCGGTAAGATGAGCGAGCGGCGAAAAAAGGGGGAACGCGAGGGCGTGCAGTTGCCGGGTTTGGTGGGTCAGATGTGTGGTCAGGGCCGAGTGGGCCGTAATCAACCTAGCAAAACAAGGCAGTGTTAGACAAGATTGATCGCTGCGTTGAAGTGGGTTGCATTTTGCGGTTCACTGCGCAAAACCAAAAAGAACAAAAACGTACCGAGATGCACCCCCTTCCACGCCGGATTGTGACCCCAGATCCCGCAGGCCCTCGGTGAGCCGCCGGCACACACCGTCTGTGGGACCGCCGTTTTCTTCCGTGCCACGCCGCGCTAGGGACTCAACAGCGTCGATTTTTGCCACCAGACTCGGCGGCATGCCTGGCGAGTCCAGATCCGAGTCCGAGCCGTACTCGGACCCGTCGTACACACTGCCTGCTCGAGGTGTGGTCCCGTGGCGGCCACGTCCTCCGCCGCCGCCGCCGCCGCCGCCGCCATGGTTGGCCGGCAAACTCAAACTCATGTTCCGCGCCCGCGACCGATCTGAACCGCCACCGCCGTTTCGTGGACTAGACGCCGACGCAACATCCACACCGCTGTCGCGCTGGCCGCCGTTGCTCCCTTCCTTTGCTCTGCCATTACCAAGGCCGTCGGCGTCGTCCTCCGCTTCCGACAAGCTAATGTCTGGCGGTGCGTCGCTGTTGCCGCGACCGCGGGTCGGTTGTAGTACGTCGCCCTCGCCGTCCTCGTAGTACTCGTCGTCGTCCTCCTCCTCGTCGCCATCCGATAAGGCGTCGGCCAGCTCATCGGCCAGATTGCCGAGTCCGCCCATGCCGCCGCCCTCGACAGTGCCTTCGCCCGCGCCACCGCTGCTGAAGACGTCCAATCCATCACCGTGGCTGAAGGACGGGTGAAGATGGTGTGTTGGGGTCGACGGCTCGTAGAGGGAAGATCGGGAGTGTCGTCGGTCCCGCGGCGACGACGGCGAGGCCGTGGACACGGCAAAGTCCATTGTGGACTGGCGTGAATGCCGAGGCGTGTTTGGCACGGACATGGTGGTCTGCCTTTGAAAATTTCTTTCTCTTTGTCCTTTTCACCGCTCGAGGAGTATTGAGCAAAAAAAAAAGCGGCTTTCCTCCAGTCGAGTTGGCAACCACCGTTGGGGATCGGGATCGTGTTGAATGAGGGCCGCGTCGTGTCGACCGTGTCGTTGCGGCCGAAACAGGCTACCTATAGCGAAGCGAGAATGGGCGAGAGTCACGAGTGCTATGAGAAAAACAAAGGCGAACCCTGCTATCGGGTATTAGGGGGCTGGCAGCAGCTATATGTGGTTGGTCTTATTGCGGCCGCTCGTTGTCGGTCGGGCAGACACGAACAAGAAACGCAACACGAGGACCAAGCCCGTCGTTTGTCTTCGTGTCGTCGTAAAGGCTCGTTTCTTTTTTCGTAACGCTGGCAGAATGTCGAGCGCCAGCTCGAAAGATCACAGAGCAGCGGTATAACAAAGAAGCGAGAGAGGAAAGACAAAACAAGAGATGGAGCGCTGTTGGTCTTTGGGTGTCAATCTCTTATTACGTAAGCATAACTGGGCTTCTACTTTCCCACGCGTCGCATGCGTGTCGTGTCCCTGAAACGAGGGGGGGCATTTCCATGGTGGCGCACCCTTTAATTCGCTATAAACCGTTGCCTAGGCCTTTCCGGACGTAGTGGAATCTAGGGCGTTAGTCGGAGGAAGCTCAGGGACGTGGGGTGTTGGTCGCGTTAGTTTATTAGATAAGAATCAGCTGGAATAGAATTGTAGGGAGCAACACAGCTGTTTGGTCAAATCTTTTCAGCTTTCAGTTTGCACTGTAAATATACGTAGGCACCTCATCGCAATATGATCCGTGAGCCGTTTGATTTCATACGTCGTTTTCAAGATGGCACGAAAAGCCGAGATATTTCTCAGGGTTTGACCTACAAGGGTGAAAAATTAATTTTTCTTTCTTTTTCTTTGTTTCGCTATATTAAAATATCTAGTCAAGTTTACAACTCCTACTGCCACGCTGGATCAGGGTTGTCTCCTCGCATCCATTCTACATGCACTGCACATTTCTTCAACTACTCATACTCCCCATACCTGGGAGCTCGGATACC
The DNA here is from genome assembly GCA_002778095.1 of Fragosphaeria purpurea. Taxonomy (NCBI): domain Eukaryota; kingdom Fungi; phylum Ascomycota; class Sordariomycetes; order Ophiostomatales; family Ophiostomataceae; genus Fragosphaeria; species Fragosphaeria purpurea. The sequence continues at coordinate 789,174 of PCDL01000022.1, read as the reverse complement.
CCTATTTGTTGCGCTCGGTGTCAGCTTAAAGTCGCACGTACTTATCGCAGGATTCAACCATGCTGGGGTGCTCGAAGTGTCAGGGGAACGAGGAGCAGGCTCACATTCATCAATATTATCGTTAACAACGCTACTCTTGACACAAGCAGTTGCATTCTCGGCGCTCTGCGTTTCCAGTCCCTTGCAGGTATCGCCGAAGCAACGGCCATCCATGGCGCGTTGGAGGGCGTCGCCCTTCCATCCGAAGCTGAGCTCACTGTCAGGCAGATGCTACTATGGATGTAGTTTAGCATAAAAGTGCAAGAATCCACTTACACATAATCGCCGTGTTGGGAGTACCCTTTGCTGTGTTACAGTTAGCGTTTTTCTGTCAGGCACGAACGGGGAGAGTGCCAAATGTCGGCATGCCACTCAAGAAAACCCCCGGAGAAGCCAGTTTTGGCGACGGGGAAAAAGGAAACAGGGAGGGACGACATACTCGTCACCGGTACTCCAGACAAAAGGCTGCTTTGTCTTGTCCTCTGGCCACAGGTCAGGGTCGTTGAATGGGGTCGTCTATGCGTAAATGAGTAGCGAAGCTACTGTCAGCTGGCTATGACTCAATACGTACGTACTCGTGTGTGTATGTATGTCGCAAGCAGAACCATTGCACTTCCTAAGCAGAGCCGCGGGTGAAACGAGAGATTGTCCCAACTTACATCCCATATGACCTCGTACATCACCTGCGGGATTCTCACGGGATGGCTCTCAGGACAATGGCCCCCGTCGTAGTCAAACATGTCCGTAACCGAGCCGTTCACGGGATAGGCAATGTGGCTCTTGTGGTCCGCACTGTCGAGATTGACGCCGTCCCAGCAGGTGGGGAACGTAATGACACTCCGAATGCCTCCGTCGCAAAACTTCGTCGGCAGCGTCACGCTATCGGGGGGAGCGCAATTTAGGTTGTTGTTGTCGCCGGTCTTTGGCATGCACCGGTGGCAGACCTTTGGATCGTATTGTCCCTCCTTTGGCGGGCCCCGGAGGTTGGCGTCCCCGACAAGCATACGAAACCCGGGTTTGAAGGCCGTCGTCTTGTTCGTGCCCAGTGGCGGGATGTAGTAGACCGTAATGCCGCCGACGCCTTTCAGGCCCTCGCTGGGCTTCTGCGGGACGCGTTTGAAGGTCCCGTTCCGGGCACGGAAATACAGGACGGCCGTCCAGTAGTTGGAAAAGTCCTCGGAAAACGTGCACGTGGTACAGGTCGACTTGTTCACGAGATCGTGCGTCTGGGGATCCATGGATGCGTTGAAGGAGTTGCCGCCGACGATCTGGTGGAGATGCGGCGACGGAATCAGGCCCGGATTGACGAGCGGATCCAAGCGTTCGATGACCAACTGCGAGCACTCAAATCGGAGCATGGGCGGGATGTTGGCCGTCGAGGGATCAAACGGGCCTGGATCCTGACTGGAGACCCGGCCCGCTTGGTCGAGGAGGCTGGCCAAGCCGAGGAAGAGGATTTTCCACCGTTGCATCTTTGGATCGTGAAATAGCAAATGGCGGGCGCGAACGCAGGCATGCACCAAAAAGAAGAAGAAAAAAAATGTGTGGCCGGGAGGGAGCGACGACAACCTGGGTATGTATTAAGTACTGGGCCCTTCCTCGAATACTTATAGTTCCCACCACTCCCGGATAAGGACAGACGTCCCTTTGATGCGGCCTTCTATGTCGGCATACCCATTTTTTTTATATAACGACCCGGTTCGCAGATTTAGGCGCGGATTGCTATTCCGAACGTTGGGCGAATTATGTGCTGTCCAGTGCTTACAATTAATATGTGCTGTGCGGGCCAGGAGGGTTTTTATATTGAGAAAGGATGAAAAAAAAAAACAAAAAACAAAAAACAAAAAACAAAGTGGGACACAATCAAACTCTGCAAAAGATGTTGACAGAGATGGAATTGGTCGGTCTGGGCGTTTTCGCGGCACTCCAACGCCAGCGACCCAGCGCTCGTGGTTCAGGTCGTCTTCAATAAGGTTGCCGTGCCGATCCGGAGAAAACGTAGTGTGATATCTCGTTGCTTAGCAGAACCATACCGATCGCTTTGATCTTGATCAAAAGCGCGGCGGAGGTGATCTAATCGTAACAGGCATGCACGTAAGGGCGGTTTTATGGCTGTTTCTATGCCCATGACATTTTTGCCTTTGCGTACGTCACTAACTTAGGCTATTTACGTCTATAATCGACTTTCGCCCTCCGTTAATGTAACGACTTGCACTTCCTTTTTTTGCACGTGCACTTCGCCTCGCGTGTTGGTGCTGTCTTCGTATTAAACGGCGGCCGACTTGGTATCTTGTTATGCGTTTCCGATAACTTTCGAGCACGGGCTCAACCGAGCGGCCCAATTTCCGATGCTTTCATGGAGTTACTTGCGAGGACGTCGTCGGTCGGAAGAAAAAAAATCTTTAGGCGGTTATATACGACCTGGAGGCGGCCTCATGAGTTTTGGTGGACTTTTCAGTGACTTGACACAAGGCACAGGGGGCCGTGCCCAGGGACTCCCCCAAAGCACACCTTTGGACTTCACGGCGGCCTTCGGCTTCTACATCCATGCTGGGGGACTGATAATATACGACGAGAGGAATGGATACGGTGCACCAGCTCATGGAGGCGTGTTCTTCATTCCTGAAATTGCTGGAAACACGAGGTCTATTTGTGGCCTACTAGAGGACTTTTGCCGATGGAGCTCTTCTCACAGACTAAAAAAAAACGTCCATACGGCGCACGGAATGGTCAAATGCGGCTCTTGGCATGGGATTCCCTTGTGAAGGTGACCAGTGGATGGATTCTTTTGTGATAGTTGTATCGGGAGCAATCTTCGGGTGTATATGAAGGCCTGGTTTAGTGGTATCTCGGCGATAGAGAGGGTAGTATTCCATCAAACAACCTGCAATTCTCCTGAAATCGCCAACGTCGTATTACACTTTATTATGGATTGAGGATATGCGTCCCATTACTAGCCAATCAGCACTATTAGAACGGGTTCTATATTTATTATTTATTATTATTTTTATTTATTTATTATTATTTTTATTTATTTATTATTATTTTATTTATTTATTTTTATTTTATTTTCAAATAACAACTTTTTTGGATGACATGATCAGACGGAGCCGGCACCCACATTTTTGAGTGAATTCTTCTCTTTGCCGGTCCAAGAAAACCCTCCGGAAAAAAAAATAAAAGGGGAAGTGCGTTGTTATCGTCGTGTTGTCTTGGAGAAATGCTGATGAGGCAAAGGGGTTTGGAATAGCCGTCGTGCATGGTCTGCATTGGCAATAGCTAGGCTGGATACTCTTTCAAATACCCAACTCCTATAAGCGGCCGATGAGCGACCCAACCCAAGACAAAAAAACTGCGGTTATCTCAAAGCCACACGGGACTCACAAAAACAAAATGCATCGGCAGCCTCGAATAGCAACACTGAATCAGACAGAGTCGCCGCTACTATGCGAGCAAACGTGCAGGCGTTTTGCGTGTGGCCTGTGATGCAAAGGAAAAAAAAGGATATTGTCGTAGTTTCCGGCCTCAACGTTCAGATGCTAACTCACTTTGTACCCGTACATTTCATTCCTTCCCAAAAGGTATCTTCCCGGGGGGGAAGAAACCAAATCCTTCGCGTTTCAAAGCTTGGCCCACCGCCTATGTCATCCGTGTTTTTTCCTCCCTCCTAGACCTTCGCCTGTAACGGCGCAGGAAAAAAAAATACCGTTTTGCTGCTATCCTAATCCACTCGGCGTCGAAAATAGCCTTTGAGGTATCCTTTCGTACTCGAAATCGATGCCTCCCAATCCAGGAGACGACGCGTCGTTGTCCATTTCGTTCCGCTCAAAGCGTCTCTATGCTCCTCTCGAAGCGACTGCGTCCGAAGGAGTGCCTGCACAGCATTTATGTCAACGACGCAAGAACGAGTGAGCCGCGCCCCCAGCATGCTGACAAGCGTGAGGGGGATGAAGGTCGCGAGGAGACCCCACAGAATGACGTCGCCCGCCGGGTTGCGCGAAAAGACGCCGAACAATGCGTTGGACACCTTGACACAGGTCCTGTTTTTTCATGTTGTGTTGCTCAGTTTTGGTCACTTGCCTCGAAAAGGTAGCAAAAAAGAGGAGAGGGGAGGGAAAGCAAAGGTCAAGACCCACGATAGGCCCGCAACGATCATTCGAAACCGGAGGGAACTGCTAAACACAGCTTCGGAGGCGCCGAGCGCCCACTTGCTAAACACGAGATCACGCTGGAGAAGATCGTGGACAGCGGCGAGCTTATAGTCTTTCGTCGGTTTATCCGCAGCAACTTATAGGGAAGACAACGCGTTTTGGTCAGCTCGAATCATCACAGCACCCCGGCAAAAAGTTTCAACATACTCAGTGCGTCTCCAGTTGTTTCTGGGAGGCCGTCCCGACGGCTGTCCATGCATAGTTAGTAGACTGCATAAACGCAAATAGAAGCAAGCACCAAACACCGCTGCACCTCTGCGACGCACCAGGTTGCATTCTCTTCATTCACGTCGATATAGCGGTTCAAGTAATGCACCGAGCGGCGCCAACGCATACTCAGCTCGGCAGCCACGTTTTGCACATAGTCTCTGAACAGTGGTTCATTGGCAAAAGAACGAGCAAAAGAACGAGCAGAATTGCCCGTCCACGAGGACACTTGTTGGTCTGCCATCGAGTTGTCCTTGTTGTGTAGATGGTGGCTATGAGGGTTCAGCATGCGAAAAGAGAGTGCAACCTACAGACCCTTACGATGTTACTTCGTGCAAGGCGGGTTGGTGCCAAACTAAGCCCAAATGCGGCCGTTTGTCGATCAAAGCGTTGCCCACCTCTGCTTTCATTGGGCCGGACGGCTTATCAATAAGCGAATTCGACCGTTTCCGTATTAAAGTACAGAGGTCCCTTTCAAAAGAATCCGCGCCTCCCCTGCTGCCTTTTCTAGGCGCTAGTCCCGATTAGGACGGGATTCAGAATCGCAGTCAAAATACGTACGAGAGGTGACGAAAAATAGCGACTTTTGTCGTAAAAATAATAGAATTAAAGCTTCTGGCTGTTTTCCTGATCTTTGGCTCTAGCTTTCGCTTTTTTTTACCTTTTTTCTGGTTTTTTCCTGGGTTTTTTATACTATTTTACTTAATATACTAGGAGGACTTAAGGGTAAAACGTACGACTAAGTACTTATATTAAAATACAGTATGTTTTATTAGTTTCGATAGTTTAAACAGTAGAAAAAGAAACGATATATAAAGACAAAAAAAAATACGGAACACGTACAGAATATGTGCGAGAAAACGTACCGACACAAGTTTGTCGGCCGTGAAAATTAGAAAGGGCGCTGAATTGGTGATGCACGTGACTACGGAAACGATAGGGGGGTGCGGATTCTTTTGAAAGGGACCTCCGTACGTACGTAACGTAACCCCTTTTCTAGAGTTTAAGTATCTATTGGCCAGCCTTTTCATACCTGCAACCTCCTCACACCGTAACCTTTGTTGAGTCTTTATATACGGGTCAACATCTCTGCCATCTGCGTAGATGCCTCACATCTTAGGGCTTGGACCGTATAAGCACTGTAGCCCCTTTTTTCCGTAGCTTTAGTCTTATCTTCGCCATCAGGGCTCACACTTTTGTTTTCTTTCTTTAGGCGTACATAATCTTGCGACTACACAAATATCACCACTTCTGAGGCCCTATGCATTGGTTAACTAGGCCATAACCTGCTCTTCCTTTTATGCCCAATCTCTCAGCACGAAAGTAGAGGCGAATGCCATGGCTGAGACGAGTCTACCGAACGGTAAGAAGCCTGATGAGTGAATCAAAGCACGAACGCTGTCTTAATAATAGAAAACCCTTTCAAATGACGCGTGGTGCCCCACTTATCCTACTTCGTACATGTAAATGCGAGATGTGATCGCCAGCTAAAAATGCAATGGCATATGCTAACCATGGCAAGACCTTGGCTGCCGCTTGCGGTCCGATACGGAAAACACCAAACCGTTCGCATTATGAGGCTGTCTGTATGATATGCTGCGCTTTCTTGTGTAATAAAAAGAGCGGTATTTGAATTCCCAATCATGTGCATAACAAGAAGAAGAGAAAAGAAGGGGGAAACCAAGCAAAAAAGGTTGCAGCCGTAAGCAAATACACGTGACTAAAGAACATACGCAGGCGTTTTAAAGATAGACCAAATCCGAGCCCCTGGGTGCTAAAGGCGGGAGGCCCACTGGCTAAGCGGGGCCTAGGCTCGCACTTCTGGTAGCGCGCCTTCTCCTGTTCCAGAACAAGTGGGGGGGTTTCCCAACCACACGCGTATGACGGTGATAAATTTTCCGTACATGACATATCCTACGGAGTAATATTCAGGGATACAAAGTCGTGGATGTTTGGTGAGCACAAATCTTCATCAAGACCCTGTTCGGCCAGCGTGTGGTAGAGTGCGGAGTACAGCTCTGTACTCAGCTCCATCTTCTGCGAAAGAACGTAAAAACTGCGCAGATATTGAGACGACTCAAAACGATGTTGTGGTCCGTCGTTTGCGACGGCCAAAGGGGGAAGACACTAGCCTCCATCTTCATGGTTATTGGGGACTCCGGGAGACAGAACAAAGAACGAAGCCTTGTTTCTAACGGAGCCTGGTGACTCTTTGCGGCCCAATGGGATGTCAGCTCTTCCATCTCATTGACCGTCAGGAAAACACCTGTCAGAGAGGAGGTCCATTTTGTTGGCTGGTGCGCAAGAGAAGGCAATTGCCTTTTTCCGGTGTCAAAGGAAGGATGAGAAGCTGGGAGTGGAAACCTCCATGTACATAAGTACGGTGAAAAGGTAGCCTCTCTGCAATCGCAACAGAAGAACCCCTTTTTTTTTTCCCCCTCCTATCAACAAATTCTTCAATATCGACCAAGAAATCCATGTTTGCAACAATACGACAAAAAACACCCTAACAGCCAGTCCTTGGACAAAGATGCCTACCGGACTACCTCCCCTGGGGGTCAAGTTGCGAGTCATTGAGACAGGCAGGATCGATCACGAAGACGTTCGCGGCATCAAACGTCGCCTGGGAGAGGTATTCGGGGAGGCATCGAGCTGGACTGCTTCTCTTGAGTGCGGCAGCACTGAACATGTGGTAAGAAAAGAAAAAAAAAAATCCGCTCTTTGCATGTATCGTTTTTTTAAAAGTAGCAGCCATGCGTTGGGATTACAGTTCCCGGTTTCGTCTGAATCACTTCCTTGCCAAGCACGTTTTTTTCCCTCTTTTCTTTAGTCTATTTACACATATGTGACTAAGATATTGAACCAACCACACACTTTCGGTGTGCCTAAGTGTTTGCTAAGACTGTTGTGTGCGCCATCTTATTAGATCGTCTTTGAGCATCGCCGATTGCTTCTCCCCGGCGACGACTATGGGAGAGCCGCTTGTTGTTCGGAAGCGGTCATAGATCTGGCCGAGCAGCTCTGCGGTTCAGACGACAACCTCTCTCTGAGCGCAGTGTCGGAAAAGATCAAGAACATTCGGTACATGCCGCACACCTCGGATCAGGCGAATTTTCAGAAACATTTCAATCGCCAACTTGTTCTGGCAGCCGCGCGAAGTGCTGCCAAGAAGGCGTTTGTGGATGTGGATGCCGACACCGCCAACTTCTTAGGACGAAACCCGCAGAAGTGGTTCCTAGGCCCGTGAGTGTTGCAATCGTTGTTCAATTCTCGCAACCATAACCGAATTTCAGTTGTATAGCTTTAATTAATCAACGCCATATGTGTATACAGGCTTCAGATTGGTGTTTTTCTCGGCGACTTTCTCGATCTTTATGAAAACTTAGTCGACCTGCTTCCAATTCGTGAAACCACTGTGTCTGCTCTATCTCGGAGCGGACCGCCCGCTCAGGAGCGGGCGGAAGTGCTGTTAAATGTGCTTGGGCACTGCGCCAAATATGCGCCAACTCTTCGCACTGCCGTAAGCGGGTTATTTTTGAGAGGATTTGATATGTTCCGCTTCCCCGTACCAATGGCTAACGCAATTTTGACAGTGCAACGCGCTCGTGGGATCCCTTGGAAAAAAAGCAATCAAGGAAAAGCTCACCGAGACTAACGCCGCAATTCGAACGGCTACGGCACGAACATGTGAAAGCCTCCAGAATTTGTTGAGTATGTGCCTTTCCCCTTGAGCCTTAGAACGCCTTTCTATCATGAAACATTGACATTAGTGATCGGACAAAAAGATGATACCTCTACGTCGAGCCTGGATGACGATGCCCTCGATGCCACCATCCGACGAATCAACAAGGAATTAGAGGAAACAATCATAGCTTCGAAAAACGCCACCAACGTTGCGATGACAGAACTCGACCGAAATCACGGTAACCTCGTTGCGTGTGTTGCCGGAGGCATGATAATGGTCGCTACCGGTCTGGGTATTGGAGCTTTGAGCGCCGTACCTGGGGGGGCCCTCGCTATTGAGATCTTTTCGGGAGTTGCTATGGCAGACGTGGTCGGTCTTGGTGTGGCTGTCGGCGGTGGCAGTCTCAGCATCCTTGGGGGCCTTGTGAACAAAAAACAAAAGAAAGACATCGCCAAGTGTAGGGTTTTCTGGTCCCCAAAAATCACCTCTCCACAACCCACGCGTCTTTTTATGTTTTTATTTATTTTTTTGAGTACCCAGGCTAACAAAACACAATCAAAAGACATCGAAGAGCTTAGTGATATCCGCGCAGCGTCTCTTGAAATCTTCACTTTCGTCGCTCTGGCAGCCCTGAGACGAACAGAAAAACTAGATAACAACGATGAGAAAGTTCTCCAATTCGCGATGAATATCGCCGAGACGTTTGAAGGAACAGATGTGCTGCAAAGTTGGGACAAGCCTGTCTACCTCGACACTCGTCTCCTGGAAGAGGTTCACTTTCTTCGGCGCTGCCTCGAACAGCTGAGAACACCATAGCAATTTTTCACAATTGAATAGATTTAATCATCGGTGCTAAGAAGGCGCCAAACCAGAGGGGGGAAACGCAATTTTTTTTTCCCCCTGGGTGGCGCCGGGGGGGAGGGAGATAATTCTCTTCTGTATGTAGTGACGATAGTTGAGTTGCTTATTCTGCTCGAGAATGAAGTTTCTTATGTGTTATATCAGTTAGATCTGCTTGTCTCATCGCCTGTAAATTATAAGTCAACTTTGCGGGCCTAGCAACCAGCGTTTGCCCTACCTATGTTTGTTGTTTTTTTTTTTTTTTTTTTTTTTTTTTTTTTTTCTTCTGCGTATATTATCTTTAAATAAGAGGTTTTAAGATCTGTATTTTCTCTTGCACGTCATGCTATTTTAACGCTTTTATCGTAAAGCTCTACGGGTATGATGGTGACTGTCATACCTATTATAATTTGAGTTAATACGAAAATTCTCTGTCTAACAAAATCCGGTCGAGAAAGTATGAAGCCAGCAAGAAGCTAGACAAAATATCCTTCTACATGCTAGCTGGACCCGACATCTCTAATAGAATTGACACCTAATGCGAATTTCCAGCTAGTCAGCTGTATTTACGACAGATTCGGAACGTGACAAAGGGAAGCCCATCTCAAACCTCAAAATCAACAAAAACTTCCTCAGATTACAGCCTGTTTATTGGTTCTAAGTGCCTCAAATTGTCAGGACTTAAAAATACAATTCAACGGTCGGGTTTTAACCTGCCACCAGTCTCTCCAAGTCTCACGAACCGTCTGTTGGAGGATCCTGAACTCGAAATGACGCAGACATATCAAATCTCTTTAGGTACTTCCAGCGGACCGGGTTTCTGCTTTCACTTTACAAAGCCTGCGCGATGCCCGATAACAGGTGTTGCCATCCGTGAATTCTCGACATCCTGCGAAGACAACTCACAATTTGTGCTTCAAATGCTCTGCGAATCTTATTACTTCAGTCTATTTCTGGCCCCCTCGCAGAACACCTGCCACTCCCATGTTCTACGCACGGCTGTGGTGAAGTGGCACGACTTCGAGTGTCAAACGGTGATTATCGGGAAAGGGGGCGCTGCTGATGAAGAGATAGGCTTCGAGGCTCCTTTCTCGTTTTGTATGTATAAACACTAAAAGCGCAGCGAGCCGGGAGACCAATCCAAAGCGTACTATCAACGTGGCCGGTTTTTCCGCCTAGCAACACATAGTCTCAACACCTCTAAAACAGCTCGAGCGTCGAGTCTGTGATGAAACACGTTGCCTGTAGATACGCACGATCTTTGACGTCGCAGACCATCGGCGGGCCCGTGGCCACGCCGTATGACAGGCCGTCCTAATCCCACTGCGCAGCGAGGCGCTTTTCTCTTTCAGGGGATATCATGATGGACGGCGGGAGTCGGCGATGCTTCAGGGAAAAAAAACATATTACCTGAGATGTGGATATGAACTAAAGTAAAGAATACTTGCGGCCGCCATGGTTTCTCAAATTATAATTCACCAAGTATATATAAAAAAAAGCTTTATGCACGGTGAGGGAGCAAGCTATTCTTGCAGCATTATGTTCTTCTGTTGTGTTGTGGTGGTTCGGTTGCGTCCATACAGAGATAACGTGAGCCGTGTGAAAGCACAGTATAAACTACAAAAAGACACTGTTAGCAGCCCCTAATTATGTCCAAAGCTAACGTAAAAAATAGACGAGAAATAAAAGCTGCGACGACAAGACGACCGTCGCCACCACCACCGAAGCATATGTGCGAATTGATTGCCTGCACCTAGTGTTTACCCATAGCCTTGTGTTTCCACTCCTTCTGCGCTCGTTCGACTCGGCCCAGGTGGAGGGAATCCGGGCGACGAGTTGGTCGGGCGTGCATTGCGGACGGGCGGTTTGTGCGACTGGTGGCGACAGGCGTTGAGGAGAGTGACGAGAGTGACGAGGGCGGTGGACGGCGATCGACGGCGATTGACGGCGGCGGGAACGGCCTACAGCCAACATGGCCAACTTCCGCCGACTCCGGCCCGATGACCTCAACAAGCTGTCCAAGTGCAACCTCGACCGCTACACCGAGACCTACGAGCTGTCGTTTTACATGCAGTACTATGCCAAGTGGCCGGCGCTCTTCCAGGTGGCTGAAGACGCCGACGGCAACATTATTGGTTACAGTTGGGTGGTTTCTTCCTCTTGGACAGGCCGGCGAGATGAGATTGTGGCGGCGTCGCAAAAGACCCCGGTCCCCGTGCTACGCTAACGAGCGTTGTGTCTCCCTCGCAGTCATGGGCAAGCTGGAGTCGTCGCCCGACATGTACAAGTTCTCCGAGCACTACCTGCCGTGGCACGCCCACATCACGGCCATTACCATCGCGCCCGAGGCCCGCCGCCTGGGCATCGGCAAGCTGCTCACCCAGCAGCTCGAAGCGGCCGCCGACGTCAACGACGCCTGGTTTGTGGACCTGTTTGTGCGCGTCACGAACCGCAAGGCCATTGCCTTTTACACGAGCATGGGCTACAGCGTGTACCGCGTCGTCAAGGGCTACTACGGCGACCACTCGACCGACCCCAGTCAGGACAGCGAGGACGCCTACGACATGCGCAAGGCCATGAAGCGGGACGTCAAGCGCGAGCACGTGCGGGACGACGGCGAGAAGCACGAGGTCGAGCCGTACGATGTGTGGTAGGCGTTGGCTACGGGGTAGCGGCATCGTTCGGGGGCAACCGGGCGGCGGGAGAACGCAATGAGACTGGGTGGTTTGGGTGCATGACGTTGGGCCGCCGTCATGAAGCGAAAACGGAGAAACGCCAACAGCGAAGGCGACACGGCGCATGCCGGACCCGGACCGGGTGTTGGATTGCAGAAGCAATTGGCCTCCGGGACCTAGTCTTACGAAAAGAGACGGTAGATGGGAAAGGCGGGTATTGGATAACTTTGCATCGGCATGGAGCGCGGATAGACGTGGGATAATGATAGACGGCTGCTTTCAGTTCGGATTTCAATGGAATATATGTACATATCCGATATTCATCAAACCTGATCAAAATTGCGCGGCTCCCGGCCTACAAATCTTTCCTTCAGCACACATTAATTTGCGGGGTATCACAGCCATTCGTACCTGCCGCTTGGCGCTGTCTTGTGACCAGCTACGACAACAGGAACTCCGCAAACAAGCCGAAAAGTGTGGGGTAATGATGTGTAAAGCTTAGAAACTCTCTCCGCTGATCAACAAGCTCCTCTCAGGCGACGCCTTGATCTATTTTCTTTTTAAGCTTGTGTTTCCAACTTTTCTGCCGTTTATCCTCGTCTTTCTCATTGCTCTTTTTTTGACCATTTTACCTCCGCTTTGGTCTATTGCGTTAAGTTTGTATTTTGAAACAACCGGCAACTGGTGGTTTATTTTGTTTTCGTCTTCAAGAGGCATTTGCCATATTTCCTTTCAATGCTTCGTTAGACTGCGTGCTTCTACAAGTGCTCCCCGGAAAGCGCTTGTTGCCTCCTTTTTTTACTATGCGGTTGCTTTCTTTTTTGGCGGCGCTGGCCACCGCCGCCATCGTGTCCGCCTCTACGCTGACGCCGCCCGTCCTGCCTCTTCTCGTCCGCAACCCCTACCTCAGCATCTGGTTGACCGGCGCCCGCGAGAATCCCTGGGAGAAATGGCCCATATTCTGGACCGGCCATAGTGTAAGGAGTTTTGTTTTTCACACTGTTCTTCTCCCGCGTGTGCTGTGCTTCCCTCTGAGCGTCCGTTAACCACTGTTTTCTTTTCGGTCTTTAGGTCGGCTTCTCCGTGATGGCCTCGGTTCCGGACACCCGTTCCGTCTTTCCTTTGCTGGGCAGACCGCATGATTCGCTCTCGCGCTCGGACAAGAAGTACCAGGTTGCTTTTCCCGAATACCTTGGTGCCACCTTTGACGCATCCACCACCAATTTGACGTATCGCGTGCCCGGCCCTGCTGCGGCCGGCGGAGATGACGGCGACGACGGTTCCGGCACTGCACGTGAGACGGTCAAAGTGACGCTGTCCTTTTTGTCGCCCATCACGCCCACCTCCACTTTCCGGCAGTCCATCCCTGCTGCGTACCTGACCGTGTTTGTCGAGGGCAGCTTTGACGTGGACTTGTACGTGGACCTAAACGGCGAGTGGGTGAGCGGCAACCGCGACAACCGCATCCGGTGGGATCTGAACGAGGCAACCAAGCACACGACAGCGGCATCGGAGGATTCGTCCAAACCACCGGTATCTGGCACGCCCATCAAGACGTGGAGGGTGTCGCGTGCAGAAGAGCAGCTGTTCACCGAGTTTGCCGACCGCGCCGAGTGGGGCACGATTTGGTTCTCGGCGCCCGCGTCCGTCCAGCACGAGAGCGGCGTCTCGGCGCGCATCCGCACCAAGTTTGCCCGTAGCGGCGTGCTGGACAACGTCAACGACGAAAACGGCTTTCGCCGGATCATGGAGGAGGAACCGATCTTCGCCTTTTCCAAGTCGTTTCGTCTCGGCAGCAAGAGTGGTGGTAGCAGCAGCAGCAGCAGCAGCAGAAGCAACCACACCTCACAGGACAAAGTCTTATTTACGTTCTCGCTCATCCAGGATCCCGTCGTGCAATTTGCGTCGTCGCGCGGGTTGACATTTATGCGCCCGCTCTGGGCGAGCTACTTTTTCACGGCCGAGGAGCTGATCCGCTACCACTACGACGACTTCGCCACGGCTAGCAAGTTGGCCCGACGGTACTCCGACCAGCTGGCCAAGGACGCTTTCGCGTCCGGGTCCAAGGCGTACGAGGAGATCGCCGCGTTGTCGGCGCGCCAGATCCTCGGCGCCACCGAGTTCTCCGGCACGCCCGACGGCCCGCTGCTGTTCTTGAAGGAGATCTCGTCCAACGGCAACTGCCAGACGGTCGACGTTATTTTCCCCGCTTTTCCCTTTTTCTTGTACACGAACCCACGCTGGCTGGCGTACCTGCTCGAGCCGCTGCTGGAGCACCAACTGAGCGGGCAGTACCCCAACGACTACAGCATGCACGACCTCGGCTACCATTTCCCCAACCAGACTGGCCACGCCGACGGCAACGACGAGTACATGCCAGTGGAGGAGTGCGGCAACATGTTGATCATGGGGCTGGCGCTGGTCAACGCCTTCAAGTACGACACGACGCCCGCCTACGGCAACGCCGACGACGTGGCCGATGCGACGCCGCTGCTGGGTCTGACCGAGGCGCAGGCGCGTACTATGGATGCCTACGGCATCGACGTGCCGTGGGGGACTGGTACGAACAGCGGTGGCGGCGGGGGCGGCGGTGATCCCGCAGCGGCCGGGCACAAGGAGGCCAGAGAATGGGTGGCGCGGTCGTACCGGCTGTGGAAGCAGTGGACGGGCTACCTTGTGCGCGAGTCGCTAGTGCCCCGGTGGCAGCTCTCCACGGATGACTTTGCCGGGTGGCTAGCGTACCAGACCAACCTGGCCCTGAAAGGCATCATCGGCATCCGGGCGATGAGCGAGATTGCCCACATTCTGGGCGAGGACGACGACGCCGCGCATTACCGCAACATCTCCGACACGTACATTGCCAAGTGGCAGGAGTACGGCATCTCGCGGGACGGCACGCACGCCAAGCTGGCCTATGACTGGTACGGCTCGTGGACCACGCTGTACAACCTGTACGCGGACTCGCTCCTGTGCTTCCACCTTCCCGATGACGCCGCCTCCGCCCAACAGCAGGAGGTGCTCCTGGCCGGCGACGGGAGACGGCAGTCGCAGGCGCCGCTCGCGGGCGAAAAGGAGAGCGACAGAGACGGAAGCAGCACCAGCAGCGGCAACCGATCGTCCGTCTTGATTCCCGACAAAATCTACAAGATGCAGAGCGACTGGTACCACTACGTCCTGCAGCGGTACGGCTTGCCGCTGGACAGCCGCCACCTGTATGCCAAGAGCGACTGGGAGTTTTTCGCCGCGGCCGTCACGAGCAAGGCGACGCGCACCGAGATCCTCACGAGCGTGGCCAAGTGGCTCAACGAGACCGCCACCACCGAACCGTTTACCGATCTGTACGATACGGAGGGCGAGGGCGGGTACCCGGGCATCCGGTTCCGGGCGCGGCCTGTCGTGGGCGGCCACTTCGCGTTTTTGGCCTTGGAGCGGGCGTGTGGCGGCAAAGCGGCCGACGCGCTCGCTTTCTTGGAGACGGCGCCACCCCCGCCGGCTGGTTTCGACGTACAGGCAGCGCTTGATGCGGATGGCCCGCCGTTGTCGCCGTCGCCGCCGCCGCCGCCGAGCGAGCAGAAGAGCCCCGAGGAGCTGGACGAGATGGGCGAACTGTAAACAAAAAGGGGGGCAGGGAAGCCAAGGATACGGACGCACTCGCCGTCTTCTGCCGAGCAGAGTTTACTTTTTGCATGTAGGCTTCAATCGCCTGCCTTTCAGGTTTGTCTCGTAGGTTTTTTTGGATATTGGCCTACACAATTCGCATAGTGAGACTTCTCTCATGTATAAAATATTTTTGTATACGTTTTGCCACTTATTTCTGGAACACATTTGCCTGTTACAATTCTTACTTCCCTGTGGTTCTTGCGTTGGTTTGTGCGCTCTCGATGGCGTTTTTGGCTATGTGCCTACGTGCGGTATTGTGCTCCTACACTGCCGGTAATGGCGGCCGTTTGTTGTCAATGGCACCACAACATATTTTATAGGTTTTCGCTGCGGCTTCGAATGCTCCATCAAAGCACACCAAATAAAGCTCTCCCGCAAAGAGAATTCCCGTACGTTTCCTGGCACGTCGATGGCGCTGCCAAAAATCATCAACCTAGGGCGAGAGATGGAGAAATGTATGGTAATACTGTAAGCGCCGCTCAATATGCGCTCGTTTAGTGCCGCAAATCTCTTCTCAGAACAGCCTGTCTGTTGAAAAAGAAGAAAAAAAGGATCGTTGAATATTTGTAGGCGCCAGGGTCGTGCCGTCTTCTGCCGCAGATCACGTTGGCTCCCGGTGCTCCTTGTTTTCCGAGACTTCACCACAGATATTTCTCAAAAGATCTAACAATAAAGAATGTTCAGATATAAGATGGTTGGGAATGAAGACGCAAAGCTTGGCGTTGGGACATTTTAACATCGTCGTGGAGATGGCTTGACATTTGGCGGTTGTTGTTCTTGTGCTTCTGAAGCCTTGTCCCAATTGGCTACATAAAAGACCCACTTTAATCGCATAGCCTCACCGGAATCCGGCACATTCGTTTTTCCGATGCTGGCATTTCGCCCTTCTACCTGAGCCTCGTCCGTCTTTGGAAACTGCTTTCGAGTGGAGCTTTTCGCCGCATTTTGATCACTTCACGATTGTCTTTGTTTCCCAAGAGCGACGTCGAGAGCTTTGTCCGCTGATTCCAACGATAACTTTTTCCTAAAAAGGCGATTGAAAGGATCGAACTGGCTTTGTTTGTGCGGCCGGTATCTCTCTCGCGCTGAAGGCGCAGCGCCCGAACGAGGCTCATCGCGTCTCTTTTTGCGCCAAGCGATTTTTGTCTCTTTTTTTATTCTGCCGTCTCTTCCCTTTTTGAGCAGGATTTTGTCTCACCGCTGCTCTGAATCATGATTAGAACGTTTCTTTTTGCTCGGTAGCACGTTGGCTGCTGCCTCCTTTTTTATATTCTATTTTCTCACTGTACTCGTCGCCTCGCCCTGCCCGTGCTTCATCGAATCGAAATCGATGTTAATTCTGTTTTTGACGATTTGGACCGACAAAGTACGATCTTTCGCCCATCCCCAGCGCTTGCCGACCTACCCGCAGTCTCACCCTTTTGTCAGATTGATCTCGCTTGCTCTTCGCTTGCTGTTGTGTTCGACGGTCGCGTTTCATCCATCATGGATCTTGCGAAAACACTCGTGCGGTCCGTCGTCCGGGCGTTCTACGAAACCCGGCATGTTCTCATTATCGACGCTCTTGTGATCCACTCGGCGTACGTTTCTGCACACCAAAATGTGGTCTGAGAAGCTGGTTGAATTTGCTGTGGCGCTAACGTTGGGCTCGCTTTTGTTTTGGTTACGACCAGGTTGCGAGACGATGATTTGGCCTACCTCATCAGCATGAACATCAAGGACTTACACAAGATGTGCCAAAAGCTCAAAGAGGACCGTCTTCTTGCATCGTATGGGCTCACCTCCTTTGCGCTAAGGCATTGTCGCTTGTCGGCTTGCCTCGTCATAGTTGCAGCATTTTTTTTCTGTCTAGCTAACAAAAGGGGCTCTGTTTTGCCCTCCGCTATTGAAGGCACTCGAGGTCGGAGCTTCGGGAAGGACAGCAGCGGCCAAACAACCGCACGTACTACTACATCGACTACCGCCAGACGATCGACGCCATCAAGTGGCGTGTGTACAAGATCGATAAGGACCTGCAGGGGCCGGTCGTGCCGCCGAGCGAGAAGAAGGAGTACTTTTGCGACCACTGCAAGGCGGAATGGACCCAGATGGAGGTGCTGGACAGCGTCGGACCGCAGGGCTTTCTGTGTCACCGGTGCGGCACCGTTTTGCGGCACGGCGATAGCAGCCAGTCGGGCGGTCACGAGCGCAGCACGCGCATGAACAACCAATTCAAATTCATCACCGACCTGCTGCCCAAGATTGACAGCGTCGTCATTCCCGACAACGACTTTGAGGTAGCGTTCAACAACAAGCGGCCCGTCATGCGCGACGCGACGCACCAGACGGCGACCAGTATTGGTGTCGATGCGATGAACCGGCCCACCGCCGTCAAGGGCTTGGCCAACACGGGTCCCAGCACACTCTCTGTCTCCATCCAGGCCGGAAACGGACCCTCGGAAGAAGAAAAGGCCGCCGAGCGCGCACTGCGTGAGCGTGTGGCGCAGCAGAATGCGCTGCCGAGCTGGATGTCGAACAGCACGGTCACGGGCGAGGCCTTCAAGACCGATCTGACCCACGGCGTGCCGAGCATCGAAGACGACGTCAAAAACCCGCTGGTCAAGGGCTCTACGGACGCCAACGCCGAGGCCGCTATCGACGACTACTTTGCGCGCTTGAAAAAGCAGGCGGCCGAGGAGGCCCAGAAAAAGATGGCCGGCGGCAGTGGCAACGGCGACGACGACGAAGGCGAAGACGGCGAAGACGGAGACGAGGAAGACGAAGAGGAAGAGGAAGAAGACGAGTTCGAGGATGTGGTGCAGACGACGGCCAACGACTCGGGGAACGCCACGCCGGCGAGCACAGGCGGTGGTGGCCTGGCGCCGCCGGTGCCCACAGCACCGCCACCCGCATCGTCGACTCCGCCGCAAAACGGGAGCAACAGTGGCGTCAGCAGCAGTAATCATAATCACAACAACAACAACAACAACAACAACAACAGCTACAACCACAGCACGGTGCCAAAAGCTCCCTCGCCGTTGCGGCAATCGCATACGCAGTCGACCCTGAAGCGCGAGGCCACCTCGGACCCACCAAGTCCGTCGGGTGGCGGCGACCGCGGCGCAGCTACAACAGCCACTGAACGTGCGGGTTCACCATCAGAAGTGCGGCTGGCCAAAAAAATTAAGATAGAGGACGAGGCTAGTTCGCCGCCAGCAGTCCCGGCAGAAACAGAGACGCCGAAGCCAGCTGTGAGGGCAGAGCCGGCAGAGAGTGACGAAGACGAGGACGACATTGAGTTTGAAGATGTCTGATCATGGTTTGTTCTGCGGCCTCTTGCGACCTGTATTATCTAGGGGTGTATTATTTACGGCTGTTTAGTTTGCTCATCGTACGGTACAATTATAGACGACGCCATCAAGGGGATAGAAAAAAAAAAGAAACCAAAACTTGTGCAAGTATTGAAGTGGACTCGACGTAAACAGTGGGAGTTGTATGGAACATTTCAATTTCTATACGAGTCCGAGCTGCACTGCCTTGTATACCGCGAACCGCGTTTTCTAGATAGATATTGGCTTAATATAACCTGAAAATTCTTATTAAGAATTTTCTTTTTATCTAGAAAAGGCCGCAACCATCCAGCAGAACCATCAATCCCCGCGCTACGCCGCGATCCATGCGACCACGCCCAGCGCAGTCATAATACAGCACCATTGACAAGGCATGGGTAACGGTGGGCAACAAAGGGGTTCCAAACGACTGAAATCACAGCGTCGTCCTCGAAGAAAGCAATCTCCCACCCCCTCCATGGCATAAAGATCGGGTCACCAAAGAAGCCGCCGAGTGGACAGAGGAAGACGAGGAGGCGATCAACAAGGCCGGACTCATTAAGAGCGCAAGTAGATCACCACTTTTTGGACGCATTCGCTGCATTGAATTGGTCTGGCAAATTCGATAACGTCGCAAAGTCTGCTGCATCCATGATGCTCACGACTGCGGCTGGGCACACCACGTGGTTGGTTACTGAAGGACGAGTTAGGAGAGAAGCCCCTGAGGGGAGTGGAGGATCCTGACTTCTATTGATAAATGTGTGTGTTTAACCCTTCGCATTTTCTACTGGGGGCTGTTGAAAAGGGTCCTTTGATTTGGACATATCTGAACAGAGCTTGCGAGGTTCCTTTATCCCTGTACGATAAAAAACCCGAAAGGAAAAGGAAAGAAAGAATGAAAGCAGTTTAGAAGAGAAAAGAACACATAGTGAAACTCGAGGTAACGGTATAGCCGAATTATAGAGTGTATACTGATTGGCCAGCCACCAACCTTAATTATTTCACCGTATTTTGCATACGGAGTACAGAGGTCCCCTCGTTGTGTGTCCACGAAAGGCGATGTTCTGAGGTGGGGTAATTTAGGCGCAGATTGCCGTGCTGCGAAATGATGGCTCGGCCAGGAACGGGTCCCATAAGAAATGGTCGCGCAAAGTCAACAACCTGCGATCTCTCTAGACAGTCGACGCCTTCTCCCAGGATCATGGACGCAATTAGCCAACGCCACGATAGGCAGTATTAACGAATGCAAACGTTTAGTCTGGCATTTTTCAGGTACTACTACCACGCTTTGCGCCCAGAAACGGCAATCTCTCGCCCTTTTCAACACGTGGGCTGACCATTTGCATTTCAAGATAATTCTGCCTGATTTTACCTTGCGTATGGATTTTCTGTAATCATCACCCACTTTCCGCTTAACGAAGCTTCATCTGACATTTCTTGATTACAGTTTTCACATATTTCCTATCCTCAACCTTCAAACCCCGCCAGAAGCTCTCGGTCCAGACTTTTATCCGAACAACTGTTGGACACACGGCGATTTTGCACCCGACATCTAGCGAGACATGGCTCCGAAAACATCGGCGTCCGCTGAGAATGATGAAGGAGTAGTTTTTGTATTTTCTACAGATGATGCAAAGAAATCTTTATCGGAGACTGGCGCATACGTCGTGGAAGACGCCTCGGCAGGGCACCGAGTCGACGAGTTCATCAACACGAAAAAACTTCCTTTCCGAAAAGTAGAAGGCCTGCACTTCTGCGCGCAGAACAGCTTTTATGACAAGGTAATGACTACTAGAACATCATAATCAACCAGTTTTATCCACTAATAGTTCCAAGAATTTGCGAGAAGTGATTGAGTCAAGCATCAACCGACCTCATTGGGGCCTCGCGAAAATATATAATAGCAAGGTGTTTCCTTCCGATACAGCCAACTTCTTTATGGATGGACCTAAAATTCCAGCTGTCTTTATCCTACTACTCACTCCCAATACTCAATTGCTTCTATTTGAGGGCTCACACAAAAATAGAATATACGGCAAAGTGAATTCGGACTTCGGTCTTTTAACATTGCCACATGATAAGTTGGCAATAGAAGGCATCACACGTATCACACATAATATGACACAAGGTGGATTGTAAGCAAATATTTTTGGTAAACTTCGCAGCCAGTGTTCGTATCGACGGCTAACGTATAAACAGTGCACTGATAGATGGCCGAGTTGGCTGGACGATACTCGGAGGGCAACAGATTGCGATCGGTTATGCGTCAGAAGACGAAATTGCCTTTTGGGCAGAGATTGAGCTTGGCGATACAGCACCTATAAGGGAAAAAGTTGCCGAGTTGAATGCAAATGGAATCAAGGCAAAAATCAGATTCGTGGAACCGTCCAACACGACGACAAACGCCTAATGCAACTGAAAAATGCAAAAGGTCGTATGTGTACGGGTAAAACATTATAGATTGTCAAAATTGAATTGTCCATCCAATGGGTTTTGAGTTATAACGGGCCCTCTATCATAGCAATTGTCGCCGAAGTGAATTATCGGGAAGTCCGTCATTCCGGAGAGATCTGTGGTGATCTGCAAAGGTACCGTGCCGGGGTAAGGAGCGCCGGAGGGAGCGACCTGCAGAGGCGCTGTGCCAAGGAAAGGAGTCCCGGAGGGATCTGTTGTACGGAGCAAAAGTGCCGCGCTGGGAAGACTAGAGTCCGACGCATGCAGTGCCGTACTCACGCATGCGTCACTGTGCGTGGGTATACTTTGTGGCAATTGTCCATCCTCCCATCCATTCTGTAGATGCATTTTCTGTTTTAGTCTCTCAGCCACGCCCTGTCTTATACGGCGCTTCTGTTGAGAAACTTTAATTTTTCTTAATTCAGACAGTCGGCTTCCCATCAAAGTTAGACAATTGTTGTGGTTCTTAAAGAACGTCGAGGCCGTTTTTAATTCCTTTCCGCAGCAGATACACGCCGAGTCCTCATCTGAGATCTGGTTACACAAAACGTATTGTCTCTATGTTAGTTTTTCCCTTGTTACATAACTAGAAGTTGGAATCTTACGTATTGGATAGTGTCGTCCAAGAGCCTTTTGGCTAAGGTTTTCTTTTCCGCAGTCGGGACAGCTTAAAAGCCCGGTAGAGGTATTGGATTGGAGTTTCGATGGGGTATTATAGGAATAACCAGCTTCACTCGTATCGTCAAATAGACGTGGTGTAGCTTGATCTGAGAGACATTTGCGAGTGTTGAGCAGTCTAGAGAGTCGAGCCTATCCAATAACTATTAGTTTGCGAATGTAAGTGGCGGCGCTATCCGAAATGCTTTTAGTGGCATGAGCCATTGCAGCTAGGCTATCTTTGATGATTCTTTGGGCATCTTCAATCTCAGCAAAGCATGCTTTGATGTCTTCTGCTTTATCACACGGAGGCGAGGACAGGTGCTTAGACATTATGGACTCGTAAAGTTGATGGCTGGAGAAGGAGGTAGCCTCAGATGAGCGATGTTGTTTCTTTTCACTATGGGCACTTTAGGCACTGTGTAGCCTCAGGCATCAGTTCTCGGGATTACCTTCTTCCCGAAGCGCCACGGCTCAGACAAGGCTACGGAAGTGCGCCACGACAGAATCATAAAATCCCGACGAAACCCAACACGAAAACATATAAACTACATCCCCATCGCTCTGCTATTCGTACAACCTCGTACCAACCAAAAACTTACCTTCCAAGAAGCCTCGCCTACATTTAGTCGAGAATTTTATCATCGACTATACTCTGCTTTACAATGGAAGCGTGTTACGCGTGTGGCGGCAAACCTAAAGGCGTCAGATGTGGCGCATGTGGAGCATTTCCCCCAAAATGAATCAAGGTATATCACCCCGAAAACTGGAATTATGCTGCTTTAGCTAACAAGAACAGACATTGTGCTGGGATGTGAACTTCGTTTTCCGACTATTGTGCCATAAGGGCGGGATGAATGAAAGGAAGTCACTGCAGACTGTTTAAATGGGGCTTCAACAATTACATTTCTTCGACGCGTTGCGTCGCTGATGGTGCGAAGATGCGCCAAAAGCTCGGATCAGTATCATACTAGGTTGGTGAGGTTGGGTGCCCGCCTGGGCTCCTGGGCTCCTGGGCTCCTGGGCTCCTGGGTACTTAGGTTCTTGGGTGCCTGAGTGCCTGGGTGCCTAGGTTCCTGGGTGCTTGGGTTCCTGGGTGCTTGGGTTCCTCGGTGCTTGGGTTCCTGGGTCCCTGGGTGCTTGGGTACTTGGGTGCTTGGAGGTGAAGGTGTGGTTGAAGCGCGCAACGTATTATAGGATATTGGGAAATTATCCAATCAGCAATTTTGGGTATTTGGGTGTGCAAGTCCCGTGATGTAGAACCGCAGGCGAAAATGGTCGGCACCTTGGCAATGCCGTGTGCAACAAAGTAGTGCATCCAGGCCACCTCGGTCTCGAGCATCTCGGCCACCAAAACGGGCGGGTAGTAACCGTGCCTCGGCAAGCGTAACACCACATGCTGTTTCGATGAGAATGGGGTGTTGTCGTCGACTGCGCCCGCTTGCTTCCCCACCCGAAATTTCAGCACCAAGTTGTAGGAGCCGCGCATGTTTTCGACATAGGTAGCCGTTGCGTGCATGGCTTCAGCCACAAACGCCTCAAGCGCCCGGAGACTCTTCTCTGCGAGGACGTTCCTTGTCCAAGCATTGCACGCCGCCACGTTATCGTCGTCGGCTAGGTCGTCGATCGCGCAGACGTACTGGTGAACACGGACGTTGTCGTAAGGAGGCATAGTGGACGAGGGGGATGGGGTAAGGAGTAGGCTGTTTGGTGTATTGTGCTTTGAACTGTAGTGAGCAGTATTAGAGACAGATGTGGGCGTGGTGAGGGGAGGGGCTCCTTTTATAATTGAGTGTATACGGAGGACCCTTTTAAAAGAATCCGCATCCCCCCTGTCATTTTCGTAGTCACGTGTATCACCAATTCTCTGATTTTCAGCGTATTTCACGGCCGACAGGCTTACATAGGTACGTTTTCCCGCACATATTCCGTACGTTTTCCGTACTTTTTTTCTCTCTGTATATATTCTTTTCTTTTTCTACCGTTCTAGCTGTTAAAACTAATTGAATACTATGTTCCGATGTAAGTACTTAGTCCTAACCTTTTACCCTTGATCCTCTTAGTATACTAAATAATAAAGAATTAAAAAACCTAGAAAAAAGCTTAGAAAAAGGGTATAGAAGTAATGTTTGAAGAAAATGCTAGAGAAAAGGACCGAGAAACAGCCAGTGACTTCAATTTTATCATTTTTTCGACGAAGTTTGTGATGTTTTTTCGTCTTTTCATGTACGTAGGTGCCTGCGATTCTGAATTCTTTGTCCTAATTAGGACTAGCGCATGGAAAAGAGTTGTAGGGGGGCGCGGGCTCTTTTAAAAGGGGCGCACGCCTGAAAAATCAATATTTTCGGATGAAAAAAAAAGAAAAAAAAATAACAAACACAGTGCATGCATACAGTTCGATTAAACTGTAACATACAATGTAGCACATAATTTACACAGTAAGGTTTTGGCGAAAGCTAGTCACAGGCAGACCAAACACGCCGTTTATGCTCTAACACCTCTGAGACTTTGACTCGTTGGCCCTCACACCACAGCATCTCAACCAACACCGACAGCAGTCACGACCCATACTTCTTCGTATTTCTCGCGGAACGAGCACATTAACCGTCGCGATATCTAGGACCAGCAAATCAGTGCCGAGCTGCGCACCATCCGAACAGACCCGCGACTTTTCGTATAATCAACTTATAGAGGTATAAGGAACTGGACGCATGTATTTTATTAGGAAAATGTTTAGCAATAGTTCTTTTCTTCTATCTTGTCTCGTAGCTTTTTAATCGCCTACAGCTCATCACCCGTATCCGCCTAAACAAAACGCCCCGCTTCCGAGATCCACGACCGAGCGTCAATTACTCCTACCAGTGCCGGATGGGACTTGGCGTCTTGGAATGCGGGTTCGTCGGGCTGCCCGAATCGCCAGGCTCTACCGAAGTGCCTTCTTTCTGCCCGTCTGGGATCGACGCCTGCTTGGGTAGAGATGGCAGCTGGGGCTGTAGTGAGCCACCGCTGTGGCTGCTGCGACTACCCGCCACCACCTCCGTTGTCCTGAGACCCTTCTGTGCTTCGTCTGTTCATTCGCTATTCATCCGGATAGATTCCATGGCCCTGGCCGCAGCATCAAAAAATAGGGACACGGTGATTCGGGCTTCCTTTTCGGCAAAGACGGCTTCGAGGCGTCGAGTCTCCTTAGACGGGGAATTGGAGTTGGGCGACAATGCCGGGGACATTTGTCTTGATCACTTCCAGCAGCGTATACAGACATAGAGCCACCAATGTGTCCGTTTTCGTTGCCCGGTTGCCCGCGTCGTCCTGCTGTTCGTCTCTGTGCAGTCCGCTTTGCTACGCCCCGGGTGGTCAATGGCGGTAGTGATCTACGGTTAAGTCCAGGCTTCAAGGCATAGACTCCTGGCGAATTTGCCAGTCCGTAATGGTCTGCATGTACGTGACTGACCGGAGCCTACCAAGCGTATCGAGAGACGTACCAGTGGAGCCAAGGAAAAACGGCATCTGGGCACAGCTGCGACAGAAAATCGTAGGACCTCGCGTGCTCTGAGAAACGCAAGAAGTCATACATCTTTCTGTCCTGTGCTAGCATGCGCCAGTGGTGGGTAAGCCGAAGGTAGGCGCCGTGTAAAGAACGAAGTTATAGGTAGACTGGCACTGCAGAGGCAGTGCAGCGGCAGCTGCTTTTGAAGGCTAGTGGGTATACGGCCCAACAGCAACAAAAGTGGCCACAGCTCGCACGCCGACTACAAGTTTAGCTGGAAGGATAATTCGCTGTAAAGGGCCGTGAACACGTACGCGTACATGTGCGTATCGTGCCATAAGACGCAGACGATTTGCGCAGCAGAACAAAGTATACCGTTGAGGGCATGGTTTACGAGAAGCGAGATGGCTGTACGTATACCCTCTCAACTGAAATTGCCTTTTTTTGGTCAACTATTAATACGTTAGGGCTCACGGAGCTTGCCGGCGGCCAGGACTTTTTTCTCTCTATTTTCTCTACGATTCTGGGCTCCTTCTCCTTCGTCAACCCCCACGATGTGCTACGCTATTCGTTCTCAGGTGCCTTTAGTCTATTTCCGATGTTGTATGAATACAGCGAGGAAGTGGTGAAACACATCCTTAAAAATGTTGCCGAAGCCGTCGATACGTCGACATTACTCTTTGTACTCCGGCGGCTGAGCACTGGTTAGCCTTCGGTCGGTGCGTGACGGGAGGCGTTAAGGCTACTTTCTCCTTCGCGTACGCGATGCGCGTTGCCGGCGCTGGTATACGTTATCGCGGCGAGGGATTAGCGACTGATTAACGATATATTATTAATGATTCTGATAATGCGCGCGCAGTTATAATGCTGCGCGTTGTTGTCGAAGTTTTTATAAATATTTATTGATTTTCCGTTTATACTAATATCGAGCTTTTAACGTTTTATATTTTTTATCGCGAAAGCGCGTTTCCCGCGGTTTCACGACCTAGGACATCACGACACGTGCTCGACTTCGGGCATGCCGTTGCTCTTCTCGTCCGCCACGGTTCGCGCCACCTCGAGGTTCTCGCGCTCCACGTACTCCTGCGGCCGCTTGACGCTGATTGCTTCGGAGCTGCCGACCGCCTCGGAGCCGCTCGTAACCAAGAGAGGCGGATTCTTGCGGTAGTAGTAGTCCATGTCTTCGAGCGAACGGTGTGCTTTACAGTTTTGTTAGCGACAGTTTATGGAGAGGGAGAGACGAAAACCAAAGACGTAAAAAAGGGCTCTTACAGGTCTCGGGGTAGACAAAGTAGATGACCGGCAGAAAGACGGCGTTGAACACGACCCAGATAATCCAAAACTGCCATCCGAGGTTCTGGATGCCAATGGGCGTGATCTCGACAATAACAAAGTTGGTGATCCTGGTTTCAACGTTACTAACCATTCTCTTTTTCTTCTTTTTTTCTTTTTTTTTTCTGAAATAAAGTCAGAGTAAAAGAACATACCAGTTGGTCATCGTCGCGAGAGCGGCGCCCTTGGTCCGCATCGGCAGCGAGTTGATCTCGGTCGGGTACAACCACGGCACGCCGAGCATGCCGCCGCCAAACGAGCAGAAGAAGAGGAAGAAGAAGGGAATTGTCGCCGTGGAGACGCCGGAGCCGCTGGGCTTGCCGTCGGCCACGGAGAGCAGGATGGTGATGACCAGGAACGAGACGAACTGGCCGGCCGTGGACAGCAGCATGAGCCAGCGGCGGCCCCAGCGCTCGACCAGGAGCACGGCCGCCGAGGAGAAGATGAGGTAGGTGGTGGCGTTGACGCCCGTGAGCAGGCGGGCCATCTCGGTCGAGACGCCGACGTAGGTCGTGAGCACCGTCGGCATGTAGTAGGACATGATGTTGATGCCGCCAAACTGCTGCATGAACTGCGTGCCGGCGCCCAGGAGCAGCCGGCGGAGCGTCTTGGTGGACCCGGCCTTCTTGGCGAAGATCTGGCGCCAGTCCATGCCGTGCTCGCGCTCGTACTGCACGCTGTACTCGATTTCCTTGCGCTCCGTGACAACGTACGGGTCGTTGGTCGGCTTGTTTTCGAGGGCGGCCAAGACCTCGGTGGCCTCTTCGGTGTGGCCGTGGGCGAGCAGCCATCTTTTGGTTGTGTTAGCCGTGTACGTGTTTTTTTGTGTCTCGTCATTTTATTCAAGGCGAGGCAGCATTTCTTTGTATTCTGTACGTACCGAGGGGACTCCGGCAGCCAGGGGACCGTGGCAAAGAGAACAAAGATGAAGACGAACTGGAACGCGAGCGGGAAGCGCCACGCGAACGAGCCGCCAACAAACGAGACACCAAAGTTGAGCCAGTTGCACAGACAGAACCCGGCAATGTTCATGGACATTTCGAGGATGACCAGCTTGCCGCGCCATTTCGGCTGCGCGGTCTCGGTCTGCCAGATCGGCGCCGTCGAGGTGTTGATGCCGTTGCCGATGCTGTTGCAACGTTAGGATACGCTGTCTCTTTGAAAGAAAGCAACCAAACAAAAAAAAGAAAAAAAGAAAAAGGACAACCGAAGAACATCAGAACTGACCCCAAGACGATGCGGCCGACAAACATCTGCCCCAGGCTGAAGGACGATGCTTGCAGAATGGCGCCGATCGACATGATCACCGTGCCCAGGAGGACAGATTTCTTCCGGCCCATGCGCTCGCCGACTGTGAAGGCGGTGATGGCGCCGAGAAAGCAGCCGACGTCGTAGATCGCTACCACGGTCGACAAGACCTTGGTCCTGCGAGGACCGACCAGGTCGTGCAGTTTGAGAAAGTCATCCGTCACGACAACGCCGCCTTAAATTATTGCCATTGTGGTTAGCAAACTTCTCAGGAGCGTGCCGGTTGTTGTTTGGCAACGTAGTTCACTCACTGAAGACAGCCTGGTCGTAACCGAACAGACTCATGCTGAGGTTTAAGGCGTTAGCAAAACTGTCTCTTACAGCGAACCCTGTCAACGACACCAGGATGATCCCGTCTTACTCTGTAGCACACGCAATCTACGGAACGGCAAAGTTAGTCGCCGTGTTCCTGAATCACCGCTGAGGGTAGCATCTAGGGGAGACACAAAGAAACGTACCGTGAGCCATACTGTTAGCCACCCGCCGGTAAGGCCAAAGTACGGCCTTTTTCTGTCAAAACCAAACATGGTAGAAAGCAGTATTTAAAAAAAAAAAAAAAAAAAAAAAAAAAAAAAAAAAAAAAAAAAAACTTCTTGCGGGTTATTCGAGGAAGGAGTGGGAGAATTGCTAGGGAGAAAACGCAAGTGAGGGTCTAGATGCGCCGGAGGTGCCAACCGGTCCGTACTTATACTTGGTCGAGCCTGAACAATTCATCAATGGGGGCACGCGGACACCCGAGTCTGGGGTTGGAGCCATTCCAACACTCCAGACCAAGTGTCTCCGCGCCCCGGAGTGATGTGCAGGCGGCTCCCCCATACCCACAAAACGTAAGCATATTGATTCTCCATACGACATGGCAGGTACTCCGTCATGCCCGTTGGAAGAAAAAGTTCTTAGCGGGTCTGTTCGTAGATAGGTTTTGCCCCCCAGTGTCCCCGCAGGCCCAGGAGGCAAATGCCCCAGCAAAAAAACGTGCTCTTTCCCCGGACGGAGGTCGTTGTCAATCTTACGGAGCACTGTCAGCCGAGAAGGAACGTAAAACATGTAGTGTGTGTGTGTGTGTGTGTGTGTACATACGTACTTTTGTTGATCACAACCGCAAACGAAATGTCTCAAAACTAGTGCTTTGTTTTTGTTTTTGTGATACGCTAGTTACTACGAAGGTTATAAGGAGAAACTGGTTTTGGGGCAATAAGGCGAGTACGTAGTTGTACGTTCTCCCTGGACACTTCTCGCGATGCCCGCCTTTGGCGAGTGGGCTTTGGGGTGTTCACATTGTTCGCCCGTGTCGAATGCCGATGATAAATCCAGTCACACTGATCAAAAGCATTCTACATATGTATGTATTATACAGGCCGTTGGGATTTTTCTTTCATCAGAAGGGGTGAGGCGCGGGCTGGACATGCTTCCGCATCATTTCGTCCTTGCTTTTTCACAATTAAAAAAAAAAAAAGTCAAGCTGCAAACTGGGCAGTTGAAAGCCAAGACGGGTCAATGGATGCAAAGGCTTCCCTTCCCATCTTCACGGAGTTTGTTCGCATTTCCTGCTTTTGGTACGAGGTTTACGGAACCTTCGGCCTGACTACAACAGGTTTGTTTCTTTCGACGCCGCAGGCACTACGACAAATAAGTCGTTAGCTCGGCTGCTACCAAGCGGCCACAAACCTTTCGGCAATACAAACTATGACGTGGGACCGTCGAAAAGCTCATATCCGTATGTAAGCCTGGGAGGGCGCGGGCCCGGCCATAACGCGGAGGGAGAGCGTGTTAGTGGATCGGGATCTGGAGAACGGGGTACGGAGTAATGCATCGTGCAGAATCCGGAGGGGCAGCAAAGACCATGCGGTGGAGCCGGGAATGTGGAGAAACAAAATGCAAAGGAAAAATTCCCCCCTGTGGAGCATTTTATACTTATGAAGAGGCACACTTGCGGTGCTATTGGCTGCCGTGAAAGAATGTTGGCTCGTTGGGTGGCGGTCCATTCCGTTTCGAAGTATGCTTACGACGTACAAATCTTTTCTGTTGTCCTCGACGTTATGGCCACTCGCCTACGAGTGCGGAACACAGTGGAAGAACGGATCCGCGTGTGCCTTGTCTGAAAACGGCAAGCCGGTTCTTGTTCGCTTTGCAGCAGAAGGGCAGTGGATGCTACGGAGAAATTCTCGTCTCTACTCCGGGTATTTGCTCCTTAACAGAGGAGGACCTACGATACTAAGTAGTATGTTTGGACCATGACTTCTTGCCGAGACCGGCGCTTGCGGAACAAGGCGTTACAAGTTCGTACTTTGTGCTTCTGTATAGGAACGGCCGCTGTTGAATTGCCACATTGTGGTTTTGTCGCAGTGAGTTTCAGCACGGTTGACGGCCGCCTCTCCCTCCCTCGACGGATTCCCACAACCACCAAAAATGCCTTCTCAAAAAGCGCTGATTATATGCAGCCTATAAACGTATCGCGGACATCCCCGCTGCTTGAAGTTGCCTCGCTAGGAACCCCATCGTTTCTCTACAAAGCCCACAATTACCAACGTGGTTGGAACCCTGCACGTCAGTCGTGCGTGTGGTGGCTGGCAATACGCGGTGGGTTCTGGCGCATCCAAACATCGTACGTCGCATAAATTCCCTCATCTCGTCGTGGGTCCCGTATACCAAGGTGGCGGGTGGCGTCCGAATCAAGTGCCGCAGTGCGAACACCGACAAAGTACACGCCTGCCCGGTCGAACGAGCGATTGCTGGGCCTGCCTCGTGACAACCGTTCTTTCTAATGATTTCTTCCCCCTTCCCGACTTTGATGATGATCGCCAAATGTGAAACAGAACGAAAGTATTGTGTGTCTGCAGAGTAAGCATACATGCGCAGCTTCGAGCGGCTGTGGTGGTGATGGACTCCCAGGGCCGAACAACTACGACGTTGTTTAAATCGATGATAGCCAGCCAGCCTCGCCCTTGAGGCTGAGCGGCGTGTCCCCTGTTTTGGCCTGCGCTCTGTACTCCGTGTTTACGACAAGTATAAATACTGGAAAGTGGACGCCATAGTATGTCGTCGTGGCGTTCCGCTAGACGAGGTTCAAAAGAAAAATAGAGAGTGGGGACCCATAGGAGTGGACATCTGTAGTTGCCGACGACGGAAAGTAGAAAAAGGCCTGGAAACGCTTTCGGCTTCAACTGCCTAAAGTTGCCTGGTGCCGTGGCCCGTACCACGCCTTAGATAGATGACTTACACGCTGGTGGGACCTTACGTAAATCTCCGTTTTCACTCAAAACCACTTAATATACCCGCCGAAAAACCTCATTAACTCCCCTATAAATCAGAAGTCGTCCTTATAAGCCAAGCACGGGCGCTACATAGCCTGGCATAGGCGTGAAGTATACTTGCTACGCATATCCCGACCACGGTAAGGCTTTGGCCGCCGTTGGCGATCGGGATACGGAAATGACACACTGGAGACTCACGGAGACTGTGACACCAGAATGCGATGAATGCGTATTCGTATGCTATAGTCCAATGTGATAAAAATTCCTCCCTGGCAGGTGGCTGTCCTTACGTAGGATATCTCCACAGAACCTCAGGGCGTACACGACGTAGTAGGTCCGTCTTCTCTCGGCTCCTTGGTGGCTGCCTCGTCTCCAATTGCAACACGCAACAGGGCGTGAGCAGCTGGGGCCGTTGGAGTCATCCATGTTAGCCAACATATCGTACTTCTCGCGGCTGGGCCGGCCGATATGGGAAATCCGGAGCGGTGGGGAGACGCTGCCGGTCACGACATGGCGAAGCCGGCGAGTCCTGCGGTTAGGAAAATGCGTTGGTCGGAGACCGACCGTCCACAGCGGTTCAACCTCGTACCCCAAGTCCGTCCTTCGCGTGTT
Organism: Fragosphaeria purpurea; assembly: GCA_002778095.1. NCBI lineage: Eukaryota > Fungi > Ascomycota > Sordariomycetes > Ophiostomatales > Ophiostomataceae > Fragosphaeria > Fragosphaeria purpurea. The sequence continues at coordinate 757,448 of PCDL01000022.1, read as the reverse complement.
CCGATGGTGATCCGCCGCTCAATCCACCTCATCGTCACTGGCATCCCAATCCATGTACCGCAAGGATTCCTGGTACTGGAGCTCAAAGCCTTCCTTGGACAGGCGCTTTTTCATCACCAATCCGACCGCGCCCTCCTCGTCCTTGGAGAACTTGGCTCTGTTCCAATCGCGGTCGGACTCGTCTGCACCTCGCAAGCGCGCCAGAGCAAAGTCGATCATGAACACGCGGAAGCCGCTGCTGCTCTCTTTGTGTGGCTGGACGATGAAGTTGTCGGGTCGAACGTCTCGGTTGAGGATGCCGTGGTCGCCGACGACCAGCACGATGGCAATGGCTTGGTCGACGATTGCTTGCCATGCTGATCTAGGCGCGTTGTCTTGGATGTTCGACATGGAGAAACCGTCAAGGTATTGGAGGACGATCCCTTTGATGTCCAGAAGCTCCGCTGCGTCGGGCGTACGATCCATACGGGCATCCGGAGGCACGAGGGCAAGATGTCCGCGTGCGAGGAGGCGGCGAACAAGCTGCCCTTGGATGTCGCGCAGGGCGTCGTACACGGTTGTCTCCGTGTGGAAAAGATTCAGAGCTTTGTCCGCTAAGAAAGCAGCGTTCTCGGCGTCGTCCCACGTCTCCCCCGTTTCCTTTAGGAAGTCCGGAATCGTATGGAGCTTACGCAGGAATTGGCGGGCAGCGCCAGTCCGGACGGCAGTGATGTACTTGGCTTCCGTGCTTCTTGTCCACGGGTCGATGCCATAATCGTGTCGCATCTGGTCCGAGAAACGCCGGTCGTACAGCTTCAGAAAGACCACATCGCCAGGCTGGCCGTCGTCATGCAGGCGTTCCACAAGCATGCAGCAAGACAGCGTCCGCGGATGGAGCAGCCGCCTGATCCGCATACGGACCGTCGATGCCGATCTGTCTCGGCCGTGTTCGGGCGTGACGTTGAAGGTCAGCACCTGGCCGACTTGATACTCCTCAAAGGCCGAGCAAGTAGCCATCTCAGTCGAGGAAAACGAACATTCGTGAGGTTGCTTTGCTGCGGAGCGACGAGAGGCGTGCCAAAGGAAGACGAAAACGTTAGAGGAAGCATGTCGAACATTGTGGGGGAAGCGGACCGATGCGAAACTCAGCAGTTGTGGAAGTGATCTACTAAAAATAGACTCACGTGCCAGGGACCAAGAGGCTTGTTCAGGCACAGCCAAAACAATCGTTCCGCTTCGTACCTCGGACGCACGATTGGTCGCCGGCCGCCGCGCGCCAACAGGTGGGCTCTTATGAAGGTACTTAGACTTGGGCGACAACGAACAGACAACTGAGGTACCCAGAAGAGTGTTAGGAGTACTTTAGTATACGACCTATCTACTTGCCTCTATATTTCCCCCATTACTTTGATATAATCTATGAGTGTTTTGATCGTTCTAAGATCCCGTGGCTCTGGATAAAAGGAGAAGATCCCTAATTTTTGTGGCGCTCAACTTTCGCCTAGAAGAATCAGATCCCAGGTAGCGAAGGTATGAGATAGTATCGTGGAGTAGAACAGTATTGCAGGCTATCATAAAATCCATCATAACACGCAGACCATTCTCGGTATACGGTATTGTCCCTTGTGGAAAAGCAAGAGTGGAGTTTTGTTGGGTCAGATTTTAGCTCATCGAATCGGCCTTTTTTGAAAAGTGCAACGCCGAGCATTATCCACTTTATTAGTCTGCGAGTACGATATACCTCTTGGGGCAGGAATATGTAAAGATCCAGGGATTTCTATTCTCCGGACACTCTATGTTGTATGTGCGATGGTTTTTATTTCTCATGGACCGCGTCCAGTTCTCATCCTGCTATGCTATGATCGTGTGAGGTGAGCGTGGTATCCAGTTTTGGTGGCCGAAGTTTTCTAGATTATGTATATGAGAAGTTGTTTCTTATTAGATAAGCATATTTTACTCTTTAAAGAGAGGGTCAAGTGACACTGCTTGTAGACCAGCTACCTCCGCAACCTACTCCGTGCCTCAGCTAGCTTCTACTCCGCGTGCGAAGGGTCGACGTGTCTTCCGCTGGGACGGCCTTCCAACTGTATTGCGATGTCCACTTACCCTTGATACGGCGGATCCTTTATGCAGCGTATTTTTGTTGCTTGGTTTTAAAGTGTGCAATAGCCCCGGGCGGTTATGGCCATGAACCGTCACCATCTGCCTGGGTCTGCCGAGGACCGCGCCTCACAACCAGTAACAAGGAAGCGCGGCAGAGACAGCGAGAGAGTGCGAGTCACGAGAGCGTGCGACCGGTGTAAGAGGTATGAAATACAAGGAACTAATGAAAAGTGTGGATCACCCGTAGAGTGGGGAGGCCAACTCGCCCAGTACAAAGTGCTGAAGGACCAACAATGCAGACGGAAAATCAAGTGCAACGGCATCCAGCCGTGCGAATTCTGCTCCCGGGCAAAGGCAAGCTGCACGTTTGACTCCGCCTATGTGCGGGGACGGGTGCCCTTCATCCCGTCGGCGCCCGATGCCGGGGCCGGGGCCGGCGGGACTAGCGCGCCGGCGTCGGCCGAGGCCATGATCACGGCCGTCGCGAAGGACCCATCCGGGTTTCCCGGTCCGCAGTATGCGGCAGCACCAGGCACAGAGGCAACAACGCAACCCGGCGCAGGAGACGTGCAGGGCATCGACCTGTCGTTGGGCTACATGGCGGAGTCGGATCCGAACTACGCCGCGATGCCGTCATCGTCGTCGTCGTCGCGGGACCCGTCCGAGCCGTCCCAGACCGACCTGGAGGGACACTACGTCGGGCCCGCATCCGGGGTTTCGTTCTTGCTCCGCATCCAGAAGCGCTTGCGCCAGGCCATCTCGTTTGCGCACCCGAGCAGCATTTTCACGTTCGGCGACGCGCTGCTGAAATCCTCCGGGTTTGATCCGTCGTTCTGCATGATGCTCGCGCGGGACGACGCGCAGCGCCTGGTCGATCGCTACTTTGACTTTGCGATGCCGACCTACCGTTTCCTGCACCGGCCGACGGTTCAGAAATGGTTCACCGAGTTCTACGACACCCTCGGGGTCATGCACAACTCGCAGAGCGCGCCGGCCAAGGTCGCTCTGCCCTTCATGGTGTTTGCACAAGCGAGGGTGTACATGCCGGACAGCGACTAGCCTGGGCCCCCCGATTTGAGGTGGGTGCCCATTTTCGTATCAGAGATTATTATTCAAAGTTAGAACGTATTGACCTAGAACACCTGTGATGTATCGCGCGGTTTTACTTCGCAGCCGAGCATCATCTGACCAAAGAGACGGGCTCCATCCGCTTGAAGAGCGTCCAGGCGCGCTTGACGTAGTGCTATTACGTCCTCACGCAGTCGCGCATCAACCAATGCTGGAGCTTGTTTGGCACCGTCACCAGCTTGGTGCTGGCCCTGGGTCTCAACCGAAACCGGCCCCCCGACGCGGCGAGCGGCTCGAGTTACGTCGAAGTGGAATGCCGCCGCCGGACCTTTTGCTGCGCGTACACCCTGGACGCGTACCTTAGCGCCACGCTGGGGCGGCCACGGTTGTTCCACGACGAGGACATTGACACGGAGCTTCCGGCGTGTGTGGACGACCACGAGATCACAAAAACTGGCATCCGCCCATCCACGGTCGATGCGAGTCCGTCCATTATGCTGGATCCGCTCGCACACATCAAGTACGATCTTACCACGCGGGGGGCTCTTTTTTTTCCTTTCCTTCTTTTCTTTTCTTATTGTCTTTTTTTTTTCTGCCCGAAGATACGTGGCCACGGTAATCAATCGTTCCCCTTCACCCAAAGCGACATGTTCTAATACTAGCCAGTTTCAATCTCAAGGTTGCGGGTTCGTCTCCCACCGGACAGTTTGTAATTTTGATTTTGATTTATTTTTGATTTCTGATTTATATTTTTTTACTCTTTTCTTTTTGGACATGCTCAAAACTCACTCGATGGTGCAGGGCGACAAAGTCGTGAGGTCTTTCTTCCCAAGTGTTAGCGGCCGAGGGTATCTGAGGCCACCCCCTATGAGCAACATGTTACCTAGTTTTTCCCTTAACAAAATGGTAGAATCCCACGGTCGGATGAAGGACGTAGATAGCGTTACAGCAGCCATAGGCTTTCGATTCTCTCATCATAAGGGAAAATCATTATAATAAACAAATGAAAATATAACAAATAATGCGGACACCCTACCTCTCCTAGTATACCCGCCGAAAAACCTTATTTCTTCCCCTACAAATCACGAGCCGTCCTTGGGGATCTATGACTGATACAACGGGACAGACTTTGATTCCACCAACGCTTTCCGGCTTAGCAGAGACTGCCCAAACAGACCTTGACGAGATGCTAGGTTTGAAGCTTTCTTTACGTTGTGATACTCATAGTGTGATGCCCGCAATGCAATCGGTGTCACTCTCGATCTGAAAAGCCACCGTTGCTTGGACGTAGCTGGACGTGAGACGAGCGAGGGCTATAACCTAAGGAGGAACCAAGTGGATATGCTTTGCTGAGCCCCGGCTGGATTCTGTAGCTGTTCGGTTGGCGGGCGATGGCAGAGGGCAGAGAGAAGCATGGGGCGAGCCGCAAGCCTTGGCCGGTACGTAGACTCTGCGCAACGATTCAAATTTTCAGGGAATGCTCCGTTGACAAGGTAGTATTTTTGTGTCCGCTGTTCTGTCCCACTTCGTTGGTATCTCACGGCTGCTCCAGCTGCTCGAGCCTCTCCAGACACCGCAGGATCAGCCGCCCCAGCGGCCACCGGTGCCGCCTCTGGAACACTTTCCGCGCCCATCGCAGCGCCCCGCGCAGGTCGCCGTCGGCCACGTTGACGACCTGCATGGCGCCTTGGAACCCGCCCTCGCTGCCGCCGAGGCGGCTGCTGCTGCTGCTGAACATCAGCTGCCAGGCGATCAGGAACGCCTTGTAGGCGTACAGCGTGGTCCAGGGGGCCTCGAGGTCGGGCGCCTGCGCGGCATCGAGGTAGTGCAGGAACCAGTCGACGTGGGGGCGGACGGCCTCGGCGGTGGCGACGTCGTACAGGAAGGCGGCGGGGGCCGCCGGCCAGTGCAGCGCGTCGGTGTCCTCCTTGCCCAGCAGCACGTCGCGCACGGTGCGGCCTACGAGCCCGCGCGTGTGCGCGGGCGACCACAGCTGCAGCTCGATCATGGCGATTTCCCAGGTGGCCGCGCACATGAGCGCGGCGGGGCTCGTCGCCGCGTCGTGGGACGTCGGGGGGCTGGCGTGGATGTAGGGGCGCAGGGCGAGCAGCGAGTCCTTGAGCGGCTGGATGCGCTCGACGCTGAGCATGCCCGTCATGGTGGACCACCCGGATATCTCGCGGGCGCTCGAGATGAGGAACTGCACGATGTTGAGGGCGCCGTAGGCGTCGAAGGCGGTGAGCGCGCCGCGGTCGGCGTCGTCCGGCGACAGGAAGAGCCGCACGGCCTCGGTGTAGCCCATCGCCGCGTGGCCGCCGCCGCCACCGCCGCCGCCGGACTGGTTGAAGCCGGCGATCAGCTGCCGGTGTGCCCACGCCGTGGACGAGGGTGCGGCCCAGTCGTCGGCGGGACAGGGCAGGCTGTGCTTGAACTCGAGGTGGGAGACGGAGCGGGGCACCGACAGCAGCTGGTACCACAACGCATCGATCTGGTGCACGGCGAACATGGTGCGCTTGTGCGACTCCTGCCGCATGGCCAGCCGCCACAGCGACTCGAGGTCCCCCGCGGCTGGGGTGCTGCCATCGACAGTTGAGCAGTGTGGCTGCCACAGGCTGCTGGTGCGGGCCAGGGCCATGATCTTGGCGTGCAGGGCGAGGCCGTCGACGGCGGTGTCGCTGGCGCACTGGTACATCATGGCGTGAATCTGCAGCAGCAGGTAGGCTTGCACCGTGGTGATCGTGGACAGAAAACTGTCTTCGCCCGCGGCTGGGTCGGCGTTGTCCGAAGACGCGGTCAACAGGCTGAGGGCTTGCTGGAGGCACCGCATGGACAGCCGCATACCCGAGTCCTGCTCATGATAGCAGTCTGGGTCCTCACCGTACTGGTATCCGAGTGAGAGCATGGCCAGGATGAGACGGCGCGGCGCCTGCCCTGCGTCAAAGGTAGGCTGGTGGAGGATGGGGACAAAGAAGGCGACGTGCGTGAAGAAGAGGCTGCAGCCCTCGTCGACCTGCGCCGGAGAGGGATACCAGCCGGTGTCCTGGAACAAAGGGGAGAGGCCGAAATTGAAACCGGCCGCCGCGTTCGGCTCAAAAAGAAAGGACATATCGAAGGAGAGCGAGGGGGAAGCGGTGGAAACAGCAGCAGCGGCGGCGGCGGCGGCGGCGGCAAAGGCGTCCGCCCCCTCGAGGCCCCCGGCGGAAGACGACGCCGTCGTCACCCGGTGGGAGACATCAGAAGAGGCCATAGGGAGAGAACCCATCGATACGTCACTAAGATTGTGGCTGCCAAATACGCTGGCCGGTGCGTTGGCAGTGGACTGATCTATTGTGTGAAGGCCGTCACCGCCGTCACCGCCGTCGCCCTCGTCTTCACCAGATGTCTGTGAAAGCGTGGTGGACTGGCGGTCGGCAGTGGGAGACGCTTTGCCGGCCGAGGTCGATGTATGCCGGCGGATTCGTTGTGTGGTGGTCCACGTGCTGCCGTGGTTGGCATGCTTGCGCCGCATGTGCCGGCTGCGCAGATCCGGCCGCGCGAACGTTGCCGAACAGAGCGTGCACAGCAGGGCGCCCTCCTTTCCGGGCCGTGCGTGCAGGGCGGCATGGCGCTTGAGGTTCTCATGTCGGGTAAACCGGCTGCCGCAGACACTGCACTGGTACGGCTGGTAAGGCGGCCCACCGCTCGTTCCGGAGAGCGCGGGGGCCGACATTGAGGACGTCGTTGTGGCCGACGTAGCAGCCATGCTCACACGATGTAGCGGCAGCTGTAATGTGGACTACGATGAGGATGAAGTTCGGTGATGCTACCAGGGCAAGTAGCCGTTATCTCCACAGATAGGTCAGCTGAACACGTGCCTAGACGCGGTAGCCCAGCTTATCGCTCCAATCTCGAGTCCCCAGCACTTTGCCTCGGTTAGGAATAGGGCAGACAGACGCTGAACATTTTACATAATAGCGCTCTTACTCCACCGATTACCCCGGACACAGGTGGTTGAGAGCACTAATGATACTGGGGCTTCAGAGCTATCGATGTCGTATACGAAGAAGCCGTCAGCTTCTTTACGGCCAAACCCTAGTCATCATCGAAAGAGGCTGATCATGGCGAGGTCTACGGCCATGTCCGGCATCCATGCTTTAGAATAAAAGCTGCATTATGCATCACACGAAGCGTCAAGGACGTCGTCAAGGTGTGTCGTACAGATACATCGCCGTCCTCGTCGAATACTGGACCGAGCTCACCACCGTGCATAATCTCTGATGAAACAGTCTTTTTTATTTACTATATACGCGTAACGTTTTTACAGCAAAACACAATCTTCTCCCTTTTCCCGCGCAGCGTCCTCCTCACACCGGCAGCAGCACCTTCATGCCCATGTACTCGCGCTGGTGCATCAGCTTGCCGTCGACAATGGTCTGGTGCACGCCGACGCGGTTGTGGTCCTGGTCCGTCGGGTCGGTGCACGTGGCGATCTGGATCTCGCGCCACTCGCGGTTCGTCGGCGGGGCGCCCACGGTCGTGCGCTGCTTGTACTCGCGGTAGATGCCCTGGTCCTCGACGCAGCCCTCCCTCTGGAGGAGGGGCGCCTCCATGGCGGGCTGCATGGGCAGGTTGCCCTGCGAGCTGTTGAACAGGACCAGGGAGAGCCGCTCCTCGTGCAGCTGGTCGGCGGGCGGGCGGAACACGCGGTGGCGGGTCGCGCGGAAGTGGCCCCCCGACACGATCTCGAGCGTGTCGCCGATGTTGATCACCAGGGCGCCGGGCTTGTAGGGGACGTAGTGCCACGCCTCGTCCCGGCCCCAGATCTGCAGGCAGGAGATGGGCACCGAGAAGAGCAGCGTGGTGAGCCCGAAGTCGGTGTGCCCGTGCATGCGGAGGCCCTTGGAGGCGTCCTGCGTCGCCTGGCCGACGGGGCGGAACAGCGCGTGGCGGAAGTACCCCTCGCCCGTGGGGCCGCCGTGGGACTGCACGTGGTCCCACAGCCAGTCGTCGGGCAGCTCGAGCACGCGCGAGAAGAGGGTCAGCAGGCGGCGGTTGACGGACTCGGTGAGGTAGCGGCAGAAGGCCTCGATCTCGTCCATGAAGGGCTGGAGGCAGGTCGGCACGCGGTGCGCCGGGTCGTCCCAGTCCGGGCGGTACCAGTTGAACTGCTCGATGCCGTCCGGCACACCCCGCTCGCGCTTGAAGCCGTAGGGGTGCTTGTACCCCGACCAGACGCCGTTCTCCGGGTGGAACAGCAGGCGCGCCTTGTCGTCCTCGCTGATGTGGTTGTACAGGTACTGCGCCAGGGCGAACTGGCGGTGCAGCTGCTCCAGGGAGATGCCGTAGTTCTCGAGGAACAGGAAGCCGTCCTCGCGGATCGCGTGCTTCACCTGCTGTACGAGCCTGTCCACCACAGCCGGGTCTTCCGCGTCCATCTGCGACAGATCGATGGACTGCAGCTCGGCAAAGTTGTGCGTCTCTTTCGTGGCCGGCGGCGGCACCCAGTCCGGCACGAAGGGCTTGCCGGGCAGGTCGCGCGCGGGCGGGTTGAAGGGGGCGGCGGGCGCCATCGTTGCTCAATCAGGATGAGACAAAGACTAGAGAGAGTTCGTCAATGGAGCCCCCTGCACAGCTGTTGTCGACGTCAATCGGATGGACGCTTTGCGGCATCACGGCCTTGGTTTTATCTTATCTCGCAGCCTTCGATCGGATCTCGACAATGACGAGACTCGTACGATGCTCGTCACCAGAGCCATGGCGACAAGACGGGGCTCAGCCCTCAAAGGCTCCGTGCTACCACGACCCACCTCATCATTTCCCAACCCAAATGCGCCCAGAGGAAGAGCTCCCTCCCAAGGGGAGAGCTCACTCCTCCTCCGTCTCACTCCTCCCTGTGGGGCCCAGACGGGGGATATGAGGCAGCATGGATTGGTCGGCAGAGCAGAATTTTGGGAGGAGCTCCTCCCACCCTCGCAGGCCAAAATACTAACCAAATACGGCCAGACTCGACAGCGATAAAGCCTTTGCCAGCCTTCACACACATCCCATACGTCTAATCAGCTTGCAACCAAGATTGCATCTTGATCTTCTTGATTGGGATCTTTCGTCTTCGCCGTACCAGCCTACCGATCCGACCTCGCCACCATGTCTCGTGAAATCATCAACAGCGAGAAGTTCCCCTCCAAGCCGCACAACAACCCGGCTATCCGGATTCCGGGCCTGGTGTTCTGTGCCGGCCAGACGGCTACTGGTGAAATCAAGCAGGCCACGGTACGTTCCTCTCTCGCGTTTGTGTTGCCTGCTTCACTATAGAGTAGCATTTCATCTAACTCTCGCTCCTCAAGCGGACTGTCCTCCAGAACCTCAAGGAGGTTCTCGAGCTTGCTGGATCGTCGCTGGACAAGGTCGTCAAGTACAATGTCTACCTCGCCGATATGAACGATTTTGCAGCCATGAATGAGGTGTACATCGACTTCCTGCCCAAGCCCATGCCCCCACGCTCGTGCCTCCAGGCGGTGCCTCCCGGCAACGGTACCGTCATCGAGATCGAGTGCATTGCCCAGGCATAACGGGCATCAAAAACTGGCTATAATCAATAAGAGCGTATATAGACCTATAGCTATTGCATTTGACATCCATGTTCATGTTCACGTTTGTTTAAGCCAATATATTTACGCGTGCAGTTTCACGTGCCTCCTTCGAAAAGGAACGTAAGTATGACTCTTAGTTCTATTTAATAATATCCACCAAATGTGATATAATTTGCTTGGCCGTAGTCTCTGCTCTCCTTGAAAGTATCAAACTAATCGATCTAATAGTAGAGTAGATGGAGAGACTCGTGCTACGCTCTCCTTCCATGGTACACTCTACGAGCGTACATGTAAAGATAGTGCTCACTATTATCTAGCTACATCACCAACTTGCTTCTTCCTTCTCCACAGCTCAGTTCATCTCATTCGAAACACTCGTACCATTCTCGTATGTTCACTTCATGCCTGCCACGTATGTGCCGTTCTTAGCACAAGTACCGCTGTCCCCGTGCGTACGCTTAATACATCTCGTAGCGCCAGTTCAGGTCCAGCATCTCCTCGGTGACGCCGCCCTTCATGGCCTTGGCGACTAGGGCCGGGTTGCCCGAGTCCATGTACTGGTTGTGACGCAGGACGAGCCAGCGGTAGAAGGACACGGTGGCCATAAACAGGAACGCGCATCCCATCAGCGTGCCGAAGGCGGCGTAGAAGTGCGGCGGCTCGTAGTACAGGTAGGAGGCCCAGATGTTGGAGGTGCCGCCGATGGCGTTGACCAGGGCCGACGCGGCGGCGCGCTTGGACACCGGCCGGGCCAGGTGCAGGTTGATGGTCTTGTAGAGCAGCAGCTGGGGCCCGACGGACGAGAAGGGCAGGATCATCATGGAGAAGTAGCGCGCGCCGACGTTGGTGGTGGCCATGGGGATGATGTACATGCCGATCGCCGTCGCGATGCAGCCCATGATGGGCCAGTAGACGGTGTTCGTGCGGTCCGAATAGAGCATGATGAGGTAGTAGGCGAGGGCCGCCAGCACGTAGGGCGGCGCGGTGATCAGCAGCGAGATGGTGCTGCTGAACCCCAGCGACTTGACGAGCGTGGGGAAGTAGTTGGCAATGGACCCCTGGGCCTGCGACAGCATGTTGCAGAAGATGAGCAGCAGCAGCTTGGGGTCCGCGAGGGCCTTGGTGAAGCCGCGCAGCACCGTCTCGTGCTCGGAGCCCTCGGCGGCGCCGGCCTCGGACTCGATGCGCCAGACGGCCAGGTCGCGCTCGACAGGGCTCAGCATGCGGCTGTTGTGCGGGTACTCGGGCATGAAGAAGGCGCAGATCATGCCCACGAAGACGGTCACGCTGCCCTCGAGGATGAACAGCCAGCGCCAGCCCGCGATGCCCCGGAGGCCGTCCATCTGCAGGATGGCCGCGGCGAGGAGGCCGCCGAAGGCGTTGCCCACCTGCTGCGCGATGTACAGCGAGGCGATCCGCTTGCCCAGCTCCTGCTTGGTGTACCAGGCCGACAGGTAGTAGATGGCGCCCGGGAAGAAGACGGCCTCGGCGATGCCCAGGACGGCGCGCACGGCGACCAGCTGGGCGTAGGTCTGCACGGCGGCGGTGGCGGCCGAGATGGTGCCCCAGACGGCGACGGCCACGCAGATGTACATGCCGGGGCGGGCGATCTTGGTGATGAGCAGGTTGCTGGGGATCTGGAACGGGAGGTACCCCACGAACAGGATAGACACGGCGGTGGCGAACTGCTGGGTCGTCATGTGGAGGTCCGTCGTGATGCCCTGCAACTTGGCGGACGCCAGGTTCTGCCGGTCGACGTAGTTGAGGATGTACAGGATGCCCGTGACGGGCAGCACGACGAGGTCCAGTTTGCGCACCAGCTTGCTACGGAGCGTGCGCAGCTCCTCCTCGCTGAGGGCGGCCAGGCTCGCGGGCATCGGACGAGCAGCGCCGTCGGTCTGGCCCTCGGCCGCGGAGGCGTTCTCGTCGATCTTGGCCTCCATCACCTCTTTGGAGATCACTTGCTCGTGTGTCATTGTGATGGATTGGTGGCTGCCAGACTCTTGAGGGTTGGGACGATGAAGTAAACGGGGGAAGGACAAAGAAGCATCTTGAGGAGGAGAATCAAAACATGGAGATGACGATGGCTACGCCCCATTTTCTATCCTTTTTTTTTCTGGGCTCCCATGTGGTGTTGCACACCTGCATTGCCATTGGTGTCTATCAATGGAGCAATGAGATAGGTGCAATTTGAGGTTGTTGTTCTCCGCCGGTCGCGGTGTGGAAGATAAGAGGAGGCTTTGGGGCGCCGAAGATTGCGGTCATTCAGACGACGCCGCCTTGTTCATTTCGCCAACCAAATCGAGTTAGCCAAAAGATAAGACACAGACGTCTAGCATTTGCCCCATGTTCTACAAGACGCCGCCTCCTCGACTGTGGGGAAATACATCCGGGGTAGCGTCTACGCTTTTTGATGGCCGGGGGGAGCTCCTCCCGGAGGAGAAGACTAGCGTATGATTCGAGGCCGGTCAACAGGTCCCCGGTATTGGCGGTGCCGGTACGGCTGGCCGGCCAAGGTCGTGCGGCTGCTCGCCGCAGTCGACGCGCGACATCTTCCTTCCCCCTTTTATATCAGCCGTCATTGTCTGCCCAATAGCCGAGGCTGGTCCCTTTTGTCCTGATCGCACATCCATTACCCCCCCGTCTTACCCATTGTTGCCACTCCGCTTTGCTTTGTTCAACCCAACACCCCCGACCGTTACGGAGTATTGCTCTCCTTCACCATTCCCGCTTGATCATTTCCTTCCCACAGAAGTAATCGTACACGTCTGCCAAAATGGGGTCCCACGAAACGACCTATCCCACCGCTCACACAACCCAGATTGTGAACCCCAAGCTGAAGGTGCTCAACGGCCTCAGGGCGGGCACCTACCCGCTGATGACCTTCATGGCCATCCCCTCGGTGCGCATGGCCCAGATCGTCGCCCTCACCGGGGTCGATGGCATCATCATCGACTGCGAGCACGGCCACTTTGGCGACGACGCGACCCACAACGCCGTCGCCGCCATCGCGGGGCTCGGGGTGTCGCCGCTCATCCGCGTCCGCGGCACCGCGCACGACATCCTCAAGCGGGCGCTCGACACGGGCTGCCACGGCATCGTGGTGCCCCAGGTCAACACCGCCGAGGAGGCCCGCCAGGTCGTCCACTCGGCCAAGTTCCCGCTGCAGGGCGGCCGGGGCCAGGGGTCCGCGTTCCCCGCCATCGCCCACGGCCTGACCACGCCCGAGTACATGAAGGCGGCCAACGAGACGATCCTGACGATGATCCAGATCGAGACGCGTGCGGGCGTCGAGAACGTCGAGGCGATCTGCGCCGTGCCGGGTGTGGACTGCGTGTTCGTCGGGCCCAACGACCTGGCGCAGTCCCTGTTGGGGTATGTTCCCGCGCGGGGGGACGAGCCCGAGTTCGTCGCGGCGATCGACAAGATCATTGCGGCCGGGCGCAAGCACGGCAAGTGGGTGGCGCGCATGGTCAATGACGGCGCTCTGGCCAAGGAGGCACGGAAGCGCTACGACACCGTCGCCATCACCGGCGACACCAAGGCCGTCCAGAACTGGTACATTTCCGAGTTTGAGCTCGCCCGGTCGTAGGGTATTTCTGGGGTTTGTCTTCGTTGGCAAACAAAACCAAAATGAGAGCAAAATAAAATAAAAAATAAAAATAAAGCATCTATAGACTAGAGTTGTATGACTTCAAGCCAGATATGCCCTTCATAGACATGAAACACTGTACGTTCCTCATGATGTTTTTTTCTCACACAATGCCATTATTTTCCGGGCTCTCTCAGATTGAAGACGTATAGGTTGCTGTCGGTTTGCGTGCAGGGGGACGGTGTTGTGGGTGAGGATACTTTCCGTCTGGTCTCCTGGATAATGTTCCTACCGCCACTTGCCCCTCCCGTGGATGAAGTTCGAAGGCTTGAACTGCATATCATGCTTTCCTAACTAGGAAAGCGCTTTTAGATGAATGGCTCTAGGCAGATGAGTCTGAAACAACCGGATTCAGGCAGCACAACGCCAGCCGCCGCGAGCTCATGATGAGAACCATGTCACGACGGGCTGCTTGAAGGGCTGGGAGCTATGTATTTTCAAATACTGCACCTCCAAGTTTTAGAACAGTAGCAGGTTGGAGCAAGGAAGGCACAGATTCACGCCCGAAGAAGGAAATCCGCAATGAGGTTTTTCGGGTTGTATATTGTGCTGTTATAGGAGGAGGTTTGGTATTCCCAAATAACCTTCTAGAAACGGAGCAAAAAGAATTCTCCTTTAGTCTCTCTCGAGTAAAAATATGACATATAAGAAAAGTGTCACGGCAAATGGTAGAGTTGAGATGTTTACATAGATGGGCAAATAATAGCCGTACAGGATGTGAAGCCTGCGAGTGTGGCATTGGGTTACCAACGGTTCCTGCGGTTCTCCAGCTACAAGTCGAAGCAAGAGTCCTCACTTCCTTCTGACAAAAAAAACTTACGGGCACGCTGATAGTTTTGCTTCCGCGGCCTTACTTTTTGGGCGTTGGGTGTGCAGCAGTACTCCCAGAGATGCGTTCATAAATAAACCCACTAGGTTATGCACGAGATATATATGTCGCCCGTCTCACTGACGATAGTTACGTAGGTAGTATCATCGACTTTATAGCTGCGTACGAAAACCGTTGCCGCCAGACAGACAAGTAGTCTTTGAGGACGATCGTTCAAGGCTGACTTGAAAATCAAAAATGAAACAGATAGTACGGACTGATAGCAATGATGATGCCCTAACGTAGGGGAAACAAAATTAAAGGAGGAAGATGGTTGTCTTTCTTCCTACCTGACTGATTGTGGTGTTGCTTGGATATTTGGGCTGCTTTGTTCTACGATCCTAAAGTAGACGCGAGTGCCTTCGTGTGCTGCGTAACGGGCCCTTGCAAAACTTGCCAGTTTCTTTTTGGCCATGCTGCTGTTGTCCACTCTATGAAAGGCCCATTGTGCGCGCCTTTCTTCCTTTCCACTCCACAGAAGTTTGCGATTGTTCCTATTCGACCAGGTTGTTTCGGTCCCTGGACATCGCCGTTAGTAAGCTGGCTTAAACATTCTTCACGCAGCTTAAAAAAAAAATGAACAACGTACGGCAGCATGTGGTTTGGCAGCAGTGCCGCCATGACGAGGCCCGGAATCGACGAGCCGAGGGCCGTGTAGGTCATGTAGCGAAGGACGTCGGTGAACGCCAGATTCACGGCCACGCGTTCGGGAGTGCCCCAGGCTGGGGCACTGCCCGTGATGGAGTTGAAAAGGGCGTCGACCAGCTCGGCGCTGCCGCTGCTGCCGAGGTACCGCCGCAGGGCGGGCTTGAACGTGTTGGTGTAGATACCGCCGGCGATGCAGGCGCCGACGCTGCCGCCGACGGACGACAGCGACACGACGAGGGCCGTGATCTGGGCCATCTGGGCGTGGGGCACCGAGATCTGGGCGGGCACGAGCAGCGTGGTCTGCATGATGCCGCTGCCGATGCCCTGGATGGCCTGCACAACGAACACTTCAGCGGCCGAGTTCTCGGCCCCGCGCAGCCGCAGCATCACGCCGTAGCCGACGGTGCGGATGACGGCGCCCGCGATGCTCAGGTACTTGTAGCGGCGCAGCCGCACCATGACGAGGCCCGCCAGGATGCCCGCGAGGCACTGGGTGACGCCGTTGACGTAGACGAAGAACGTGGCGACGCGCGCGTCGAAGCCGCGCGCGACGCTGCCCCAGGCGTAGATGTACGTGTGTGTGCAGGAGAAGCCGAGCGAGTCGGTGGCGATGAGCAGCAGGCACAGCACGATGGTGCGGTTCGCAAAGTAGTGCACGGGCAGGAAGGGGTGGCGCGCCCAGTACGCCTCGTAGGCCGGCAGCAGCAGCAGCAGCAGGGCGCCGAGGGCGATGAGCACGTCCACGTAGGGGGTGCGCCACGTGGCCGGGCTCGTGGCCGCGAGCGTCATGGGCAGGAGCAGCAGCGCGAGGCCGCCGCTGAAGAGGCAGACGCCGCCGAGGTCGATCTGCGAGCAGAAGGCGTAGACGGTGGTGCGCGCGGGGCGCGGCACTAGCCCCATCGTGCGGGCGCGGCCCTCGTAGTAGAGCAGCGTCGTGATGATGAAGCTGGCGCAGAACGGCATGATGATGGCGAGCATGCCGATGCCCCAGCGCCAGCCGATGCCCGTGGCGCTGACGACGCTGTCGACGATGTAGGCGGTGACCCAGGGCATGATCAGGAACGGGAAGAAGGACACGCCAATGCCGAAGCCGCGCCAGCGCGCCGAGGTGATGTCGGAGATGGTCACGTCGTTCATCAAATTGGTGCCGGACTGGCCGATGCTGTAGAAGATGACGCCGGCGGCGTAGGGGCCGATGCTCTTGGCCGAGGCCATGAGAATGTAGGCGAGGATGTAAAAGGAAATGGTCAACACGTAGGTCTTGCCACGGCCGAGGACGTTGGACAGCATGGCGACCGGTGGCTTGACCACCGAGAAGACAATGGTGCTGGTAGTACTCAGCGTCGCCAGTGTGGACAGGGCGTTGAACGACGACGTCGAGTAGTTGTTGTAGATGTAGACCGTCGAGTTGTCGATCTCGCTACGGCGTGCTCGGTCAGTATCACCAACGCTGCCGTGCAAAGAGGCCACAATGCCCACGATAGGGGGTAATATCACTTACTAGACAATCATTACCAAGGCCAGGCTAAAAGAAGAATAAAAAACCAAAAAAAAGTCAACGTATTAGTCCAGAAAACTCGAAGCAAGACCGGGTAGCACGTTCTCACGGGATGCCTACCCCAAGATCACCAGCCATCGTCCCTTCTTGCCCCAGATTGCCTGCGCTGCCTCAACTGTCTCGACGCCGACCTCTTTGGACTCCGCCTGCTGGGCCGCGTTCTTTTCGTTCTGCACGTCTTCCACCGCCGGCACTGCCGTGCCGGTGCCTTCATCCGGAAGAGCCACTTCGACGACGGTGTCGCTCACCGGCCGGAATTGGCGGCGTAGAGATTCTAGGATCCCCATCGTCTAGATTTTTTGTGTTTGCGGTATTCGAAGTGTTGTCGGCTACCACAAAAATACAAAGGGCTATCCAGCTACGCCAACGGACGAGCACTGCATCGTATTGCAACCGCACCGCAACGGCTGGTGCGTCTATGATATACTGCGGAAATTCATGAGAGGCACGCCCAAGTTCCAAGTTCCAAGACCACAACAGATAGCTGTACGCCACAATAGGAAGGTCATTGCGCTCCTCTTCCTGTTTGCACCCTCTACGCGTACCGATAGGAAACAGCAATGCCGGCTAGGAGGGTTGTTTTGCGTCCGTACGACGTTTGTATGTTTGGCATGGGGAGCTTAGCGAGCTTAGAAATGCAACTGATCTGCTGGAGGGAAAAGCAAGAGAAGTGCGTTCCATTGTGGTCTTATCAGCCAACGGGGTACTACAGTGTACCAGGCAGGTTCTGGTCATCGTCGTACCTCGGCCACGGCCGCACTCGTGCTACGAGATGGCCTCGTCTAAAGTGAGATATAAATGCACTTAATTAAAGTCGTGGGGGAGCGAATCAAGAGGCCTTAGATTAGCAACGAATCTTGGGCTACGGATACACCCTTCCCTCTACACTCTCCATTCCTATTTAAGATACCGCAGCCGAGCTAGACCTAGCACTACTACTCCAGGCAATTATGGAGTTGTGGAGTTCCCCGTACATCAAGACATACACAAGTAGGACAGATGCTAAAAGATGCAAGATAGGCCTCCAAGCTCCTATAACGGCATCAGTTAGTGTGTGCAGACGGCGCCGACTGCGGCCTGACAGACAGTGACGGCCGGCCCGTATTCAGGCCTTACGAGCGGTTTAATGGAAGCACAAACACGTCGTCATCCGGAAACATGGCCTCCTTATCTCTACTCGGAACTCGCCGCGCGCGTGGAGACCTTTCTTTCGTTGTTCCGACTACAGAACCCCTATCGCGGTGATAAAACGGCGAAAACGAGACCAATGAAATGCAAAATATTCTCTAAAAACGGACGAACCGAACGCCTTTACTGCAACGTCCGTGTCATTGCCGAAAAAAAATTATTACCTAGCTACTTCTATGTATTGGTAACAAAGCAAAGGCTTGATTAAGTCCAGATATGTGAGAGAGGCGCCGGCCGGCTAGACGAACCGGTCCCCAAATGTCCACGCCGACGCGCTGGCCCGTTTGGAGAGCTCGGCAATGGCAGCCGACAGTTCGGGGTCTTCGCTTGCCGTCTGGGCCGATGGCAGGCCGAACGGCAGTGAATCTGGTAGGCACTCTGTCCCCGGCGCGGGAAGAATTCCGTCCTGAAAGTAGGCGCGGATGTGCCGTGCCGTGCAGGTAGAGGGAGACGCCAGGGAGGTATGCTAGAAATGTGAGTGGTCTAGAGTACATGGAAAAAAAGTGAAATATAGACAAGAAATAGAGCAAAAAAAAAAAAAAACACGTACTCCGTAGGACTTCTGCACCAGGATCACCGACGACGGGAACCCGGCCGAGTTGTTGCGCGCGCTCACCAGCGGCGTCACGTTGTCGGCCATGTTGTTGACGTAGAGGATGGGGAACGCGGTGTGGCCCGTGAAGGGGCCCGCAAACCGGAACTTGGGCCGCACCGTGCGGCCCACGCAGGCCAGGCGAAACAGCGCGTTGACGGCACCGGCAGCGTGGCTCATCTCCTGCAGCTCCTGAGCCACCTTTTCAAACTCAGCCGGGTCCGTCGACTCCGGCGGGCTGTCGGCACACATGATGGCCGGGAACGCGTCGTTGTTCCCCTTGGCCCGGTCCGGCAGCGGCACCGTCGGCAGAAAGGACTCGGCCGCGCAGACAGCCGCCGAAGGGGCGCGGGCGGCCGCCACGTGCGCGTAGTAGGGCCAGCCGTCGCCGCGGTCGAGGCCGGCGGCGATCTCGGCGAAGCCCGTGAAGCTGTAGTGCGGCCGGTACAACGTGGTCGACAGGAGGCGGCGCAGCTTGGCGTAGGTGACGATCTCGGGCACGTCGGGGCCGGGGATGGACCCCGGACCGTCGTCGTCGTCGCCATCGGTAGACGACGACGGCGACGACACAGCAGCCGGCACGATGACCGGATACCGGCGCAGGCGCTGCAGCAGGCCCTCGAGGCGGCGCTGGATGGCTGCGGGCGACGGGGCGTAGAACGCGCAGGCCGCGGGGCCCGCACGGTGGCACAGCACGTAAAACGCGTCCATGACCTTGTCGGTGTCGCGCAAAAAATTGACGTGCGTCTTGCGGTACCACTCGCGGTAGTCGACGTTGCCGTCGCTCACGAGGCGTCCGACGCGGTCCGGGTACATGGCGGCAAAGGTGCCACCGAGCACGGTGCCGTAGCTGAAGCCCCAGTACTTGAGTAGCTGGGGTGGTGACGGCGACGACAAAGGCCGCTGGTCGGCCGCGCCGGACGGGTCGTTGCCGAGCTGGTCCAGGATGGCCAGCATGTCGCGTGCGTGCGAGGCTGTGCTGAGGTGCCGCGACATGCCGGACCGCGCGATGGCGGTCTCGCAGACCCCGGAGTAGGCCATGGCACGCGCGAATTCGTCGTAAGCGGCGCCCGGGTACGAGTCGACGTTGTTGACGTCTTGCAGCTCCCAAAAGTGTTGCCGCTGGTAGTCCTCCCAGCACTGGATGCGCGGGACGGATCGGCCGACTGCGAAAGGAAGTCAATATACAACAAGGAACGCAAAAGGGAGAGAGATGAATAAATTCATTGTCCATGGAAAGAACACATACCGCCCCGCGGATCAAAGGTAATGATATCCTATCAAAAAAAAAAAAAAAAATGTCAACAAGAACAATGCAAACGGGCGTTCCTCTGCTCCGCTCGCGAACACCTACGTGGTTGTCCCCTACGACCGTCTGCAATTGCTTGCCGTGGTCACGCATCGACAAGATACCAGAGCCGCCGGGTCCCTGCCAGAGACGGAACCTTGTTAGCTAGGTGCCATGCCGTCTCTCGTTGAACAGAACCTTAGCTATACCCCTGGGTTAAAGAAGACCGCGCCACGGTAGTCGTCCCGGCGCACGGCAGGCAGGCGTATCACGGCGAGCACAACCCGCTCTTCGTCCGTCGGATCTAGCCAGTCCATAGGGACCTAATGACGGACGCTGTTAGAAAATAAGACACGGCAAGGCGAGCTGCGTATCCGAACGGTTGGCTTACGTCCAAGCGGGCACATTCGTAGCCGTCATAGCAGGCGGTCCAGCTCATGTTTCTGCTTGAACGAACCTATCAAAACGTCAGTACAGAAAAGAGAGGGTCGAAATTAACAAAAGAAATTAAAAAAAAAAGGAAATAAAAACGACGCAAGGCGCAAGACACGGCTGGCTCTTACATCTCCCCAACCAAATTCACCCGGAGGCAGGGCGCTCGGCGCCGCGGTCGCGCTGCTCGCGACGAACCCGGGTAGCCGGTGTGGCAGCGCCACAAACGCCACCAGGAATACGACCGCCAGCAGGGGCATCTTGAGCCATGCGGTCATGCGGCGGCCCGGCGCGGGCCGCCGATATGCCGGTGGTGGCTCCGACAGGACGACCTTTCCGTCCATGGCGAATTGAGATTTGAGTTGGATCCCGAAACTGTGATCTCGAGCGTGGTGGGCTACGGTGACGGGGTTCGCGACGTGAGAGCATCTACATACAATGAAGTAGACACAGCAGCGGAAGGACAATGTTGCCACGCGCAGGCACAGCTGCCAGGTTCGCGATGTAGGGCACGACGCTCAATAGCATAGCACGGGGCACGCTCCCAGTCGTACGTTGTACTCTGTATTACCAAATACATCTAGGGCCCTGAGCCGTTTGATCGAGGCGAGATTGCAATGGTCAAAATTCGTTTGACCCGATTGGCAGGTCGCAGAATGGCCAGAAAGATAACGCCAAGAGCCGAAGGCTCCGCTACCACGAAGGAGAATTGGGTTCGGGGCAGGCCGTTAGCGGACCTACGACTCCGCAGTGTGTCGGCAAGATAGCGTATGCAAGAGAGTGAGGCAGAACACAGAGATAAGCCGTCCAGTTTGGGGGAGGGGGTTCGGAAGATGGGGAGGGTTGTCTGCCTCGAATGACACCTGCCCACCAGAGGATCGGGGTTGCAGCATCCTTAGACTCGTAGGGAGCACACCCTATACGAAGTAAGCATACGACGAAGTGGGTAAATTAATTGCGGAGCAGAAATGTATAAACTAGGCGTTCCATCTCGTACCCGTATTGCGAGCAATAAAGCAACAGCGAGTCTTCGTTTAGACAGACTGTCCTGCTTCGTAGGGGCCTTGCAGCTCACTCTATATCGTTGATCATCGTCTACCCTATTTTTCTTGTATACAGCTCAGATTTGATCAACGTTGGTTTATTAGAATCAAAAGATGAATGCCTTGTGTTCGTTTCTCGTCTCTCATATTATTACGATGCTGGAGTTCTGTTGTGGGCTGGGCATGGTTCATATAGTCGTCGTTTAAACCTCACGCTTATAAATTATTTAATACACGCGTATGATTTCTGATGATCTTTTCTTTCTTATTTTTTTTCTATAAACCTGTATTTATTTTATCCGCCTTTACCAGAGACAAAACAAAATCCAACTCTTCGGATCTAGTTCCGTCGCAAAAGATTGAACCAGCACTGTTCTGATTCGGCCAAAAGACTTCTGTATAACCATTCTTCTCCGATTTGATCTAGGACTTTCTGTGCATAAGAGTTGCGGCAGCTTGGTGGTTGGGGAAGACGAGCGAATCAGCCAAGACGACGTTCTCTCTCCGCCCAGCAGCGAAGACGATAATCTCGGCAATGTCGTCCGGCGTCAGGGGCTGGCAGCCGCTGCAGGACATTTTAGCATTCTCTCGCGGCTACGGGCCTTGACACGATTTTCGGGTTGTCGTATAGAAAGACACTTACGCGTAGACAGCGTCTGCCTTGCTCTTGTCGCCGTAGAAGCGCACGACAGAAAACTCCGTCTCGACCTGGCCGGGGTCGATGCCGATGACGCGGATGCGTGTGGAGATGAGCTCTTTTCGCAGGGACTCGGTGAAGCTGCGGACGGCGGCCTTGGTCGCGCAGTAGATGCTGCCACCGGGGTACGGCTCGCGGCCGGCAATGGAGCCGATGTTGATGATGTCGCCGGCGCCCTCGCCGTGGTTGCACCGCAGCATCCGGGGCAGGATGGCCTGCGTCATGTTGACGAGGCCCGTGACGTTGGTCGAGAACATGACGTTCATGTCCTCCTCAGCAATTTCCGGCGCCTTGGCCACACCGCGGACGAGACCTCTGTGACGTTACGTTCGTTACTTGCCCGCACAGGCCACAGAATAAGAGGTGTGTGATACATGTACGTGCGCATTGTTGACCAACACATCAATCTCTGCAAACTCGGTAGGCAGTCTGCCGACAAACGAGCGCACCTCGTCCAGCTTGCTCACGTCGAGCTGTACCGGGAGCACCTTGACGCCACCGCTGATCTCCATGGCAATATCTGCGGCGATCTGCTGCACGTTGTCGATGCGGCGCGCCGCGAGAACGAGCTTGAGGTTCTTGGGGCTGGTGCGGGCGAACTCAAAAGCGGTCGCCTTGCCGGTGCCCGAGGAGGCGCCCGTGATGAGGATGGTCTTGCCCTCGAGGCGCCGACCCATTGCCGAAGCAGACATTTTGTGCGCGTATATTCTGTTCTCTACCGGCTTTTCTTATAAGATAGAAAAAGATTGGCTGTGTGAGTTTTATTTAAAAGGATCGGGGATGTTAAAAATGAAGTTAAATGTTTGATGTCTCCCCTCCCATCTTCTAAGACGACCTTGGAGGCCCGGCATTTGCTCATCTGATTCCAGAGCATCATCAGCCCTCCAACGAGCAGTGTTGAGCCGTCATGTGAGACTCTGAGAAACCTGGATGCCCTTCATTACACCTGCTTGGTCGACAACTGGTTAGTTTCCAGAGAGCCGCAACTAATCAAAGGAGCCAAAACCGTGCCCACCACGATAGCCCTGATACTTGCATCCTTACCCGACGGCTATGTTTGTCTCAGCGCGGGCGGGGGCCTTGCATTAGTCTCGAGCTTTTCCGTTGACTACGGAGTCCTGTCCGCGGGCTCGTCCGGCACCATTGCCGGCTTCGTCAACGTTTTCCCCAAGACCATTACCCGCATCTACCGCCTGTACAAGGAGGGCAAGTTCAACGAGTCTCTGGCGCTGCACAAGACGGCCGCGCTGGCAGAGCAGCCCTGCAAAGCGGGCGTTGCTTGAATACGGCCAGGCTGGCGGGCATTGACGACGCGCTGGAGAAGCTGAAACCCCGGCGGCCATATGTCGAGTGCTCGGATGCGGCCAAGAAGGCGGTGGTGGAGGGGACAAAGGAGCTCGTCAAGATTGAGGCTACGTTGTAAGGAGGGAGGGGAATGATTTTGCTTGGGCTCTGGGGAGTAGATATGTCGAGTGGTACGGCTGAGGGATAGAAATCTGAGACAGTGATGGCTTTGAAACATTACACGTCATTGACGCTCCTCTGAATTCAGTCTCACTTTCAGAAAGCATGTGTTCACTATTCTTCTAGAATGCGGTACTTGGGTTTCTAGCATCAAAGTCACTTTTGGCTATTATCCTATAAATAATTGAAATTTGAAGCCGATCGCTTTTCATGTTTACATTCTCTTTGCAACTGACCACATCCAGAGTGCATATCCCCAACAGTAAATACTATGGCAAAACGTCTACTCATCAACCTCGTATCTTCCATCCAACCACACCAAAATAAACTCACAGCATGTACCGAAATCCCTTTTGCAGCTTCCGCGCCGTCGCCAAGTCGACGCCCTCGACCCGGGCGGTCGTCTCCAGCCGCGCGAGCTCGCTCTCTGTGAGCTGCACGTCTTCGTTCTCGGGCCGTTCCTGTCTCTTGTTCTGCAGCTTCAAGTGGTAGTACATGTAGACACTGGTGGCCCCGCCCAGCACCTGCATCGCGGTGCACACAGCGAGCGCCACGCGGTAGTACGGCGCCTCGGCGTCGTAGTAGGTGTACGGCGTCCAGATGCTGGCCGAGTTGGCAATCGTGTTGATGATGCCGTAGGCGGCGGCACGCTTGGCCGGCGGCCGCGGCAAGGCGTTGGCGATCCAGGAGTAAAGGATGCCGTTTTGCGCAGACGTGAGGTTCATGAGGAAGAAGGAAAAGTACCGGGGCCCGAACGAGTCGACGGTCATGAAGATGATGAAGCCGACGATGGTGATCGGGATGGGGTAAAAAAAGAACCAGTGGCGGACCGCGAGGCGGTCGGCCACCCAGTTGTGCGCCACACTGTAGAAGACGACGAAGAGGTACGGGGGCGCGACGAGCAGCAAGGAGACGGTGTCGCTGTAGCCAAGGGTCTTGGTGAGGGTGGGGAAAAAGTACTGGAAGCTGCCGGCGGCGGCCATGCAAAAGTACACGAGCGTAAACGCCCAGGTCTTGATGTCCATGACGGCCAACTTCAGGCCCTTGATTTGTGACATTCCTTTTTTTTTTTTAGTTGAGTGAGCACAGCCAGGTCTAAGTTTTTGAATCAAGAGACGAACTCACCACCCTTCTCGTCGATGTCCGCCTCGGCCGCTTCGATGGCCAGCCGCTTCAGGGCCACGCCCTTCTTCTCCTCGCCCAAGAGCCGCCAGGTCTCAGGAAAGTCCGGGAGAAGAAGGCAAGTGATGATGCCGATGAAGCAAGTGATGGAGCCCTCGATGATGTATAGCCACCGCCACGCGGCGATGCCTCGCGCGCCGTCGAGACCACGAAGGATGCCCGCTGCAATCAGGTTGCCAAACGCACCACTGAGCAGCGACCCGGAATAAAAGATGCTCATCCGGAAGGACAGCTCCTTGCGGGTGTACCACTTGGAGAGGTAGAAAAGAACACCGCCAAAGAAAGGCGCCTCTATTTACGTCGTGTCTTGTCAGTTGTCTGCTATGATAACGCAAATTTGTTTCCTTCCTAATTAACGATAGGGGGCCCAGATCCATACCGACGAAACCGAGGAGGAAACGGCAGGCAACAATGCCGCCGTAGCTCTGGACCTGGCTTGTGCACGCAGAAACGAGACCCCAGACGCAGACCCAGAAACCAATATAGAGCGAAGGGCGGCCCATGTAGTTGAGCAGCAAGTTCGAGGGGACCTGCATCAAGAGGTAGCCCACGAACAAGATGGACAGTCCCGTCTGATATTGGTTGCCAACAAGACCGAGGTCTTTTTCAAGACCCTGCAGCCGAGCCGCAGCATAGTTGTTTCTATCGCAGATCAGCATTTTTCAGTAGAAGCACCCTCGTCCAAGGCGTCTTAAGAAGCGAGGTGAGTTGAGGTTCTTCCCAGCGACGACAAAAGGGAAAAGACGAGGCTGACCGATCAATGTAGTTCATCAGGTAGACGACAATGACGAGCGGCATAATCAGCAAGTCAATCTTGCGCACAAGCTGTTTCTCAATCGCCTTCTCTTCGGGGCTCAGTTCCACGAGACGCACCATCTCTTCGTGAGTGATGTCGGCCTTGCCGCCGAGGACGTCATGGTCCGAGAGGACCTGAACAGTGCCGCTTGCCATAATGCAGCCGCTCGCGAATCCGACGATGACAAACTTCTTTACGCAACGATGGTTCTCAAAAGGGGAGTTGTTTTTTATTAGGACGCTTGTTGATCGAGCAAAAAAAGCAGCGCCAGAGTTGCAGTTTTACGCCAGTTTTGTCTCAAGAAAGCAAACGTCCGAGCCTACATTTTATAAACAACAAAAACAACACAAAAAACAGAAAAACTGACACTCCGAGCCCTTTCAGTGTAACCATACGAAGATACAACCACGAGAGACAAAAAACAACCCCATACGTTGTGAGACGCAGGCTGGCAACGCGTGTTCTGAATCATCGTCTCAGAACTTCATGAACCAGAGACATGTAAAATATATCTCCACACTTCTCCCCCGGACCAGCACATTGTTACCCCAGATCTCCTGTGACTCGTGTTTCTTTGACTTGCGCGAGCGGGCCCTTCCCCCTGGCCCGCCAGTTTTCCAAGTATTGCAGATCAAAAAGCGGAAAACGGGCAAGCTTACGCGTAAGATCCAGGTCGCAGCGGGCTTGCTAATTCTACAACGCGTTCTACCTCTT
The DNA here is from genome assembly GCA_002778095.1 of Fragosphaeria purpurea. NCBI lineage: Eukaryota > Fungi > Ascomycota > Sordariomycetes > Ophiostomatales > Ophiostomataceae > Fragosphaeria > Fragosphaeria purpurea. The sequence continues at coordinate 731,607 of PCDL01000022.1, read as the reverse complement.
GCGGCAGCAGCGCTCACCGCAATGTGTAATGTACAGCTGCGAAAACTCAGTCGGGCTTTCTTACAACACATCACTGCTGCTCACAGGCGTCTTGCAAATTTTCCGCATGTGTGCCAGTGTTGGAACGTGGTGGTCTATCGAGAAACCGGCCAGTCCATTTTTGTCTCATGGGGGACGGGTGTCGTTTTTTTTTTTTTTTTCTTATCGACCGATGCCCTTGTGTCAAACAGGGCCGCAGACTCTCGCTGATGGCCGCCATGGTCTCCATCGACTCAAAACCCGCTGGCATCGTCGCGTCCGTCATGCTATTCCTCTTTGAAGCGTTCTATGCATGGGGTTTCATGGGCCCTATCTGGGTACGGTCTATTTTCTTTTGTTATTGTTTCCAGACGTCGTTCGTGAATAGGCACGACTAATCGGCGGGCGCATCGGAACAAAACAGGTATACGGTCCCGAGATTATCCCTCTGGCCCACCGCGCCAAGGGCGAGGGCCTCGCTACCGACTGTCTATGACTGTCCTCCTTCGTCACCGTTGAGATCGGCCATACGATTTGCCGGGGCCGTAGAGGCCGCCTTCGGTCACGATTTCGATGATACTGCGGAGGGCGTAGGGCTCGTGGACGCCCACGCTGTTAAGCAGGGGCATGTCGTGGAAGGCGACGGGCGTGATGACCACGTCTTTGGTAGAGTCATATCCCGCCATGATGGAAGACAGGTTTTGTTTCCGTTTGATCTAGTGTGGGGGGCAGGATGGTTGCTTTACGTGCGGCCGTTACAGAAAACCGAGGCCACAGGCAGGTATGTGTAAACGGCACCAGATGCTTGTCATGTTCCTAAATAAAACCCAACTTCCCTTGGACTCATGGAGGCTAAACAAAAGGACATCCCAGATACTCCGACTGCGGTACCGAGATGACATCGAACTCGGAGTCACCCCGGTAGTCGCTATGGCTGGACCTCATAGCATATGGGAATAAGCTCGTTGGGGCGTTGGCCATTGCGGAAACCGCTAAAGCAACAAGAAACGGGGTGAGAAGTAGGCGGAGGCAGCTTCGGATGTTCGACGGGTAAGGTAATGGACGGGTAAGGTAATGTAGTATCCGTGACTTTTCCGCCTGCATGCGGTTTTCAGTGTCCTGACTCCATAACCCGGAGAATACTTAGTACACTATCCATCAACCCCAGTCCTTCAGCACGAGCCCGCCGAAATCGTCCAATCTGTACGTCTCTCCATCAAACAAAGACGTTGCCGGCGATGGTAAGTCGGGATTCCAGGGTTGTCTTGATGGGCTTCTCCTCCTCGTCATCCAAAAAGGCTGCCGCCGTCTAGGTAGACTCCGTAGGCTCTACTCGATTTATGTTTTGAAATTATCATGCTTCTACGGAATAGAGATGGAGTCAACACGTAGCGACAAAGAACCACTCCTGAAATGCTTGGGCTGATTGTTGTAGAATCGAAAATACGGGCATGAAATATCTGCAAGAATACTTTCCCTTTGACAGCAATCGAAACAGGAACAGAGCCGCTTTTAAACCGTCAAGTAAGCTCTTCGCTTGCATCATATGACAAAGAACTAAGAAGGGATGTTTCTTTCTTCTCGAGTCGATTTTCAATGAACTGGATGACAGAAAATAAAAATACTGCCAAGTCACAAAGACGACTGAAGCGCTCATTTTTTCCCGGTTTTACCTCTTACAAATGCACCAAACGTGCTAATTGCTTTCTTTAATTATTTGTATTCCCACATCTGCCTAGTTCTGTCTACGTTGTTGTATTGCTTTCAGGTCTGTGATCAGCCCGACATCTCCAATTTCCGTCCTCCATACGTACGATCTATTCTTTTCCCGACCCGCTCGATCGACCACCTCCCGAGCCCAGTCCTCCTCGATCAAGTGCATTTCTTCCGAAAATTTTCCTATACCAACCCGGTAATTCTCTCAGAGCAGCGTGTCTGCGTTGAGTACATAGATCGCACGGTTTGCCGATAGACGTTGATCGGCGTCGTGGTCTAGGAGGGACGACACTTCTGGAGACAAAACGCCATAGTCCACAAGGGACTTGACCCGGGAATGCATAATCTGGGCCATGGCCACATGCGCGTGGAGAAAGGTCGTGTCGTGGTAGCCCGCGTAGTCTCGGACGCCGAACCGCTTGAGCTTTTCTCGCCAGCTGTCTGTAGAATACACTGTGAGCCCTTCGGCCGCGTCATAATAGCCCAGCACCTCGAGGACCACAATGCCAAAGGAGTACATGTCCGAGGCGCGCCGGTACGTGTTGTACCGCGAGGCCTCCGGGGCCATGTACGCGACGGCTCCGCCGCTCTGGTCCGTCTGGTTGTCGGCAAGCTGCGCGTGGCCAAAGTCGGAGAGGTAAAACGTCTTGGAGCCGTCTCGGCAGTAGTCGTACAGGATGTTGTCCGTCTTCACATCCCGGTGGATGATGCCCTCGCCGTGCACGTATGCCAGGGCCTCCGCCATCTCCTGAATTAGCGTCAGCGCCCAGGGCGCGATCGTGGTCGGTTTCCATCTGCGTTCTTCAGGCCGCGGCACCAGGTCCACGACGCTCCCGGCGTGCGGTCGAAAAAACAACTCTACCGGCTTGCCCACAACCCAACCCTGGTGGTGGCACAGTCGAATGATGTTGGCCTATCTCATGAGGGTTAGTAACTTTTCAGAGCTTTTCAAAAGAAGAAAAGAAAAGAGCAAAAAAAGTGAAAGCAAGAACTGAAAACGAAAAAAAAAAAAAGAAAAACTCATCAAAGGGAAGCAACTAGAAGAAAAACTCACGTGTTCGATCATCCCCAAAATTTCCACTTCCTTCCGAATGTTTTCTTTCCACGTTTCATCCGCGTCTACCAGCTCGGGCGGCCGGCACACTTTGACGGCAAACACGTCGCCCGTGGCGAGATTCACGACTTTCGAGACGGAGCCAAAAGAACCGCTTCCCAGGCTCTTGTACGTGTGGTATTGGATGGCGGGTTTGTGCTTGAGCCGTTCAGGGACAACGGGTGTGTTTGGGGTCTGCGGCTCGATGCTGGACAAGGGCACCGCAACACCGCCACGCTGCCAGCCGTAGTCGGGTTGCCGCAGGGCAATTTTTTCCAGCTCCCATCGGTACTTGTCTGCGTTGGTGGAAAGGATCCAGGCAAACCGGAAGGACACCGTCTGGCCAACATAAATTCGAACCTGCTGCCCCGGTGCACGGGGGATGACCCGCCGGCGGAGTTCGCCCTGCAGGCTGTACTTGTCGTCGACGTTGCCGTCTGAGCCCGTCCACTCCAGGGTCGTGGCGGGCCATCTGGTGCTGTCATGGAGCATCAGCTCGCCCGTGTCGGTAAGCGTGAAATAAAACTGCGGCCTGGTGATGGGAAATCATTCAGTAAGTATCTCGATTCAAACATCGAATTTCAAACATTCAAAATCCAGGAAAAGAAGAAACAAAAACTAATTACGCAATAGAAAAGAAAGCAAAACAAAGAGAAACTGGGAGACGAACGATGCAAAGTCATCTCCGAGAACCACATCACTCTCAGTAGGATGGCTTCCAAAGTTCACCAGATGGTCTGGATTCACCGACTCATGCCCGACACTGAAAACGAGAGAGTATGTGCCATCGACCGGTTTTCGGTATTTCTTGTTCGTCCGGACGATTTCTGCGGCCGCTGTGCTTCTAGGCACGAGTGCGAAGAAGGCGGCATCTCGCACGATGTCCATGGTTGCTGGAATGCCGCGTTGATGATGTTGAACTATATATGTCTTCTCCCTAGGATGAAAAGACTGTCTGATCCACGATGAGATGCGGAAGCGTATACGTGTGAGGGTAGGGGAGGAAAAAAAGTTGGAGGAGGAGAAAAAAGTAGATTTGGGCATGGCTAAAGAAATAAATTAGTCTTTTTCTTTCTTAAAATATAATACAAACGGAAGAAGCTTTGAATATTTTTCATTCACTAGTTTAAATACAAAACAAGCGCCCCTATTTTAAGGTCACAGTTTATTCGCGGTTGGCGTCATGTCTCAAAGCGCGTGTGAGAAGCGCGTACGTGAATAGCTCTACAAACAGACTTCAAAAAAAAAACAAGGATGTCATGGACGTGCATCCACGGTTCTTACTATGTAAGTGGTTTGAGAACAGCTTTGGGCACAAGCAAGTGCTTCCAGACGAAGGAAGCACCAAGCTGGGTGAGAGGTTTTGGCAGTTCGAAGGGGGTTACTCATTTAAGCAGAGGAAAGGCTTTCAGTAAACGATCCGTTGATGATAGGGATTTTCCTCCAAAGTGTAAAAACGCATTCAGCTATGAGCTTCTCATGCTAACGAGCTCATATTTAGGTTGTTTGATTTTAGTGAAGCGCGAACACATACCGGGGAGTCATTTTTCCCGTCCCTTACAGACCAGCTGAACCGACTCACGGAAAGCCGTTGCTAAGTTCCTTCTATTATTCATATATAATCTACGTCAGACACTTCACTTGCGTATTCACACGCTACACATCGGAGAAATGGCGAAACTCATACTCAACTTATTGGCTCGAAGTTATGAGTGTCTGCCGTCTTGTTTTCACTGTTTTTTGCAGCCTAATTATTTATCTAATTTTTTTGGATATTGATCAACAGTGATTGCACCCTAAAAAAATGTGAGCTTGAGTTAGAATCAACCTGGCAAGCAGAGTATTACTACTTTTTGATTATGGATTTGGTTCTGGCGCTCAATGGTATCTGTTTCATCAAAGACTTCAGACGTCTTGAACTTTTTATTCCTTTTTGCCTTTCTCAAGCAAAAGGGTGTAGCCCTTACAAAGGAAAAGAAAATATTATTTCAGGAGGCAGTTTTTGTCAAAAAATTCTTATTTTTTTTACTTACTGGCCACACATATCGCTGAACACCACATGTGTTGGAGCGAGATTACTCGGTTGTTGTTCATACGATGTTGTCGTCCCCTGACCAGCGTCAAACCAAGCCAATCAGAGGTTACGAGGCAGTTTGTCCAAGAAAACACCACTAGAGCAACGGCCCGAAGCAGTGCTCCATACTGTAATTGGACCAATAGGATATTAGTGTCTGAATATATGTATGTACAAACGGTTTTCATCAATAGCAAATATCTCGGGCGGCTGACGTATCCAAACGTGAGTGAACGCGTACAGCGAACCAATTTACTTTGTTTATCTCTTTATTTTCTTTCAGAAATATTAGATTCTCTTAGATAGAAAGCTTTTACACTTCACAAGTCAATTTTACATTACATCTTCGCGCAGCTAATCTTTGTTGCTTTTAATAAGCTGGTTTTTATTTTTATTTTTGTTTTTGTTTTTTTTAGTGTCCTTAACTCGTTCTCTTGATTCTCCTTCATAGGAGCAAAAAAATCACAGAAAATGTCAAAACGGAATACGTCGAGAATAACAGCAGCATAAAGGTCCACCCAGAACACAAACAACGACAATAAAGTTGGCTGACGACGGCAGTCAAGATACGAGCATGAACAATATTGGAGTCTCGGCTTCTATTCCCTCCCAGATATGGCAGAATGTCTTGAGGCTCCACTTGTCAAAACGAAGGTAGCGAAGACGCTCGAGCTCGGTTTTTTGGCGATAAGACGGGAAGCTTATTGATGTTGACGAAATAACGTGCTTTTCCACGACGGCCTTCATCCCTAAGAGTGATTCCCAAGAGGACGGTCTCACGCAAATGCCATGACGCTTTTATTCTGTCACAAACGAAGCCAGGTAAGTTGGACACCAGGAATGCAATATTGAAGAGTATGTATCTTCTTTTCTATAGTGAGCGGGAGCGCGTCTTCTTTCGCCTATCCTAGTAGTTACAGAGTGATAGTACAATAAGGGACAGAACATCCCGAGAAAACATATGTAGATGTCGGCCTCTGGCACTGCTTCCCCTTCCTCCATGCCTCGGCAGTGCCATTTTTTCTTGTACCTGCTCCCAACTCCATTAAAAGGGGGAGTTTTCTGTTGTTAGGCAAAATTGTACAAAATCAGAACCAACCCAAGAATATGACACAAAATCAAACGCTGCCAAAATTCTGCCGTCGCCCCCCCCCTAGACAAAACCTCCCATCCTTCGTCTATCAAAGGCCAAGTCTAGAACGCCGACCACACAGCTGGATAGCACAAAGCTGTCCCTATGGCTTATTCTTATTGGCTTCTTCTTTCTCCTCCTCCTCCTCCTCCTCTTCTTCTTCAGGCGTCGGTTCCTCCAAGTCCTCCTCGATCTCTTCGTGCTCCGTCACGTGTCCGCTGTCTTCGTGGGACGGCACCAACGGCACGTCGCCGCCACTCATCTGCCACTCCATCAGGCGGCTAAAGGCACTCGTCGGGTCTGCGCTCAAATCTGTGTAGCGGCCTGTTTCCGCCACCGTGCCCTGGTTGCTCAGCACAATGATCTGGTCCGACCGCTTGATCGTCGAGAGCCGGTGGGCAATCGAAATGGTCGTGCTGCGGCCCTTGAGCAGCTCGGCCAGCGCCGCGTTGACCAACGTCTCGGACTCGGCGTCCAGCGCGGAGGTCGCCTCGTCCAGGATCAGAATGTCCGGGTCCTTGAGCAGCGCGCGCGCAATAGCGATGCGCTGCTTCTGGCCGCCCGACAGCTGCGCGCCGCGCGGGCCCACCTGCGTCTCGAGCCCGTCGGGGAAATCGCTGATGAACTGGCAGTTGGCCTTTTGCGCCGCGGCGATGATGCGGGCCCGCGTCGCCTCGGGCTGCCCGTAGGCGATGTTCTCGGCGATCGTGCCCGAGAACAGCACGGGCTCCTGCGCGACCATGCCGATGCGGCGCCGCAGCGACTTGGCGTTCATCGCCTTCACGTCCACGCCGTTGATGGTGATGGCGCCCTGCGTCGGGTCGTAGAACCGCAGCAGCAGGCTCGCCACCGTGGACTTGCCGCCGCCCGAGGGCCCCACGATGCACACGTTGCTGCCCGAGGGGATCTCAAAGTCGAGGCCCTGGAAGATGTTGACGGCGGGCCGCGTCGGGTAGGCAAACGAGACGTTGCGGAAGCGGATGGGGCCCTGGGCGGACGCGACTTTGCTGCCGACGGTGGTGTGGATGCTGGGCGTGCGGTCGAGCAGCTCAAACAGCCGCGTGGCGGCGCCCACACCCTTCATGAGCTCCGAGTAGAAGCCGGACACGCCGAACAGGCTGGACCCGGCAAAGGCCGTGTACATCATAAACGAGGTCAGGTCGCCGACGGACATGTCGCCGTAGCGCACCAGGTTGCCGCCCACGACGAGCAGCGCGAGGATCGTCATGTTGCCGAACCAGCCGTTGGCGCCAAAGTACGAGGCCGACACGAACGCCTCGCGGCGGCCGAGCGCAAAGATCTTGCGCACCTGCTTGTTGTAGCGGGCAATCTCCTGCACCTCGCCGGCGAACGCCTGGCTGGTCTTGATGTTGCCGAGGCGCTCCTCGGCAATCTTGGTGAGCGTGCCGAGGTTGCGCTGGATGCGCCGGGAGATGTTGCGGATCACGCGGCCGTAGATGACGGCGCCGACGGCAATGGGCGGGAACATGATGAGCAGGATCGACGTCAGCTTGGGGCTCATCCACAGCATCGCGGCGAGACCAGCTGAGCCGCTGACGACGGCGCGCATGCCGTCCGAGAGGTTCTGCGTGATGCTCTTGCCGACGATGACGGTGTCGGAGCTGAGGCGCGAGATGAGGTCGCCGACGCGGTTCGCGTCAAAGAACTCGGCGTCCTGCGTGTACGTGCGGCGGTACAGCTGGGTGCGCAGCCGCGCGACGACGCGCTCGCCGACGATGCGCAGGATGATGATGCGCAGGAAGCTCGAAAAGGCGCCGACGGTGAGCACGGCGCCAAAGGCCACGAAGAACTGGGTCATGGTCAGGCCCAGCACGCGCACGTCGTCGACGCCGCCCTTGGTCGCCAGGTCGAGCAGCCGGCCGACCGAGAAGGGAATGGACATGGACACGGCCGACGAGAAGAGGAGGAACACAAAGGCGACGGCCAACCAGCGGAGCTCGGGCCGCGCGATGCGCAGCAAGCGCCACACCTCGGCCAGGTCGGCCTTGTTCTGCGCCTTGCCCTCCCGCGAGAGGCGCGCCTGCATGTTGACATGCGTGGCCTTTTCGGCCCGTTCGCTCCGCTGAAACGCAGGCTTCGCCAGGGCGTCCGGCCCCGGCGGCGGCGTTTGGCCGTCGGTCTTCGCCGGGGTACCCGCCGCATTGCTTTGGGTGGCCGTGAGCGCGATCTCCGTCGGTTTGGCCGTGGCCGTGGCCGGTGGCGTTCCTGGCCTGCCGCCGTCTTTGACATCCACCTTGCGCTCCTGCTGCAATGACCGCGTTGTCGACAGCCGCCGCAGCATGGCTGTCACAGCCGTGGCCGGACGTTCACTCCATAATATGCTGCCGTGTAAGCCCGGTGCCGCGGATAGGCGCAGGGGAACACTGCGGGCAAGACCGCTTCTTGAAGCGAACACACCAGTCCGCACAACCCTCGTAGAACATGCTAGCTGACGACACGGAAGAGGGGAGGGGGAAAGCTTGGCCGACGAAGCCAATGTGGAGGCGCGGATATTTCTGGACGATGGTAGTGGTTGATGTGGTGTCCGTACTCTTATTCTTGAAAATGTCCGAAATGCGGGTGACTGAGTGGGAAGACCGAGCCAATGCTCAATAATGCTGCTGCCGCCGCCGCCGCCGCCGCCGCTTCTGATGACGGCGTGTTCCCGGAGCTGCAGCCCGCCCTGGCGCCGCAAGGCCCCGGAGACCATTGCCGGTGCGGCGCGTTTTACACACGTTCCAACGGGCGCCAAGCAAATCAATCGAAAGTCCCGGGCCGATACTATCGCTTCACGGTCTTTGTGCGTTTCTTTGCCGAAATGCGTGGCCGGTGGTGGTGGAGGTCGAGAACGGAGCCGTGACCTGGCTTTGGCCGAGGACGTTGAAAAAAGAATTGGCGAAACCGGAACAAAAATTGCGACGCATTGAAAATTATATCGTTATAGCCGAGTTTCCAGTGCGGGCGGGCATTTGTCATACATAATACGGCCCAGCCATTGCCCGGACCCCTTACGACCGAGGCTGTTAGCTCCGATCGTTTTACGCTCCAGCGCTCCAATCGGGGATAGTTATATAGCGCCGTCCTTGGCAGAGCGCAATATGCGAATCCGACCCTGGGGCATCGAATGCCGCGGCGCAGTTCGTCATGTTCATAACACCACGACAGGAACAAGTTCAGTGACACAGGTGGTTGCGGAACAGGCTTTGCAGTCTCTTTTCTGACTGAATTGATTGGTTGTGACAAGCCAAGCTGGTGGCAAGGCTGCAAAGGAATCAAAAAGGCAGCAGCACCAGACAGGGTTCGGTGCCATCCAGAAGCAGACAGTCCAGCTGCGGTCAAGGAGTCCTGAAATGCGTGTACACGCATCAAACAGTGGACATGACAACTCTGACAAAGATACAGCAGGGCCTGCCTTGTTTTCCGTACGCCTTGAAGGAATGCGGAAGATCGCCGTACGGGGCACATAGAAACAGCGTCGTTTTTCAAAAACAAAGGGCCAGCTTGGTGGTGTAGGAGCTCGATTTTTTAAACATAAAGGCGCTGCTTTGTTATCTATTATCGTTTCTCATTAGTTATGGAGATGTATCTTGTTAGTGCTGGGTACAAGAATACATGCTGAACTAGTTTCACGATCTATGACATTTGCGTCATCTGCAGCCGTGACGGAGCGTAGCACGTCGCCGAGGTCATCGTTCCTATGTTTATTATACCATGTGGTCCCTGAAATGCAAACCGTTGGTTGATCTTGTTCTCCCGCATGGTCTGTTTTTTTTTCCACATGGAAAGAAAATGTTTGAGTAAATTTCTAGCAACCTGCTCTAGAGCAACATAAAAACTTCCCGTGCCTGCTGATGAAAAGACCTTTAACGAGTGTCTTAGCCCAGCTTCTTGTTCTCTTTGGCTCCCATGCTGTGCAGCAGTCGTTGTATTTACAAGACTTCGGGGAACGTTGACTGAGGCGGGAAGGGGAAAGGCGAGGGAACGTATTGAGAATTGTACGACATGGAGGAATCGTGGTAAAGGAGAAAAGTATAGTACATGTTGAAAGAGAAGGAGACGTGTCCGGCAGGACAAAAATGTTACGTATGAATATGAATGAAACAACGGCGTAGGCGTTCATATCTCCTTGTCGAACCTTACCATTGTCTTATGCAGACGCCATTTTGGCTTCTCTGCTGCACCATGCAAACCTAGTATGTAGTCCTCGTTGACGTCCACATCCGCCATCCTCTACGCCAAAGAAATTTGTTCCCCGTTTCCTCTCAGCCGCTATACTCCCGCTTGTTCCTACGATGCGTGTGTCGAGAAGCTTTGTGGCTGCCAACTGAAACGCTGGGGGAGTTGTAGAACGAAAAAGACAGAAGGTAAACGAAAGCATTGCGCGGGTAGTAGAAACTAGAAGTTGGTAATTTTGTCATTTTACAGTAAGTAAACGTACAGATTTTTAAAAGAACGTCATATACGTAAGTCGTCCCGACTCGTTCACAAGTCCGAACACGACAAAACAATCCCCTGAAAAACGAAGCCATGTATGACAAACAGTACTGTATGACCTGTTCAAATTGCAAAGTGGGACCTTCAAATGCCCATCATTCCTTGTCCCACCTGTTGCTACGCGGCCTGGCTGTCCTTTCGTAGCGTCTCGGCAACATCCGCATCAATCCCGTCGTCAAGGTCTGGCACGTCTTCGGCGATGTCCACTCGCCGACGCTTGTTGGTCCCGTTTGTGGACACCGGGATGGCTTGTGACGCGAGGTGCGATAGAATGTCGATGCCCGACGCAGACGGCGTTGTCGCCGGCAGGATGGACGGGGGCGGTGCGGCTGGTGCTGCTGGCTGCGGCAGCGGTGGTGCGGATTCCGTCTTGCTGCGGTCGTTGCCGCTGCTGCCGAGGCTCCCATCACGGTCAAAAGCGCCCGCCTCTTGGGCGTCTGGAGCAGGGGCTGCTCCTCCCGGTGGCGGGTTGTTGGAGGCAGGCGCAGAAAATGCTTCGGCACCCGGAAACACGGGCTCCGGGAAATCGTCGGGGTCGTTCGGCGGAGGCGTCAACGCTTCGACTTCGGGTCGTGGTGGCTCTTGCAATGGGCCGCTTCCCGCAGCTCCCGGCTCCCCCGGCGTGTGCTCGGCGTCCATGGCAGTGAGGCCGCTCAAAATCCGGTCTTCCACTTCACGTTTCTTGGTGTCCACCAAGACCTTGCGCTGTTCGAGCTCCCGTAGGTGCTGCACATCAGCCTCTAGCGACTTCGCGCACACGGCTTGCAGCGCATCCAGTGCTCCCTTCAGCTCCGTCCGCGCCTTGATCATTTTTCGGAGGGCCTCCTCGCCGTCCGCCAGCGTCCGCAGCAGGCCATTGAGTCGTGCGGCGTGCACTGGCGCCGCGGGCGGTGGGCTGCTGGTGATGCTGTTGTAGTCGGTGTCTGCTTTGCTAACGCTGCCTTGCGTGGCGATCAGAAGCTTCGTGACGCTCTGCTGCGGAGCCACCAGCGACGCGAGTTCCTGGGGAAAGGACGCCGTCGCCCCGGCGGAGGCGCTACCGACATTCGAACCGAAAATCGACCCGCCCAGGCTCGACCGTGTTGCACCCTTGGCCTTATCGAGTTCTAACGCCACAGAATGGAGCAACGTTAACATTCATTCCTCCCCCAATGCGTGCCCGGAGGCAACTACTAGGCGTGCACAGTAAAAAACAAGGAGGAAACCCACCATCAATTCTGCTCTCCACTGCGGCTTGTATTGGCGCTTCGAAGATTGACCGATCGTGCCACACATCCACCACGCGCCGGAGTTTCGTCTGCACTTCCGATGGGGCGCCCTTGTAAGCAGATGCTATCGCCTCAGCTATCACGGGCGAGAACGCCAACACGAAGTCCTCCTTATGTCGTGCTTTGGACTGCTGGGTAACTTCTGCAGAGGTAGACAGACCCAAACGTTAGTACATCAATACAGAGCATCCTAATTTCCAACCCTCCGATGTATAATTCCGACTTCCAACGTACCATTCGCAAGATAGACAAGGTTGAGTCGTTTGGGGCTAGGCGAGTCTTTCAGTCGCTGAAACCACAGTTGCACCGTCCGCTCTGCGTGTCGCCTACCAACAAAACAAAACCACCGTCAGCGTCCATCTTGTGTCTTTCCGGGTCAGCTCAGCCAAATAACGCACCGGTGAAACATGATCCATTGTGCCGCTGTGGCGATGCTGTCGTGGGTCTCGTTGAGCGCCGACAGCTTAGCCAAAACGGCGTCGTCGGTGTATGCCATGCCGACAAGAAGCTGTGTGGCGCCAGCTAATGGAGAACGTAGAACAACGAAGAGATAGCCCTCTTGTCAACGTCTATCACCGCAGGAATGAAGACGCGCGCAAAGCAGTCAAGGGCGATCCGGACTTCGTCTTCTGGTGCTTCGATGGTTCGAAGGGCGAATACGAGAAAATTCCTCTCCTTCTCCAACAGTTTTTGACCTTGTGCACCTAAGCATATGCTTGCTCTTTTGTTGTTTACTGTCGACCGGGCCATTCACGGGAACAAGAAAAGAAAAGTTGACGACAATGTTGTGCGACGGTGGAGCAGTCCGATGTTTTGATCTTCAACACTACGCGGGCAGAATGCGCCACCAATGGAGAGAAAGAAGGCAAAGCGACTACTCGAGGCAATGCGGTCTAACTGTGCTCGCACAAAAACCTGTTAAGGAATATGCGAAGAGTGATGGAGAAAGTGTCCCGTGTCTTGATTGTTGAGATACGTATATGTTTTCGAAACAGAATTGGAGAAAGATGCACAGACAAGCTCTGGCGGGACGACGAAGGAAAACAGCTTACTGTGCGCTAGTGCGACACACGTATGCACTTAGTAAGAGTATATGCATCTAACCGTTGGCTTTATTGTGGGCCAAAGTCATGGCCAAATGGGAGACAGCGTTTCCACAGCAAATCATCAACTCTCTTGAATGAAACACATCGAGCCTCTTCCCTTGGCATTATCTTGCTCCCAGCGCACTATCACCCGGAGCAGTCTTTCGTTCAATTCCGCAAGCGGCGAGATTGTTTATCATACAACCTAGCTTGTTTCCGTTCTATCGGCCGCCGACAAAGCAGCGTTTTTTAAGTGGAAAGGGGACAAACCCAAAACATCGAGAACGAAAACGAAGATGGCAGACCGCTTCCCATCACTGGAGGATTTTGACTCTGGTGGTACGCAGACGCACGATCTGATTTGTTTTTCTCACTTTCGTATTTTTGGTTTTGAATTGATGCTGACGTGTTGCCCCCTCTCTTTCTCTCTCTTTTCGTGGTTTCCCTTGCTGCAGCTCAGACAGATATTAAGGACGCGTCACTTGAGGCGTCCACCGACGATTTTTTAGCCCGTGAGCGCGCCGTATTGGGTGACGATGCCAACCAGTTCGCTACTCCGGGCGACAGCGCGGCGTTCTCGCCTGACGAGGGCAACCTACTGGGTGATGGCGGCAACGTGGAGACCAGCCAGTTCGAGAGCAACTTTCCCGATCTAGCCGCTCAACAAGCCGTACGTTTTCTTTTCATTCTTTGTCGCAGTATTATGACACTTTCTTTGGTTTCCCTCTTTCCTCTTTCCTCTCTGCTCTCTTTCCTCTTCTGACAAGCCCAGGCCCCGGCGAGCACCATCACCGGCCCCTCGGTGGAGTTCAAGTCGGGCTATGCAACGACGGTGGAGGAGGAGGAAGAGCCGGATGTCATCAAGGCCTGGCGGCAAAAGCGCGACGAGCAAAACGCCAAGAGGGCGGAACAGTTCGCCCAGCAACGGCAGGAGACCGTGGCCGAAGCGCAGCGCAACATCGACGACTTTTACGAAAACTACAACAACAAGCGGGACAAGCTGGTCAACCAGACGCGCAAGGAAGCCGAGCAGTTCCTCGAGAGCCGTGACGACGTGACCTCGGGCGGCACCAGCTGGGAGCGCATCGCCAAGCTCGTGGACATCTCGGGCAAGGGTGCCAAGGGCGGCGCCTCCGGGTCGGGCAAGGAGCGCTTCCGGGAGCTGCTGATGAGCTTGCGCAAGGACGAGAAGGCGCCGGGTGCGGAGGGCTACTAGGAGTTGGCCTTCAACAGTGTGGACGCGTGCCGCGGCAGTTCGGCGAAGCATTTCACCACGACGGCCCCCACCGCCGCGGCCGCCTCCTTCTCTAAGAACTTTACGGCTTTCACTGACAGCCTTGTGTAACGCAACCAAACTACAGTCCATCTGGCGGAAACAAGAACCAACGACGAAAAGCATTACCAAGATAAAGGGCATCATGCCGGGCCTGGGCAGAAAGGGCGAAGGATGGGGATCTCGTACATGTATCATCATTTTAAGGGAGAGGGCAGCCGGTTAGAGAGAGGGATTGCCAAGGGCATCCATCGCAACAGTAGTTTTCATTTTTTTTCTCTATGTCGGTCGGTAACCTAATAAAAGCTACGGCGTTACCAAAAGCCGAACCGGAATTCATATGAACGGAACGAGGCACAATGAAGCAACAGATTTCAGGTTTCAACAAGGGCCAAGACAACAGATATAAAGGCGGAAGAAAGTTTGTGGCTCCCTCGTCTTTGTCACGCAAAATCAATGTATGCACAATTCTATGGCTTCTGTTCCAAGAGTCCATGTACAAATGATGGGCACCGTAGTTCTCCGCCCCGATCTCAATCCACCTCGTTCGAGCGAACTGTCAATGCCAGCGCAAACGCCCTAGAAGAACGAGTTGTAACCGAGGACCTTGCGGCCCATGCCGTACGTGGTGGCTGTAGACAACACAACAATCAGCATCGCGGCCAAAACAACAACATCGCCGAAAAAAAAAAACAAGACAATAGAGCTGGGCTGCGGAGAAGACGTACTTGCGATCGAGCCATAGAGAAGGAAGAGGTAGGGCGTCATGAGAAACTTGCTGCGCGGGTGCTGTATTGCCAACCGGTCAGTTATTTCTCCTCGGGATCTCGAGCCCAATGTCGTATCGTAGTGGACTTCATTAATGCAGCAGCGGCGACTAGGAAGAAAAGAATGCTCACGATCTTCCAGATGCGGGTGTGTTGGCGGTACGCAGCCTGGTAGGCGCGCTGGAACTCGGGGACCTTGTTGGGGTTGTCGAGGAAACTGCAAAAAAAAGCCGAAACCGTGTCAGCCATTCATCGTCATCACGACCAAGCCAACAAGGGCCTCAATCGCCGTCGCCGCTGTCGCTGCCTTCACTTCCGAATTTCACGCGCCCGGCAAACGAAGCCATCGAGCAGATGCCCGCGCGGTCTCTCGCCGGCGGCGATTGCTCAGTCGACGGCAGCCCAATTGAACAAGAAATCAAAGGCTTACCCCATTGTGACAACGTTTAGCAAAAATAAATGCGGGATAGTGCGGGTGAGCGTGTGTGTTGTGCTTGCTTGTCGTATTGACCGTTGTTCGTGAGCGTATTTGTTTCTGCCAAAAGGTGGTTCGATCCGCCAGAAAGCTTTTGGCGTGAGACGAGCGTCACCCGAGGGAGGGAACGGGGAACGGAACAATCGCTTCGGAAAA
The DNA here is from genome assembly GCA_002778095.1 of Fragosphaeria purpurea. NCBI lineage: Eukaryota > Fungi > Ascomycota > Sordariomycetes > Ophiostomatales > Ophiostomataceae > Fragosphaeria > Fragosphaeria purpurea. The sequence goes on along the minus strand of PCDL01000022.1, from coordinate 716,056 downwards.
TCATCTTTTCCGATTGGACCAATTCGAAGCTTCTGACTAAGCGCTTTATACTGTCCAGCTTATTAATAATTTACGATATAAGCATAAACGTGCCCAAAGAAGAAAATCCCAACGACAGCACAAAAAACAAGCTGCCCGTCGCATCCATCTTTGAGCAGCTCGCAAAGGCCTAATTATGCCCTGGGACGTTATGCAATGGGTTTTAATCTATCCGAGAATGCCATGATAGCTTGTTCGTGAAAGGACAGTAACCGGGCGCCGCCAGGTCCACTAAGCAATGCGCCTGGCATCGACACGGTCAAGGCTCGGCAAATCCGCGTCTTCGGCATCGTCTCGTGTGTCCTCCCGCTGTCCTGTTTGTTCGAAGGTCTTGTCGCACACTGGGGCGACAGGGCCAGGCCTATTCCCTGCCAGGCACCACCGTGCTATCCCGCCATACCGTTCAAGCGCAACCTTGGCGGCGCACGGCTCGTTTCGACAAGCAGCCGATCGCGGACGGACTGTGGAGGCGGACGACCGGGGGCAGCCCACCGCTGCGGCCGCCACGACACCGCCATCGTTGTCGTCGGCATTGCAATTTGGCTACCTAAGCCAAGGGAACGACTACACCTTGCCTCACGTAGGCCTTGCCGCAGCCAGGCCGCCAGCCGAGTCGTCCTCGGGGCGGTGGGGCCTCCAGCACCGCCAGGACGCCTCCTCCTTGTTGGATGCGCGCCATTACGGAAAATGGCGTGAACTGCTGTTCGATTACGACCGGTTGATGTTCGAGTCGGGCCTTGTTCCGGCTTCTTTGTCCGGTCGCGGGGCTCGGCGGTCCGTGGACCAACCCGAGCACACAACCGACATCTGCTTGTGGAGCGCCATCTTCAATTTTGCACAGCGCCGGGGCGGCAGTGAGGGCGCGTTGGTGGTGTGGAGGGAGATCTTTCAGCGGAAGCAGCTGTACGAGGTCGACGGCATCGCAGCCAGGGCGTTTTGGCAGGCTGTCGTCGCCTCCGCCCTGCCCGATGAGGCCTTTTTAGAGAGCACATGGGCCTACGCAGAATACATGTACGACAAACACGGCGCGCTATGGCCCAATCTCTACCGCAGCGTGGTGACTTATTGTTTGGAGAACGATCAGTACGAACGCGCCCTGCGCTGGCACATACGTCTCAGTGCACATTTCGGCGTCGCAAAACGCGATTTCTTTGGCATGTTCCGGAGCTTTCTCACCGTTCCAGTTCCTCCACTGCAAGACACTCTGCGGTCCATCTACGCGACCAGCCGCCATCGCCTGCTCTACGACACGATTATCCCTCTTCTGTGGTCCCAGGGCCAGTCCGCCCTGGCGCGAGCGTGGCGGGAAACGCTCATTCGCCACGACGACCGGCCCACGTCCGCCGCGTGCCGTCCCTTTCTCCAGTACCTAGCCGGTTACTACCCGGAGACGGAGCTGTGCCCGCAAGAGCAGGCCATTGTGCATTCGCACCCGGCCCAGTACTTGGCGCCGCCCGCGCTTCAGCCGGAGCACAAGGTTCCCGAATTGGCCAGCAATTTTTTCCACCTCATCAACCGGGTCCACGGCGAAACGTTTGGGATCCGCGAAAAGCCCTTCAACGACAACATCGGCGCCAAGTGGTTCGCCACGAGCTGGGTGTCGCTGGACACGGCGATCCAGCTCGTCTACGGCTTGGGCGTGGACGAAATCGGCCCACTGTCGCTGCAGTCCATCGCTCTGCGCGAGGACGGCCCGGCCGGCGTGCTGCGGCGCGTGCAGCAGCTGGAGCAGTTTCAAATTGGCCTGGGCGGGTCCAATTACGCCCGGGCCGTCCGGCGTCTTGCATCCGCGGGAGACGCGGAGACACTGGAGGATTTGTTGCACTCGACACTGCACCCGGGTGTGTTTGATGACGCGGTGGCGCAGCGCGACCTTCTCGAAGCGGCATCGTCCACGGGCGACTGGAAGACACACCGGCTCTTGCTCGCTGTCCGCCTGGTTGTAGCGGAGGACATGCTCGCTGCGACGGCAAACGAGCTGCTGTGTGCTTGCCTAGACCGGCGAAGAAAGAACACGGTGCTGAAGTTGCTGGACGAGTTTGCGGCCTGCGGCGTCGAGGTACTCCCATCGGCGTGCGACGCCATGTGCCGTCTGATCCTCGCGGACGTGCCGCACCAGTCCGACCCGCACGCCGTCGTGGACGTGGACTTTTACGCCGCCTTGTGCCGGCGCATGGCCATGCTTCGCCTGCCCGTGCCGACGGAGGCGTGGCAGAACATTTTGTACATTTTGGGCCGGCAGGGACGGCTGGACGACTTTGAGCGCGTCGCTCTCTACCTCGTGGAGCGGTACGTATCGTTGCACACAGCATCCCCGGCTGCAACATTGTCGTCGCCACTCTCGTTCCCATCGCTGTCTCCATCGCTGTCCCCGTTGTCACCACCATTGCCTTGCTACGATTGGGCAGCATTGTTCAAGGTGCACGTTGCAGACGTACCCGACATTGTCCGGGGTGAACAGAAGTCCGAGGAGGATGTGAACTACCGGTTGCTGCCGCGCGATTTGCCGCTTGATCATCCGCTGCATCCTCTGGGCCTGGTATTCGACCATAACCTCGTCGAGGCCATCGTACGCTGGTATTTTCACCGCAAGATGGCGTACCGGCAAGACCAGGGTGTGCGGGCCGCTGCAGGCTATCGCCGAATCGGCCGGACGGGAGAATCAGCCGGGGACCGGCCGGTGCTTGCAGACGCGCCTGGCTCCATGCACGCCGCGCCCGAGGACTTTTTCTTAGCAGGCGGCATTCGGCTTCTGGCCATGCTGCGCGACCGGGGTGTTGCGATTCCTGCGGCGCGGGTGCGTTCGGAAGCGCTGGTGTGCATTGCGGCGGTGTTCGGCCCGCAGTCTATGGCCACGCGCTACTGGCAGCCAGCGCGCTCAATGAACCAGCTCACGCTGAGAGAAGTGAAGGGACTTTGCGACGCGGCGTGGGCGACGTCGGACGGTGAAATGACACCGGTGGACAACGAGGAAAATGGATCTGAGAAGGAGGAAGCAACGCTGCTGCCGACGGTGGACGCACTAGAAAAAGCCCTAGAGGCCGTGAGGTCGGTGACTGCGTCGCTCGGGAGCCAACTCCCACGCGAGGATGGCACGACGGAAATGTCGCGTGAGGCTTTTATCAACGCCCTATCCCGTCCGACCTAAAACCGGCTTTGAGGCAGTCTGTGACACGCATTAACGAAGGTGAACTACAGCTGCGTTGTACTATACATGTGTACATATTTACTTGAAGGCGTTACGATACCATGTCTCTTTTCATAGATAATACATTTTTTCCCTTTCCATATCACAGTCCTGTTGTACCTCTGGTGACAGAACATGACACTCAAAAGGGCGAGGAAAGTTGCAACTGCTGAGGACAATGAACGATGGTGCATGTAAGAGAAGATTAGAATTTTGGTATCGCTGGGCCCATGCCTATCTTGCGGCAGAAACAGAAGATTAAAATATATAAACAAACGAAACAGAGCGTTCGATGGCAGTGGCCATGTATTCGGTGTCGAAAAACCGTTATTGTTGATCATAATAACGGCAACGGTTGCAGGATCGCAGGAACAGCATCTTTGGCCTCGTTCTCTCCACTCCCGCCACCACCACCACCACCACCACCGTGCCGCTTTGGCTTGAGAAGCAGCAGGATGAACATGCCCACCACCACGAGCAGCAACAGCAGGATGATCTTGCGCTTGACCGTCTGCCGCTGGTACCCGGACGCCACGACCAGCTCGCGGTCCGCGGCCTTGACGTCCGTCGCCATGCGCTCGACGTTGTAGTCGATGCGGTCCAGCATAGTGCCCTGGTCGATGACCATGGTCTGCAGGTCGCGGAACAGGTCGGCCAGGTCGATGATGCCCTGGGCAATGTCCTCGATCTCGCGCTCGCGCCGTACGATCAGCGCGTCGTTGGCGTGCAGCTGCTTCTGCTGCGACGTCGCCTGCAGCGCCCACTGCGAAAACGACCGGTCTGCGTCCGACTCGAGCAGGGACGGGTCGGCAGCGTAGTTGCTGCTGCCGCCACCGCCACCGCTGGCACCGCCGACCGGCGTGGGCACGCGATCACCGCCGGCGACGACCGCTGCCGCAAGGCCGGGGCCCCCGGACAAGCCCTTGAGCTCTGAAGAAGTTAGCAGGCCGTGTTATTTCCAAATTGGTCGCGGGCAAAAAAAAAAAAAAAAAAAAAAAAAATCCACCACCCACTCTTCAAATACGCGCTCTGTTTCTTGCGGAAGGTGGCGCTGGCCTCCTGCACGCGCGCCGCGAGCGCGACCTGCACGTTGCGGGCCATGGTCTCGTCGGCCCGCGACAGCGTGTTCTGGCTCGTGCCCTCGCGCACCATCTGGTCGATGCGCTGGATGCGCCGGTGGCAGTCGTGGAAGCCGCGCGTCACGGTCTGGGTCAGCCGCTCGATCTCGCTCTCCTCGGCGCGCTTGGCCGCCTCGTCGTCGTTGAAGCCCGGCAGCACGTGTTTCTGGTGCAGGCGGTCGAGCTGCTGGCTCTGGCGCGCGACGTCGCCGAGAATCTCGGTCACCTCGTCCGAGATGTCCGCCCACCGCGGCGGCAGCACGTCCATCTCGATCACAGCGTCGCCGGACGCTGCGTCGTCGGCCTGGTCGTAGAAGGGGTCCGCAGCCAGCAGGCCGCGACGGTCCTCGTCGCCGCCCGCCGCCGCCGCCGCCGCTACCGACGTGCCGCCCGTGAACCCGCCATAGTGCCGTGTCCGTTTGGTCGGGTGGTGTGCGTAGGACTGTCGGTAGGAGATGTAGCTGCAGCAACCCGGGTTAGTGCCCTTTTCCGCATTCCCCAGGGGGGCGGTTTCATCCAGGCGCAACCTTTGATGTGCGTGGGCAGAGGAATCCTGAAGACCTACAGATTGGTGCGGTCTCGCCACATGGAGGACGCAATGGCGAGCTCCCCGCCGCCAGCAGGTTCTATAGGAGCTTCAAGGAAGAAGGGAACAATAAACACAAAGAACGAGAGGCGAGCACTATCAGTGCGTTGGTTTCGTTTCTTGCTCGCTCGTTGTCAATCGTCGTCTTCGTCGTGATCCGGACTTGCTGGGATTGCTTCCACAAAGAAGAAACGCTGCCGGCGACAACGTATAGTTGCAGCTTAGTTGATCAAGAAAAGCCAATAATTCTGAATTTGGCGAGCTATTCTTGCAAGTTGCTGTTTTGCCGCCTGCTGTGGTTTGCGATGTTGGTGTCGTCGTCGTTCTCTGGTTCGCGTTGGTCGCTGACGCACGAATTGGAGCGGCCACGCTATTTGGCCAATTGCGGCTGAGCCAACCAACTGAAGGCCTAGCAAAGCTCATCTACGGGCAGGCCAACCGCTATTTCAAGCTTGCCTATTACTGCTAGGCCCTTGTAAAACATAGGGAGAAGCAACGCGTGGCAGATATGCAATTATCCGGGTAGTCGTTTTCGCTTTCGCCGAAAAGATACACGTAACACTACGTCAGAAGGTACAGTGGATGGTTCTGACTCGTCGGAGGCCTGTGGCCAGCCATTCTGCCTCATAGGACGCCCCATATGCAGGTAAGACACCGCGTGCGCCCCTGTTTTGGTTGGCCTTTCAAGGCGACCGACGTGCCCCGCTCCTTCCCAAGCTGTCCCTTCTTGTTTGCCTGCGAGAGTCCTCCTTTCCCCGTTTCCCCCTCCTTTTTTTGGGTTCTCTTAGCCCTCCGCTCCTTCTTTGCGGCTCATGAAGGGGTCTTCTGCCTGCGCGCCAACCCCGATAACCCTATAATTCTACATGTGTTTCATCATCTAAGTAGCTCACAAAGGGGGAAGAGCAAACGGACCCGGCTAAGGCTCTAAGCTGCCTCTTTTTTCTTCCAACAAACCTCCCCCCCAGCCGGTTTCCAGGTTTTCCTCTACAACTTATCGTCGCCCCTCCTTATTTTTCCTCGTTTGACCCTTTTTCCGCGTTCTTCTTTTTTTCCATATCGCGACCACAACGCTTCTGCTTCACCAAACGCACAACCACAACAAATCATGGTGTGTTCAGGCCCAACCGCTTCCCACGCCGTGCAAATCGATGGAGCACGATTTTTCCGCGTTTCTCGTACGCTTGTTTTGTACCAAAGACTAATGCGCAACAAAACCAGGCCGAGTCACTCACCGAGGAGCAAGTCTCCGAGTTCAAGGAGGCGTTCTCTTTGTTTGTACGTCGCCTTTTCATGATGTTTGTTTGTTTTTGGGGGCACGCGTTTGATCTCGGTCTTGCGCTTTTTCTTTCTCTTTTCTTTGCTTTGCCTTTTGCTAACCCGGACCTCTTTCGCCGAAAACAGGACAAGGATGGCGATGGTCAGTCTCGCAGAAGACCCGTACCGAGCATCCGATGATGTGTTTTCACGTGCCATTACTGACGCTTTGTGTTTTCTTTGTTCCGTGCAGGCCAAATCACCACCAAAGAGCTCGGCACTGTCATGCGCTCACTCGGCCAGAACCCGTCAGAGTCGGAGCTGCAGGATATGATCAACGAGGTTGACGCCGACAACAACGGCACGATTGATTTCCCGGGTATGTGGCTGTCGTTTGTTGGAGGCATTTTCGGCGATGCCGGCCCGCACCCGATGGGGCGGATCGGGAAGACCAAAATCTTAAATTGCAGGTGAATGCCAGGGCACTGACAACTTCGCGTCGCGATCCATAGAATTCCTTACCATGATGGCGCGCAAAATGAAGGACACTGATTCCGAGGAGGAAATTCGCGAGGCATTCAAGGTATGCTGTCTTTGCTTTTTGGTCCGGCCGTGACAACCCATTTTTGTAGCACGCGCTGACACCCGGTCTATTCAGGTGTTCGACCGCGATAACAACGGCTTCATTTCAGCTGCTGAGCTGCGCCACGTCATGACCTCGATTGGCGAGAAGCTCACGGACGAGGAGGTCGACGAGATGATTCGCGAGGCGGACCAGGACGGCGATGGCCGGATTGACTGTGCGTCCACCTTTATTCTACCTTTTTTGTGGTCTGACATGACAACCTTTGAATTCCCTTTAACTGACAAATCACTGTGGAACAGACAACGAGTTTGTCCAGCTCATGATGCAAAAATAGACGACGCGGGTGCAAAAAAAAAGGAGGAGGCGAACAAACGACGAATGACGGCCATGTTTTTGGTTGCTGTGGCTTACTAGGAGCCCAGTTCTTTTTCTTGCTTTGTGTTTTTCTTTTTCTTTTTTTCTATTCGCTTTTTTTGACCTCACGCACGCTATTTTGCTGTCAAGCCTTGCGTTGGTGCAAGGCTGTCTGTCTTCTTTATCTTCAGCTTATAATGTCCAGCTATCCCTCTCTTGCCGTCATTTCTCTAGCTTCCTCGTGATTGCCCTTGTGATTAAACGGGTCAGCAAGTTTCCATCCGGCAGTTTTGCTGTTGATGCTCTTTCCGGTGCTTTGATTAGGACGAGTCGTAGTCATGTTGCCGTTGCCATTTGGCCCTTTGGCTTCTGGCACAGCTACCATTATCTCGTCGAAGACCAACGGCCTGTTTTTTGCCCTTCATATATACTCAGTAGCAAGATCAGCAAACTTGCCCTAGAGTCGACTGCTATCCTGTATTCGAGTGTTCACTGCACGCGGACGTCACCCACAAAAACGGGGTTTTTCGGCATGGCTGCAATACGTCCCGCATAGACAAGCTTTTCTATATACATATAAATATATTCGTCCCGTATTAGACCCGGTTAGGGCCCCGGCACAGGAACGAACAGATCTCGCCGCAGGAACGAGATGCAGAACCGAGCGTGGCAGTGCTGTTTAGCGTAGATTCTGTCCTTGTTTGTGAGGATGGGGTTTTCTCATTGCTTTGCCCACAGAAACAAATACCCCTTTCTCTTACTGTCGCCACCCCTCCTTTACAGCCTTATGGACGGGGCCCTCTTGAGATCTTCTGCTGACTCCATTCATCACCTTTCTGGGCACTGATGACCATGGCAAAGACGAGAGAACGAACCGCTGCATTATTTCTGGCCACAATATGGCCCACGGCGTCCGCGTCGGCAGTCCACGAAACGGATTCCTGGTAGTGTCGCGTCAGTTTCCGTTTCGCCCCACCTGACCGTTTTCTCTAGTGAACAGATGCACTCCGTATTTAACGGAGCAATAAGGAGTATGTTCTACATTACACAAGAAAGCACGTGCTACTCCGTAACATAGCTAACAACAGTGACCTACAAAATTATACTCCAAATAGTATCGCAGATGGAAAAAAATCATTCTTCGGCTTCACAAAGGAGAGACAAATATAATAAAAAAGCATTATCTATGAATACTTCCGTGGTAAGCTCCAAGTAGCAAGACTTCATAAATAGCATCTTGGAGGTATTATTAGTCATCCATCCACAGTAGCTTAAGCACATGCAAGTTATGCATCTACCCATTCATCGGCTACGACGTTAGCGTTGCGGCACCCTCATTTCCTTGGAGATAGATACCGCATCAACCCCAGAACCTGCAGATTCCCCAACCTGCTTTCACCAGAATAGGGGAAAAGGGGTGCCCCGAATACCCACGTTTGTCGTCAGCGAATGTCCGACAACAAACTCACGTTCCTTTTGTATACTTTTTCATTGCTTCTGTCAATCACTCGCTGGTAGCGCACACGTTGGAGCGCTCGCTTTTCCAACACCCGCGCTGTAATTTTTGGCAACAAATTTGACGATATCGCACGAAATTCTCCACAAGACCAAACGAACTTATCGCTGTCACTGCCAGCCGCCTGCCTGTTGTTTCTGTCATTGTCTCCTCACATTGAAGCGGTAGACTGCATTGTCCCGCGGTTCCCTCGTTCGTCTCTCCGCGAAGCCTCGGATACGACGACAACCTCTCTCCATCAGCCCGCAACCATGCTGGGCGCTCCGCGCCGCTGGCGAGCTTTCGTGCTCGTCGCGGCCTTTTTCGTCTGCGCCTTTTGGGTGCTCGTCCGCAAAGATCCGGCCATCATCGACCGCTACCGCGCTTCGGCTGCCTTCACCCCCGATCCGCCGCCGGCCAAGGTGCCGCCCCCGCCGCCGAAGCCCGACGGCGACAACAGCCCCGAGGTGCGCCTCACCAAGCTGCCCGACCGCTACCCGGTGACCTCGTTCAAGCAGCTGCCGACGCCCGCAGCCGGCGGCGATGCAGCGAACGGCGTCCCGCCCATCCAGAAGCGGCCCGCGCCCAGCGAGAGCGCCGAAGCCCGCGAGGTGCGCCTCGCCCGCAAGGCGGCCGTGCAGGCCAGCTTCGACCGCAGCTGGCGCGGCTACAAGGAGAACGCCTGGCTCGCCGACGAGGTGCAGCCCGTGTCGGGCCAGCCGCGGCAGGACTACGAGAAGCTGAGCGGCTGGGCGTCGACGCTGGTCGACACGCTCGACACGCTGTGGCTCATGGGCCTGCACGACGAGTTCCGCATGGCCGTGCGCACCGTGTGCGACACCGTCGACTTTGGCTACACGGCCGCCGACACCATCCACCTCTTTGAGACGACGATCCGCTACCTCGGCGGCCTGCTGGGCGCGTACGAGATCAGCGGCCACGCGTTTCCGGAGCTGCTGAGCAAGGCCACGGAGCTCGGCGAGCGCCTGCTGGGCGCCTTTGACACGCCCAACCGCCTGCCGCTCGGCCGCTGGGACTGGCGCGCGTACGCCCGCGGCGGCATGCAGACGTCGGCGCCGCACGCCATGCTCTCCGCCGAGCTCGGCACGCTCTCGCTCGAGTTCACCAAGCTGACCCAGCTGACGGGGGACGTGCGCTACTACGACGCCGTGCAGCGCATTGCCGACGTGCTGGCCGCCCACCAGCAGCGCACGCGCCTGCCCGGCATGTGGCCCGTCGTCGTCGACGCCGCCAAGCCGGCCTTTGACACCGACGACCAGTTCACCCTCAACGGCAAGGCCGACTCGCTCTTCGAGTACCTGCCCAAGCAGTGGCTGCTCCTGGGCGGCGCGCTCGCGCAGCCGCGCGACATGTACGACAAGTTCTTGCCCGTTGCGAAAAAGCACCTGTTCCGCCGCGTGCTCAACGCCTGGAACCTGCCGCTCGTGCTGCCGGGGGACGTGCGCGTCCGCGACGACCCGCTGACGGGCCGGACCGTGGAGCACAGCCCGCGCGCCGAGCATCTAGGCTGCTTCACGGGCGGCATGGTGGGCCTGGCGGCGCGCGCGTTTGGCGGCGCCCACGCCGACGCCGACCTCGACCTGGCCGCCCAGCTGACCGACGGCTGCGTGTGGTCGTACAACGTGACGGCCACGGGCATCGGCCCGGAAAAGTTCTACTATGCGGCCTGCGGGGCCATCACCGACCCGCCGGCGGGGCTGCGCTGCAGCTACTCGGAAGACAAGTGGCGCACCGCGTTGCAGACGCACTGGAAGGTGAAGAGGTACGTTTATTCACTAAGGAAAAGCGACAAATTGTCTCTAGAAAAAAAAAATAAACAAAAAGAAAGAAGAACAAAAAGAAAGGGAAAAAAAATTCTAACACCTTTTAGCGAAGCAACCGACGAGGCAAGCAGCCTCGACCACGACGCCATCGACCGCCTCATGACGGACGGCCGCCTGGCTCCCGGCATGGTGGACATTGACAACCCGCACTACCTGCTGCGGCCCGAGGCCGTCGAGTCCGTCTTTGTCATGTGGCGCCTGACGGGCGACAGCGCCTGGCAGGACAAAGCCTGGCACATGTTCCAGCACATTGTGCGGCACACGGGCGCCGCGCCCGGGTCGCGGCCCGAGCAGGTCGCCGCCGCCGCCGTGGACGACGTCACGCAGGCGGACGGGGGCTCGCCCATGGACCGCATGGAGAGCTTCTGGCTGGCCGAGACGCTCAAATACTTTTACCTCATCTTCTCCGACTTCGACCTGCTCAGCCTCGACGAGTGGGTGCTCAACACGGAGGCGCACCCGCTGCGGCGGGCCGGTCTGAGCAAGTGATGACACCACGTTCCGCGGCCGACATGGTGGCGCAAGAAAGAGAGAAAGAGGATGAACCCCAGTTTCTTCTTCTTCTTCTCTTCTCATGAATTTCATAATAAATGTACTTGAGCTAGAAGAAGGCGAGGTCAGCTCGGGAATTTCTTTTTTGTATATGCTGTTGCCCTGTTGACAAGATATGTACATACACATATTGGATGGACTGAGCAGGGACAACCACGGCGCATGGGGTTTGTTTTTCAATTTTCTTTAATATTTTTGTAATGAATTTCTTGTTCATAATGTACCATTGCTTGTTTGTACACAAAAGATTAAATTACTTGTAAATTTGAACAAAAAAAGAGGAAAACAGTAAAGAAGGGAAGGCGTGAACAGTCGGAAAAAGGATACGTCTCCTGTTTTTCTGCTCGTCCCAACCTTGTCATTATTCTTCGCACCATCATCCCCCCCTCCGGACACTTTTCCCATCTTCAGTGTTCGGCTTCGATCTGCGGGCCCTTTTCGTTGGTCGTGGCGATCAGTTCGTCGTGTACCCGCAGGTTCTCTGCGCCGCTCAGCGCCCGGGCGACCGTGCTCTGGTTCCGGTCGCGCACCAGCTCCCGCAGGGCGTGCGCCAGGAATCCGGCCGTGATCTCCACAGCCCACGAGTCGGGCAGCAGCTCCAGCACGTCCAGCACGTCGAACCAGCCTGCGTACCGGCCCAGCAGGGCGCCCGTCTGCTCGACACGGTCGCTCACGTCCTCCAGGGCCAGGAACTCCACCAGCAGCGTCCGGAACAGCGTGGCCTGTACCTCAACCGTGGGCGGCAAACTCTCGCGTCGTCTGGGCAGCGCTTTGTCGTCACCGCTGTTGCCGTCACCACTACCACCACCACCACCATCAGCGGCACCGCGCGACCCTCGTGCCGTGTTGTACAAGATCGCCCCGCCACGCAGACAGTACTGCACAGCCGTGTCGTAGTCGCCGAGACCGTGGACGAGCAGCCGCAGCGCGTCCTCGTGCCGGTGCTCCCGGCCGTTGAGAATGATCGTCTCCGGCACCAGCAGGCGCTCCGCGGGTTCATCCGGTGGCAGGGCATCGGCCAGCCGCGCGCGGATGGCACCCACGTCGTACGGGTACGGCCCGCCCAGCAGTTCCAACAGCCGCAGGCGGCTCTGCCACACCTCGTCGCCGGGCGCGGCATTGTCCGCCAGGAACTGGTGGAAACTGGGCTTGGGGGCCCGGAGCGCACGGTACGCTTCGTATGCCGCCGCGATCGTGGCCCGGGCCGCCGCAGACGACCGCAGGTCGCCGGTGACCACGTCCAGGTAGTAGGCGATCAGCTCGTCCACGTAAGCCGCGTAGCCCTTGGCAAAGACGAGGTACTCGAGGTAGTACTTGACGGCCCCCGGAGCCTCCCTGCGCAAGAGCGGGACGACCTGGGTGGGCTCGAACTGGGGGACGCGCGCCTTGTCGTCGGCAAAAATCTGCACGCCCAGCCGGGGGTTGCGGTGCGCGAGCCAGAGACCGTACTCTTGCACGAGCGCCTGGTTGCTGATCTTGGCGAGGTACTCCCGGATGCGCTGGTCACCGTCGACCATCTCGCCGCCGTCATCGCGCTCGCCCTCGACGATGCGCTTCCACGTGGCCAAGACGTGGCTGGCCATCTTGCGGCTCTGGTAGAGGCGGCTCAGGACAAACAAGCGGTGGTGGGCCTCCAAAAGTGTGACCGCGCGGTCGAAACAATCCACGCCCTTGTCGACGAGGTCGTTCAGGTCCGCGCGCACCGAGTTGGGCTTGACGACCAACAGACCCCTGGGCGTGTTCCGGTCCAGTTCCAGCAGGACCGCCAAAAGGGCCGCATCGACGGTGTGGAATACGTCGCTCTCGTCGGCTACACTGCCGAACCCCTTTTTTCGTCGCCAAGCAAGGAGAAAACGACGGAGAAACTGAAGAACCTGCGGCTTCAGCGACGCGAGAGAGCCGTCGGCGTCGCCCGACTGGTCGTCGGCGGAAAGGTATGGCTCGACAGTATCCTTGACGCCGCCGAAGATCCAGATGCCCCGTTCGCTCTGTATAACCTCGTGTCGCAGCTCCGGCAGCAAAGCGAGCACCACGCGTGGGTCGAGTGCGCTGTCTAGCAGCACATCCACCAGTGTCTCCAACTCCGCATCCGCAAAGGGGGCCGCCTCGCTGGACGGATGCAACAGGCTCACCAACAACAAAACGCCGGCACGTTGGCGAATGTAGCTGAAGGTGACAAACTCCGACTCGTTCCGTGCATCGCGTCCACGGAACGAACGGAGCACAGAAAACAGCCGCTGCCGGTCCTCTGCCGTTTCTGGCGCGACTTTGGCATCAAACGAGTCCTTCTGTAAGCCAGCCTCAAGCTGCAAAACCAGGGGGTTCCGCATGGCCCACCATATCCGGTCTCCGGACCAGACGGCGATACGACCCATAGTCTTGGCGAGCCGCGTAGCGAACACCACCTCAGCCTTGTTGCGTTCCGCGTCGGTCTGTTCAAAGTCCACCAGTTCGTCTCGACTTTTCCGCTCCTCCGCTTTACCTTTTTGCTTGTTTGTGCTCTTCGTTTGAAATGTCTTCTCGCTCCCCTCTTCTTCCTCTCCAGAATATCGAGGAAAGAGAAAGCGCCTTTGTGCAAGCTTGTCGACGACCTCGCGCACGATTGCTTCCTGGTTTCCCAACAAGGGATGAACGCCCACGGGGGATCCATCTCCTTCACCGGGCGGCTCCAGCCAGAAACGCGGACCCTCCTCCTCACCCATGTTAACGTCCCAGCGTTGAATCTCGAGACCATAGTGGTCGCCTTCTGGGAACGTTTTGGACATGGAAGCTAGCACATAGCCGTCTTCTGCTTCTTCGTCTGGGGAGCTAGCGCCGCCCGGCGATGGGCGGGAAGACGACAAATCGGCAGAACCACCGTCCACGACAATAGCGCTCGGGTACCGGTCAAATTCGAGCGTGGGCCGCGTCGGATCACCGTCAAGGTTCACAAACACACCTATGCCTGGATCAGACGGCCCCGTGCCGGTAACAAGGAGAAACTCGTCTGGCGTAGGAGATGCGATCAGGGGCCGCAAAGAAGGCGCAGCCGGTTTTGGAGGCGGCGGCGGTGGCTGTGGCTGGGCAGCCGAGGAAGAACCGGTGGCGCCTTGAGACGAAGATTGCTGCCCTAGTTCGTCGACCTTGGCCGCCGAACTGCGCGAGACGACGGTCGACAACGCGCTTGTCGCATCCCGGGCGGCGGCGGCGTCTTCGTCCGAGGAGCCCCTTGAGGGTGAGGAGGACTTTTCCGTCCCCCGCGTGCTGCCCGACATGAAGCTGCCGAGACTGGTGCTGCGGCTGTGTGTGCTTTGTGCAGCGGACGAGAGCTGCGAACTGGTGCGTGGCTGTGCCGAGGATGAGCTCCGCGACAGGCCCACGTCGTCGGCCCGGGCGCTGGTCTGGAGGTTCTGCACCTGGCCGGCCACGTGGCCCGGCGGCGGCCGGTCCAGTGACGAGATGTTCATGAGCGGGATTTTGAGCTGGTGCTCGACGTGCACCAAGGCGTAGCTCCGCGCATCGGCCACACAGGCAATAGCGTCCCGGCGCGCGGACAGGACGCTCGCAGCAAACTCAATGTTCCGGATCGCGCGGGCCTCGTCGCCAAGCCGCACCACCTGGAGCCGCCGGTGCAGCGACAACAACACGGTGACCCGCGGCGACGGGGCCGTTGCAATGTCTTCGTTCAGATCCACGCCACCAATCCAATTGCAGTTTTTCACTTCGCGGAACACGGGGGTCAGCTCGGGCAAGGAGTAAAAGGTGACGGTCCAGTTGCAGAGGACGCAGGCCTTGCCGACGGGCGGGAGCAGCACGATCTGCTGTACGCCCGGCCGGGCCGGCCCCGGGGCATTGGCTGCTTCGGAAAATGGCGGCGACAACCGCGAGGCTAGGATAAACGTGCTGGTAGCCGTCGGATCGGCTGGATCGGGAGGGATCTGGACAAAGTGAAGCAGCTCCGAAGCCGACGTGCCCACGTAGAGGTTGCCATCTAACGCCAAGCCGCGCCGTCGCGTCTGTCAGCAAAAAACCGTTTGTCTCCATCTCACCGCAACAAAAGCAAACACAAACAGCATACCGTAGTAGTCAACGCAGTTGATCTTGATGTCCTTTTCCGAGCCGTCGGCAGAGAGCGGAACGGACTCCAGCAGGGGCCGCAGTACAAACGGACCCGACTCAAGAGCCACAACGGCCTCGCCGCCGTCTCCAGCCCCGGCAGCCATAGCGAACGCTGGTGATTCTACCCCCTCCAGTCAAAAAGCAAGACTTTGCGGCATACACCGAGAGTGGCGCAGCGTTTCGGCTTCAATGGCTTCAAGGCCTCACCAAGAGAAGGCCATGGCCGAGCTCAAAAAGTGAGGACAGGGCAAGATATCGAGAATCGAACACTGAAAAAGCCTTCTGTACAATCGGTTCGTAAAACAGTCTCATCTAATGCGTCAAAAACGACAGTTGGGTGGCGTTGCGAATTCGAATACGTTGGATTATGGAAGGCGGCCGTAAACGGCGATGCTGGCGACGAAAGGAGAATGACGAGGCTGCCTGCAGGAACCCCCAGCCGTGGCTGCCCCGCTAGGCGTTTGGCGTAGTGCGGCTTGAATAGTGGACTTATGGACCCACAATTTCGGGTTTTCAGGGCAGCTCCAGGCCGAAACAAGCAAAATGCCAGCAGCCAGCAGATAGTCGCAGTGCTGTCACTTGTCCTCACGATTCTCTCTTCCCCAATCGCCTCAACGCGCAGACAATAATATCGAGCGTTTCATCCGCAAATCCAGAGCGAAAGCGACCATCTACAACACGCTCTTTTGTATTTCTTGCCATACATCGAATTCACTCTTTACTGCATTTACTCCTTTCTTCGTCTTGCGCATGAGCACGCTGGCGCGATGGCCGACGCAGCAGTCGTGGTGAGCTCGCTCGTTCCGGGGGGCGGCGGCGGCGGCGGCGGCAACGTCTCGGACAACCACGACGGCGGGTCGACGGGTGCCGAGCCCGGGAACAAGTTCCAGAGCGCCATTTCGGCGTGGAGAAGTACGTGTTTTGCGCTTGCCTTGCGTGGTTGGGCGGTTGGGTCTGCCCGCGATGTTGGGCGCTTTCGCTAACTCGGAGCACAAAACGAAACAGACGTGGACCTGACGACCCTCGTTTCGAACCTGGATAACACGGCGTCGGAGATTGTGGCATACCAGCGGGACTCTACCGTCCAAAGAAAGGACCTAGCGCAGAAGACGAAGGACTTCCGCAAGCTGGACGATGTAACGAAGCTGACGGAGGTCAAGGGCCTTTTGAAAGGTAGGCTTCGACTTTTTTTTTTCTTTTAAATTCGTTTCTCGCTCCGGAACGATGACGATGGAAAGCAACCTGTGGTCACTGACACCGGACTGGACCGTTTGAACAGCTTACCAAACCTTTATCGACCTCCTCACCAACCACTCCAAGACCGTCAACTCGGCCTTCATCCAAGCCTACAATGCCCTCTCGGAAGCGCCCGACCCCTACCCGCTGCTCGAGGCGTCCGTCGACTCGATGCTCGTGGCCGAAGACACGCTTCCCAAGCTGACCGAGGAGAACGAGCATCTGCAGGGCGCTGTGGCCAAGCTGACGACGCAGCTGGAGGACACGGAGTCGAAGCTGCAGACGGAGCGAGCCACGCGGAAGCAGCTCGAGGACACGCTCGAAAGCCGGGTCAAGGAGGTGGAGCAGTCCTGGACGTCGGTGCTGGACGAGAAGAAGGAAAACTGGGAGGCCAAGGAGAAGGCGCTCGAAGACAAGCTGGAGAACCAGGACCGGCTGCTGAGCGAAATCAAGGCCAGCTACGAGGTCAACCAGCGGCTCGGCGGTAACAACGGCGGTGGCGGTGGCGGTGGTGGTGGTGGCGGCGACGACGACCACAGCCACCACCAGCGTCTGTACGTGACAGGCGCCGAGCTGGAAATGGTCAACTCCGACCTCGAGCGGACGAGCGCGCGGCTGGCCGACGTCGAGGCGCGCAACGAGCAGCTGCTGCTGGCGCTGGCGCAGGCCAAGTCGGCCGTGCCCACGCAGGCCAAGGCCGTCGAGGACGACCCTGCCTACCTGCAGGTGCTCGCGCAGAACTCGTCGCTGGTGCGCAAGCTCGACGCCAGCCGGGTCCAGCGCGAGGCCTTGCAGCGCGACCTGGACACGCGGCTTCGCGGCCTCGAACGCGAGGTCGGCCTACTCCGCGACGAGCGCGACCTGCTCAAGACCAAGGTGCAAAAGTGGAGCGACTACGAGGATGTCAAGCAGGAGCTCGAAGTGCTCAAGAGCATCGAGTTTTCAACCGGCGACGACGACGAAGCCGGCGTTCCAGCCAGCCTTGGCGGCGGCGGCGGCGGCGGCGATCACCCGAGCGGCGCGACGGGCAGCGGCAGCAAGGGCAAGGGCGACACGCTGGAGCAGCTCCTGCTGGGCCGCAACAAGAAGCTCAGCGAAGAGCTGACCGTGATGCGCGTGTCCCATCAGGACCTGCAGGCGCGCCTAACGGCGCTCGAGGGCCAATTGGGCCAGCGCAACGCCGAGGTTGCGCGGCTGCAGCAGCTGTGCGAGAAGCTCGAGAACGACCTCGCGACCGTCGAGGCCGAGGCACCCAATGCCTTCCCGTCGGGAGCGTCGGTGGCCGGCACGTACGTCAGCCGCTACGCGCCCACCATCGGTGGCGGCGGCGGCAGCGTACGTCGCAGCGGCGGACGGTCCACATCGCCGACGTCATCTATTATCAGTGGCTTTGATCCCCGGTTTACGCCCGGTGGCGGCAACAGCGGCGAAGCCATGGGTGGCGGGTCTGGCATTCTGCCCATGATCACCGCGCAACGGGACCGCTTCAAGAAGCGGATCACGCAGCTGGAGCAGGAGCTGGCCGACGAGCGGCGTACGGTCACGCAGCTTCGGCAGGAAACGGCTGCTCTGCAGCGAGACAACCTTACGTTGTACGAGAAGACGCGGTACGTGTCGAGCTACAACCGGAGCGGCGGCGGCGGCGGCGGTGGCACAGGCAGCACATCCTCGGCGTCGGCCTACGCGGCGAACCCGAATCCCGCAACCGTGGCAATCGGTGGTGGCGGCGGCGGCTACGGCAAATCGAGCGGGAACCACAACGGCGGCGGCGGCGGTGTAGCGCTCGACCGGTACCGCAAGGCCTACGAGAGCAACTTGTCTCCGTTTCAGGCGTTCCGCGGACGCGAGTCTGCGCGGGCTTACCGGCGGCTGTCGTTCCCCGAGCGCGTGGTGTACTCGATTACGCGCATGGTGCTGGCGAGCCGGACGAGCCGCAACCTATTTGCGGCGTACTGCGTGGCGCTGCACCTGGTTGTGTTTTTGTCGCTGTTCTGGCTAAGCAGCATGGACGTGGAACGGCACGCGAGCAACCTCGGCCACAACGCGGCCTTGGCGGCGGCGGCGGTGGCCGGGAACGCGGCGGCCGGCAACCCTGGAGGAGGCGCCGGCGGTGTCGCAGGGGGGAGCGGGGGTCTGGGGGGCGGCAGCCAGGCGGGCGGCGGCAGTGCACACGGCGACTGGCACGAAGAAGGGTTCAACCACTGAGTCGGTGGTGACGGGCTTTATCCTTTTTTTTCCACTTCTTTTGTATGTCTGCATAGGGAGTTTTACCTGGTGTTTTGCCGGTTGTTTTGGTTGTACTTCTTGCGGGTAGTCCCTTTTTTACTCCCCCTTTTCTTCCTGACGGCTTTGTTCCTATTACCATCTCTCATAATCCTTTTAAAAAAATGTCCATATATCTATTAGTATTTAAGATGGAGCGGCCACAGGGAATTGAGGACGACGGACTCGACGCGCCCTTTCGAGTGACCTAACGGTGCCAAAAAAATAAAATAAAATAAAATAAAACAAAAATCGAGAGTTATTTTTCTTTCTTTCACTCGCCCTTCTTCAAACTTATTTTTGGAAAGACCAAAGGGCGTACTGCTCCCCTACATTTGTTGTCCTGGCTTGTAAGCGCTCGCTCTGCTAGCCTTTGTCTTGTCTGCGACCAGCCGCCGACCTTTTCAGCTTGTGCCTTGGCAAGCGTACTTTTTTTTCTTTTCTTTTTTTTTTTTCCATGGCTAAATGGCCGAGAAAGAAAATAAACCGCTTTCTGCTCACCTCGTGGTAAAAAACCTCGGAGCGAAGACGGCACTTTGACAGCCGGACAAAACAAAAAAGCGGACAAGAAAGGAGGCGTAACCAACAGACTGGACAAAGACGGGAAATCAAATTGATCTTTTTGCCGGTAGCCGCTTGCCATCGATATCTTAGGACTTCCAACATCAGAACCGAGAAAGATTTTGCGTAAAAGAAGAAGTACACAAATATCCCTCGTCAAAAGCAGCTTCTCCGGCCAAGCTTGGATGGGCCACTGGACTGGCATAGGAGGAGTCAATTTTTCTTGTTTGCATTGGCTTTCATGATTTCTTGTCCCTCTCGTTTAACCCCCTTCTTCCAAGCGCTTTGTCCTCGCTTTTCTTCTCCTTCTGTTGCTCTGCTTGTTCCTGGGCAATACGAAGAGTAGACGCCGACATAGGAACAAGCCCGTTGTCCACGCCGTCTCGTAGTGCGAACAAACCCTTATACCACAATTGGCCCGTGTTTCCTTCCTTTTCAGAATCCTACATACGGCGACCTCCAGCCCGGCCAGCGCCTACCGGGGCAGCGGCAAGGACACACAGACGAACAACCAGTCGCTTGGATAAAGGGAAAATGCAAGCCAAATCTTTTGGTGTTATATCTGTTGGTTTAAGCAAAGAAGAGCATCCAAGCCAGCCTCCAAACCCGGCAAAAGTCCTTGCCACTGAACCTGGACTGAAGACCGTTTGTTTTGTCCGTGCTTCTCCTAAACCGGGCTTTTTTCTCGGCATATAAGAGGCCAGTCCTACCATGCCGATGCTCACCACCACCACCACCACCACAATAGCAATCAGGCCAATTTCGCCCACGCGCCGTCGTGCCGGGTTTGCCTTTTTCCTTGCAAGAGAGCAGCTGGCCAGCTGCAGGCCAGATGCCAACCACCACCCCGGTCCAGAAAGCTTTTCCTGTTCATGTCCGGAATAGAGCAACGGCAGCCAATCGTTCCAGATTCTTGAAACGGTGGAAGGAACGAAAGGAAGACAAGGAAAACAGACAAACCCACCCTGAAACCCACCGCCGTCGGACGGCGCGTCGCCGCGGTGTCGTGCAGCAGTGGGGGTTGTACTCGTACTCCACCAGTACTTACATAGTATTATTACTTCGACAGACGAACTGGAGCTTCCAGGCTACTTCCGCAGCGGGGAAAGCGCCGTGGCTATTTTTGGCTATTTACAAAAACAGGGCCTTGGGGCACGTGTCTGGAGAGTTAAGAAGAACGGCGGGCCCCACAAAACCCCCATAGCCGCCGGCGCTAACAGTTAATCTATTTTTGCGGGCGGGCGAAACGGGGGCGGCAGGCGCCGGTAGGAACAGAAGGAGAGGGGAAACGGCATCGTCTCATTTTTCCGCTAAAGAAGCCAATTTATATGCTGTATTACAGAGCACGGAGTACGTGCAGGCCAACAACCAGCAACAGGAGCAACCTCTCCGCCTATTGTACTTTTGCATTGACCATCGTTTTGTCATATGCAGGCCATTTACAGCCAACAACGGTTGTTTAATATGGTCTGCTCGCAGAGCTATGACCGCGTATCCGATTTTGCCAAAAAGCCATCTCCAACGATCCAACAGTCACCAATGTTCATTCTAGTTGCATTCCATATTGTCTGGTTGTCTTTACGCGCGAGGGGTCGAGGTAAAAGTACATAGCTGGCTCCCACGTTTAGTGAGGTATACTCCCATCGCACCGTTCCAACCACGGTTCAGCGGAGAAAATATGTCTTCGGATGTGTCCTGTCCTAAGCTCTGCTGCCTGCGGACGAAGCGGACGTGTACTCTGAGCGTCTCTAAGCGTTTACGGGGGGGTGAGCAAAAGGGTTGAACCGTTCTTTGCACGGCGGTGGTGGTGATAAAGTGAACACAGCCCATGGCCGAATTCATATTTTCATATGTTCTTTACACACTTAGCCGTTTATAGCGATATAGAGAAACAAAGATGGTTGGTTGTTTTTGGGGGGGTCTAGGTAAATTACGGAGGGTGGACTTGTGGGCGAACGAAAGCCAACCAGCTGCCGCCCCGTCGATTCGCTGGAAGAGGACTTTCTCCTTGGCTGTATTGTTGTTTGGCGCGTCCAACCAGACCCCGGCTTGGCAACTCTCCATTTTGATTTGCTGCCCGCTCTTTTCGTTGTCCTTTTTTTTTTTTGTCTGGGTCCTCGTTTGTCTCCCGCACCCTTGCCCACCCGCTTCTAATCTGGGTACGGGTCGATGCCGAGAGAAGTAGAGGAGGGCCAAACGGTACGTATACAACATAATACGCTGTAAAAGAATAATGCCGTATTTGTGTTTTCAAAGTACTACGACCCTTGCTGGCCGCCAATCTGGCCGCGAGGCGTTCGATGGGCGAGCCGCCGGGACGTGGCTGGGCGGATGGCTTTGGCTGGCCCACAAGGCAAGACGGGAATAAATAGAATCATGAAAGGAAGTAGACACGAGCTTAATTTAGGTACTGAGATGTTTTTTGGGGAAAAAACGCTCGAGCTATTCAAAAAGCCTTCTGTATAATAGGAATCAAAGTCCCCCATTTGTTCAAGACAACATCTTGACTTCATGGAGCGTCAAGACTAATTCTCTCTTTCTCGTACTTTTTTTTCCTTTTCAGTTTCTTCGGCTGTCTTTTTTGTTTCCTTTTTTTTATTTTTTTATTTTTATTTTTTCCTTCTGTCTTAATTGTTCGGGCAGGTTCCTCTTTCTTTGGGAATTTGATATACTTTGTTCTGTTCTGTTCTTCTCATTTCCATCTTACGAACTATCACGAAACGGGCCCCAGGGTATAAGTGCTTCGTCCTCCACCCTTCCAGAATAAAACGCACAAAAATGCATACACCGTCTCTTCTCCTGGCGTCCGTGGCGTCCGTGGCGGTCCTCGCCGCCCCGAGCCACCCGCAGCTGACCAGCGACGCGGCCATTCCGGGCATCCTCGACACGACGTCCACCTACTTCAACCTGCTGGCCCAGACCGTCAAGAACACCCAGCTCACGGCAGACGCGGCCGTCTGTGACCTGTCCAAAGCTGTGTTTCCACCAAATGGTAGGTGCTTTTGATATAATGAATGAGCAAAAATAAAATAAATAAAACTAACACGAACAGTCGAAACCCCGGCCCTGCCGCCCCCCTCGGCCGGCCTCGTCCTCAAGCACGTCGCCATCGGCCGCGGCACCCAAAACTATACCTGCGACGTCACCAACGCCACAGCCGCGCCCGTCGCCGATGGCGCCCTCGCCACCCTCTTCAACGCGAGCTGCATCGCCGCCACCTACCCGTCCCTGCTGAACCTGCTACCGCGCGTCGTGCTGCCCTTCAACCTGTCCGACAACAGCATCAACGCGTTCAGCACGCGCCTCTACCCGACCAACCTGGCCGAATCGGGCCACCACTACTTCACGACGGCCACGACCGCCTTTTTCAACCTCGACACGCCCGCTGCGGCGGGCCCCGCGGGCCAGCTGGGCACCGCGCCCTGCGCCAAGAACAACACCCAGCCGGCGCCCAGCGACACCGTGGTCGGCTCCGATGTCGACAACCGCGGCCAGCAGGGCGAGCCGGCGGTGCCGTGGCTGAAGCTGCTCGCCAAGCCGGGCGCCACAGGCGGCCTGCAGGAGGTCTACCGGCTGCAGACAGTGGGCGGCAGCGCGCCGGCGACGTGCGCCGGCATGCCGGCGGCCTTTACGGTCCAGTATGCGGCACAGTACGTTTTGTCCCGAAGACAGAAATTTTCCGTCTCCCTTTTTTATTATTTATTTTCTCCTTTTTCGGGTACCGGGTGAACCATTTACTAACATTTAACTCTTAGATACTGGTTCTACGAACAGGTTGGCAGTTCATGAGTGTGTCGTATGAAAGTTTCGTTCAGAGCAAAAAACCCTTGGAATTAATGTAGAATGTAACCTCCGTTTTTCTTATCTGCTCTTCTTTTAAGTTGGCTTCTTTTATTTTATTTTTCTTCTGGAATCTTAAATGTATGTGGTGTTTGGGGGTTCACGGCGTTTATTTTCAACTGGTGATATGCTCATCAACATCCCAAAAATACAAAAAATACAAAAAACGTACCAAGAACTCTGGACGTGCCCCTTTTTTTCCCTGCGCTGCTGCTTATGCTGACTCCAACCAAATGTCTTTGATTTTCGCTACTATACTATATAACTCTTTGTGCTTTTCTACTACTTCTTCTTCGTTCGCGACGCCTCCCTCCCCAAGTTGCGTACCTTCTGTATATTTACATACCTGCTATAAATGTAGTGCGCCGATCGTACTCACTCTCCCTACTCACTCTCCCCCCCCCCCGGTACACGAGGATCATGACGGCTCCGTCCAGTTCACTTGCTCCATTACCTGGCCTGCTGAGGGGTGCGTATATGCAATTCGTAGCCGCAAACGGAGTGGCTGGTAATTAAGGGTTAGCAGGAAAGGGAAACAAAAAAATCACGTTGTCAAAATATCATTTGCTTCGCGCCACTTACCCCTTTCAGTCCAACCACCCGCATTAACTGCGTCGCCTCTTGACCGGGACTGATTTCCGCCGAGGAAATTGCTAGCAGCTGCAGCTTTTGCGATTTGGGCACGGCCGCCTGCAAGCCCACATTGGAAATGGTCGCGCCGCCGACGTTTCGAAAACGGGCCGTGGCTTGGACAGCACCTTCGGCGTTTCGTTGCGTCGCGATGGTCACGTCCAGCCCGTTGCCATTGTAGCACGGGAATCCAGCCGGCGCCGCCGCCGATGGTGGTAGTGGTGGTGGCGGCGAAGTCGTTGAAGGGGAAGAAAATAGGTCGGCGGGCAGCGCTCCCGGCGCTGCTGCGGCACTACCACCGGCGGCGGCTGCGCCAGACGGGGACGGCGAGCCAAACAAATCCATAATCGCGGCTACGTTGGACTGCTGCGGCGGTGGCGCGGGCGACGTGGATGCCGCAGGCGAGCCCGCCGACGCAATGCCGCCGCTGCCTCCGCTCAAGATGTCGGCCAACAGATCGGCGTTGTTGTTGCTGTTGCTGTGGGCACCGTTTGTGGGCGACGGTGCCGACGGCGCTGTGTCGCCCATCAAATCCAGCAACAGGTCTTGTTCCGTCGGCTTGACGATGCGCGACTTGCGGTGTGCCGCCTTGCCGGCCTTCTTGTGCGACACCGCTTCGCCCAGCACACGCGACGACTCCTGGATCTGGGGTGGCGGCATGCGCTCGACCACGCCGCGGCGGATGTCGTCGTAACGGAACAGGTTGCCGTACTCGACCGCGCGCTGCTGCACTTCCACGTCCAAGTTGGTTTGGTTGGCCAGCAGGATGCGCCTTACGCGTTCGATCTGGGCCGGGTCAGACAACCGTGTTGTCAGCTTTATAAGCGCCGTCTCGATGTATTCCGTTGTGACCTGCGTCGCATAGCTGCTGTTGAGGATGGTGGAGAATAAGTCGACAACGTCCTCCTCCTTCACCTGCTGCACCACCTCTTCCTCCTCGTACTGCCCACCCCGCAAAAGAGCGTCGCCGTACTCGCCAATCGACCAGGCCGCTGCCTGCGTCAAGCTCTCCTGCGTAAGGTCCTTTTTCAGGCTGGCATAGAGCTTTTGCACGGCATACGTTTGCAGCTCGGGCGTCGTCGCGATCAAACGGATAAAGGAGGACAGGATCGGCTCTTTGACGTAGTTGCCCGCCAAGAACAGCACGCGCAGCATGGTGTCCACGTGCCAGCGCTTGTTGGGCGCGAACTTGTCGGCCGCGATGCCAATTTGGCTCGTCATGGTCGGCTTGAATTCGTTGTCGGCCACCTCCAGGAACGCCAAAAGCTCGCGGATCAGCACGCGCACGTTGCTCTCGTTGATCAGCGTAAAGCTCAGGTCAAGGGCACGCCGGCGGATGCTGATGTCCGGGTCGCGGAGGCAATCCAAGATCGTGTTGCGATGGCGTTGAACCGCGTTCGGCTCAATGGCAACCACCTTAATCAGCGTGTTCAGCGCGACGTAGCGGATGTTGTTGTCGCGGTTTGCCAGAAATTTGCCCAGAATGTTGACGCCAAGGACCCGCAACCCCGAGTCCGCCTCGATGTCCAAAATTGTCCGCACGGCCTCGTAGAGAATCGAGTTTCCCACGTTCTTCGACGAGTCCGTGTTCGTCGCAACCTGCGCAAGAATGTCGTTGATCTGCTCACTGGTTTGGGCGTCGCCGCGCGCCAAAACCCGGAGGAGGTGAAGCACCTTCACCTGCAGGAACGGATCGGTGATGCCCGTCACGTCATGTTCGGGTGCGTAGCCAGACGAGGCGAGTCCCTTGAGCGTGCGCACCAAAGCTGGGACGAACTGCCGGAACTTTGCAACAATGTCCTCGTTACCGTCCTCCTCGTCTTCTTCGGTCGCCTCGCAGAGGCTCGTCACCAGGGTCAGGCCGCACAAGAGCACGCCGTGGTTCCGGTCCGACAACAGGTGCGCGGCCTTCTCGATAAAGTGCTCTTGAAGGTCGGGAACCTTGCGGCATATGCGCATGGCACACAGGGCCGCCTTTCGCCTTATGTACGGGTTCGACGTCGACACAAGGTTCTCGATTTCGGCGAAAAGGTCTCGCGACATCTCCACCGACGCAATGTTGCCGAGGGTGCATAACGCCAGGCCAACCACGTATTGGTTAGAGTGTGAGAGGTCACTGAACAAGAAATGGCGGGTCAGCACAAGACCTATAAAAACAGTAGGGGGGAAACCCATCAGAGCTCCGCGCATGAAGAAACACACTTTTTGAGAGAATTTGTGACCAGTGTAAGGACTTCCTGGTTCTCGTCTAGAAGCAAACTCGTGGCGAGATGTCCAAGTCGTTTGTCTGCAAAGCGTGGCGAAGCGAGAAGCTTGAGGCACTCGATTTGGCCAAAATGTGTTCGTTCGCCAAGGGTGAAGAGATAGAGCAGCTTGGCCACATTGTTTCGCCTAGAGGATAAATAACGATGCACGTCAATAAAAGGGACAGGTTAAAAGCACCATCTCACCGTGTGTCTGCAAATTTACCTGACGTTGTGGTCGTGGCTTTCTTCTCGAAAGCTGGCGCGAATAGCTGCGCTTTCTTTCTGGATAACAGCCCGCTCGTCGGCGATGGTCTTGGCGGCCCGGACGTTTCGAACGAATTGCTTTACTGCAAAACGAGCAAGACAAGAATGGTCAGAACTGTTCACATGGCACATTCAAGGCAAGAGGGGAAAAACAAAAACAGAACGCCTTACGGGACGCCATTGTCGTGAACCAAAACCGAACGAGCCCTTTTCTAGGGGGGCGCTTATTGGCGACGAAACAAGCAGCAGTAAAAAAATTTGCGGCGAACCAACAAAAAAAAAGCCTTAAGCAAGAAAGCTGCCCAACCGAGCTTCTTGTTGTTGCGGTGATGGGTGGAAAAAGGGGCGCCCGCAGATGTGCGGATCGCGGATGCCTGAGTGACTTCAATTTGGCGATGAACGGAGACAATCTGGTTGCGAGCATCTGGTCCGCCAGTTGGTCTCGAGCATTCCCCCCCCCCAAAAGAGGAAGGGCGGGGCAATGGTTAATCCAGACCGCCCCGCTTAAGTTAATAGCTGCATTACTGCATAAGCTTGTGTCTCTACCAAGGTCGCCACCTCGACAGACAGACGGGACGTCAAAACACGATTTGCTTTCAAGATTGCCCTCCTCGTCGTGTCAACCCGGCACATACGCTTTGTCAAAATGCCGAAAGCAGAGATCGGGTCTGTGAAACACCTGAACAAGCAGATGAAGGCCAGAGGCCTGACTCGTAAGTTACGGAAGAATCAATCACGCGCTACGTAATTGATGGAGAGCTTTTTATAGATACTGACGCTCGAGTTTTTCGTGCACAGGCTTGCGATGGTATTGCCAAGTTTGCGAACGCGCCATGCGCGACGAGAACGCCTTTAAGCAGCACACCCTGAGCGAGAGCCACGTACGCAACATGCTGGCGGTCGGGTCCGATGCGCGGAAAGTGATCAACGAGTACTCCGACCAGTTTCTCAAGGATTTTCTGCAGCTCCTGCGTACGGGGCACGGCGAGAAGCAGGTGCACATCAACCAGTTCTACCAGGAGTACATTGCGCGGCGCGAACACATCCATATGAACGCGACACGCTGGACGTCGTTGACCGATCTGGCCAAATACCTGGGCCGCGAGGGCATTTGCCGGGTGGAGGAGAACGACAAGGGTCTGTTCATCTCGTGGATCGACACGTCGCCCGAGGCACTGCGGCGGCAGGAGGCGCTGCGGCGAAAAGAAGCGCAGGACCGGGGTGACGAGGAATGGGAGCGGCGGATGCTCAAGGCGCAGATCGAGCGGGCAAAGCGAGCGACCCAGGAGCGGAAAAAGGACAATGGCGCCGGCGCCGGCGATGGCGATGACAACAACGACACAAACGACGAAGACGACGAAGAGGCGAGGGAGAAGAAGTATCGTTTGCAACGCGAGGAGGGCGAAAAGGTCAAGCTTTCGTTTGGCACGGCGAAGCCACAAGCGCCGCCAAGCGCCGCGTTACAACCTGCCTCGTCGCCCGATACCGGCGCGGCAACACCGAATGCAACAACAGCAGACGCCACGCTGCCTTCTGTGCCAATTGACGAAAAGAAAGACGAGAAAAGAGTGTCTCCGTCCGCAAGTCCTGCTGCGCCAAAGTCGAATCAAACGAACGGTGCAGCAGCAGCGGCTGCGGTGCCCTCGGCAAACGCAACGCCGCCCACGGCCAACAAGCCCATGGCACTGAAACTAGGCGGCCTGAGCAAGCCGCAGCCGAAGAACGTTTTTGCGGCAGCGAAGAAAAACGCGTTGGTGGGCGGCAGTGGCGGCAAGAAGATCGAGGTGCCGAAGAAGATGAGCGAAGTAGAGCGCATCATGAAGGAAGAGATGGAAAGGAAACGGGCGCGGGAGTCGCGCAACGACGGCCATGGCGGGTTCCGGTTCGGAGGCCCGCCAAACAAGAAGCCGAGATACTGAAGAACATGTTGTGATCATGACGAGTTGGAGTTTTGCATAGACGGTGTGTATTTCTTGAAAGGCGTTGGGCGAAGGAAGAGGAACACACGGAAGGGCACATGTTACCCGATACCAGCGACGACCAGGCGTTTTTTGGCTTTCAGGTTGCACATTCTCTGATTAAATAAATCAGCTTTGCTCTTACATGACTGTTTCCAGAAATATGTTGAATCTGTCCATTCATCCCACCCCAAGACGGCCAGTTTACGGCCTCCACATCGCCTTTTTCCCATTTCCAACTCCCCGTAAATTTTACCAAAACGAGAGCCGACCAAACTCCGTGTCGTTTTAAATACCAATGAGACTGAATCGCTGGCTTTCATGCTGTCAAATAAAATAGAAAAGAAAAAAAATAAAAATAAAAACTGCTTTTGCAGCGAGTTCTTTCGGGGATGGAGCGAAAATTTGCGGCGAATCAATCAGTCGGCCTCGGCTGCGCTTCCATCCCGTCTACAAGCCGGGTGTGTCAGTAGGAGAAAGTTTCGTGTAATGCCATGGTCCAACGCGACAGCATCCACTCACGGTATGTATTGGATCCGATGCTCTTCCTCGAGCTGCGCGCGGACGTCGTCGGGCAGCTGCCCCGACACCTTGATCGCGTACACGCCGCGGACGTAGCCGTCCAGGCGTTGCCAGCGGGCCACCCACGACTTGCCCGGGTTCGCGAGCGTGATCAGGCCTTCAAATACCTGGCTGGTGCAGGTGTCGATCTGTTCAGGGAAGCCCGCGAGGTGGAGGAACTCTTCGCAGTTGGGGCATCCTTCGTCGCGGAACCGCTGCGCATGTCAGCTTTTGTTTCGCTTTCTTCCTTCCCTCCTTCCTGCCCATCCCCAATTTATCATCTCTCGGTCTTCCATTCTTCCCCGCGGCGCTCGCGAAGACCGCGAAAACGCACCTGAAAAGTCATCACGATGGAGCAGACCATGCAGGCCCGCAAATACCGCTGCTGGCTCGGGGGGACGTAGTTTTCTGTCATGGCTATGGGCGCTGTGCTTCTCGTGTTTCGGTGCGATGTTTGCGTGGTCCGTGGAGAATCCAGCGGAGAATAAGAGCGAGGAAAAGAAATAAGATGAAGAACACCAGAAAGAACGCGGTCAATGCTGTTTTGGTTTTTTTTTCCTTGTTGGTGTCTTTGATGTCGCCGCTTGCAGCCGCTTGCCTGGCGGTTGGCACTTAAAAACGTGCTCCGATAAGTACATATTTGGTGGCAAATCGCACAATCACAACAATATGCAATTAAAAGAACCTCATGGTTTGTGAAAAAGGAACCATGAAAATTGGATTGGGCTTCTCCCGGTCGAAGAGCTGAGCAATCTTTAAAGTATACCGGGAAAGAAAAAAAAAAGATGGACGACGGAGAACTGGAGGATGCGGATATGGCCGATACGTCCATTGCGCCCTCAATACGTACCGCCGCCAAAAGCAAAACCAGCAAGCAGAGCAAATCCCGCGAACTCTTCAGCTACACCATCCGCCACCCGCCGTTTGCCTATGCGCAGATCGAAGTGGTACACAGCCGCCCAAAGGCAGCGGACGCGGTGCCGCTTGATGCGCTGCAAGCGCGGGCGTACTGCGACGCGGCGTTGAGGCAGTTCCTGGGCGCGACGGGTGCGGCCATGCCGCTCGACCTGCTGAAGCTGGACGGTGACCAGGTCTGGGTGCGGCTGCCGCGCGAGGATCTGAGCCTGTTCGCGGCTGCGCTGGCGGCCTGGAGTGCTGTGGGCCGGGAGGGCGTGACGACGGTCCTGCGCCTGCGAGCCTCGGGCGACTGGTTGGGCAGCCTCCTCGGTCGCAGCGAGCAGCAGGCCGTGTGGGACGCCACATGAGAGAAAAGAACAAGAGGGGGCACGAACGCGGGCGAGCGTCCAGATCAGCATCAAGGCAATTCTTTTTTGAACTTATCTCTCGCTCACAATGGTTGGCCATCAATTCGGGCTTTCGTCTACTCGTCATGTACCGTCATTCGTCGTCGTATATACACGTTAAGAAAAGAGCCAGCCAAAACACCAGTCCGCAAAAGCCGTCTCGATACCACCTCTCACAGACCGTCATTAGGAATAGCGAGAGAACGTGCCATGCATATTGCAAAACCGAAGGCCAGAAACAGAATAACCGAAGCCCAGAAAGGCACGATATGACACGGCTGCAGAGAGAAGATCGCCTTCATCAGAAACACCACGCAAAATGCCACTCCATTCCTTATGATGCCAGCATCAAACAGCTTTCCCCATCTCACGGACGCCTAGGACCAAAAAAAGATGCATTTGATATTACAGAATATATTTCCCCTTCACGGTGCTAGATTGTGTACCAGCTAAATTCGTTCATAGAGCCGGTTGTTCGGCTTGCACTCGCAAGCTTCAATCCGCTTTTGATCAGAGCAACGAAGACATCATAGAGCTGTTTGCGTAAGCCTGCAAAAAAGTGTTAGCACCATGAGAACAGACAAAATACAATCTATCCCGATGAGGTACAACAAACAAGGCTTACCATTGGCTTGATGTTTGGATGTGGCACGGCATCAAACTGGTGGAACTGCAGCTTATAGTCTGAACCGATGTTGATGTACGCACCGCGGTTCTCGGTCATATCGCAATACTTGGGCGCGGAGAACACTAGCTTGTCGTTAGCACGCTATACACACATGAAAAATAAAACCGGTCAACCAAAAGAGATAAAGAGAGAGGCACATACCAGTAATGCACTTTCCGTTGTGTTCTTCCTCGTACCCGTCCATGCGCACTTCGTGGCTCCGGATGATGGCCTCCAGGTTGTTGCGCTCACAGAACCGCGCCGTGACGTCCGGGCCGAACTGCATGCCGACGCCGCGCTTGCTGGGGCCGCGTCCTGGTTGTGTCTGTGGGTCGGTCCACAGCATCTCCATCATGAGGCCAGACTGGCCCGGCTGCCTCTGTTTGTGCCGGTCCAGCTTCCGGATGTCGTCCAAGGTGACGTTGTCGTCGGAAAACAAGCCGCCGTGCAAAACGAAGAACTTGTCGCCAATGAGGGTAGCCAATGGCAGGGCAGAAAAACTTTCGGAGAACAACCGGAACACGCTGCGACATGTAAACATATTAGCAACTTAACTCTTGTACACATAGCCTGGCTGCCCGCAAAAAAAAATGAAAAAAAAAGAACGACAGGAAAAACATGTACAGCACTTACCGCTCATTATATTTTGCTTTGCACTCGCCCTCGAACCCGTACACGCGGTTCATGTCGTCCGTCTCGTGGTTGCCGCGGTTCAGGAAGAACGCTTGTGGCCGCAGCCACTTGTTGGCGTACAGAAGCAAAGCAATTTCGGTCGACCACGAACCGCGGTCGACGAAATCACCGTTGAACAAATACCAATGTTTGTCCGATGGCTTGCCGTTCAACCGAAATAGTTCCATGAGGTCAAAGTATTGTCCTAAAAAGCACCGCAGGTTAGTCGCCGGTCGCCCTGAAATAAAAAAAAACAAAAAAAACATATATATATATATATATATATATTGGCAACATACCGTGTGTGTCGCCGCAAACGGTGAGCTGCACGTCCTCCGGCACCTTGACCTCGACCATGGTCGGCTCCTCGCGGACCAGCTTGGTCACGGCCAAAAGGATCTGGTACACGTACTTGCGGTGAATCTTCTTGCCGTTCTTGAAGCGTTCCGTCATGTCGTCGATGAACTCCTGGGTCATGTGGTCGTCAAGCCGCACGCCGTCGTAGTCGGCATCCACCGTCATAGACTCAACGTCGAGCCCCTCGGCCGCGGACGGCTCCTCGCCAACGTCGATGGCGGCGAAAAAGTTCAGCTGCCGCACGACCTTTTGGCACTCGGCGAGCTTGGTCTTGGCATCTTGGTTGTTTGGGTCGAGCCGGACGCAGACCTTGAAGTCCTGCAGAGCGTCTTTTGGGTGGAGAATGGCCGCCGCCGCGAGGGCCCGCCGGTAGTAGGCCTTGATGAACTTGGGATTCAGCTCAATCGCCTTTGTCGCATCCGCAATCGCATAGCCATACGCTTCCGTCTTGAGGTATGCCTGTAACAAAGAAAAAAAAAAGAAAAAAAAATAGACGAAATGGTTAGTCACACGAGCAACAGAGCAAAAAAAAACCTAGCAAACGCCCTGGTTTTTCGTCAAACCCACCTGCGCTCGGTTGGAGAAATAGGTCGGCTCCGCATCGTCCAGCTCAATGGCCTGGGTGTACAAGTCGATCGCCGTCGGCCAGTCATGCTTTGCAAATGCCTTGTTGCCCTCGTTCTTCAAGGCCAACGCCTTCTCTTTGCCGTCCGCCGTCATGTCCAGAGCCAAAGGGGAAGAATATATGGGACAGAGGGGCCGAATTAATAACTTCGGTTTCGAAGAAATACGTGGAACGAGACGAGAAGAGCAGAGGACAAACGCTGCGACGATAATGAGGAAAAAAAGAAAGGCGGCCAGGCTCAACAGTGATAAGCGGAACGAAGATCGACACAAACTGCGCGGCGCAAAAAACGAGTCGTGTGGAAGCGGCGAACTACCACCGAAGGCGGCCGAAGGTTCTTTTTCCCTTTTTTTTCTGCTATTTCCCCTTTTAGCGGTGCCTGGACCCTTCTGGGGATCGATTCCCCCGTAACTGCATAAGGCCGAAAGTCGGCACCCCCATACAATTATGCAAAAAGCGGGGCCGCTCTGGTTTTGCCACTTTATGTAAACACGGTTCTAGGCAGAAACCACCAAATCGCTAAGAGCCGCAAAACAAGCCTTTGCCGCTATCTCGACCCGCATCTCCATTTATCTTCTACATACGCCGCCTTACTTGGGCACATCGGCTTCCGGGTTTGTCTCTACACATAACGGGACACGTACACAACCAAAAAAACGCAATCTCGAAAAATGGCTGAGAGCACGGGTTCGAACAGCACGACGCTGGTCCGCAAGCGGACGGACACGGAGCTGATGCCGCCGCCGCCGCCGGCCAAACGCATTCAGCGACCCAAGACGGTCCTCGACGAAGACACCTACACCGACGGCCTGTCCAGGATCATCGCGCGCGATTTCTTTCCGGGCCTGCTGGAGTCCGAGTCCCAGCTCGACTATCTCAACGCGCTGGACTCCAAGGACGAAGCGTGGATCTCGAGCGCGGGCCGCCGTCTGCGGGAGGTGATGACGCCTGGCCGCCGCCGGCGGTCACGCCTCCTTACGCCCTCGTCCCTGCGCAGCCTCGGACATGACGGCGCGTCCGTGTTCGGGGGCAAGACGCCGCGCAGTTTCGCCGGCGACACGCCCGCATCGGTGGTCTCCGTCGGTACCGAGGTCAGCACCAGCAGCACGACGGTCTCGACGGCCGCGACGCGGTCGTCCAGCACGGACAAGAAGCCGCCCGACACCAATGTCAGTCTCGGGGCGTTCCAGGCCAAGTACACGAGCGAAGACAACGAGAGCTTCTACAAGCTGCTCGACCGGCAAAACCAGACGCGCGCCGAGAAACACGCGTGGCTGTGGAACGGCAACAAGCTGCCGTCCAAGATGCAGCTCAAGCAAAAGGAGGTGAAGGACCGGCTGCTGCTCGCAGCGGGCGGCACGCAGGCGACGGACGGAAGCGGCACTCTGGTGGACGATGGGTTCCAAAAACGCGACCGGCTCGCCATCCAAGACCGCGACGGCCGGCCCGCGGCGCCCGACTCGTGGAAATTCACAACAAAGAGCGCGCTCATGTTTCACCCGGACGGCGTCGACGACGCCGTGGAGACGGTGGCCCAAAAAGCACAGGCAGAGGCGCGTGCACCCCCCAAATCCATCGTCTACGAAAACACGCGGCTGCCTGGCACGACCCTGCTCAACCAACAACAGGCGCAACAAGCATCATCATCATCATCATCAGTACCGCCAGACCAGAGGCGAAGACGAGACACGTTGACTAGCGCATCCGTTCCGCCATCACCGACGCTTTCGGCGGTGCGGGACGCCATTGCTGGGAAACCGCGGCGCGTCGACGAGGACTCCGCCGCTGGGTCGACGCTGTACGGCGGCGAAACGCCGCGGGTCAACGGGTACGCTTTTGTAGACGATGAAGAGGAGCCGCCGGCCGCAGCGGGAACGACCGAGCCAGAGCCCGTCTTCGAGTTCGGCAACGTCGACGGCACGCCCAACCCGTTCCAGCTGCAGGCACAGAGCAAGCGGGAGGGCTTGCACCACCGCATGGTGGAGCGCATTGCGCAGTCCAAGCGGACCTCAGCCCGGGTGGGCTTGACGGGCCGCGCCGACGCGACCCCCCCCGCTCAGTACATGCAGAGCCCGCGGTCGGTGGGCAACCTGACGCCGGCGGGGCAACGCCTGTGGAACAAGGTGGGCGGCGCGCAGCGGCGCGACGCGATTGCCGCGTTCAACGGACACCGGAGCGAGCAGCAGCGCTACCTCAACAAGGGCAGCCGGCGGGCAAGGCTCAAAGAGATACGGAGTGCATACCGGTGAGGGGGGAATGGGTGGCTCAGAAGCAAGGCAAAGACAACGAAACGGACAAGGGAAACCATAATGATACCCATAGTGTTTTTAATGAAAGTATTCATGGCAAAATAGATTTCGACTAATGTGACGCAACAGCTAGCAGTGTTGCTGTCCTGATCAAGGTTAGATTATATGAAGATTTAACACGGACATTCAAAGGATCGCAGCACTTTACAGAGCTTTGAGTGTTTCCTCTGTCTTCACTAGTGATCGCTTATTCTTTTTTCCATGCTACCCAACCCCCTTCCCATTTTTCCCCTGGTCACTTGCAATTGTAAGCATTTTCGTGAATAGAGAATGTAGCCTTTCTTTTGCTACTTCTTCGACGTCTTCAGGCTGCGTGTCTTCCGACTCAGCGAGAGGAAGCCCTTCTGTAGGTGATCGTTGTAGGATCTGAGAGTCAGAATCGCGAATTTTTTTGTGACCGTCAATGTCTTTCGTCCTTCAGATCACTTCCGCCTTCTTAACTAGATTCTGCAGGCCCTGGACATGGGCCCCCCCCCGTCGACATTTGTGCGTATAGCCGGGTAGTCTGCTTTTTGATACCTAGTCAACGACCGTAGGCAGCAGCGCAGTCGATCCAATCGCTTGTGGTGCTTTTTCCTTCTGGCCCACTCTCCGGTGCCGGTGGCCGCACACACAGAACCAAATGCGCCCCCCAATTCTACAGGATGTTGAATGCTGGCTTCCTACGACGTTTGCCAACGCCTGGTATTCGAGTCTGTGGTCTCCACGCGGTGCTACCGCATGACAAGGGCGGACTGCCGACATCTTCGGGTTCTGTTTGATCTGCTTTTATTGCACTTTTAGGCAGCGTTTGGTGGTATGTCGACTTTCAAAGAGGCAATGAATGATTGAAGAACCAAGAGGATGCAGTAAATACGTGATGCTACTACATCGGTCTGTTTTTTAAATAGTGAATAAATAAGGTTCTAGTTTACATACAAATTTTCGCGAAGAAGAAAACAACAGAATAAGGTTCAGCAGAATTTGTTAGAAAAGCCTAATTGTCGTTTTTTTTTCTTTGTTTTAACATCATAGACGGTCTATGACGCACGAACCATCTACTAGAACTTTGAGGGTGTACAAACGAAAGGGTCCCATTATATTGTTGGTTGTGCACAACGCAAGTGATTCTTGTATCTGGCTGCATTCCTTTAATTTGAAGTGTCCGGGGCAAGCCGCGCTTGGATTCCGTTTTAGACTCGGAAAAATACGTGAGAACAGAACAGAGAGGAGACAATAAACTTGAAAATGTGAAAGTAAGAGGAAGTTCAGATGCCATCAGCGTTGTCTGCGTTTCCTTGTATTAGTGCAAATTTTATCGAAATGCGAGCAATTAAAACGAAAACAAAGAAAATGGCCATGGCAGGGTGTTGTATTGTGCTATGTATTCTATGAAAGTTAAGTAGGGAGATTTGAAGAATCTTGGAGGCCCAGAATCCATTAATTCCCTCCCTTTTTTTTTCCCCAAAATACGCTTCGTATTTTGTTCATCTTATTTTGAGAGAGATCGCGTTTCAAAGATAAGCCACAAAAATGGTATGCTACCCGAGATCGTGACAAACAAAAAGCATTCCGACTTACCGAAACAAAACCGAATAAAATGTCAGGTTTACAACTACAACGATCGGAAAGGTTCAAAAAGGGGGGTAAAGGGGCGAATGTCAACAATGGTGGCGCTTTAGCTGAGATGCAGACGGTTCGCTTAACCGAGTCGCACGAACCACGATTTGGTCACACCGACTCCGATCGGATCTTTCTCTTTGATTGTACAAAGAAAGACAAATTAATGTACAGGTAGGTTCATCATGCATGCCTTGTTAGACACAATCAAGTTTAATAGAGTTATTCCGCTAAAATAATAAAAACTGTGGACGAGCCAACTGTAAAGCGGCCAGCCAGTTCTACAAAGCTTTTGTATTCAGCCCGTCTCTCCTTGGTTTTATCTTTCTTTGAATCCCGTATACCAGAAAAGGCCTGTTTTCTTTTTGTGCTTCAGATGAATATCTTCTTAGATTGACACTAGTCCTCTCAACATTGTGCGTGTTATAAATTACCACACGCGATAAGTCGCCTAGAGAGAGAGAAATGAAAACAAGAATCCACTTGCGTGCTGTTCCTATATTAAAAAAATTATTTCTTTCACGAGGAAAAAAAAATGTAAAAAAATGATAATAATCAATAGCAGTTGGCATTTTGTCAAATCCTCGCCACCCCCCTCCCTTTCAATCCTTCCGGTCAGCTTTGTTGTGGCATTTTGTATAACCCCCCGCTCGCCTGCTTGGATACCGAATTTCTTTCGTTGTGTCCAATGAATGACAAAAAAAAATAAAAAATTATAAGAAAAAAAGCAAATGCACAAGAGGGTATTGTGGGCTTTACTCGGAGTGAAGACGATGCGGCTGACAAAAAAAAGAGGGGGGAGGTAAACCTGACAACTTCCGATTTCTCCATATCAGCTTTACTTGAGTATTTTAGTATTTTGATATTATTATTAATTCGCTTTTACCCTAGTTTTCAGCTACCGGAGGCGACAATCGTGTCGCACGCTCGTCTCTCGTCAGCCCAATCCGCTTTTCGTACTTTGTGTGTACAAAGTAGTCTGTGGTCACTTATGCATTTTTTTCTGGTTGCGTCGCACAAGAAACGCCCCCAAAAATAGTGGGCTTCTCAGATTGAAAAACAAGACCGCTGTCAAGCTGAAGCCATTACCCATGCTCTTCGAATGAAGTCTTTACCTCATGCGACAGGGTTAGAGGTGGGTTGGATAGTGTGAAGGTGGCGGGCAGGGCGGGAAGAAGGTAAAAAGCAGGGGGGGAAAGCAAATTTTTCTCGCTTAACAACGAATAATATGAGACGACAAAGAACCTGAGAGGACAAAAGGACACAAAATCCCGACTGTTGTACGAAAACAAGAAGGAAAGAGATCAGACTAGATAACATGGAACGAAAACATGGGAAATGGGGGAACGGGAAAATGGGAAATGCCTCCTCCAAATGTGATGAGGCAAGGGGGGGCAGGGGCATACGGAGCTAACAGGAAAGTGACCCGCAACGTCGCGCACGCCCCGTCCCGGCGGGGACCCAGCTGGCCGGGACAAGTTTTTCTTTGAACCCATGCAACGTGGGGGGCCCTGTACTTTTTTTTAACTAACATCTCCTTTTTTTTTCCTAGCCTCCTTTCCAACAACAGATGACCAAAACGCGAGCGGTATCCGCGCTATCATCAGAAGACGCATGTTAATAATGTTACAAGACGACTACATACATACAATACTACCGTAAACTCGTAGGTCAGTTTTCTCACCGTCTTAACTAAGAAGGAAAGAAAAGAATAACGAAAATAAAAAGCAGCCCCCCCCCGGTCCGTGTCACCGCGTCTGAGTTTTTTATTTTCTTTTTCTTTCACCAGGGTACTTGAGGATTTCATTGCGCCTCCTTTCCCGGTACTTTGGCCTCGCTAATCTCTTCTTTTGCGTCGTGCTCCCCCCCTTTTGTCCTTTTTTTTTTTTTTTTTTGCTCTATGCTGCCGAAAAAACCTAGCGTAAAGGAGCTCTCTCAGTAACAGCGTGGCCTGTATACATAGACCTAGCTTGTGATCGTACAGCATGTCATTTCTTTTTGCATCTATAGCCGAGAAGCTGACGCCGGGGTAGGTGGATAAACGAATCTTGTCAAGTGGATGTGCAGCTCCTGGCGGGCAGAGTAATAGCCCTTTTCTCTTGATTGCTCACACCGTCAACCGCGATCACTGAATACTCGTACTACGAAAAAAAGTGGCTTACTATTGACTCTACGAAGAAAATCCGAAGAACGGTTTGGTGCATTTTCTGTTCTTTGATTCACTTTACGACGAGAACATTCAGCAATTCACGCATCCGAGCGCCTTTGCTTTCAGCTTGAGTAGACACACCCTCAATTCTTTGCCACGTTTTGGGCTTTTTTCTAAACCACACACGAAATAGGGAGATGGTTGACACACCCCGTGAGGGGAAACGCTTTTCTATCATTTTGCTCCCGACCTTTTCAGCTGGCTAGCCGGCCGGCCGGCCGGCCGTATCACCGCATTCTTTTTGTTTCGCCCAGTTTTTGCAAGTGATTTGACCCCATCTAGAACGCCTAGTAACCCGAGTTGATAATACCTTGCGTTCATAATTCCCTTCCACTTTTCGTCCGATCGAATCGAGTAGATGGTATACAAATAAAGGTTTGAACCGAATTGCGCCGTACCCATCATGTTTTGCCAGATCGGCCCGTTGCCACATACTGCGCCTATATTCATAGTTGGGGTCCGAGCGAGCTTTGGACGGAACACCCAACAGAGCAATCCGAGCGGACGTTTCCCGTGACTTTTGAGCAATGAACAAACGCACGCGTCTAGTACGTGCTTGTGCTGCATGCGAAACACGACGGCTTTTGATCTTAAAAAAAAAAAAATTCATAAAAAGTAACGAGAAAATGTGGTGACAGATAAAAAAGAAAAAAGAAAACAGAAAGCAGATGAATAAAGAGCAAGAAAAAAAATGAGAAAAATAAAATCGAAAGAAGGCGAATGGTCAGGATAACCCATGGACGCGTATAATAAAATTGACCAGCAAAGTAAGAAATCTTTCCGAAGAAAAAAGAATGCGAAAGGGGGGGAAAGGAAAAAAGGGAATAGGGAACGCGATGGTGGCTGATTCTCGAGAAATTTTTGAGATAGAGAATAAACGTAAAAGCGGATTCAGCCCAGATGTGAGCTGGAACCCTCGGCAGCGGTGTCGTCGCCGCCTTCTTCTGCCATAGTATAGAGATCAACGCATTCGGTAAGAACTAGACTGGTCAGCGGCTGCATTGTGTTTCGCAATTTTTTGGCTCCAACTCGCCCCCACCCTCCTTTTCGGTGCGTTTATAGTTCGGATCTGTGTAACTTACTTGCCATGATGCGCTCTTCCCAAACGCCATAATCATAGTCGACGAGGCCAAAGCGCTCAACCCCGTCACAGAGCCGCACAAGCTCTCGGGCCATATTTTGCAGGTCGTCCAACGAGATCAGACTTTGCGGATGCTGAAGGTTCTTCCCAGACCACATGATCTCCTTTTGCTTTCCTAACAGCCCCAGCCAGGCATTGTTGAAGTTCTTCCAGAGCTTAATGCGGCCCTCGTAGTAGTTTTCGTCGTCAACTGTTAGACCTGCATAGAAAAATAAAAAATCAGCATGATTTACCCTAATATACCTATACAATGTTCCAACCCCAAGAAGGCGAAGATAACAGCATTGGAAGCTTATTACCCAGTGATTCGACTCTCGACAAAAGCCAGTCCGATATGTCTAATAAAGACTCGGCAGCAAGAGCGAGCGAGCCGTTTTTTATGTTCTTGAAGACGTCTTTGAGTGTTCTTTGGTAAGACGCATAGGAATCGTGTGTTTCTGCATAATCTCGGGTATCCGGAGCAAGCGTGGCCGGCGCTGTCGGCTCCTCCAAGGCTGGACTGGTTGCTGTATGAGAAGCAAGACCTCCTGCGTCTGAAGCTGCACCCACGCCGCCGCCGTAAGCAGACACCATGCTCGCTCTGGGGTCGGCCGGATTTTGGTGTTGTTGGTGGTGGTATACCGCTAAAGATGCACCCGAAGAAGCGCTCTGGGCGTTCAGAGACGCGGCAGCCGAGGCAGACTCCCCGGTGAAGTAGGGCGAAGGTGCAACGTCTGCAGCCATTATCGGTATTACGCCATGGTGATGACGGGGAGGAAAAGGTTGCGTCGGGTCAAAGACTGAACTTGGGCCACCGGTCTGCTGAACATTGTACATCATCCCGGCCGGGGTAGGATTGTAGGGATTTGGATAGTTTGGTGCCTGTCGCGCATCTTGGCCGTAATTTGCCGCTGTTTGCGAATAGCCCATGGAGCCATGAGGAACGCCCGCGCCCGCTGGAAATGCACCAGGTGCAGGCTCCTGGTAGTAACCGCCGTAGCCAGCGGAGCTGCTGCTGCCGCTCAAGGCATGGTCACCGCTTGTCGTGCCTCTCTGGGGGTCGTTTCCAGACGAGCCAGTTTGACGAGATCGTCGTTGTTGCGAGGCCTCTTGGCCTGGCTGCTGGTACCTTGGATTTGATGTAGGACGCATCGGATTGGTTTTTTTTTCTGTCGACGCAAAAGACTGTCCATTCCCCAAGCACCTAGTTAAATGCTCCCAGATAAGTAGCAATAGATTCGAACAGAGCCTTGCGATGCGTAGCAACAGCGAGTCCGCGGACAAGCGCTTGATCGTCACGCCGAAATGATCGCGAATCAGATGTTGAGAAAGCGCTCGGCGGTAATTTTATTGACGCACCGGACAAACAAACTGCCTGGATCTAGTCTCTTAAAACAGCTGCTGCCTCCGCGGCACTAGATATTCGAACAAAAACCGCGGCCTGCTGGGGGCTGCGCGATCCTTCAAGGGTTAACCGCATTAGTTGGAGCAGCGAAAAGAGAGGGAAAAAATGCAAGTGAAACAAGATGATAGGAAGACGCCGACTCGAGAAAAAAGAGGAGGGAAGTATTCGTTACACCTATAGCTACACGGCAATCAAACATGCACCAATGAAGGGTAGAAAAAAACGAAGAGGACAGTAAGAGAAAACAGAACGTGGTCAAGTCGGCACCAAACCAAACTAGTCAATGCTGGCAAAAACACAGAATGAAAAAACTGAGAGATAAAGAAAAAAAGAAGAAGAAAAAAACACCACAGCCCGCAAATAGCGAAAGCAAAGCAGCACAACACGGGCAGCCAAGGTGCGTCCTTAAAAATGAAGCAGTCTCGAAGCCCCCCAAAAAACAAGTGCATCGTCCATCTGGCCGTGCTTATGCTGATGATGGTCAAAGAAACTATGCCGGGCAGGAAAAAAAAACGACTGTTGTAGGGGGGAGGGAAGAGAGGGTGGGGATGGGCGGGAACGGTGATGTGCGGAAAAGAACCGAATGTTTGAGAAGGACCAAGATTTACCTCAGCTATGACGGGTCAACCTCGAAGAGGACGGCGAGAGGATGGAAGAATGCGCTCAGCCGTCCAGAGCGCCGAATTTTGTGGGCGTGGAAAGACGAAGATGTTGCTCTATATGTCTAGATGCAGAATAAAAATGGCGGAGAAATATATTAAAAAAAATCGGGCATTGACAGACAACGCAAAGTCTGCCGAAGCGGGATGTGTCGAGCTGATCCGGTGACAAAGAGCCTGCAAACGTCGACCAGAGTAAGCAGCCAATGTGTCCAGCGGCGCCGGCACCTGAATATATCGGATGGAAAATTCTGGCGTGCGGACAGGCGAGAACGCAGAAAGGCAGACAACGGAAGAGATAAACCAAGGAGATCTACACGACAGCGTCGATATGCAGCAACCCCTATTCCCGTTTTCGGCGTTGTGTCGTCGTGGGTTTCGGGAAGAACGACGAATGGCCGGGCAAGGACGTCAATC
Organism: Fragosphaeria purpurea; assembly: GCA_002778095.1. Classification (NCBI taxonomy): domain Eukaryota; kingdom Fungi; phylum Ascomycota; class Sordariomycetes; order Ophiostomatales; family Ophiostomataceae; genus Fragosphaeria; species Fragosphaeria purpurea. The sequence continues at coordinate 674,042 of PCDL01000022.1, read as the reverse complement.
TGTGTGGTATGGAGTACGCTGTGGCTGGTTAATGATCAATAGCCCAAGCGTGATCAGGCGGTGGGATGGTTAAATGGCCGACGAGGATATTTTCTTAGGTGTATTGCAGGCGGAGGGGTACACAGAGCGAGGCGGATGGGAGATCAACGAGGTAGGGAATGTGGGCAAGGTACGAGAGAAGAGGACGAGGAAGAGAGAGAGAGACGAGAGTCAAGGGACATGCGGTGAGGTACCCGGTACAGGCGGTACTTCCACAGCCAGTATGCAAGCGGCCGACCAGGAGGGCAAAACGACGTAGAAGATGAAAGAAGGACTTCCTTGGCGGCGAGAGAGCAAGCTTCCAAAAAGCTGGTGCGGCTGCGCTTAGTAGTGGCAAAGGAGGGCGGGTGATGGTGGTAGAAGACGTGGCTATTCTTCCCAGAATTCATAAGGCAGGGGATCGCTGTCACTGGAATTTTGGTGTGCAGAAGATTCTCACAGTGCTGTTGACAGGAAAATGAAGACAGGGCCAAAAGGGGCACCAAAACAAAAATACAATAAAAAGGCAAAATAAAAAAGACCCCGTACCTTTTTTCTGTTGTCAGACAAGCCAGCGAGCCCAGTCTCGATCTGGCTTTGTCTTCCAAGAAAATTGTCGTCTTGTGTCGTCTGTGATTGTCTCCTTGTCTTGCTGTCTTGTCTTCCTCCTCCCCGAATTTTCGCCGGCGTCCAGACTATTTAGACGTGCCACCACCACCTCAGGCGCTCCAAGTATTTGACGGTGCGTATGATGAAGATCCGTGGGCTTGAGCGGCCGTCCAAGGAATTGCTTTGTTGGAGTGTTGTTTGAATGGTGTTCTTTTTCTTTTCTCTCTTCTTTATTGTCTTCACAGTTTCGAACCAAGAGAAGCAGAACTTCTGGTGCAGCCGTCCAGGCACGGGAGACGCCCTTAAAGACACAGGCTCGGCGGGTTCTCGAGGTATATACCGCAAATGACGCCGCGAATCAAAGAATGAGAAGAAGTTGTCGAGGTCGTGGTAGGGTAATTCAAGCTAAACGAGAGACCAGCAAGGTCTTGGGCGTGTCTTTGTGGACTTGTTGACCGGTAATCACCAGCGAGCAAACGAGTGTTGCACGAGAGATGGGGAAAACGACACCTGCAAGCCCCAAGCAAACAACAAGAAAACAACAAGATAGTGTAAAAAAGAAAAGAAAACTGACGATAGGGCCACGAAGGGGAAAAAAGGTAGAAAGGGAGAATAAAGGGGATTTTATTTTTGGCGGGGGAGGGGGGTGAAGAGGATTTATTAAATGATGGCCGGCCTAGACAGGTAGTGCGAGAACTAAGACGAGCCGGCGAAGGAACGATGCAAAAGGAAGGAACGGATGGTGATGCTGGTAGTCTCCCCTTTTCACATCGTTTGGTGTAACGAGTTGTGGGGACTCGTTCATAGAGGAAGAGAAGGCCCAAGGTCGCGCCTTCCCGTTTGAAATGCTGGCGGTATGAAACGGGAAAGGACAGAAGACGAATGGAGTATGGATTAGGAAAGAGCCGTGGGTGACGGAGGAAGGAGACAGCAAAACAGCGGGCGAGAGTGAGATGCTCAAGTTCCGCGTAAGGAAGGAACGTTGTAAGTGCTCCGTCGGGCTTGCCTTCTTTAAGTGGTTCAGCTCTCGTTCAGTTCTCAGCTTATGTTTTTTTCTCGGAGCCGGTCAGATGCATCGGCCTCCTCCTTCTTTTGTCCCTTTGCTAACGTGAAAATCGACCCCATATACTTTTGCCTCGTATGTGTATATATATCATATAACTACTCAATATTGCGTTTTCTTTTCTTGTGTGCTTTCTCGTTTCCACAATGCCTGAACAACGGCTGTGTTTGTGAGAACAAAAAATGATCTCGCGCGATGTATATGCTGTCCAAGTCTCGGGAAATCTTGGTCTTTGCTTCACAATGAAAACAAACGGTTCGTTAAGAAAAGGGCCAGATTGCTGTGTCGTTCTTCACAAAGACAAGGACCGAACGTTTAGGTTTGTTTTCTTAACAGGCGTCGTTCATTCATAGCATACGTGATCCGCGAAAGACTGGTGTTCGGGTTGTCCGTGATGAGGGGGTGAGAAGGTGAGAGCCAAACACAGGTTGTATGCGTTCACACATTCTTCTCTTTCTTTGCGTATTCTAGTCCTTGTTCCGTTGAGTGAGCGGCCGTCTGGAAGAACGAGAAGGGTGGGACAGTGCCGGCCGGCCAGGTTCTTGGGGAAGATGGCTCATTCGGGAGTTTTATGTGACGTTTAGCCCACTCTCACGTTTTCCTTGGGGAGCGAAACGGTGGTCGGTTCCTTTGCAAACATATACGGGGACGACGAATGGGAGGGCGGGGACGGAGAGAGAAAACAGGTACAGAACAAATTGACCGATGTTTCAGCGTTTTGACTAGTGAGAGGCGAAGAGAGACTGCACGAAGGAAGAATATGTTGGACGGGGGAGAAATAAACAGAAAAAATGAGTGGTCAGAAAGAGAAAAAAAAACGTGAATGAAGGAAGAAAAAGGACAAGAGAACCAAAGAGTGGGGAGAAAACGAAGCGGAGAAAAGAAGCCAGTTAGGAAAAAGAAAGAAGAAAAAAGCAAAAAAAAAAAAAAAAATTTAAAACTTACCGAGCAATAATACTTGAGCCAGAAGCCACAGCGATTGGGGTGTTGCATCCCACACGATACGAGTTACGTCGTAATACAGTGTACGAGTATATAGGTAGCCACGTCGGGACAGACCTGATTTGATATTAACGCACAAGGGAAAGACTTTCAACATTTAGCACCAAGTTTTTGCACTGGCATTTGCCGCGAGACTTGGTGGGATAAGCATTGTCGGATGTTCCTCCCCCCCCTTTTTTTATTTTTTTACGCGGAGTATTACGGAGTACAGTTGCTCTCCAGAGTTAGTGTGAGATGTTCCTCCGCAAAAAAAAGTGTCAGAACGCGGTATGAGTACAGAGTACGGAGCACGAGGGTTTGTACGATGGGCGTCGTATGTGCGTACGAGGTACTGCGTACAACCCGCTCAGCCAAAAACCCATTGCCGGGGTATCCTCGTCTACAACTTGAGAGGAGGACGTCGTACTAGATGAGAGGGAAAGGACAAAAAAAATGGCGAACAAGGCGATCAGGGCCGCGATGTGGCCTGAACCGGCAACCAGCTGGACCAGCATTGTTGCGTGTAAGAAGGGCTGCCTGCTATCAAAAGGGGGCTCCCAGGCTAAAGAAAGGAAAAAAACAGAAACCCACCCGCTGCCCCAAAGAAAAAAGAAAAGAAAAAAGAAGGAACTGGTGCACTGTGTACGGGGGCAAGGACAGCCGGAATGAAGCAAAAACGGAAAGGTGCGAGTGAAAGGCAAAGCCGAGAAGACCTGTGTTAGACCCTTGAACCATGTCTTCTGAAAGACAAAAAGAAAAAAAAAAGGGGGGACGGTGAGAGGTGGAAAAGGGTGGAAAGGGGCAAGACAAAAAAAAAATGTCAGGTTTTTCAAAAACCGCCCAATCTTACCACGAACAAAAGCTAAATATTGCGGAGTTGTAATATTGATTTTTCTACGTGACCAAACGGATTTTACTTGAATTTTCTGTTCTTTCGTTTTTCTTTTTCTTTTCTGCACAGATCTCATCTCGTGTCGTAAACCAGGGGGGGTGGGGGGTACATATCTTACCAAGATAGACGGGGGCCAGAGACAGGGGGGATCGAATTTTATATTTAGCCAATCGTGAGCCGTACATCGAAGGGAACTGCCATTTGCCGAGACATTGCTCGTCATGTCCTGCGTATCGGGTACGAGCCCGAGGGAGCCCTGTCTGGTGCGGATATGCCGTTGACGAACCTGTCCGGGAGCAAATATGTATTGAACCTGATGTACTATTTTTTTACGCGCGATATTCCACAGACGAGGAAGTGTTTGTACGTCGTCGTAACGTCTGATGACGGCACTAAAATGGTCCCGTTTCTATGAAGAGGAACGAGGGAAAGGGAACAAAGAAAAGAGACGGAATAACTCCACTATAAAACGCACGCTACTGGTATCCATCCATCGCCAAAAAGGCCTACTCCGTACGACTACGGCGTACCCATGTTTTGTGTCACAATACTTCCTGGGCCCTGGCGCACGGGAAGTTTCTGCAATACAACTACGCCGTACGTGCAGCATAATGCCATATATACGACATGTATCATTGCATCGTCATCGTATCGTGCCGGTTACACCTCGTAGATGCTCCGCCGGGCACGCGCATGGAACAAACGGAGCACGAGGAGGGATCGCGAATGCTGCTCCCGTCGCATCGCGTGCGATCGAGGGACAAGACAGGGCAAGCTGGCTCCGACATCTCGACTAAGTACTCCCGTATGTACAATCATGGGCTCCGTACTCCATACTTATGCACATCATGCAGTTCCCGAAGATGGGGGGACCACCAGAGGCACCAGAGCAAAGGCAATTGTTGCTTGTGCCCCTGGCAGTAGCGCCCTTTACCATCCAAGCCTAAGGCGCAAAATGTTCCGGGTGTCCAAGATACATATGGTACACATGTGACGCAGCAAGGCAAAGTAGCAATACGAAGTATGATACCGAGGAGGAGTCGTACTCGTACGACGTGGCTTTTGTGCCGCACGCTAAAGCTAGGCGAGGCATTATGGGGTGCATACGAACCTGCAGAAAAATCAACCCGCAGACGATCAACCTTTTTTGAATTTGGAAGAGGATACAAACTAGACTTACACGACGTAATAAATACAGGGGGCCAAATTCTCTGGTGTGCGCCGGCGCCATGGCTGTTGGTTCTTGTCGCCCCAGAAATAACTGGGTCAAAAGGGCAGGCTTGAAACGCAAGCACTTTAAACGTCTCCTCTTTTTTCTTTTTTTTTTTCCTTTCTTCTTTTCCATTTTTCATTCCCAACGTTCTCCATTTTCCGGTGCCGTTGCAGTAGACGATGCCGTGCTCTCGGCGTTCGCCGCTTGCCCGATTTGTGATAGCGTTTGGTACCGGCGGTTCTTCCACGACGGCCGGACGTACTTCGTAAGTTGCTGGAATTGCGTCCTTGGGTAAAATTGATACTAGAACGCGGCTTTTTCTTTGGTAGTCTTGGTTTGTATCTTGCAATAAAATCTAGTACGAAACACGAGATTTCCACTCCGTACATACCCAAGTTGGTTCCTATGGCTTCGGTAGCACACGGATATTGTTCGGTAAGCCCCCCTACTCCTTATTGTTACCACGGCGTATATAAAGCGCACCATAGAAATGGAGCATTGGTTGCTTTTGTCGCGTACATGCATTCCAAGATGTACGGACAACGGAAGCGGTTCAAGTAAGCCGTTCGTGCGGTCGAGAGACGGTTTTGGTTCTTTCTTTTATACTCTCTACTGTTTTGAATGGTTCTAGAAATAAACATAAAACATCCTGTTTCACTCAGGAGTCTCTTCCCGTTCGAGAGGACATGAGGCCTTATTTATCTGCCAGTATATGAGACAATATACATTTCCTCTGCGTCAGCCGTGGTATCGTGAAAACAAATACAAGCAAAAACAAACAAACAAACAACAACAACCCAAAATCAGCGCTTTAGATACACCGTTTTTGCCCTCTTTCAAAGTACGCGTATGACATACGTCAAGATGCAGTGCGGTCTTCGTATTGTCGATCTCAGCCGATCATGTACGCTTGAGGTGATTTTTCGGCGAACAGACGTTTACCAACGGGCTGCTCCGTACTCGCACATATGTACATGATGCACGACAGCGTCGCACTGCAGCGATTTGCCAAACCTTTTCTTCCCCTGTCATGCTGTCAATCTCGATTGTCGGGGGCTCTGCTTGTGCCGTCTTGCCACTGTATCGTTTCTTATAACGCTGTCGTCAAACGCCGAGGATGGGCCAAACAAGGAGCCTCACTTTCTCCCCCTGACCTTTCTCTTTTTCTCTTTTTCCCTTTTTCTCTTTTTCTCTTTTCTTCTTTTTTTCCCTTCAACCCATGATCTTCCGTAATCAATCTCACCACCACGCGGCACGAGAAAAGAAACGGCAGTGTGAATGGGCGGAAGTTGCCCGTCCGCATGTCTCCGTTGGGTGGCATCCAAGTATTGGGATTGCCGTGAGCAACATGTGAAACTTGCCGGCTGACGATCCATCCCAACCTTTTTTCTAGAAGATTTGAAAAGTGCCCAAGTTTGCCGTGGGCCGGGCGGGCGACGACTGCGAACCATCGACGCCGATCCGTCGGTTCTGCCATGTCGCACTTGGGATGGCTCGGAAGGTTGCCTTTTTCATGCTTCGGCTGTTTTTGTCTCCCCCCCTTCCCTTCTTCCAAGGCTCGGAAGCCGGACGTCCAAACACATCTCTCTAGTCTTTCGTTATTTTTCTTATTTTTTGGGGGGTTTTTTTTATGCAATATCTCGGCCCGTCCGCCGATGTCCGTGCCCTGGTTAAGCTCTGGGCTCTTGAAACGCACCGCCCCGAGTTGTTTCGCCCGGTCCACCAACTGTCATCACGGTTCTTTTTCACATTATTTCATTTCTTCTCCGCCCTTAGCATCGCAGCTATACCCCCCCTCTTCCACCGACCCGGACACAGTTCCGTACATGGTGATTGCAGCCCTTGCCGGACAACAGACACCCCCATTTCGTCCCGTTTCCGTGGGCCTCCATCGTGACTGGAAGCGAGTAGATCGCAAAAAATGCATTTGTTCAAGCCAACCCCCCTTACCCAAGCCTTTTACCTTGTTATGTGTTTGTCCTTATTTTATCTTTTCCCTTCACATTCTCGGCGCCTTGCGATATACGACAAGTCGTATCTCGAAAGCGTAATAATTGTTCCACGGCATATGAGTATTTTATTTGCCATGTCTGACGGCAAAAAGCGTTGGATCTTCGTCCAATGCACTGATTCCGCGGACAGGGTTCCGGGTTCAAGCTCTGGCGGGTGATAGCCGATGTGCGATGTACACGGAGAGGCGATGCACACGGCGATGCACTGCACATCGGCATCATAAAAATAAGCTGAGGGGGGGATGGGGGGGATGCGACGTTGATAGACAGCCGTTTCATATTCATATTTCCCTTTCTCAACAAGGAGTCCACGGCAGCCGGCGAGCGTCATGTTGTTGGCACCCGCGAAGTTTCTTCGCCTGATCTTCCCGACCAGCAGTGTACTCTTTTCTGGTTTTATGTATTTTATTTTGTAAATTTCCGCTTCCGTTTTTATTCGTTCCTTCCAGAAGGACAAAATTTGATCTCTGCTGACCTGGTCCCTGCCAGGCCCAGGCCGCTATGCATTTCGGCAGAAGACAACGTCTTCCCTCATGTTTCCGGCTGTGAACAGAAAGCAGATGTATTCGAACGGCGTGTCCGAATTTCGAACCGGTTCCGCGTCATGTTTGTCTCTCGATGTGCCTGCATTGCTTGGCCAATGTACTGACGCGACCCAAGGTTCGTTTCGTTCTTGCACATGTCTCCATTTCTGCAAACGACCACAAATGTTTCTTACCGGTAACGTCTTGTATTTGCTTCATTTTGCTTTCCGCCTCTTTCCTTGTAGAGTCAAAACTATAAAAGATTGCCGTTTGTGCTTGGCAGAGTCTTACATATATAATGCCACTGTTAATTCCCTCTTGTCTCAAGTCCCCTTGAAAGCCATTGCTCGAATTAAAGAGGTCACGTATAGAGCATGCCCTTCCTCGACCATCTGCAGAACCTCAAACTCCTTATCACGTTCCTGGTGTCCTTACAACAGGCTCCTTTCTTGAGACAGTTATTTACTGATTTTTTTTTATCATCGCGGTGTTGTACGTATTGAAATCATAATGTTCGATGGAGATGGCACGAAGGCGGCACGTTGTCGTGGATTTCCTGTTTTCAGGCAAGCCCAACGTAACATGTCATAACACGAGTGGGTGCGTTTTGCTTGACGAAACGATAGAAACGGTAAAGTCGTGTACATGCTGCGGGTCGATTGCGTCTACTAAAGATAGAGAAAGGCAAGCATCAAAACCAGAAATTTCGAAATACATAATGTATGCATATATGGGGAGGAACAAGCACATGTTTGGGAACTTACGAACGTGTTGCTGCATTTACTTGTTTCGCTGTCTGGTGCAATCGCTTGACGTTGGAAAGACGAACGGGATGATAGACACGACTACGCTTCATGGAAAGCCCTTATGGGGAGGGTTGCAGGAGTAGACTACCGACCTCTGGCGTACTTCGTCTATCGTCTCTGCTTTCAGCCGTTCACACCTACATGCACACTCATAGACATATAGGCAACAGCAAAGCTCAGAAATATATGCGTATACAATAAGATAACAAAATGCAGCAGCTTGCCCCGTGGGTGGCGCGTTCGTCGGCGAAACGCCAATGTTCTGCCCTCCACCCCTCGCATCACGCCCCTTCTATCTCTTGACCCAGGCAGGGCCCTTTCTCGCCTTTACGCGGCCATGCTTCTTGCGTTCCACCACTCTCCGATCGCGTGTAATGCAGCCGGCTGGACAAACGGTAAGCGACGGCATTAGCAAATCGTATCCTGTATTACAAAGAAACACACACGCACGGACACATATAAAAAACCTTGAAAAGAAAGGGACAACATACCTTTCCGCAGCGCCGTCTTGAGTGCCGGCTCGTGGGCCACCAGGCCCTTGGCCACGGCCAGCGTCAGCGCCTCGGCCTGCCCCGTCGTGCCGCCGCCCTCCACCAGCGCCCACACGTTGTACTTGTCCGTGCGCTCCGTCGCGCGCAGCGCCCAGGTCGCGCTCTCGCGGTCGTGCACGCGCGCAAAGGCGCCGCTCAGCGTCTTGCCGTTGACCAGCACCTCGCCGGTGCCCTCGACGACCCACGCGCGCGCCACCGACGTTTTGCGCCGGCCGACGCCGATGGCGCGGCCAAACCGGTCCACGGTCAGCGGCCGAGGCACGTTGTCAAACGGATTGACGTCGCGGCGGAACTCGGCCAGCGCGTCGTCGAGGCCGGCCGGCTTGAGCCGCGGGTGGATGCGGTGCAGCTGCTTGACCATGTCGATGCAGCGGGCGTACTGCGCCGACAGGATGCGCTCGCCGTTGCTCTGCTGGTAGTCGAGCAGGCTCTTCCAGGCGACGCGCTTGACCTCGTCGGCGGGGGCCTGGGGGAGGTTGCCGAAGCGGCGAAACAGCGCGCGCAGCCGCAGGTAGCTGTCGTCGAACTCGGGCTGGCGGGAAAAGTACGACGGCGAGACGGGCAGGGGCCGGATGTGTTGGCGCCGCCACCGGTATCTGTCCCAGCCGGACCCGTCTGGGTCCGCCAACTCCTTGTCGCCGTCCACAGAAACCAGCGTCGCTTCGTCGAACGATTCGAAGCCAGCCCCGTCGTTGTCGGCGTCTTCGGCATGGTCGTCAAAAAAAGAAGCCGAGGACGAGGAGGAGGACGAGGAGGAGGAGAAGGGGGCCGTCGAGTTCTGTCTCGCCTTGGTGAGAAGTCCCGGGCCGCCCAGGTGGTTGACTTTGTTCACGCTTGTAGTCGTGCTTGCGCTTGCGCCTGCGTGTGCATGTACGCCAGCCGCGTTCAAATGCAGCGACGAGAACTGCCTCTCCAGCTGTAGCCATGGCCGGGAACAGGCCATCCGCCGGGCAAGCAAACACGGCCGTAAGCTTGCCATGGCTGGGGAGAGAGAGAGTAGGTCGAAATGGAAGAAGAAGAATGTATGCGCTATAAAGAGTCCATCAACAGAGAAGACGGACCAATTGATGTCTCCCTGTTGCTTTCTGCCTTGTCCACCTCGGCAGTCGACCTGAGAGAAAAAAAAGGGCCGTTGGAGAGCTTTCGCGTTCGCGGAACCCGTCAAAATTTCAATGGCGTAAAGTTCTCTCTCTCTGCATATACCACGTGATACTCTCTTGAGCTTGGGCCATCCCTTCCCAAAGGGGCTTCAGCCCCACTTCCTTCCCAATTTGATTTCGCAATTTTTTTTTTTTTTTTTGGCGGGTTGCCCCCCCACCAGCCCGCCATCGAAACCTTTTTCTGTGACAGCCCCAAAAGAAAAAAAAAGAAAAAAACTGTCCTCTCATTTCCTTTTTTCCTTCTCTTGACCCCTCTATATAAGAACATCACCACCGCCTCCTTTTCCCTTTTTTTGTGCCCCCGTCGAACGTCCACCTCCAACACACGCGTCAATATGTCGTTTGGAAAAGTCTACGGCTTTCAGGTGAGTTTTTCTTTTGGCCTTTTGTTTCTGTTATTCACTTGTTCGTGAAAAGTTCATGCCAGACTGACCGTGGGATCGTGAACGTCTTTCTAGGCCAACGCCCGCACGCCGTCCATTCTGGCCGTTGCCAAGGCCAACAACCTTGATATCGAGCTTGTTGAGACCAGCCCGCCCAATGTCTCGGAGGAGTACCGCAAGCTGAACAAGCTGGGCAAGATCCCCACGTTTGTCGGCGCCGATGGCTTCGTCTTGACCGAGTGCATGGCCATCAACATCTACGGTATGTCGGGCACCAAAAGCGTTGCAAAGGCTTTTTGCCTTTCTTCTTCTTTGTTTTCTCTCTTTTTTTTTTCTCCATCCTCGTGTTTCGGCCCTTGGATGCGTCGTTTTCGGTCGGGAACATTTGCGTGATGATTTAGACATTTTATACAGTTATCCCTATCTGAATCACTCTGTGTCGATTTGGTTTTCTAGCTTCTGATCTTTTGTTTCCCTGTCTGGATTTTTCTGGATCTTTGTTGAAAGTTGCATCTTACTCTGTTGGTCTACGGCTTTGCTAACCAGGGTATATTTGCGCTCTCACAGTGGCGTCCCAGAACGAGAAGACCACCCTCCTCGGCAAGACCAAGCAGGAGTAAGTGTAGACAGTTAGTTCTCTGTCAAAGTTTTGAGGACGTTCGACCTAACCGTGTGTCTTTTTTTCTTCCCTCAAACAGCTACGCATCGATCCTGAAATGGATGTCGTTCTTCAACACGGAGGCTCTTCCCAAGATGGGCTCGTGGTTCGGCCCCCTTCGCGGCAGCGCTCCGTACAACAAGAAGAGCGTGGACGAGGCGATCAAGGGGACCAAGCAGGTCTTTAGCATCGTCGAGGAGCACCTGCTGCACAACACCTACCTCGTCGGCGAGCGCATCACGCTGGCCGACTTCTTTGCCACCAGCATCACGGCCCGCGGCTTCCAGTACGTCTTCGACAAGCAGTGGCGCGACGAGTTCCCCAACGTCACCCGTTGGTTCCAGACCGTCTTCAACCAGCCGGTGTATTCCAGCGTCGCCGCCAAGGTCGAGTTCCTCGAGCAGGGTCTGCCCAACCCGCCCAAGAAGCCCGAGGCGCCCAAGAAGGAGGCCGCCCCCAAGGCCGCCGCCGCCGCCGCCAAGCCGGCCAAGAAGGAGCAGCCGGAGGAGGAGGAGGAGGCGGCGCCCGCCGCGCCGAAGCCCAAGCACCCGCTGGACGTGCTGCCGCGTGCCACGTTTGCGCTGGACGAGTGGAAGCGGTTCTACTCCAACAACGACACCCCCGTGGCCCTCAAGTGGTTCTGGGAGAACGTCAAGTTTGACGAGTACTCCCTCTGGAAGGTCGAGTACAAGTACAACGACGAGCTGACCATGACGTTCATGTCGAACAACCTGATTGGCGGCTTCAACAACCGTCTGGAGGCGTCGCGCAAGTTCCTCTTTGGCTGCGCGTCCGTGTACGGCCAGAACAACGACTCGGTCATCGAGGGCGCCTTTGTCGTCCGCGGCGACGACTACCTGCCCGCCTTTGACGTCGCCCCCGACTACGAGAGCTACACGTTCACCAAGCTGGACCCGACCAAGCCCGAGGACCGTGCGTACGTCGAGGCCCAATGGTCGTGGGACAAGCCCGTCACCGTCAACGGCAAGGAGTACGCCCACGCCGACGGCAAGGTGTTCAAATGAGCTCGGGTCCGTTATGTGGTTAAGGGCTGAAGCGGCGATGAACACGTCGAAAAGGAAGCAAAAACAAAAACTAAAAAAATTGGCAAAGAAATGAAGAAAACGGATCATGTGCTATGTATTACGTAGCATGAGGGATCGGTTTATTTATGTAGTGCGTTATGAAGGGTTTCAACGGAAGGGTCTAGCACGATGGTTTGTGCGTATGATGGGTTGGTATTATAGGAGGGTTCAAATATACTAAAGCAAACGTACAGATTGTTCATGCTTTTGTACGTGATGTGATCAAACACGAGAACTGTTTTGTGACAATGTGTTTTTTTGTCATACAAGACAATTCACAATGCTGCACCATGAATGCCTGCTTTTCTATTTCTAAGTGTTGTACCATATTTATGCCGTCGTTCGTCAGCTCTTTCGTGTGGACGCGAGCACCAAATCATACCACGTCATCGCCAGCCTTTGCCGCGAAGACTTGTTTCTCCTCGAAGACTGGCTGCAAAAAAACACACGGGACAGCATCACAACCCCTGGGGTACAAACGGGTTGGCACGCATAAACGCGCTGACGTTAGACTGGAAACACAACTCGTTGAGGTACTCGTGCACCATCGGCAGCACCTCTGGGGATTCGTGCACGTCGCCCGTGAACTCGGGAATCGGCACCAGGTTGTACGGCTCGCTGCGGGCCTTTTCCAGCGAGTCGTCGATCAGCACCGTGTTGGCCTGGGACCAGAGGCCGGCACCGGCACCGGCTCCGGCACCGGTACCATCCCCACGACCAACAAACCCGGGGTGCGCCCGCATGATGTCCGGGTGCGCCCACAGCGTCGACAGCCGCTTGTAGCACTGCACGCGCCGGTTGTAGTCGTCGTGCGTGAGCCCAAACCGGTCGCGGCCCCAGACGGCCACGACGCGCGCCCGCTGCGCCGGCGTCAGCAGCTGGTGGCACATGCTGGCGACGTTGTCCGGGCGCGCCGACGACCAGACGACGACCCAAAACGTGCGGATGCAGTAGGCCAGAAACTGCGCCGCGTGCGGGCGCGCTACAAACGAGCGCGGCGCCGCCCGGCTGCGGGGCCGGTGCAGCAGCGTGCCGTTGAGGTCGATCACGACGAGCAGCGGCTGCGGCGCCGCGGAGCGCACCGACGGCTCGTGCCATGCGCGCTGCAGGTACGCCGGCGCGGGCTCGGGCACGCCGCCCGACGCGGCCGAGGGCGCGCGCACGGGCGACCGGGGCCGTGGTTCGCCGCCGCCGCCGCCACCGCCTCCGCCGCCGCTGCTGCTGCTGTCGTTGTTGGCGTTTCCCTTGGTGCGGTTGCCGCGCGCTGCCCATGATGGTAAAGGTTTCGGAGTTTGTGCTCTGCTCGCCCGTTCGAGCACCTCGAAATTCCCTGCCGTGTCTTCGACAAACATGCACTCCGTTTTTGTGCTGATGCTAGGGCACTTCTCGTCGATGGCCTTTTCCTCGGCCGTCCCTGGTGTCGGCCGTGTTTGTGGCCGCTTCTCGTCTGCTGTGCCTTCGCCGCGTCCTTTTGCTGGTTCCGCTCTGTGTTTGGCCGCCTCCTTGGCCGCTTCCTTGGCAGCCTCCCGAGCCGCTTGCTTGGCAGCTTGCTTCGCTGCCTTTTTGGCCGCGTGTTTGGCTGCCTTTAATGCGCCCCGCGTCAATGTCCGCTTCTCGGCCGGACCTGTAATGCCTGCTTCGCCCGCAGTCACCGGGTCGCCGGAGACCGTTGGAGCTCTTGCAACGACGCCCTTCCCGTCGACTACTGCATTAAGGACCCCGTTCTCATTCAAATTTTCTTGCTTTTTCTTTTTCCTTCGGCCTGGACCATCATAGTTTTGTCTTGGATTGCCCCCGGAGACACTTCCCCTCTCCTCAAGCGACATCGAGCCGACCTTGTCGTTGATGGTGACCACGTCAGACTGAGCGGCAGCACGGCCATTGGGGCCGGAACCAGTAGTGTTGTCCTCGGCTTCTCGTATGCTCAAGGTCTCATGCACACTGTTCTGCACCTCCGGCTGGACCACAGACGTTCCCGCGATCGCCGCCTCCTGCATGCCACCGCCCTCGTGTATCTGCCTGGTTCCGTTGACAACACGACCCGCTTTCAAAGTGATTCCCTGGTGGCCCGGATCTGTAGTTGCAAATCTACGATGCAGAGTGCGGCCGCTTGCAGAATGCCCCGAACTTGCAGGATTGCTTCTCAGTGACGACGCCAGTGCCGGCAATCTCAACGAACGGACAGGTTGAGCAAGGAATTTGGATGTTGCTAAGACCCGATACTGAGATGAAACCGACAGCATTAGTATAACAAGAGTGAAAAGCAGAAGAGAAAAGAATGAGCACGAGACTGAAATCAGAGAATGAAAAATGAGAATGAGAATGAGAATGAAAGTGACGAAGAACCGGGGTTGGCTATAAAATGCTGGCGTTTGCGTAGTTATGAAAAGAAAACCCGATGATACCGGTGTGAAAGGAGAATAACAAGAGGAAGAAAACCTACTCCACCGTCTGAGGCTTTGAGTTCGGAAAGAAAAAAAAGAATAAAGAAAAAAACCTTTTTGGTGTCGAAAAGGTCAGGAAGGCCTGGATTGGGAAGCTGCCATTGGATGCAGCAGCAAACGCCAAACACGGCCCGACGAGGCTAGCCCCGTACGGCGGCTCTGATTGGCGGGCTGGCTGACTTTTCTAGTTGGCGATTCGCACTGAAATTTCTAGTACAGTAATAAGTAGCAAAACAAAAAGTCTCGCCAAGTTCATATCTTTTCGCCTCACTCATACGAAAAGCTCGACACAACCTAAGACGACTTCTTGGCAATTTGAAAACTGCAGAACATTACGATTCACAAAATTGAACATTGGCACAGATAATTTCAGTATATCTGTTTGTTCTAGCATTCTCTTCGGCCTCGCTTGCTCACACGAGCCGTAAGGCTGCCGCACACCTTTCTCGTCTCGCCGCAAGCATCAAATAAAGACACAGTTAGCCATGGACTCGAGGAAACGGAAAGCTGGTCATCACCTTGTGTCTTCTGGGCGTCGCACTCTCGGGAGGCGAGCTATTCGGTCGCAGCCAGCCAAGTTTGTTGACGAGGACGATGTCGATGAGTTTGCCAATGGTGAAGATATAGGCTCAGACCAAGGGGACAGCGATTCTGCAGTATGTACTCTCCCTTGATGTGACGTGCAGATTATTTCACTTGCTAAAATTTAGGTGAAGAGGTCGGATTCTGGAAGCGAAAGAGAAGAAGGAGAAGAAGGTAGTGAAGAAGACGAGGACGAGGACGAGGAAGAGGAAGAGGACGACATCTCCGAAGTTGAGCCTCCGTCTCCATCGGAGAACCTCACATTTGGTCAACTCCTAAAGAAGCGCACGAAAGAGGCCGCCAAGGCAAAGAAGAGCAGCGGACAGTCGACCAGCAACAACGAAAGAACGGCACCAGCTACAGCAGCAGCAGAAAAGCCGTCGTCGCTGACGAAAGACCGGGCCGCCGCGGCGGCCAAACCGGCCAAATCGATGCGGCCATCGCGCTCCAGCAAGCACGCTCCGCCGAGCCAGCGCTGCCCGCGACTGGGCGCAGCGGCGACGCCACCATCGCCGGCGTCTCCGTGCGGCCGGTCGAGGCGCGCGCGCGCGACCCGCGGTTCTTCCTGGCGTCCGTGGCCACGGCGCCGCCGTCGCGCGCCGACGAGCAACGCGCCGCGCGCAACTACGCCTTCCTGGAAGAGTACCGCGACAGCGAGCTGGGCGCGGCGCGCGCCCAGCTGGCCGAGGCCGAGCGGGCGGCGAAAGCCGCGCGCAAGAAGGCCGCGAAACGGGGCGGCGGCGGCGGCGGGCGATCGCAGCAGGGGGCGACCAGTGCGGAAAAGATGGAAGCCGCCGAGCAGGAGGTGGCCGCGCTGCGCCGCACGGTGGAGTCGATGGAGGCGCGCAAGCGCGACCGCGAGGCCAAGGCCAAGGCGCAGGCCGTGCTGGACGCACATCGGCAGCGGGAGCGGGACCTGGTGCGGCAGGGCAAGACGCCGTTCTTCCTCAAGAAGTCGGAGCAGAAGAAGCGGCTGCTGGTGGACAAGTACGCGCACATGACGGAGCAGCAGGTCGACAAGGCGATCGAGCGGCGGCGCAAAAAGGTGGCGTCGCGGGAGCGGCGGGCGATGCCCCTGCCGCGGCAGGCAGAATGACTGGAACAGTCGTCATGAACCCTAAAATGCACAAAGGAACACGTAAAAAATTAAATGCGGCATTTGGAGCCAGCTGGAACAATTCTATTTCTGATGGTAGTCTACATTGTATGTTACACGATGCATGAGCGGTGTCTCTCTTTTTTTTGGCCTTTCCCCATCTCTTGCTATATTACATATTAAGCACAAAAAATTAAACTGAAAACAAGCAGCGTGACTTCCAAAAAAGCTTCAGGAGGGGACTTTTTGAATCTTGTTTCAACACCTAGTTCACGAGAGGTTTATTTTCTTGAGGCTGTCTTCGAAGAGCTGGCGGCAAGGCACCCGGCTGCCGAGGCGCGCGCACAGCAAGAACGCGCCGCTCAGCTTGCGGTGCAGGCTGTACGTCTCCTCGGGCGGCGGCGTCAGGCGCTCGCGCACCATGACGGGGATGAACGAGCGCACGCGGTCCGTGATCGTCTGGTCCCGGAAGTCGTAGAGCGGGGGCGCGTGCTCGTGGAACGGCTCCGCCAGCGTCAGCACGGACTGCGTGTGCGCGTCCAGCATGGCGCGGCTCTCGTGGCCCGTGAGGTAGCCCAGCGTCCGCGACAGGGCGTGCACGGCGTCGAGGTCGGACGTGGCCGCGGCGCGCAGCAGGCGCACGTACTGGTCGACAAAGGCGGCCGGGTATTCGCGCGACGCACCAAAGTCGAGCAGCGCCAGTGTGCCCATCTTCTTCTCTTGGGTTGTGCTGGTGTCTGTGCCGGTGTCCGCGTCGGCGTGGCGCGCGTCGTACAAAAAGTTGGTCCAGTTGGGGTCCGTCTGCATGAAACGGAACTGCGTGATCTCGAGCAGGCACAGCCGCAGGATCTGCGTGCCGATCCAGTCGCGCTGCGCCTGCGTCAGCTGCGGCGCCACCCGCGTCACGCCGACGCCCTCCATGAACGACATGGTCAGCACCTGCTTGCCGGACGCCTCGGCGTAGATTGCGGGCACGGCAAACACGCCGCCGTCGCCGCCGCCGCCGCCGCTGCTGGGGGACAGCTCCCCCGCGTCGGCCAACAGGGCGCGGAACCGCTGTGCGCACGCCGCCTCGCGCACGTAGTCGCACTCCCACGCCAGCTCGGTGCGCGCGTTGGCGAGCGTCTTGTCGAGGTACAGGCCCCGCGGCAGCATGCGCGTCGCCGTCAGCAGCAGGCCCAGGTTGTCGAGGTCCGAGTTGATCGAGTCGGCCACCCCGGGGAACTGGATCTTGACCGCCACGGTGGCCCCCGTCGACCGCAGCGTCGCGCGGTGGACTTGGCCGATCGAGGCCGCGGCAAGCGGCGTCTCGTCAAACTCGGCAAACAGATCGCGCCAGTCGGCGCCGCCGAGGTTCGCCGCCAGCACGCGGTCGCGCTGCCACGCCGGCATGTAGTCGGCGCTGTCCTGCACGCGCTGCAGCACGTCGTGCAGCGGCGCGGGCAGCATCTTGGCGTCCTGGAAACTCATCATCTGGCCCAGCTTGAGCGCGGCGCCGCGCATGCGCGACAGCCGCGCCACCAGCCGCTCGAGGTTGCCGGCGCTCAGCATGACCGAGCCCGTCTGTGCACCGCTGCCGCCGCCACCGAAACCACGACTGATGCTCTCCGTCAGCGCGCCGCCGAGCATGCCGGCAGCGAGACCGCCGTAGTTCCACATCCGGCTGAGGCGCGTCGCTGGCACCTTGGATTCTTTCATCGCATATGTGCGCCTCGGTACCGTCTCCGTCGTCGGTAGTGCTCCCGGTAGTGGGACTTTGGAGTTCGCTTCAGTCTGAACGTCACCTTCCACGGCCGGCCGCATTGACTCCGTAGGCATTGTTGCGGTTGTCTGAACGGGCGGTGGTTGGACTTGCGGCTCATGTATCGTAATTTCCGGCTCGGCCTTTTGTGGTGACGGTGTCGGAGGTGTCGACGCCTCTTGTATCTGACCTACATCCGCGCTCTCATCAGAAGGATAAGGCGACAACTCCTGGGCACTCTCTTGTGGGGGTGGTGTTGCAGATAGAGCAGGTTCTTTTGATGCAGGCTCTTCTTGGACCTTCTCCTTCTCTGTGCCTCCTGCCACGAAAACGCCGCGGTCCGTTTCACTCAATGCATCTACTACTGCAGAGGAGCTTCTTCGAAACACGTCCGGCTCGATGGCGTCCGCCACTTTCGGCGTGGACGCGACCGACGGAGCGCCGTCGGTCGGCGCAGCCTTCGTCCCGGCGGATGCCTGGTTGGCACCAAAAAGGGAGCCGTACGGCTGCTGCTTAAACCGGGGATCCAATGGATGTGGTCGCGATGAACCGCCGTTCTTTGTTGTTGCTGCTGCTGCTGCTGCTGCTGCTGCTGCTGCTGCGACGTCCGCGGTGCCGGCTCGCCGCGCCGCGTGGAGCACGCTGGGCGGTGCACGGGGACGCAGCTGCGTGCGCATCACAAAGCTCGGCATGACCGGCTCGTCGGGGTCCTGACTTTTCTGGTGCTGTTCTGCATCTGCGGCATCAGAGAAAACAGGCGTCGTTTCCGTAGGACCAGCCTCGGCCGCGGTGGCTGCCGTGGCCGTCGGAGATGCATCCCGTCCTCCCGGCCGCGGTGACGGTGTTGCCGCCGCCGCTGCACTCTCGCTTCCAGACGCATCCTCGCTGGTTTTCTGTGTTTCCGCTGGATCCTTTATGGTATCCTCGGGGGCCCTGGGAAATGCAGCACCCAGCTGGCGCGTCCGCAAGGCTGCGTGTTTTGCAGCGACGGACCGGGAGGCGCTGACCACGGCCGCCAAGTCGGCAGCGAGGTCCAGAAAGCCCATTTATAAAACTTTTAACAAAGAAAATGTACACTTGGTTGCCGTGGGACATGGAAGCTATAATACCGGCGAGGCCATGTCGCAATGTTGTGGATAGGACGTTTTGCCAAAAGTTTATGCCACGAGCCCCAAGGTTGAGAGAAGCTTTATTGCACGTTTTTGATTGTCGAGACGCCTAAAAGTGGGGCGATTTCAGGTACGATACATGACCACTAAAAACCTTTCCGGGGGCGAAAAGCCTCGCTGTAAGTCCGTCATACCAATACGCGCTTATTGCCGGGACGAGACAACCACCACAGCTTACCTCGCTCCAAAAACACAAGTCATCGGCTTCGCAGCTCGCAAATCGGTTCACTTATTTTAGTAAGGAAGTGTCCTCCTTGATTCCGGGTGTTTGACGTGTTGGTCGTAGCTCTGCCGCGCGCGGATGAGCAAAGTGCATTTAAGCATCATCATCATCATCATTATCATCTCACCGTTTCCAGACCGAGTCCCCAGTGTGTCTGAGATGCTGCTCTCATGCTTTGCATCTACTATATGTTACATAATACAAAAGAAATTCATAGAAAGGATAGCAGCGTAAGAAAGGACAGTGCCTCATCGTGAGAATATCGTAACGGTGACGGTAATAAAAATACAATGAATATGTCGTAAGGACTTAACAATCTCGGCGGTGGTTCTATCTGGGAACAAGGCTCATTACCGGCACCTTATTCTCGTGAGCAAACCTGCTTGATAAAAGGCCACTTGGTTCCCTTGCCACATGTCGTTGAGGAAAGGCTACGAAACTGGAGAGAGCCAAATACAATAAGGAATAAACACGTAAAGAATGGCTTTGGACGTGTGGCCCGTTGTGTGATATTTTTTACTAGAGTGTGGACATATCATTATTGCTTTTGAACGTCAATCTAATCACCCGTCAACAATGCGGAAGGGTAATGAACAAAAAATGGGAAGAAGACAGACACAAATCCAAACAAACGGAAGAAAAGAACACGCCGTCTTTCGTTTCGGCACTCATGCAAAACAAAACAAAGCTTTGAAAGCCCAAAATCGTTTTTTTTTCATAGCTCGCCCCAACGACGATATCAAAGGCTACAGAGATCATCGCAAGCGGCGTCTCGTAAGAAAACCCCAGCAGAACCGCATCCACCAGCAAAAACACGGTCTCCTAAAATTGGTCTACATATCGCAAAAAAGCAATTGATTAGCACAACAGCAGCATTAAGCATAAAAGGAGAAGCAGCCTCTACGGCGAACCGAGCCACCATCAAAGGAGCAAACATACCCAGTGTCATGCTGATGCTCACGTCCGTGTTCTCGACCATGCGCGTAAACTCCTCGAAGCTGATCTTGCCGTCTTGGTCGAGGTCGGCCTCCATGATGGTCTTGTCGACGATCTGCTGCAGCTGCTGGTCCTTGAGGTTGTTGCCGACCATCATCTTGAGCACGATGAACAGCTCGCCGTTGCTGATGTAGCCGTCGCGGTCAATGTCGTACACCTTGAAAGCGAACCGCAGCTTCTGCTCCTTGTTGCCCTTGGACGAGAACGCGCTGAGGCCCGTGACGAATTCCTGAAAGTCGACGGTGCCGCCGCCGTCTTCGTCAAAGATGGCGATCATCCTAGTTTGTCAGTAGATGTTCTTTTTTTCTTTATTTCTTCTTTTCACGCCAAGCTCGGTGTACCTTGTTGCCAATGGGTTTGACGCGATCTGTGGCAGGCTCAGAAACTCATCGCGCTCGATTGTGCCGGAATTGTCCTAGATGCGAGACACACTCTAATTAACACAGCTTCCTTGCGTTGGGGAAGAGGCACATTGAATTGACAGTACGAACCTTGTCCAGCTTCATGAACCGCTTCTTTAAGCGCTCCACCTCGTCCCGATCAACTGGTTGTATGTTTTTCAATCGTCAGTCTCCTTGGGCACCGTTGAGCCAACGTTTTCTCGTTCCGTTCCTTTCCGCCCCCAATGCAAAAAAAAGCCGGACGGCGTAAAACCCACAGTTGGACGTTTGGACAATGTTGTCCAGGACGGCGCTTGTTGTGTTGCCCATGATGTGGACGGCTGTTCTTGGTCACCGTTACGAAATTCGTTAAAAACCCGCTTCCCTCTTGTAGAGCGTGGTAATGCGCTCGTCTCGTTTCGCCCGCCCTGAACGTTTGTTCCAAGTGTCTGCTCGTCGTCCCTCTCCCGTCTACTTCCCTTTTTGGCAGCAACACCGTTTCAAGCTTCTTTGTCTTGTCGTCGTTTTTTCTTTTGAATCTGCTCACTCGCCGCTGAGATAAATGGAACCTCAAAACTACCGCCCGCCGTCCGATATTCACTTTTGCAAAATCGTGCCAGTCGCCGCCGTAAATGGTCGTTGTCACGTAAACACACGTTGTTGCCCTATTATCATGTGTCCTTTGCGTGCATACGCTCTTGTGTACGCGCTCGTGTGTTTCCG
Source organism: Fragosphaeria purpurea (assembly GCA_002778095.1). NCBI lineage: Eukaryota > Fungi > Ascomycota > Sordariomycetes > Ophiostomatales > Ophiostomataceae > Fragosphaeria > Fragosphaeria purpurea. Next base: position 652,733 of record PCDL01000022.1, on the reverse strand, counting down.
GGTTCGGCGTCACGCTTGGGTTGGATAAGGCTGAGAAACTGTAGAGGCAACAGAAGCGATGCAATACTCGTTGAAGAGCCAAAGCAATAGCCCCGATTGCGGTATAGTGGGGTAAGCAAAACCCGCTGGCAACAAGCAGAGGCTTCCCCAGCTGAAAGTTTGTTATCTAATCGCATTTTGACGCTTTGCTCCTTTCGTCCTTGAAAATAGGGGCTTCGTTTTGAGTCATAGTCACGTGATCACCTCAACAAGCAAAGCAGCCAAAATACGTTAGAAAAACCGTTAGCAACTCGCTTCGCAAAGATTGACAGCCTCCCGATGGATTTGTGTAGACGTTTATTGCTGCATTCCAAAAAAAGGCATTTTTTGCATTCAGGATTTTCGATGCGAAGTTGATCCCCATACCAACCAAAGGCGGTACGATACGCTTAGTCAGTTTCGCGTCAAAAAATTGTCACAGCGTATATAAGTAAAAAGTACACTGTGTTTTAGAGGCCTTCGTGGGACCTGTCCCGCCTGTGGGCTCGCCTAAACCGTACACAGAACAGCCACACAGGGCTTCGGTGGGAACAATAAACAACACTGTGTACCTACGTCGTACGCAAAAAGCATAGCGGGCGGGGGTGGCAATCGGCGAGAGACATGGGGCACTGACCACAATTTTTATAGGGGGAAAAGGGCCAAGGAGAACCATTAGGGCGCTCGCCCGGCATAAACAAAGGAAGCCAGATTGCATTGCGGCCTTTTGACGTCGTCCCCCCTTTTTTTCCGCCTTTCTAACCACTACCAAAGCGAGAACGAGCGAAAAAAAGAATTTTATCACTCCTGCAGAAACGAAAAGGACAAAACGCACCTTTTTTTCCCACCACAGCGGCCCCCCCGAAAAACCACCAAAAAGAAGAAGGAAAAAAACCACCCAAAAACTCACCTTTTTTTCTCTTCCTTTTTGTTCGACGTCCCCAAACACATTCCAACTCATCGATTTTTATCAAAAAAAAATCGGTCGTTACGTGTCGCATGGCACGATCCGTTGGCTGAACGAGTTTGAAGCGGATTTTCCGCGGGCTTGGTTGCCCATTTTCCTTTTTCTCGGTTTTTGTTGTTTGTGTTCGTCTCTTTTTTTTCTCATTTCGTCGCTCATTTTTTCGCCTTTTTTTTTCGCCCGCCACTGGAACACAGAGTGGGCGGGCTTCCTTCCCAGGCAGCAGCAGCCCCCCCCACCACCAACTCCCCCCCCTAGAAACCCGCCCTGCAGCGCTATGGCAACGCGCAAAGTCCGCTACAAAAAACTCAGCATTAAGACCGCTCTCCCCGTTCTACGCGAGGACCAGGTCGACCCCAGCGAATATGAAGCCCTCACCACCGAGACGCAAATCGCGACTGGTGTCGAACAGGGCGAGGAAAATGTGAGCAATTGATTTCCGATGGGAAAACGTCGCTTTTCCTTTGTTTTTCCGTCTTTTTTGATGCAGCTTCGTCGTCGCTTTTTGGTGGCCTTTTTCTCCCTTTTTTGCGTGGCGCACTATTCGGTCACGTGGTGCACGTGATGTTTGCACGTGATTGCGCGAGACGACTGCGTTCTTTTTGCATATTACTTGGGCAAGAATCACAATACGAAGCACTCACCTTGTTGAACCATGCTTGCTGACATTTTTCTTACCTCGTTCAGGAGTACCATCTCCAAGTTGCCCTGCAGGGGTCTGCGGCTGCTGCCGTCAAGGAGATCCCCGTGCCACCACCGTTGGAGAGCGACATCGACTACGATGCGCTCTACGCACGGAAGTTCACGCAGCCGGTCAACTACATCCGCTTCTCGCAGACGGTCGAGGAGTGCATCGGCTGCCAGTATGACATGACCGAGGAGGATGATGAGTTTTTGCAGGCGTACAACCAGAAACGGCCCGCCAACGCGCGGCTGTCGGAGGACGATTTCGAGCTGGCCATGGAGGTGTTCGAAGACACCGCCTCTGTGGCCACGCCGTTTGCCTCCGTCGACAAGACCATTGTGCCGTACGACCACATGGTCGCCGGCCTGCACGAGCTGCAAAAGCCCAAGCTCATGGCCCACGCCAAGGAGGTCTATGAGTACTGGAAGCTCCGGCGCACGGCGATGGGCGGGCCGCTGCATCCGTCGCTCAAGTTCGAGACGCACCAGGAGACGGACGAGATGGACCCCTTTGTGTGTTTCCGGCGGCGCGAAGTGCGGCAGACGCGCAAAACCCGGGCGCGGGACATCCAGAGCGCCGACAAGCTCAAAAAGCTGCGGCGCGAGCTAGAGGACGGCCGGCAGCTTGTCCTCCTCTCGTACGAGCGCGAAGTCGCGAAGCGCGACGTGCTCCGCACAGACCGTGCTGTGTACGAACAACGGGCGAAGTTGAAGGAGATGAAGGTCCGGCTTGGCATCCGGGTCGACGACGAAGATCTCGTCAACCAAAAGGTGAGAATGCCCTTTTTCTTTTTTAAAAAAAGGGGGGAGACTCGTGTTTTGCTAACACAACATCCCGCCACAGCCACAAAAAAGAAAGGCGCCCGAGCTCACGCTCGCACAGCGCAACGCGGCTGGCGCGCAAGTGCGGCCCCCCGTGCGCAGCGAGAACCGGCCCGCCGAAATGGACCTCGTACAGCTGGCGGACTCGTTTGCCGAAAAGGAAAACGAGCTGCGGGCCGACGTAATCAAGAGAATCGAGAACCACCGCCGGTGGAACGAGAACCACATCGATTTGACGTGCGAACCGCTGAAGCCGGTCGAGGACCACGCAGTCAATGCAGGCTTCCGCCTCGCCAAAGCGCAGTACCTGATGACACCGCCGGCATCCGAGTCGTCGTCGTCCAACGACGACGAGCCGACGCCGATGGACCTCGACGAGCCAGATGGCGTGGCGGTCTTCCAGTTCAAGGGTGCGCAGCCGTCGTCGCATGGGGGTATAGGCCCAGTACCGGGACCGGGCTTGCAGTTCCGTCGACGCATCGGACGCCTCAACCGGCTGTGGATTGATCGCCGGCGCATCACGCCGGCAGCCAGCCCGCCCCCGGAACCACCGTCGCCCAGTGGCTTTGGTCGTCCCATGGCGATGGACGTTTCGTCAGACCGGTGGAAGTACGACCACGACGACAGCGACGACGAGCCGGAGGTGTACGAAGTCGATCCGTACGATTTCCGCGCACTGAAATTCCGAGCGTCGCTGCCGCTCTCTCTTCCGTTCCCGATGCGGCGACCCGAGATCACCGCCAACGGCGCGCCCAGGCCCAACGGCGTCGCACAGGCAGGCGCCGCGCGACCAGCCATACAGCAGCGTCCGCCAGCGACGCCCGTCACCGCCGCGTCAGGACCACCACCAGCGCCACCAGCACCACAAGCACCACCAGTCCCACCAGCAACAGCGGCAGCAACAGCAGCGTCATAGAGAAGGATGGGTCTCTCAATCTCTGTATCCTCTCTCTCACCAGCCGCGTTTCGATTCCGCTGCGTGACTTTCATTTCATTCTTCCGCCCTCGTTTGTTTTAGGGTTGTTCTTCTTGAACGTGTATTCATTCTTCTCGACTCTTTTTTTTTCCGGCGGGCGAATGCCGAAACGGTACTTTGGTGGGGGCATGTTGGTTTAATATTCGGTGTTCGGCGGCTGCTTCTTTGGACGGGGGCTTCTTGGGGTGGAAGTCTTTCTTGTACGGCGTTTTTGGTGGTTTTTCTTGTGTTTTGGAGGGAGGCTTCTGTGTGTATTATTAGTTAGCGATCTTTTGCACTTTTCCCAGACGTGTATATAGCCCACAAAGAGGTGGACGGGACAGATGCAAAAGCTTCGAGGTGTTGAAGCTGCCAAGAGGTCGGCCATGTAAAAAAGAAAACAAATGTTGAGCAGTTGAGAAAGGACGGCTTTTTGTGGATTTTTATTTGAAAAGTGTGCGGGATTGAAGATCGTGATGAGAAGGTCGTTTTACATGATGAGAACGGTCGTGTGACTTACTTCTTATAGGAGGTTCACTGGAGCCATCGTTTGGCTTGAGAGACCGTAACACACATTTGGTTTCTTTGAGGAACGTCTATGGAAACCAGACGAGACGATACTTGGAAAAACCAAAGCTGGTGGCATCGTGACGAGAGCTGTCCATATTCTGGAGGACTAGAGCCGTTATATGAGGGGGGGGGACACTCTGAGAAAAGAATACGAGAAAAGTTGATGGAAGCAAGAAAAGGGCCAAGCAAGAAAGAAAGCAAAATAGCAGGAGTGAAAAAGGGGCCTGTGCAACGGAAGCTGGGGGTTTTGGATATTTTGAATTCTGAAGCAAAATAAAAATAATCGGTGGGCAGGGCAAAAGGCGAGAATACAAAATCATAGTGTATATGGCAAGAACTGGCCGAATGGAGAAAGCGGTATGGGCCGCGGGCGGTCAGGAAGTTCAATGCGGGTTATCTCACTCGGCGGGCGGCCTTTGCCCCGCCTCGCAATAGCGCTTTTTCTGCCGCTGTTTCGGCGAAGCGACTTTGGTTCTTTTGGCGGCTGGCTCCAGCTGGAACGTTGCCAGGCGGTGCCTGCCCCGCCATCGCTGTGAAAAGACCTGGAAACCGTAACGGCGTCATTGGCGCATCGCAGGTACCTTTCTACTGCTTCATTTTTTTGTGTTAGTTTTTATTTTATTTTCTTGAAACGGGCTCGTGCGGAAGATACACAAAATTGCCCATTCGATATATAGACCACAAGGAGGACAGCCTTTTAGACATTTCTGAGCTCAGGTTTGAACACAATCGATGAACGAAGGATCCTCGAAAAAGACAAGAAATAAAAAGAAATAAAAGAAAAAAAATACACGGACCTCACCGGGGCTCAGACCGCATCTAGAGAGTCTATAGGCTCCGTTCCTACCGCAAACAAACCATGCCACCCCAACTGGACCCTGCGAAACGGTACCGCATCGCCGTCGGCTGCGAAGGGTCCGCCAACAAGCTCGGCGTCGGCGTCATCGCCCACCCCGTCGACGCCCACGGCCGGCCCCTGCCGTCCGAGACCACCGGCGGCGACGACGCCATCGTCCTGGCCAACGTCCGCGACACCTTTGTGAGCCCGCCGGGCACGGGGTTCCTGCCCCGCGAGACCGCCGCCCACCACCGCGCCGCGTTCGTCCGCGTCGCCCGCCGCGCCCTCGCCGACGCCGGCGTCCGCCCCAGCCAGGTCGACTGCGTCTGCTTCACCCAGGGCCCCGGCATGGGCGCGCCGCTCGCCGCTGTCGCCGTTGCCGCCCGCACGCTGGCGCTGCTGTGGCGCAAGCCCCTCGTCGGCGTCAACCACTGCGTGGGTCACATCGAAATGGGCCGCGCCGTCACGGGCGCCACGCACCCCGTCGTGCTGTACGTCTCGGGCGGCAACTCGCAGGTGATTGCGTACGCGGGGCGGCGGTACCGCATCTTTGGCGAGACGCTCGACGTGGCCGTGGGCAACTGCCTCGACCGGTTCGCGCGCACGCTGGGGCTGTCCAACGACCCGGCGCCGGGCTACAACATCGAACAGCTGGCCAAGGGCCCCTTTGTGACGGCGGACGGCCGGCCGCGGGCGCCGCTGCTGCTCGACCTGCCGTACGCCGTCAAGGGCATGGACTGCTCGTTTTCGGGCGTGCTGACGCGTGCCGACGAGTGGGCGGCGCACATGCGCGCGGGCAAGCCGGCCCCCGGTGCCTTTGGCGACGGTGGTGCCGACAGTCCGAATAGGAACAACAACACCACCGCTACCACCACCACCAACACACTCATCACACCAGCCGACCTCTGCTTCAGCCTGCAGGAGACGGTGTTTGCGATGCTCGTGGAGATCACGGAGCGGGCGATGGCGCACGTGGGCAGCAACCAGGTGCTGATCGTGGGCGGCGTGGGCTGCAACGAGCGGCTGCAGGCGATGATGGGCCAGATGGCGGCCGAGCGGGGCGGCAGCGTGTACGCGACGGACGAGCGATTTTGCATCGACAACGGCATCATGATTGCGCACGCGGGCTTGCTGGCCCACGAGACCGGGTTCGAGACGCCACTCGCCGCGAGCACCTGCACACAGCGGTTCCGCACCGACGAAGTGTTGGTGACGTGGCGAAACGATTAGGGAGGGGGATTGGTTTTAATTTTGTCTGTTTTATTTATTTTTTCCATTCCTTGTATATATAGTTTACAAAGTGCAAGCCGCCATATAACTGATACCCTACAAAATAGAAAAAAAGCGCATTTTGCTTTGTTTAGCAGACGTTTACCACCCGAATTTGCACGTGGGCGGTCTTGGCCATGATAACACTATAGTTTAACCCACGGCCAGAAGAGTCCTTGCCATTCCAAAATGGGAATCCGAACACATTTTCCTCCCCGTGCGCTAGTCGTGTTTTGTTGATGTGCATTCTACCAGATAAAGACAATAGTTTGTTGTTGTACCCTTCCTGATTTTGCGACATGCTTGCGTTCTTGCACGCCTCTAGTGCTTGTCGTCCCCCCCGGTTGGCTTGTAGATGATGATTGTCACAAACTGGGGAAAAAAGTTGTCAGCAGATTGACTAGGCCTAGTAACCACACTAGGAACCGAAAACCTACCTTGTCCTTATAACGGGTGGTCGCGGACACCGCGAGGATGTTGTTCTTGATGCTGCTTGTGGCCAGGTGGTTCAGGATCGTGTAATTGGGCATGTTCAACACGCTGTTGTCATCCTTAATGAGCGTCGCAGCGTTGAGGATCGGCTTGCCCAGGAACCCCGGCAGGCTGGGTGGCATCGGCAGGATCTCGGTGGCAACGGCCGCGGTGTGGAAGTCGGGCGAGTCGTCCGGCTGGTCGTAGTCCACGAGGTACGTGGGCAGCTCGTGCGAGAAAGCCGACGGCGGCGGCACGCTCTTCCACTTGGGCGGGCGCGTGGTTAACTCAAGCGACGAGCTGGCCCGTAGCGGCTTGTTTGGCGGCGGCGCCTGCAATTGTTGTTGCTGCTGCTGCTGCTGCTGATGCTTTTCCTGCTGCTGTTGCTGCTGGTGTGCTTCGAGTGTTTGCTGCGCCTGCTTTCGCTCGGCTGCGGACAGAGGTTGCGGCTGCGCCTGGGGGTTCCCGGTGCCTGGTGCAGCGGGAGCGGCTTGCGGCGGTGTGCTGGGCGGGTACACTTCGATGTAGTTGACCAAGTTATTACCAAAGTCGACCGTCGTCGGCAGGTCGCGCGACGTTTCCATCTTGTTGTCCACGAGAAAGCGGATGTGGTGCGTGCCGGGCAGCACATTGATCGTCGTCGCAAACACGCCAGGCCGTCCCTCGCTGTTCAGATTTCATTAGCGGACAATCCACACCCGCGGTCTCGTAAAAAAGGAACAAAAAAAAAGAAGAAAAAAAGAAGTACGCACACTGGATGCATCCGTTGCTTCCGGTTCCACTGGAAGATGGTGCCGGTCACGTAGACTTTCTCGCCGCCCCGCAGCCACTCAAGCCGCGTTGGCACCGTCGGCCGCGTCTTGTCCACGCGCAGCTCCTCCATGTCGTCCTCGTCCACGGTTGCCGAGCTCAGCGTCGAAGAGCGGTGCGTGATGCCGTCGCCTTCGCCATCGCCACCGACGCCGCTCCCGCTGCCACTGCCACTCCCGCTGCCGCTGCCGTCGAGCGCTTCAATGTCCTCGATCGAATCCCCGTCTTCCCGGGGCGCAATGATCGGCGACCCGGGCGTGTGCACCTCCTCTTCGATGGGCAGCGGCAGCCGCGGAGGCCGCGTCATGTACGACAGCTCCTGCATGCTGTTGTGCGCCAGGATGGGGATGTCCATGCTGTCGGCGTAGGGACTCAGCGGGGGTTCGACGTCGAGGTCGGCGGGGAAGCCCGCAGCAGCGGCACCCGACGTTGCAAGCGTGTGAGCTGCTGTGGTGGTTGGTGCTGTGGCTGTTGTTGCTGTCGTCGTCGTCCCGGCGGCTGCGGCGGGTGTGGCAGCACCGGACGCCTGGGGCACGGCGACCGGCTTGGACGGCGGGGGCGGGGTGTTGCGGGATTTCGCAGGGGTGCGGGACGGCGAGGCAGACGCGGCCACGGCAGCTTCGGCGGCCTCGGCGGCCGAGCCGTACGGCCGTGCGGGGATGGACCGCGAAGACGACGACGTGGTCGAGCCGTGGGCGTGGGCCATGGACGGCTCGGGCGGTGCGGCGGCCACGCGCTGGTTGTGCACGAGCACGGGATTTCTCGCGTTTCTCTGCTGGTGTTGCTGTGGGTGTTGCTGTTGTTGCTGTTGTTGCTGCTGTTGCAGTTGTTGTTGTTGTTGCTGTAGGTGTTGTTGCTGGAGCTGTTGGTGGTACTGGATCGGACGGCCACCGCTGTTGGCGGCGTTGTGGGTGCCGCTCTCGTGCCCGGGAACGCCCGACGCCTTGGGCGAGGAGGCGTTGTTCCCCATGGCTGGTTTGCTGCCGGCCTACCTTGGTGAGTTGTACCGTAACAACACGCGCAACCCGCTGAATGGCTGACGCTGCTCTCGATCGAGATCTTTTATGGGGAACCGTTTGTGGTTCGATGGAAATTGATTCGACCTCGAACTGGCGAAAGAAAAAACAAAGAAAGAAGTGAGCCCGATGGCCAGACCGTGGTTGGGCCGCGCGGCAGGCTCGCAAACAATGGCTGATAGGAGCGAGGCCAGAAAAATGATGGGGCCTTCAAATGCCGTGTCCCTTCTTGGAAACGAACGCCGTAAAAAAAAAGACTCCGATCGACTCAATCGATTCGAGAATGGCCGAGGGATGAAACCTCTCGTTTGCCGTCGAGAAAAACCGCCGATCGAAGAAACAAAGAAGGGAAAAACAGATGCGCGGCACAACAGAAACTAGGGAACGCAGGAAATGGCAACGTGGATCTCGTGCGTTTCGCTGCTGCGGTCCTTGTTCATCGCGGTGTCGTCGTCGTCTGTTGCTCGCTTGGCTTGCAGGAGGGCCGAACCCGAAATGTGGGAAGATAAGAGACGAACGAGGTGGGCAAAGAGAAAAGCACGGATGTCCTGCTTCTGTGGTTGGTTCCTTTAAAGTGGAGCACACTGCTTAGCTCCATGCCCGGGGGCCCCTGGCCTGTATTACATTCCCCGTTGGTCTGTATTACTTTCGTAGGCCAGCAACAGAAGCTACATGGTCCGTGCACGGTTGAACGAACCAGTGTGATCTCTGTTTTGGTGACGTCGTTTCTACTGCGGTTGGAATCTTAACCACACTCAATGTCACCAACGACAACGTGACGAAGACATCAAATTCTCGGTTTAAAAAAAAAACCCAAAAACATGTAGGCGTTCCGCGACACCTGACATCCTTTGTCTACAACATTTCGTCCGTCCGGACCGCATCGGCCTCCGCCTGTCACCATGCCGTCGTCGTCCACGGTTCTGCCGCCGCCGCCGCCGGCCGGAGACGTCGCGCCGTTTTCGTGGCTGGGCGCCCTCTCGACGATGCTTCGCGTCCTGGCCGGCACGGTCGTCGGCGCCGCGGCAGTGCTGTACTGGGCCGGCGCCAACCTCGCGCGCGCGCTGGCGTGGGTGCTGCTCGGGGCCTACGCCCTCGCGGCGTGGCCGCTGACCCGGCTGCTGGGCCTGCTGCGGTTCCTGCTGTCGCCCGTCACCTACACCGTGTCGTACGCGGCGGCACCCGTATTTGCGTTGTTCCGCTTTCTGGGGCAGTTCTGGGTATGTTGTGTCATCCGTAGCGAGCAACATGCAATGAGCAGACAGAGGGACACCTTGCTAACAAACCACAACACAAAAAGCCTCTCTATCCATATGTGTGTACAAGGCAGATAAAAGATTGCAAAACAAAAAAATTGAGGTTGCTCAAACACGCAGAAGACTGACTATCCAGCTCGGATCCGCCGCCTTTATCGGCATCCTTGCGGGCCTGGCGCTGGCGTTCGCGTCCAAGTACGTCGTGGTGGTCCTGCAGCTCCACGCCGACAAGCGCGACAAGGCCTCTCACGAAAGCGGGGGGTGGCACGACGGCGCCGACAACCGCACACGGCCCGCCGCGGCATGGCCGATCATGGCGCAAAAAGCGCCGCCCCGGCCGGTTGCCGCCATTAAGAGCGAGGGCGGCCCGGAGGACGTTTGGCTCTGGCTCGAAGAGTTCAATACGCGGCAGCCAGCGGCCGCGGCCACCAACCCCGGCAACAACAACAACAGCGCAACCGCTGCGTTACAGAAGCAGAAGCAAACACAAAAACAGCGACCGGGTGGCCTGCTGTCAATGACAATAATGGAAGAGTCGTCCTCGGAGTGAAGAGATGTTTGAGGGCTGATGGCTGCGGCAACGGATGACATATATATACTTATTAATGCCGAAATGACAATGGGATAGTATCACTTGTCTAACATAACGATCACCGAAGCTCAACGTCATGCGAGCCTGTCATTTGAGAAAAGATGCCACCAAAATGAGGAAGGATACAAGCACGGCTGACCAACCTTCGCCGCTGCTGCTGCTGATCCCAATAACCGTAAAACGCCGCTTTCCCTCCGCTCCCCGGCTTCAAAAATGAATATATCCGCGAAATCCCGGGCGCCTGTTCGTAGTCATACACTGCCTCGCGCATTCTTCAGGTGCCCCTCGGCTACGACGCTGTGCCACGCTGGGTAGGTGTCTGCTACCGGTAACGCCCTAACGCCGGTAGACATCCCTCTCCCTCTCCCTGTCTCTCTCCCTCTCGCGGTCGCGGTCACGGTCGCGGTTCCGCACCGGCGATCGGCTGCGGCTCCGCCGCATGCCGCCGTCGTACCGGTCTCTGGGGGCCAACCGAGTCGGCTCGTCGCGGTCGTCGTGCCGTCGACGGTCCCGCCCGGTCTCGTGTGCCGGGTCGCGGACGGCGGCGTCGCGCATGTAGGCTGGGATGTACGTGTCCGTGTCGTTGTTGCGCCCGCCGCCGCCGACCCGGCCTCGTGGTGCGCCTCGGTCCCGGTCCCGGTCCCAGTCTCGATCGCGGTCCCGATCCCGATCGCGTTCCCGATCGCGGTCCCGATCGCGGTCCCTATTGCGGTCCCGGTACCCATCGGCATGGCCCGCAACACCGTCGCGACCACCACCCACGGGGTCATTAACGGGCGGGGGTGGCCGCGGCGGCAAGCCGTGGGGTTGCCGGTCGCGTGCCCACGCCGGCCGCCGGCCACTTTCATCGCCGCCGCCGCTACCGCGGGGGGCACGCTCCATGGGATACGCGTGTCGGCTACCGTTGGTGCCGTTGCGCGCAAAATCGTCACTGTCGAATCCAGCATTGGGCCCGTTGGCACCCTCCATGTGGCCGCGGCCCACGGTGCCACCCTTGGGCGCCGGCGGCAGCGCCGCCTTACGATCATCGTATTTCCGCCGGTCCAGTTCGTGGGAATCTTCAAACATGGGAATGTCACCCGGGTGCGCAGGCAACGGCGCCGTGCGGAAGTAGGGGTGCTGCAATGCGTCCATCGCATTGGTTCGTGCCCGCCAGTCCAGCTTCAGCAGTTGCGTAAGCAGAGAGACGGCACTCGGTCCATATCTGCACCCAGTCTTCGGTTAGCCCAAGCGCCCACGCTACACATCCACACATCCACACATCCAACCATCCCCCGTCATCCACCAGAGAGCACAAGTAGCATACTTGCTAAACTTCGTAGAGAGGTTGCCGGGCCGGCTGCGAGGAGACAAATTTTCGGCGCCAGGCAATTTCTTCCAACCGGGCATGTTGTCTTCTGTCGGTGAACCACAGAGGTCCCATATGATTTCCAGCTGGTGCGTGTCGGTGAGGCCGGCAAGAATGGGCCGCCCAACCAACATCTCGCCGAATACGCAACTTTGATGGTCAGCAAACGCTAAAAGGAAGAAACAGGGAAAACTGTCTAGACCCCCCCAAACTCACCCCACGCCCCAAACGTCAATAGCGGTGGTGTAGCGCTTGAGCTGCAGCAAGAGCTCGGGCGGCCGGTACCAGCGCGTCACGACCAGGCTCGTATAATCGCGACGCCCCTCGCCGCCGCCGCGACCGGGCTGCGGCACCTCGCCTTCGTAGTGCCGGGCCAAGCCAAAATCGGCGATCTGCAAGATGCCCCGGTTGTTGATGAGAAGGTTCGCGGCCTTCATGTCGCGGTGCAGGATGTGGTTCATGTGCAGGTATTTGAGGCCCTCGAGCAGCTGAAGAAGGTAGCACTTGATTTGCGGCTCGGTGAAGCTGACGGACGGGTTTTCGAGAAGCCCGGACAGATCGTGGTCCATGTACGGCGTCACCATGTACATGATGGGTCGTTTTCGTTTGTCGGCTGGATGGCTGTCAGAAATGGGCTGGGTGGTGACCACTGCATGTTCAAAACCACCGCAAAAGCGACTACCTACAAGACTTGTGCGGGTGCTCGACGGCCATGTCCTCCAGCCGCAGGACGTTCTTGTGCGACAGCAGCTTCAACAGTTTGATTTCGCGGAGGGCCGTTATGGGAAACTGTTGTTGGAACGTTCATTAGCACCAACGCAGGACAGAAAATCTGAAGGACCTATGGTGAGCCACGTACGCCATCCTTTTCGTTGTGCATGATGATCTTCTTCATCGCAACCACAGCGCCCGTCCGCCGGGATTTGCCTTTGTGCACTTCGCTGAAAAAAGACGGCCACGTTAGCAAAGCAGTCCTCGCCACGCAAACCAGAAAAAGTCTAAAGCCGTCTTACCCAAACGTGCCCTCGCCCAGCTTCCCCAAGAAATCGTACTCGCGGATGCTGGAGCAGCCCTGGTAGCTCGAGCGCGACCGCATGTGGCGCTGCGCAAACGACCGCGGCGATGGCGGGTCGAGCAAAATCGGCGTGCTCATCGTGGCTGCGTTGTCGTCTATGTCGACTCGTCTGCGTGGTTTGTCGTGGCGGCAAAGGCAAAGCAGGTTTCGGGGCCAGGAAAAAGCTACTTCGTCGCAAAAGTGAAAAATGAAAGCCAGGCGAAACTTGACCAGAAGACTACTTGCGTTGCTATGCTAGCAGGAGCGAAGAGCGAACGGGACCGCGCATCGTTGCTTTGCGCCGTGAAAAAAGAAGACAAATGAGAGACAAAAGGTTGCAAACGGGACGGGTGGAAAGGGTTGCCGTTCTGCACGGTATAGGTGCTCGCAATGATCAAGGGCTCGTCAACTTGCCAAAACGCCGGAAGCAAGCAAGTCGATTCGACGTCCCGAAAACCAGCCAATGAGAGGACGCGGCAGCCCCCAAGAACAATGAGTTGAAAAATAAATGACTAATCATGTATAGTAACGAATGTATGCCTTATATTTGAGGCTATGCATCAATTCTCTCACCTCACGATTCCTCCGCCCAGACCCGAAACCTCAATCCCGCAACACGGCGACGACCACCATCAGCGACACTGAAGGCTGCGGCTTGCCATTGACGTCGCAACGACCGCACCTACAGTTCCCAGACGTTCACTCCGGCTACCAATTTGTGAGATTACGCGTTCTTGTCATCACAATCGAAATCTACCATCAAACAGCCATTAAACTGACGCAAAGCATCGGGAAGAAGACGAAACAAGCGAGGCGAACAGAACGCAAGGCGCTGCGTTTGACATTCTACGCGCAAGACACACCATGAACTTCCACAACAAGCCGCCGGTGCCGCATGTGCCGTTTGTCTACCGGTTTACGGCGACCGCGCTGGGTGCCAGCATGTGGTTCTTCGTACGGAAATCTTTCTCCTAGGACGGCGAGACATGTGTTGCTGGACTTTTCGCTGACAAGAACAAAACAGTTGATGTACAGAGCGAAGAAGGACGGTAAGAGCAGTCCACTTTCCGGACCGAAATCGTGAGCACGATCGTGAACAATGGCTGACCCCAAGACCAGGCCCGGCATTGATGGGCTGGAAGCACCCATGGGAGCACTAGACAACGACCGGCGACGACAAGCTCTCGGGGTATGCATAGACGCGTGGGATAATAAGGCATTGCGCAGATCAGCGGCGACCGATGGAACGGAGGACAAGGCGACAAAAGGTGCCCTCTCGCTGCCGTGGAGGTTCCCACCGTTCGGTTCCTCTCTTCGACTTCCTTCTCGGCCTTATGTATATATACACGACTAGATCACGGGCTGGTTGCGCACTTCAATCAAGCAAATCAAAATAAAAATCAAAATAAAGAATTCAAACTACAAGTTTCATGGCACCAGAATGCGTTCGCTTGTACGCAGCGGGAACGTGGTGGACCGATGCGTTTCCTTGGCCTTTTGTCCCAAAAAGGACTCGTCCGACGACGCCTCATTGGGAATTTTTGGTATCAATTTCTGACGGGAGGAGGAGGCGGAGTCGTTTGCTCCTCGTGGTCTGCTCTTACCTTGTCCCGTCCTTTTTCTTTGCCGTCGTCATCGTCGTCGCCGCCGCCGCCGCCGGGCTTCGCAAACAGGTAGTGCGCCACCCCCCAGGTGTCCCCGCCGCGGTAGTTGAACAGCTCCGCGCAGGCCATGTAAAACACCTGCCACCGGTTGTACCACACGGCCGCCTGCGCCGCGCCGCCGTACGTCGCCACCAGGTCCGGCCACATGGCCGCCCGGTGGGCGAGCATGTTCTGCAGCCACGCCTCGCACGTCTGCGCGTAGTGCCGCCCGTTGACCCACCACTGCCGCTCGAGCGCGAGGTCGCGCTGGAAGTAGTGCAGCAGGTCCGCCGACGGCATGGTGCCGCCGGTAAAAAAGTGCGTCGTCATCCAGCCGTCTTCGTAGTCGTAGGGCGTGGTGGCGTGGGCAAAGATGTGCACAAAGAGCTTGCCGCCGGGCCGCAGGGCGCGGGCGATCTTGGCCATGAGCAACTCGTAGTTTTTCATGTGTTCGAAGAGCTGAGGTCGTTAGATATGTAAAAAATAATGGCAAAAGGTGAAAAGGAGAAAGGGAAAAATAGAATAAAAAAATACCTCAATCGACACGACGCGGTCGAAGCTTGCCGGCGGGAACTCGTAGTCGACGACGTTGCCCGTGATGACGGTCAGGTTGGCGAGGCCGCGCGCCTGGGCCTGCGCATCAATGTACGTCTTTTGCGTGCGCGAGTTGGAAAACGCCGTGATCTGGGCCTTGGGCAGGCGCTCGGCCAAGAACAGCGAGCAGGAACCCCAGCCGCATCTTGTTGCGTGTGAGCACGGCACTGGAGTCGGACACAGAAGACCAGGAACAAAGAGAGAACACATACCCAAGGTCCAGAATACGCATGCCGTCTTTCAGCCCGGCCTTGTCAATGTAGCTGCTCAGCATGGCCACTTCGGCGCCCGCCAGATCCGTCTTTTTCTTCGTCGTCGTCGTTGTTGTTGGTCGCAACCAGGACGACCACGACGGCTTGACCTCGTCCAGCTCCGGGTACAGGCAGCTCGAGTACTTCATGTAGGGCCCCAGCGTGGCCGCCAGCACGCCCGTGCCCACCTCGTAGTGCTGCGCGTTGGCCGTGTCCGTGGCGACGGCGATGGGCCGCGAGCGCAGCAGGGCGACGTAGTCCTGGGTGCGGGCTGTGGCGGCGGCGCGGTCGGCGCTGGCGATCTCACGCAGGCGGATCTCCAGCTGCCGGCGGATGCCGAGGCGGATAAGGGGCCGGGGGAGCCAGCCGCGGTCCAGAAGGGTATCTCGTGAGTGTGAGCATTTCATGTGCTCAAGGGGGATCTCAGGATCTCATGAAAAATCCGGATCCCAATGAGACCAAAATATAAACACTCACCGACATTCATGTTGACGGATTATGATCAAGGTTGGATGCAGACACGAAGATCCCGTAACGTAGCAGTTCAAATTTCGATATGGATGCCTTCGAGAAGACGGCAAGCTATAAGAACACAGAGTAAGTTTGCTGTGATGGTGGTCGGCGGAAGAAAAACGTGAAGGGGGGGACAACCATACGTGAGAACAAACACTCAAGAAGTGACCCAGGAAGAAAAGCACACGCCATTCGGGGAGCCCCGGTGCTGTTTCGTGTTTCGGAAGAGGACCGCCAGCGAAGACGATCATTCGGCTTTTCACAAAAATTGCGTCTGGGAAGAGGTCAGTGCCACGAGACATTCGAGAGCCCCCTTTGCATGCAAGGAAAAAAGAGCCGAGCGCAGTTGTTTGGTTGACCCCTAGCGCGCATCGGATGTAAACAGTTCGTTGGAACTTGCTTCTTTGTCTTTTGCTGCACAACGAACAGCTACGGGTTCTATTGAATCTGTTGGACGCAAGGAGAACGAAGAAAACCAACGGGGGCTGAGAAATGGAATACTCTGGATCTCGAGCCCACACTCATTTCATTCACTCTGAAAAAAAAACATTTCTTATTCAAAAAAACTCTATAACCCTATATACTGGGAAAAAGAAACCCCTTTTTTCTAATATATCAACGCCGTTGGCAATGCAATAATCATAACGCACTAGAGGCCAAGAAATATCTTTTGTGAAATAGAGCAAACCATAGAAACCAGCAACCCAACATCCAACCGAGACCAACCAACCGGCGGCATGCAAACACCAACAAGCCTGTCCCTCTGTGCAGGCGCACACCAGTCTAGGTACGCATCCGCTCTTGGATCAGCTTGTACACCTTGCGCTTCTTGGGCCGCTTCGTCACGGCCAGCTTGGCCCGCCCCAGCACGCGCGCCGCCGTCGGTAGCACCCACCTCTCGGCCACCGTGGCCACCGCCAAGTACAGCACGCCCAGGCCAAGCAGCACCAGCTTGTAGTCCCCGCTGATGGTGGTCAGCTCCATGAGCTTCCGGAGCCAGCGCATCGGGCCCAGCACCATGTGCACGGTGGCGAGCAGGGTCACGGCAATCGTCGCGACAAAAGGCCCTATGCAGTAGCGCAAAAGAAGTCAGAGGTGGTTGGACAGTAGAGAAAAAAATAAAAAATAAAAAATAAAAAATAAAAAAAACAGGCTTGCCAGCCTACGTACAGTTCCGCCACATGCTCTGACGAAAGGGCGGCCCGGCGTTCAGGACGACCCCCGAAAAGATGTACTCGAAACACGACACCAGGAATAGCGCCGTGTTCTCCGAGTTTTTGATGTTGGACTTGTCGTGGTTGACGACGGGTGGGATGAACCTGGTAGGAAAATAAAATCTGCGTTAGACACAAGTTCGCCAGTTGCCTCCAACGCCAGTCGAATACGGTAACCCACCATGGCTCGTTCCGGACGACAACGAAAGAAACCGTCTGGACGGCGATGCAAATGGCCATCTGCCCCAGCAGCGGCGTCAGCACCTTGCGCGAGACGAGGTCGGCCGTCGGCCGCTTCTGTCCCAGTTCAGGGAACGGTCCCGCCCAGCTCACTACAACGTGGGTCAGCAGGGAAGCAAAACCAAGACATCGTAAATCGCTCTGAGCGCAAAAAAGGGAAAGCAAAGCATACTAAAGACGGCAATGGGCAAAATGAGCGCCAAGTCGATAAAGAGGAACTGTAAAAACGTTAACAAATTTGGAAAAAAAGGGTCGTCTATCGATTTGTGTTGCGTCCACAAAGGGTGACCCACCTGGAAGTCGCCCAGGTTGGACGCCGACGCGTACAAAAAGCTCACGGACGTGAACTGGATCGCCGAGTACAGGCTCATGTACTTGAAGCAGCTGAAGCTCGTCACCAGCGACGCGCGCCCTTCGCGGATCACCTCGGGCACGCAGCGGATGTCAAAGACGCGCGACGTAAAGGGCGCCGCCACCGAGGCCTCGGCTTCGGACAGCGAGACGCCCACGTCGGCGGCCTTGAGCGCGGCGCAGTCGTTGGCGCCGTCGCCGCAGAAGCCGCAGCAGTAGTCGATGCTCTGCAGCTTCTCCACCAGCTCGTGCTTTTCGTCGGGCGACATGCGGGCGTAGACTTTGCCGCAGATGAGCATCTTGACTCCTGTTAGTTCTGTGAATATATCGCACAACATAACCATACTTAAGTTTGAGACCCACCCTGTACACAATCTCCGGCTTGGCGTAGTCGATGATCCACCGGAACACGTCCCCGCTGACGGCGACCGAGTAGTTGCGCAGGTTGGAGATGTCGTAGGGCAACGACGCATCGCCTTCCGGCGGTGCAGGCAGGGGCTATGTGGCGGTCAGTCAGTCTTATCATTCTCAGGAAAGAAGAAAGCCTGTTTCCGGGCTTCAGCACGTACCAAGAGCGTCATCTCGTCCAGCTGGTAGATGCTGTTGTCGATGCTTTCCCACTGCAGCCGGGAAGCGGGATCTTGTGGGCCTCCTATACCGTGCCACACGTCAGCAACACGTTTTCTGGCCGAAATCACTGTACCGTATGACCGTGGTGGCCAAAGTCGAACGCGGTCCTTACCTTCGACAAACCGCGGCACGAAGCAGTGCGCCGTCCGGTTGATCAGGTTGCACTCGCGCGCCACGCTGACGGCCGTCAGGATGTTGTCGCCCGTGACCATGACCGCGCCGATGTTGGACTGCAGCAGCTCGTCCAGCACGGCCGTCGTAGTCGGCTTGAGCTTGTTCTCGAAGACGATGAAGCCCACAAAGTCGAGGTTGGCCTCGGCGTCCTGGCGCTTCATCTTTTGCGCGCGCACCCAGCTCAGCTTGGGAATGTGCTTCGTGGCGCACCCGATCACGCGGTAGCCCTTGTGCGTGTAGTGCGCCAGGAGCTCCTCGTAGTCCGACGGCAGGCTCGCGGGCTTGCAGATCTCCCGCATGCACTCGGGTGCGCCCTTGACGTAGACGTCGCCGCTGGGCTCGCCGAACACGCGGACGATGACGCTTGCGCGCCGCAGCTGCGAGACAAACTCAAAGGTCCGGACCACGCCGAGTTCAAACGGGCCTTGCTCTTCCAATGCCGTCGTCGTCGTTGCTGTTGACGTCGTTCGCCGTGGGGTTGCCACCGGCCGCGTGTCTAAGTCGTACACAGCATCGGCAGGTGGCCGCGCCACCGACGGCGCCAGGCTGCCTTGGCCCTCGGTGTCGTTCTGCCCCCCCGTGGCGGTGGCCACCCCGCCCTGTTTGCCTTCCTCAAACGTCCAGCCCGTAAAATCAAACATTTTCAGATCCAGGGGATCGCCCATCAGCTCGTCGTCTACGACCCGCAGCGCGTGGCACGTCGCCATGGTCGACAGCGCCGCCCGCCGCGCGGCGTCGTACGAGCCTACCGCCGTTGCCGCCGTTGCCGACGGGCCGCCACCATTGGCAGCACTTGCTTGTGCTGCATTGCGGGCCGGCACCAGCGACGCAGCGCTGGTGATCATGTCGCCAAACCGGTTGGCCACGGGATCCACGACCCGCACCCCGAGCACATCCAGCCCGTCTTCGGTCAGGGTGCCGGTCTTGTCAAAACACATAATGTCTAGCTTGCCACCGACGTTGACACGTTGCGGGCTGATGCAAAAAATCTCCTTTTTGCGGAGCCGGCTCAGGGCGAAATTGGTGCCGATGGTCAGGGTCGCTGGCAGGGCGGGCGGCACGACGATGGTGATGAGGTCGAGGGCGCGCACAACGATGAGGTGCCACGCGAGGCCGAGCCGCAAGAAATTGATAAAGGACGCGACAAAACCCAGCAGGGCGATGCCGGCCATGACGGAAATGTAGCGGAAGGAGTCGCGGTAGAACTTGAAGCCCGAGGGCTTGGGGAAGAGCATCGACCGCACCAGCGAGCCCTTGGTCGTGTTGAAGCCCGTGCGCAGCACCATGGCCAAGGCCACGGCCTCGTCGTCGCCGCTGTCGCCACCGCCGCCGCCGCCGCCATCGCCGTTACTGTGGGGTTTGCGAGCGCGGATGCTCTTGGTGCCGCAAAACAAAAAATGCCGGGCCACTTCGGGCGCGACGGTGGGCGCAGCCAGGTCGAGGGCCCGGAGCGTGATGTTGGCGGTGGCCGGGGTTTTGGACACGGGCACCGACTCGCCGGTCAGCATGCTCTCGTTGACGATGCAGTCGCCGCTGAGAAGGAGGCTGTCACTGGGGAACAGCGTGAGGCCCGGGTCGCTGACCTCGTAGACGTCGCCCGGGACGAGGTCGCTAGACGAGATGGAGCGCCAGAAGCCGTTGCGCAGCACGCGCACGTCGCACTCGAAGCGCGAGATCTCCCGCAGGCGCCGCATGGTCGAGCGGGTTTCGATCAGGGTCGTCGCGATGCTGCCAAACGACATGAGGAAGATGGCGGCGGCGTAGTAGTAGTATTCGTCGAGCGACCAGAGCACGAGACTGGCGATCTGGAAGACGTAAAAGGGGTGGAACACCTCGTCGACCAGCAGCTTGAACACGGACTTTTGCTCAATGTCGATCAGGTTGGCGCCAAAGACGAGCTCGCGGTACGTCTTCTCGTCGCTGTCCAGGCCGGCGCGCAGCGCGCGCACGTCGTGCCAGGCCGGGTCCTTCCAGCCGCTGGAGAGCACGAACTTGTCCCGCAGCGGGTGGAAAAAGAAGCGCACGTAGCGGTAGTTGAGGATGCGCAGGTCGTGCAGCAGCGGGTCCGGGTCGTCGTCCTCGAGCGTCGAATAGTTGCTCATCTTGTCGGGGGCGCCAAACACCGTCGACAGGGGCCGGGAATACGGCGTGCTGGCAACGTCCAAGAGGGCCATCTCGTTCCACTGGTTCTCGACGACGACCCAGGTGCAGTCGCGCAGCGGGCACGCACGCCCGACCACGCGGACGTACCACCGCGGAAGCCAGCGGAAGAGAAGCCAAGCCAGGCCACCGGTGAGCACGCAGAGGAGCACGTACACGACCATGCCGGCACGGCTCGTGCGGAATCCGGCCAGCACAATGTACAGGTCTTCGTTGACGAGGTACGTCTTTTGGCTCACGCGGCCGACGGCATACTCGCTGCCGCCCTCGGTGGCCATGCTGCCTCGCCGCTGCAGCAACCCGGCACGGACGGAGCCCCGCGACGCGGTCGACGAGCGGCGGTGGAGCACGTAGTCGTTCTGGTCGGCCGCACTCTCCAAATCGGCCGAATCCTCTTCTTCCACCTCCTCGTCGCCCGCTTCCGCCTCTGCAATATGATTTTCCTCTGGATACTGCTGTTGCTGCTGCTGCTGCTTATTTTGGTGCTGATGTTGGTGCTGATGTTGGTGCTGATGTTGGTCGAGGAGGCCGGGGTCGTAGTAACCAGCAGCACCCGCGCCGGAATGGTAGGAACCGATGAGCAGACGGTCGGTGTCGTAGCCGAAGGAACGGTTGTCGTCCTCGTCCTCGCTCTCGTTGCCGGCGTCGCCGCCGACGTAGTCGTTTTCACCAGCACGACCGTCCTGAAGCTGGCCTCGGTCGCGTTCTTCGTCGTCGTCGGTGTAGTATGCAAAACTAGCGACGGAGTCGGCCCGGCGCCGGCGATGGGAAAACGTCGCAATGCTGCTGGGAAGGCTCTCGGCCATCGGGCCGGCGTACAGCTGGGAACAATGTGTAAGCGATGAGCAACAGCGAAGGGTGAAGGCCAACAGGGAGGAAGAATTGGAAAAAGGGGGGCAAGGGGACGTTGACGCAACATACTTCGTCATGGGCCATCTCCACGTCTTCAAACACGCTGGATGTGCTGGGGTTCGAATTCAAGCGGTACAAACCAGGCCCCGGCCTCGATTCCGGCCCGCCGTCGTTGGCTTGTTGCGCCGCTGTTATTGCTGCTACTGCTGCTGCTGCCGCCGGCGCCGCCGGCTCGACGGAGGTACCGGCATCTCCATCGCGGTGCTCCATGACGGCTACCGCGTCGCGGTCGCAGCCGTGGTCGGTTTCTGCGCCGGTGGGTAGAGGCAGCTACGGGGAAGCTATCTGCGGCGCATGCACCAGCTGTGGCCCGCATAAACGAATCTTGTTTTTTTTCCCTTCAAAAAAAAAACCTGCCGTTGTCCAAGCCGGCGTGCAAAAACCAAGCGAAATCGCTAGCTGCTGAACATCGCGGCGGACTTGCGACTTGGATGACGGCCGTGAACCAATGCACAAGTTAAAAAGCGTCGCTATGTCATAGACCGGCGCACGGGTCGTTGGTTGACGTGCGGGATGCGTGGAGCGGTACTGTTGTGTCCGTGTATGCGCCGTGTCTGTCGTGAAGACAAAGGCTGTTGGTCTTGATAAGAGCGTCACACGGCGAAGCGAAGGCCCGTTCCACTTTCACGATAAGATTAGGAAGGAGGCTACAGGCAGAAATGTTCCACTGGTCAATTTTAGCAGGGAAGGTGGGGGAGCTTTTGGGGCAGGCACTCGCTCTTGGGCGCAGTAATTGCAATTGCATATTTTCGTTTTTGCTTTGACGAAGTATAAATTATGCATCTAACCGATTTCCATGTATAAGAGCTGCTGTGTTCCTCATTCTTCAGCAGCCTCTGAACAACGTCGATCGTCTATATCCCGGGGGCTTCATTTTAATGTTGAAATTGATACGTTGTTCCTACTCTGGGGGTGTGTTTCACACCTTCTCAGAAGCCTCGGTTTCACGCAACGCGTCAGCGGTTGTGCAACACTGCGTAATGTTTGCCTTTGTCTATTCATAGAAACAGTTCGCCACAACAGAACAGTGCAATTTTTCAATGACGACGGACAGTCAGGGTTTCAACTACGGCCTTCTAGTGTTCAGAGTAGGGGCCACTATTGTCCACCTATGATTTAGACGGGTTGGCCAACCTGTGAAGCAGCCGTACGCAAAAAAAAATGGAAGAAAACATCGAGGAAAACACTGGTGCAAAATAAAGACACCTTTAATTCTGGGATCAGTACATGACAGAGAAAAAAAAAAGAACTACCAAGCTGGTGGCCAAAGAACGGGCCGCCAAAAAATATGGCGGCGAAAAAACCCAGCAGTTCATTTCTGCTATATAAAAAATACATATGAAAATCCCAGACCGCAAAAGAACGAAAAGAAAAGGTTCTAGAAGTGCCAATCGGGAAGAGACAAAGAAGGCAAAAAGTGGATCCACGACGTGAACCTCCCACCAATGGCTGCTGACCAACGTGGCGAGTGGCGGGCCTTTCTGAAAGGACGAAAGAAGCAACTGCAGCAAAATCCGCCTTTTCGCCCACCGCCCAGCAAAAAGGAAGAAAAAAAAATAAGCAGGGCCCTTTTTGGGGGGTTTTCTGCTTTACCGCCAAAATAAGAGAGAAGTAGTACGACCAAGAGAAAACTCGACCCCGCCGCTGAAAAAAGTCCCATACTAAATTTTGCACTCCCAACTCTTTTCCCTTTGGACTCTTTTTCTCTTTCTCTCTCTCCCCCTGCATCTGCACACAGCAACACACAACCTCCCTTTTCCCTTTCTCACTTCTCACCGAACCACGACGTTGTCTGGCAAATCCATCGCTCTTTGATTCTGCATCAAACCCCCGTTCTCATTCAGTTGACTGCCCATCGAGTTTCGCCCTTATCTCCCACAGGCAAAGCAGTTATGGCTGAACCGATCCGCAACAAGCGGCCCGACCACGGCGCTCCGTAAGTTTTGTGTTTCTGATGTCTTCGATCAGAATCCGTTTCCCGTTGTTTTTCATCGGCGGCATCCAAGTCTGACCCATCGCAGGACACCGCAAAACACCCCCGCCAACAACGCCCCGATCTCGTCGCACGCGCAGCAGCCCGGCGTGTCCAGCATCTCGGAAGGTTCGTAGCTATGCCTGTTGAGCTATCTTGGATGGTCACGATGGAATGGAGGAGCGGGAGAGAACGGGTGGGGTGGATGTTTGCTGTTTTTTTTTTTTTTGATACGTTTTTAACGGTGTGTTTGGTTATGGTGGTCGTCGAGCGTCGTCATGCTGACAATGCATCACAGAACCTGTCGACATCGCTGCTGCCGCGTCCCTCTTTGCCCAGAACCCCCGTCTTGTCAGCATGATCCAGGGCAAGCTCGGCAGCCTCGTGGGCCGGTCGTCTGGCTACATCGAGTCGCTGCCTCCGCACGTTAAGCGCCGCGTTTCCGGCTTAAAGGGCATCCAGAAGGAGCATTCCAAACTGGAGGCCGAGTTCCAGGAGGAGGTGCTGCAGCTCGAGAAGAAGTATTTTGCAAAGTTCACCCCGCTGTACGAGAAGCGGGCGAGCATCGTCAACGGCCTCGCCGAGCCGACCGAGGAGGAGGTCGCCATCGGTGAGGTCAAGGACGAGGACGAGGACGAGGACACCGAGGGCGAGGACGAGCACAAGGCCGAGGAAGGGCACAAGGCCGAGGACGATCACAAGGCCGAGGAAGCCAGCGCGCCTGCTGCTGCTGCTGCCACCTCCGACGAATCCGTGAAGGGCATCCCCGAATTCTGGCTGTCCGCCATGAAGAACCAGATCTCCCTCGCTGAGATGATCACCGACCGCGACGAGGGCGCGCTCAAGCACCTCACCGACATCCGGATGGAATACCTCGACAAGCCGGGCTTCCGTCTGATTTTTGAGTTTGCCGAGAACGACTACTTCACCAACAAGACCATCTCCAAGACATATTACTACCAGAGCGAGTCGGGCTACGGCGGCGACTTCATCTACGACCACGCCGAGGGCGACAAGATCAACTGGAAGGCGGACAAGGACCTGACAGTCCGCGTCGAGCAGAAGAAGCAGCGCAACAAGAGTACGTGTGCAACATTTGGTGTTTATACATATGTATATATAGAGCATTGGTCACTAACCCCACACAGATACAAAGCAAACCCGCATCATCCGGAAAACCCACCCGACCGACTCATTCTTCAACTTTTTCTCGCCGCCCGCACCCCCTGCAGAAGATGCAGACGCGGCCTCGGACATTGAGGACCGTCTGGAGCTCGACTACCAGCTGGGCGAGGACATCAAGGAGAAGCTGATCCCGCGTGCCATTGACTGGTTCACGGGCGAAGCGCTCGCCTACGAGGAGATCGACGAGGAGGACTTCAACGAGGAGTTTGACGAGGACGACGAGGACGAGGACGACCTGAGCGAGGACCACGATGACGACGACGAGTCGGACGACGACGACGTACGTGTCTCATAGTAGCCCCCAATTGTTTTTCATTTGGTGCTTCCAATGATACGCATGCTGACTTCGGTTTTCTTTCTAACTAGGACGATAATTCTAAGCCGAAGCCCGATGCCCAGGAGTGCAAGCAGAGCTAGATGGGGGTTTTCTGCTGCTAGTCGTTGTCCATCACCATACCCATTCTGTGGCGCCCAGATGATTTGTTTTATTTTTTTTTTTTCCTGAGAGAGGCTTTGCGGGGAGGCGGAACCGGGTGATCTAGGGCAAATTATGCGGCCATAATACTATTTGTTTTTTTGAGCAAATTGCCCACTTTTTCAGACGTTGCTCACGCTTTGCAAGACTGCTTCTATGCTTGAAGCTTGCTGCTGGCCCCTCTCCTCAGGGCTGGTGGTAGAAGTACAGCAAAGCAATGAGTTTTCGCAATGTCTTCAAATTAAAAATCATCAAAAAAAATCACCGCAAAGGCATAGGAAAAGGAAAAGGAAAAGGAAAAGAAGTTGTGACCGGATGAGAACAAGAGTCAAAAAAGGGGAAAGGGAGGGAAAATAAAAAAAACGGGACGCAGTTGACACGCGCAAAGTTCAGTCTTGCTATGTTCTCATTTTGATGCGATTTTCTTCCGTTTTTTCTTGTTTTTGTTTCACGGGACGTTTGCTTTTTTTTTTTTTTTTGTCTTGGCTTTTGATTCTCTCCTTTTTATACAAGCCCCTTAATAATATTCTACTTGCACTTTTTTTTGGCGGTCCAAGTCTACACTATCGCAATTCATCTTTGTTTGCGTAGCTCATGATAAGGCGTTCATAAAAAAAGATTGCTACATTGAGGCTCAACCGCGCCTACAAAACAGAACGACGGCAGATCTGAACCTTAATGACCGACCACAAACAAGACAACGTTCACAAAAGAGGTTTTGGGCACCGAAGCCGGCACCGGTTCCCAGTCTGAAAATGACATGTCAGATGCATTATGGAATGGTTTTTTGCTATCAATTGCACCCCCTTTTTTTTTGCCTGCAGCTTATTTATATTTATTTATATGGGGAAAAGATGCCGCTCTCTTTGGCGTTCACCCTCGTCTCTCCAGCCGTCTCGCCCAGCAACGGAGAAATCGCGGAGAGTTAAGTACGTGCTTCGAAAAATAAAACGAAATGAAATAAAATATAAAATAAACCAAAAAGTAACCGAACTGTCAGTGAGCATATTGTTCACAGGATGAAAGCTGGGCAGAGCGGCTAATAATGAATCTCAGTGCCAACCAGGGGGTGGACAAATTCATTTCCCAATAACGTTCCAATTCTATAGCAAAATTGCTTGTTAGTCAGAAAAATTTAGATCGAATAATATGCTCTCGTCTCGCCCACGACGTCGTGCGATTCGCCGTGACAGAATAGTATTATTTTATTATATTATTATTCTAAGCTGGCGCGGGCGAACAGGTGAAAATTTTTTTCGTTCTCTTTTCGTCCCGCCGCCGTTTAGTTAGGAAGGGCAAGGCCGACTGTCGGGGTTTGCGCGCCAGCAACGACTCGGCCCATGGTGTGCTTATTAGTGGGCACCCGCTGTGAGTCAAACCACCGAAAAAAAGACCACTTTACTCATAACAAGCTTGTAACTGCCCCCTCTGGTTGAGCACTGAAATAGAGGGCCACCCCGCCGCCGTAAGCAAGCATAGAGCAGAGAAAGTGCGCCCGCCATCACTGACATCACGACCGTTTTTTTTTTTTTTTGGAGAGACGCTTTACAACGTCCAAGGGCTGCAAAACAAAAAAAGCATTGTTTACGCTACAGTATATCTACGGGTTTTTCCTTTAGCCAGAGACTTTGGGCTGCTATAATTGTACACGCCAAACCAGAAAATAAACACTTTTCACAGTGCACTCCGAGCGCAATGGCGTCAAAAGCACAGGACATTGCCGGCCGGCCGGCGGCGGCGGCGACGGCGGACACGGCGGCCATTGGCAACCCCTTGGTCGTGTCGACCTCGCCCACGGCCACCTTCCACTCGCCACCGTCCAGCCTCGGCGGCTATGTGCCGTTCGGCGGCCGGGGCGGCGGGCCCGGTAGCAGCACCGGCGTCGGCGGCGGCGGCGGCAGCGCGTCCGGCAGCTATGCGACGACCGGCGGCGCCGCCGGCGACAGCCGCGTGGTGGCCAACGAGAAGCCGCTGAAGCCGTTCAACTCGACGGACATCAAGATCCTGCTGCTGGAAAACGTCAACGAGAGCGGCCGCGAGATCCTGACCCGCCAGGGCTACCAGGTCGAGCACCTCAAGGCGTCGCTGCCCGAGGACGAGCTGATTGCCAAGATCCGCGACGTGCACGTCGTCGGCATCCGCTCCAAGACCCGGCTCACCGCCAAGGTCCTGCGCGCCGCGCAGAACCTGCTCGTCGTCGGCTGCTTCTGCATCGGCACCAACCAGGTCGACCTCGAGTACGCCGCCCAGCACGGCATCGCCGTCTTCAACTCGCCCTTTGCCAACTCGCGCAGCGTCGCCGAGCTCATCATCGCCGAGGTCATCGCGCTGGCGCGCCAGCTGGGCGACCGCTCCGCCGAGATGCACCGCGGCACCTGGAACAAGGTCAGCGCGCGCTGCTGGGAGATCCGCGGCAAGACCCTCGGCATCGTCGGCTACGGCCACATCGGCGCCCAGCTGTCCGTGCTGGCCGAGGCCATGGGCATGTCGGTCGTGTACTACGACATTGTGACGCTCATGGCGCTGGGGAAAGCGCGCCAGGTGGGCTCGCTCGCCGAGCTGCTGCGGGAGTCCGACTTTGTGACGCTGCACGTGCCGGCGACGCCCGAGACGCACAACATGCTGGGCGCGGCCGAGCTGGCGCAGATGAAGACGGGCGCGTACCTGCTCAACGCGAGCCGCGGCACCGTCGTGGACATCCCCGCGCTGGTCGACGCGCTGCAGACGGGCAAGCTGGCGGGCGCGGCGCTCGACGTGTACCCGCACGAACCGGGCGCGAACGGCGACTACTTCACGGGCGCGCTGAACCCCGGCTGGGGCGACAGCCTGCGGGGGCTCAAGAACGTGATCCTGACGCCGCACATTGGCGGCAGCACCGAGGAAGCGCAGCGCGCGATCGGTGTCGAGGGTGAGTTGATGAAGGAGGGGGAGCAGTTGGTTGTGTGATGTTGTTTGGACACTCTGTTGAACGTGATGCTAACAAAACTTTCTTTGCCCACCAGTCGGCGACGCTTTGGTGCGGTACATCAACCAGGGTATCACCCTGGGTAGCGTGAACCTGCCGGAAGTCAACATGCGCTCGTTGACGCTGGAAGAGCCGAACCACGCGCGGGTACGTCGTCTTGTGTTTCCGGTTTCCGGTTTCCGGCTTCTTGGTTCTTTTCTTATTTTCTTATTTTTTTATTTTTTTATTTATTTTTTTTGTCGTTCTCGACGTACGTTTGCTCACAACATCTTAGGTCATCTACATCCATCACAACGTGCCCGGTGTCCTGCGCCGTGTCAACGAGATTTTGGGCGACCACAACGTCGACAAGCAAATCAGCGACAGCAAGGGCAATGTGCGTTTTTTTCTACCTACACGTTAATTCTCTTCTTCCATTCACGTGCTCTCCTAACATTCCTCCTTTCCAGATTGCCTACCTGATGGCCGACGTCAGCGACCTCCAGCCCAGCGACCTCAGAGAGATTACCGACAGCCTAGAGGCCTTGAATTGTAAGCTCTTTATTTTCTTACCTGGTTCTCCTTCTTTTTGCATGGTTTGACAACCTTTCTAACGTACGTCGACAGCCCGCATCATGACCCGCGTGCTCTACTGAACTGGCACAGTAGTTTCTGTTGGATTTTGCGGGTGGTATAAACCAAAAAACAGCAACATCATAGACAACCGAAAAGGACAACAAGGAAATAAACCCACGATTCGGCGATATTAGTGACGGGGAGTAAAACTACTGGGCGTTCTTCTTCTTCTTTTTTTCTTGCATTTTGTTCGGTACGGCCGGTGTTCAATCGTTCAACATGGATGGAAGTCGGCTCTTTTTGTTTTTGTTTTTTTCCTTATGGGAGTATAAATTCCTTGGGCATCGATAATCGGTAGAGAAAAAGCACTTTCAACAAAAGAAACCGAAAGCATAAATAGACGAATCAAACATTCAATACGGGGTATCATATCACTTTTATGCAATCACAGGACGGGTGACCCTTTTGTTTTGTTTATTTATCTTTCTTTTCTTTTTTGGTCGGCAAGATCGATATATGAACAGACAATTTCAGCGCAGAGTAGCTCTACCTCTCATAAGAAGAGAGTGAAAGGCTCACCCTTCACAAAAAAGGTAGTCTCTGTTCCCGGTTGATCATTTCGTCTTGTCTTTCTTCATCAACCATAGAATGGATTGTCTCACGTTGCCATATTATCTTCCAATCGGTCTAACAACCCTTCTTTGAAACAAACAACTCTACAGCATCCGTTTATCTGACGAGGCCATGTTCCAGGAAACAAAAGTCGAAACAAAGTGACAACATACAACGAACTTGCATGTAAATGTCTTAGTAATCCAATCTCCAACGGCCAATATCGTCTTGCTCCGTAGAAGCCGAAAAGAAGGATGGACACGCCATGTTTCATGTTGGGGGTGGTCAGTGGGTGCATGGCTTTTGCCGAGAATGGAACAGGGAACAGAAAGCACAAAAAATAGGGGGCAGCCACTGGGAAACAGGCACGCCGTGAATAAAAAGGGGCTAAACGAACAGGGCAGTTAGCTAACGCTCTTTCCCCCCCTGGTCGTGTTCCCGTCCGCGACGCGTTCGTCTTTTTTTGGAAGGCAAAAACCTAAATGGCCCATGTATGTATCGGGGTTCTGCAGGGGAACCCCGCTTACAGCGATACCGCGGCAGACAAAATCACACACCCGTTAGGCTGCTGCAGCAAAAAGTGCAGACAGCACATGCAGGGAGACGAGAAAAGCCGTGTGCAGGACATGTGTAACACAACGGCGGTTTACGGGCGTATCTCGTTGGTCTGCCTTGTTCGTCAGTACCTGCATTCTGTACAAAAGATCAAACGTGCAATATGCACGTCCTTGGGCCCCTAAGGAAAAAACAACGATTGCGATTCGCCCATGCTGGCCCTTCTGTTATGTAGCGCATCGTGTTTTCCGTTGCGGCATTCCACGGTCGCGACATGCCATGTACTTTGTACGGGAGTTGGCACAGAGAGAACTCGTATGCGGGTGGCGGAAAACGTGGACGCGCGCAATGAGAAACTTCGGTATTAGGAGAGGTGTCACTGCACGGGAGCCTTGCAAGCCCCCCTGAATATTATTGACTTATCCGGTTGCTGACAAAGAAAGGACAAGGAACAAATTCCACAGCACGGAAGGCACGACACGCTTTTTTCTGATGTCTTCGCGTCTCCGCAAACAACGACCGAGCCCCATAGAAAAAAAAAGGCGGAAACTCAAAAAAAGAACGGTCCACTGTGCGGCTGTGTCGCTACTTCCTTCTGTTGTTTCTACGTTGTGTTTCTTCTCTATCCGCAAATCAGCACAAACCAAGCAGCTTCATTCATCCTTTTTCTCTTTCAAAATATTCTGCATCACCAGATTTTCTTTTTTTTTTTTGCGTCTTTCGGCTTCTTTTCCCACCTTTTTTTTTTCGTGTTGCATCTCGTCTTTTTTTCTCTTCTTGATTTCGACGTTTTCATTTCGATGCATCTACTTTTATGGGACCCCTACGCCCAGTAGCGTCGTTTTTTCCCTACCTTTCCCCTTTTTTTCGGTCCTCCACACTCCTTTTTTTTGGTCTATCGAGTTAACTCTCCCTCCGTCCAGCGAGCTCCCGGATCGCTAGAGCTTCTTCCATCGTTTGCTTTGTTCCATCGACCAACGACAACGACGATCAACAGGCGAAACGGTAGCGGCATCCCCAGGACTTTTTCCCGGCCGTCTCTTCTTCCTCTTCTTCTTCTCTCAACGCCGCCAACCTACTATCCATCACGACCCTCGACACGTTCGTCACCGACTGTGGACCGTTGCCTCTCTTTTTTTGGTTTCTACTTCATTCCGTTTCACCGCTATCCCAAACACTGTGGATCCTCTCCTTTTTGGGCTGCGTCCGTCTACTCTGCGCCCAACTAACTCGCCTTCTACGCCCACGATCTTTCTTCTTTATTTTTCGCCCGTCTCTTTTTTTTTCTTCGTTTCTGAACACGTAACGACCGTGTCACTTGCCGGCCACTGGCCGTTTCTGTTATTCTGTTTGCATCGGCCATGGCGGAAACATACGATATTGGCACTCGGGCGTGGCAGCCCGATGCCACAGAGGGTTGGATAGCGTCCGAGGTGGTCAAGAAGACCGCCAAGGGCGCGAAAGTTGTTTTGGAGTTCAAGCTGGAAAATGGCGAGGTAGGACACACAAACCGGTTGCTGAAGACGACAGTGCGATGAAAAAAAAAGTTACTCGTTACTGATGGCGGTTCTTCGTCTCTAGTCAAAAACCGTTGAAGTCAGCGCAGAGGCCCTGCAACGAGGCACCGACCCGTCTCTGCCACCGTTGATGAACCCGGCCATGCTCGAAGCTAGCGACGACTTGACGAACCTGTCACATCTGAACGAGCCTGCCGGTGCGTTGCCCCTTCATTACCCGGGATTCTGCGATGGCCCTGTCATTTTTTGTTGTTGCTGTTGTCTGTACCCAGCGCGCGCTTGAAACTGACAAAACATGTTCTGTGCTTTCTAGTTCTCCAAGCCATCCGTCTCCGCTATGCCCAGAAGGAGATTTACACATATTCCGGCATCGTGTTAATAGCAACAAATCCCTTTGCCCGCGTCGACTCCCTCTATGTGCCCGGCATGGTCCAGGTCTACGCCGGCAAGCAGCGCGCGACACAAGCACCGCATCTGTTTGCCATTGCGGAGGAGGCCTTCATCGACATGCTGCGCGACAACAAGAACCAAACGATTGTCGTGTCTGGCGAGTCCGGTGCTGGCAAGACCGTCAGCGCCAAGTACATCATGCGCTACTTTGCGACGCGGGAGTCGCCTTCCAACCCCGGCTCCCGCAGCAAGAGAGGCCCCGATATGAGTGAGACGGAGGAGCAGATCCTAGCCACGAATCCCATCATGGAGGCGTTCGGCAACGCCAAGACCACGCGCAACGACAACTCGTCCCGCTTCGGCAAGTACATCGAAATCATGTTCGACAAAAAGACCAACATCATCGGTGCCAAGATCCGCACCTACCTGCTGGAGCGGTCACGTCTTGTCTTCCAACCGCTCAAGGAGCGCAACTACCACATCTTTTACCAGCTCGTGGCCGGTGTCTCCGACCAGCAGCGCAAAGAGCTCGACATTCTGCCCGTCGACCAGTTCGAGTACCTCAACCAAGGCAACACGCCAACCATCGACGGCGTGGACGACAAGGCCGAGTTCATGGCCACCAAGGCCTCGCTCAAAACGATTGGCGTCAACGAGGCCCAGCAAGACGAGATCTTCAAGCTGCTCGCGGGCCTCCTGCACATTGGCAACATTAAAATCGGCCAAACACGGACCGAGGCCGTTTTGTCGGCGAGCGAGCCGGCGCTCGAGCGTGCCTGCGCCATTCTGGGCATCAACGCCACCGAGTTCGCCCGCTGGATCGTCAAGAAGCAGTTGGTGACGCGCGGTGATAAGATCATCTCCAACCTGTCGCCAGCGCAGGCGTTCGTCGTGCGCGACTCCGTGGCCAAGTACATCTACTCGAGCCTGTTCGACTGGCTCGTCGAAGTGATCAACGACAGCCTGGCCACCGAGGATGTCCTCAACCGGGTCAACTCCTTTATCGGCGTTCTCGACATCTACGGTTTTGAGCACTTTGCGAAGAACTCGTTTGAGCAGTTCTGCATCAACTACGCCAACGAAAAGCTACAGCAAGAGTTCAACCAGCACGTCTTCAAGCTCGAACAAGAGGAGTACCTGCGCGAAAAGATTGACTGGACTTTTATCGATTTCTCCGACAATCAGCCCTGCATTGATCTGATCGAGGGCAAGATGGGTATCTTATCGCTTTTGGACGAGGAGTCGCGGCTCCCGATGGGCTCCGACGATCAGTTCGTCAACAAATTGCATCAAAACTTTGCTGCCACCAAAAACAAGTTTTACAAGAAGCCCCGTTTTGGCGAGACCGCTTTTACTGTGTGCCATTACGCCATTGACGTCACATACGAATCCGAGGGCTTCATCGACAAGAACCGCGACACCGTGCCCGATGAGCACCTCGCCGTCCTCCGCGCGTCCAAAAACCGCTTCCTCTGCGCGGTGCTGGAGGCCGCCTCCGCTGTTCGCGAAAAAGACCTCGCCGCCTCAACGACGACTACGGCCGTCAAACCCACGCCTGGCCGTCGTATCGGTGTCGCCGTCAACCGCAAACCGACGCTGGGCGGCATCTTCCGTTCCTCGCTCATTGAGCTCATGAACACCATCAACAACACCGACGTGCACTACATCCGCTGCATCAAGCCCAACGAGGGCAAAGAGTCCTGGAAGTTTGAGGGCCCCATGGTCCTGAGCCAGCTGCGGGCCTGCGGTGTGCTCGAGACAGTTCGCATTAGCTGCGCCGGCTACCCGACCCGCTGGACCTACGAAGAATTTGCCCTCCGCTACTACATGCTGGTTCACTCGTCCCAGTGGACCTCCGAAATCCGCCAGATGGCCGATGCCATTCTCACCAAGGCCCTCGGCACCGGCACCGGCAAGGGCGTCGACAAGTACCAGCTGGGTCTGACCAAGATCTTCTTCCGCGCCGGTATGCTTGCGTTTCTCGAGAACCTGCGCACCAACCGCCTCAACGAATGCGCGATCCTCATCCAGAAGAACCTGCGCGCCAAGTACTACCGCCACCGCTACCTCGCGGCGCGCGAGGCCATTATCCGTGTCCAAGCTGCCGCTCGTGCCTACAACGCACGGCAGCGCGCTCAGCAGCTGCGCACGATCCGCGCCGCCACAACCATCCAGCGCGTCTGGCGCGGCCAGAAGCAGCGCAAGGCCTTTTTGCGCATCCGCGCCGATCTCGTGCTGGCCCAAGCCGCGTTCAAGGGCTACCTCCGGCGCAAGCAGATCATGGAGACGCGCCTGGGCAACGCAGCTCTGGTCATCCAGCGCGTGTGGCGCTCGCGCCGTGCCATGCGTGTCTGGCGCCAGTACCGCAACAAGATTGTTCTCGTGCAGAGCCTGTGGCGCGGTCGCTCAGCACGCCGGGACTACAAGAAGATTCGCGAGGAGGCCCGCGATCTGAAGCAGATCTCGTACAAGCTCGAGAACAAGGTGGTCGAGCTGACCCAGTCCCTTGGCACTATGAAGGCACAAAACAAGGAACTCAAGAGCCAGGTCGAGAGCTACCAGGGGCAGATCAAGTCGTGGCAGACGCGCCACAAGGATTTGGAGCAGAAGACGAAGGAACTACAGACCGAAGCCAACCAAGCCGGCATTGCTGCGGCACGCCTGTCGCAGATGGAGGAGGACATGCAAAAACTGCAGCGCAGCTTCGAGGAATCGACCATCAACGTGCGCCGCATGCAGAAGGAGGAGCAGGACCTCAAGGACTCGTTGCGTGCGACCAGCACCGAGCTCGAGACCGCGCGGCAGGAAGTGTCGCGCCACGAAACAGAGAAGAACAGCCTCCGCCAACAGCTGGCCGACATGCAGGAGGCTCTGGAGCTGGCCCGTCGTTCTGCGCCGCTTATGAACGGTGCCGCGGGCGACAACATGCTCAACGGAGCAGGCGCAAATGGTGTGAGCAACGGCGTCCTGCCCCCGGTTGCCAACGGGCTTATCAACCTCGTCGCCTCCAAGAAGCCTTCGAAGCGCCGCAGCGCGGGCGCCGAGCCGCGCGAGTTGGATCGCTACAGCACAACCTACAACCCGCGGCCCGTGTCCATGGCCGTGACGAGCCGACAGAACGTGCCCGGCGTCGACAACATCGAGCTTGAGCTCGAGAGTTTGCTGGCCGATGAGGAGAACCTCAACGAGGAAGTGACGATGGGCCTGATCCACAACCTCAAGATTCCGTCGCCCAACACGACGCCGCCGCCGTCGGACAAGGAGGTCCTCTTCCCGTCGTACCTGATCAATCTCGTTACGTCAGAGATGTGGAACAATGGCTTCGTCAAGGAATCAGAGCGCTTCTTGGCCAACGTGATGCAGTCCATCCAGCAGGAGGTGATGCAGCACCAGGGCGAGGACGCCATCAATCCGGGCGCGTTTTGGCTGTCCAACGTGCACGAAATGCTGTCGTTTGTGTTCCTCGCCGAAGACTGGTATGAACAGCAGAAGACGGACAACTACGAGTACGACCGTCTCCTGGAGATTGTCAAGCACGACCTGGAAAGCCTCGAGTTCAACATCTACCACACGTGGATGAAGGTGCTCAAGAAGAGGCTGCAAAAGATGATCATCCCAGCCATCATCGAGTCGCAGTCGCTGCCCGGCTTTGTCACCAACGAAAACAACCGATTCCTCGGCAAGCTGCTGCAGACGAACTCGACACCCGCGTACAGCATGGACAACCTGCTCAGTCTTCTGAACAGCGTCTACCGCGCCATGAAGGCCTACTACCTCGAAGACAGCATCATCACGCAGACGGTGACGGAACTGTTGCGTCTCGTCGGCGTCACCGCGTTCAACGACCTGCTGATGCGCCGCAACTTCCTCTCGTGGAAGCGCGGCCTCCAGATCAACTACAACATTACGCGCATCGAGGAGTGGTGCAAGAGCCACGATATGCCCGAGGGCACTTTGCAGCTGGAACACCTCATGGTGCGTTCATTTTTGTATTCGATTCCGTTGGTTGCTTTCTGAATCTACTTGGCTAACCGGTATACAGCAAGCGACAAAGTTGCTGCAGCTAAAGAAGGCAACGTTGAACGACATTGAAATTATCCAAGATATCTGCTGGATGTAAGCCGCGGTCTTCAAGTTGTTTTTTTTTTTAATTACAGCTTTGAGAAGTGTTGTCCCTAACGTACTTCACAGGCTCTCGCCCAATCAAATTCAGAAGCTGCTCAACCAGTACCTGGTTGCCGACTACGAGCAGCCCATCAACGGAGAGATCATGAAGGCCGTCGCCTCCAAGGTGAACGAGAAGGGCGACGTACTGCTGCTGCAAGCTGTCGATATGGACGACAGCGGGCCGTACGAGATTGCCGAGCCGCGCGTGATCATGGCTCTCGAGACATACACACCGTCCTGTACGTTGTTTTATTCTTTGCCCTACCCTGCCTTGCCCCCATGCGCAAGACTACCACCTCCCCCGGCTTGATGCTAACAACGAATGCAGGGTTGCAAACACCGCGGCTGAAGCGTTTGGCCGAGATCGTGTCGGCGCAGGCCATTGCGCAGCAGGAGAAGCAAGAGTTGGAGTACGGCGAGAACCAAAGCGACCTCGCCGACGTCGATGAGATGCCAGAAGCCATTGAAGCAAGCGCCTAGTGGGTGACGCTGGGGCTGCGGTCGAGACTCCCGCGACCACCGGACTCGCCGACGACGGTGCTGCTTGCTGCCTTTGACGGCAATCAACGGCTGTGTCGCAGTCGAAGCCGGGGTCGGCACCGGCGCACGTTCAAGGATGCGGATGCGGGCGGATGGCCGTTGGCTTCCTGCCGGCAACCACCACCGCGGCCGGGCTCTCATCTTCTGTCCCAACACAACGACCAAAGCGAAAATTTGCGTTTGTACGATGACGAGAAAGACGAGAATGTGGAAGTGGTTGTGCAACGACTGTAATTTTTTACTATTTTTCTCCCCCTTCTTCTTTCTCTTATTTTTTTTACCACTTTTCTCCTTCTCCCCGCTCTTCTTCTTTCTTCCATTCTGCTTCTCATTTCGTTGGGCACGGCATTCGTATTGTTTAGACAAGCCTTTTCCGCTCTAGTCCTTTTTTTTCTGGCACTTCTTCAATTGCCATATTCATCATACATTTTTTTTTTGCTCGTGCGGGTTTCTTACATTTTTCCCCCTTCCTCCTACCCGCCGCGCGTGTTGTATTCAACCTTTTTGTTGTTGTTTTTCTCTGGCCCCTAGTTTCTTTTTTTTGGCTTTTTGTGCATAATGGTAAAAAGAGCGATTTATTTTGAATGGTTTGTATAGAAAAAGAGAAATACAATGAGAGGGAAAAAAGGGGTAGTTCCAAAGAGCAAATGAGAAAGAACGGCTGTTGTCGTGTATGTTTTTGGTGGTGATGCTCCTTTGTTTTGTGGCGGCAGAATGGGCCACACGTTTGGAGCACAGGAACAAAAGAAAACGCTTGGCCAAACGTTTTTCTGAATTGATCAATATCTATTTGTAAAACTCAATATCTTTGTAAAGTAGCCAAAAATCCAAAATTTTGCACAAAGTGCATTTTTGTTCTGGTTTCCAAGAGGTTTTGTTCGATAAAAAGCCCGCCAACAATCTGAAACACGTGATTGGTCCACGACTTTTGGGGGGGGAACAAACGTGAAAAATGTTCTGCTTTCAAATGAAGAAAAACTACTTGAGCGACCTCGAACTACGGGACATTTACTAAACGAAGACAGACTATAGACGTTGACTTCTAATATTAGGAAGTACTGGTGTTTTCAGAACGTACATTGCTGCAAGGCGGTCATTACTACGTGGGAGATTTGTTCACACACCCCCGACCTCATCTCAATCTCATCTCATCTCATTTTTTTTTCCTTCTATAAGGAAAAAAGGGAGTTAACGACTCACAACACACACACACACACCAACACACGTCATGGCACAACCAGCGTCATCGGCGTCGTCCCCCACGTCCTCCGCCGGCTCGCCGCAGCCCGCTGCCGACCACCACCACCACCGCACCCGCCGGTATCCCAACATTGTCGTCACCGGCACGCCGGGCACCGGCAAGACCACCCACTGCGAGGCCCTCGTCGCGCGGGTCACCACGTTCAACGGTGAAAGCGCTGCTACGTCGTCTTCGTCAGCGTCAGCCTCGGCCTCGGCCCCGGCGTCGGCGTCCGACCTGCCCCGGCTCCGCCACCTCGCCGTCAACGACGTCGTCAAGACCACCGGCTGCCACGACGGCTGGGACGCCGCCTACCAGAGCTGGCTCGTCGACGAGGACCGCCTCCTCGACGCCCTCGAGCCCGCCCTCACCGACCCGGCCGGCGGCTGCCTCGTCGACTGGCACGCCTGCGACCTGTTCCCGCCCAGCTGGGTCGACCTCGTCGTCGTCCTGACGGCCGACACGGCCGCGCTGTACGACCGGCTGATCCAACGGTACGTTTTTTTTTTTGGTCCTCGCTTCGCTCCTTTTTTTTTCCCTTCTTCTCTTTTTCCTCGCTTCGCTCTTTTTTTTTTCTTTTTCCTCGCTTCGCTCGCCTTTCTTCTTCTTCTTTTTTTCTTTTCTTTCCTCCGCAAGCTCACTCCTCCCAGAAACTACCCCGACACCAAACTCCAGGAAAACATCGACGCCGAAATCATGCAGGTCCTCCTCGAAGAGGCCCACGACGCCTTCGACCCGGCCATGGTCGTTCCCCTCGCCTCCAACACCCCGGACGACATGGAGGCCAACGTCGACCGCATCCTCGCCTGGATCGCCCAGTGGCGGATCGACCACGGCACAGACGGTGGCGGCGGCGGTGAAGCCGAGATTCGGGGAGAGGCATAACAGGGGTCGAGGGGCTAATTCGATTTTTTTTTTCAATTTTTTATTGGTCTTTACGGGGGAAGGGTTGGGACTTCTTAGGCATTTTGAACTTGTGTAGACAAAAGCTGTGGTTTTTCATGTGGGCGTTTTTAAGAAACAAAAAGGATTATACTAGAATATGATGAGATGCACAGAAAATATGTTTTGATTGTAGAAAGCCATCTAGTAAGAAAACAAAAAAAAAAACAGTGAGTTTCAATCCATCCATAAGAAAAATATGTTGCTTTTCGTTGCTGCAATATCAACCGTGGGGTGAGCATAGACCTCCTGCGCAATAGGGTGCAGTGATATGCGAAAGGCCCTGTTTTGTTGCTCGTTTTAGCGCGTCTGTCAACGGGGTTTTTTACGGGATGCGGGCCATACGCTATCACATTGTTATCGGGCTACATAGACACACACACACACACACACACACAGTCTCTCACTCACTCTCTCTCTCTCTCTTTATGTGAGTCAGCTTGCACGCTCACAACCGTCAGGCCTTCCACCGCACGGCTCTCCCATCCCAGCAACCATTTCAGCTTGTTTTTTAGTTTCAAAAATGGCCGATCCCATCGTTCTCAACTTCGTCACCGGCAACGCCAACAAGCTCGCCGAGGTCAAGGCCATCCTCGAACCGGCTGGTGGCGGCAGCGGCAGCGGCGGCGACGGCGACGGCACCATCACCAATGCCGCCCGCCCCATTACCGTCACCAGCCGCAAGGTCGACCTCGTTGAGATCCAGGCCGCCACCATGGAGGAGGTGACGCTGGACAAGTGCCGCCGGGCAGCCGAGCTGGTGGGTTTTGTTGTCGTTGAATGGCCTGAGGTCCTGTGTCTTACTGATCGTAACTCCTCACGCGACAGATCCACGGACCCGTCTTGGTCGAGGACACCTGCCTGTGCTTCACAGCCCTGAACGGCTTGCCGGGGGCGTACATGTGCGTTTCTCTCTCCCTCTCCCATTTCTTGTTTATTGTTTCCTCCCCGCTGACAAAAGACAAAAGAAAATGGTTTTTGGACCGCCTGGGCCACGAGGGCCTCAACACGCTGCTGGCGGGCCACGCAGACAAATCGGCGCAGGCGGTGTGCACGTTTGCGCTGTGCAAGGGCCCCGGGCAGGAGCCGCTACTGTTCCAGGGCGTGACGGAGGTATGTATGGGGGGAAGGGGGGGGGAGGGGATTTCTTCCCTGGAAAGGTTGGCTTCGTCTTCTGACTCGCCCGCAGGGCAAGATCGTCCCGGCGCGCGGTCCGGCCAACTTTGGTGAGTGACAGCGAGCGCATTCGACCTCCCTCGAGCCTCAGGGCCTCTTCCAAACCGCTGCAGAAAACGGAAACTCAACTGACAATGGCACAGGATGGGATCCCATCTTTGAGTACGATGGCAAAACGTGGGTGCTCTGCAAATCTCTGGCCATTCGGCATCTGTGCTTCTTTTGTTTCACTGCTAACAACCAACACAATAGCTACGCGGAGATGGACAAAGCCGAAAAGAACAAAATATCGCATCGCTACAAGGCGCTGCAAAAGCTGCGGGACTATCTCGCTACGGAGGCGGCATCCTAAAAAAAGCATATCCAAAAAAGCATGACCCAAAAAATAGGATACCCAAAAATGCAACCAGAAAAACAAAATCGCTGAACTCGAG
Organism: Fragosphaeria purpurea; assembly: GCA_002778095.1. Lineage (NCBI taxonomy): Eukaryota > Fungi > Ascomycota > Sordariomycetes > Ophiostomatales > Ophiostomataceae > Fragosphaeria > Fragosphaeria purpurea. The sequence continues at coordinate 612,659 of PCDL01000022.1, read as the reverse complement.
AAAGAAGAAAAACACGAGATGCTTAACGGCAAACATGATGATACTCAGTAAAGAATGCAAAACGCCAATATCTAAACGCTCCGCATGAACAAAACGACCACTATGCAATAAATGTGTCAAGAAACTAGTCAAAATGGGTGAACAAGGAGGGGGGGCAGGCACAACAGCAAATGGGCCCGTACATGCAGATATCGCCTACTAGGCAACGTCTTGAATCCTCGGTTGTAACCTGTAATGCTCTGCATTAGTAAAACGATTGGAGAGGTCGGACAAGAGACGATTCATGGCGGGGAAACCTACTTGAGAATTTCAAACGCTTCGAACCTGGCGAGGTACCGGGGGCCCCGGCGGTATCCCCGAAGCAGGGCATCGGGGAAATGGTGCTCGAAGTGGCGGCGGCCAACCAGCCGGACAACCGACAGTCCGTTCCGAAGGATGGGGTCGAACACGAGCAGGTTGGTCTGGCCCGTCTTGGTCTTTTCGATGCCGACAATGGTCAGCGAGTGGCCCGGATGCTGCCAGAAGATGGGCGGCAGCGTCGTGGCCCGGACCTTGCGGCCCGGCTGGTAGTTTCCCGCCTCAAAGTATTGCTCCACGTCGCGCAGGAGCATGTCGGCCGACTTGCCCGGTACCTTGTGCCGAAACGCCCGTATGCTGCACGGAATGTTGAGGCTCTGGAACAAGGCAAGCGCCTCCGGCGTGCCAATGTACTTGCGGGTCAAGCGGATACCGCCGGTTTCGATCCGTGCCTGGGCGTTGATACCCATGTCCCAGGCATTTTCGACCAGGTTTTGGATGTCAAAGACGCTCGGAAGGTCGTCCGAAAATAGCTTGTAACCGGGATAGTGCGCTCCGACAATGTACGAGATCATGGTTTGGATGTTGCGGTAGCCACAAAAACCGCCTTGAGTTGTTAGTATACAACAACAACAGCAAAAAGAAAAACAATCGGGAGCTTCGCTAACTGCCACCTAGAAAATACCTACCTTCTTTGGGTAGACGAGAAACATGCTGGACGCAGGGATCACAGAGGTACACATAGTCAGTGGACGGACTCTGCTCCAGCAACTGCTTTAATACGGGAATGATGCCTTGTTGAGGTCAGTGGATTACGCTTCTGTGGCGAAGGGGAAAGAAAGAAAAAAAACGGCAGCAAGAAAAATCAAATACCCTTATCACAGACGCCCCATTCCTTTTTCAAATAGATGGCTAGCTCGTCGGGCATGCGGTCTTCGAGCGCGTACTTGCCAAGCTCTGCTTTTCCGAGACGTTGCGGTGGTGGACGTGTTTCTTTCGTTTCTGACGTTTCCCTCGGTTGCGCACTTTTCCCGTTGTTGGGCGTTGCGTCGGCATTGCTTCTACTGGCCGCCCGCGGTGCAGCAGCTTTCTTAGACTCCAGGCCAAGCCAGACGGACAGCCACGAACGAAGAGTCGCTGACGGCTTTTGCGTCGAAGACGTCGTTTGCGACGTATCCGCTGGTGCCCGTGCCCGCCAGTCAGACTCGCTACCGTGGCCACGGTTACGGTCGCGTCGTCGCTCATCACGCGTCCGGCGGTGGCGGCGATTCCTGTGATCCCGGTGATCCCGGTGATCCCGGTGATCCCGTTGGTCCCGGTGGTCAATGGAACGGTCCGAACGGTCCGGCCTATCACCGCGCCCGCGAGCGCGATCCGAGCGACCAGTTTGTGACCCATGCGCATGGCTGCTGCGCCGTTTTCGCTCGTAAGATTGTTCACTGGCATTCGCCGGTCGGGCTTCTCTCGTGGACGAGGCGCGTGTGAGCGTCGACCGGCGTTTTCTCGCCTCTCTGTGTCTAGGGGGCCTTGTAGAATCTGTAGAGACGGTAGACGCGGGCTGTGGCGGTCGTGATGCTGGCGGAACCGACGAGGATCGGGGCTGCGTTGAGCCTGCGGTAGGACCAGCGTTGCGTTTGGTACTCGGGGTGATCGTCGTCGTCGATTTCTCTTGGCCGTTGGTCTTCTCCGCACGGTTGTCGCTCGTACTCGCACTCGCACTCACACTCGCACTCCGGCTTGTGTTGTCGTCGATGGGCACCCGAACGCCGTTTAGAATATCTTCCTCATCGCCCAGGCTCTCCTGGTACTCGAGCGCTACGTGTAGGTCGACGTGGTACGCGAGCTCGGCCAACGGAAGCGTCTCGCCACAGCCTCTTACCGGGCAGTCGGCAAGCAAAACTTTGCCGTTGACGCCGGCATTTCCGACAACCATGCCACCACTGCCAAGGCCATCGCTGCCTCTGCCACTGCCGTCGTGGTTGTCGGAGCTACTCGTACCGACGCCGTTGTGCGGAGAAACCGGGGTCCGTGGTGCAGCGGCGGCGGCGCTCTTTGCCCGTTTCGCCGTTCGCTTGGCACTGCTCACAGCCCGGAGCATGCCACGGCCCCCAGTGCTGGTGCTGGTGCCGCGGCTGAGCGCGCTGTCTGCAGCCCTGTTCCCCGTACCGCCGCCACCCTCAGCCCGTGCGCCGCCGCTGGTCTCCGCGGCAGCGCCGCTGGCGGGCGATTGCTGTCCTTCTGCGTGTGCCACGTCCATGTGCTGCGACAAAACGTTAGCTGCGCCAGCCAGCCATCGACCTGTGTCGGCTGCTCTGGACGATCTTGCGGGATAAAAATGCTAATTTCTTGGGCGGGATTTTCCCTTACCAGCGACAGCCCATACTCCACCGACGTGAAGTCGCAAAGGGGGCATTTGAGGGTGGCCTCCTCCACCTCGCCGTCGGCGTCGTTAGCGTCGTCAGCCATGCGCTGAGGCTGTTGCGTCATTGGCCTGGGCGTGGGCCCTGGCTGCACGATTCCACCCTAACCCCACAAGGGGTTTTGGACAGTCTCCGTCGAGGCAAGGCTGACAGGAAGTACGGATGTCGTCCGGTACATGCACGTCAGGGTCAGTAATCCCTGCGGTGGTTCACGCAAATGCTATCGATGTCGAAAAGGGCGTTCGAAGTGAGGACATTTTCCAGTTGTGAAATGTCGTCGTGATCAAGATGGAAAGATATTTATGCAAAAAAAAAATAAAAATGCTTTGAGACGAGAACCTAAATACCCAACCAAAAAAAGGTGAACAATCGACAATGAACAATGAAAAATGAACAAAAAGCAGCGCGTCGTTTCAAACGAGGTTGACGTGGCTGCGTTGTTTTGGTTGACGGGCCGTTTGGCATGGAATGGGAGAGAGAGAAATAGCGGCGCAGAGCAATGAGAGCAAAAAAAAGATTGGCCCCACGAAGGCCGGAATGGACTAGAAATACAGCGTAAAAGGACGCCGGGCGAATGAGTGCGTGGAAGCACAATGGCCCGTAAGGTTGGGCAACGCAGCGTTGTTAGGTGTCAAGAGGTCAAAAAGAAATGAAAGGAGAGACGAAAAAAGCAACAGTGACGAAGCGACGAGACAAACGGCTTTGTAGTTCACAGGGGGGCAACCACCAACCCTCGTGACCAAATGGTTCCTTCCCCCTTTTGTTTGCTGGCCTTGCCGTGGTTGCGTTTGTTTGGCCTGCACCCAAACGGGAAACAACGAATTGATGTGTGGACCGCGCGGGTTGGTTCCTGCCCCGTTTGTTTATTGTTGGTCTGTTGTCTGTTTGTCTGCGGGCCTTTCTCTTCAGCCCAAGGCTGCGGCTGGGTTGTACGACTGGGCCTGCTATATACAGGCCTAATAATGAGCAACCGCATATGTACCCGGTACGCGGCAGTTGTTCCGCCCGGCGCGCTGCAGAACGAAGCTGACAGGGAAGCCGCGACGCAGTTCTTGCCTCGTTCTCTTTCCCATTTTTTTGTTTGTCGCAATTTCCTCAAGAAGGGAAAAAAAAACAAGACAGAGCAACAGGACGCAGCAACGTAGATAGCCGCCGCCGGCACCGCGTCCGTTGCATGACAAACAGTGAACAACCAAATGTCGGGCTGGAGCAACGCAACGCCTGCCGTTACACGTTAAGTTTATACTTTGGATGTTGAGGGCCGCTTCACTCGTAAATTCGTGTGATTTTCAGAACATGTGGCAATGCCTTCTCTCGTCTTCAAAAAAACAAGACAAAGATATACGTGGTTGAAGAACATCCCCATGGACGATACGAAAAGTACCTTTCGTGACCTCAAAAAAAACGAAAAGCTGTCCTACGCGAAAATACACCGTCGCTGAATTTGACTTTTCCATTTTTGAAACGTTCCATGTATTATCCTAGGCCACATCGACTCCGGCCTGTTGGCAAAACACGCACGGGTCCCACGCAACGCCACAGCGACCACAGCGACCACAGCGACTACAGCGACTACACCGTGACGTTCTTCAGCTTGTCGGCTGCGTCGCTAACCTTGGCGGCGACGGCCTGGGCCTTTGGTTGCTTGGCAGCCTTGTCGCCGCCGGCCTTGGCCTTGATCTTCTGCGAGGTCGAGTCCTTGGGCAGCTCCTTGGTGAACGGCAAAAAGTCGGGGGCACTGTGTCTTTGTTAGTTTCGTGCCCTTGGTCTACTTTGTGGTCCCGGGAAGGGGGGTTATGTTTCGTTTCCCCCCCGTGGCTTCCCAGATTTTACGTACCCAGGCAAGTATTTGCGGAGCGGCTCCGGGATGCGTATGCCGTCAGGCGTCTGGTAGTTTTCCAGAATTGCGCCTGGCTTTGGTCAGCGCAAGATTCTTTTCTTTTTGGGGGTAGGCATAATCAACTGCTCCCAACCCAGCACTTACACATTGTACGGCTCGTGGCGGTCAAGGTCGAGTTCAGGCTTTCCACGCCAGTCAGCGGCTGCAACATTGAAACGTTCTCTCTTCTCGCGGAAACGTGGTTTGTTGATCTTGCTCCCCCCAAACACTTACAGGTGAACAAACTTCTTCTTGACTGAAGAAGGGGTCAGCGCAAAGAACATTCGTGCAGTTCAAGTGAAAAAAATATAAGTCCAATAAAAACTTACCATCTGTTTGCGTCTTTGGACCGTAGCGAATATCGAGAGCCCGGGACTGGTCTGCAGGAGAAGGTTAGTTCGCATGCCACCTCCGACGGCAGACAACGTGGACAACGAGATACGGACAATCGGTGCAGTTGGAGCAAGACACGAGCTCTTTGTATTCGGCCTGGAAGGGGAACCATGCCCTGGTGCTTTGCGTTAGCGAAATCGATTACACGAAAGACTAACAATGCTTGAGTCTCCGCCGAGAAAGGGGGGACACGCACTCCAAATCGAGCTTCTTGCTGGCTGCCTGGTTGAAGGCGCCGCTCACGATGGCGACTACCCGGTAGGGCAGCCCCAGCGACTGGCAGAACTCCTCGGAATTGGCAATCATCTCGTCAAAATGCTCGTAGCTCTTTTCGGGGTCTGCGCAAAGGGAGTTAATACGTCGCGGTGAAAACGGAAAGCTAGGCCATAAAAACCAAAAAAAGCATACCACACAGGACGAACTGCTCGATCTTTTCAAACTGGTGCACACGAAACGTCCCCCATGCGTCTTTGCCATGGGAACCAGCCTCGCGCCGGCTGATGAAGCAGACTTGTTAGCGGGTGGGCGGCACACGACCGGTGCGAGAAACGGAAGACGGCAAACAGAACTTACAAACACGTGCTGTAGCCGGCGTATTTGATGGGCCTAGATAGAGAGAAGACCTGGTGAGCTACTGTTGCTTCCTTGCTCCCCTAGAAGATACATCCGCCCGGCGTTCGCACGTACATATCCGCAGCCAGCATCCATTGGCCGGAGTGGTATGCCGAGATGGGTTGTTCGGAGGCTTGGATGCCATGTTAGCCAGGAGCCCATCTTGAAGGCTGCCCAGAAAAACTTTTCATCGGGAGGGAAGTATATGTAACATACTTGCTAAAGAAAAGGTCAGCAGACATACAGAATATGAAACAAAGTAAAAGACGGGCAGCTGTTAGATGACATACCAATCAAGTACTTTTCTGAATCGCCGTCGACGACCTATGCCAGTATGAATGAGCATACACTTGTTTGCATGGACCGGCCGCACACACCGCGAGAAGGCCTACCTTGTAGAGTTGCTCGCTGGCCAAATTCGTCAGATCAATGTTCATAGAAGATGGATAAGAAAAGTTCAAAAAAAGAAAAAAAACTTACTCAAAGTCTTCGAGCTGGGCCGTCTGCGCCATGACTTCCTTGGACCTAATATGGATGTGTGAGAATGCTGCAATGTCTACAGCAGGGTGTGCTGCTCTAGTGGTATAGTGTAGTCAGACAGTATAACCTACATCATGAACGGCGACTGCAGGGCCGTGTAGCCATGCCGTTGTGTAAGGAACTCGAGGCCGTCTGAGTTTTTGTTAGTCGGGGTTTTTTTAATTGTTTTCACAGTATCCATACTGAGGCTGCAACTGACAGTTAATGATTGCTTGGTTTCTGACCCAAAACCCTTTTATCAGTTACGTTTCTTTCCCCTCAACCCTAGATGTCATATCAAGGCGCCAGGTTCTTACAAAAATACCTAAGTGCGATGTTAGCAAAGCAAGCAAGATCAAGAGGGGGAAACGCTGGCAAGCAAAAAAACATACACCCCAATTTTTGAGGAAGTATCCCCGGTGGCCGACCACCTTTCTGTAATGCAACAAAAGTGAGTTAGCCAGCTCCACAGCCAACCACGACAGCAGAAGAAATAAAATAAAAAAAAAAAAAAAAAAAAAAAAAAACGCACGCGCCCGCCTCGGGGTTGTAGCCGTCGATGCGCAGCAGCAGCTCGTGGTGCGACAGCAGGGCGCCGCGGTCCTCGGCGCCGACGGCCACGGCGCGGTCGGCCGGCGCCCACGTGCGCAGGATCGGGTTGTTGTCCTCGTTGTCGTCGACGGGTACGGAGGCGTGGATGATGTTGCCGATGGTGCCGAGGGCCTTGTTCATGGCCTTTTCTTTGGCGGCGGCGGCGTCGAGCAGGTCGCGCTTCTGGGCCTCGATGGCGCTCTTCTGCTGGAGGAGGTCATCGGCGTTCTCCTTGGCCTTTTTCTTGGCGCCGATTTGTTTCTCTAGGGGGGGGGGGGGAGTTGATTAGCTGCTGTGACGGTAGACGGCAACTGAAAAGGAGCGTTCAGGGGACGTACGGATGCCGTTGATTTCCGCGTTGAGCCTAGTTGGACACGAGAATCCCCAAAGTCAGCAAAGGAGAACGTTTGTTGTCACGATCTCGTAACCAGCAGCGCAACACCCTCCCCGCCCCAAAAAACACAAAACACAAAACACAAAACACAAAACACAAAACACAAAACGGACCGTGTGGCGTCGTAGAGCGTGCGGCGGTGGGTCTGCCACAGGTCAATGACCTCGTCGACGATTTCGACAGGCGCATAGCGTTTCTGCGACGGGGGTGGACGACGATGTTAGCAGGGAGGGAGTAAACGTTTTGGAAGCAGTAGGCCGCTCGACGCCAGCTGGACAAGGGAACCACGCACACGCTGGCTCTCCCGCACAGCCTCTGGGTTACCACCGCGCTCGGCGATGAGGTCTAGGACGTCGAGCATGTTGGGCGAGGTTTGGGGTTCTGGGTGAGAGGGAAACGCGGAGGTTGTTGTTGTTCCTCTATGTGAGGAAATAAAAAAGAAACAAAAAATCCGAGCGTCTGCAGGCGAGGGTCATATGTAATCCACGTAAAATGCGACAGAAAAATCGGCGTTGGCGTTGTCGTTGTGTTATGGTCTGAGGAACAAAAAAAGCAAAGGAGTCATTCGGCGGTTCGGCGAAGTCCAGAAACACAAACGATGGACAGCCCGCCGATTGGGATTTTTTTAAATTTTTATTTTTATTTATTTTATTTCTCTGGCGCGCCTCGCTAGGGAATTGGGTAGCCTTTTTTTAGGCTCGGCGGCTCTGAGACTGGAAACGAGGGGCAATATTCCCAAGGCCAAAAGACGTGAACCCCCCCCCATGGCGTCTGAAATGGGATGATCATGGTGGGGTCGACAGTCACAGGTCCGATAACGAGAGCAAACAAAAAAAAGAGCCCCTCATAGCGCCCGATAACGCGCAAGAACGGCACTGAGTGAGCTCTGACGAGAACATGACACAAAGCAAAGCAAAAGCGACAGCAGAGCAATCCAGTTGTGTTGTGAACGAATTGGCCAACAAGCACAGAAGAAACATGGACAATAAAAAATCATATAATTAGTACCGAATAAGAATGGCAATTAGAGAGGTAGGTTGAACGATTTGCATAGAAAAAACATAAAAAAAATAACAAAAAGAAAGCCCTTGTTGAAACCCCAAAAGGCAAAATGCAACCCAAAGCCCCCAGTCCCATATGTAAAATTCCTTTCTTGCCCTCCTCCTATGTGTGCATGTATAAATCAGATCCCGCCAGTTTCATTATCCATCTGCAAGAATCCAATCCTTTCAACGTAGGGTAGTAGAGACGGCGAGGAGAGCGCAGAGGTCGACGAAAAACGAACCACTGCATTTTCCACCTCCCGTACAAAGTCGACAACAAAGTCGACAAGAACGTGTTGACGACAGCAAAAGCTAGCCAACCCTGCGAAGCGCGCAAAAATATACCCCACAACCGCGGCCTACATCACCACACACTTGCCGCCGTCCTGCGGCTCGTTGGGGTTCTGCGACTTTTCAATCTGCCCGATGAGCAGCTCAAACGCCTTGGCGACGTTGGTGTCGAAGCGCGCGCTCGCCTCGGTCCACGCGCAGTCGAACTTGTCGGCCAGCCGGCGGCCGTCCTCGACGGTGACCTGCCGCTGCTCGGGCCGCAGGTCGCTCTTGTTGCCGACGACGACGAGCGGGACCCAGTCGACGCCGAGGTGGTTCAGGATCTTGTCGCGGATGACCTGGATCATCTCGTAGGACGGCTTGGAGGCGACCGAGTACACGAGCATGTAGCCGTGGATGCCGATAAAGTGCTTCGAGTTGAGGATGCTGTACTCATCTTGGCCCGCGGTGTCGACGATCTCGGTGGCAAACTCCTGGCCCTTGTACTTGATCGCCTTGCTGAAGGTGTTCTCGATGGTCGGGTAGTAGCTCTCGATAAAGTGGCCGTCGACGTAGCGCACGGCAAGGGAGGATTTGCCTGGGGGAGTGAAAAGAGTTAGTAGGAGAAAAAAAGAGAAAAAAAAGGAAGAAAAAATAAGGTATTGGTGGATGCGCGCACCGACTGAGCGACTGCCAACAATGGCAATTTTCCGTTGTTTGGACGGCGAGGGCATTTACGACAAGAAGCGTGGGGGAGGGCGTTTTACAGCCGCGTTCCACGTGGGCGGAGAGAGTGCGTTGTAGGTTTCTTGAGAAAGATGGCCGTCGAGGAGAGGGGGGAAAGAGGCGAGAAGTAGCTCGAATGGGGGAGTCGAACGGGTGGGTTGCGTTGGAGAACAGAAAAGGTTTCTTGTTTGTCGCGTTGTAAGAATGAAAAGAATGAAGATAATTAAAGGGAAAAAGGAAGGAAAAAAAAAACAACGGACAATTAAAAAAAGAAGGGTTATGATGTCAACTCTTGGTAGGCCCTTTTGTATATAAATAGATGTGTGTGTAGATTAGATATTATACGTAGCGAAAAGGGGCAATGAGAGACAGGCAACAAACGGAGACAAACGGAGGGAGGAGAAAAGTGCGTGGTAATAAGAAATACTGATGATGCAACGGGACGAAGGAAGAGAAATCGAACTCGGACGGCCCGACAGAAAGAGAAAAAAGTATGACCGGGGGGGAAGGAGTGGTGGAGGTGGTGGTGGGGTTGTTCCTCAGCAGCCAGGCGTGCTAGGTTCCTGCTTCGCCTCCAAGGTGAAGCGAGTGCTTTGTCCTGTTTGCACGTGCTTTTGTGCTCAGCTACACGACATATCGAAAGCTTGTTTCTGTTGGATAAGGCAGTTACGACCAAAGTGTATTATTCCTTTTTCTACTTTTTTCCAATCAGTAAGGCGCGAGGCAAAGCAAAACGTTCCTTCCTTTGTTCCTTTTTCTTTCTTGGGATGCGCCAGCAAGTGACAGCGGTTCGGCGACCGGTCTGGCGGGGTTGTGCAGGGGCTGAGCGACTTACTGTCGGCGCCTTTTGTGGTCAGTCAGCACCAGTCAGCACAGACCCTTCCCGCGGAATGACCACCCGACAGCAACCAAAAAGGGGGGCCAAGATCTAGATGCGGGTGGCCTCTCTACGCGATGCCGGTCAGGGCCAAAACCAAAAAAAGAACATCTAGTCTAGGCCTCGGGTCTAGGCCCCCTCCAAAAATTGTATGCATGGCATGCCGTCACGGGACGGGGAGGAGGAAGCCACGACAGGGGGAACTGGCGCACGTGAGAAGACGAGTCCTGTGCCTGGATTCTGCAAACAAGTTCCTACGTGGATAGGGGGGGCAAGGCTTCATTCCCCCCCCCCCCCCCCCAGAACAAACCGGCCAAAAAGCAAGATCGTAGTTTGAGACGTAAACAGACGGAAAGAGAAACAACAAGTACAATTACACACACGGCTTTCCTTTTAATCCCCAAAATTCTCGCTCAGATGATTCGTACACAACTCGTCTACTATTGCATTCCCCCTCCCCCAAGATCGTTTTCTACCATCCTGATACTGCTCACTCTGAGTCGGTGTCGCCGTCGCCCATGCCCAGCAGCGTCTTGTCAACGTCGTTGAGCTCGTCCTCGTCGTCATCGCCGTCGTCGTCCTCCTCGTCGTTCTCGTCCTCCTCCACCTCTTCCTCGTCCTTGTCCCTCTCTCGATCGACCGCCGGCTTGGGTCGTTTGATGGTCACACGGGGCTTGGCCACCTTGGCCGCGGCGGCCGTGGCTGCACCGACCCGCTCGGCCCGGGCGTCGTCCTCCGCCTCAGCATCCTTGTTGTCGGCCTCGTCCCCGTCGTCGACGTCGACGTCGTCATTGTCCGCGTCGCGCATTGTCACGTCGTTGTTGCCGTTGGTCTTGGAGGCGGCTACGGCCGTCAGGCCCGCACGACGCCGGCGACCCGCGACCGTGGTGGGCCGACCCGCTTTCACCGCCGTGGGTGCGCCTGCTGCGCCACCAGCAGCAGCAGCAGCCTTGGCTCCTCGTGACCGGCCCGCCGCGCCGCCGGTGGTCCGTCGTCGCTTCGGCGGCGGCGGCGGCGGTAGCGCCGGTGGCAGGACATCCAACAGGGACATGGACATGTCCGCGTCCATCATGAGATCCTGCTCTTCTTCCGTCTCGTTCGGATCCCGGAACTCGTCGTCGGCGCCGCCGTTGTCGTCGACGCGTGGCCTCTTGACGGGCGCCACCACGCCCACGCCCGTGCCTTCCCACCGGTTCAGACGCCGGCACGCCCGGCGCACGGCCGCCGCGTAGTTGGCAAATTCCTCGCCGAAATCGTCCGTTTCCTCCTCCTTGAGCTGCACGAGGCCGAAGAACCCCCGCTCGCGGAACGCGTTGCCCGTGGGCATGGTTTGCGCCGAGCCCAGCTGGAACGAGAAGAGGCCGCGGTTGAACTCGAGGTTGTCCTCGTTCTCGCTGTCTTCGAACGGGTCGTCGACGTGGTCGAGGCGTCGCAGCGCCCGGATGATGGCCCCCTCTGTGCGGCGCGCCTTGCGCGCCCGGTGGTGCTTGCGGTGCATGCCTTGCGACAGCAGGTACTCAATGCGTTGCTTGCGGTTGTTTTCGACGGCAATCTGGTGCGCCGTCGGCGGGCGCGGCTTGCGGCCGCCGGGCGCGGCGACGGGCGTCCGTGTGCCGGCGCCGTCTTCATCCTCGTCGTCCTGCTGCCGCTGCGAATCCTGCAGCGGCCGCTCCGCCTTTTGCTGCTGTTTCCGCCGCCGGCGGGCTTGCTGCGACTGCTGCTGCTGGTGCAGTTGCTGGATCAGCGGTGGCTGGCGCGCTGGCGACGAGCCATCCACGATTTGGTATTTGAGGGGGCCTGCCCGCCGCGCCGTACCCGCACCCGCACCCGCACCCGCACCAAAACTACCCATCCCTCCGCCGGCGCCGAAGGACCGGATGAGCGACCCGCGCGGCGGCGGCGTAGACCGCGTGCTGTCCACGTCGCTTTCGTGCTTCGAGGGGCGGATGCGCGGGAGAATCGCCGGTGGCACAGACCGCTCGTGGTCAGTGCTCGCGGCCGTAGCATCCCGGTCCCGGCTGATGGCAGACCGGGCCCGCGCATCGTCGACCGGTTCCTTTGCGTGTCCCCCCGCCGCCGCCGCGGCAGCAGCTGCGGCAGCCGCGGATGGACGGCTATACTGGCGCGAACTCCGCTTGTGGGTAGGCACGTCGACGTGGTGCTCGGAGCGCAAAATCTCAAAGCGCAGCTTTTTCTTGACCATGCCGAACTCGCGCTCGAAGGGCGTGTCACGGTTCTCGTCGGCCTCCTCCTCGGGCGTCAACTCCTCCAGCACCGGCACGCCCTGGTTCGCCACGTCGACGCCGTAGTCGACGCCGGCGCCAAACGGGTTTTCTTCGCAGCCCTCCTCGGTGAAATCGCTTTCGAGGTAGAACCACATGATCCACAAGAACGCGCGGGCGCGGGATTGACTCGAGTAGTTGGTCCGCATGATCAGATCGTGGAACTCGCGGCCCGGCGGGAAGTGCAGCTCGGCCACCTTGGCGGCGCTGTTGCAAATCAAAAAAATCAGGTTGACCGGGTTGGTCCGCGGTACATCGTCTTCTTTCAGTGCCTCGAGTGTCCGGGGTTCGGGCCGGTCCTCGGTGCCGCCCTTCAAGATGGATTTGAGCCGGGGCGCGTCTTGCAGCTGCTTGTACGCGTGTTCGTCTTGGTGCGCTTGCAGCGACGGGATGGCGTGGTACGTGCGTAGCTGAGCGCGCATTTCAGGGAAGACTACCAAAAAAAAAAGTCAGGATTGCCCATTGGAGATTGCAGATTGGAGATAAAAAGGGGATTTGCGAAAGAACCTACAATTCAGAGTCGTATTCATGCGGCCAATGTTGACCAGCAAACACACCATGGCCATGCTCTTAGCGGCCTCGCGGTCGCTGAGCAGCTTGTCGTGCAGGATCTTGCTCGTCTTGCTGCTGCGCGCCATCGTGTCGATGTACAGGTCGGCAAAGCACTGCTTGCCAATGGTCTCAGGCTCGTAGCTGTTGGTAAACACCTTGTGCTCGTCGTCGAAGATGGCCCGCAACAGCGCGTACTGTATGTCGCTCCGCCACAACGGTTCGCCGTCCTCCTTCTTTAGGTGACGGATCTTGCCAATTGCGCTGGGGTCCTTGAACGAGCCGTTGTTGCCGTTGTTGTTGTTGGCGCCCACGATGCTGCCGTCGCCGGCCGCTGTCGAGCCGCGCGCGCCACGGCTCCGGCTGCTGCCGCCGCCGCCGCCGCCGCCACTGCGCCCTCCGTGTCCTGCGCGCCGCTCGGACGCATCCGGCGTGTCCATGATCATGCGGCTGGTCCGGCCCGGCGTGTTGCTGTCGTTATCGTCCTCGTCTTTGATGTAGCTGTTGGCCGTGGCGTGGGTCATATAGGATCTGCCCACGTCGAGCGGCGAGCTGGACGGCTCGACGTCGGTCAAGTCGGCTGAGCTCGGTGTGGCCGTCATGGTGGCGGCTGGGTCGCGCTTGCCGCGAGAAGAAGTCGGCGATGAAAGATGAATTGTAGATCGAAATGATTGATGAAAGGAAGGAACGATGGGAGACGAAAATCTAAACGAAGAAAAGAAACCACCGACGAGGAAAGAGTGACGAGAAAATAAAGGAGAAAAAAGGGAGAGGAGAGCGAATTAGCGTGTCCGGAAACAGAAAGAGCAGCCTGTCATGACGATCGTGAATGATGTTGAATGTGACAAAGAAGGCTGACGTGATGGAATTGGTGGTGGAGGAAAGAACCATAAAACAGGAAGGGAAAGGGGGAAGGAGACGAAAAGGGGCGTAAAGTGGTGGAAAGAAAAAAAAATTGGTGATGCGTTTGGGTCTGGCTCCTGCTTTTTTGGGGGCCAGCTTAGCTGTAAAACCCAGCCTTCCTTCCCGCTTTTGCGCGTCGCAGCTAGATTCCCGTGACGGAGGCACGCCTTAGAACGGGAACACGTGCATCGTAAGCACGGGTATTATGCATGTATCCGACACAACAGAAAAATTCGCCAAAGCGAGTATGAGGAACGGCCAGATCCACGGGCCAATACAGGCCTTTCTCCCTAAACTGGTCATCTTCTGCATGCAAAAAAGGGACCGGTTGGTTGCATCTTGGGCAGCCTTTGGCAGGAAAACGCGGAAAGAAAAGCATACGTAATTAACAGTGAGTTTTGATTTGCCTTGCGTTGTTATGGGAAGGCAGACCTAGTTGGTGCAAAGTAGGTAACGTAACACAAGCCAACGGCGCCTTTCGGTCTTCCCGACCGCCTGATATGATACCCAATTCCCGCCTAAGTGTGGAAACCACACAATCCGACCTGCAACGCTCAAGGGGCGCTTTGCGCAACGGAATCCGTCTTTCTTCTTTTCCCATATAAAAATAAAAAATGACCGCCGCACGCATCCCCGTGATCGACCTGACGGCGGCCGACGACGGCGGCCCGGCCCGGACGGCCGTAGCCCGGGCGCTCGTCGAGGCCGCCGTGGAGCACGGCTTTGTGTACATCCGCAACACGGGGCGGGAGATCCCGATCAAGGCCGTGGACGAGGCATTTGCCGTGGTGCGTTCCCCCCCCGGGTGGTTTCGTTGTTCGTTGGCTAACCTTCTGTATGCCTCCCCAGTCCCGCAAACTGTTTGCCCTGCCGACCGCCGAGAAGCAGGCGTGTGCCATCCAGAACAACAATCGCGGCTGGCTGGGCATGCACGTTGAGACGCTCGACCCAAAGACGCAGCGGGTGAGTCTCAACCCAGAGCCTCCCGGGCTCCTTTTTGTCCCTCGCTTCCCCCCTTCTGTGCTGCCCGTCCGTTTCGCTAACCCAACGTTCTAGGTTGGCGATACGAAAGAGTAAGTAGGTGGGCGTGTTCGTCTACCCCCCCCCCCCCCCGCCCCCTCCCCTCTGTCCAACGCGCGCTTTCTCACGCCCCGGCAGGGCCTTCAACTTTGGCGAGTTTGCCGGCGGCCGCGCCCAGCAGCCCGTGCCAGCCGCCCTCGCCCCGGACGAGCCGTGCATCGCCGCGTTCTACGACCTGTGTTACCGCCTGTGTCTGAAGCTCAACGACCTGCTCGGCATCGGCTTGGAGGTGTGTTGCCATTGCCAACAAAAAAAAGGGGAAAAAAATCCTCCCACCTAACGATGCGTAGGTCGACCCGCCCGATTTTTTCACGGCCGCCCACCGCCGCGAGGCCGGCCCCTCGGGCAACACGCTGCGCTTCCTCTACTACCCGCCCCGCCAGCCGGGCGACCCGGAGGCCGTCCGCGCGGGCGCGCACTCCGACTACGGGTCCCTGACGCTGCTGTTCCGCCTGCCGGGGCAGGCGGGTCTGGAGATCCGCACGCGCGACGGCGGCTGGGCGCCCGTGCCGGTGACACCACACCAAGAGCACGACACCGCCGCTCCGCCGCCCATTTTGGTCAACATTGGCGACCTGCTGGCGTACTGGACGGGCGGGTTGTTGCGGAGCACGGTCCACCGCGTGGCGTTTGGGCCGCCGGTACCCGACGGTCCGGCGAACGGTGACGCCGTTACCACCACCACCACCTCCACCACTGCTACCCTCCCCGGCGAGTCCACCGACGCGCCGCGTTACTCCATTGCCTTTTTCTGCCACCCGGCCGGGTCCAGCCCGCTGACGCCGGTACCCAGCGCGCGGGTGGCGCAGGCCGTCGCTGCGACCGAGAAGAACCAGGCACAGGACGACGGCAGCCACCTCCGAAAAGTGCTCACCGCAGACGAGCACCTCCAGATGCGGCTGCGGGCGACGTACCTCGATCTGTACAAGGATTGACGCCGAGGACGGGAGGGGGGGGAAAGGGGGTCGGCGGACCCGGACCCGGACCCGGACACGGTTCGTCTCCTGTTGGTAAAACGGAAACTTGAACAAGATGTAGCTAACACCTGACGGCGAGGGGAAGGACAGAACCGGCGAGAAACACACGGCAAATACACGGTGTACGACGGCCTTAGGAGCCAATCAGGATAGGATGTGTTCAGATGATGTGCGCAAATCCAGATTAAATTTTGATTTTATTCTTCCCGTCCCAAAACGAATGACGTCCAAACCTCCGTGCAAAGTTTAACAAGTAAATTGCCACCCCCGTGAATCCCGTATGTGCTGTCCATTTCCTTCCTGCGCTGGTGGCCCGCCCCCAGTCATATTATACACACGAAAAAAATCGTAAGAAATCTATCAAGAGACCTGTCGCCAAATTTCGACATTTCAATAGTGCCGGTTTTGGTGCCGGCGTGCTCGTCCCGTGCCGAGATCGATTTGACTTAGCTCTTCCATGAGCGCCAATTCGCTGCTGCCACCCGTTGCACCGGCGGCCGTTGGACCATCGTTCCACGGCAATGCCCTTGTCGCAAAGCTCGACGATGGCGCCGGCACAGCCCCACTCATCACCGGGCCCCTATCCCCGCCGGTGCCGTTGCCCGCGCCGTCAAGCAAATAACTGCCGCTGCCCCGGTAGCTCCCACCGCGCCCGCCGCCGCCGCCTCCGCCGCCGCCTCCGCCTCCGTAAGACCCGGCGCTACCACCCATCGGCACCTTGGCTGGCACCGGCGGCACCGACCCGCTGAAGCTCGACCGTCCTCCACCGTTGCTGCTATTGCTGCTGCCGCCATACAAGCTCGGCGCATGGTTTTCGCTGGCAAGGTCAAACGTGCTGGACCGTGCCAGCACCCGCGGCGCCGTGAAATTGTCTTGCTGCTGGCGGGAGTGCGTAAGCGGCATGAGCGGAGTAGGACCACCCTGGGGCGAGCCTGACGACAGTCCACCGCTACTCACCGGAATGGCGGCGATGCTTTGCCGGTTGGCTTTTTTCTGCAGCCGGTTGCGGGCCGTCGGGGTGTACGTGAGTCCCGGATTGTCTGCCGAGCTGAAAGTGACGCCCGAACTGCCCGCGGCCGCTTGTGGCCGCCCGGCGATGCGAAGCTGCTGTTTCCGTCCAGACGTCGGCGTAGTGTACGAGGGGGATTCGTTTACTCCTCCTCCTCCTCCTCCTCCTGCTGCTGCTGGTTCGGTCTTGCTCGGTTTGGGCTCGGGCTCGGGCGCCCACGACTCCACCGGCAAATGATCGGAAGGGTCAATCTCCCGGCCGTCGTAAGTAATAATTTTGCCGCTGGCTTCGTTGTAGTCCGGTCGTATTGGCTCCATGGCAGCCGTCACCGTCGGATTCAGCGTGTCATAGGAGTCGGGGCTAAACGGAATGCTGGACAGCCCCCGTCCACTTTCGTCTGCAAACGAAGCCGGTCTGGGACTGACTGACTTGCGTTTGATCGTATGCTGCGGGTTGGGCGAAGCGCCTCTTCGGTTTCCACCATTCGACGCCGAAGTCGGTGCGTCTGAAGAGTACGGGCCGGGGCTCCGGTCGTACCGCGGCTGTGACGGTTGCGGCGACTGCGACAACGTCTGCGGTGGCGTATCATACGTAGAAGCCTGTGACCGCTGCGGCGTGTACGTCTGGGGCGAGGTATCCGCACTGTAGCCATGGGAGGACCCGCCCTCAACCATCGTTTGCCGGCCACGAGGGGGTGTCGCTTTCGGGGGTGTCGCTGCCGCCATGGACTGGTGAGACAGCGTATAGCGCCGTTGCTGCTGCTGCTGCTGCTGCTGCTCTTGTTGTTGTTGTTGCTGTTCATTGTGCCAATCATCTTGGTGGATTCGTGATCGGAGTTCCAGCGCAAGCGACGGATCGACGCCGGGAACAAGAGAGGCTGGAACAGGCGGAAGCGTGTACGCATCCGGATTGTCTACAAATTGTCGGTCAACCCCCTCGCTGCGGCTGACCTGATACGGGTCGTCTTTCGGAGCATAGCCATTGTATGAGTATGACGAGGTGCTCGGCTCTGGTTGCGGACTGGGGCTTGTGCGGCTTGCGTTCCGTGTCGGCGCCACCATAGGCGACGGCGATGTCCGGTCCATGAATGAGCCATTTGACACGCTGTGGCGATGATGTGTCGGTGTGGCAGGAGCGTGCATCGGCGCAGGCGAGACGGAAAAACTGCTACGGCCGTTGATGTTCACGACGTGCAAAGGAGCCGGACTAGGTGCTTGGTCGAGTCCGGGTTCGTGATAGTCGTAGCCTGGCTGCGACGGCTGCATTGACTGCTCCTGGGGCACGGGCGGACGAGTCGCACTCTTTCGGAACGAAGCCGTAGCCAGCGGGCCAACGGCATCGTTGTCAGCATGGTCCGCAACACCGCCGTTGACTTGCGCGTCGTACGCCGAATTGTACGCCTGGTGAAGCGGCGGGGACGGTTGGTGGGAAGAATCCGGGCCGTTGCCGCTGTACGCGGAGTTACTGGCCACAGCAGCAATGGACAACCGGGTTGTCGACGAACTGGGGTCAAAGGGCTTGTATGTCGGCCGTCCGGGGTAAGCCGAAGACACCGAGTTTCTGTGTGCTTCGCTGCGCAGAACCTCGCGGCGCATGGTAGCAGGCGGCGTGTCCTTTTGGGCTGGTGACTCGAAGCTATTCCGAAACATAGCCTCGGTGCTCGCTGCCACACCATTGCTGTTGTTTCGGCTTCTGTGGACCGGTGGTGGCGGCGGACGGTCGTCTATGGGCAAAGCAACATTGGGGTCCTCATAGAACGGCGCTGTCACGGGCGCATGAGCAGCAATGAGAGCGTCGTTAGCGTAGTTGCGGGCATCCTGTCGATCAGACTGTTCGTACAGTTGCTGTTGTTGATGTCCCAGGAACTCCGGTGTGAAATCGCGACTGCCGTACTCAGACGGGCCATGGGTGAGGCTGTGGTGACTCTGTTGACTCTGATGACTATGGTGACTGTGATGACTGTTGTGACTCTGATGGTGCTGGACAGGAGGATTCTGGTGATGGGCAACCGGTGGACCACTTTCATAGCCATTCGCGGAAGGGATCATGTACGGATCCGGATCTTGGTGGTCCTGATACCGGACTGGCGGTGCTGGGGGCATTGATTGCTCTAGGAGTTGCTGTTGTGACTGCTGTTGCTGCTGAATCTGGTGTATTGGTGGATGCGGCGAAGTGTGGCGGTAATCGACGGCTGGTATAGGGGACTGGCTTGCCGCGTAGGCCGATGGTAGGTTTGGTTGCGGACGCGGCGGCGTCTGCGTGTGATGTGGAGCTTGCTGCATTGGTACACCCGGCGCGGTGGCAGCGGACGGTGGCAATGCGGCCGCCGTGCGCGGTAGTGGCGGTTGTGCCGCTTGGGCCGGAAGAGCCGCAGGTTGTACCGCCACCGGCTGCTGGCCGGTCACGGGGTCCGACGGCAACGGGCGGCGTTTGGTGACACCGGCCACCCGCGGCAGGCTGCCTCCGGACCCAACCATGTCGGGCAGCGGACGCCCTCGCGCGCTGCCACCTGCAGATGCAGACGTTGACACAGGCGTCGCGTTGGTCCCCGCTGCCGCAGGCACCTTCTCCACTGGTTTGGGCCGGCTGTCGTAAAAGGTGATTTCCATGCGAATCTCGCCGGCGTATTTTCCCCGGCAGTTCAGCGAGTGCCATTGGTCGCTCTGGCCGCCGCCGGAGACGATAATGTCCCGCAAGTCGACCCAGTTCTCGCCAATGAGTTCGGTCTTCTTGTCGTCGCTAAAGACGGACAACTTGAGCTGGTAGTAGTCGGGCGAGTCGTGGACGGTGAACCGCAGCTCTTGGTCCCTGTGGTAGATATGCATCAGCAGCGGGTTATTTTTGTCACTCCAGACCGACATCAATAACAAGAACAAGGACCCCCCGTGCGGATACGCACCATTTCGGCGTCTGGCCACCGCGGATGTCCGTGCTGGTCTTTTTGGCTTCCTTGCCCAGGCGGGCCGCACAATACGGATCCTGCTTGCCAATGGTTTTGCGGTTGGGCAGGTTCTTTGCGCGGTCGACCACGAGGACGAGCGTGCCGATTTCGGGGCCGTCAATGCTCATGTCCGAGTAGATGCCCGCGGTGTGCGCCCCGTCAAGGGGTTTAATTCTGCCCTTGGAAGACATGATGGTCGGGAGGCAAGCTGTCTCGTGGTCGCTCTCATGAAAGGGGGGGGGAAACAAGTGAACCGTTCTTCAGAAACACCGGCCGTGATCACAATCGTAAAGCGCAAAGTCAGTGGTCGTTAATACGAGGTAAACTGTCATATAGTCATGGAGATGTGCGAGTCGTCGTCGTCGTCGTCGTCGTCGTCGTTGAGAAACAAAAGAGCGATCGAAGTTGGATTGAAAAAAGGCTTAAATGAAGGGAAGATGAGACGTGAGACGTGGATAGAAAAAAACCTCGAAAAAGGAAAGAAAAGAATAGCGAAGACGGGAATTGGTTTACACGAAAGAAAAAAGAATGAAAGACAACGAACTGCGGTTGGGAATCGATCAATGGCAGAGGCGTAACAAAGAAAACAGCCCGCCAAAAAAGGGATCGAGGCTTTTGTTGACATTGCCAGGCCTTGTTTTCTACTAAACCGGCGTCGGCTTCGCTAGCGCGCAAAGACGGCCTGCGGCGGCTCTTATGATTGGATAATGGGGCGTGGTTGGGACGGGCAGCCCGGTGGCAGGAAGGAAGGAGCTTTGGGCGGGGCGAAGGCGCAGGGAGGGCAGGAGCAGGCCAGGAACACGAATGAAACGGTGGCTGGCCAAGGTTCCGATAACCGTTTTGCAGTTAACAATGGCACTCCGTATTACCATGAGAGAAGGCCCGTGCTGCAGGCTGCCGCGGGCCAAGCAAGGTTTCTGGCCGTTACCTGGCCACGACCCGTCCCAGGCTATCCGCATGGGGAACCCATTGTTCATTTGAGACAATGCAAAAGAATAGACACAACGGTAGCGAATTAACCATCCCATTTGTTGCGTTTCATAGGTACCTTGGTTGGCGAACCATTCGTAGATTTTACTGCACCGAAGGGAGGGACAAGCAAATTATGTCAGCATACTATTGTTCCGTTTCGCCCCGTTTTGCTCCGTTGGCCACATTTGTAGCGGCGTTGCTGGGCAATCGTGGCGCGCACGCGCTAAAGCACAGCATAAATAGAGACCTGCATACAAGCTACTAGAAAAGAAACGGAGAGCAAAACGGAGAGTCCGTACTGAAACTGATACGGACGACTCGTACGGTGAACAAATCCTACCATATCGGCTAAGAACAGGCAGCCGAATTCTCAACCCCGAGCCCGTCGTCATCGACTGACGACGAAATACGAGTAGACGGTCATGGAATGGTATCCGATTTACGAGAAGGAACGGCCTGGATTGTCCAATTCTCTTTTCTCTCGCAGCAAGCAGTCGTCAGCGTATTCGTCAACAGACAAAGTGACGAGCAAAGGGCCGGTCTAGATAGATGCAGATCCGATGCAGGCGATGTTGGCCGAGTTGAGAGGACGGAGGATCGTTGCGTCAGGTTTTTTTTTCTATTTGGGGTGTGTGGACGCGTACTACGCACGACGTATGCAGGAGTGTGTACGTCGCTTGGAGCTCGCGTTATAAATAGCAGCTTTTGGACAGGCTAGTGCTGCACGATACGACCTCGAAGCTTTCAAAGCTTGCTTTGAGCTCATCTTGCTTATGGGGAAGCCAGAATAGCTCGCACGATCATGCAAGATACTTTTGCAAATACCTGTGTCAAACGATTCGAGGTTGCGTCCCTCACAAAAGATGCCTCCAGATCGATTGGCTGTTTGCTGGGCGAGAAGAAAAGGAAGCAGAGGGACAGAAAAGATAGGTCGTTGGCAAGTTAAGAAGAGCCATGACTTTCGTGAAGAAAAAAAAGCTCGAAGAATACGTTGCGAGAGATGGCGGGATTTTACCGGATCGGGCTGATGCAGACCAAAAGAGAAAGTACGGGGTAAAAACCACATCCACGGAGCTATGACCGCCATGGACTGCCGGCATGGGCTCCCTCTTCTCGGAGCGCGGAGGATCTCTCCGGAACGGCAGGGATGAAGACGCAATCGTATGAGCATCCGTAAAGGAGGACCAAGGAAGCTGGAGGGTGGAGAACACGGAGGGTCAGAAGAAGGGTCAAGAGAAGCACGGGGGAATAGACGAAGTAGTCGTTTTGTGCGTTCCAAGCATGTGTTCCCATTTTGGTTGTTCCAAAGGTCTTTGGCAGACAACCACCGATCCCCTCTGCTTCTCCACCAGAAACTGCTTGCTTCAGGTGCTTCCTACATGGCAACGCAGCTGAAAGGCTGCAGGCCGTCGACCAATGAACGTTGTCCACACCCCATGAAATGCACGATCACCAAAAAAAGGCCTTACACCTTTCCGTCTTGGGGCCGGACATTAGGGGTACCTGCACGCCATAAGCTGCATACTCCATAGGGTTCCGGATTAGAAAACAAACCTAAAAAGAATAAAAATTGAAATAAAGAATAAAACAAGAGATGGGACAAAAAAAGAATCCGCCATGTCGTAAACGGAAAACGAACCGATAAACGAAAGGCTAGAACACGGTTGTGGAGCACAAAACGTATGATATTCGGAACATGGAGAGGCATTGTTGATTTTTTTTAATTATATTGCTCTGAGTTGATATCTTAATTGGAGGCCGTTGAATTGAACCGTTCCTTGTACTGGCGTGATGGATAGGAACAGAAACGCCGCCACAAAGGCAATAGTCAATTGCGGAGTAGCCTCCGTCATAGTTGGTTGTCAACTGTTTGCGCCCCGGTATTCTGGTTGCAGGGGCCGACTCGGGTTAGTTAGGGCGGCTTACGTAGCCACGGTTGCGCCAACAGACGGCGCTCCCCTACCCTCCCCAGAAGATCCGCCGGAACCAAGCCACGTCCGTCTTCAAACCCCCAAAAAGGAAAGAGCGTTCTTCACCTATCCGCTGTTTCCGTTGTCTGGCGCGCCGCGACTCAGCCTCGTCCCAACTTTCACCACCACACTTTTTCTTCTCAACCCCCGTCGCCGGTCTCAACCAGATATCTATTTACAGCGCCACACCATCACCACTATGAACAACAACGCGTCGTCTCCGTCGGCGCCGCCGTCTGGCCCGCCCGCGTCCACCCCGCCCACGCTCAACTACGTCGCCGGGTTTCTCCTCGTCGGCCTCGCCTGGGGCTTCACCACGCCGTTCTTGCGGCGCGCCGCGCGCACGCACCGCCCACCGCCGCATCCGCTGCTGGAGCGCCCCGACGTGCGGGCGAGCATGGTCAAGCGGCGGGTGTACGGGGCCGTGTTCGGGGTGTTCGACCTGCTGCGCAACCCGCGGTACGCCATCCCGCTGGTGCTGAACCTGACGGGCAGCGTGTGGTTTTTCCTGTTGATCGGCAAGGCGGGTACGTATTGCCATCTGAATTGATTTTATGTGCTTTTACCGCGGTTTTGATTGCTCGTATCTTTTTACCCATTGGCATCCAATACCATCCCCAATGTCCAGCGTATAATCAATTCGCCCCTTTTTTGTGCTCCTTTTCTTTGCATCTACGCATTATCGTTTATGAGCCACAGTCCCTTTTCGTTTTTTTGCCTCCCATATCAGTTACAGCCCAAACAAGCACGGTCTTGGTGTGGGGGAAAGGGGGGCTCGAAAAGGATCCGACGTGTGCGTTGGCAGAGCGAGCCTACGTCGTAAGGCTGAAACGGCCGCCTCATCCTCAAAACATTTTCGTCGTCCTAGAGTTGGACTTCCTGCACGTCCCCCCCTTTTTTTCCTTTTTCCTTTTTTTCTTTTTTCTGGCGTTTCCATCCCAAGAAGTGTGATTGGCTTCTTTTATTGTTCGTTATACATGGTTAGTTGTTGGTCCTATTGGGCAGCAAGCTCGCCCTCTTTGGACCCTCACTCGCCTATACGATTTTGCCACCATTCCTCTCTACTGTTTCCGGATTTGTTTACAACCCCCCCTTATTTTTCCCTTTTCGGAGTCCCGCCTTTCAAACCGGCTCTCTATTCGTTTTGTATGAGTGATACTAACTTCTGTCCGTCCGGCGTGCAGAACTAAGTTTGACGGTTCCCATTGTGAACACCTTGGCCTTTCTGTTCACCGTTCTTGGCGAGTGGTTGATCGAGAACAAGGTGATTAGTTGGGGTACGTTTTGTCTTTTCTTCGACTTTCCCGTTGTTGCTTTTCTACGACTAACCAGCCTACAGATATTGCCCTTGGCGTCGTATTGTCGCTTTCCGGTATAGCCCTATGTGTATACAGCAAACTATAGTGAGACTTGCCAGTGAGGAGAGGGGACCGGTAGCAGAAGCTGCTTGGGCATGCATAATGAGCGTCTTTCGTGTATTGTTTTCAACGCTTTGCTTGTATTTATTTTGTATTCTCGTACACCTCCACCACGCTGTTGTATTTCGAGCGTCTCTTGCTTGTTACTTTGTTTTTTTGCAAGCTGATTTCGTGCAGGTTTTCTCGGTGGTTTGCTGTGGGAAAGGCAGCATGTGTGGTCTAGACAAGACCCGTTCTTATTATTATTTTTTTTGGTGGCTCGCTAAAGATCAAGAGCAAGATATGTATGATTATAGAAAGTAAATAGAACATCCGATAGAACGCTTTGTTCTTAGCAAGAATGATGGTATCTCAACAATAAACAAAGGATAGATATGCATTTACGTCCCTTTTTTCCTTCTCCAGTCCCAGCTGTACCATGGTCTATCGTGTTCCAAATGAAATGATCGCTTTTTTTTTTTACGTTGCGCAATAATGTTGTAGCCGGCACCTTTTTGTAGTGAAGACAGCCGATGGGAAAAAGCACTCGCCAGCGAGTGAAAACCCCAGATATGGTTTTTGTTGAACAGGCCTCTTCGGAGATGTTCTTCGATAGTACAACACGACGACTTCATCACCGCCGCGACCGCATCCAGCGTTGGATGGCACGCAAACTCGGGTCTTCGCCCGTCCACCGGCCCTGTTGTTGGTCGGACGCGAGCAGCCGGGCGTAGACAAGTTCGTCTGTGATCTGTGCGAGTTCCTATGGGTAGGCAGCAGTTTGTCAGTGACAAAGGCGTAGAGAAAAAACCATTAAGAACAATGACAGTAAATGGAATCGTGCACCCACCAGCCAAAGCTGCTGGTCACAGGCTTTCAGCTGCTCCTGGTGTTCGGCGCCCGGCCGCTGGCCCTGCAAAATGGCATCGCGCCGCTCGACCCATTGCTGGGCGGCGGCTTGGCGGAGGTAGATCTTTTGTCCTTGGTGTCGGCGCGCCATGGCGTCGAGGTGGACTCTAGAAGATGTTGTCAGCCACGCTTTTTTTTTCTATGAATTTCTGTATATTTCTCGCAAATCCCCCCCCTTCCCTCAGGAAAAAAACAAATGTATGTATTTACTGTTGCAGCTCGGCTTTGCTTTGCTCTTCGTGGCCGCCCTTGGTGACGGGCACGTGGGTGTCGGCGCCGGTGTTGAGAATGTGCTGGCCGTCCAGGGCGCACTGACGCAGCGCCCGCCAGCCCTCGGTGTAGTAGTCTTCTTGGTTCGGCGGGTCGGCCGGCGCGGCGGCGATGTAGTATTGGAGGTTGGTAAAGTCGGCGAGGATCTCGGCCACGCGGGCTTGGCGGTATTCGTTGACTGTTGCGCGGAACGTTAGCCGCTGTACCTTTGTCTTTTTTTGACCGGCAAACAAAAGAGAGATCATCAAGTAGAGATAAACATACGGCCGTCCATGATGTTTCTTTGATACAAGGGGGAGAAGGTTGGTGTTGAGTGCAGCCCCGAACGAAGTAGAAAAATCTTGCGGGACGATGTCGACTGGAAAAGACCAAGTTTGGTCTAGGTTGACTTTGCTGTTGTGTTGGCGTGGGACAAAGATGGCTAGGTAGAAGATGATAGACATAAAATTGATGGAATAGATCAAGAGAATAGTGTTGAAGAGTGAAGGGATTGGCAGTCTTTTTATCATGAAAGCAAGAAGCAGGAGAATTGTCGTTGGGCAAACTGTCCGTCAAAAGCAAACAACGTGACAGCCGGTAACGTAAGTGGCTGCAGACGACCAGGGGAAAAGCCAAGCACGTAAGGTGTTGAAAGATAATGGGAAAAGGAAAAAGGAAAGAAAGGGGATATCTCCTTTTTTTTCCTGGTGTGAAGAAAAGGCAGTACCCGTGCAGGACAAAACCACCGTTGGACAGGATGAATTGGAGCAAGTGGATGAAGAAACTAGTTTGCTATATATCGGGCAACATGGACCCAGGGGGGATAGGAGTGGGAGGGTCTCTCGCGGTGAGCAGGGAAAAAAAAGTGTGGGAAACGGCAGAGGAGGAGACAGCATTGGCTTGATGCACGCTGGTTGGCTGCTTTTGTGGTGATGAAATGTCCCTCCCCCCCTATCTGTGGTGTGTGTGTGTGTGTGTGTGTTCTGTGGCTTTTCCACGTTTCTTAGTTCCTTGTCGCCTAGTGTGTGTTGGCCAACGGGTCGGGTAGCTAGGGGAAGGCGAACGGGTAAGGCTGGGGAGGAGAAGAAGGGGGAGAAGGGAAGGCGACTAACGGGCCGCCCTGTGGGCGACGGACTAAAGAAGCGACAAGAAGAAGAAGGCGTCGCGATGGGTCATGGAGACGAAGAGAGAGGGAGCAGTATGTCAAAGGAGAGACGGGGGTGTGTTAGTATAACAAAGGGGGAAAAGGGGGCGAAAGGGGTGGGAAAAGAAGTGAACGGGGGGATGGGGGAGTTGTATAGAGGATATATCCGTTTTTGTAGGTCAACTTCTGAATAGACAAAGGTGGTGAAGTTTTGAATCTTTTCAAACATAAAACAATAAAAAGAAGAAAAAAAAAACCGAGGGCTAGGAAATCAAACTTGATAATGGAAAGAGAAAAAGAAGACTAAACACGGTCAAGCTTCCAGGGAATTTGACAACTTGTAGAAGAGATATAAAAGAAAAGAGATATAAAAAAACCGAAACAAAACAATAATAATAACAAAAAAAGAGAAAAGAGAAGTGAATTCGTGTTTGGCGTAAGCAGACACGCAGAGGCCGCTGGATAGAAGACAGTGAAAGGAGTACACACAAAAAAACAAAACAGGTACTTTTGATACAATATTGCTGTAAGTAGTGCCAGAGTTGTATGGCAGCGAGTACCCTAGAAACTATCTCCTAGACTCCGTCAGCGCTCTTGAAAGTTTCGTGTGCTGTGTCTAGCAGAAAAAAAGGCCCGGCAGTCGAATCCAGGTGCTAACGTCGTCGTGTTCTAAACAACCTGCGTTGTAACCAGGTTTTCTATTATTCATCCCTCTTCTCCTTCCTCTTTTTAGCCTACCATAGTAAACCCAGAACACCTGCCTACACCTTGAGCCCCCCCTCCGGGGGACATAGTTCTCCGTTGTGGTCTTCGTCTTTATCATTCGACGGCCGGATATACCAGTAACGGCCCTTCCTCGCCTCTTACTCGTCAAACGTCAAAGCAAGCCAGACACACCTTTCTTTTGGTTTGAGCCGCATTCTGCGTCCCTATAGGGAGAAGCTGCATTCATTTCATTCTCCTTCTTTCTTCTCCGCAGACACGGAGGTGTGGCAGACGCAGGAGACACCCACACAGACACGATAATAGCCTTATTTCAGTGGGCGCCTTTTCCGAGATAGGCAAGTCGACAACTCAAACGAGAGACAACTCGTTACCGTTGCGGTGGCAAAAGATCCGCACAGCACTTGAGGCGAGGCCAATGGATGCACTGCATATAAGAAACCGCATGATGAGCAACGGAGAGAAAGCAAAAGAAATAAAAAGAAAAGAGCAACGGCATATGCCAAAAGGTGGAAGGGGGGTGTGACTAAAAACGAAGATCAAAGAAAAAGAAAAACAAATCTCTATCCATACGTTCTGAGTAGTTTATTTACTCAATGGAAGGGCGTAAGAGTAGTTGACGAAGAGAGACAAGAAGGAGGAAGGAGGTGTAAACCCGTATGAGTGGACACGTACACGACAATAAGGCGACGGTCCCGCCGTTCAACAAGACGAAGCAAGGCGAAGCTTGGAACATGAGGTCCTGCCAATAGTCTGTTCGTGTGGTTTTTTTTTCTCCTTTTCTCTCATCACTTTGTAAACACTGGTCTACCCGAAAAGGGATCGTCACACATCCGCCAAGGCACGGCGGCCGGCCGCCGGCGGAGACAGGGTGGCGAGAACGAACATGGGGCCATGGGGAACAACAAACGAGACAAACGAAAAAGAAAGCTAGGCCCCGAGTTTCGCCACAGGAACGACCATGGGGGTGGCGTCCATCGTGTCAGTCTGCCCGGGCAGTGTGAATATGTGTACGTTCCATTATTTTGAGAGACGAACAAAAATGGGGGAAAAACAAATAAAAAAACAAGAATATATGAAGACCTCAAAACACAGAAATCAAATAAAGAACGTCAAGTTGAAAATGTATCAGCTTCAAGATCGAGAAGCAAGCAATCCAAAAAAACCCTCGCCCCTTTGCCCAATGCAGTCTCGCGGCCTGCACGTTTCCGCCGGCCAGGGAACGGCCGGGGCCCAATCAGAGCAGCGAAGAAAGCACCCAGCAGCGAAGGCCCAGCCTTGCTTTTTGGCTTCGTTCTCTGCTCCGTCCCTCGTAGTCTCGGAACTGGCCTACCGTTTGGGTTTGGACCATACGACTAAGGATGAACGAAGGACGGGTGGTGCTCCGAAACGACGTTCTCGTGCGCTGTTTTGCTCGTGCCCACGTATGCGACGTAAGTGTGAAGAGAAAGTACATACCCATTCTCCCTCCTGAAAACCTTCCCTTTCCGGAAACTTGTACGCCCACTGCAAACCCCACAAGCGAGAGAAGAACCCCCTGAACCCCCTCCGAAATGACGACAACTGCCGGGCTCCTGGTCTCCCCCCCACCTGGGCCCGGCGATCGACGTTTTGGGAGTCTGTATTCCAGTCATTGCGCTCATACGAAAACAACTAGGGGAGTCAATCTGCTTTGCATTGCTGTGTTTGTTCAAACTCGCTGGTGGCTGCCCAGCCGGCGTGCACTGCCAGATGGGCGCTGAAGTCGCTCAAAGCGGGTGGACTGGCGCGGGTTGCGCATGAGTTTGGCGGGTCTGGCGGGTTTTAGGGGGTTTTTGGGTCCGGCGCTGCGGGCGGACGGGGCCAATCAGCGGCGATCCCAGCCGTGCGGGCAAGGCTTGATGGGGGGTGGGGTGGGGTGTGTTTATGTTCGTATTAGTGCTCAGTATGTTATTATTACTCCGTTACTCCCAGAGACGAAAGTCTGCCTTGGCGGCCGCACGCCGAATCCGCCAGTTCTCTGTTGATCTTTTTGCGCTGTTCCTGCGTCTTGCATCACACGCATATGGGGGAACACACTATTGTACAGGTTTTCTAAATTTTAAATTTCAAATTCAATTTTTCCAATTTTTTCTCTGCTTCTCAGTGGTCGCCCTACAAGGCAAAAAATAACGATGCAGAAAAAGGGCCACAAATGCTGGGCAAAATAAAATAATGTAGAGGCGTTCTCATGCATAACGGCGACACAAGACGTTGAAACGGCGGCGCCTTGTTTACAAAAAAAACAAAAAAAAAAACGGGAAACGGCGGAAGGCGAACGTAAAGGCGAAACGGTTGAGGCGAATTACTGTAGAGGCGACGTCGGGCGTGCAAGCAAACCGCAATATGGTAGCATCGCCAGTCTTTTAATTTGGGCTTCATTTTTGTCCCGTTTCGGCTTCGTCTGATGTTTTTGCTTTTGCAAGCGCGGTCTGGGCAGTGTAGACTCTATTTTTTTTGTATATCTTTCATATATCACTCCGTCGTTGTGAAATCTGCCTTACCTGTCTTCCTTTTGCGGAGACAGCGCTCCGTAAGAATTGAAGCGAGAGGCCACGGAATCTCGCTCTTTTTCGAAGACGGTCGTATTGACAGGAAAGACACAAAAGAAAAGGACATGATGTCATGCGTTTTGTTTCAGTATGTATCGAGGCATTTTAGACGTATTCGTGACACTTTTCCGTGGTGGATTGGGCTTTTTGTGGAACCGTCTTTTTCTTTATTTTTCTTTATTTTTCGCTCCTATTTTCCTTGGTATTTTGCTTTTCAGCTCGACCCGGCAGACACAGCCGGCTGAAGTTCCTGCAGGACGCAGCATTTGCATGCAGTCCGGTCCCGGCTACGCCGTACTCCATAATGAGGCTATGACCCAGGAGGAGGGGGGGAGGGCGGTTCTGGCGTCTGGTTGGGCAGTGCCTTGCTTCTACACAATCTCGCCCACGAGCCATACAGAGCCGTACGCGAGACGACGATCACAGCAAAAAGAAAATTCAAACTACGTGCCAAGACGAAATAAAGGCCGAGCAAGTGGACTGACGACGCAAGATGGAACAGGGAGAGAAGAAAAGAGGAACAACAGGACGAAGAATACAGAAAACAGAAAACAGACAACAGAAACAGAAACAGAAAACAGACAACAGAAAACGACAAGCCTGGAGTTTGTATGTCTTCTTGGGGCATATCCCTTTTTTGGTCACATGTTCTGGTATCATGTTTCACGTCAACATGCTTCCGTTTTCACCTTGTCACTGTTTCGTGCCAACAGAATCGAGCAATAATTTGCGTTCTAATTAAACAGCAAACGAAAATAAAATGCATACAGCTCGCAAAAACCTCTCCCTTTCACCCACGCCTCTCTAATCCTTCTCCGCAATCGCTTGTAGCCGCTCGTCGATCTCCTCCTCCGTCAACGTCCGGAAACCCGGGTCCGTGCCCGGCGTGCCGTCCGCGCGGGGCCCGCCCACGATGCCAATCTCGATCTCCGTCTTCTTGAAATCCATGCTCAGCACCGTGCCCAGCGTCGTGATCGCCAGCTCCACCACCTCGTCCCACGTGCCCTCGGCGTAGTCCTTGTTCTTGAGCTTTTTCTCGAGGTGGTTCAGCGCCTCCTGCTGCTTGGGGCCGGCCGCCGTACCCTTGTAACCCGTGTAGTAGCCGGCGGGGTCGCACTTGAACAGCTGCGGGCCGACCTCGGCGTCGAGGGAGATCAGCGTCGCAGCAACGCCGTACGGGCGCATGTAGGCCTAAACAGTTAGACGGGAAAAAGTGAGGTGAAAAGGAGGAGGAAAAGGAGGAAAAGGAAGGGAAAAAAAGGAGGAAATACCCTCTGCGTGTACACCTGGCTGATGTTGGCAAGCCGCTTCGCCAGAACGTCGCATGGCATCTCGTAGCCGTATTTGTATTGGAACTCGGCGGCCTCGCCCTGGGCGCGCTGGGCGAACGCGCGCGCGTCGGCGATGGAGCCCGTCATGACGCAGCCAACGGACGGCGAGATCTGGAAGATGTGCGAGACGGACGACGGGTCAATGAGCTTGTCCTGGTGCAAAAGTTAGCGTCTGGCGGGTGTTTCTTTGCTTCGACAGCAGCAGCCGCCACCGACAACGTACAGGAACCTTCTTTTGCGACAGGATGACGGCGCAGTCCTTGCCGCGCACGCCGACCGCCATGATGTTCGCGGCGGTGATGGCCTTGAAAGCATATTCTGTTGCGCGCGCGATTAGCTGGAGGTACGATGGCAAACGTCAAAGTGCAGTTTCTCGTTCTCCACAGCAACAAAAAAGGACGGGTGTCCCGTACCGACTTGGTAGAGCCGCCCCTGCTCGGAGAAGATGGTGATGTGTCTGTCGAAGCCCGCGCTGCCTACATTACACCGACAAGGATCCTGTTAGCAAATGAGCAAAATAGAATGCTGGAAATCAAAGTTCACAAAAGAAAAAAAGGCAAACAGCCGCCTCGCCGTCTACATACCAGACATGATGACGGGCGGGAGGAGAGGCTGAGGCTAGCTCTCGGGCGGATGGGAACGGTGCAGTGGTCGTCGGAAAACCGTATCGTCGATGGTTTCTGTGAAGCGACGTGAAAAGAGGACGGTCTGAAGTTCGAGTTGTTTGCGGTGGAAGGCCGTGGGAATGCGTCAAGGTTACGGCGTTGCTGAGCTGGAAAAGGAAGCTTCGAAGAATTGGGGCTTCCGGCTGGCTCTTCCCAGCGAAAACGCGTCGCAACAGGAGCTTGCCTAGCGACGACCAAAAGTCGAACTGTCCCATGGCCCGTGCGCGGAGTCAGGCTGGCCCCAAGGGAAGCTCCGTGTCGCTGCAAAATGCGGCCCATTAGAAAATCCGCGTCACGTGTATTTGCATGGAAAATTCTATGTTAAGATAACAGCCGATTGATAAAGGGCCCCACTAAAACTTTTCTGCTTGTTCTTCTTTTTTCTTGGGCCGATCTCCAGGAACAAAAGTTCGTTTCCTCGCGATGCCAGACCCCGACCTTCAGGGTAAAGAAGAACATTGTGATACCTTGATTTTTTTTAAGCGACTCTGATCGGTAATGAGTGACGGCTGAACGAGAAGTGACACACAACGGATATAGGCTTTGCGGGTGAATAAAACCGAAACCGAAATTCAACTTTATTTTTATTTTTATTTTTTTTTTCTTGTTTTCCTCTTCCCCCCTTTGGCTACCTTTCCCAGGCGTACCAACTGTCGACATTGGCGGTCTCGACCCAACTTCCCCTCCCCCTGTTCAGGCACCACCGCGCGAGCGATGCCGTACCCAACCAGCAGGCATGCTGCGCCGGCCCAGCGCGTGCCGGCTTGGAAGCGATTGGGCCTCCAATTGAAGGGACCTCCTGCGTCTGGCGCCAATTCTACATTGCTGGCTACCAGCGGAAACCGGGCGACCTCGACCTCGACCACCACCACACCCAGCAAAAGAAAAGAGCCTCCATCTTCGACGTCGCCTTCGTCGGCTCCTGCTGCGGCTACTGGATCCGACTCGTCGGCCGTGAAGAGGCTCAAGTCTGTCTCGTTTGCCGACGGCACCAACGACGGCAACAGGAACATTAAACCCGCCGCAAAGACCCCCAAGAAGCCCAAGAAGCCCAAGGCGAAGAAGGTCAAGGCTCAATCGCCAGCTGCCGCCGCCACCGCCGACGGTCCCAGACTTGCGCGGCAGCTTGCCTACCTCGAACAGTGGCGGCCGCCCCGCAGCGTCCCCGACACGTGGAAGTTCAACAAGAACCACCAGAACCTGCTCATCAAGTACGCCTTGCCCGGCCGCGCCCCGGGGCTTCCCGCGTCGCACATTGACCTTTTTTACGACTACATAAGCGACCTGCAGGGCGGCGCCCGGTCGCGTCTGCGGGCCACCGCTGCGGAGGTGTGCAAGATGGACGACGACGATAACGACTACGACGAGGCCGTCGTAAAGGTGGATGACGGAGGGGGCGACGCAGACGGCAAGGAGAAGAGCGCGGCCGACGCGGCGGCCGACGCGGCAGCCGACGTCACGTACGCGCGCCTGCTGGCCGGCATCCAGAGGGAAAAGGAGGCCGCACGCAACGAGGAGAAGAAGGAGGAGGAGGACGCCGCCGCCAATGGCGCTACCAACGCCAACGGCAAGCGCGCGCGGCCGCGGCGGATCAGCGAGGTCGACTACATCCTGCGCACAAAGATCACCGACCCGGTGCTGACGAACCGCATAACGCGGCGCATCCGGGCGGAGAACATCTTGCTGGCGCTGGCGGGCGATGGTCCCGCAACGACGGCGACGGTGGCTGAATCAACAACTACCGCCGCCACCACCACTACCACCGCTGCAGAGTCCGATGCGGCTTCCCCCCGTGGCCGCGGCCGGACCCGTGCCGAGGACGACGACGGCGGTAACGCTGCCGAGAAGCGCATCAAGCTCAACGACGGGTCCGGAAGGAAGCCGGCACGGGGCCGGAAGAAGCGGACGGTGCAAGGGGACGGTTCGGACGACTCCGACTCCGACTCCTCATCGGATTCAGACAGTAGCAGCAGCAGCGGCAGCAGCGGCAGCGACAGCAGTTCCGAGGACAGCGAAGAGGAGGCAGACGAAGACGATGCCGACTCGGCAAGCACCACGTCGTCCTCCTCATCGTCATCGTCATCGTCCGGTTCAGAGGGCAGCCGCAGTGGCAGCCACAGAGGCAGCCGCAGCGGGAGCTCAAGTTCATCCGGTTTGGATTCGGAGGCCGACGACGAAGACATGCCATTGGCCGGCACCGACGCGAACGGTGTGGAAACGTCCTCGTCGTCCAGCAGCAGCTCTCCTTCGTCCACTATCGAGAGCGGCGATTCTGACGGCTCTGACGCGGCGCCCAAGACCAGCAAAAAGAAAGGGTTATAGCGAGGTAAACGAGAGAAGGATTGGGATTTTTTTTTCATATATGGGTGATGTTTTCAAGACGGCTTTTGACAGGCGATTGTAGACTTCTTGCATATATCGGACAGCAAGATAACGACAGGAAAAAGACCAGAGAATTTAAGGATTTTCGGATCGCACTGCATGTTCCCACAAGCGGTGAATACTTACCAGCAAAAGAGTATGTATTAAGAAGCCTTGAGATGAACGTATATTGAAAACAAAAAATAAACAAACAACACGTATATATGAACGATCGCGACAAATGAGACGGAGATCCAACATGAAGTACACGATGACAAGCCACCCAGAATGCTCTCATATCTATCTTCGAAGAACAAAAACCCTCCCAAGAACGCCGTTGTATCGTATCGTGAACCACTTTCCAAATATATGAGGTGTGTAAGGGTGACAAAAACAAAGCTAAAGCAAAAGAAAAAAGCCACCCGTTTAATTTATCATAAAATTCTTGCTTATGAAGTGTAAATGCCAAAAAAAGGAATGAAGTGTAGAAGATGTAGCAAGACAAAGAAGAAAAATAGAAAGAAAGTGCAAAAAAAAGAAGAAAAAAAGAAAAAGAAAAGAAAAATGGCTGTTGGTTCTGTCTGTCCATTCCGCCGGGGTATCGTTTTCATCTCGTGTATGCAATCAGACGTACAAGTCGAGCAAGTCCTGCAGCTCCAGCACGCCCACAATCTCGCCGTGCTCCATTACGGCTACGACGACGTCGGCGCTGGAGGTGGTGGTGGTGGCCGCCTCCTTGGCTGCCTCCTTGGCCGCCTCCGTGGCCGCCGCCCGCAGAAACTCGGCCGCGCTGCGCGCCTGCGTGTCCGCGGCCACCGCCACAAAGTCGGCCCGCGGCACCACCAGCCCCGGCACCGCCGCCACTGGCCGGGCCAGGTCGGTCGACCGCAGCGCACGGATGCGGCTGGGCGGTGCGACGCCCTCGTTTTCGGGGTCGTCCGTTGCCGTGGTGGCGGCGGCAGTGGTGCTATTTTGTGGTGTAAGACTACCACGTCCGCCCTTCCTGTCACGGGTGCCTACGACCCGCACCCAGCCGCTGGCTGTTCCCGCGTACCCGGCGCGCAGCACGTCGGCGGCCCGTGCGCCGTCCTCCTGCTCGTTGTCGTCGTCGTCGTCGTCGTCGTCGTCGCAACGACCGTGACCGTGCACAACCGGCAAGGCATGCCACGGCACGGCGAGGTGGCGGATCTCGTCGTGGGCGGCTGATGTCGACGCCGACGACACGGTGGAGCTGCTGGACGGCCGTCGCCGCGGCGGTGTTCTTGTGTTGTTGTCCGTGGCCATCGTCATCGCTCCTGCTGCTGCTGCTGCTGCTGCCTCGCCAATGGCGCCGCCCGGGTGGTTGCGCTGGAACACGGCGCTGACCGGCTCCGGATGCAGCTCCCGGCTCGCCACGAGGGCGAGTGCATCGCCCACGGCCAGCGCCGTCGTCGTGCTGGCCGTCGGCGCCGCCACGCCAAAGGACACCGTCTCCGCGACGGGGATGGGGGCGGGCAAGAGGATGGGCGGCGGCGCGTGCGGGTTCGGGGTCTGGCGGTCGTCGCGGGCAAACGCGCGCGCGGCCGCGCCGGTGTGGCCCGTCAGCACGATGAGCGGCAGCGCCGGGTCCAGGTGCGGCAGCAGGCGGACGAGCTCGTGCGTCGTGCCCGAGTACGTGATGAACAGCAGGGCGTCGTGCGCGCGGACGTGGCCCAGATCGCCGTGCAGCGCCTCGGTCGGGTGCAGGAAGGACGCCGTCACGGCCAGGCTGTTGAACGTGGCCACGAGCTTGCGGCCAATGTGGCCCGACTTGCCGACGCCGACGACGACGAGCTTGCCGCGCGGGTGGTGCTGCGCCGCCTGCGTGCGCACGATGGCCTCGACCGCCTGGTCGAAGCCGGCGCGCGCGTCGGGCGCCGTCGCGTACAGCTGGGTGACGGCCTGCAGCGCGGCGGCCTCGGTGCTGAGGACGTGCACGGCGGCGGCGAGACGGTCGACAGTGGTGGTGGTGGTGGTGGTGGCGGTGGTGGTGGGTAGTGGAAGGGGAGACGACGACAGCAGTGGTGGTGCTGCGTGTGGCAACGAGGAAGAGGCAGCTGGTACGGTGGACACAGAAGGGTTGGTCGTGTTTGTAGATTTCGTCGTCGTCGGCGTTACCAAAGGTTGTGCCGGCTCGCTCGGCAACAAGCGCGGCGACTGGCTGGGCGAGGCTGGCGTCGACGCCGGAGCGGTGGCCGGCGGCGACACGGACGTCGTTGTGGCGGCAGCATCGTCGTCGTCGTCGTCGCCGACCACCGAGGCCGGTTTATGCTTCTGCTTCTTCGTCTGCTTGTTCAGAGCCGACGAACCGGCCGTCGCCACCGGCACCGACACCGACGGCGGCAGGCCGGCATCGAGAGACAGCGCCTCAATGGGCGCGCAGAGGTCGTCCTCGCGGCTTTGTGCACCGGGCGACGGCGGCGAGGGCGGCGGCACGGCCGCGAAGTGAGCCTGGCGACCGAGCAGGTAAACCGCGCTGGTCTGTACGGGGCAGCGTTCACCCATTGTGAAGGGGAGAGGAACAGGGCCTAGGATAAGATGGGACAAAAAATTGATAATAAAAAAAAGGAGAGGGAAGGGGGGGGGAGAAAAATGGCAAATGTGAAGCGCTCTCTGGTTCGTTCTTTAAGTTTATAAGGTCTTCTATATATATAAAAATAAAAATGAGGTATATATATAAATAAGATGCAATCGAGGGGTCCCTTCACTGTTAGACCATTCCGTCCGGGGATTGTCTTATACGTACTCGGAGATATGAGTTTGGGGGGGTGTGGCGAGAATGAAGAAAGAAGAAAAAAGGGAAAAGGGAAAAAAAGACGATTAAGATGGGAGACGAAGGCAAACGTTTATACTCAAAAAAATGAAGACACACAGTCGAGTCAGGCAGGCTGATGCCAGGAAAAACCACATGTGAATTTCAATGTTACTGAGTGCAATATAAAAAGAAAAAAAAAGAAAAAAAGGAAGGACAGGTAAAGAAGGAAAATACACAGAAATACTCAACACAAACGAGACAGCCTTGAACTCTGCCTCCCTCCCAACCCGCTCCGTAGCCTCCACAACCCGCGGTCCCTCTTTTTCTTTTTCGGGGTGCAACACACGTTAATCCCTCGACCCGGCGCCTCAGTATTTGCTAGACAAAGAAAAGCCCGCTGGAGGTGCTAGACCGTATAAAGGGCGTATTGTGTACGGAGTCGGTGACAAGGCCAGCCTATTATTCAGGGTCTAGTTGACACCGGCCAAGGAGCGAGGCATGCACGACTGTTACAACTTACGGCGTATTCATTGCATCGAATTGCATTTTACTCCCTTTTGATCAGTCCCCTATTGCGTGTCTCGTATTCCATGGTATTTTATACCATACCAGGCGTCTAGGTACATCAAATGTTGCCATCCATCGGTGGACACACAACGGGGTTACAAAACAGACGAAGAAATCCCCAGGCAGTAGGCGAACTTGGCCGACGCCTTGGCAGATTTGACTGACTCGGCCTAGTTGCCGAAGCCGAAGTCGAAGAACATCCGCGTAGAATATCCCTTGGTTAGCCAACGGTAGGAGGGCGAAAACGAACGACACAAGGCAGTGATTTGGGAACCATCTACGTTTATGAGAGGGAGAGAAGAGAAGCTGGAACATGAAGGACAAAAAGAAATATGAAAAAATAAAAAGGAAAGGACGAGCAAGGAGATGCAACCATGAAAAAAAAATGATGGTGGGCCACACGGCCTCCTTTGTATTTTTTTTTGTCCTTTTCTTCCCGAACCTGCGCTTGTCTCTTCGGGACGTAGCCGATGATAAATCAAACACAAATACATCAACTACCCCAAAGATAAGATATTCTAAAGAAAGGGGATTGGGGCGGACCATTTAAAAAAAAGGCTGATGGAGGGTTGGGAAGGGGGTCAGAGATTGTCAACGCAATATATTGTACAACTATATTCTTTTTCTCCGGTTACCTCGACATTTTTTATTCCCTCTTCCTTTTTTTTTCCCGCGGAAGTCATAAAATAAAAGTTTCACCTTCTTCTTTGAGCTTGCTACATGCACGTCTTGTTGTCCAGGAAATCCGTGTTGTCAGAATTCGACCGGCAACGCCAGCCGTGTCCTTTTTTCCTGTGTCTCTTTTTTCTTTCTTGCCTTTGCAACCTCCGTTCCCGTCTCATGCAGAACTTTGCTTCGCCTCTCGCTTCCCATAGCGTCTTCCGCGTTCCGTCTAGCATCATCGCCTCTGGAACCAGGCACCGCATGCTTGCGTGATCGAAGCTAAGGATGCGCACCAAAGACGTTGATCCAGCCAGCTGTTTTCCCTTTTGGAGGTAGTGTCTGTGTGTTGCGTGTGTACCTATGCGTACTAAGTATTTGCTATGCCTCTCTTTAGCCGAGCAGTCGCTGCTTCTTGTGCCTCCCATACATACGCTACGAAGCCGGCCCCCCTACTCCGTAGACTATCGAAAAACCCTGGACGGAGAGGAGAGCTGGCTATGCTATTGGCGACAGGGATTTTTGGATGAGCTGCAGCTAATTGCGCCATTCTCCACCATGTTTCCTTTTTCTTTTTATATTCTCGGTTATTATTATTTATTTTATGTTTATTTTTATGTTTATTTATTTATTTTTCGCGCGTTCACAGACGATTTCTTTTCCTTATTATTTTCGCGTGAACCACCGGCTGTCGGCAACGGACAATGTCCGATCACAAGAACCGATCTGACACGCCGTTGATCTGCGCGGCAGACGCATGCACGAAGCATGTCCGATAGACACGACAGTTCGTGTCCTACTCCCTACAGGGAGGCAACATGTGAAGCCCTTCCCCACGGCGAGCGCTTTATCATGCATGAGATAACAAAGTACGATACGTAACGTCGACAATCCTGTCAGAAGCAAAAAAAAGAAAAGGGGTGCACTGCCCAGAAACTGGAAACTCAAAGAGACTGGTTCTTGGACAGCCACGTGGGTCCGTCCATGCCATGTGAGAGGAAGAAGAAGAAAGCCGGCCGTAAGACAGCCCGATGTATCGACAAACCTGGATTTTGCATTGTCCGGAAACGCAAAAACAAATTCGTATTTGTGTTTGCTGCCTTGGCTGTTGCAGAGGTGCCCCCGAAGAATGCAACACAGACTTGTTCGGTCAATCGGTCATCCTGCTCGAAGGGTTGGTTGGCCGTGGTTGGCTAGGTACTTTGACACGGAGGGAGTGGCACAGCCTGACATGATTGCATTGTCTTTTTTTTCTGTAGTTCTGTCTATGCATCCTATGTTACAAAGTCCGCAAACGCCCATGCCATGCCGTAGCCTCATGTTCGTAAGGCAAGAAAACAAACGGTCAAGAAAAAAAAAACCCTTTCCCCCAAAACCGACAATACTCCTTCTCACGTGAACCGGAGAACTGAAAATTTTCTCCCCATTTTCTTTTTCCCTTGCTTTCTCCTCCTACGCCACCGCGCTCATCATCAGGTTCTCGACCATGCCGCTCGTCTGACACGCCAGCTGCGCCTGCTCCACTTCCCGCCGCACCTTTTTCCACAGCAGCTGGAACCCGGCGGCCAGCTCCGGCGAGGCCCCCGCGTACGCGGCGTACAGATCCAGCAGGTGCAGGCCGACGTCCGTGCACGCCGCCGTGAACCGCGGGTCCACAATGTGCCGGCACACCCACCGCAGCACGGGCTGCACCGTCGCCTCGTCGCGGTCGGCCAGGGCCTCCCGCAGCGCGCTGCGGTGCCGCAGCGCCGTCAGCAGCGTCAGCGTCGTCAGCGGGCTGTGGTCAGGCGCCTGCGGGACCAGCACGGCGTCGAGCGCCGCGCCGAACCGCTGGTGCCGCAGGTCGCGCTGCCAGCTCGTCTCCTGGCGCGGACGTTTGTTTTTGGGGCCAGCGCCCGCGCCCGCGCCCGCGCCCGCCGTTGTGCTGCTGCCGTACGGATCCAACACAAATTCGTCGACCGCGTTTGCGCGGCCGTCCCCGCCGGCGGCCACGGCGTCGAGGTGCTTGCGCACGGCCGCCAGCTGCTTGCGCTTGGCCTGCGCGGCCTCGTAGCGCGCCAGCGCCTGCCGGTCGGCGCCCGCCGCCAGGGCCGCCGCCTTTTCCTTGTTCTGCGCGCGCGCCGCCGCAGGGCCCGTCAGCCGCGTCCGCAGGCTGAGCACGCCCGACGCCATGCCCACGGCCAGGTGCCGGTCGTCGCCGCCGACGGCACCCGTAGTCGTAGTTGTACCGGCAATGTGCCCCCCCCCCGCAATGACCGCCACGCTCAGCACGGGCGCCGGGTACTTGACGCTGGCCACGACGTTCCAGGCGCCCGTCTCGGTCTCGTACACTTTGACGTGGCCGTCGAGCCCGCCCGCGAGCAGGCGCGTGCCGCGCGACGCCAGGCACAGCGACGTCACCGTCTTTTGGTGGTGGCCCGACAGCAGCGCGAGCGGGCGCGCCGCCACGAGGTCGAGCACGGCCAGCTCGTTGCCGGCGGCCGCCACGATCGCCGTGCCCGACGGCAGCGGCAGCACCGCCTCGACGGGCGCCGCGTGCTGGAACGTGAGCACGGCGCCGCCGGGGGCGCGCGCGTCCCACAGGCGCACCGTGGCGTCGTACGCGCCGGTCACCAGCAGGTGGTTGGACGACGTGCCGCCGCCTCCGCCGGTCGTCGTCGACGCCGGCAAAAAGGCGCCCGCGCGCACGTAGTCCTGGTGGCCGACAAAGGTGCGCGCAGGGTCGGGGGACGTCAGGTCCCAGAGGCGCACCGTCTTGTCGTCGCTCGCGCTCATGAGCGTGGTCAGGCTGGCGGGAGCCCAGCGCGTGACCCAGGTGGGCTGCTTGTGGGTGTGCCATGTGCGCAGCACGACGGGCCGCGACCCGCCGGCCACGTCAAAGACCTGCATCTTGCCCGAGTCGTCGCCGGCCACGAGGACGCGGCCGTCGGGCCGGATCTCGCCGCTGCGCGCGACGGCCTCGAAGCGGCCGATGGTCTTGACGGGCTCGCGCTTGCGGATGCTGTAGAGGTCGACGCGGGGGCCGGCCGTGACGGCAAACAGGTCGTTGGCTTTCGTGGCGGCCGTCGCGGAGGAAGATAAGGAGGATGTCGTTGTCGCTGCTGTCGTGCTGCTACCGCCGGCTGCTGCTGCTGCCGCGGCCGCGCCGGGAAAACTGATGTGGGTCACGCCCCAGGAGGCCGTGGTCGTGTGCGATCGTTGGTTTTTGAACGACTTCCAGTACCGCTGTTCGGCCGTGAACGGTGCCGGCCCCGTGGGCAGCTTCAACTGCGGCAACGGCACAACCTGGGCCGCCATGGTTGCAGATTGTAAGTGGTGATGTTCGGTTGTTCGGTTGTCCGCTTTGGCTTTGGGATGAAACTGGTCCCAGTGGAACAGAGTGGTTCCTCGTCGATTTTCTTCTTTTTTCTTATCGCTTTTTTTATCGCTTTTTTTCTTATCGTGTTTTTTTTCTTATCGCTTTTTGGTTTAAGCGTGGATGGCCTGGACCGTGCCTTATTTTAACGGGTTTGGGCGTGCTTTGATTGGCTATAACGGACATATAATGTTCCGGTACAGGGCCAATTCAGCAATAAATGGCAAGGCTCAGGCAAGATGGAGGAGTTTACAGGCAAAGTTCCTCCCCTGTCAAATTTTGTCTTTCAGCGGTTCTTTGTAGCCTGCGGCGGTATTGCCGAACTGACAAATGGGTAGCTAATACAGACCTCTAAATTTCGTATATAAAATAACCAAAAAAATATCTTGAATCCGGCGTTCCATGAACCAACGTAGTCCAGGGCTTTTGTATTTTTTATTCTCAATAGAAACACTACTCAGACTCTGGTATTCAGGTAAATTTTATCACATTGTCTTTTTTTAAACTCGACATAGAATGCTGTCCTGTCTTTTTGTGAGCTTTCTTGCTGCCTCGGTGCATCCTTGATGTCTCTATCAGTAACAAGACAACCCCTTGCTTACTAAGAAAATTAGTAGAGCGAACCCCAAAAATCCACTTCCTATGGCGCGGAGAAGAAGGCCAGATTGCAAAGGGGGGGGAGGAACGCGGGAATTCTGTGGGCGGAGGACAGCTCTTGCGAGCTTCTTTCTTTTTTCTCAATTGCCCAATTTTTCCCCCTATTTTGTGTCGTCCTCCCCCGAACCGCAGACACAACGACCACGACGCCAACGACCGCCCCTGTGTCTGAAGACGAGTTTCCTTTTTGTCTTGCTGTTTATCGCGATTCGCTCTCTTCTTTCGGGATCTAGTTCGTTTCTTTTCTGCCACAGCTCTTCTTCATTGCTTCTGGCTGGTTTTCTATATCACGTTTTAATTGGATTGGTTTTTTTTCGTGGTTTTTTTTTCTTATTCTTTTTTTTTTTGTCTTTCTCTTCTTTTTGTACCATATTTCTACTTCCCGTTCTATCTTCAACATGGTTTCATTGAAGCTGTCCGCCCTTGCGCTGTTTGCGCTGCAAGTGTTTGCTGCCTCTACAGTGAGTCTTTTTTTGTCTTCGCCATTCTTTTTCTTTTCCCAGCGAATCGTTTCCCCCCACTGACCTTGTACAGCCCGATGACGAGACCACCGAAACCGAGGCGCCCGGCCTCAAGCTCGACATCGAGACCAAGTTCCCCGAGGCCGACATCTTTGGCCTCAAGCTCGTCAACGGCCGCCCGACCAAGGCCCTCGTCGAGGTCACCAACCACGAGGACGCGCCCGTCCGCGTGTCGATCCTCGGCGGCGCCCTCGTCGACCCCAAGCCCCTGCCCGAGGGCGTGCCCCCGGCGGCCGGCATCGTCGTCAACCTGACCACCGTCGCCTACGAGGGCACCAAGGAGGCCGTCCTCGCGCCCGGCGAGACGCGCGGCTACCCGTACAACTTTGTGCTGGACCTGCAGCCGCGCGACCTGCGGCTCGAGCTCATGGCCGTCATCACCAGCGGCGCCGGCCAGGTGTTCCAGGTCGCGGCCCACAGCGGCCAGGTCACCATTGTGGACCCGCCGGTCAACTTTTACGATCCCCAGATGTGTGTTCCCCCGTTCCCGCTCTACCGCGTGTCTTTCCTAAAGAAGAAAAATTCGTTTTTTTTGTTCTCTTTTTTTTTCGTTCGCTAACCGTCCAGTCTATTTTTGTACGTCTTTCTGACCGGCGTCTTTGGAGCCACCCTGTACTTCGTCTACAAGACCTGGATTGCGGCTCTGTTCCCCCAGGCCAAGCGTGCCCACGCTGGCGGCCGCAAGGGCCGCAAGGCTGCCGCGCCGGCCGAGGTCGCCAGTGCCGACGCTCTCTCGGGCAACGAGTCCACGGGTGCCGGCACCGGCACCGACGAGTTTGACGCCAGCTGGATCCCCGCCCACCACCTCAACCGGCCCGTGGCGAAGCGCGTCAAGAGCGGTCCGGCTAAGAAGTAAGAAGTAAGAAACAAGACGTCTTATGAGTTGTCGTGAGCGGAATGATGTGGCCAGAACCACGAAGACAAACGGAGAGAGAGTTACTTGGATTACCTCATGCGGATGTTTGGGCTGTTCGACGCATCTGGTCTTGCGA
This sequence comes from Fragosphaeria purpurea, assembly GCA_002778095.1. NCBI lineage: Eukaryota > Fungi > Ascomycota > Sordariomycetes > Ophiostomatales > Ophiostomataceae > Fragosphaeria > Fragosphaeria purpurea. The sequence goes on along the minus strand of PCDL01000022.1, from coordinate 569,081 downwards.
CATCGACTCGATCGTTTTTGGGGGGCAAGGCTTTTGACGGAAAAAATCTTGTTCAATATCACGGCATTGTTGGTTGGTTTTTCTGTCTCTGTTTCTGCTGGAAGCACCTATATAAATTCATTTTTTCGGAGCCTGCGAATAGCGAGCAAAGACACGTTGGTATCGAAAGAGGGACGGACGTTAGAAGCGGATCAATTTTCGGTTATCTGGGGCGATGGGAGGCAAACCAAAAACAGCAAATGTGTAACACTATTATAGGCACAGTAAAATAACACCTAAAAAAACAAAACAAAAACCCTTCAATGAACCGCCGCGGTTCCTCAGAGAGATATGTGGCGCAGTATACAAAAATAGTCCTATCCATAGCGGCACGGCCAGACCTTGACAGTGTGCCTGCGAGTCATCCGGAAGCGAGTATCACATTCTCCCCGCCATGCAAGAAGACGCTGGATGGAGATGTACATACATACCTCGTACTCCGTAGACGCTCCTGATATGGTTCTTTGCAGAGTGCTCGCATGCTTATCGTTTGCGGACGCTGGATGCAAAACGGGAACATCCGGGTTGCGCCCCTTGCCTCTGCGTTCTCTCGCGCCGCCCAAGACAACTAGATGAGCCTCTATGACTGAGATGGTAATTGCCAGCAATCTTCTCTGGCTGGTCCGCCGACGTCGACGTTTTCGCGCCCAAACTAACTTGTCTCTGACAACGCGAAGGACGTTTTTTATATTTTATCTTACTACACAAAGTGACAATATTGTTGGATTGTTTCCTGGTCTTTGTTGACGTTATCATTTTTATTTTTATTTTTATTTTTGCTTCCTTCATTTGCTTGTCTTCGGCGGTCTTTCTCTTCACTTTGCTTCGCCTCAATATGCCAACCAAACAGCACTCCAAATGATATGCAAAGCGATCAATCACGCGAAAAAGAGCAGGCGCGTAGAAAGGGCTGCAAATGGAGTAATACATGTTCCCGTTCATACCTGTTTCAGGCAAACAAACCCAGGTCCCCCTTTTGCTGCATATGTGATCCCAATGATTCCCAATGTACAACTACTACGCCGTCTTCACATAACAGGCCTGCGGTACTTGCCTACTTCGGTACGAATAAGTGCAACCACCGGAAACGAAAAGGAACCAACAACGCCGTTTCCTTTTTTACAATGTCCTACTACGGGTATTAGTTCCGGCCCCAAAAGGTGCGAGCAAAGTTCTCGCGCAACGTAAATTTCCCGCCGACGGCAGGTACGAATAATGCCCTGCGTTGGGCCCCCCCAGCTCTCTTACCTGATTAAGTGAAACGCGCCTGCCTTCTTTTTCCCTTTCCCCCCCCTTTTTTTGTTTTGCCCTTTTGGCTTGTTCTTCCTCTTTCTCATTTCCTTTGCTTTTTCCCTTTTTAATTTTCCTTTCGCTTTTTTTTCCCTTTTTCCCTCCCCCCTTATTGCTCGCCCTGTTATTGCGATATTGTTACAACCGCGTTTTCGTAGCCATCGAACCATTAAGCCAACAGGGCGTCCCCCCCACGGAAGGCGCGAATGAGTGAACATGGGAAGCAGCGGTGGGCAAACGGGTGTGCCCCTTTAGGCCCTCTGTTCCTTCCCTTTTTATTTATTATTGTACCCGTAGTGTAAATCATCTCAGATTTTATTCACTCTATTTTATTTTTATTCGCATTTATTTGATCGATTTTATTTTATTGAATTTTTTTTCGTCCTATTTTCCTTTTTATTAGGTTTTATTTCTTTTATTTCGTTTTTTTATTTTCGCATTTTATTTTCCTCACTTTAATTTTCTATTCTATTTTTCTTTCCTTTTTCTCGTTCTTCCCTTACTTGCTCCTCCTCTCCTCTTCCCACCCCAAAATCTTACGTTGGTTGGCCCCCTTTCCGCCATTTATTTCTCGCTTTTCTCTCATTTTTTTTTCTCGTTTTTCTCATTTCTCTTTCTTTCTCTATTTTTCTTTTTCCCATTTCCCACTTTTTCGTCCCCCCAATATTTCCATCAAAATTCCAGCACCTGGAAAAACGACACATCTTCGCTTTTCTAATTTTTACACAATTTTCTTCGTGTGCGGTCGCTGAACATTTTTTTCCCTTTCTTTTTTTTCAGTGAATTTTCTCCATTTTGCTCGGCCTCCCTCCCTTTTTTCATTGGCCTTCTGTTTCCGTCCTCCGTTAAGCTCTACTGAGCAGATCCCCCCCCAAAAACGCGCATTTCATTTGCTCCACCAAAACGAGCCCCATCCACCAGCGCCCGGCTAATTGCTTTGCTTGTTGTTGCACGCTCGCCTAGCAAAACAAACAATCTGATTTTGTTCACGGACAAACAGACGGCAAACAGCTTTTTGCGCATCTTTTCCTCCTTTTTTTGTTCTCCTCCGCCATACTTTCGCAACACAACGAATGACCATGCCTCCCAAAGCTGTTTTTGACGCCGCTGACGCGACGACGCGTCCCGCCCAGGAAGAGGCGGCCAAGGTCACCAAGCCCGGCAAGGGCTCCGGCAAGCGTGGCCGGCCAAAAATGGACCCAAGCCTCCGTAAGTCGCAGGTCTACGTGCCCACCGGCCGCCCCCGTGGCCGGCCGCCCAAGAGCGCCGCGCAGAAGAAGGCTACTGCTGCGTCCAAGCCTGCTTCGGGCGCCGGCCGTGGTCGCGGCCGGCCTGCCGGCTCGGGCTCGAAGAAAGCGGCCGAGGCTGCCGCCGCCGCTACAGCAACGCCCAGCTCTGCAGCTGCGACGCCCAGTAAGACGCCCGGCAAGCGCGGCCGCAAGAGCAAGGCCACCCTCGAAGCGGAGCGGCTGGAGCATGAAGCCCTTGCAGCCCGGGCCGAAGCCGCCGAGGACGAGGATGAGGACGACGATGACGAAGAGAACGAAGACAGCGATGCGAACGCCAATGGCGTGGACAACGACGACGACGAAAGCATTGACGGCAGCGAGTGACGAACACAAAGCTAGCTACAAATACCAGCGCGGAGAGAAGTCTGAAACAAAATCCAAATGAAATACGCAACAAATCGGAGGAAAACCTAGTGAAGCCAGAAAATAAAACAAAAAAAAAGGAACACTCACACAAAAATGCTTTGCAACAAAAAATGGCTTCGTGCCCATCCTTTTCGGCCTTTATTTTATCTTATTTTTATTCTTTATGTTGAAGGCATGTGGTCCGCCGATTACAGCATTCTTTCTTCTCGTCAATTCTCCTTCTCCACCGACACGGGTAATGCATCTGTGCCGGTATTACAAGGAATCTTTCTTTTCGGTTTTCCGTCTTTGCAGCTTTTGCGTCAGCAGTGCAGCGCAGCCTGCAAGCAAGCTGGTACGTCTGTTCTCTCTCAATATTCTCCAGCCTTTTTTTTGCGTGGTAGCTAACATGGAAACAAAAAGGCTGGCGATGCTGTTGCTCGGGGGGGCGTCGTGGCCTCAGCGAAGCCTAGCTCACACGCACCGTCTTGCCATTTGCGAAAGCGGCGGCGGAACAAAGTGGTCGTTCTGAATCTTTTCTATCGTGCTGTTCGACTGCCTTTCCACATTTACGGCTTTCATTCCCGCCCACTTTTCCTTTCTCTTCTGAGTTCTTGTCCCTTATGGTAAATCGGTATTTGGCGTTTGGGAAGTACATCCGGCACTGGGGCCTTTGATGGATGTTAAACGGGCTGGGCGGATCGGGAGCTCTACGGGAGGAGCTAAATAGGAAGATCACTAACGGTGACTGTTGTGTGGGTTATGTAGTTCTTTATGCAGCCGTTGATGGGGCATAGAGCAGTCCGTTTTTTTCCCGTTTTCTCTTTCCGTTTCGCCTTTTTCTTCTTCTCGCAGCTGCTCTTTAGGAAAAAGAATCTTATGTCGAGATTTCCGTTCCCGGTGACGATACTTATGTTTGAGCTACATCTTGCTGCTGCCTGCGAAGAGCTATGCAGTTTATTTGTTATTGCGTTCCTCGCCACTTTCAGGGCACAACAGAAGCAGGAGCTTTTCGTCTTCGATCATCACATTAAACGCAACGTCAATCCTAGGTTCATTCTCGCTTCCAGGCCTCGAACTCGACGTCAAGATGTCGCTTGAGCTCCTGAAACTTGTTGCCGAAGCCCTTGCCACATCGCCAGCACGTCATGCTGCGGCCGAGGAACCCCGTGTGGCCACCGTCACCGCCTTCGTCTCTTCGTGTGGACGACGTGTGGTGCGGCCGTGGCTGCCGCGGGTCGTCCGCCGCCAGCGGGAACTCCTCCAGCCGCACCAGGAACGGCGTCGTAAACGAGTTGTAGTGCTTGCGGTTCCGCAACCGCGCGCTGTGCATGTCCCGCGACAGCACGTGCACGTGCAGGTGGTTCATGCTCGGTCGCGCGTGCACGCCCACAAGCACCTCGCGACTCCAGTCGCGGCCGGGGGGGAGGATGGCGGCTGTGTCGTCGTTGTCGTTTCCGTCCTTGTTGTCGTCCCCCTCGCCCCGCAACACCGCCTCCCGCGCCGCGTCGGCCGCGCTGAACCGCCCAAACCGCCGCCGCAGCTCCGTCGCCACGACGGCCTGCAGCTTGGCGGCCTCGGCGCAGATCCGCTGCCGCAGCAGCACCCCGGCCGGGTCCGTGCGGCTCAGCAGGGCGACCGGGTGCTGGCGGCTGACGGCCGGGTCGCGCGGCAGCAGCAGGCAGTGCACGGCGCTCTTGGGGAACTTGTCGTGGACGGCGACGAAGTCGTCGGAAAAATAAATGACCTGGCCGGCCACGTCACCGCTGGTTGCTGTTGTCGCGGTGGTGGTGGTGGTTTTGGGCGTGTACTTGGCCGGGTTGGCAATGTACATGCCGAGGGCCTCGCGGCCCGGGAGGTAGCGGGCGCCGTAGGCGTGTGTTGGCGGCGGCAGCGGCGGAGGTGACGGCTTTGCCCTTTTCGGGGCCATCAACTCGGCGACTGTTTTATTTTTCAGTAGCACAGAAGACAGCTTTTTAAAAGCGGAATAAAAAACAACGAAAGCTTACAGGCATTTTTGGCCCTTTTATTGTCCTTTGTCGTTGTCTGCTCGGCCGCGGATCCAGCAAGTTCTTCCTCTGTCATGACATCCTCGTAGTCCTCGCCGTGTTCGCCGGCCATTGTTTCACAGGGAATCTTGCACTGCCATTATCGGTGATGCGATACAGCTTGTGGTTGAGGTGGGCGAGAGAACAGGAGCCTTGCGGTTGTGGTGAGACCCAACAAGGCTGCAGCAATACATTTGATGAGTCAGGAACAGGTTTCCGCTTTAGGAGGGGGGGCGCTAAAAGCTTAATTGGCCACTGCCCCCACCCCGCAATTTTATAGGGAGCAATGACACTATCAGAAAGCGCCTTCCCATTGTAAAATGGATTACAGCATGCCTATGGGGCGAAAAAAGGGCGATCGCAGCCCCCCAAAAAGTTGCAGCTAAAAATAGGTGAGCATCGCTTTTTTTTTTTTTTGCCCTTCCACCATTTTGTTTGAGGAACCCCGTCCTACACCCACCCCCTGCAAAACAAACCTCATGCAGCCTAAGACGGAATTCGATTAGAAAACGGGCGGCAGGTAACATGCCTCCAAAGAAGGGCAAGGACAAGGCCGCCGCCGGGGGCAGCGGCAGCGGCAGCAGCACGCCCAAAGCCGCCGCGCCGGCGCCCGCGCGGGCAGCGGGATCCGGCAAGAAGAAGGGCGGCGGCGGCGGCGGCGCGTCGTCTACGATGGGGTCCAGCAGGCCACCCGACAGTGACTTCATCGTCTTTACAAACTCAACCAAGGAAAGCGGTGGTGGTGGTGGCCGTGGCAACCGGAGGGGCGGCGGGCCGTCCGGAACCGGAACTGGGTCGGGCAACGCTGGGACACCCGGCGCGGCCGACGAACCACCCAAGCCCACAGTCAAGCAGATTATCGGCGGAGCCTCGTGGACAGGAAAGCTGCCGGTCAACCTCTTGTCGGAGCACTGCCAGAAGCAAAAGTGGGAGCGGCCCGAGTACGACGTGGTGGGTTTTCGGGGGCCCCTTTTTTTTCTATCATCTGTCGATGCGATCAACACTGGACGAAACTGTGACTGACAAACAACCCTCTCTCACCAGCGCAAAGTCAAAGACGGCTTCTCGGCGATGGTGTCGCTCAGCGCCAAGCACCCCAAGACGGGCGAGCTCACCAAGCTGGAGCCGTTCAAGCTGCCGCCGAGCCACGCCCACCTGGCCGCCAAGCCCACCGCCCTCGAGGCCCGCCACTTTGCCGCCACCTACGGCCTCTTTCGCGTGTGCAACATGCGGAATCTGCACATGATGCTGCCGCCGGATTACAAGGACCTGTGGCGCACGTTTGGCGCCCTCAAAGAGCAGGACCTGCGCGAGGACAAGGACCGGGCCTGGCAGTACGAGGCCGACCCGTTTGCGGCCCTGCGCGAGCGCCAGCAGGCCAAGGCCGCCGCCGAGAAGAAGCGCCAAGAGCAGCAGGCCGCCCGCGAAAAGGCCGCGAGCATGCCCGGCGCGGCCGGGTTCATGGCGTTGCGGAGTTTGGGTGGAGGAGGTGGAGGTGGAGGAGGAGGAGGAGGAGGAGGCGGAGGGGGGGGAGGCGGTGGCGGCGGCAGTGGTAACCGTACACCAGGCGGAAGCAGTTCGACTGGTGGTGGTGGTGGAAGCGTTGGCGGCAGCGGCGGCAACAGCAGCTTCAACCCCATGAAAGGCTGGATGAACGTACCCAAGATCGAAATGGGCGCCAAGACCCGCGCCATGCTTGAAGACCTGCTGCGCCGGGGGTCCGTCTGGAACCCGCACGGGTTCGAGATGCCCGCGGCCGCCCGGCAACGCTTGATAGATGAGCTGAGCCGCCTCGGGTTCCGCCGCAGCCACGCCGAGGAGGCCGTGGCCATCTGCCAGGACCGCGAGGAGACGCTCGAGTGGCTGCTCGTGCACGTGCCCGAGGACGACCTGCCCCAGTGGGCGCTTCCCGAGCGCTACTTGGCCGGCGTGTCCGTGGCCGCCACGGACCTGCGGCGGGAAGCCGCCGTCCAGCGCCTGGCCCACTCGGGCTACTCCCCGGATCTCTGCCGCAAGGTGTACGACGCCCACGGCGGCGACGAGGGCCGGGCGGCCGAAGCGCTGCAGGCCGTCCTGCTGCGGGGCCACGAGGTGCCCGCGAGCGAGGCGGCCGCAAAGCCCATCTCCTCGTCCTACGACACGCCCCAGGAGGCCTGGGAGGCCGAGCTGGCCAGCCTCGAGTCGGTGTACGGCAGCGACCAGTACAGCCGGCCGTCGGCCGAAGTGTGCGAGATCCGTCTCACGGACGTCGTCAACAAGGGCTCGAGCAACAAACAAAGCAACGGCAGCCACAAAAACGAGAAAGTCGAGGCTGCTCTTCAGTTTCGTCGCTCGCCGCGCTACCCGGCCGACGTGCTCGTGGCCGTCGTGGCGCCGCAGCTGCCGGCGTACATCAAGCTCAGCATCCTTCGGCAGGCTCTGGCCTACGTCCACGCATCACTGTGCGACGAGGAGATGAAGATCTACTTCGTCGTGGACTGGGTGCAGCAGCACATCAACGGCATCATCGAGCGGCCCGGTGCACTGCGGGACATTGCGGCTGCGGCATCGGCGGCGTCCGAAGAAACCGACCACGCCGGCGGTCAAACAGACAGCGAGGGTGGCGCTTCGGCGGCGGCGGCGGCGGCTGCCGCGAACCGCAAAAAGCGAGCAGCCGCCCGCGTGCGCCGCCCGCCGCGGCCTCTCGTCTGGCGGGTCGACGAGCGCAGCCGGCAGGACTGGGAGCGGCGGCAGGCCGCGCCCGCGCTCCAAAAAATACTGGCCCAGCGCCGGCGCCTGCCCGCCTGGGAGGTGCGCGAGGCCCTGGTCGACACCGTGGCCGCGCACCAGGTGACCATCATCTCGGGCGAGACAGGTTCGGGCAAGTCCACGCAGGCCGTGCAGTTTGTGCTCGACGACCTGTACAGCCGGGGGCTGGGCGCCGCCGCCAACATCGTGGTGACGCAGCCGCGCCGGATCTCAGCGCTGGGCCTCGCCGACCGCGTCAGCGAGGAGCGCTGCAGCGCCGTGGGCGACGAGGTCGGGTACACGATCCGCGGCGAGACCAAGGGCCAGCGCGGGCGTACGCGCATCACGTTTGTGACGACGGGCGTGCTGCTGCGCCGCCTGCAGGTTGCCGGCGCCGGCATCGCCGACGTCGTGGCCGCGCTCGCCGACGTCAGCCACGTCGTCGTCGACGAGGTGCACGAGCGCAGCCTCGACACGGACTTCTTGCTGTGCATCCTGCGGGACGTGCTGCGCCACCGGGCGGATCTCAAGCTCGTCCTCATGAGCGCCACGCTCGACGCGTCCACGTTCCGCGACTACTTTGTGAGCGACGGCCTCTCGGTGGGCGCCGTCGAGATCGCCGGGCGCACGTTCCCCGTCGAGGACCTGTACCTCGACGACGTGCTGCGGGCGACAGGGTTCGGTCTAGACGGCGCCGCGTTTCGGGGCAGCAGCGACCGAGGGAAGAATGGACGAGACGGACGTTCCTACCGGCCGAACGACGGTGACGGTGACGGCGACCGTGACCGTGACGACGGTAGCGGGCCCCCGGACCCGGTCGCCAAAGCCATCCAGCGGCTCGGTAGCCGCGTAAACTACGGTCTCGTGGCCGACACCGTACGGGCCATCGACGAAGAGCTCACGGACACCCACCAGACCGGCGGCGTCTTGGTGTTCTTGCCGGGCGTCGCCGAGATCAACCAGGTGTGCCAGCTGCTGCGCCAGCAAACCAGTGGCGGCGGCGACGGCGGCAAACCCACCCTGCACGTCCTGCCGCTGCACGCCGCCCTCGAGACGCGCGAGCAGCGCCGCGTCTTCGCCGCGGCCCCGCCCGGCCGCCGCAAGGTCGTTGTCGCCACCAACGTCGCCGAGACGTCCATCACCATCGACGACATCGTCGCCGTCGTCGACACGGGCCGCGTCAAGGAGACGCGCTACGACGCGCAGACCAACATGCGCAAACTCGAAGAGACCTGGGTGTCGCGCGCCGCGGCGAAGCAGCGCCGCGGCCGGGCGGGCCGCGTGCGTGCCGGGCGCTGCTACAAGCTGTACACGCAGCGGCTCGAGACCGAGACCATGCCGGAGCGCCCAGAGCCCGAGATGCGCCGCGTGCCCCTCGAGCAGCTCTGCCTGGCCGTGCGGGCGATGGGCGTCGCCGACGTCGCCGGCTTCCTGGCGCGCGCCCCCACACCGCCCGCCGGGGCTGCCGTCGATGGCGCGCTCGCGCTGCTGCGCCGCATGGGCGTGCTGGAGCGGGCCCCGAGCGGTGCCGACACGGGCGCCAACGCCGGCGCCCTCACGGCGCTGGGCCGCCAGCTGGCGGCCATCCCCGCGGACCTGCGCTGCGGCAAGCTCATGGTGTTCGGCGCGCTGTTTGGTTGTCTGCACGAATGCGTCACCGTGGCCGCCATCCTGAGCGGGCGCAGCCCCTTTGTGGTGCCGCCGGCGCCCGAGGCGCGCGCGCTCGCCAAGGAGGCCCGCATGCGTTTTGCGGCGGCATCGACCGGCGACGCCGACGGCGACCTGCTGACGGACCTCCGCGCCGTGCTGCGCTGGGACGATCTTGTGCGCGAGACGGGCGGCGGCGGCGGCGGCAACATGTACGCGCGGCCCATCAAGGCGTTTTGCGAGGACAACTACCTGTCGCTGCCGACGCTGGTCGACATTGCTTCGACGCGCACGCAGCTGTACGCGTCGCTCGCGGAGCTGGGCATCGAGCGGCCCCGTTTCCACGGCGATGCTACGTCAGCGACGGCGCTGTCCACAACGTCCACACCCAATCCGTCCTCCGCCTCCGCCTCCTCTTCTTCCTCCTCCTCGGCATCGCCCCGGCTCCTCCGCGCACTGACCGCGGCCGCGTTTACACCGCAGATTGCCCGCATCCAGCTGCCGGACCAAAAGTTTGCCGCCAGCGTGTCGGGCACCGTGGCCATCGATCCCGAGGCCCGCACGATCAAATACTTTTCGCGCGACCACGGCCGCGTGTTTGTGCACCCGAGCAGCACGCTATTTGCGAGCCAGGGATTCGGCGGCCGGGCCGCATTCCTGTCGTACTTTACGCTGATGGCGACGTCCAAGGTGTTTGTGCGGGACTTGACGCGTAGGTTTTTGTTTCCTCTTCCCCCTTCCCTTTGTCTCTACGCCTTGATTTACTTTTACTTTTTTTTTTTTTCTCTTTGACTCGCATGCTGACCTCCAGCCTTCAACGCGTACACGCTCCTCATGTTCTCTGGCGACATTGAGCTCGACACGCTCGGCCGCGGTCTGGTCGTCGACGGCTGGCTGCGGCTGCGCGGCTGGGCGCGTATCGGCGTGCTGGTGTCACGGCTGCGCGGCATGGTCGACCGTCTGATTGCGCGGCGCCTGGGCCAAGGGTACGACGACGAGGTGGGCGACGACGACGGCAACAGCAACGACGACGCCAGCATGGATGCAGCCACGGAGCAGGTCGACCGGGACGTCATCAAGGCCGTGGTCAAGCTGATCGAGCTGGACGGCATGGATGCATAAACCGGGTAAAGGGAATGGGGGTCATGCTTAGACGTGTGTGTAAAGAAGCCATGACATACGAAAGGGTTAGAAGAGCGAGATGGTTATGCAAGATAATAATAGACAGGATAGGAGACTATAGACCATCCCTCGGCGTTACAAAATACTCGATATCTAATATCATCTACAAATTTTCACCCTACATTTGTCCGCTCAAATGGGAAAAAAAAATTTCGCTTTTTTATTTTATTTTGCATTGGAATGGTAGTGTTGAAGATATAGGAAAGATGGAAAAAAAGATGTCCAAGAGCCAAAGCGGTAGGTACATAATAAAACACAAACCGCTTCCGATTTCTGTTGCTCTATCAAGAACCCACGCGTGGCTAAAGTTTGCTTCCATCCGCTGTGCGCCAGCGCAGACAGCCACTTGGCTGCTGGCTATGCAAAGGCACCGCAGCTCCCATGGATCCGATTCGATAGGCTTCGGGAGCCTCTTTGTGTTCGTTGTCGGCTTCCGTGCGCACGGAAGCAGCATCTGCATCAAGTCATGCACTGGCTATGACAGTTTGCCAACTACTTCTTCGCATCGGCTCCGTTTGTCCTCCTCCGTTCGGCTTGGCGTACCGTACAGCTGGTCGCGTCCTCATCTTCATCCGACGCCTGGACCATTCCCCCATGCTGCAAGCATGGCAGCCCAAGTCATCGCGAAATCGCTGCACGTTGTTCACGTAGGGTTGGAGCTTTAAAGCAACCATTCAGACCCTTCTGTTTCATCTCAAACCGTTGTTTCTTTTCCCCTGCTGAACGCGCCGCGATCGTCCAGCCACCATACATATCTCCAACTCGCTGCGGGCTGGAGCTTTCAAGCTACCATTGGACCCGTCCCGTTCAGTGTGATTCATCTTTCTTTGTGTCCGAAAGCATCAAGCCTGCCAAGTCCTCCAAAAGAAAGCATTAGATAAAAACAAGCAAAAAGATAATAAACGCCGTTTCATTGGTGATGTGTCGTGTAATGGAAAAGGGGGAAGTTTAGGCGGGAAACGGGCACGATATCCGTGCCACTGGTGCAAATCGGTTGGCTGTCAGATGCTCGCTGCCCGCTATCGCTGTGTGCTGTGTTTTGCATGCTTGGCGTTGGTTGATGAGTGGGAGGGGGGGAAAATCGATGCGTATTTGTGTAGTGAGGAACCCGGCATAAACAACTTTCTTCGTTACCGCAAAACGAAGAAGAAAAAAAAGATGACGAGGAGCAGCATTTGGAGGACCGTAGCATGTAGCTGGGCTTGGAAGACAAGATTTCTGCTTTACATATCCATCGAGTCGGCGCCGGTCGCGAAGCTGAAGCCACCGTCGTTGCCGCTGCTAGCCGCGCCGAAGCCAAAGGTGCCGTTAGCGCCCTGGTTGGGCGCTACATCGTCGGGGCCTTCGTCTTCGTCTGAGAAATACTTCTCAATGATGTTGTACGCCTTCATGTAGATCTCCTCGTTGGCGTTCGTCTGGCAATCGTGGATCTTCTCCATGCCGCCGCACTCTTCGATGTAAAGAGCGTACTTGTTGATCGAGTCGGCGGTCTCGCCCGAGGCCTGCCGGTCCAGCTCGCCCACCTTCAAGATGTTCTCCAAACCGTCGAGGGCAACCTGGATGATCTTGTTGTCGGGACACGCTAGTAGATCGCAGAGCGGCTTGATGCAGCCTTGCGCGACTAGGTAGCGAATCTGCTCCGGCTTTTGCAGGCCGCCGGATGTCGCATTGCTGATAGCCCAGCAAGCCTCCTTCCGCGTCTTCAGGTCGCCGTTCGACAGTAGGTGGATCAGAGGCGGAATGATGTTGGCGTCGATGACGGCCTGGATTTGGGCGGAGTTGCCAGCCGTGATGTTGGAGATCGTCCAGCACGCCTCCTTGCGGATGCCGTCTTTGTTAGAGCTCAGCAGCGAAAGAAGGCACGACAAGGCGCCACAGTTAATGATCACTTGGGTTTGCACGTCGTCGCCCGTCACAATGTTGCCGACCGAGCGCAGCGCGGGCGTCTGGACGGACGTCGACGCGTGCATGAGTAGCTCCACTAGGCGGCGAGGAATACCAGCTTCGATAACAGCCTGGATCTTATCGTTTGAGCCGTCGGAGAGATAAGAGATGGCCCAGCAAGCGTCGATCAAAACTTCGTCGTCCAAGCTATAAACGAGCTTTGAGAGCACAGACAATGCCGGTTGGATCTAGAAGAAAGAGTCAGCGAAAGAACAAAGTAGAAAGACAAAAAGTAGAAAGACAAAAAGTAGATATCGAACCGCCAGCAGCCAGCAGCGATCCAGGTTCACATACCGTATTCCAATCTGGTTGCGGCGTCTTTCCACGGCAGAAGTTGCTGAGGGTCCAGGTCGCATTCCGCAGCATGCTGAGCTTCCGGCTGTCGCCGAGCAGGGTCAGCAGCGGCTTGAGGGCGCCACAGCTAAGGACGTAGTCGCGGCATTGCGGGCTGTCGCCAGCAATGTTGCCCAGTGCCCAAACGGCCTGCTCCCGGACGTCGGGCTCCGGGCTTGACAAGAGCTCCACGAAAATGGGCACGGCACCGGCTTCGATGACCACCTGAGTCTGCGTAGCCGAACCGCTCGCGATGTTCGTGAGAGCCCACGCAGCCTCGAATTGCACCAGCGTGTGCGGCGACCGCAAGAACTCGACAAAGCGGCTGACAACACCTGTCTTGATAACCTCCTCGATCGGCGGGTTCCGCTCCTTCGACAGCAGTTTTCGGAACTTGGTTGTCGCCTGAATCTGGAGTTCGATCTGGTCGGAAAAGACGCCCTGAACCATCTGAGGAAGGTCCTCGTTCAACTATGACGTGCGTGGTTAGCATAACGAATAGGAAGAAGTGGAGGCAGTGAATGAATAGCAAGGAAAGGGAAAAAAAGCAAAATAAACCGAGGAAAAAGAAAGAAGAAATAAAAATAAAAATAAACCGTGATTTTTTTTGAACTGCAATCCAGCCCGCCGGCATCCCTTCCTTTGGTATCCAGGCCGTTCAAAACAACGAACTCCAAGACCCATTGTACAAATAAAAAAATCTATCAACGATAGAAGAAACTAACCTGCGATTCGGTCGGGGCCGTGTCATCGTCGCTGTCGGGCGCGGCACCCAGAGACGCACCGGGCCGCGAGTCACCGGAGCCAATACCACGGCGCTTGGCGAGGTTCTCCTCGCGCTTGGCTTTGCGGATTTCGACCTGCTGCTCTTCACGGCGACGGCGCAGCTCCTCAGGCTTGAAGGTGTTCTTGGCCTTGAACTGCGTGCGCCGGTGCTCCGGAATGTAGCGTTCGGCCATGGCTGCGATCAGGAGCAAACGCGCGGGATGTTTGCAGAAAACGACTGGCAAGCCACAAAAGAAGAATAGAAGCCAAAAAAAAGAGGAAAAACAGGGAATGTGTCTCAATATCGACGAGAACGATGGTAAAAATCAGAGGAAAAGACGGGGGAAACGTGTTTGGAATGGAAAAGGCCCCGCGACAAACGAGCTGGAAAGGAGTCAAGAGAACAGTTTGCGTGGACAATAGAGAGAGAATGAGGGAGGGCAAAGAAAAAGGAAAAGTGTTCGATGCAAGAAATCAAGAACGTCAACAAGTCGGCGAGAACGGTGTTCTTGGTTTCGCGTTGCTTTGGTGATGAAAAAAAAGGGAAAAGGAAATGAGGAAAAAAGAGGAGACGAAAGAGAAGGGAAAAAAAATTAGCAGTGTTTGTACTATTTACTCTGTCAAACGGGGGGAAGGAAAGAGGGCGGAATAGGAAAGGACGTATTTTGCTCCTTCCCTTTTTCCTTCGTGTCTTTGTCCGCAAACTTCAACCAGCGGGAGGAAGGAGCAACCCGTACAAGCCAAGCACAAGTTCGCACTGTAGCGCATCGCAGAATCAGTGTGCAATCTTACCGTGCGACGTTGCTGCTTACATACAAACCTACAATCATACAATGTATGGAGGGGCGCCATTGTGGGGCTAGACAGTGGGGTTGGCTGCGGAGTCAGCTCAATTGGGTAACATGCCTAAGCCCAGGCAGACGTTCTTTTTCTCACCCCATATTTCAGGCAACAATGTCATATTGCATGTGACTTCGAGACGGAACCTGTGATTATGTAACGATGGCAAGGGTAGCAGGAGTCGCGTCCCCCCGTCCCGTCAATTAACGACGCGGTTTTGGTGAGCGCGTGGTCGACCGAATCAACGAATTTACGGAGGGGGAGCGGCCATGTCACGCCGACACGCAGACGAAAGCATCGCAGCGACTGCAATGCCGATTTCAATCCGTTGAACGACGCATCGCCACCACCACCACTGCCATGCCGGAGGTCGAACGACCTCTGCCGACGTCCAGCCCGGAGGAGGCACCGGCGCCGGCTCCGGCTCCGGCCGGCGCAAAGGAGGACGCCGACCGGCCGTTGTTGAAGGGTTATACGACAATGAACGACATTCTGAACGACAAGATGAAGCCGGGTCAGTTCGTCAACGTCATGGGCCTGGTCCGAGACTGTCGGCTCCCGATCCCTAGCAGGGGCAGTGGTATGGCAAAACAACGACGACGACAAGGAGCATTGTAAAACGAGATTTGGGTTGCTTGAGAGCAAAGAAAGATTATTTCCGGTGCTGACTTTTTTCTCAGATTACAAGATGGAGATCAAGCTATACGACAAGTCACTCGAGAACCTCAATAGCACCCTCTCCGTGCATCTGTTCTGCGCGGAGGCCCATATGCCCACGGTCGGTCCCGGCGACGTTGTGGTGATCAGGGGCAGCAAGGTCCAGCGCTACAACGACACGCCCTCTCTTCTCTCCGGCCTCAGCACGACCATGTTTTTCTATTCGGCCGCCAAGATTCCCGAGGCAACCGTGTCCGCACCTGTACCCGCGCCCGCCTTTGCTGTGTCGGTGCCGTGGGCCCGCAACAAGCCGGGGAGCGGCCGTCCCACGGCGCAAGAGGATGCGTTCGTTTCGTGGCTCTACCACCACATCGACAAGGCCGCCATCCCCGACCCGATCAGGTTCGAGGAGAAGGTCGCCCAGACACTAAAAGTGCACAGCAAGACATGCGCCCTGCAGAATGTCCGCCAAGAGAGCTATCACAATGTTGTCGTGCTGGTCGTCGCCAAACCGTACGATGCGGGCTCGTACGTCACCCTCTGGGTCACGGACTTTACGGAACATCCGCTCTTTCGCGAGTATGTGGACCCCGCCGCAGAAGGCACAGGCGGGGCTGGTGCGGACCCCCAGCAGCAACAACAACACCAGGTGGGCGATCCGCACAAATACCTGACGCGGTTTGGGGGCGTGGGATGCGGCGGCGGCGGCGGCGGCGACAAGAAAGCGCCGGCAGTCTGGTCCGGCCCCTTTGGCCGGCGGAGCATGCAGGTGACCTGCTTCGAACCGCACGCGGCCTACATCCGGTCGCACGTCAACGCGGGCGACTGGGTGGAGCTGCAAAACATGCGGGTCAGACTGGGCCGCAACGGACACAATCTGGAAGGGTACATGCGCGAGGACCCCGCCCGCGGCAACCCTATACGCGTCGAGTGTCTCACTATACCAGGCCGGGACCAAGAGAACGTGGACCCTTTGCTGAAAGAGGCCATCCGGCGCAAATACATGTACGAGAAGAAAGCCAAGGCCGCGTCCAAGAAGCGCAAGGCTGCCGAGGACGGACTGTGCGCAGAGAAAGAAGAAACAGCCAAGCTCCGGCGGAAGCGTAACCGGGGACAGAAATTCGGAGAGCCACAGCAGCAGCAGCAACAACAACAACGACAACAACAACAACAACAAAAAGACGACGGCAAACAACGACGAGATGGGGGAACCGTCGAGGAGCCACAACTCCCGGTCGCGCTCGTGGCTTCCAATCTCAATCACGCCATCGTCTCGGAGTCGCCGGACCAACATGTTACGCCGCTGTGGGAGGTGCTGCAGCCGATCAATATTGAGCCGAAGCAAGACGGCACGACGGCGACAACGACGGCGACAACGACAACCACCACCCCGCAGGCGATTACGCTGCCGTTTGTCAACGTCAAGTTCCGCGCGCAGGTCCGCGTGGTGGATTACCTGCCCGCGCGGTTGGAGGATTTTGCCGTCGGCCGCAAGACGTCCGAATACGACATCCTGTCAGACGCCGACGACGCTGCTGCAGGAGACGACGGGGACGAATCCGCGTCGTGCCTGTCGTCGTCCTCCTCCTCAGACGAGGACGGTGACGCACGACGCGCAAGCGGCACGCTCAACCAGCACGTGGGCGAGCGCGTCTGGGAGTGGCGGTTCGCGTTGTTGTTGGAAGATGCCACGCCCCGGGCGGCCCTGCCAAACGGCAGTAACGACGACAGCGGCGGCAGCGGCAGCGGCAGCGACAGTGGGGCGTCCGCACCCGCCCCCGCGCGCATCTGGGCCGTCGTCGACAACGCCGAAGCACAGATGCTGACGGGGCTGACGGCGTGCGAGCTGCGGCGAGACCGCGACACGCTGCGCGAACTGCGCGAAAAGATGGCCAGCCTGTGGGGGACCCTGGAGCAGGCCAAGACGCAGGCCGTGCTGGCCGAGCAGAAGGCCCGGCGGGCCGCACAGGCCGCCGCCGCAGAGGCCGCCGCCGCCGAGCGCTTCAAGCTCCAGGAACGATTGCGGGAGCAAGAGCAGCGCGAAGAGCGCGAACGGCAGAGGCAACTAGCCGCGCAGCATGGGCGGTCGCTGCAGGACTACCCGCCGCCGCCGCCGGACTCGTCCGACAACGAGGAGGACGAACAGCAGCTGCTGCAGCAGCAACTGCAGCAGCAACAAAAACAGGAACAACAACAACAACCGACGACAGACCCGTCCAACGCGGCCGTCAAGCCCGTAGTCAGCAACCTGCCGTTTGTCTGCTGCCTTCGGCAGTACGGCGTGCGTGTGCGCGTGCCAACCACAAACGGCGCCGGTCATGCTGGCGGCACCAGCAGCAGCAGCCGCAACAGCCAACAACGCAAAACCAAGCGGGCATGGCAGCAGATGTTTGCGCTGTTCGGGACAAAGATTGTTTATTCTTGATCTGCTTTTTGGGAAGGGGTAGGGTCCTGGTCGATTCGATCGAACTCAACTGCGACAAGGGAAGCCTATTTCTCGCTGGCACACCGTCCCCCTGCCCCTTTTCTGGCCATTTCTTCTCGCATGTTTCTCTAGAAAAGGAAAGGAGGCATAGCGGCCAAACCAGGCCGAAATAAGGTCTTATTACCGGGAACGTTGGAGCGAGGCGTTTTGTTGAGTTTTTTTTTTCTATCTGCCATTCGCACCGGAATTCGCATTTTCATGGGGTTGCATTTCTCTTTTGAGTAGCACAAGCGACAGTCGTTTTTTTTCCTCTTTTTCTTCTCTTTTAGTTATCGTGCCATGTACTCAGTGGAACACGAAGCGATCGAGCCGTCATCATATAGGCACACATGCATCGTCTACTGGTAGCAGTGAATTGAAGCCACTCGTCTAAACCGATTAGCACGTGTTAAAAAAAAGGATGGGATGCACACGAAAAGCAGGACAAACAGAAAGAGATGAAGGATGCAGAGAAGCCACCAAGGCAAAAGCGCATGCGAGCATAAAAACGCACAAGATCGAATTTTATAAATGGAAAACGAAATGGTTGGAGCAGCCGGCATTCCTCCCGTTGCGGATGCCGCCATTAAACATAACCCGGCCGTTGTGAACCCAAAGTAAAACCCTTTTCCCAACTTACACAGTAGAAGATTGGAGAAGACAAGAAAAGAAAAAGAGAAGACGAAAAAAAAAAAAGAAACACGAAAAAAAAGGAAAGAAAAGGGAGAAAACAAGTACAAACGGCACGCAATCGTAAGACGTGCAGACAACACGCATCCCACCCGCCTTTTTTCCCTTCTCCGCTTGAAAATTCCCACATGCTGCCTTCTTCTTCCGTCTCTTGCCATAGGAAGGACATAAAAAATCAAACAAAGCATCGCCGAAGGCCGGCATCAACTTTCCACCTCCCACCCCCCCTGTTTCATTGCCCACTCAGTCCCCAAGAACATCGTCGTCTTCATCCATACCACCGCCACCGTCCCCTTCCATTTCTTCGTCGTCCTCCTCCTCTGGACCCGCGTCCAGCAGTTCCCGCCGCTGCAGATCCTCGTAGGTGCCCTCTTCCGGCTCGGGCGTGTCCAACAAATCATCCAGCTCGTCGTCGTCTAGATCGGCCGCCGGTGTGGGCGCGCCGAGCATCACCTCGTCCGTGGAGGCGCCCAGATGCGACGGATGGTGGCTGTGGTGGTGGTGGTGGTGATGGTGGTGAGACGGAAACGGCGCTGGTGTTGGTGCTGCTGCTGCAGGCGTCGGTGCGGCCACGCCATAGTCCATCTCGGCTTCCTCTCTTCCTTCTTGTTCTTCATCATCTTCTTCTTCCCCGTCTGTGGCTGCCGTTCTTGCCGCAGCCAGTGTCGCCGGCCCTTTGCCTTTGTTCCTGGCCGCGCCGCTACTACCACCACCACCTGCCTTTTTCCGGCTGTTCGCCAACAGTAGCTCGCTCGCCTTGTTCTCGTCGAGGAACGCGACAATCTCCTTGTAGCTGTGGCCCAGCTTCGTTTGGTTGCGCAGCAGCCGGCGCCGGAGACGGCCCGCCTGCGGCCCCGTCTGGTCCACGACGCCTGCCACAATGGCCATAACATAGTGGCTGGTCAGGTCGCACAGCGCGCGCTCGGCCTTGAGCTCGGCCGCCCGGCGGGCTTCCAGAGACGCACCGGCACCGGCACCGTCGCCCCCGTTCTCCTCGTCGTCCTCATCCTCGTCCTCGTCGTCTTCGTCTTCTAACGGGTCTTCGACCGGATCTTCGTCGTCGGCTGGGTCGTTCAGCACCTTTTTGGTCTTTTTGGCAAACGTGCGCTCTGCCGCGCTGTAGATGGAGATCAGCTCGTTGACCAAACCTGCCGGCACGTGGTCCACGAGCCGGCCGAGGCTGACGTACGCGGCCATGGTGGCCGCCGACGCCGACGCCGATGAGGGGCGTTTGCGGAGTGTAGCAAAGAGGACGTGTAGGTCGCAGTAGGCGCCCGTGGCGTACAGCCGCAGGTCGTCGTTGTACCCCCGGGAAGAGAACGTGTGCACGACGTTCTGGTCAAACGTCCGCTTCAAAATGGCCAGGCGGTCAATGACCGCGTTGGAGAGGCTGTGGTCCGTCTTGGAGTTCAGGGCCAAGACGAGCGACCGCAGCTTCCACATAAAATAGAACTGGCACGCGCCAATGGCGTTGGCCGTGAGGCCGTCCTCGATGTTGTCCAGGTCTTCGTCGGGCTCCTCAAACTTGCCACGGTGGACGGTCCGGACGAGGATCTCAATGGCGGGCGTGCTCGAGTCCGCGGACGTCCCCTTGGCTTCGAGCACGTCGACGCAGTCTGCGATGGAGGCCAGCTTGCTAATCTTGAACAGCGTGACCGACAGCTCGATCGCCAGCGGCGCGCTCAGGTTGCGGCGGGCCGAAAGCTCGCACGTCTTGTCAAAATTGCGCAGCGAGTTGATCACCGTCTCCCAGAGCGCAGACACCCGGTTGTCCACGGCTTCCTCTAACTCGTCGTACTGCCGCGCGTGGAGCAAGGCGGCGGCGGCCTCGGATACGACGCCGGTGTCGGCGTGCCGCGTGAACTGGGCACAGATCTCGTCCAACAACCCCTCAAATGTGGCCGTATCTTGCCGCAGCTGCCGGAACACGTCCAAATTGAGCGCGTGCTGCAACCGCAAGACGGTCACGGCGGTGGCCGGTTCCGCACCAAACTTGCGGAGAAGCTGTGGAATCAAGGCGGCCAGCTGGAGCGCAGCCGCTTCAGAGCTTTCCGCGGTTGGTGCGGCAGATGCAGACGCAGAAGCCGCTGCGCCGCCGCTGCCGCCGCTGCCGCCGCCGCCACCACCACCACCGTCTGCT
This sequence comes from Fragosphaeria purpurea, assembly GCA_002778095.1. Lineage (NCBI taxonomy): Eukaryota > Fungi > Ascomycota > Sordariomycetes > Ophiostomatales > Ophiostomataceae > Fragosphaeria > Fragosphaeria purpurea. The sequence continues at coordinate 548,681 of PCDL01000022.1, read as the reverse complement.
CTGCCTGGCCTTTTCCGAAACCGCTCGCCATCACCGCCGCTCGGCGCCACCAGGCTCGCTTTTGCTGCCGCAGCTAGAATTTCTAGCAGAATCGCCTCTTCGTTGTCGCTTGGTGCGACGGCGCTACGGAACGTCTGTTCTGCTGTGCGTGATTTGCTTCGGCTGCGGCCCTTGGTCTCAATGCTGTGGTCGTACAAGAGGTAGCCCGCCAGAATCTCCCAGTTGGTGATTTCGGGGATCTTGTCGACCAACACCTGGGTAGCGAGGGCGAGACGACTGGTCTCGGGCACGGCGGCATGCGCCACCTCCGCTGCAACGTCCAGGCCGGAGGCGACGGGCTCGGACCGCTGCGCACCCAGTTGCAGTTCGTACGCAGACACGGTGTTCGCGAGGCTCTTGACGTTGATCCAGTCGCGGCGTGGCGCGTCAAACTGGCCGGTTTTGCTTTGGCCCTTGCCAAACAGCTCGTGCATGACCTCCTCGCCGCCCACCTCGTCGAGCTTGATAGACGCGAATTCCCGGACGCAGTCGGCGAAAAAGTGCACGGCCGCCCGCCGTATCCGCAGCTCGGCGTCGAAAATGAGCCGGCCGATGGCGTCAATTTCGTCGGGGTCCAGCAGCCCCGCCGGCCGCAGCTGCTCCACGACAGCGATGGCGCCGACGCGCACGCCAATGTCGACGTCCTTGGTCGCCATTTCGATCAAGCGCGGCCGGAAGCGGTCGATGAAATGGCCCATCTTGCTGGCGTCGCGCTTGAAGACACGCGCCAGCTGCTTCAGCACCTCCTGGCGCGTTGTGGGGTTGCTGTCCGAGAGCATCCAGCCGAGGTAGCGGAGGTACTCGGGCTGCATGTAGACGGCGGGCAGCGCCCAAACCCAGGAGCCGAGCGCCTCCACGCACTCGGAGCGAATGCGCGGGTCCACGTCGCGGTAGCGGTGGACAAAGACGGTGTCGAAAAACTCTTTCATCAGCTCGGCGACGCGCTCCCGGTTCCAGCCGGCTTCGCGCAGGTTCGCCTCAAACGCCGCAAGACGCGAGTCCTTGGCGGCCGCACCCTTGGCTGCTTTGCCGTGGCGACTCTTCTGGTTCTCCACCTGCAGCGTCATCTTGTTGATGCGCTCGTCCAGCTTCTGCGCCACATCGACGAGAGCAGCCAGCATGGCCAGCGCCACCGTGGTTGCTGTGTGGCGGAACGGGCGCAGCGTCGAAGACGACAACGACGCGACCCAGCGCACCACGTTCTCCATGAGCTCTGGTTGCTGGTAGAGCATTTCCGTTTCATGCAAAACGTTGATGAAGGCGTGAAAGAACTGGACAAGCAGCTCACGGAAGGACCGGGTCGACCGCAATTTGGCGACGAGAGGGTAATCGGTAATTTTTTGCTAAATTGCAAGAAAAAAAGAGAAAAAAAGACAACGTCAGCCCATCGCTCATTTTCAATCGTTAGTGCTCTCGAAGAAACATCATCGCCTCGCACGCGATATACACACGTCTTCATAGATGCTCTGCAGCTCTGTGAGCCGGTTGGAACAATTGTCCGGGTCGTTGATGTCGTCCTCGGTCACATGGTGGTCGCAGCCGGCCGCGGAGAGAATGCAGTTGACCAGGTCCGCCACGGCCGCCTGGTTGTTGCTCTGATACCGCTCATACCACCGAGCAGCCACGTCGCCGCTGTCGTCGCCAGACGAGAAAATGTCGGCTGTTGCGCCAAAATTAGCTCAGAACAAAGGCACCTTCGAAACCGCCCCCTCCCCCCCCCCCAGAAAAATCCATGTCTCACCGTAGAGTTGACCGCCGTGATCACCATCAGCTTCAATGGCAACGCGCACGGATTTCTTCGGCCGGCTCGGCAGGCTCGAGGCGTGGTTGTTTGCCGCGCCGTTCAACTTGGGCTTCTTGGCCGCGCGGCGGGCGGACGGCTGTTGCGATGTCGCATTGGGTTTTCTCCTGGAGCGGGCGGCGCGCCGACGGCGCTTAGCCGCCGCCGCCTCTTCGTCGTCGCCGTCGTCGTCGTCATCGTCGTCGTCATCTTCGGCTTCGTCGTCATCCACGTCGTGTTCCGGATCGCCCGCCGCCGGCCCCCCGTTGTTGATGTGATCGGCCTCGTCCTCGCTTTCGCCGTCGCCACCGTCGCCGTTGCCCAAGCCCGTCGGCCGCTTGCGCTTGGCGGCCGGCGCGGCTTCGGGTTGATATTTGTTCGGCGCGCGCACGACGCGTCCGGACCGGCGTTGCGTGGCGGCCGCGGCATCGTCGTCAGCGACATCGGCCATGGTTCTCGTGGTTTTCGTCGTTTGCCTAGTTCTGTAGATGCAAGCGCACAAAACAAAACGAAAAAAGAAAGAAAAAAAAATTGCGCCGACGGCAAATTGATTTGCAATCAAAACAGAGCCAAGACGCGAAGCAGATCGCGCGCACGACGCGCTCAAACGGGGGAAATAAAATAAAAAAGAAACGGGCTCGGGTCGTGTCGGCAATGTGTCGCGTTTCGAGAATTCGTACAAGATACGAAACAACAGAAGAAAAGGACGAAGGTGGCGTGTCGCGATGCGGATGGCTGAAAATCAGAAATGGTGGTGATGCGGCCGCCGGTGGGAAGGGGGTTCGGTCAATACATTCCACATAATAAGCGAAAAAAATAAAACCCATAAATTCAAAATGTCGCGTCTCTCGAAAGAAAGGGCAGGCGCGACCCTACGGAAGCCAGCCTGTCCCCGTTTTTGAGGGGGAAGGCGCTATTCATCCAGCAAACGGGCAATGCGATGATGCCTCAGGCAGGAAAGGAGACCGCAAATAACCACCGCAGAATAATACCCCGCGCTGTTCGTTGGCTGCGCGCGCCAGGGTGGGCCCCAGTACGTTCCTGGCTCGCATGATGACTAATTCTGTCGATGGTTTATGACTATCCTGATGATCTGTTAGTCCTCACGACAAACGTGCAACACAGCCAAGGGAACCGGCAGGTCGCGGAACAATCTGCAGCTCACTGTTCATGCATTTTTTTACGGCATAAAGTAACTGCGGAAAGTTGTGCTTGTAAAGAAGGATCTTTGAGTTGAAGTGAGTTTCAAACTTCTCAAAGAGGCAGCCTTCTGGAAACATCTCATGATATGCTTTCGACTGGAAAAAAGAACTGCCACAAAACATGAGCTTTTGGGGCTCTTCGGAGACATATAGAAAAGGCTTTGGGTGTGAATAGCATCTGCTACTCTCAGTGCGCCGCGGCATCTCCTTCGAGGGATGTAGGGTCGATACATTTTGAAATTTATATGAAGATCATAAACTATAAAAGGCCATGTTTGTAACCTCAAATAAAGACATCCAATTGCCAGAATTATTTACAAACCCCGTCAGTCTGATCAGGATTATATGCAATAAATAATGAATACGGCCGTTTTTCAAGTAAAAGAAAAGCATCATTAGCACCAAACTGCTGGACGTGACCCTTGGCTTGTTGATTCATGTATATATTGTCTTGATAGTGAATGCTAGATGCGAACCTCTGTTTCTCATGCGGGTTTTTGTTTTTGTTACAAAAGAATGTGTAAGTATGTAGATTAAAGACAGCATGAAAGCAAAGCAAAGACGTGAAAATAGAGAAAGACGAAACCATAGAAAGAATGCAAGAATGCAGGTAGCCATGACAAAACCAAAGTAATGCAGAAAAACAAAAAAAAAGAATTTGAAAAGAAAGAGAAACAAATAATGAAAACGACCAACCCGACATTCACATGCTCAAGCCAGATGCAGCACTACCTTCCCCCGTCGGTGCACACTCTGCGCTCTGGCCACCGCCGCGTCGTACTGCTCCAACGGAAACGCCGAGTCGAAGTGCGCCTTGGCCGCTTTCCGCTCGATCAAGTCCGTCACTGCCTGCAGCTGCCGGCTGTCTGCCTGCACCCGGAACCAGACGCTCTTGACATCCATGCCGACACCCGTGTCCGGCCGCAGCCGGTCGGCTGGCGTGGCCACGCTGATGACGGTGCCCCCGTGCCGCGCGCTCGTCCAGGCGCGGCGCAGCGCCTCGGTGGTCCCGACACCATCTAGCACCAGGTCGTACTTGTCGCTGCTGCTGCTGCCGCTGCCGCCACCACCACCACCGACGATGCCATTGCTCGTACTGCCGCTCCCCCCGCCGCCTCCGCCGTAATGGCGTGGCTGCGAGACCGAGCGTGGACGGCCACTGCTGCCACCACCCCCACCTTGGGCCGGCAAATTGCGGCCGCTGCCGCCGCTGCTGCCGCTGCTGCTACCCCGCAGGAGGGCCGCGGTGTAGTCGACGACCCGGTGGGCGCCGAGGCTGCGAACAAAGTCGGTGTTGGCCGGCCCGCAGGTGGCGGTGATGTGGCCGACGCCGGCGAGGCGGGCGAGTTGAACCGCCCACAGGCCGACGCCACCCGCGGCCGCCGTGATGAGCACACGTTTGTTGGCGTTGGTGTCGTCACTAAAGAAATGCCGTGGACGATGGTGGGTGGTGGTAGCGGAGGAGGAGGACGAAGAGGAGGGTCGAGACGAGGAGAGCCGAGAGGCCGGCCGCGACGTCGGCCGGGACGTCGGCCGGGACGACGACGAAGACAGTCGTGGCGGTTGTATCGGCGGGAGAGAAGAAGACTTGTTTTGTGTCAAGGACGAGGAGGACAGCATTACTGATGGTGGTGGCGCCTGCGGCAGGGTGAGGCCGCCGTGGACAAAGAGGGCCTGCCAGGCCGTCAGGGCCGACAGGGGCACGGTGGCGGCCTCCTCCCAGGAAAGGTTTTCGGGCTTCTGGCTCATCTCGCTCGTCAGCGCGATGGTGTACTCGCGCGCGCTGCCCGGGCGGGCGAGGCTGGTGCAGGCATACACCTCGGTGCCCGGTTGAAAGGGGGATGCCTTGGGCGCCAGCACCACGGTTCCAGCAACTTCGTAGCCAGGGATGGCCGGGTTGAGCGCGGCCGGTTCGGCCCACGCGAGCTCGCCGTGGGTGAGGGCCACGGCGTGGACCTGGATGAGGTGCTCGTCGGGTCCGCGGGGAATCGGAATGGGCAGGGTATGGAGGGCGAGCTCGTGGAGGGTGGCTGGGTCGCGAACGAGGGCGAGGATGGTGCGGTCGTCGTCGTCGTCGTCGTCGATGCTGTCCGTGTTTTCTATCTGCATGGTTTTCAAAGTGTGGCAAAAGAAAGAGAAACGAAAGCAAGGGAATAAAAAAAAATGGCGCCCTTGATTATTGCAGCGAGGTTAGCTTCTTGTGACAAGGCTGAGGAGAGTATGAAAAATGTGAATGATAAGGACCGAGACAGAAACGTGGGGAGGATAGGGAAGGGAGAAGAAAATGGAGGAAAGAAAGAGGAGATAAATGAAGGAGGCGAATTTTGCGAGACAGAAAAAGCAAAACCGACACAACCACGGACACACTCTGACTAGAAGACGAAAGATGGTACCAAAAAAAGAAAGAAAATCAGAGACAACGTGTGTAAGCCGACAAAGGATACGAGAGAGCGATGTTTCTTATAGTACAATGTGCTAATGGGGGGTGCGTGCCTACAGCACATCCGCGCACGCACTTAAACACAGAAAGAAGCCTTTGCTCAACACACCATGGGCGGAAGTCTCCAACAAATACTCCATTAGGCAAGGAACGGTGTGAGCACAGAAAGATCAAGGGGGGGAGAAAGAAAAATGGAGAGGAAAAGGGGTGCAATTTTCAAAATACAAAGAAGAAAAAAGACAGAGAGACGAAAAAAGAAACTGATGTACATGAAGTCAAATAATAGATAAATAAAAAACAAAACAAACCAGGATCGTCAGACGTACATACATATGATCTGAGCGGGTCCGTATGGATGTGAAGGGAGGAAAAAAGAGGGCATCCCTAAACAGCATGATTTACAAGGCAAGAAGAGCTATGGAAAGAGAAACTAATAAAGATACCTAGTACGTTCTTGAAGAGAGGGCCGTCACGTAACTTCATGTCTTTGCCAAACAACGGGCCAACACCCGGGGCGTATATATCAAAAAGGGCCATTGCTGTGCTGCCTACGAGGCCCCGGAAATCACTATGCCCTTGGCCTGTATGATCCTTCCGTCCGTTGGCCTCGGGGCCTTTCTGTCTCCTTTCCCTTTCTTTCTCTTCACTTTGTTTTGCTCCCGCTTTGGGAGGCTTCCGACCCAAATCCAGGCCCACACCATATCCGGGTTTTTGGGGAAGTGATATAGGAGAGGGGAAGGGGTTGGGGGGCCACGAAAGAACCGTGGGTAAAAGCTCGACAAGACGAGGAGGCCAGGACGAAAGAAGGAGCAGAAAAGGGCTGAAGGGGAGGGGGGGTCGTCTGCCGTTGCAGTCGATCGGACAGCGGACAACACACCAACGCACGACACACGACGCACAACACACCTTGAGCAAATGGGCAAAAACGAAAAGAGAGAAAGGAAAAACAATAATAGGGTGGTCCTGAGGGAGGGAGGGACGGGAACGACCACGTCAGTCCCAGTCCGCATCCGACTTTGGTTCTGGTTTTTTGATTTCCCCGTACGGTCGCCATGCAGCTATGCTTCTTTATTCTTATTTTTATTTTCTTAAAAATAATAAGAAAAAGAAAAAAAGAAAACGACGATGCAATTATGGACGAGAGAAAGAAATGTTACGTTGCGTATGACCGAACAGAATCTTGATATTGTTGTCCGTGTCTCATGCTGTGTAAGGAATAAAAAAAAAGAAAAAAAATTCACCGACGTACGATCCGGACGATGCGGCGCTCGACGAGGCGTACTGCAGCCGCAAGACCAAGGAAAGAGAGAGAAGAGCAGCAGCAGCAGCAGCAACGGTTGTGGTACTGCGGAGGAACGCACACACACACGCACGCACGCATGCACAGTTCGCACACACGCCTACACCCACAACACACACACACACACATACACACACACAAGCACACACGCGATACACCACCGACGTTGTACAGGACATGCACACGGTGTCGCCGGTCTGTGTTGCGAGTGCCTTTCCTGGTTGTGGGCATGGGCTTTGCATACCGGGTGCCTTGGCGGGCCATGATGCTTTGCATCGTCCGCACTTTGCGTGGTTCTAGGGGAAGATTGGAGAAGATGGAGGAGGAGTAGGATGGGGGAATATTGTTGTTGTTATTATTGTCGGTGTTCATACGCGGACCGCCTCGTTATTGGGGTTTTTTTTTTAATTTCTCGTCTTTCGGACGCGGACCTGCGGCTGGTGTGAAGGATGGCAAGCGGGACCACCTATAGATGGGCGCGTGTTATACCGCGACCCAATATCAACACAGCCTTGCGGACGAAAGGGGGGGACACAGGTGCGCTGCCCAGGCCCGTATGCGGTTATAATATAGGGGGGACGGGGTAATAAGCCATGGTGTTCGTTATGAGTAGCATAACGTTGTCAAGCCGGAATGAAGCTGGTAAGCGATGAGAATGAAGGAGAACGGGAAAAAAAATAAAGAAGGAAAAAAGGGGCAAATGGGTCAGACACTTTGGACTCCACGTGGAAGAAACGGCAGTCCGTTATAATAGACAGTTTATTCATTTATGCTGTCTTTTATTTTCCGCTCAATTTGGTGGAATCAATCTCATTCTTTCTGCATGGCGGCTATTCAAGCCTTGAGATGTGCGTCAAAGGCGTGGCAACAGACAGAATATTCGCAAAAAAATAAAATAAAATAAAATAAAATAAAATAAAATAAAATAAAAACAAAAATAAACATATAAATAAATATATAAATAAATGTCTATATAATAAAAAGTCGATGGTATTACCGCATGCGCATTCGGTTCGGTCGATGTGAGGGCAAAGCTTTGCGAAACAAGACGGAAACGCAAAGCGTGAATGAAAACCGATGGGTGTCGTGTGAGAAACGCGGCAGCAGAAGAAGAGACGCCCCCGTATGCTCATGAAAACAGAGGCACGCAAGGTTTGTCGATGGTGGAACCTGAAAAGCGTGTTGTGTGGACAACGGGACGACACCAAACCAAGACAGCAACAACCAGAGAATTCCATAGAGGGTAGCAATGTAGAGGGAGAGAAAGCGGCAGAAATGATGCACAAGCAAGGGTGGTAAAAAAAAGAGTTACCAGGAAAAAAAACAAAAAAACAAAACGGTCGATCATTTTGGCGCAAGCGGACCACCCCTTTTCATGCAAAGATCAAAAAGATCATGCACCGAAAAAAGACGGGATCCCTTCTACGGTAGAACCATGGCGACCGGGGTAGGGGGAATGGCTAAAGATTATTTTTGAAAAATAAGGGGAAATAAGACGAATCAAGTAAAAAAAAATAAAAAGACAAAAAAAAAAACGCATGGCACAACCACGCAATCTATTCTAACAGAGAGTTGGGCCCCGTCTCCCCTTTCCTAGTCCAACCGCCGCGCGCGGTCGCGTGCCGCGGCCTGCGCCAGCAACGGCGCCCGCTCGCCGCCGGCCTGTTGTGCGCGCCGCAACGTTTTGCTGCTGTCCTCGGCATCGGCATCGGTATCGCTGCCGGCGCCACCGGCGCCACCGGCGGCGCGGTCCACCACCACCTCGTCGTCGTCGTCGTCGCCATCGCCGTCGGCCGCTGCCGGGACGGCCCCGCGGTACAGCACGTAGTGCTGCGCCACAAACACGGCGTCGTACGCCAGCGACACGTTGCCGAGCGCCAGCTTGACCGGGTTGCCCGTGACGCCCGACCAGTCGCGCTGGCGGTAGCTGTCGAGCAGCAGCTGGGCGAGGCTGAGCCCGCCGCCGGCGGCGTCGAGCAGGATCTGGGCGATGGACCAGCCGGCGGTGCTGCGGTGGCGGTAGTTGGCGAGCACCTGGGGCGCGTACTTGACGAGGGTGATGACGAGCTTGGCGTAGCCGAGGGCGTAGACGACGTCGAGCCAGGCCCAGGGGGCGGTGGCCGCGGCGGCGGCGGCCTCGGCGTCGCCGCCGCCGCCGCCGTCCCCGCTCACCCACACCAGCACCGCGACCGCGCCCATCCCCGTGATGCACCCCGCGGCCAACCCCAGAATCAGGCGCGAGGGCCGGCGGCCGCTGTTGCCGGACGCGAACACCGCGCCCGACGACGACGACGACCGCCACCCCCACAAGGCGCCTGGCAGCAGGTACTGCGAGACCGTCACGAGCGACAGCACCAGGGCGTGGGCGGCAAACGCGACGTCGTTGAAGGCGACGGTCGGGGTGAGGCCGTGGTGGCGGGCGGCGTACTCGGTGCGGACGGCAGCGCTGTAGCGGAGCGCGGCGGTGGACGCAAGGTAGCAGAGGAAGCCTGGGGGCATCAGTATAGGTAGGTGATTATAGGCCGTCGGTAGGGAGGAAGGGGAAAATAAAGGCTTGTAAGGACAAAGTGGCTACAACAACGGCACCCACCCAAACTGTTGATCAGCGGAAAGTCGACGGTGGTGCCGGCGGTGGCACGGCGGCGCGCGTTGAGCAGCGGCTGCGGGTAGAACGAGAGCGACCAGCAAAAGGTGTAGACCCAGCCGCAGAGGGCGGAGACGGCGCCGAGGAGGTCCATGGTCGAAAGGGGGGGTTTTCTTAACGGTCCAAGGAAGAGCGGACCGTGTTGTTCACGGCGAGACAGGGAGGTGTTCGTCCCGGCGACGAGAAAGCGGGACAAAGACCGGGGGGGCAAACAAGGCTGTGTTATGCTCCATGGATCGTTCCGCCGGGAATGGCGCAATCGGGGGGGTACGATGACGCAGCCGCGTGCAAGAGAGAGACAACTGTAATACCGCGATGGCGCTGATGGCGGGGCCCACCCCGCCTAACCCGCACCAACTACGGCACGTTATACCACTGTAATCCTGCACTAGCGGCTCCGACAGAGGGTTTTACCCGGTCAGAGGACTCAATCTTCAGTTTCGACTTCATCTGCACACTGTATGTTAAAACGTATCTGTTCAATCGGCGGCCTCTACTACCCCAAGCCCACAGAAATTTATATAGATGAGCAACCAAAAAAATCTCTACCTCTAGATGTCTAATTAGATCCCTGGAACCACGAGCTGTGTGTCTATCAGATTGTCGTTCTTCTTATACAAAAGAAAAAATAGGCCAATGACGACGTGGTGAAGCAAAAAAGAAGGGCTTTTCTCTTAATGGGTTAGAACAGAAAACAAAAAGGTTTCAGGAAGCGGTGCAATCGAGACGGAAGAGGGTAGTAGTGGTAAGGAGACAGGTTATGCGACGAGAAGGTGAGGGTTTTTTTCGCTTTTGCAAAGAACGCCCAAGGCCATAAAGTGAAACGAAAATCAAGAAACCAAAAAAAAACCAAAAAAAAACCATTATACATAACCCTCTTTATACGTCCAATCCCCCCATCCACTATGCATGCAAATAAACAACGTCAAAGAAACAAAAACAAAGGAAGGAAAACCCGAATATTGGATTGCGAGCTTTTTGCAAAATGGCCAAAAATGGGGGAGAAGGACTAGTGCTCATCCCCATCATGTGATGTGGAGAAAGGGGATAGGGAGGCGCAGTTGGAATAAAGAAAACGTGAAGCGATAAAGCGAAGCGAGGGGAAGGCGGACGAGCGGAAGATCGCGAAATCGCACACGCGAAAGACCGTTTCCCGGCTTAGGCTCGCCCCCCGCCGCCCATGGCCGCTGGCAACGACCGCCAGCCCTTTTGGTCGGGCAGCTTGACCTTGCCGAAATCTTCGTCGAGGTCCAGGATGATCTGCAGAGCGTTGCGGCTGCGCATAAAGGGCGACGGCGGCTTGGAGGCCGAGACGCGGTCCTTGAGCGACGAGAGCGCGTCGGCCACGCCCGTCGTGTGCGCGGCCTCGCCCTTGGCGCCCGCCGCGTGGCTGCCGCCGGGGTACGGCAGCAGGTTTTGCAGCACCTCGTACGCCGCGAGCGTGAACCCAAACTGCGGCGACGACCGCAGGATGCGCGCGGGCCCGCCCTTGAAAAACGCCTTGAACCCTTCCTCCTTGAGGATCGTCGACGCCGCGTGCCGCAGGCCCGTGTACTGCGTGTCGCCCTTGCGCGCCTCCACCTGCAACCGCGTCTTGATGACGTCGCACGGCGTCGTCAGGTACGCGGCCGGCATGCCAGCAATGGCGCCGGCCGTCAGCAGCTGCAGCACGCCCAACTTCTTCGTCTGGGACTCGCCGAACAAGTCCCGCTTGAGGTGGTTGTACGTCGGGAAATAGATGGCAGAGAACGGCACGTCGCGCAAGAGGCACGCTGAGGCGCCCTTGTACAGGCCGACAAGACCCAAATTGCGCACGATCCACATGGCCGACCGCTTCGGCACGCCCTCGACGCTTTTTGCGACCTCCCCCTGCACCTGCAGGCGAATCTTGACAATCTCCAACGGGTTTGTGAAGACCTACTTTGTTAGTGTTGCTAAAAGAGAAGAAGCAAAAAAAAGGAAAAAAAGAAGAAAAAAACTGGAAAGCTCAGAAAAGTCAAAACAACTCACCACTTGGCAGGCGCCGGCGCTACCACCCGCGATAACCTCGTGCAACCACCAAATCGAGCCATCACTTTTTGAAAAATGGCCCCGCACAAGGTCGTTGACGGTCAACTTGATGGCCTTTTCGGGTGCGACGCCGACGAGCTGCGGCAGCACACCCGAGTAGAGGCCCAAAAAGCCTTCGTTGCGGACGACCTTCTGAAAGCAGTCGATGGAGTTTTTGTAGAGGCGCTCGCCGGGCCGGGCGTCGCGCTGGTTCTGCATGCGCGTCTTGACGAGGTCGATCGGGTACACCATAAAGGCGCCAAAGGCGCCCGCACCGCTGCCAAGGACAAAGTTGTAGGCCGACTCGAGGGCGTTCGCCAGGACGGTCTTCAACCCGCTCGTGGCCTTGTTCGCCGCCGTGACGGCAGCAGCGCCCGCAGCCGTCGCGGCCGCGGCGGTATTGAGCGTCTGCTGGAAGCGGTCGGCCGCGCCCTCGATGTGCTCCTGGTTCCGCCACGCCGGGTCGAGCACCTTGGCGAAGTCGCGCAGGCCCAGGCGGCCGGAGGGCTCGTCGATGCTGGCAAAGTGGAACAGAATGTCGGCCTCCATGGGCGTGAAGTGCGAGAAACGCGTGATGCGCGCGGCCTGGTTGAGGAAATCGGTGCGGGTGATGCGGCCGTCGCGGGTCTTGGCGCAGGCGCGGCGCACAATGAGCTCGACGAGGTCCATCTCGGTCATGACGTTCTGGAAGGCGCGGACGTTGGCGTAGGAGATCTTGGTGCCCTTGGAGATGTTGCAGAGGGTGTGCAGGTGGGCGAGGAGGTGGTCGGACAGCTTGTGCTTGGCGGTCTCGCGGATGATGCGCTCGAACTCGTCGGGTTCGATGTAGCCGTCGCCGTCGCGGTCGAGCAGCTTGAAGGCCTGCCGTATGCGCTCGCCCTGCAGGCCGCGCAACATCTGCGAAAACTGCTCGTAGTTGAGGTCGTGGCGCTTGCGGTTGTCGCCGAGGTAGAGCTTGGCCCATTCGCAATCCCAGTTGAAGGGGATGTTGTCGGGGCCCTTGTTGAGCTCGTAGAGCTTGCGGAAGTCGTCGTAGCGGACGGTGCCCATGCGCTCGACGTCAAACAGGCGGAAGGCGATCTCGTACTCGGCGTCGGGCTTCATCAGCAAGTTTTCGAAGTAGGCCCAGTCGGCGAGGTTGATGCGGCCGCGGCCGCGGCGGTCCACGACGGGGAAGAGGAGGGTGTACTGCTCGCGCTTGATTTTGTGCTGGAAACAAAGAGCAAAAGGCCGTTGTCAGCGACAGAGAGCGAGAGACACGCGCGGTAGAAGGCAAAGAAACACGTCAAGCAAGAGAAGAACACAACCTACATAGTCCTCGTCTTTGGGCGCAATGGCGTCGATGAACTCTTCCGGGCCCATGGTGAGCTCACCGGAGTCGGCATCCTGGACGGCATGTTTCAGGAAGCGCGAGCGGGTTTGCGACGACAACGGTTCAGGCTCTTCTCGGCCGATCAAGCTCTCCTTGACGGCCTCCCTCACCGTAGACGCGGCTGTCGACATTGTGGAAAAGGGCCCAAGTACGGTTCAACATGCGGCAAAGCTGTGGGTGGGTTAGACACCAGCACGGCGGGTGGGTTGAGAGAAAGAAACAGAAGCAGAAGCCAGGGCTGTAGTATGACTCTCAACGACCTCGAAAGAGAGAGACCGAAGAAGAGGAAGCGCCGGAGGGGGGGGAGTGGGCAGGTCCAGGAAGAGAGAGAAAGAGGGCGTGGTCGTAAGTCCGGAGCACAGTCACATTGGCCTGCAACAACGGAGAAAGAAAGGGGAAATGTCGGGGAAAAAGAGAAGTCCTGCACAAAATAAAACGAGACTAGGGTAGAGTGGATCACGAACGGCCCAGGCTAAGTTCCAGTGTGCGAGGATCGTGCGTGGGCTTGTTGTCGCTTGGAGATACTCTGTTTGTGGAGAGGCGTATGGTAATTCGCAGGGGGGACAGGGGGAAAAAAATAGAAAAATAAAAATAGGGACAAAAAAGCAAAGAAGGGCAAAAAGAAGAAAAAAAAGAAAAAAAAACCGATCCAGGCGTATTTTTACGGAATTTGACTCCGTACGGAGAAAAAAGCCGCCAAGTGGAGGAGGAAAAGTGGTCCAAGGGAAAGACCGGGAGAACAGAGACAGGAGGACCAAAAATAACGATGCAAGTTGACAAAAAAACAGAACAAAGAGGATGTTGTGACGACAAAGAACGACGAAAAAAAGGAGAAAATAGCGAAATAAAAAATAGAAGGAGGAAAAAGAAAGGAACGAAAGAAAAATAGGAAAGAAAGGGAAAAAGCGCAAAAGGAAGGTACGATTGAGTGCAAAGGGTTTCCGTAAACAGAGGACAGAAAATCCTTTTTTTTTTTTGCCTTCCTTGGGCCGTCTTTCTTCGCCAATCAGAGCTGCTTGGGCAAAGCTACTGAAAACTTTTTTTGCCCTGTCGCATTCGATAGCTTCCCCTTTTCCAATTGAGCTGCCCGTTTTTGGGGGGTTGCGACCCGTCCGTCGGAGCCGGTCAATCTTATTAGTCATCAGGGGTTTTCTTTGGGGTTCCTTTTGCGGTCCCTGAAATGGGACGAAGTGGATCCAAAAAGACGAAAGGCCAAAGGATGAGTCAACCGTTTTTTTCTCTTCTTCGAACAGGAAGCCACCAAAGATACGGTGTACAGAAAAGGAAAACGGAGGACTCCGTACATTTCTTTCGTTTCTTCGTCTTTTCGTGCTTTTAAAACCGCAATCCAAATTCCGATCCAATTTCTGACACAGCAAAATCAAGGAAGCGCCGCAAAAGACGTAATCATTCCGTGGACAGTCGTCGCATACATAGTTTGCGGCATTTCCCGGTATCGGCGGGAATTGCAGGATACAAAGGTACTAGGTAGGCCATGCACGAAGTTTGGTGCAGATATTATGGGCGACTTGATAGGAAAGATGTTGCTTGCTCCGTGAAACAGTTCATCCATTCCTTTCTTCTTTTCACTGCAAAAAGAATTAAATTGTTTCTCCCTGCCTGTTTTCTTTTTGTTGGTTGACGTCAGACCAAAGGGAATGAGACACAACATCCGGTATATGTTGCGTCCTTCTGGTTGGCCCTGCTATTTCTTTTTTTTCTGTCTGTCCCGTGTTCAAGTGTCCTGCAGGTTTTATGTATACAGCGAAAGGGTTGGCCTTCGTGGGCACCAAAAGCCGCGCCCGCCAATGGTTTCGCCAAGCAGCAATGCCAATTCACGCAGCCGCAAACGCCCCCCCTACTGCGGTGAGCGGCAAAATTGCCACAAAAAGAGACTAGACACATGCACTTACGAAGCAACTACGAAGTACTTGGGTATAACTTTTTGCTCATGGGCGGTTTGTGGTCTGCTCGCCCTTTGGTTTTCAGGCTGCACGCTGCAGCCGTTGTTTCTTATGCAATGAGCCTATACAGGGCCTTCTTTGGGTCCTGTAGTGCAGTCTCGCCATCTTCCATATGGCGAAGAACAGAATGGAAATAAGAAGATAAAAAAAAGAAAAGGTCAGACGGAACCAAGCTCGGCCGAGCGTGGGGGTTCGCAGAAGAAAGGCCCGGAAGTGGTTTTCTGTCTCGTCCAACACTACGGCGTGGAAGCCGATGTCGCCGCGGGTATCGTTGACAGCGGCAAACTAAAGGTAGGCTCGGCACGACTCCGTAGAGCTCAGCATTATTACTACGGAGCATTTTGTACAACGTTTCTTGTAATGTAGGGGTTTTCTCAGGAGCTCTCGTGGCTCGCTATAATACATGCCGGCCGAAATGATGTTGCGGCGTGCGACTATCGCAACGGCCTTTTTGCATTTGGTTGAAGGCCTTGTCTTTCGCGACCGGTCGGGTGATGTGTTGCTGCAGCGAAAATCTTGATGTGCTTGTTACGCGGAACGTAGAGAATTTATGTGTAGGTTAGAATGTGAGAAACGGCTCTTTAAAAGGTATTTTTGTTCGTTGGGTTGAAGATTTCAGGACTTAGCGCTAGGTCTATAAGTGAAAATACCCCAAGAAATGTCCACTAACAAGGGGACATGGCGCAACGGTAGCGTACCAGATTCCAGCACGTGATGGACTCATGGTGATTCGGGCTTCCTGGTGGTTGTGTGTTCAAATCACACTGTCCTCAACTTTTTTTTGGCCATTGTTCCGGGACGGTGTTCGGGGTGCAGAAGAACGAATTGAGCCGAATGGTTCCATCTTCCTTTTTTTTTATTTCTTTTCTCTTTGTTTCTATTTTTTCCCTTTTTTTTCTTTAAACCGTTGATTTTACATCACGTATTACTTCGTATTTTCGCTGCTAACACCGCTTATAATGTGCACGTGACGTAGATATGCGAGAGCAGGGCCTCCCGTCGAGTCCTCCTAGCGGCTCAAAGCATCACAAAAAAAGCATGCGTTCATAACACCGCCCAAGACGCATCATCTCGGAAGCAGAGAAGATCGCATGAAAGAGGACGAACCCGACGGCCATGATTTTAGTTCCGTCCCCCTAGAACCGACACCGGTCCGCCTGCACAGCATTCAAGGTCCACGAGGGTTCGCCAAACCCACGCGCCGCTCTTTGGTCCGCCAGGCGAGTGTCGCATCGTCCCCGGAGCTCTTGCGGGGCACCTCCACGAGTTGGGTGCACCTCATGGTGGGATGCAGCCACGTGCCGGGTGCCGTCGCAGGGCCGAGAAGATGGCCGAGAAGATGGACCCGGCGCGGCTTGCATGCGAAGGTCCCTTCCCCCGGCATTCCGCGCGCCTCTACATGATAAGTCACGTCACTAGGCCTTGGTCGAGCAGTAATGTAGAAAGATACGAGAAAAAAACTGTCAGTTTTATGCATTTCCGACCCTATCGCCACCGCCTTTCCTTTCTCTTGCCTTTGACCCTCGGCCCTTGTGAACCCTGTACCACTCTATCTGAACGCCATCCGATATACCATATCTCCTCCCCCCGGTAGGCGCAAGGAAAACGGAAAGAAACAAGGAAATTTTAAGAAACTGAAATAAGAGAATGGAAAAATAAGATAAAATATCATGTCTCGTTATGTCGTCATAATGAAGAAGGAGCGCCTGACAGGGCAAAGTTCGGTGAAAGGGTATTAACAAAAGACGAAAAAACTTTGCAACAAAAGAAGCAAAAAAAGAAAAAAGAAAAAGGGAACCTGAACGAGAGAAAAAACCGAGAAGATGCACTTTAGAGAGAACACACGAGTGAGAGCGTATGTACTCGATAGCGGAATTGCATGAGCCACGAGACGAAGACAGAAGTTTTGCGGGTAGAGAGAGATTAAGGCTTCCGTCAGCGCCTGGCTTTGTCTTCCATTCAAGAAATAGGTAGGACGGGATGACCAAAATCGAAACGCAGCTGATGCTGAAGCCAGTTGGCAGACGCCATACATGTACGACCGACTGCGCAGATTGTGCCACGCAGCACTTCACGCGGCGGTGCGATTAACGGCCCTGGTGCATGAGTTGTTGCATCTGGCCCCGAAGGACGTGGACCAGTAGACTCAGCTTTCGGTGTGGATCAGCATATTTAGGGAATTGGAGCGAAGGGGGGCGCCGCTGTCAATGTTGTTGGTCGAGAGAGAATCTGTAAGAGAGGGCCGGTGGCGACTGTGGTGCAGTTTTTGAGGAGGCATCATGAAACCCCGTCGCAGCTCCTCCTCGACGTAGATCGAAGCCTTTTTGAACTTTGAGCTGGTGTACTTTTCGTAGACAGCTGCGTGGTGCGCTCTGGGGTCCCGGCAGCAGTGGAGAATCATGTTGGCCAACGGCCGAACCTGGCTCCAGGTGTAACCCGAATAATGTGTATGGGCCGTAGTCTGTGCAATTAGCACTGCGCAAGCTAAACCAAAAAAGAAAAAAAGAAAAAAGGAAGAAAGAAGAAAAAACATACCCAGTCACCCTTGTACAGCAGCAAACGAGCCAAGCAGTGCGCTCCGGCAGCTAGAAAGCTGGGCGGGCAGGCGACGAAGCGCTCGTCCATGATGGTCACTTCAAGCAGATACTTGGCCAACGTCCGCGTGTCCAAGTCGTATTCGTCGGCCTTGCTAATCCGACGGAGGAAGCTCATTGGACCGGGCCAGCCAAGCTCAAAGTTCAGCATACTAAGCATGAAGCGCTCGGCCTTGAGGATCTCGTCGGTGGAGTACCCGCCGTCGACCATGTACACTATCTCCTGGATGGAGGGACAGATAATCTCCTCGTACTTGGCAGCGATGAAGATGGCCGTGGCGCCAACAAGCTGCAGCTTGGCCACCGACACGATTTTGGACGACAGAAAACGGTCGATGTAATTCACCGTCAAGAAGAGCGTCTCTGGCAGCAGATTGAAGCGGCCATGCACTTGGATCAACCACTCCATCAACACAGCGCGCATGGACCATTGAATCTCGGTCTGCATGTCCATGTAATGAGGGTTGGGCAGCATTTTGGCCTGCGTACACAGTCATTAGCACCTTTCGTCTTTGCAACATAATGTGAAGAAAAGGAACAGGAAAAACCCACTTCGAGGTCCCTCATGTAGCTGTAGATCTCCTCGCCGTATTCTGCAACCATACTGATATCCCATGCCTCATCTTCGATGTCTTCTGGTTTGATCGTTGATTCGACAATGGCCCGCGCAATGTCCAGCTCATTCTGTACCTTAGCCGTCATCTTTGGCATGACAATTGCAGTGAGGCCTCCGGTGGTGTTGTCGCCCAAGGACCGGAAGGAATGAGCAGTCGTGTAGCCCGGATCGTCATAAAAATCAGCATCCTCGTCCCAGGGTTCCTCAGCCGCCTCCGACGCCGCACCGTTCGGAAGAGCCGCAGACACGTCCGTGAGGTAGTCGCCGGTAGCCTCGCCCGCAGGCGGCACGTAACGCGCTGATTCGCCTGGTACATAGTTTGTTGGTGCTTCGGCAGCGTAGGGTACGGCGTCAACCTCTTCGCCAATCTGTGAAATGTCAACGTCGGTAGCGTCCGACGAAGGCGGTAGGGCAGAAGCATGCGGAACGTGTTCGACAGCGTCCACAAAACGTGGATTGTTGTGGGCGTCGGTGGTGGCGTCGACGGGCTCATTGGTCTTGTTCGTGGCGTGGGCGCTGTCGGTGTTTTCGTCGGCCAAAACAACAACCTCTTTGAATGTCTGCCGGTCGACTGGTAGACGGCTCAGGGTTCTGCGCAGAGGCTTTTGCGGCTGCTGTGGAAGGTAGTCTGCATTTTTGAGGCACGGCTGGCTCTTATAGTGACGTGGGCTTTTCTTCAGGTTGTTCCACTGGCTGTTGCTGACTTCCGGTTTCACCGAGTCGTCGACACTCGTGGCCATATCAGAACGCAAGACTGCAGGGGCATAGCTTTGCGCAACCTCCTGGAAAGCCACTGTGGTTTTCCGCGCGGCGGCGCCGGCGTGCGAGCTCTCTGAGGAACACGGCACAGCCAACGACTCCCTCTTATCATTTGCCTGACTTGACGGTGGCAACGCGGAGGACCCCCGTTGGGAACCGTTGCAGCTGCAAAAAGGCACCTCTGAGCCTGTCGTCAATGGAACCACGGCAACACTGTTCCGAGGTCGCTGGGCAGGGGCGAATAACCCTGTATTTGCTGCCGGAACAGCGTGTTCGTGACCTGGTGCCGTAGATGGGGCCGGGGGAGGGTATGCAGTGGCCGCGGCGACCTGGATTGCGTTTGGTTTGCCGCTGAAGGCAAAGGCAGCCGCGTCAACAAGCGGTCGCACAACGTTGCTCACATCGCCAAACGCGGTTCGCTTCAAGGGTACTTTCGCGCCCACAGGGACAGTGTCTTTGTATATAGGGCCGACGGTAGACCTGTGCCGCAGATGGTTCGCGGTAAAGATGGTGGGGGCCATATTTTCGTTGTTGCTTTGGCCGATGGTGGCAAGCGTCCGAAGAGCGCGCTGGGGGGGCTGACGCGAGAAACGCACATGTTAGCTTGCAATACCAGGCGTGCAACGGCACAAAGACAAAGTATATATAAAATAGATAAAAAATAAACAGATAAAAAGAACGAGGTGCTCTGACCTTGGTATCCATATTCAACAAAGGCCAGCGAAAAGGCAGAGACGATGAAAGTCTATTCGTAACTCGAGCCGACGCGGAAGTGGTTGACGATCGGTCGTAATGGGCGTATGTACTGATGTGTGCTGAATGGCGTCTAATAACGAAGCGAAAAGACTGTTTTCTGGCGGATAATATTGGGTAAACGGATTCGAGGCGTAAATGCTTGCTTGCGAGAATAGCGCTGGTCTAATGGATGTCGTGTTGACGCGTCCGGACGCTTCGATGAAAGAACGTGGTTTAGATGACGCTGGGACGACACGAGCGAAAAGGCCTCGACAGGGAAATCGACATGGAGTGGTCTACCGCGTCCAAAAATCGAAGCAGGAAGAACGGCCTCAACAAGCTAGAGATGAATAAGTAGTAAACGACGCGTATCTCGTTCCGCTTGCTTGGTGATGCGTTGCTCCCCCTTTCACAATGCGTGTTTCTCGGTTCCGTGCGTGCTTTGGTTAACTCGTGATGCTGGCCAACGCAAGAAAAGGGCACTCGTCATAAGAAAGCTGTTAGAAGCCCGAGCACGAAAAGACAACATGTGGGAATATATAAGAGTAAGGGAAACAAGAAGGAAAGAAGCGAGAAGAAGCAACGAGAGAACGGAAACGGTCCAAGATCTGGATCCACTGGCAAACAACAACAACAACAAACAAACGAGAAGGTAGAGGGAGGAGGGGGGAAGAAGAGAGAATATAGCTGCTGTAGCAAAATCGGAAGGACACCTCCTTTTGGAGGGGACAACAATAATAGAGGAGGAGGAGGAGGAGGAAAGCGAAGGCCAGAGAAGAGAAGAATGCTGTCGATCCGCTGCGTTGGAAAACAACAGAAGGCTGGACCCAAAACAAACAAACAAAAAAAAGCAATCAACGCAAAAAGATAACGCTGTCGCAAAGGATGAACAACAAAACGGGGCAGAGAGGAAAAGACAAGGGAAAAATAAGGAGAAGGGGAAAAAAAAGGGGACGAGAGAAGGAAACGAGATTGCAGCTAAACTGTTGTTGTGTTTAGCGTGGGCAAGGAAGCTTTGAGGAGGAGGGAAAATAAAAAGGAAGCTTTGGGCAAGGGCAAGCAATGAGTATTACGAATTAAGAAAGAACGAAAAAAATTTTCGTTTTTGTGCTCGCAAAAATTTCGATCGTGAACTGCAAAACAAAGAAGGTGCCAGTTGTGTTGCTATGGATCGCGCCTGCCCGGTTGGGTTGAAGGGAGAGAAAAAAAAACCGACAACAACAGGGAAAACGGTGGATGAGCCGTTTTGTTTTTGGCCGTTGTTGTTTGTTGTGATGTTTCGCTATTGTTCTCCGACTTAGCTCCCCCGTCTAGTGTTGTTGTTGCCGGGGCGTCAGGCCGTACAGTGCACGTTACACGCCGGGACAGGTGCTGACAATGCAGGAAACAGCGAAAGAGGTTTTGACAACGGACGCAAAACGGAGGGCGACGGTCTGACAAAGCAGCCAATTCCACAAAAAAAACAAAACGACGACAATACGATACATAAGAAAAAATCAACAAAAATAAACAAACGACAATCTCACCTCTGAGCAATGTGCCAGAGAAGGCCGTTCGTTGCTAGCACCGGCTTTTTTGCTTGTTTATGCACCGCAACCAGCACGTTGAAACAAACGGGCCCATTCAATGGCAGGAGACTGGGGCTTTTTTGTTTATGCACGACAGCCGTTCGCGACGGGCATTGGCCCAAAAATTGGCTGCTGGGGTGCGAAAAGGCAAGCAAGCTCTGCTATTGGTCCGTGCGGGACCTTGTCGTAGTCGTACCAAAGCTTTTCCCTTGTACACCCATCCCACATATTTCCTTTTTTGGTCGGCACGGTGATGGACAATAATCCGTGCCGTTCGTGCCAGGGATGCGGGTACCGCCGTACCCAGTTTTTCTGCAACGTGCGCTTCATCGTCCCTCAGCGTTCCAAAAATGGACTAGCGTAGAAGCCTCTTTCTTACCCCGCGGCGAACGTGGCTCGTGTCGTTTCTTCTGTGGCCCCTCGGCGGTTGTGCACGGGCCATGACGCGTCTCCCGGAGAGGCACCGTGTTGGGGATATGACAAAAAACACAACGGAAAGCAATTTTGTATTACAATTAAGCAGCTAGACATTGTGAAAAAATAAATGCGCATCGATTGACACTATTTTCACCGATATAATAAAAGTGGTGGCACCGCGAAGGACGCGACGGCCCGGAACGGCGCCGTTGCCGCCGGGTGCCCGCGGCTCAGCGCCAGATCAACACGGAATCACGTGCTGTCATTTTGGGCCGAAGGAGGGGTGACGCAGAAAGCCTGGCCCCGGAGGCGGGCTGTGTGCCTGGTTTTTTAAATTGTTACTTTGTGCCGACGGTGTCGTCGTCCGCAGTGGCACGCTTATTTTCTTTGTTCTCTCTCTCACGGCCGCATTTTGATGAACACAAACGCAAGCCAGTCATTGGGTGGGTTTCAACGCTCACTTAAAATTTGTTTTACAGTACGAAAACTACAAAATTAGATCTTCTCCGGGCGGCTACGTCGCCTGCGGGCCCATGCCATCCAAACGGCTAATTCAATAAGAGAAAATACGAGAGGAAACAGAAATCGGCCGGCGCTTGCGCATTTTTATTGGCATTTGGTTCGCACCTCCCCTTTGCCTTCCACGATTCATTCATTGATTTGCTTGAAGCTTGGAATTGCGGCTGCGCCGCACACGTCCATTAGCGACACGTCCATTTGCGACAGCTGCCCAAAACAAAAATCTTTGCGCCCCGCGCAAGCCCAACAGGGTATCCGTAATTCTACGACTACTAGGCAGAGCGGTAAAAAAGACAACAAGAAAAACGCTGATCGCAAAGAAATGCGGTCGACTCGCCCGAGGGTTGCCCGCGTCGCCGTCTTTGTGTTTCTTGGGTGAGCTGGCGGGCAGCTGGCGGGCGCCAGCGCAAAACGACACAGGCACGACATACATACAACACTTGTGTTGTGCGCGCCTTTGTCAACCTGTCTCTCACCTCGTTCTTTTGAATACTCCGGCGTAGTGATCGATTCTTTGTTTCATAAGGAGGCGCTCGCGAGCCAGTGAACGCACTGGCTGCCGCATCCTCGTAGGAAGAAAAAGGGCGCAAAACCGCAATCTCCCTCCTCTCCCGGTTCTCATTCTCACCGCAATGGCCCTCCGTAGCCAATAGCTTCGGTTTTCGCCTTTTTTTGTTTCCTCGTTGTGTTGGCGGGCCAGAAGAAAAGAAACCTAGGGCCGCCCAAATGGGTCGCGCCGCGTTGTGCGCGCGCGCGCATACACCGTTTTTTTCTTTTGCGTCGAGCAAACCCAATCGGTATTTTTTCTGTTCGTGCATGCGCTTTCTTCCTCATTCTGTATCGCACTCAGAACCGTTGACGGAAGGCCTTGTTCGTAGAACACCATGGAGCGAGACCCGGCCACCGCCCGCGCAAAGTTGGCCGACTCGAGACGAACGGTCATTTCTCTTTTTTTGGCTTCTTGCTTCAGTCCCTTTCTTATTTTAGGCACAAAGCACAAACCCCTACCACTGCTCTGTGCCTGACGACAAGACAACCCATCCAGTTCATTGTCGGGTGGGAGCTAGGAAGTGAACAGGCATCTTATCCAGCCTTCACTCTCCCTAATGCAGGGTAAAAAAGAGCAATACCGGAGTGTGTCCCCGCTGTTTCAGCAAAAGTGCATGGGAATGAAAAAAAAAAAAAATCAAAACAGGCAATGCCCCGTTAAATTGACCAAAGTACCGCCAAGGTACGCAGGGACGTCCCCATATGTGCAAAGAAAATCTGCGCGAGGGTGAGAAAAAGCAATCTAAAGGTCGGACTGTAAGCGACACAAAAGACAGAGGGCGAAACCACCATGGAAGGGCCAGTGGCGAGGAACGGAACATGCTGTCAGTCTTGACCCTCATGTCCCGTTTTCTGCGCCATCCACACCCTCCCTCGTGTTGAGCAACAAATTACCCGGATTTCCAGGAAAAAAAGAAGAAACGGATATACGGGCCCTTTTTATTTTTTCTCAGTTCCAACGAAGCAAGCGACAATTGGAAGACCGCAACGCGACCGATTTGAGGTATGCGCGGGAGTGTCAGCGAGCGTCATACTCGGTACATGCAGGGATCGTCGCGAGAGAAGCACAGTTGGATCGCCTGTGCCTTTGTTTTCTTCGTCTCTTTTCTCATCTTTTCAAAAGGTCTGCGCTAGCCAGCCAAGCCGGATCTTGGGCCAAATCTGGAGCCTGAAAAGCGACGCAAAGAAAGCGGTGACCAATATGTTGGTCGCCCTTTTGCTCCGCCCATCAGGGTATAGTGTGTATGTATGCGCTGTTGGCAGTACGTATGAGTGTTGTCTCTGCTCTGTACGAGTAAGACGAGGAAAAGCCGAACAGGATACCAATGTACAACTGCGGTGACTTGCAGATGGGAACCCATTCGTACGAGTTCATACAAAAGCCCGGCGTGCGATACGTGCGGCAGTGTACGGAGTTTGTACAGCTAACGAGCAGACGAGGTGGGGAGTGGGGCCTCGCCGTTCCCACCCGGCCGGCGGTCTGCGTGCATTCCTCTTTTGGAGGGGGGGAGAGAGACTAGACCCGCTTGTCGCATTCCATTTCTCTTTTGCTTTTGCGAACGGGAAAACCAGCGAAACGAAACGAGTTGTCGCAAAGATGAAGAAGAACAAAAAAAGGAAAAGGGTTTTCTCAATAAGAGCCCGTCCTCCATTCGTCTTGTCGCGTCCGCCGTCGCCCGGTGCGTCTGGCCTGCCACCTGAAACGGAACCAGCTTTTTGCCAGCGCGCATGCGGCCATCGCGGGTGTCCGTTTTTGCCCCCCCTCCCCCTTCCCGGGTCGCCCTTTCCTGCTTCCTTACATTATCACTAGTTCGATTGGGATGGTCCAGTTCTTGCTAGGCGCTTTCTTTGTGTGCGTGATTTCGTTCGTTGATGTACGTACAATACGTTCAGATCTTACAAAGCTCCGTAAAATCTCTTCAACGGGCAGCTGTTACTGTGGCTCTGTTGGGAGCTGCTCTAGAGACAAACCAGTAAATTTTAGCGCCCTTAAATGGCATCGCTCTTTCCCCCGTTGACGCCCTGCGCACACGCGCAGCTGCCCGCGCAATGAAACACGCCCTTCCCTGGCTAATCTTCCCTTTTCTTTTCTTTGCTCACTGGTCTTGCTTCGGTGCGACGAAAGGTGTGGCGGCAATGATGGGGTGGGTCCCTTTTTTTGCTCGTCTCTTTTTTTTAACTTTTGGGGCTGGCGTGCCATGCGCTTGCCGCTGGCCGGCATGGGGCGCACCGCAAAGTACGGTATGTGCACGAAGTGCAATAAAGTCTTCGCGAGTACGCGAGTACGCGAGGAAGGAAACAGCGGCGATCCAGGAGATGCGAAAAAGAGGAAACAACGAGGCAATGCCTGCCCCGAAAGGAATCCACATCCTCAAAGCGACTTTTGCTTTTCTTTGCTTTCCCTAACACTGTATGTATTGTATCTTGCCAACCCCAACGGAGAACAATAAGCGCACTGGCAATGAACCCCCGTGACATAGTCCCCTCCCCCCTTGCAAAAGCTTTGCTGCTGACCATTGACGGCAATGCAAACACAGAGACCAAACAATTGCTGGCCTTGCAGCTCAACAAGGTTGCGCCGAAACGCATCCGAACCCTTCCTCCTCCTTTTGTCGCCTATTGCCCGTCGCCTCTTCTTATTCAGTCCTCTTGTCTGGTGTGCGCCATTGGCCGCTCTCTTTTCGTTCCTCTCCCCCCTCTCCTTCCTTTCCCATATTTCCCCTCCCCTCCATTACCGCCTTTCTAGTTCTTTCGTCTCCCCTGTCGCTTTCTATTCTTCATGCTGGGCTCTTTACTCCTCTTTCCTGGGTCTACCCCATGTACGCCTCGCGCCAAGCTGTGCGACGGTGAGGACAATCGGTTCCTAAAGAGCAGAGTAGCCTGCGGAAGGCATCGTAAGAGTGCGCAAAAGGGATAATACTACTCCGTAAAGGCAAGAGACATGGGTAGCCGTAGGTTCCCCGGTCTGGCCCAGAAAATCAGAGACCGCTGCCCCATCCTCGTGCTTCGGATGGCGCAGGTGTTTCTGCGCGAATCATCCGCGCCTTTTCGGCCAAAAAGAACAATAGCACACACACAACACACACACAATGCGCAAAAGCATCCACAGAGTAATCTTCACGGTGACCTTCCCTCCCCCCCTCCCCCCAGCGCTGAGATGGTGGGCGGCGGCGCTATTGTCTATCGAGGGCGCACATGGTGCTGTGGTCAGCTGGGGAAAAACAAGGAGAGGAGAGAAGAGAAAGACAAGGAAAAACAAAAACAGGCAAAAAGAAAGTCAAAAACGGTGCCCTTCTCATCCCGGCGCGCGGATTGTGATGTGTCAAAACCTAGCGGGCGTCCGCTGGGCCACACATACCACACACATACCACATACAGCCCGCTTAATCATGGCCACGTTTTGCGTTGCTTTTTTTTTGGCTTCGAACCGAAGCCCCATTCTCGATACTTCGCAAAAGCGTATGCTATCTATCTTCCTTTTCTTTTCTTCGCAGAAGTACGGGTTCTCGGTGGCGCACGGCGAAACTTCCAGCGTGGGGAACCCACGCACGCATTACTTTCGTAATACTTCGTATGTGCCGCTGGTGCGGTACGCTTATTCTGTAGAGGGCTGTGCGGACAAGACGATGTGAACCTACGGACGCTACAAAGAACTGCTCTTTGGTGGAAAGGGACGTATATGCATATAGAATGTCTAGATACTGCCCAAAATTTACTTCTTATAGACTACGGCAGCGGCGCAAAGCAAAAAGAAGCAGGAACAAACTGGTGTCTCTTGCTCTTTTTGTTATGTGGGCTCCGCAGTGGTCTCGGTCGTCCAAACCCAGTGGGTCCCTTCCAAACGCCACCATTCGCATCGCCCTGGTTGGGGGGGGCATCTGTTCCCCGAGGGCCGTCTGTAATCTACCACCTCTTCTCCCCTATAGAGTAGAGCTTAGAAGCCGTGGTGTGCTGTAGCTTGCACCTACAAGGCTTACTTATTAGCACACTAGCACGGTTCTGCCGCCAGTAAAACGCAGGACAAACCCCCCAAATTCGCTTCCTTCTTCTTCCGCCTGCAGAACGGTTAGTTCCCTTTTCCTTCCTCTCTCTCTTCCGGCTTCTCTTTTCTCTTTCTCTTCCTCTTCCTCTTTTTTTTAACATCACCACCAACAACTCGCTCGCCAACGGTCCCAACACACCTTTTTCACGTCCCAGGTAAGCTTGCCCGCTCCCTTTGCGTTTGCCATCTCGGTTTCTGTATGTTCTCTTGTACCCTTCCGTCGCCTTGTGCTGATGTGTCTCTCTCGCTCGCAAGGCCTCGTTTTCCGCTCGTATCTTTTCTCGCCCTTTTCTACTGCTGCGAAACAGACATCCTGCCTCCTCCCCCCCGTCCACGCCGCCCACGCCATCCTTTACTGCTTCTGGTATGTTTATCTGGTGATCGCATGGCATGCGATCACATCTGAGCGTCTTTTTTCATTTTTCTGTGTCGCCTGGGCCTCGATCGCTGCTTGCTGTGTGCTGCAGTTCTCGATTCTGGCCAAAGCTGCGTTTTTGCTTGGGGGCTTTTCAGTCTCCACAGCCGCCCTTCCCATGCAGGGGCCTCTTTCCACGCACATCTCCTTCTTTTCCTTCCTTCCATGCAATCTCTTCCTTTTTCTCGTTCTCATTCCTTCTTTTTCCCTTTTTCTTGTCTTCCATACAACATTTAGCTAACATTGTCGCCGCTCGCTCGCAGATCATTGGCACACAACTCGACACTCGCTCCTCCCTCCCTCCCTCTGCGCCCGGCCCAGTCGGCAAAGACGAAGAACCAAACTGTGTCTGGATTGTATGGAACAATAAAGAGAAAGAAAGCAAACGGACCCTAGGAAAGAAGAACAAGAAGACGAGAGGGTCGAAAGAGAGAAAAAACCAGTCGACAGTCGTGCGCGCTGCCTGGACCAAACAAGGGGAGCAACGACAACGGGGCCAGATCAGGCACTACCTCGCCCGTCGCCCGCCATTTGCTGGCTGGACCGACTTGGTTGGCTCCGAAAGCAGGCGTCGCTTGCTTCTTCAACATAGAGACGATCTATTTTTCTCTTGCTTGTTTTTGATACCCTCTTTCGTCTCCGGTTCCTCTTTCTTTTTTTTCCCTCGCACCTAGATTGGTGCGGAAGACCAAACACACAAAATCTTCTCTTTGTCTCTTTCACCTACCGCGTCCACCTTGCTCCTCCCATTCTTTCCCCTCTCCTCTTCTACAGCGCTTCCTATGAATTACTCCCACCGAGCGAGCATGACTGCTGCGGCTCCCATCTCGGCTCCGGCCGATCCCAAAACCGTGCGCTTTCAGTTGATCACGCCGGACTCGCCGCATACAACGGCACGCTTGCCCATGCGGGTTCAGATCTACCCGCACGATGCCACCGACTCCATTGTGACCACGGTGAAGAACTTTTACGGCCTCTATTCGAGCCCCACAAGCTCCAAGGGTGTCAGTTTTGAAGACGAGGCGGGCAACACCATGATTGCCCGCTATGAGAACTTCCGCCACAACATGGTCGTCTACGTGCGCGTCATTGACGAGCCGGCGCTTTCGCCCAGCGCCTTCGCTACGCGCAATTACCGGTCGCCGCCCGCCATTGGCGACGGCATCGTCGGCGGTGAGAATGGCCAACCTTGTGCGCACGGCGACGTTGACCACCATTACAACGCCGCGGCCTCCCCTGACCAGGGCGCTGTACCGCAGCCTTTTCCTCATTTGCAATCGCACCAACAGCAGCTGCAGCAGCAGCATGGTGAACACCTTTCACGACCGGGTTCACGGACGTCGCGCAAGCGCAGCCTGTCGCCCAGCAGCGCTCGTGGCCGCCGTAGCGACTCGGCCGGCAACCATTCCAAGAACCGGTCGCGTTCGTCTCGGAACGGCGCTGGCGCCGTCGGGTCGCCGTTGGATAACTATGGCGCCGACGGCCTGAACGGCTACAGCAGCAGCGACAGCAGAACCAAAGAGCAGCAGTCCATTGGCAACACCGAAATCAGCCTCGAGAACATTGTCGAGGGTGGCCGCCGCAAACGGGCCAAATTTGAGAGCTCGGTAAGTTTGCTTGTGCAACTTTGGCTGCCCGTTGTCGCCATTTCCTCTTTTGCCTTACTTTTGCTTCTGTATCATTCGTCACTCGTTCCTTCCTTCTTCCACGATTTTGGTATGGTTGGCCCACCACTAACACGCCCCTTCCTTTTCCAGGAATTGCCGCTGTTTGCTCCTCCCCAAATGCCCGCTGCTACATCCAACTCGTCCGTGTCTCCTGCCCGGCGCGCCGACCACCGCCCCTCCATGCCCTACGTGTTTCCTGGCCAACACCCCTTCAACGGTGCAGGCGCCCTGCATTCGCCGCAGAACTATCACACCCAATTTGGCCAAGGAGGCGTCTACGCCACGCCCGTCTCTGACGGGCGTCGCACGCGCGCCAGCATTGGCAACCCCAGCGCTGGCATCGGCCTAGGTATGGGCATGGGCACGAGTATGGGTGTCCTCCCCACACCGGACCCGACGGTGAGCTCCGTGTCTGAAGAAGACAAAGATGTAGCGATGCAGCTCATGCGCCTGGGCGAAATCTCCAACATGTCGTACGGCCGGACGTCCACCTCCACCCAGGATGACACGTTCAGCGGCAGAGCCGATGCTGCTTCGTCCACCGGTGCCACGAGTGATGCGGACAGCGAGAGCGGCAGCGGCAGCGACAGTTGCGGCGATGGCGACGACAGCGAAGAAGCCGAGAGAGACAGCCGTGAGCATGGACAGCACGCACCGCCTAAGCGGAAACAGAAGCTGGATGCGACCGGCGCCAGCCGCAAGATCTACCCGTCCGTCGAGAAAGGCGACGACGACGGCGTCAACACCGTTAGCAAGAACGCCACCGTGGCGGCGCCGGGCCTTATGGCTGCCCCCAAGCTGAAGAGGGTCTCAAAGGCCAACAATGCCGCCAACGGCCCCAAGCAGCCACGGGCCCCTACCGCGGCCAAGCCCAGGGCAAAGTCGACCAAGGCCAAGACTGGTGCCGGTGGTGTCGCCGGTGCTGCGTCGTCGGCTATCGGCGGCGTCGCGCCGTCAGGGGCCGCCATGAACGGCACAAAGTCTAAGAAGGCGAGCAGCAACAATGCCGCCGCCGTGTCTGGCCCGATGTCGCCGGCCTCGCTGCCGCCCTCGCGCAAACTTTCACTTTCGTCGGTTGGTGCTGCGGCGCCCGCAGCCGTCGCCGCAGGAATTCCCGGTGCTGTCGGTGACGAGAACACGGCCGATTTATCTAGCAAGCCACGGTGCCAGCGGTGCCGAAAGAGTAAAAAGGGCTGCGACCGGCAAAGGCCATGCGGTCGCTGCCGGGATGCCGGCATCCCAGCCGAGCTGTGCATTAGCGAAGACGAAGGGAACGGACGCAAGGGCCGCTATGGCCGGCACATGGGCGTGCCCATCAAGAAAGATACTGCTGTCGCTTCAATGCAACCGCCACCGCCTCCGGTGCAAGCTTCGGCCCCAGTCCAGGCCCCGGCCCCCGTTCAGGCTCCCATGCACACCCCCGCTTCGGCAACGACCCTACCGGCACCCCAGCCATCCATCCTTCAACCGTACCAAAACTATCCCCCGGCCTTTGCGCTGCAGCACGATGCGCAACTGCCACTGCCACCTCAAGCACAGCTGCAACCTCCGCAGCAACAGCAGCAGCAGCAGATGCCAAAGGTAGCACCGTCTCTTCTCCCGCCTGCACACATCTCGGCGACGCCCATTATTGCTCCCAGCATCCCTGCGATGATGCTAGCGAGCAGTGAAAAGAACAAGAAGCGGAAGCGCTGAAAAAGCAGAGCGTTCGCGATCTGCTCAACTTTCGTTCTTTCTTTCTTTCCAGCCTTTGCAATGCATGAGGTGGGCCTTTGATTAACCTTCATAGCGCCCACCACACCCTGAGCTAGGTTTTGTCACATGACCCGACATGATTTATCACGCACATTTTTTGTTGTTTCTTTTTTCTTCTCATTTGTTCTGAGTGCGTCGCGATTTCACCTTATTATGCCTGAAACCCCCATCCAATCCTTTTTGTTATGTGCACTGCGTCCGCTTCCAACTTTTGTTCGTCCGTCTTCGATTTGTGCTTAGGGGAATGGCGAGGTGTTTTACGGTCTCGTTTTGCAGTTTGGTTTGAGGTGGGCACGTCGATCAGGAACATGCGGCGGAGCGAGAGAGCGGCATGAGGTTGCCCGGTCTTGTTTTTTCGCTCCTTTCCACACGAATAAACGAGCGAACACAAAAATACGGTTGGCGTCGAATAGGGTCATTTATGTTTTTCGTTGTCGATTTTCTTTTTTCCTTTTTCTCTGGCTTCTACGTTTGTCCTTCCTTTCTTTGTATTTGCCATTACGGCGTATGAGGACAGCTGGATGAGCTGGAAAGAACTGTGAAAATTGTTGTTTGAGGATTCTTTTTTTTTCTTTTTTTTTCCCTGGTTTGGTTTGCGGCCCGGACCTGCCGCTCGGGAGGACGGACAGTCTGCGCTGTCTATGGATATTCAAGAGGGCGCCGAAAAAGACACAACGGCGATTGAGAGACGAGTTGTACGCAGCTCAACGAGTTCGGCCTGGCTACAAATTTTGCGTCTACGACAAAACAGAGAACAGACTTTGTAGGAAGGACGAAGAAAGTGGAAGAGGCTGATCAAAAGCAGGACGAAAAAAGTATCCTCGTGGATATGTCCGTTCTGTTTGTTTGTTTGTTTGTTTTTTTTTCTTCTTGTGCTATTTTTCTACTCAAGTCTTTCGTCTGGTCAACAAACCAAAGGAAAACGGAGGAGGGGTGCGGACATAAAAAAGGGAAGGGAAGGGAACTGGGAACAAAAGGGGATTTTTTTCCCATCTCCTTTTTCTTTTTGGGCGAGAAAAGAGGTGTTCCTGGTTTTGTTTTATTTTGTGTGTGTTTTACTCACCATTTTGTCTCTCTTTATTGTTTGTAGTGCTTTTTCTATTTCCTTCTATGTTTAACTTTTTTCCTAATGTTGACTTCGTCTGTTTTTTTTTTCACTTGTTTTCTAACGACTTTTTCTTGATTTTTTTTCTGCTTTGTTGTTTACCCAAGGAGGCCATCTGTTTTTTTTTTTCTCTCCTTTCTTTCGGTTTTTACCTTACGTTGTCTGTTTGTTTGTATTTTTCTTTTATTTCTGTCAGGAAAATGACATTGATCTTCCAAGGCCAGCGCACAGTAGCCGTAATTATGTTACGTGGGGGGAACCCAGCTCGATTCCCGTGCAGTCGTATCAGCCGCGCGAAAAAAAGTCCTCCAAAAGTTGATACAAATATTTGAGTGCCCCTCGAGTATGAACAAGAAAACAGGAAGAAGAAAAAAATGAAGCCAACACAACGGTCGTCGACGACAATTATTACGGGCCAACAAGAGGTTTTTCGTTTCTTGGGGCTCCAATTTTTTAGCGGGGCGTGCCGATTCGTTAGAGATGGGGGGGCCAATGACGTAGTTCGGTTGCTTGTCTCTTTTGTCTTTGCGCCTCAGCCTTGCCATGCCGCCTCCGCCCCGGATGCGACGGCGGGGTTAATGGGAGCACCTTTCCGTGGCGCAGAAAGCCACATTAGTCATCTTCTTATTAAATAGCTTCAATTTGGTGGTGCCCGCACACAGTCGCGCAGACAGTGTTGCCATGCTCCCGTACTGTGATCTTGTTCCCACTCCACTTCCGCTTCAGACATCGCGCAGTATGACCGGGGGAACGACTACGTCCCTCTTGCCATGCACGCGCAAAATCAGGGAGAAGATGGCGGTACATCGTACAACATATGTCCCAACTTAACGTGGGCTTTTACCAAAAAAAAAGAGAAACTTGCGGCAACGGGATGCGAAAACAAGACCTCACCAATTTGTGGGCGCACAATAAAAGCAGAAGCCAAGCTGCACTATCTTCTATCTACACTCTGACAAAATTGTGGGACACCGGCCGTCGGGACGTGCGAAGGGCCTGGTTCTCCTTGTTCCCGTTGCTCGGATTTCGCCAGGATGATGTATCGTGGATGAGACGGCCAGCAGCCTCCGCAATAAAAAAATAGTGTGTTAAGGAAGACTATATACGGAATCTGTAAGAATAAAGGCCATAAGGACCATTGGTAATACAGCTTTTCGATGCCGCCTGGAAAAAGAAGATGCCTCAGCTTGGCTTGTGCCCTTCCCAACTCTTTGTCTTTTTTGGCCATAGTGCATCGAGGCGTACGTGTGGGCTGCCCCAAAACTATTTCGACATTGATATGATTTTCACATCTGGTTAGCGTCCCGATGAATGTGTTGAGAAATATTAGAAAGTAATGGACGTTGCGCGGTTGAATAAAATGCTTCTATTTCCTGCCAAGATCGCGATTTGATATTCGCCAAATTGGGACGCTAGTACCTTAAAAAGTGGGGTTCGTATTTCTCAACCCTGGGACTAAGTTCGGGGTTTGACGGGACGGGGACGGGTTCGGAACCTTTTGATTATGAGTAAGCAATTGCCTTTCGCACTTCACACCACGCACAATTCTCGTCGGGACCAACATCCCCCCTTTTAGAAAGCCCGCGATGGAACAAAATAAAGGAAGCATTGTCTATAAACACAATGCGTTCTTCAAGTTTACCAAGCGGTCCTCGTTGATTACGCTTGTTGAGTTTTTTTTTGGTTCATTTTCAATGTCACGTTGTTATTTTTGGCTGTTCATGTGATCCGGGTGAAGAGAAAGTTTTATCGACGACGTCTCGGCTTGTTTTATGGGATGCGATGAACGCCGTCGAACCGCGATGCCACGCCCCCCTTTTTTTGTGCCGTTTTCGAGCACGGAAGCTGCCGCAGGCCCTTGCTTGAATCTGGGGCGTTTTGAACAAAGCAATGCCGGGCGTCTCGGCCAGGATTTGGGGCTTCTCCTTGGTTCCATCGATCTGCGTATCCAATATTGCTTTTTGTGCTACGGATCCGGAATCTGCTATTCCTTCCGTTGGCGCTTCACCCACACGCTCTCCCTCTTTCCCCTCCCACTTTTTTTTTTTCTTTTTTCGTCCACACGGACGCTTCCCCGTCTGATCTCATGATACAAACAAAAACAGTGGAGCCTGTTCTTCCCCCCCTCCCTGACGGCCTGACGACGGAGCACGAGCTTGTCATACGAAATTTGGCGGTGCTTCCAAAGACCCAGGCAGGACCGGTCTGGACGTTATGGACGGTCTGGACGGTCTGGACCCCGTTGAGACCGTCCGACACGAAGTAGAACGTCGGGGATCCATTTCTTCTTCAATGGTCAAGGGTTCGTTGGGGTGGTCCCGCGCCTCGGCGCTAGATTGGGTTACCAATTCATCCGTGGTAGAACATTGCGCATCCTTTGTTTTCTGTCCTCTTCGTGCATCGTGTTCTTCCATTTTTTTTGCCCTTCGTTTTTCTTGACCTTTCTTTCTGCCCTATAAAATCTAAAAAAAGCTGTTTTCTGTGAATTTTTTTTGGGTTGGATTTTATTTCTACTTCTTTTTATGTTTATTTTTTCGTATAATTTTATTTCTACTATTTCACCATCCATGTCTTGCCCCTCCACACCTCGTCTAATGCTTCGACGTCCGATATTGGTCCGATGTCTTTTGTGGTTCTACATCCTTTGAAATCATCGTGAACGGCCGCCTACCGCTTCCCTTTTCGTCTATTTTTTTTCCTCCTGACAAAGTGGCAGATTCCTTGGAGGCCCCCTCTCCCGGCAAGCGTCGGCCAAAAAAACAAAAAGGAAACGCTGATGGTGTCTGAGTTGGTGCATAAGCTAGCCCGGAGGCTGCTTTTAGGCAACTCTGCATGATTTCTCCCGTCAACCAGCTTGGTTCAGATACGACATACTTCTTCAGTCGCTGGATGCCACACCGAGCGAGGTGTCACGATAATTTTTATAATCTTTCCAAGCCTGGTCCTCCTATGCGCGTTGCCCACACGCGTACTTCCACCCAATTTCCCCATCACACATCACCCATCACACGTTCCCCGATCCATCATCCAGGATCCATCATCCAGGATCCATCTATTGTTCATCACGTCCTCATCGTCCATCTCCGTTGTCGGTAGAAACAGTCGGTGAGCCTTGCCTTCCAAGATCATCCGTCCAACGGGTTGCACCATGGCTCCGTTTGTTCTGGATTGGGTGTTTGACGACGGAAATGGAGAAGGTGTTGCCGGACGAGGCGAGCCGAGAGCACGTTCTGGAGGTTTACGCCCGATTTCCATCTACTCTACTCCTCTTTCAAACCGTCTCCATTCATCTTTTTTTGTTTGCTTTTCTTCTTGACCCTCTTACCCCCTCTCTCTGGACGACGTCTCATCCGCCGTCTATCGCCGGCATCCTTCTCACCGGCGGACGCGAAATGCACCAGACATTGGCGACCGACAACGGGGATGAGACGAGCAGCTGACGTGGAAAAAAATGAAAAGGGAATAATGAAACACTGCAGTGCACTGCAAAGCAAATGCGGTGTGAAGGTGATGGGCTAAGGTTTTGGCCGAGTCGGGACGAAGATAAGGGAGAGAATACAACCAGAAAAAAGACGAGAAAAAATACAAGAGAAAAAGAAAAGGGAAAAGGAAAAGTTAGGCTGTTTATTAAAAAGGAGGAAATGCCTTACACTCATTAAAAACAAAAAAAACAAGGGAAACAGAAAGGATAAAACAAGGAACCAAAAAAGAGCTTGTCAAGAAAGTCATGACATTCTCAAGATAGGCAGAAAAATAAGGAGACAATCACTGAAAACATATTTCCGTAGTTTTTTAGTTGCCCCTTTTTTGTTCTCCTATTTTTTTGGTCTCCATTTACGATTCGCCTCTGGTATGTTGTGTTATTGAACACTGCCATCCCGTGGTGCCCGCCTATACGAAGATCCATCGGAAAACAACACGTAAATATGAGATAATCGTAGTTCTCAGAACGCCTTCCAGTTGCTTCTAGGCCGCGATCCATTTTCTTCCTTCCCCGTCGCCCTCTGTTCCCACTTCCTCTTGTTTTGAATTCCATGACGGTTTCACTTCCAACGAAATCCAGGATCTCTTTCATCGCTTGTATCTTTTTTTTACTCTATTGATTCGTGTTTATTTTTGGTCTACGCGGGTCCTTTTTCCACATCGGTTCATCCTTCATTTTTTTTTTTTTTTTTACTTTTCGCCTTCCTTACTCCTTTTTTTCTGGGTCCTCCCTCTATCGTCAATGACTTCCCCCAGCCTTCACCGTTCAGACCCATCCCACATCCTACATCCGTCGTCACCCCCCCTCCACACCTTTTGACTAGTACGTCCGAGAAACGGAAAGGGAGAGCTGTGATGGAGGGAGGAAAAAAATACTCACGATCGTCAGCGTGACGAGAAGGGAGAGACAACGCGATGGGGAAACCGGATGAACGAGAACAAACCAAAAAAAAGTGGACAGGGAAACTCGCGGGTAACGGCGATGGGTCGCGGTAGCTCGTCCGAGTAGATGACTCGAGAGGGTTTACGAGGTTGATGGGCAGACATTTGCCGTTCTTCCATTTTTTTTTCTATATAAAGCTCAGTCACGATACTGTCTCCTTCTGATGGGTTTTGACGGGTTTTAGGAAAGCAGAGCAAAACCGTTCAGGAAAACAAAAGGGAAAAGGGAAAAAAAGAAAAGCTTTCCATCATAAAAGTGTTGCTTTGGTTTCTCGTTTGGCTTGAGAAAGATTAACAAGGAAGAGGGAAAAAAAGCAATAGAACGTCAGAAAAATTGAAATCATTTTTTCGTCTCTTGAAAGACACAAAATATTCTTGTTACTTTCTCTCATACTTTATCATATTAACAATACTAACACCAAAGAAGAGGCTCTCCATTTAGCAGGACACACATCTGCACACGCTCAGAGAACATGTCTCTTCCATTCATTGACCTCGAAAGGGGGCCTTGGAGCAGTGAGGCCCAGACAGCCGCCAGCACGCCCATGACCACCTCCCTCCATCCTTCTGTCGCGACCTTGACAGACTACACTGCCATTGAACCGCCACCTGCCGCAGCAGTAGCAGGAACAGCAGCAGCAGCAGCATATGACCCTGCTGACGCCCTCCATGCCGTGGCCGCGGCCGCGTTGTCCTCCTCCTCCATTGGCTCCGCCGTCACGCTGCAGGCCAGCAGCCCCCTCGCAGGCAAGAAAGAGAGCAGCCTTTCTGCCTCTCTTCCACCATCACCACTCCACAATGAACCGGCAACGGCATCTGATCCGTTTCCCGCGGCCGGTGACTGGCAGCCCCCCGACGGTGGCCTTGTCGCCTGGGCGCAGGTCCTTGCCGGCTTCCTCCTCAATTTCGTCGCCTGGGGCGCCACCATGATGTTTGGCGTCTACCAGCTTTACTACACCGAGACCCTGGGCCTCGACACCGCCGCCGTCAGCTGGGTCGGCTCCGTCCAGACCTGCCTCGTGTACCTTTTGTCGACCGCCTCGGGCCAGCTGGCCGACGCCGGCTACGCCGTGCACGCCACGGTGGCGGGGACGCTGCTCGTCGTGGCCGGCACCGTCTGGACGAGCGTGGCGGTCGGTGGTGGCGGCTTCGGCAGCAGTACGACCACCACTACCACCACTACCACCACCCCAGTTCACCCCGTCCCTCCCGCCCTCTTCCTCAGCCAGGCCGTCCTCACATCCGTCGGCCTCGGCCTGATGACCGCCGTGTCGCTGACGTCGATCAACGGCTTCTTCGGTCGCCGCCGCCGCGCCATCGCGCTGGCCCTCTCGACCACCGGCACGAGCGCCGGCGGCGCCCTCCTGCCGGCCGTGCTGCAGTACCTTCTGCCCGTCGTCGGCTTCGGCTGGGCGGTGCGGTGCACGGCGCTGCTGGCGCTGGTCATCTGCGGCAACGCGGCGCTGCTGCTGCGGCGGCCACCACCGCGACCGCGACCGCCCGTGCAACAACGGCTGGCCGCGACAATGCCGTCTTCCCCCACAAAGCGCCGCGCGGCATCCTTTTACCTCGCCCGGGTGGCCGACACGCTCGTAGACGCATCGGCCTTCCGCGAGCTGCCCTTTGTTCTGTTCTTGGTCGGATCCTTTTTCCTCTACTGGGCCTTCTATTTTGGGTTCTACTATGTAGGTTTACCCGACTTATTTGATATTTTTCTTTTTTTTCTTTTTTTTCTTTTTTCCCCCCCCTTTTTTGAATTGATTTTTTATTATTATTGCTTCTGTCTGTCCCTTTCCTTGCTGACTCTCCTAGATCAACCTCTATGCAAAAGACGTCATCGGCCTCTCTTCCAGCCAGGCGACCGTCCTGCTGATCGTATCGACCGCGCTCGGCATCCCCGCCCGCGTCGCGGCCGGCGCCCTGGCCGACGCCTGCTTCGGCGCCCTCGACACGCACGCGCTGTCCCTCGTCTTTGTGGCCGCCACGCTGTTCGGGTGGATGGCCGTCGGCCGGTCCGTGGCTGGGCTGTACGTCTTTGCCGTGCTGTTTGGCCTGGGCAGCGGCGCCATGCAGGCGACGTGGGTGGGCGCGATCGCCGAGTTGTCGGCCGGCCCGTCCACGTCACCCGCGTCACCCACGTCACCTACGTCGTCGATCGCGTCCACAAAGGCCCCCCGCGTTGGTGCCCGTTTCGGCATGGCGTGCGTTGTGGCTGCCGTGGCCACGCTGGCCGGCTCGCCCACGGCGTCGGCCTTGCTGCGGCGAGCGGGCGGCAACGGCGGCAGCGGCGGCGACACGACCGTGGCCAGTACGTACCACGGCGCCCAGATCTGGGCCGCAGTGACCACGCTGGTCGCCGCCGCCCTCATGGTCGCGGCGCGCGTGCGGTTTGTCGGCTGGCGCCTGCGGGCCCGGGCGTGAAAAATCGAGCAACAACAATAGCAACCAACAAAGCCGTTGGGAAGGACGAAGCCGTGGAGACAAGAAGAGTTGTATTCCTAGGACTCTTCTTCCCTGGTTGTTCCTGATGCCTTTTTTTTTTAATTGTTAATGTCTATTGAAGCTGGTCTGTATTCCATCAATGGGACGAGAGAAGAAAAAACTACAGAGAACAAGAGCAAATGATGGGCATTCACACATTTTTCCCTTTTTTGTCATGACTTATGATCCGGGTACGAATGAAGATTACAACGACTTAATTTTGGTTTATTTTTTGTTATTTTTTATTTTTATTTTATTTTCATAGGAAAGGGGCTTTGAAGTATTGAGATAGAACAAAAAAAAGGGACAGACATTGGTTAATTAGAAAAAATGTTACGATGACGAGGATACCTTTCAAGGACTGCTCATTGTCAGAAATACACGCTGTCGTTGTCGTTCTACACTCGCTCCTCATTCTTCTATCTTGCCGTCGTGAGCAGCTCCTGTGACAACGCTCCCAGTCGCCCCTACGAACTATCCTTTTGTCGTTTGGTCCGGCGCCGTGTTGATGCCCAGCCTGTCCAGGCGCCACACCGTCTCGCTCAGCACCCGCGCTACCTCCCGCCCGTCCTCGTGCACTTCGTCGTGCCGGCCGCGCAGGTCGCGCAGAGCAAAATAGTGGTAGGGCTCAGAGGGCTCTCCTCCGCTGGACAGGGCCGGGAACGCTGCTCTGTGGGCCAGCCCGTGTTGCAGCGCCTGCTCCATGGTGTCAATCTCGCCGTCGTCCACCAGCTCGTCCTCGGTCGAGTATGCGAGGACGGCGAGGCGCGGCGGCGGTCTCGGTATGTGCGCCTTTCCTTTGTCGTCTGTTGTCTCGCCCTCGACCCGGGTGCTGCGGCTACTGCTGCTGCTGCCACCGTCATCGTCGCCCATCCTACCCCAGTCGAACCGGCCCGGGCTCGCCGCGTCCCAGGCGGCGCGGTCGGCTCCAAAAGCACCCTCGACAATGACCCGCAGCGCCTCGGCAAACCCGGTGCCCGGCCCGCCGCCGTGCGCAGGGCTGCCGCCGCGCGCGACAAAGCCGCGCAGGTCGTAGATGCCCTCGAGGCCCACGATGCACCGGGGGATTGTTGGTGGTGGTGGTGGTGATACGGTTACTGGTACCGAGAAATCCGCCGGCTCTACCGCCTGCGCGCCCATCCACAGTTGAAACGCCAAAAAGGCGCCGCACGAGTGGCCGTACACAATGTACCGGTCGTGGGCGATGTAGTCAGCGGGCGAGCCGGGAGCGACCAGATCGTGCTGTTCCTCCGGTGGCGGCGGCGACGTCGTCAACTGCTCTGCCGTTGACCGTCCGTCGTTGGCCAATGCCGCCAGCCCGGCCCAGACGTCCCGCACGTGGTCCGGGTGTCGCGCGACACGCAGCTCCGTCGGCGGCGTCGTGGCCGGGTCCTGTGGGAACTGAGGATGCGGTGAAAGGCGGTAGCCGATGGAGGCAAAGCCGGCAAGACGGTCGCGGCCCATGTAGGCGGACCGTGAGGACGGCGAGGTCCCGGCCAACAGGCGATCGATGGCCGGCACGGCCGTCTCGGTGAGGCAGCGGGGATCGCGCCACGCGCCGCCGTGGATGTAGCTTGGGAACCGTGGTCAGCCAGGGGAAAAAGACCGAGAACGTGCTAGAAATGACAGAAAGCTAAAAAAAGGGGAAAAATCGAAGGAAAAAAAAACCTACACAAACCAATACCGGTCGCTGTTAGCGGCGGCCACCCGCTCCGCCGCCGGAAGCTCCCAGACGCCGACTGTCTGCAACTCGCTTTCGGCTCCGTAGCGGATCTCTCTGTATGCTAAGCTGGTCATTGCTAGGATGGGTAATTTGCCTGTATGCGACGTTGCTTAGGGGGGGGGGTGGTCAAATTTGGTGCGCGCGCCCAACGATGAATAGAATCCGAGCGAGGCCCAAAAGGCAGGATAAGCCCGCTTTGCCCTTTAGTCAACGTACCACGATAGTGCAACCCGAAGCGCGCCTTGCTGTCTCAAATAATGCTTTTTTTGGAGATCAATCATTACGACATACGTAGCAAACAACATAATGGTGATTGTCCTATTTGTATTTTCGTCTCAATCGGTCGACGCCTAAAACCCCCTTTTGTGTTCTTTCACGTGATTGAAGGCTCCTTTTTATATGCCTTTGAAGAAGTAGACAGAAAACGCCGGATTACAAAAATGTCTTTCGTTTCTTTTTTTCATGTATTTCCTACTTAATCGACCATCCCGGACTCTTCTGCGTCCACCTCCTCCTCCTCCTCCTCCTTGTCATCAACTGCCAGTTCAGCCGGGTCCACTACCCACTCTGTCTCCTCGCTGAACACCGGCACTAGGTTGTACTTGCCGCCCACGGGGCCCATGCCAAAGGCGTTGCCCGTCAACTCCGGTCCCTCATTGCCTCCGGACGGCTTACGCTTCTCGTCGGCCTCTTCCAGCAGCACGGCCGTCGTCAAAAACTGCACATCTGTGCCAGGCATCATCTCGTACGTCAGACCGCCCCAGCTCAGCTCGGTCCGGCCAGACTGGCGGATGCTCAGGGTCCCGAGGAAGCCGCCTGCGCCAATGTCGCTGGATGCAGCGGATGCGCCAAGGTCGCCGGAACCCGTCAAATCGATCGACGAAGTCGGGCCGCCTCCGCCAGCCGTTGCCGCGGAAGCAGCAGCAGCAGCAGACGCTCGTGCGGCCGGCGCGACCGTGTCGAGCATCACCATGTCGTCGTCCTCGCCGGGCTCGTGCTTGACCGGGCCCTTGTCTTCGCTCGTCGTCGCGTGTTGGCTGTTCTGGGTCGCGCCACCTTGACCCGGCGGGCCCTTTTGTAGTGAGGGCAGCACGGGCGGGAACTGAAACAAAAATAGTCTGCCTTCTCTTCGTGGCGGTTCGGCTGACTGCTGTTGCTGCTGCTGCTGCTCATTGTTTACTTCCATGGTTGCAGTTGCAGCACCAGCAGCAGCAGACCAGATCGGTGCTGGTTGGTTGGGCGGCGCATCCATGGCCAGGTCGTGCAGCATGGCGTGCAGGCCCTCTTCGACGGTTGCGTCTTCGGGGTCCCTTTTCTCCTTCAGCGCCGCCGTCGGCGCCGCCTTTTTCTTTTTCGGTCTGGAGGCCGCTCCGGGCGGTGCGCTGCTGAGTTCGGCCAGCGACGGCTGCGACGACTCGTCGTCTTCCTGCTTGATTCGACTCCTGGTCGCGTCTGCCGCTGCTGCGGCCGCTGCCACCAGTTCCTGCCGCTTTTCGGCTAGCGTGTCGATTTCAGTCACCTCGATCTCCCGGCCGTCGGCGCCGACAAGTTTGACGCCGCGCGGTCTGAGCGCGCGCGACCATACTTGGTCGTCGTCCTCCGGCGGCACAGCGGCGGCGCCCGCAGCGGGGCCGCCACTGCTGCTGCCCAGAAACAAATCCGAATCGGACGACTCGTCATCCGCCGCCGCCGCCGCCGCCGCCGTCGCGTCTGCGCCTTCCTGCGCGGCTGCTTCGAGCTCCGCTGTGGTCGCGACGACCACCTCGGGCTCGCGGTGCTCTTCGCGCTTGATGCCCATGGGTAGCAATTGTTGCTGTTGTTGTTTCTGTTGTGATTGGTGTTGTGGCGTATTTTTCTTGGCCGACCCGCCGCCACCGGCGCCACCAGCGGCATCAACCGCCCCGTAGCCGTCCTTGACGTCACTGTCGCCGGCCGCACGGCTGTTAAACATGTCCGTGTTCAGGCGCGAATCGTACTCGGCGTTGCCCGACACTGCCGAGAAGTTGCCGGAACCGGAGCCAGATCCTCTACCGCCGCCGCTGCCACCACCAGCGCCAAAACCTAAACCGCCTTCACTGCCACCGCCGGCGCCGCCGACCCTGCCGGCCGCCCCCCGTCCTGGAAACGCTGCAGCGAATGCGTTAGTTTGCAGCTTGCAGCTTTGTGGCCTTTTTTCTGTAGCTTCCCGGTTCCTCGTTGATACGTACCTGCACCCGGCATCTGTGAAAACGGCCCGTCGGGCGCCACCGTCCGCCGCACCATGCCGCCTCGCCCGCCCCCAAAGTCGCCCCGTCCCCGGCCGCGGCTGCCGCGTCCGCGTCCACGACCGGCCCGCCGCCGTCGCGCCTCCTCGGCCACGCGGTCGTTGAGCTTCTTCTCTTCCTG
The DNA here is from genome assembly GCA_002778095.1 of Fragosphaeria purpurea. Classification (NCBI taxonomy): domain Eukaryota; kingdom Fungi; phylum Ascomycota; class Sordariomycetes; order Ophiostomatales; family Ophiostomataceae; genus Fragosphaeria; species Fragosphaeria purpurea. The sequence continues at coordinate 506,136 of PCDL01000022.1, read as the reverse complement.
CTCTGCCAGCGCCTTGCGCTCTTCGTCGGCGCGCCGGCGCACCTTGGGCTTTAAAGCAAACGACCGGCTGGCGCCTGTTGAGGATGATGGAGGAGGTGGCACGGATGCGGGCGCCGGTGGCTGCGTCTCCTGCTTGGGCGCAGCTGCTGCGGTGGTCGGTGCGGCCGCGACGCCGTCACCACTCCCGGCCGGAGCAGCAGAGGTCGCCGCCGCCGCGGCGCCGCCGCGAGGAGGGCCTCGCCTCGTGCGCGGTGGCATTCTGGCGGTGTGCGCAGTTTGTATGTGTCGCAGGTCCGTCCTTGCATACAAAGCACAATCACCTGACGAGAACAGTATCGCTTGAACTCTGTAGAGAAAGTTGAATAAAGGGAAGGCGCGAGAGAGTCAAGCCTTCTTTTTTCGAGTTTCTGCAAGCCGAAGCGCCCCACAACAGCATTGAGTGAACATTTTTACCCGCTAAAAGTTCGATGACAGGGCACTTCAACCCGCCGGCTTGGTACAAGCACCGTATTTAAACATTGGTTGAAACTGTCTCGGTATCATAGTTTTGCCCTCTCAATACAGTTTGTATAATTCTCACACTGTATATTTTCTCGGTGGGGGACGAGTTCGCCTTTGCGCCTCACTATGACAACTATTAGTGACTGTCTCCTTATCAGCGATTATCGCGAAACGGCCGTTTTTACACGTAAACGTCCGGCGAGGCTCTCTCTGCTACAAAAGGCACAGCGATCTTGCCTTCTTTTCCCAATGCCTTTTCTAATCCGGACAGGATCGTATTTATGATGAGAGAGGCGCCATCGCGCGCCCTCTCTTGTCTTCGACTTGAGGTTCTTTTTTTCTTTCGCCTTACACGACAAAAGACACCACCGTTGGCTCTTCGACCGCCCTCATGAACTCCTCTCCGTTCCCCCCGTCCACTGCTGCCCCAGGGGACGGTCGCCTTGTCGTCGGCCTTGTCCCGCACGGTGAGTCGGGCATCGAGGCCATGTCCTACCAGTACCCGTTGAAGCTCATTGCGCCGTCGACCGGAAGTGGTGGCGGTGGAACGAGTGCAAACGACAACAACAACAACGACGACGACGCCACCGCTGGCCGCGCGGTTGCCCCGCACAAGAAGAGCTCCCTCGTCTTTTTGCTGTCGTACGGCGGCGGGCTCGTGGCCGGCGACCAGGTGCACCTGACGGTCCACGTGCGTGCCGGCGCGCGGCTCACCCTCGTGACGCAGGGCACGACCAAGGTGTTCAAAGCGCCGTCAGCGGAGGCGGCGGCGGCGGCGGCAGCGACGGGTGGCCGTGCTGTCGTCGACACCACCACCCGCCAGACGCTGGAGATGCGCGTCGCCGCCGGCGCCGGCCTCTGCCTGCTGCCGGACCCGGTGCAGCCGTTCGCCGACAGCGTGTACGAGCAGCTCCAGGTGGCGCGTTTGGCGCGGCCAACCGCCGAGGCGGCCGACCCCTCACTGTGTCTTCTGGACTGGGTCACGCAGGGCCGGGCAGCGCGTGGCGAGAACTGGAGCTTTACCCGTTGGCTGGGCCGGAACGAGGTCTGGCTCACGGGCGACGACGGCAACGACAACGACGGAGAAGCGGCAGCTGCTGCCGACCGGCTGCTGGTTCGCGACGCCGTGCTTCTGGCGCCGGCGTACCTCGAGGACGACGACGGCGGCAGCAACACGTTCTCGTCGTCGCCGCCGCCCGCGTCGTCCACCACCCTCCGCGACGCCATGCACGGCCTCGCCGTGGTCGGCACGCTCATTCTGCGGGGCCCCCTGGTCGCGGCCCTCGGCCGGTTTTTCCTTGACGAGTTCGCGGCGCTTCCGCGGCTCGGTGCGCGCGATTTTCGGGACGTCGACCCCAGCGGTGCGCCCCGAAAGCCGCCTCCAAAACCAGAACAACTAGTCTTTCCGTTGTCGTCCTCGTCCTTCTCTTCGTCCTCGTCACTCTCCCTCGAAGCGTGGCGCGCTGGCCGCCTGCAGCTGGAGCAGAGCCAGGGCGTGCTGTGGTCGGCGGCAGCCGTGCGCGGGTGTGTCGTGGTCAAGTTTGGGGCGCGCAGCGTCGAGGGCGGGCGGCACTGGATCGGCGCGATGCTGCTGCGGGAGGGCAGCGTCGCAACCGCGTTTGGCGAGGAGGCGCTGATGTGTGTGCGGTAGCGACGGGGGCGAGGTTGTGAGGGAGCAACGTACTTTGTACATAAAAGGTCGTTTGTGGCCGGGGGCCACGTACGATTCGTCAACCCGCTATCATATGGACGCGCTCATAGAACAACAGCGTAGAATTCTGAGATTAACCAATTTTATAAAGTATTCTGAGCCAGTGTTTCCTTTTCTACATATGTATGACCGTGCTGAAGAAGAAAAGAAAACACCATCCAAAAAGGCGCCGCAGGATGAGAAGCTGTTTGGGTCTCCAAGGTAAATAGAGAAGAACAAAAACACAAAAAAAAACCAAAACCGACCCATCGAAAAAATATAACCCGCTGATTTCACCCTGTCGCTGTTGCTCCCAAACGCCAACAGCTTTGAACAAGCAATAATTGACACAATAAAGAATATCGGAAAATACCAAAAAAAGATGCCACGATCTTTCATGAACCATAGTGTTTGTGAGAAAGTACCCGATCTTAAAATCTGAGTCATTCGTCTATTGCCCCCTTTGCTCTCGTACAATAGCCTGCCTGCTTCGTTATACGCAAAATAGCGGTTCAGGATGTAAGCGTGTTGAGTTCAGGAAAGAACTGGGCAATCTTGTTCGGGTCGCCGTAGTTGTTCCGCGGAGGCTCGGCCGGCGTAATGGGCGTCATGGGTTCAGTGTCGGCAAAACCGGCACCAGCACCGGCGCCAGCGTGGTTTTGCTCGAGCTCGTTCAGAGACATGCGCTTCTTCTTGATGTTGCCTTGTGCAGGCGAACTCGCTGGCTGCTGCCGCACAAGCGGCGGTGCGGATGCGTTCAACAAGCCGTCGATTTGACTTGGTGCGGTGGAGCTGTGATGGGAAAAATGGGCGGCCAAATTCGAAGCGGACAGCGAGGAGCCGGCGGCGGCGCTGGTGCCACCACCTGGAGCGTTGGATGAACCGTAAGGTATCCGAGGCCGGCCAGCCGCCGCGTGGTCGGAATGTCGCGCTGCCCGTGTTCCGCTGAAAGGAATGGTGGGGTTGTGCACGCGTCGTGGCGGCTCGGCGGGCTCCGGAGGGGCGGCGGGTGACGGGAAGGGGCTGTTCGTCCGCGAAACCAAAGAAATCTTTTCGTTGGCCACAAAGCCCTTGGTCTGCACAAAGGCTGCTGACCGCGAATGGGCGGGACCGCGGTTCGAATAGGCGTCGAGGATGGGGTGTACCATCACGGTCTGGCCGTGGATCGTAAGAATGGAATTTGTTGGGACGTTTACCCAGTTTTCTGGAAGAGAGTTAGTCGGCGTGTGCACTGTGATGTTGAAACCGAAACAGAGAACGAAAAAAAAAACGAAAAAAACCCACCTCGCTCAAACGTCAGTGGCTCGCTTGCTACCAACACGACGTCGGCGCCCTTGTCGCGGCGCTGCATCTGGTAGTCCTTGTGGTCGCCGGGCACCAGCCGCTTCTCCCACTGGCTGCCGGACGAGTAGTAGAGGCTGGCCGCCTGGTCGGTGGCGCTGCTGACGTAGCGCGTGCAGATGACGCTGTGGCCGTCGGAGAGGACAAAGTTGAGCAGGCTGCGGGTGTCGACGTTTTCGGCGTGAATGACGCTCTCGGGAATCTTGTCAATGAGCTCGTTGATAATGGCAATGGTGCGCAGCATGGCCTTGCGCAGCACGGCCGGCCCGAAACCGTGCTCGGGCTGCGCGCTGGGGTTGCAGCCCATGCGCTCGAGGGTGTCGAGGAACAGCGCAAAGGCCCACTCGCTGTCGGTGCCGCCGCGGACGACGTGGTACCAGTTGTCCGCGAGGCGCTCGGTCAGACGGCGCTTGATGTGTTTCCAGCCGCCGAGCGAGCCGTTGTGCATCCACATGAGGCTGCCGTGGGAGAAGGGATGGCAGTTGTCTTCGCTGAGGGTGCCGTCGGTGGCAGCGCGGACGTGGGCAAAGATGAGCCGGGAGGCCGTCTTGGTGGCGATGCGTTCAAGGTTGGAGCAGTTCCAGGCAGGGATGGTCGAGCGAAAGAGGCAGGGCGTCTGGCCGAGCTTGGGGTCCGTGTAGAAGCCGATGCCGAAGCCGTCTGCGTTGTTTTGGCCGCGGCGTGTGTCCTGGGAGCGTAAGCAGAGGCGCCCAAAAGAGACAAGACAAGAACGGCCAAACAAAGAATGAAGACAACCAAAAAGAAAGAACCAAAACCTCACCATGCGTAAACGGGCGTCAAACGATTGCTTGAGCATGGAGTGGGTGGGATCGAGGATCAGCTTCGAGAGCAGGATCTCGTCGCTGCCCTTGTAAACCTGGAGCTGTTAGAGCACGGCCAGGACAAAAACACGGATGACATGTGGATAGAAGGACAGCTTACCAAAAAACGACACATCTTGAGCCTTGCGCTGCGTCGAGCTCGCTGTTTTGAAAAGGAAGATCAGTTCGAGGACGTCGAGTCGTCGAATCAGTCCGGCGACGATTTCGCAGGAAAAAGGGACGAAAAATCGAGCCGTAAACAGAATAGGGGTATCAAAAGGAACAACCACTTCGAAAGGGTAAACGTGAAAAGGCGTGTTTGACGAGGACGAAAGAGGAGGAGAGATGCTGTCGCGGCGTCTGTTCTGTTGGGCATAAAAACGGGAGCGGACGGAGTGACACCAGAGCGACGGAAACGGTGAGACATGGTCAGTGGCGAGAGAGTTCTGGGCCTGCCAGGCACTAAAGTCGGCGGCCGCTTCTGCTTTAGTCAGTTTTTTTTAGCGCATGGGGAAAAGAGCGAACAAGCCCACAATGCAGGTCCTTCCCGCAGCTTTGTTCCACGCCACAGAAGGGAGTTGCACTTGGTTACAGTGGGTTGGGTTACCACAGGGCTGATGGGCTTTAGTTTAGTGGCCCCCCTTTTTTTCTTTTGCCGGTTGATGACATTCGGCAAGCTGATGGCGACATAGGGAAGCAAAAAACGGAAAGAGTCACACACTCTGTCGTTATTGTTCCTTCCCTTTTTTTTCTTTTTCAATTTGCCAGGCTCGTTCCTTCCCTGCCCGTTCAACGTGAGTGATCTGCCGCGTTAAGACGGGTACGTGCATATTCCCAGGCGGATGTACCACGTACTATATACAACGTAGCGCCTCCCGCACGCCCAGCTTCGTCACCGGTAGGGCAAACGGCGTGTGGCACGGGGAAACACAGAAGACAAGCGGGCTGCGGCCGGTCGGTCGGCTAGCCGTGGTGTGTTTCGGCGGGCGTGCTTGCCACGCGCGGTCGTACGGGCGTAACGGCGCAAACGGTCTTTGCACGTGCAATTGCATAGTGACTAAATGTAATTCCAGCGATGCGACCGGCCTCTGCTTAACTTTCTGCCTGCTCCGCATGCCATAAATGTCTAGGAACACCGAATAATATAATCGATACACCTTTGCGGTAGTTATCGTCGTCTTTACGTCACCAATTGTACATTTCTTGCTATATGCATATGTCGTTAACGTTGTATCGAGGCACACCTTGTGTTACCACGTGACAATCGAGGGGCTCCGATAAGCCACAGGGCGAATGCCGCCCCCAAAGAACCCCAAGTGGCGGTAAAACGATCCCTGGACTTCATGCCACAAAAATGCTCCAGACACGCCGCAGCCAAAACCACGTTGAAGCCGCGCCACTTCACCATTTGATGCGAACGTCGTTGTTTTTGTTCGAGGTTTGATATCATGCGCAATCCGCGAGACGTTTCGAACCCGGTCGATGCTGCGTCCACCGTCGCCTGTTGAACGCAGATAGAAGCTTCTTCTCGGCAGAGGAGACACGACAGCCACCAATTTTTCCAATTTTTTTTTCCTCCTTTGACTTGAATATATTCAATTTTCCTTTCTTTCTCCCGGAACCATGAGTGGGCGACGACTCACTTCCAGGGCCCTCGGGCCACTGGTGCGTCGCGGGCCTGCCCCGGCCTTCGTCCGGCAATACCACTTCCACCAGCGACTACCGGCCGGCGGACTCCAACGAGCGGACACGACGCCCGCGCGCGCAGCGCGGAGACAACTGGGCTTCCCAGCCAGCCAGTACCACAATGCGGTCATTGTGCGGAACGCCTCGTTTGCGCGGCTCATTCCCAAGCTCGTGGTCAAGTTTGCTCGCATTCCCGCCACGTTTGGGGGCTTGATGATTGGTGCTGCCGCCTGGGTGCAGTATCAGGCCATTCGTATGATTATTTCCCTTGGATTTTAGAGCCCTAATTTGGGGCCAAAAGTGAAGAAGATGTGTCGAAGGAACGACCGAAGTACTGACAACAGCACGATAGAGGTGGGCAATTCGGCGTATGACGTATACAAAAGCACCCGGGATTCGTTGACGGGCACGGCACTGTCGGTTTGGGATGGTGCACTGGACGTCGCCAGCCAGACAAAGCAAGGCTGGGAGAACACAAAAGAGTCGTTGGGCGTTGCCGAGTTCTGGGACAAGATTACAAAGATACACGAAGACATGGGCACGGGTGGATCGGGTGGCGGCGGCGGCGGCGGCGGAAAGGAACCCAAAGACGGCAAAGGCGGCGCGGCGGCGGCGGCGGCTGCCGCCGGTGCGACTGCCTACGGCTACGTTGAGGCGTCTGACGAGGACGCCGAGGACGACAAGCGCTCGCGCGCCCAGGAGGTGGCCCGGGACGACCAGATGATGGTGTTTACCAAGAAGATGATCGAGATCCGCAACATCCTGCAAAAGGTCGGCCAGTCCAGCACGCTGACGCTGCCGTCCATTGTCGTGATCGGCTCGCAGTCGTCGGGCAAGAGCTCCGTGCTGGAGGCCATTGTTGGCCACGAGTTCCTGCCTAAGGGCACCAACATGGTCACGCGGCGGCCCATCGAGCTGACCCTCGTCAACACGCCCGACGCCAAGGCCGAGTACGGCGAGTTTCCCGACCTGGGCTTGCGGCGCATCTCCGACTTCACCTCCATCCAGCGGACGCTGACCGAGCTCAACCTGGCCGTGCCGGACGCGGAGTGCATCTCGGACGATCCCATCCACCTCACCATCTACTCGCCCAACGTGCCCGACCTGTCCCTGATCGATCTGCCGGGCTACATCCAGGTTGTGGGGCAGAACCAGCCGCTCGAGCTGAAGCAGAAGATCACCGAGCTGTGCGACAAGTACATCCAGCCGCCCAACGTCATCTTGGCCATCTCCGCGGCGGACGTCGATTTGGCCAACTCGACCGCGCTGCGCGCCAGCCGCCGCGTCGACCCGCGCGGCGAGCGCACCATTGGCGTGGTGACCAAGATGGACCTGGTGGACGCGGCGCGGGGTGCCGCCATCCTGCAAGACCAGCAGTACCCGCTGCGGCTGGGCTACGTGGGTGTGGTGTCGCGGGCGCCCCCCGCACCGTCCGTGGGCAGTCTGTTCAAGAAGAGCAGCGGCGGCGGCGGCGGCGGCGAGGGCAGCGCCCTGATGCAGCTGATCGCCAAGAACGAGAACGCGTACTTTTCGGCACACCCGCTCGAGTTCGGCCCGGGCGCCGACGTGCTCGTGGGCACCACCACGCTGCGCAAGAAGCTGATGCACGTGCTGGAGCAGACCATGTCGAGCAGCCTGCAGGGCACGACGGACGCGATCCGGCAGGAGCTGGAGGAGGCCACGTACGAGTTCAAGGTGCAGTACAACGACCGGCCGTTGTCGGCGGAGTCGTACCTGGCCGAGAGCCTGGACGCGTTCAAGCACGCGTTCAAGCAGTACGCCGAGGGGTTTGGGCGCCCGCAGATGCTGCAGCTGCTCAAGCGCGAGCTGGACCAGCGCGTGCTCGACCTGCTCGCGCAGCGGTACTGGAACAAGCCGATCACGGACCTGGCGCCCGCGGCGCCCGAGCCGGACCCGCTGGCGGACCTGCCCAAGGCGGACCCGGAGTCGCTGTACTGGCACCGGCAGCTGGACGCGTCGACGTCGCAGCTGACCAAGCTGGGCATCGGCCGCATGGCGACCACGGTGGTGGCGCAGAGCCTCCAGGCGGGCATCGACCAGCTGATCGCGCAATCCAACTTTGTGAACCACCCGTTTGCGCGCCAGGCGATCGTCGAGGCGGCGTCGAGCATCCTCAACGACCGGTTCTACAGCACGAGCGACCAGGTGGAGAACTGCATCAAGCCGTACAAGTTTGAGATTGAGCTCGAGGGCCGCGAGTGGGACGCCGGGCGCGAGCACGCCGTGGACGTGCTCCAGACCGAGCTCGCCGCGTGCCGGGACGCGCTGAAGCGGCTCGAAGGCACCGTCGGCGGGCGCCGCAAGCTGCACGACGTCGTCTACTTTGTGGACAAGGCGCGGCGCGGCGACGTCACGGTGGAGGGCGAGGGCCGCAGCGGCGCCGGCGGGTTCAGTGCCGCGCTGTTGCAAAAGGGTGGGTTTTTTGTTTTTTTGTACTGTTCTGTTTATTTCCGTTCTATCAATTTTTTTGTGGTCTGACTATAATGTCAACAACTAACACTGCTCAGGCCGGGAAGCTGCGTTCCTCCGGGACCGCGCCGACATTATCAACATGCGGCTGCTGGCGGTCAAGGCCAAGCAGTGCCGCAGCCTGCAGAACAAGTACTACTGCCCCGAGGTGTTTTTGGACGCCGTGGCCACCAAGCTCGCGAGCACGGCCGTGCTGTTTCTCAACGTCGAGATGCTGTCCGAGTTCTACTACAACTTCCCGCGCGAGCTCGACCAGCGGCTGGGCCGCCACCTGACGGACGCCGAGATCGAGCGCTTCGCCAAGGAAGACCCCAAGATCCGGCGGCACCTCGAGGTGATCCGCCGCAAGGAGCTGCTGGAGCTGGTGCTCGATAAGATGGAGAGCCTGCGGCAGCTGGAGGGCCGGGAAAAGACGCGGCGCGGCGGCAGCGGCGCGGCGGCGGGCGACAAGAACAAGCCAACTAGCCGCTGGGGCTTGTTTTGATCCAGACGGTAACGACGTTATTTTTTTGTGTATTTCTGCGTTGTTTCGCCCTTTGTTCTTCTTGAAGGCGTCCAATAGGTGTTTTGGGAGGTGTCCTTTTTACTTCGCTTCGTTTTGTCAGTCTTTTTTTTATTTCTCGCAAACTATGCCCACCCTCTCGCCAATGTTTTCACCCATCTTTTCAAAGGAGAACCAATGTATAGGAACAAAATACGTAGGAACAATACCCTTCTCGAATCGAACATACATAGAAAAAGAAAAAGAAGAAGAAAAAGAAATAAGAAGTGAAAGAGGTACCTTTGAAGTTCGGCCACGGAAAGCCTGCCACAGAGAGCTAAAGACAAAAAAAACGACGACTCTGTCGGTCAACAATAACAGAGTCCTGGTGACAATCCAAACAGCATCTGTACTGCACCCAGTGTACACCAGCCGGTTGAGATGCTCGTTGAGACGCAAGTCGACGTCGGTACGATGCTCGCATGGCAGGGCCAAAACCAAAAAACCCTAAAACCATCGCGAACTGGGAGAGTAATAACTCACACTACCAGCCTTGTTGGTAAAAGATCGTCGTCTACATCTCGCGGCGGCCCACCACCACATAGTCAACCCGGGCCTTCGTCTCTTCGTGACCAAGTGCCAGCATACCTTGCGTGCACCATCCGAATCGACGTCGTTGGCCTCCGAGCCTCACACGTCTTCCGGCCTTCGTTTGCGTACCGCGTTGCCAGTCGTACTACTTCGTACATATACGCGGGATCTGCGTCTGTTGCGGCGCGGCCAAGACCGGATCGGCACTGCCGTCAGCGTCTAGACATCGTGAAAAGGAAAAGAATAAAAAAAAAGCTCGATGACGTCCCGATTCGTATCCCGGCTCCCTGCTAGTGCTGCTCCACCACGATGGAGCCAATTTGTTTATGCACGTCGCATTCCGGCGCACATCTGACGGCGCTCCACCTGCAAAGTGTGTGCATAGGGCTAACTGGACAGCAGAACAGATGAAATCTACACAGTGATTTCTGCCTCTATTTGCCAACTTGACTTTCAGACAGGCTTTTATGCTGTTCATCACCTTCCTTTCATCCCGTCGTCCGCCGGTCAGCTGGACGACTATACCGTAGATCGTTCGCGAGCGCCGCCAAACTCCATGGATTGGCGAAGCAAGGAAATTAGGGCCGTCGAGAGGAGGAGCCGTGCCAATCCTTTTCAGCCGCCGCACAAAGAAGGGCGTCCCCGGTTTTTTGCCTCGAAGAGGCCTGAGAACCCGGGAAACGAAACGGTCCACTCGAAGAAACAGCCAGGTTGCTTGCTCGGCTCGCAAGTATGCATTTAAGCCTATTTGAAACATCCGGATAAGGAGCCTGTTTGTTCAAGGGGAAAAAAAGAAAGGGGAGAGACGGACAGACAGCCCCGGCATTCCAGAATGCCAACTTTGTCCAGGCTGAAAGAATGCAAGGGCGTGGTTGGAGCCACTTCTCTGTCTTGGCCGGTCGCCTTAGCTTTGACGATGCCGCCGAAAGGCCTTTCCGAGGCCAATTTACAGAACCAAGTCTGGAGGCTGCGAAAAGAGCAACCGTGTTGCATTTGTTGCTGGGGTAGGAAAGACGGAGTATGGCAACATTCAAGGTCCGGTAGACTTAAGGGAAAGATGTCTGTTTTCTCTTTTACCGTAGCAACATCGATTACATCCTTTGCTCAAGAGCTCTGGCTCGTACGCTGTTTACGATTCAGTATTCGTTACCTATAATCTCCGTCTTTTTTCTCGATAATCTTAGTATTGTTAATCGTCTGAGCAAGCAAGGGAAGCAAACCATCGACGTGCCCCTTGATCCTTTTTCTCGTACCCAGCTGGGTTTTGGCCTGGTTCGTCTTCGCTACGGACGCTGTTCCACATAAAAAACAGAGTAACGGAGGTAACGAGGTGGCCTGGGCGCTTTTTTTGGTTGACCAGCATGGGGGCGTTGGACTTTAAGTGGTTTTGACTGCCTAGCAATCTGCCGGTTTTCCTCTTCATTTTTCTTACAGGTATCGGTACGTCGTGCCTCCGCAACCATACACACAACCAAAAGTACTGCCGCCTCGGCCGCTCTCACCCCAGGCTTGGGCCCCTTTGGTTGGCTAGCCGCCCTTGCAACCAAAAAAAAAGGGAACCGAGACGACGCCTGTAAGACACAACGACTGGCTAGTACGTTTTTGCCTGCCGTTCCGTTTTTGCTCACGGTTGCTCACTTGCTCTTCCCCTCCAGGGCCATCTTTCTCATCCCTTCCTTCCGCTCTCGACCTTGGCTCCTTCCCTTCTTGCCTCCTTTCCCCCCAGCTCTTGTTTCTTGTTCTGTTTTTTTTTTTTTCTCTCTTTCTTTTTTTCCTCCTTGTCTCTCTCTCTCTCTCCCCCCTCCCGTCTCTTTTTTTTCCGCAGCTTCGTTTGGTTTCCTCCTTTTTCCTTTATTTTCTGTTTTCGTCACATTGTTTCCCGTCAATCGCTACGTCTTTCGCTATCACGCATTTTTCAGGCTTAGAGTGCTCGAGCCGGCCACTTTCGACGGCCTCACCTCCTTCTTTTTTTTTCTCTCTTGTTTTGAGGAGACAACGCATAAAAGCACGAAACAAAGGGCCGTCTTTGACGAGGCCGCATTACGAACAAGCAGCTTCTACATAAAGCATACTTCTGGCTACGGAGCAAGAGTACAGCGAAAAACCCGACTCGTCGTGAGACCCAATTAAACCTGCGTCGAACTCTTGCAATTTCCACCCACGTTACCAAATTTTTTTTCCTCTCGGCCCCACAAAGCCAGAATCGTTTTTCAGAGAAAAAAAAATAATACCGAGTTTTTCTTCGACTCTCGACTCTCGAGGGTTTCGTGTTTTCACTTGTGCGTCCTGCAAAAATTGCTTTGCAGACGTAGACGAAGACAAGATGCTTGCGTCGACCTCGTCGTCCTTGACGATGAACTTCGCCAGCCAGCCAGATGTCGTAGCGGACCGGGTCCGTCGACGAGCCGAGCTGGGCAAGGTACGTTCTTTTTTCCCTTTCTTTCTTTCTTCCCTGCATTTCATGTCTAACTTTTCTTTCCCTCAGATGGCCCGCCGGCTTCAAAATCGTCTAGCGCTCGCCCAGTTCAAGACCCGCCACGGCTGGGAAGACTTGACCCTCGACATGATCGAACCCAAAGTCGAGGACGAGATCCGACGAAAGCGGGCGTCGGACGGCGACGTCCTGTCCGACTCCTCGTCGAGCACCTCCGAGTTGCCGTACCCCGCCGGCCGGACGCTGATGAGCTCACCGCTCAAAGCCTCGCTCTTTTCCGACGCCATCAACTCCAGCAACGGCAGCACCGGCCACCGCAAGCGCACATTCGCCGCCTCCTTTGACGATCTCCACCACAACCTCCCGTACGACTACCCCCACCACCCTCACCAAAACAACCGACATGCGTCTTTTATCATGTCCAGCCCCAGCAAACGGTTCCGTTCCTCACCGCCTCCCAGCAACAAACGGAGTTTGGAACTCGCAGCCTCGGGCCCGGCCGGCGGCGGTGGCGGCCGTTCGTCTGCTTCCTTTGCACAACGATCCTACTTGCCGCCGCCACCGCCGCCGCCGCAGCAGCAGCAGTCTACTGCCTTCTCCGGCCACGCCGCCTGGAAAGACCACCATCAACTGTCGCACAGCTCGCCGATCAAGCCGAGACGGCAACAGCACTTTACAACCGCGGCAGGGCCGGACGTGTCTCTGTTCCCCGGCGCACGTCGCATCGCGGACGCCTTGACGTCCGTCAACTACAACGCGCCCCCGTCGGATGACGACGATGAGCTCCTGCCGACGCACTCTTTCCAGGCAAGCAGCATATCCTTGGGGCCGCCGGCGCCGGGTCTTTCCTCAACAGCCCGAGGCGGCAGCCACGCCACTCGCTCTGGCTCACCGCCCAGCACGCCGCCCATGCGGACGCGTGGCCTGCCCAACCACGGCCATGGCCGGCGCAAGAAGAAGACCGCTGGGGGGGCCGCTCGCGACGATGCAGAACACAGCCACGGCGGCTTTGGTCTCGACAACCACGACGACGATGACTTTGGTGAAAACGGTGGCGGCGAGGGCGGCGGCGGCGGCGGAAAATCGGGTGTGGAAGGCGCGGACCTTCTTCTGTACCTTGCTGCCTCGCCCTCGCCGGCCAACCCCGCCAGCCGCAGCCGGATGGAGCCACCGTCGACCCCGCCGTCCAAATACAACAGCTTGGCCCTGCCGTCGTCCATGATGACCACGCCCGGCGGCGGCAGCATGTTCCCCAACACGCCCGGGCAGGCTTTTGATTTCTCCGAGTTTGTCAACATTACGCCGAGCCCGGCCCAGAAACCGTGGAAAACTCCCAACCTGCTCGGGTCGCGCACGCCGATGAGCGTCACCCGGCGGCGGCTTACGTTTGACGACCCTCTCTGATTCCGGGTGTTTTTTTTCGATTTGGTTATTGGTTCTGTCTTACTCCTCTAATGTCTGTTGAATTTACCCTGCACCTTAATGCCAGTTTGGACTACCAACAACGCCCTTATTCACTCCTTTACACCTGTCTTACTCCTTTTGTCGTCCTCTTCTACTTTTATGTGCACGATACCTTTCAGCTTGGGCCTGGCTGGTTCTAGGTGCTCGACGGAAAATGTTTCTCTTTACACGCATTCATGCTGTTCCATTTTGCTTTGTTGCTTTTGTTCGTCTCTTTTTTTTTTCTGTTCATGTGCATTCGCCGGCCTCTCGAGCATATACATTGCGCTCGGCCTTTTTTCTTTCCTTTCTCGGTTGGCTCGTATCTACCACTGCATTTTTTCTCTTTATTATCCCACCCTCCCCCCTTCTCTCCCTTGTTTTCTCACGGGTTGTGTGTATAAGTATTACACCCCCACTCACCCTAGCACGAGAACAACTTTCGCACACCATCTTCGCTTTCTCCGAGCGGCCCCCACTAGGGCGCTCGATCCTTTTTTGGTATCTCTTTTCACGTTCCAAACCCTGACCTGTCTGTGCGTACGGTTCATTTTTTCTTTTCTCGGCCCCGAACCTCGAAGCCAAACTATGGGCCGATTGGCAGGGAAAAGACAAAGCGGACGGCGGGAGGAAAAGCGTGTCACATCTGTCCTTTTTTTTGTTGTTGTTGTATGAACTTTGGTTTGCTCATGCTCGTTTGTACCTCAGTCTTCTTCAAGCTGTTCTTTGTTACACAGTCAAGTAGAAACGACAACAAAAAAACGCATAGAACAAATAAAAGGCTCAAACTTTCCGTCATGGATTATGCACAGGGACAAGATTGGATTAGCACGCTGTGAACGATGTGCGCTGAAAAGGAATCGAAAAAAAAAGAGACCATAAGCCCTTGATCCGTTTCGGACGCCGAAGGGACCCAATTGGACGCATCCATCGGGGTGTCAGCCCATGAAAGGAACCGGGGGAGGGGTTGCGTGATGATGATGAAGGTAGTGAGGTGGCAAAAAAGCCCAATGCAACCGATTACGGGACATTCAATCAAAAGAGAGTCGAAGCCTTTTTTTTTCAACCAGAAGAAAGACGCGACTTTTCGCGTCACGACACGCTCCAGACCCTCTTCTCGCGTCCGGGATTGTGGGGTAATTAAACTAGCGCGTTTTTCTGGTTGACCGGACGGGTACAAGGTACACAGGGTACAGAGGTACATTGGATTTATACAAAATGTGGGGCAAGCCGCAATTTAGGGGGGCGGCCAACTGCAAATTTACCGGCTCTGATATAAAAAAAAATAACGTCGTTACCTGGCCCCCATATGCCAACCGTCGTCCCCCCTGGTTTTTCAACGCGAGACACAGGCCTTTTGAGACTCTCATGGTTTTTTTTTGTATGTATCGTATCTCACGGCCAAATTGCCGTTGTATGTATTGAAGGAATAAAATGGTACGATTCTCGTCTCCCAACGCGGTCACACAACCAACCGCTTTGGCTTCACGGCGGCCACAACAAAAGAGCAAACCGAAAGGAAGCGTGCTGACACGGGGGGGTGGACGAAGAGAACCCGGTTTGTGTCTGTATGACACAACGTCTAGCAAGCTGCAAGAGGAGACACGGGAAAAGAGGCATCAAGATCCACGGGGAGATGTTTGGTTAACAACAACAGGCGCCCACTCTTTGGCATTACTAGGAAAGAACAAAAAAAAGGACCAAAAAAGGTTTCACACAAAAAAAACACATCTTCTTCCTTCTTTAGGAAAAAAAAACAAAGCTACATACAACGTAGACAATCACGGAAGCAAAACGCCACAGAACGCCATACGGCCTTGTCCTTTTTCTTTCCTTTGGTTTTGCTGTGATAAACCATCCCGTCCGCTCCGTTCCCGCTCCCTTCTCCTTCATTTTTGGAATAGGAAGACTCATAAAAAAAATAAAATAAGCTAGAAAAAGAAGTAAACGAAAGGACGTCGGTTCAAAGAACCAACGACAAGAAGAAAAGACGACAGAAAAAAAAGTGACAACACAAACAAAACATTCGCTCTTCCCGTCATGAAATCACAAAAAAAAAAAAAAAAAACATCGTCTCTTTTATAACGCTTTGCCTACGCTGTTGCTGCTCCCGCTGCTGTTGCTCCGCCGCCGGCCTTGCGTCGGGCTGTCGTCCCCGATGCCGCCGCCGCCGTCGTTGCGTCGACCACCGCCACCGCCACCGCCACGCCGTCCGCCTCGACGTGTGCGGTCGTCGGCGTCGTCGTTGTCCCACCGCGTCGTCGACGACGCGGCTGGACCCACGTCCGGCCCCGGGTCGCTCCAGTCGCCCATGCTCACGCCGCTCGAGTACTTGCTGGAAAAGCTGTCGCCGCGCTGGTGCGTCGCGCGCGGCCGGCGCAGCTCGCCCGTGCCGACGCCGCCCGACAAGCGGCTACTGCCACCGCTGTTGTTGTTGTTGTTGTCTGTCGAGAACCGCGGTGCGTTGGACGACCCCGCCGTGCTCATGTTGGACGACGTCACGGTCTTGCTGCGGCCGCCGCTCAGCAGTTCGGGGCGTTCGAGGTCAAACGGATCCGACCGGAACCGGTTGCGCCGGGCCGCCGTGTCCACGGTGTTGACCGTGTTGACGGAGTCGCGGTACATGGAGTCACCGCGGGGGAAGTTGCTGTTGTTGTTGCTGTTGTTATTGTTGTTGGTGGTGGTACCGCCACTGCGCTGAGTCTGGCCCTCGCGCGACCGCCGAATGTCGGCGACATACGTCGTCGGCTTCAGGGTCGGGTAGTCGCCGTTGTTGCCGTAGTTATTGTTGTTGCTGCGAATGGCATTGGCGTCCGAAAAGGGGTTGTCGGCTTGACTGACAACCAGCGGCGCAGGCTTGGCCGACTGGTGGGCAATGGCGTTGGCGTCGCTAAACGGATCGTCAAAGTCGATGCCGAGACGGCCCAGGTAGTTGTAGGTGGCTCCGCCGTTGTCGCCGCTGCCGCCGCCGTTGTTGTTACGACCGCGGTCCATGCTGGCCCGCTTCTTCTTGTTCTTTTTGTTTTGGGCCGCCCGCTCCAGCTCGCGCTCGTCCATCCCCAACAAGGTCAAAAAGTCAGGCTGACCCGTCTTGTTGCCAGAGGATGCCTGGGCGGCCATGGCCCGCTTCTCGTCGTTCATGCCACCGCCCCCATTGCCGCTACCGCCGCCGAACGGCAGCCGCCAACCAAAGCCACTATCACCACCACCTCCACCTCCACCTCCACCGCCACCCATGCGGCCAAACCAACCGGCAATGCGGTCTTTGGCAGACGGTCCATTCCGGCTGCTTCCGTTCTCGGAGGAGTCGTTGCTCATGCGGCTGGTGTTGTTCGCCATATTTCTGGTGCTGTTGTTGTTGTTGGCATCCCCAAACTGCGAGTTGCCCCGGTCCAGGTTCACCGCCCGGGAGGATCCCATCCCTGTGGCGGCAGCTCCGTTGCTACCGCGGCTCCCCATCATCTCGCCGAAACGGCCACGGATCCGCCCCAGGTTGTAGTCGAACGACGCCTTGATGCGCTCCGTCTTAGGCGTGGGACCGATGCTGCCGCGGTTGATGACGTACTCGCCCTTTTCGCCGTTCCGCATAGTGCCGTTGTCGCCCGCGGAACCGTTGTTTCGTCGGCCGCCGAAGCGTGCGGGATCGGTGGACAGCGGGGTCAACAGCGTGCTCCGGCGCCGCTTCATCATGCGGCGGCGCCAGAACCACACCAGAAACGCCAGCAGGCTCAGAAACGCCACGCCGCCGATCACGCCGCCCGCCACGGCAATGGTCGTCTCGGGCTTGGTCGTCCCGGGCGTGCTGGTGACGGCGCTGAGGGCTGGGTTGGCGTTGTCGCCCTTGGCCGCTGCCGCTGCCGCCGTGGAGGAGCCATCGTCCGTGGCGCCCGGCGGCGCCGCAATGGTCGACAAGACGGCGGCGCCGCTACCGACGGTAATGCTCGGGGCGCCGGTCGCTGCGGTTACTTGCGAGGCCGCCGCGGCCGCGGCCGCGGCTGCTGCTCCTGCCTGTGTGGTGGTTGCGGCTGCTGTTGCTAGGGTGGCAATGATGCCGGTATCAGCTTGACTGGTATGTTCTGCAGTGGACACGGACTGTGCCGGTGCTTGTTCTTCTTGTGCTTGGGATTGAACTTGTGCTTGTGCTTGGGCTTGTGCTTGGGTTTGGCTTAGGCTTAGGCTTAGGCTTTGGATTTGTGCTTGGGAGGAAGAGAGGGTGATTGTGCTCGCAAGTGCAGAGGTCGTGGTGTCACCCGAATCGTTTGTGGCCTCGAACGCTTGTGGCGCCGGGGGCACGGCCGTTTCTTGGACTACTGGTGGTGGTTGTTGTGCAAAAGAAGAAGATGATGAAAAGGAGGAAGAGGTCCTCGTACTGTCTGCGGCGTTGGCCGAGGATGCTACGGCATTTTGTGTGGCCTGGGCATTGGCACCGATGTTGGTGACCGAAGTCGTCCCGGCGTTGTTATTGCCACCGCCGCCGCCGCCACCACCACCTCCTCCGTTCCCCTTGGGAACGGCCGTACATCTCTTGCCCTGCACGGAGGTGATGAACTGCCCGGCCACGAGGTTCACGTTGGTCGCCATGTTTGCGTGTCGTTCGGTCGTTGGATCGGGGTACCCGCGAGGGTCAAGAGGGAAAGAAAAACGCAAAACTATCTGGCGTCGAGCCGTGGGGAAGACACAGTCTTCGGGTGGTCGTGTCCAGACGAACCGCGCCGTGATGGTTGCGAACAGTCGATGTTCTGCGAGCCACAGACGAAAATATAAAAGAGGATGAAAAAAATCGACACCAGGCGAGTCCAGTCGCGCGAGAAACGAAGAAGAAAAGAAAAAAAAAAGGCCTCGTGGGCCGAGTTTATTGAACGATCATGAAAGTCGATCGAAGGAAAGATGAGATGGAAAAGGAGGAGGAAAGGGAAAAGGGAAAAGGAGAGAAAGATGGAAGGGTGGAAAAGGAGGAGGCAAGAAAGACGAAGCGTGAGGGACGGCAGACGGGAAGGGGAGAGAAGCGAGAAAGCGTGTGTGAGAGAGAAGCAGCTCTCTGTCTCTGTCTCTGTCTCTTTCTCTCTAGAGTGTCGAGACGGAAGACACGGGAACGGATCGTCGTCGGCAGAATTTGCCAGCAAAGGCGAGTGAGGAAGGCCGTAGCTGCCCACAGAGAAAGGCGTGTCGGTTGGAAAAATGGCGTCTTGTTTTTTCCACTGATCGTCTAGAGGAAGAAGCAAATCGGAACGAACAAAATAATCGAAAAGAGACAACGAAGATCGAAACGGGCGAGACGGCTAAAGGCGCGAGGAAGAGAGAAAGACGTAAAAGAAGAACCAGAGAGCAATCGACAGCGATGTTGATGCGGATGAATTGACGAGAATCAATGGAAGAAACAGTTTCGAGATGGAAAAAGAGAGAGGAAGTGAAAGAACAAAAAAAAAAACGAAACCAGAAAAAAAAGAAAACGCTGGTTTTCGGGATGGGCAAAGCCGGTCTGCTCTTTCCCGTGAGATCCAAGGTTGTCTCCTTCCCTTCTCGTCTCTCCACGAGGCATCGACAACGACCCTCCGACTTTGTCGTCCCCGTAGAGACAAGAAGGGAGGGGGGTGTTTGCCAAGGAAGGGGTGTTAGAAAGGCTCACAGGCAGAAGCGTGTGCAGGATTGATCATTGTTTGATGCGAGCAGGCCAGACAACACCGGATTGGTCCACACTGCTCTTTGCCAGACTTCATAGAAGGACAATATAAAGAAGAAGAATCCCCAGAAGAAAAGCCATGCCGGGAGGGTCCCGGCTTGTTCTGCGGTCGCGGTCGGTTGAACTTATTGAGCTTGCCCCCTGGGAAGCCACGACGGCAGAGATGTCGTTGCTACCGACCGTCGAGGCCGTGTGAACGTGTCGTCGTGATGTACGTCGTACAAGCCCATACATAGCCCTACAGCACGCCACACGTACCACGGGTTTTGGCGAGTGCTGCAGTTCCATGAGAATGGTGAAGAAAAAAAAGGTTGCGCTTTGACTGGCGGGAGAGAGGAGCGGCCCCCTGGTCCTGCGACACACCTGAAGCAGACCATGTGGACGGGTGAACAAACGGAAAAACAGGGGCAAGGCTGTGAATGGGGCATCCACTGGATCGTACGAATAATGGTTTTTTTTTCCACTGTTCAATAAATTTGTGCATGACCGTATTGTCAAGGTGTACAAGCCATTGACTAGGATGGAAGACGAGGCTGGCAAACCGGTCTAATTTACAACGACAAAATAGATGACAACGATCATTGACATAAAAGAAATCAGTGACACAAAAGACTCATGATTTTTTTGGAAAGCAAAACAAAACCGTATGAATAGCCCTCGATACCATTCAATCGCTGGGCGTGGACGTCAGAAGTATATTCTCAGGGTCTTGTCTCGTGGTTGACACACTGCGTGATTCAAGAGGGGCGATCAGCAAAACAGCGAAAGCACTGGAAGGTAAGAGACTGCTGCAACAAGACAATTATTGTAAGCAGCAAGAAAGTACGCCATGTTCCAAGACGACCTGTGTTTCAGAGTCGGGACAAGCTTTTCGTGCACGGTTCTTGCGATGGACTCAGGCTGTTTCGCTCGTGGTATACCAGGACACCGCAGCTCGCGTTCCGTACTCACCCAGCCTAAATTTCAATGCAAGCAAACCTCATTTTAGAGTATCTGTGTTGTTTCTTTGTTGAAGCCTTCCAACTCGTCTTATCTTGCAGATTTGATAGCTGAGATTGCTCGAACACTTGAACCCAGGTCGTCTCATGCTAGAATGAGGGGAACAGAATGGGCGGCCTATGAATAATTATTCTAATAAACATACGAGAAGCATCAAGGTTGCGCAATATAACCATTCGCCTACTCGTGGAAGGGCTGCATTCTTTTTATTTTGTTTTTTTACAGCCCTTCGTCCTCAACCGCCAACCCGTCTAAATCCAGCGTCGGATCCGGCGAGTGGCTTTTCCCTCGGGGGGGCCCTAGGGTAGCTCCCGCGTAGGGCCAGTCGGCTAGTGCAACCTATTGTACGTAGAGATAGGCCATATCGTAGTGTCCTGGTGCTGTTGCTGTCAGTTATTTGGGCAGCTGCTTTCTGTTATCGCCCTAAGAGGTTCCTGCCTCGCACCGCTGCCAAGGGAGAAGCAGAACACATTACTCCTCCAACTAACGCACTTACACTTGCCTTGGACGGTGAAGGTACCGTTGCCCCGTTACACCGTTGCGCCTGCCGTTTCCGTACCCCGTAGGACAAGGACGCAGATTTCCCCTCACAAAGCGGGGCACCTTCTTATTCTGGGGCGGTGAGTGTGCTGAAGGTGCGCCGTACGCAGAAAGCATAGCGCACAGTCTCTCTACGGCATCTCCCTTTCCCCCTTTCTCGCGAAATCTCACAAAATTCGCGACCATCTCCGTCACGGTTTGCTTCACGTCCCCAGAACCAAGACGGCTTTCTCTCGGTGGCGCATCAATTCCCGGCTGCGCTCCGGTGGACACATTCTCACGAACAGACAGCCAATGCCTTTCTGAGAGCACAGTGTGCCAAATCAAAATCGTTGAACAAAAGTATCGTCGTCGAACCAAATTGCTTCCCATTTTACAAGAGACAAAGCCGCAGCATACGATCAAGCCGTCCATCTTTCTGGGTTCTTCCAGGGCCTTTCTACTGGTCCCGTCGTTTCTCTGTGCATCGTTTCCGGCGTCTTGGCGTCTCCGCGTGTTCTGGGAGGTTCTGCGTGCTAGGGACAACTTTCCGCCCTTTGACCTCGTCTGACCTCAGCAGCCTCTCCTCCTTGCAGCCTGCTTGCCTTTTCTTTCCTGACCTTGCTCTCCTCCTGTCTCACACGCACCTGCAACCCTTGTGACGATCGTCTTCTTTCTTTGTGACTGCTCTTCTCCGGTCCCTCCATCATGTTCGGGTCTATGCCCATCTTCGGTGAGTGAAGCTTTTCCTTCGTTAAAATCCTCGAGTTTGCCCTGTCTTTTTCCTCCTACCCACTAAAGATCTACTGCCCGTGTTCATGCTGGGGTGCTCTGTCTTGGATACCCTGTGTTTCAAACAGCGGATAGCCTTGTCTGATCGACTCCGCACCAAAGGGTCCCAAAAGCACGCTGCCGCGTGTTTGCACGGCCTCTCCACGACTATCCCCCCCTCAGTCGTACCCTTGTCTTCGTTCTGCCATTGTCTTTTTGCTCGGCTTCATGTGCCCTGCCTGCTTGCGAACCACATCTGACTGTATTGCCGGGCTGATGATGTAGCGACCCCGCTTCCGCCTACGGCCCCGCCCAAGAACGTTCCGCCGCCGACGCCCGTCCAATTCCCCCGCTATCATCCGGAACTCACCGGCGATCGATCTTCCACCTCCTCCTCCTCTTCCGGCGCCCGTCATGCAACGACCTCCGGCTCTTCCGCCGACCGGCCACGCCCTCGTCGGAAACGGCCCTTGACCGCCATCCTGCAGAGCATCGTCCGGCCCACGGAGATCAACCGGACACATTTCGAGGCTCTCGGCGTCCACATCCACGCCGACGCCGGCCTCGTCGACCTTGTCCCGGACTACCACAAAGTGGCCCCCGATTTTGCCACCTGGGACGACATATCCTACGAGGACGCGCGCACCCTCAACGAGGCTACCCGCCGCCCCATCAGCAACGGCAAGCAATCCCCCGGCATCCAGACGTACCTCGACCGCAAGCGCGAACTGTCCTTTGACAACAATGCGGCCTACCGGACCGTGCGCCGCATGCAGCCTCTGACGCCCGGCCAGCCGCCCGTCCGCCTCGGCAACGCCTACGAGTTCTACCGGCATCTCGAAAACTTCTCCGCGTTTTGGGACGACACGTCCATGCCGCCGACCCCCGTGGCAAACGAAGAAGAGGAAAACTCGTCTCCGGCAGCATCGTCACCGTCGTCGTCGAGCGCACACGCAGACCGTCGACCGCAAGGCGAAGATGGTGGCGGCGACAACACAGAGACCAGCAACGGAAGCGGCGACGGCGTAGACGACGACGCCTCCGTCTCCTCGACGTCGTCCGCCGCCGTCACCACCGACTCGGAGAGCAAACCGTCGTCCCCAGGTCGAGACGGTCCTGCCGCCGTACCCGAAATCCGGTTCTACCGCACAGGCGCCGGCTCCCAGATGCCGTCCGAGTTCCGCATCAACATTGTCATGGCGTTCCTGAAGCTCGTCGCCTACGACTTTGGCTGCAACGTCTCGGCGCCGCGCATGGAGCCGCGGTTGTACCTGAATGCCGGCACGCTGCCGGCCGAGGACGCAGCACACTCGCAGGACCCACTGCAGCCGCAAGAACAGCAGCAGCAACAACAACAACGAAAACAACAACAGCACAAGCAACCCAGCTCATACTTTGCGTCGGGTTGCATCTTCATCTTTCGCTCGCCCACCACGCGCGAAGCCGCGCGCGCGGGCATCGTGGAGGGACCCCTGGCGGCCGTCAGTGCGCGCCACACGACGTCGTTCCCCGGTGCGCCGGACGCCGTCGACAAGGAGTCGTGCATCGACCTTGCGCGTGAGCTGGTGGCGGCCCTGCTGACCGCGCAGCACCGGGCACGCGAGGGCCGGGCCGAGCGGCGTCTGGGCGAGGGCGCCTGGTGGACGACCAAGCCGCGGTGGGGCGGCGGGAGCGGGGGGCCCATTGGCCGCGAAGTGGACGCGGCGCCCAACACGGACGACACGCTCGACACGAAAGCCGAGGGCCCGGGTGGTGTTGGCAGCAGCAGCAGCAGCAGCAGCAGCAGCTTGGGCGTCGTCAGTGTCAGCAGTAGTAGTACTAGTAGTAGCGGACCGGCAGCAGCCAGGTTCAGCGGGCTGAGCAGTGGCGGGGCCAACGGGTTCCGCAGCCTGGCGGGCCGGCCCAACCTGGCTGCTGCTGCTGCTGCTGCTGCTGCTGCTTCTGGTTCGACCGCCGTCGGCGCCGCCAGCGCCGCCGGCGCGGCCGCCGCGATGGCCACCCGCGGCGCGGCCTACGCAGCGAAAAAACCCCGCAAGGGCCTCGCCCTGTACGACAACTACCGCCTGGTGCGCCCGCCGAGCTCGAGCTGGGACAAGAAGACGCGGTATCGCGCCATCGGCCGCGTGCGCGGCGTCGACTACGACGACGTGTTTGTGGTCAACGCGCTGTTCCACCACCTGTCGGTCGTGCGCGTGCGCGTGCCGCAGCGGCTGCTGCAGGCGCTCGACGGCGAGGACGTCGTCGACGACGACGACGACGACAACGCCACCCCTAGCTGGGGCCGGTTGGAGGTGGTGCGCAGCCCGTGGTACGACTTTTTTCAGGTCCAGGACCGGCTGGCGGCGCTGCAGGTGGTGTGGGCGATGCTGGCGTACCTGATGCGGGCGGACGACGAGCCGGCATCCACGGCGGCGGCGACGGCGGCGGCCAACGAGGACGTGGCGATGGGCAACACGACGTGAAGATATCCGTGAGGGGGAGGATGGCACCGTGGAAACACAAACCAAAATTGGGGCGGGGATACGAGTCTCGCCTTAAAGCACACGATCAGCATAAGAAGAGCATCGCAAGGTTGGGGGGTGCAAATCACTATGGCCCGCACAGCGCATGCTATGATCACGATGGGGCGGAACGCATGGGCAAGAATGAACGTCGGGACGACCAGGAAACAAACAGACAGGGACTCTGGACAATGATACCACTTGTTGGCTAACTTGACCGGGCGGGAGCCCACCCAGCAAAGGGAGGGTTGGTTATTCAACCATTTGCAGGACAACACAGCACAGCACAGCACAACACAGCACAGCACAACACAGCACAGCACGGTTGTGTTACCTTTCAGGATATACAAAGCGAGAGCACAAGCTGCATTCGATGCAAAAAGGTCATGATTGGAATGGAATACGATCTGTGGCCATATAAAAAAAAAGAAAAAAAATTACCAGATTAAGACCCGTAAACACACTCCATCTCATTTTTATTGTCCTTGTACCAAAAGATAAACATGAAATAATAAAAATAACAGTAAGTAAAGGGGAAATCCGAGACCGTGCGGATTTTTTAAGATTCGTCAATATCCAAAAAAGAAGAAACCCCCCCCCCCCCCCCCAAAAAGAATAAACGTCCAATTATATACCTAAATAAAGCAAATGCGAAATATCCCCCAAAAAAGGAAGGAACCTCATAAAAAGGAAAGGGCGGGAGTAAACAGAAAACGGAAGGCACGACTCGGGAACATACCACGGCCCGGGCCGACCCTTTTTGTGACGAAACGGAACGGATCGGAACAAAACAAAGCGGTCTCACACACCCACACACATATTTACATCACAAACAAGAGGTTTGTGTCTGTGACACACGGGTCAGTCCATCTTTTGCTCGATTGACACAAAACATCAACGTACCCATGGTGCGAAAAACGTACCGAGAGGGTGTGAGCTCGACAGTTGGGGCCGTTGGGAGTAGCGCGTCGCAAGGGTGTCGCGGATGCTGTTGAGCAGTTGGACGTAGCTCTGCTGGGGGTTCTTTCGGAGGGCCTCGATAAAGGCCCAGGACATGGCGCCCGTCGCCTGTGAAGCTATGGTTGCGTCGGCACTGTTTCAAGTGGGGCGGTTGTGAGCGGGTTGTGTAATCGAAAAGGCAGCAGAATAACAGCGAGCGGAAAAAGATAAAATAAAATAAAAAGAGGGAAAAAAACGCGTACGAAGTTTGGTCATCCTTGCTACCGGACAACATGATGACATCGGCCGGCGACGTCTTCGTGGCCAACGAACGAGCGTGTGCTTCGTCGCCGCCCTTGGCCTTCTTGATGAAGCCCATTATGTTGTGTGCGACGCCGTTCAAATCGCCCTTGGTGTAGGAGGAGATGGCATTGAGGAGGCCTTGGCCAGCCTCCTTGGCCAGGTTCGGCTCCTTCAGGATGCCCTGGGTGGAGTAGATGTACGGCAGGTCGAGCGCGGTGCCGGAATGGCACGAGTCGAAAATGGCTGTGAGCCGTACGCCGGCTTGCAGTGGCTGCACCATGATGTGGTGCATTTCGTCGTCGGTAATGTGGCTGTTCGTGCGGAAGTCGACCGGATAAATCACTTCGTCGTAGCCGTCGTCCTCGTCGCCGTCTAGGTCCCTTGTTTGACCGCCGTGGCCTGGTAACAAACACGGGTCAGGCGTAAGCAACCTCGTTATGATTTAGGCCTAACAGAAAAGGGGAACAAAAAAACGTACCGGAGTAGTGGAAAAAGAGGGAATCGTTGGGTTGCGCGTTCTTGACAAGCCAATGCATGGCGCGGAGAATGTTTGCTTTGGTTGGTTGGCTGATGGCGGATTTCTGGTCGTCGGTGAGGATCACCATATCCTCGCGCTTGTAGCCGTAGTTGAGGACGAGGTACTCGGCCATGTTCCGGACGTCGTTGATGCAGCCGCGCAGCTGGCCGCGCTGGTTGTAGTAGTTGATGCCGATCAGGAGCGCTTTTCGTTTGCCGGTGCATTGCGAGTATTGAAACGCGTAGCCATTGGGTGCGCCGTTGCCGAACTGCTGCGGCGTTTCTGGTGGTCTGGCTATGCTGTTGGCGTGGTTGTTCGCAACCGACATCGCTGTGTCCGTCGTTAGATACCCTGGAAACCCCTGCAAAGCGCGCCGCCGCAAAGAAGGACAACAGCCGTCCGGTGACAACTTACCATGCCTCGGATCGACATATGGTTGCGGTCCATTGTAGCCGCCAGCATACTGCTGATGTATTTGTTGTGGTTGGTGCCCTTGGTGTGGTTGATGGGGGGGCTGATGCGGATGATGCGGATGATGGGGTTGCTGTGGTTGTGCTGGTGGTAGTGGTGGATGCTGTTGTTGGTGCGGCAGGGGTGGAGGCGCCTGTGAAGCTCACGTTAGCTTCTACCCAAGGCACTATATTGCAAAAAAAAAAAAAAAAAAAAAAAAAAATTCTGCAGAACGTGGAGAACTCACTTGGTGGTAGCCGTATGGCTGCGCAAGGGGAGGTTGTTGTTGATTGTACGCAAAGCCCGGCGCGTTAGGGCTGGGCGGAACGTATCCGTTGTAGGGCTGGGGAGCTCTGGCAAGACGAGAAGGTCAGCGAAACACGGGATTCGTGCCTATGGACAAATCGTCCGTAAGAACAAGGAAAATCTTGAGAGAAAGAAAAAAACTCACGGATAATAGGCTTGAGGAGGAAATGCACTCGGCGGAGGCGCGCCATACGGGTTGTAGCCCGGTCCTGGATACGGCCCAGACATGGCGATCGAAGCTCGACCGTCTCTTCCAGTTCTCGAGGCGAAGTCAGCGCCGAAGTCGACAATACGGAAAGAAACCGTATGCCTATGACGAAGCGCCGAAACCAGAAAGATTTTTCAGTGCAGTCGGAGAAGCGCGATAGGCGAGTAAGGGAAGGCGTATGATCCAAAAGAAAAAACCAAGAAAAGCCCTCTGATCAACCTAAGAAACAGACAAGATCGAAGGCGAGATGGTGGCTAAGGTGTAGCTCTTAGAGGAGGCGAGAGGTAGTAACCGCCGCGATGGAACTGGTGCCGATGCGTTATTGTACTGTGGCGAGAGACGTAAGCGCGAGACGTCGCGTTAGCAGAAGAACATGCGAGGCTTCGTGCATATATGTACGGACATATATCAGAGGGCAGTTATTGTGTGGGATGGTATGGTAAACAAAAGCTGTCTTTGGACGGTGCTGAAGCGAGAGAGAGTTCCGGAGCTAGGGGAGCTTAAGCGACAGAACACGGCTATTTCCCACCCCCCAGCAGCGGAAATGGGATGGGGCTGGGGCTGAAGACGTGCGAAGTATAAGAAAGCAAGGGAGAGCCAAGACGAGAAGAGAAGATAAGGCTCAAGGGGGGACGGGTGCTTGATCAAAAATAGACTCTGAACAGGGAGAATGAAAAAGGAGGCCTGCCAATCTCAATGCCCACGTGAAGCAACAAAGCTCACAGAAAAGCAGGGGGGGCAGAGGAGGACGGAATCCAGATATGAGGTAGAATGAGAGCAGCTGAAAATATAGCAAACGTGGGCTATAAGATGGATATTAAGATGAAAAGAAGGTGAAAAGAAAGAAGGTCTAAAAAGGAGAAACGACAAAAAAACCAGAAAAAACGAGGCAGTGAAAATTAGCGGCGGCAACGGCGATGGCGACGGAAGGGGACAGGAAGGGAGACACGTAGAGGGGGGGAGCTTCAAGAAAACGGAAGAAGGCTTGCGAATAGGAAGACACAAGAGAAAAAGAGAAAACGCAGAAGGACGAAAAAGAAAAGGCCTTACAGCGGCGGCGACTGGAGAAAAAAAAAGGAAAAATTGGGTGCGAAAAAGCCCGAAAAGCGGCGGCGGCGGACAGCGAGCGAGGAAGGCGTCGGGTATCAAGTCACATACACTTAGCCTACCTCAAGATGCCGTTTAGGTTCAGGTAAGACGGGATGGCCGATTTTGGGGAAAAAAACAAAGAAATGACGGAGGAAAAAGGGAATACTCTGTAGACCACACGGAGATGACGACAGAACACATAATACGGTCGTGCAAAGAAAGAAGACAAAATTTAAGGAAGGAGAGAAAAGAATACAACCACGGAGCAGGAAGGACCCAGAAAAGATGCCCCCCCTGTCGAAGGATATGATGGGGTGGGGGAAAGGACCCGGGAGGGGTAGCTTCGACGGGGGCTCGTGGCCAAGATCGGACGGACAGAAGACGTATTACGTCGGGGGGTATGTACGTCCTTCGTATGTATAATTTGCTGGAATGGAAAGAACGATCCGCAAAACCGGCAGGACGCAACCCGGTGGTCGAGGAGAAAGGAAGGCACGCAGAAAAGGAAAGAGCAACGACAAGAGACACATCGAAACAGAACGAAGCAAAACGAAACGAAGCGAAAAGCAAGCTAAAAAAAAAGGGAAAGCACGACTCGGCGGGTAGCCGTTTCCCCTTCGCAGTTGTGTGCCGTTGGGCAGTGGCAAAAACACACTACGAAACGGAAGCCCGTCAAGTACGTGAAGTGTTGTGGTACGGTGCAATATTACGTCCCTCTGTTGGCCGCGTGGAAAGGTACCCGAAAGGGGGCCCGGTGAGCCGCCCTTCCTTTGCGCTTTTTGGGGGAAGTTCTTGTACAGTGCAAACTACATTGGGGGCCTAATTTCTCGTCTTGTCTGCAGGATCTAAGGTCGCTAAACCAGCACGCCGGGTACTTACCACGGGGTATTATTGCATGCGGCCGTCCTCCGACTTCGTACTTCAACGCAACCACAAATAAAAACAGTTTCTGCCATCTGAGGCTGAACGTCGACCATGTTTTGCTCGTCTGCAACGTCGTATTATTGCTCTTCCCAGCCGGCCAGGCCAAGACGGATCCAGCCGCGCGGTCCAGCGAGGGCGCCGTGCAATTTCCCAGCAGAGAGCAGCGCCGTGTTCCTGGGTTGAGCAAGCCATCATCGAATCCATTCCGAAAGGCGGGCGTCCTGGAACGCTGTCGTACGTACTGCGTGTACTTAGTATCTCTCTGGTCTTGTAGCAGTGTGTGTACCGTGCGAATACGCACTATGCTAGGCCGGCGAGGCCCTGGTCAGAAAAGCAAAACCCGCAGAAAAAAAATTGCTCTGGCCGCAAAGGCCGATGGGACGCTGAACAAGGAGAATCGTATCCCGTCGAATGACACCAGAGCTAATTTCGTTGTCGCGAAGAAAATTCTGTCATAAGCACACGTACAACTACAGGGAGTTGAGAAAACGGAGCAAAAAAAACAACACATCAAAATTGCCGTCCTGCTGGTGACTTTTTGGGGAAAGATGCCGGCGAACGCGGCCAGCTGAGAACGACCCTGGAGGCAGGGGTAGTGGCCAATCCGAGGCCATAACGCTCTATTTCCGCAAAGGGCACTAAGCTCAGTTGGGTCGTTGGTGGGTCGGCCCACACGGGCTTTGACTGGAGAAACAACGACACTTTGTTCACGAAAGACTCTTCCAAACGGCAAACCAATACGGAAGTAATACGGAAGCAATACGGAAGCAATACGGATGGCTACACACAAAACCCGCCAATGCACACAAACGGTCATAACGGTTCGCACGCGGCGCGGGCGCTGTCCACGAAAACCAGCAGGAGCCACCTCCCAGTGCCATCAGAGCTACCACCATTATCGTCACGTGTATTACTCTGTAGACTACCATCCTTACGGGGCTCTCCCAGGTGCTTGGCGGACAGATCCGGCACCTAGGCGTTGCACTATGACACCGAACTCATGACCGCCTGGGGCCATCTGGACCTCGGCACTCCATTCCGCTGCAGATGCAGCCAATCAAGGCCACGCCGATCCAGCACAGCCTCCCCCCCGTCTAGTTGTACGATCCGAGTCTCCACCGCAACCAGGATATGTTTGCAACTTAGTCGTTTGCTCGGCGCTCGCCAGGAACAAGTTTCTTGATAGCCTCGACAAGCGAAAAAGCAGCCTTGCAGCTGCCGTGGTTTCTTTTTGTGCCTGATCCAACGAGGGCCGGCCATATGACGTCTTCGGTTGTTCTATGAACTGATGATGACGTCCATCCTTCATACATCCTACGGAGAGCTGGGAGCCTGAAAGCTCGGTGAAGGGGCTTGTTTTACCCGCGTCCAGTCGGTACAGAGGACAAGACATTACAGAATCCAAGTGCCGCAGTGACCTGAGAGATCAAAAATATGATTTTTTTTTCCTGAGCGGTTGGCCAGTATCTTCCGACGGGCACTCCAGGATCTCATGCAGAGACAACAGCCTCGTGGGATTTTGCCAGGAACCCGACGACTCGGTACTCCCCCCCCTTTTACTTGTTTTCTTGGTATCTGCACTGCCTCAACCTTCTGCGCTTGTCCCCGCGGCAAACGCCGGCCGTACCCACCACTTCGTCGGTAGTGCCGTTGCTGTTTGCGTACAACGACGGAATACCGATGTCTTGCAACGTTTCTTGTTTTCTTGTTTTCTTCCCTTTCTTTTGTTTCCGCCTTTTTGCTGGTTTTTGGTTGGCGCATCCGCGGACGAGTCGAAAAAACCTGCGTGTTGGAGTTGTAAGTACGTCGTACTTCGGCGTGGAGGACTGTGAAATATTCATACTCTATGGACGCCGTCACTTGGGGGAGGTTTCGGTGACGTTCAAATCCAAATTCTGCCCTCGTAAAAGCAAACACCTGCCGGCCGAGTAATCATCGAGAAAGGCGGACGGCCTCCGAGGGGCACAGGCACAGGCAGAGACGCCTCATCTGCGGACCGACCCTCGTGCGGATCTCAGCTGGTATGGTTCCCGGCGAGGCTCTGTAGCTCCTTTTTTCCCCCCTTAACTGATTTGCAATTCCCAAAAAAGAAAAGATGACCGGTTGTGGTTCCCAAATAGGCACTGATGCTCCGAATCGGTGCAGCCTGCTGTGGGAGGTAGAGAACGTGGGATACAATCCATAATATTGCTGGTGCGTGTAGTCCTGAAAAGTCAAGACATACCAAGAAATGGTATTACTGTACAGAATTACAGAACACCCTTGGTAAGGCAGGAATTTTGGCTTTGCTACAGCCATGTTTGAGCAAGTCTTCTCACCCTCTGATGTTGTATCTTCTGTTGGATGCATACGAGGAAGAAATGATGAAATCGTGCCCAAATGGTTTGAATTCAACGTGTGTCCTTCGTAACGAGCCCGACAGAGGCTCAACACATGATTCTATGCAATGCCCGACCCTTTCGTTGCCAATCCAAAAAGAAAAAAAAAAACATACAGTCGCAAAACAAGGCAAGAAAATGTCCAATTCAAGCAAGCAAAACACCCCCCTCCCCCAATAGTCGAAAATGCACCTCCAACCACATACATCGAAAAAGAAAAGGCTACGCCCGTCCCATAACAGTCCCACGGCCTGGATCCGGCGCGGACGTTGCCGCCGCCAACTGCACTCGCCAGGCGGACCGCATCTGCTGCATCCGCTCCGCCTTGCGTGCTCCCTCCGCTGCGGCCACCAACCGCTGCCGCGTCGCTTCGTGCCGCGCCCACTGGCCTGCGGCTCGCTGCAGCCGGACCGCGAAGCGCACGGCCGTCGCCACGTTTCGAAACGTTCGTTTTGCTGGCTTGTTGCGCACGGCAAGGTATTGTGGGCTCGTCGATTGAAGCGGCGCCGGCGGCTTCACACCCAGCTGTTGCAAGATGTCTTGCAGCAGTTTGAGATCGGCTTTGTTGCTGTACGGTTATCAGCAAGTTTGAACAAACGTGTAGACTTGGGACAAGAAGAAAGGAAAAAAAAAGGAAAAAAAGAAAGCAAAAAAAGAAGAAAAAAAGAAAAAAAAACCCACCAAGCGATGCGCATCTCAAGATCCTGCGCTACCAGCTGCTTGCCCAGCGCCGCACCACACCGCAGCCGTGCCTCGCGCTCCCAGCGCGCCTGCATCCAATCAATCTGCATGCTGAGACCGCGCAACTCTTTCCGGTGCCGGATGCTTTGTTCCTCGGCCGCCCGCACAAGTGCGTCTGTGTCGGCTTGGCCGCCGTGTTGCCGGTCGGCGGCGGCCAACACTATATCCCGCGTGTCGTTATTGTCGTTGTTGCCGGTTGCGTTTGTTCCGTAATGCACGGCGGATTGCAGTTTGTTCGCCATTTGTTGCAGCTGCTCTGTTTCGCGCCTGAGCTGTTCCGCATCCGCCCGGTACGCCGCCCGTTCGCTCCGTGCCCGGTTGAGTTTGGCCCGCAGAGCCTCTTCGGCGTGCATGGCTTCGTCCAACGCGGCGCGCTGGTCTCGGAGCTCGTGCTCCAACGCTTCTGCCTCGACCTGCGTTTTCCGCAACATGGCGTGCAGGTTGCCGCGCTCTTCCCGGCTGAGCTCGCTTGCCACAGACCCAGAGGCCGATCCGGACCGGTCGTTCTGTGCGTCGGCCAGCGCCAGCGCCAGCTGGTCCCGCTCGTGCCGGTACCGTTCCAGCTTTGCTTGCACTTTGCGCAGCGTCGCTTCGTGTGCTGCCGCTGCCTCGGCCGCCGCCTCCTGGGCATCGTCGAGTTCCTGCTCCAACACCGCTCGCTCTTCCTCCACCTCCCTCATGTGCGCTTCGAGGTCGTTTGCGGATGCTGCGGACGTCGCTGCTTGCCGCTCTGCGTCGCGAAGCGCGCGCTTGAGTTCTTGCGCCGACCGATGTGCTGCAGTTAGCTGTTCGCGCAGTTGGTGAATCTCTTCGTCTTTTCGGGTGGCGGAGGCTGAGGCGGACGGCACCCCTTCGGACCCGACGTCCTCCGTCAGCGTTGGTGATTCCGCTAGTCGACGGATTTCGGCCTCGTGTGCGGCGCGCTCCAGATCTGCAATCTGCCGCCGCAGCAGTTTGACCGTCTCTTTGTGCGTTGCTTCGCGCTGCAAGTAGTCGCGTTCTTTGCTTCGAGCCGCGGAGAGATCCCGCCGCATCATGGACAGTTCGCTTGTGTTGGTGGTGTCGTCTACCTGATTGGCGGCTTTGACTGGTTCTGTTGTTGCTGCTGCTGCTGCTGCTGCTGCCGCGACCGCGGCCGCTTCCTGCTCCTCAACGCGCCGCTCCAGATCGCGGATGGTACGGCGCGCCGTCTGCAGCTCTTGACTTTCCGCAGCCGAGTTCCGCAACCGCATACTCTGAAGCTGACGAAGTTCCTGACCAAGACGTTCTTCTTCTGTTGCTGCCTTTTCCAGCTCCTCTTCCAGCGTCCGTTCGAGGGTTTGGCACTGGTCTGCGAGCGATCTGTTCTCGTCGCGCAGGCGACGAATCTCGCCGTCCAGTTTTATTTTTGTCGTCCGCAAATCGATCCGTTCCTGGTCTGAGCGGATTGCATCGCCATCGTTCTGTTGCGCACGCCGGAGTTGGTGCTCAATTTCGTCGCGCTCCGCCTTTGCCTCTGTCAATGACGCTTGCAGCGAATGCAGCTCGAAATTGACGTTCGCCAGCTGGTCCTGCAAGCCTTGCTTCTCTTTTGTTGTCCGTGCCAAACTCGCCGCCGACTCGGTGAGCTGTGCTCGCATGCGCTCAATCTGTTCTCTGTGTTGCTGAGCAGCGGCCTCGGCCGCCGATTCTTGCAGTGCAGTGGCAGCTGCCGTCGTGAACGTTGTATTGGCGCCTCCTGCTCGAAGAGCGGCCAGTTGTTGTTTGAGCGCATCGCGTTCCTGCCGCGCAGCGTCTTCGGTTCTGCGAACCTTTTCGGTCTCGTTGTCCAAGGAGGCTTGCAGGACCTCAACTTCGTCCTCCAGACTTTCAATTTTGGTGTTCAGGGATTGGCCACTGAGCTGCGACGTGCGAAGCTCGTCGCGGACCGAGGCGAGCTGCTTGCGCAGGTTGTCCAGCGTCCCTTGCCGGGTGTCGAGCTGCTGTTGGAGGCTCTCGAGTTGGCGACGCAATACATTTTCTTCGGCTTCGTGCCGCTCCTTCTCGCTGTCCATAAACTCTTTGAGCTGCGCCTCTTTGCCGGACAAAGCACCTTCCGCCTCGCGAAGCCTGTCGATGGTCTGCTGCAAACGGTCTCGTTCTGACTCGAGATGTTTGCGGTCTCTCTCCCAGGCCTCGCTGTCAATGTCGTACAGGTGTTCTTTTTCGCTTATCTCTGCTTGTAGGTCGGTGATCGCCCGGTTGAGACGCTCCGTCTCGTCTCTGGATCGAACTTGCAGGTCGTGCTGGTCGTGTTGTACCTCTAAGCCCTTTTCCCTTGCCAGCTCCAGTTCGTGTTGTAGCTGAGAAATTGTTCTTTGCAATTGAGAGATATCGCGTTGCAGCGATGCTGATTCGCTCGCCAAGGCCTCATGACGCGTCTGTAGAAGCGCTTTTTGGTCGCGCGTCATGTTGAGATCAGCCTGCGCCTCTTTGAGCTGTGACGTAGCAGACAGCGCCTCCCGCTCGGCCGTGTCACGCGCTTGTCGTGACTCCTTGAGCTTGAGCTTCAGTTCGTCCGACTCCCTTGATTGGTCCTCTTGCTTCTGTTCAAGCTGAGCGTATTCATGCTGCGCCTTGTCGACTTCGCTTTGCAGGCGAGCAATCTTCTCTTCAACCTGTCGGGAAAGGCCCTTGGTGTGCACCGATTTGTTGGCCATTTCCTCTTGCAGCTCCTCCAGGTCGTCTTCGGCACGTTTCCTCTCCGTCACGGCCTCCTCCATTTTGTCCTTCATGTCGTCGACTTGCTGTTCGAGGCGCCGGACGTCGGCTTCCAAATCCTCAATGGTTTCCTTGGCCTCGTCCAGCTTTTCGCTGGCGCCGGCCTTGTCTTCCAACTCTTCTATGCGCTGCCGGTTTTCTTCCAAGCGTGCGTCCATGGATGTTTGCAGATCTTCCAGCTCGTCCTCCTTCTGGGTGATGATGCGGTCCTTTTCGCGAAGATCAGCCTCGAGATCCTCGATTTCGTCGCGCATCTTTTCGTTTTGCTCATCCGCCTGGCGCTGCAGCTCCCCGATGGTGGCGTCCTTGGCGGCCATTTCCTCTCGTAACCGATCTAACTCAACGCGATAGCTCTCGTCCGCCTGCCGTCGAGCCATCTTCTCTTGCATTTCGAGCATTTCTTGTCGGTAGTTCTCGAGGTTGTGTTCGGCCGACGTGAGCAGCTTTTTGCAGCGATGCAATTCGCGCTGCAGCGTAACCTTGTCGACTTTCAGCTCCGTATTCTCCTTCAGCGCGGCCTCGCTATACCCCGGGCCTGCTTTTCGCAGCGCTTCTTCCAGGAAGTGAATTTTCAGCTTCAGGCCAAAGTTCTCCTTCTCGATCCTATCGATGACGTTTTCCTGCTCTCGCAACGAGAGCTGGTTGCCGTCTTGGAGCGGGCCGCCTGCGTCTTTGTTGTCGCCTCCTCGCGCTCTGCTGACCAGTGGTG
The DNA here is from genome assembly GCA_002778095.1 of Fragosphaeria purpurea. NCBI lineage: Eukaryota > Fungi > Ascomycota > Sordariomycetes > Ophiostomatales > Ophiostomataceae > Fragosphaeria > Fragosphaeria purpurea. The sequence continues at coordinate 470,885 of PCDL01000022.1, read as the reverse complement.
TTGATGCCATGCTGCTGCTATCGATTTGCGGCAGAGGCGTGCTATCCACGTAGGACGTGTTCCGGGACAAGGCGCCATAACCACTCAAATCGGGAACCGGCGTCGTCGTGTCGTCTTCGTTGATTCTGTCAAGCGCAAGCGGCACAGCACTGGTAGTGCCGTTTTCCTTGCCGTTGTAGCCCCGTCTTGCGCTGTTTCTCGTCGCCGATTTCAGGAGCGGCGTAAACTCGACGCCACCAATGCCGGCTGGAAGATTCTGTCGGTTGCTGAAGGGAACGCGTGTGCCGCCGCGCGGCGTCCGCAAACTCGGTCTGCTGCCGTTTCGCAGCTGCTGCAAAATGTCGCCGTCTTTGGTGGGCGTTTGAAACGACATCTCTTGGGAAACATCCAAGTCTGGCGGTCGGTTGAGGTACGTCGCGTCACCGACGTTTGTTTGCGGCGTGTCAAGACCGCCCATTCCGGGATAGGCCATTGCAGCAACTCGTCCACTGCGGTCGATGTCCTCTCACAAACAGAAGAAGCCGCGCCCTGAATATTTGAAATTTCGATGGAAAAAAGAGTGATGAGGGTAACGCTGTTGCTATTGCCGCGTAGACCAAAACGCTTCCATATGTCTTTGTAAGTAGATCGCGATGTGACGAGTATAATCCGCTGACCAGACGAAAATCAACACATTCGTTGTGTTGATTGCCGGGCCAGGAATACCAAATGTTTCTCAATCGTTGCCGTTGCGCCCAAGGAAAACAAATGTGGTTGACCTCCGCTGAGGTTGTGGCCCACTTTCCAGTGCGCGTCGAGGCGTGTTTACATCTTTCCCAAAACGGATTAGCGTTCAATCCAAACTCGCTCATAACTCATCACCTGACCACGCGTACCTTCCGGTTCAACGGCCACCGCGCAGACGCGCCTTCCGATTGTTCCTTCCGCCCCCGTATAAACAAGCCCGTCGTTTTTGGCTATCAAAAAAAACGAAACTTGTCCCCGACAGTTGATCAAAGCCAAGTCACGGCGAACCATACAGCAAGCGGCATCAACATGTAAGATGCAAATTCCTTTTCGATCATCTCCCAGCTAGCGAAGATGGCACAAAAAGTGCCGGTGTTTGTTTACGTACGTACTGACCGTATGGATGCAATAGGGCGGTTGTTGCCACTTTGTCGAGCGCGACGGCGACGAAGACGGCGGCCGCTTCTACAGTCGCCAACAGCAACAAAGAGAACGTTCCTCGCGGTCGGTTCCCCCATCCCAAGTCCTTGGATGCTCTGCACAAGCCATTTCGGTGCCCGGGGTCGTCTGTCCTGACTCCGGCGACGGACCGGCCGGCAAGAAAGCGCAAGCGGGTTGACTACAAGGGCGCAGATGGCGGCGATGACGGCGACAAGCCGTACACTAATGCGGATCGGTTGGCTCTGGCGACCAGAGAGGCCAACAAGTTCCCCGTCTTCCGTGTTTTGGACAAGGAGCAAGCCTTTCGGAAATCGTTTGTCGTCCCGCTGGTCAACAAGTCCAGCGCCACGTACAACCCGAATCGCCCGCCACCGGCTCTGGGCATGCGGCAAGGCCGATCATTCGTGATTAAGCCGTTGCACGACCCGGCCGGTGAATTTTCCATTGTGCTGTACGATCCAACCATCGACGACAAGCCGAAAGAACCGGCGCCAGATGAAGTTGAGGCCGACAAGACCAAAGCGGCAGAAGAAAAAAAGAAACTCGATATGCCTCTCGTGCACAAGAGCTTGGCAGAGATTCTTGGTATCAAAAAGCAAGTCCAGGGCGAAAACCCGCGTGTTCCGGTCGTTATCGACCCGAAACTGGCAAAAGTGTTGCGACCTCACCAAATTGAGGGCGTCAAATTCATGTACCGATGCGTCACGGGCATGATCGACGAGAAGGCCAACGGCTGCATTATGGCCGACGAAATGGGCTTGGGCAAAACGCTGCAGTGCATCACACTCTTGTGGACGCTGTTGAAGCAGGCACCGGAAGCGGGCAAGACGACCATCCAAAAGGCCATCGTTGCCTGCCCGTCTAGCATGGTTCGCAGTTGGGCCGACGAACTCGATAAATGGCTTGGCCCCGGTGCGATCCATCCGTTTACTATCGACGGCAAAGCGTCGAAGGAGGAATTGACACGGCAACTACGCCAGTGGGCTATTGCCAGCGGCCGCGCAGTCACACGACCAGTTATCATCGTCTCCTACGAGACGCTTCGATTGAACGCCGAGGAATTGAAAAACACGAAAATCGGGTTGATGCTGTGCGACGAGGGCCATCGTCTGAAAAACGGCGACAGCCGAACATTCAATGCCCTCAACAGCCTTCAGGTATCGCGGCGCATTATTCTGTCGGGAACGCCAATTCAGAACGATTTATCAGAGTACTTTTCTCTTATCAGCTTTGCCAACCCCGATCTTCTGGGGAACCGCTTGGAATTCCGTAAGCGTTTCGAGATTCCCATCTTGCGTGGCCGTGATGCCGATGCCGACGAAGAGGACCGCAAGCGTGGCGACGAATGCCTGGCCGAATTGCTGAACATTGTCAACCGGTTTATCATTCGGCGCACGAACGACATCCTATCCAAGTATTTGCCAGTCAAGTACGAACATGTTGTGTTTTGCAATCTGGCGCCTTTCCAGGTCGACTTGTACAACTACTTCATCACGTCCCCCGAGATCAAGGCGTTGCTGCGTGGCAAGGGCAGCCAGCCGCTCAAAGCCATCAACATTTTGAAGAAGTTGTGCAACCATCCAGACCTGTTGAATCTGTCGGAAGACTTGCCCGGTTCCGAGCGCTGCTATCCCGACGACTACGTTCCCAAAGAGGCACGTGGTCGGGACCGCGAAATCCGGTCCTGGTATAGCGGCAAAATGCAGGTGCTCGACCGGATGTTGGCTCGAATTCGAGCCGACACCAACGACAAAATTGTGCTCATTTCCAACTATACGTCCACTCTGGACTTGTTTGAGCGGCTGTGCCGACACCGCGCCTACGGGTGTCTGCGGCTAGACGGCACGATGAACGTCAACAAAAGAAAAAAGCTGGTGGACAAATTCAACGACCCGAACAGCGAGGAGATTGTCTTCTTGCTGTCGTCCAAGGCGGGCGGCTGCGGTATCAATTTGATTGGCGCAAACCGGCTTGTGCTTTTCGACCCCGACTGGAACCCAGCAGCGGATCAGCAGGCGCTGGCGCGTGTGTGGCGTGACGGCCAAAAGAAGGATTGCTTCGTGTACCGGTTTATCTCGACGGGGACGATCGAAGAGAAGATCTTTCAGCGGCAAAGCCACAAGCAATCACTGTCGACGTGCGTGGTGGACTCGGCCGAAGACGTGGAGCGGCATTTCAGCTTGGACGGCCTCAAAGAACTGTTCCAGTTCAATGGCGCAGGCAAGACAACCAGCGACACGCACGACACGCTGAAGTGCAAGCGGTGCCGGCCGGACGGCACGCAATTCATGAAGGCGCCAGCAATGCTGTACGGCGATACGAGCACGTGGAATCACTTTGTCAACAGTGGCCTGAAATCGATCCAGGACCTGCTGCTGCGGCAAGAGCACGGCGACACTGCCGTGTCGGCGGTGTTCCAATACATTTCGCATTTCGTTTGAGTTAAACATGGTGGGTATGGCGTTTTTGTTTGATTGTTCATGCATAATTATGATGGAGCAATGCCGGTTTTTTTTTCTTTTTTTCTTTTTTCCACTTCGACTAAATGCTGGCGACAAAGGCGCATCTCAATATGTAGAGCAAAAGAAGCATTGACCACTACATGGGCCAAGAAATGTATTTAGATATAAAGAAACAAGGCACCGCTTTCTTTGTAAAATGCGTAATAGACCAATGCCAACAACATTTTGTTGTTTCGACTACTAAACTAATAGATTCCGAGACTCTGTCTACAACTCGTCTTTGGTATGCGCCGGTTCCTCCTTCGTCGCCTTTCCCTTGGTCCCTTCGCTGGGTTTCTTACTACCTAGTGGCTTCTGTTGGGCTCCGCCGTCGTCCCCAATTCTTACTGGAGGCAGTGACGAGGCCGGTGCTGCTGCGGCCGCAGCGGATCCTCCCTGCTTCCGCCGTTTGGCCAGCGCAGCGATCTCGTCGTCGTACAGGGTCCACTCGGGCACCTGGCGCCGGGCCCGGTCCAACTTGGGCTCTTTGGTCAGAGGGTTGTTGCACAGATCGATGGTCTTCGCTGTGGACAACGCCTCGTCGCTGCACCACGTCTCGCACCACAGCCAGTCTTGTGGCAGGCTGAAGATGGGGATGTTGAACTGCATGTGGTTGGGCAAGTCCTGGTCCAGGTTGGCCAGGCTGTTGGGATCCGCCGACAGCGTATGGTACGTCTGCCGCAGGCGGTCGCCGGCGGCCAGCTCGCGGAAGCGCCGCAGATCCACGACGTAGAGCGCCGAGATGTGGTACGGTTGGCCGTGCAGGTAGTTGCTCCAGTACCCCTGCTTCCAGAAGCGGAAGCCCTCCATTTCGGTGCGCGAGTCGCACATGGGCGTAAAGCCATAGGGAGCGCCGTGGAGGTCCAGCTCAACGAGGTCGTACATGTCGGTGCGCACAATCTGATCGGCGTCGACAAAGATGACCTTGTCGAGGGACAGGGGGAAGAGAACGTCGAGGAACAAAATCTTGTAGCCCCAGATCTCGCGCTGCTTTTCTTTTTGCTGCCGCAGCCAGTGCGGCCACTTGTAGGTCACCATTTCGTACTGGAAACCGTAGGCAGCGGCCAGCGTGGGGATGAAGTCTTTGAAGGACGGCGAAAGGAATTGTTCGATGAACCAGAACTTGACCGTGTGGTTCGTGTGACGCATCACACTTACCATCATGATGTTCAGCATGCGTTCATACAGATGGCCACTAGCCACCGAGAAGATGTTAATGTCCGCTTGCTTGTCCGCGGCGGCAGCGAGTGTACCGTTATCAGAACCGGGCGTCGCAGTCGTCTTCTTGGATTTTCCAAGCATGTCACCGGCGTATTTGAGCCCCTTCGAGACGTAGTCCATAGCACCGCCCTTTTCGGCTGAGCCATCTCCTTTGGGGTCATCGCCTTCGGTAAGAATCTCTTCCTTTTCCATGCCCGGGTTGCGGACGAGGCGTGGGTACAATGTCGTGCCCTGAAAATCCATCAAAGCGACGTCCGTGCCTTCGTCGCCAGGAACGGCAGCCATGCCTTTGGAGCCGACACTCTCAATCGAGTAGATGTCTGCGCTGCGCCCCTCCTTGAGCTTGATGTTGTAATAGCCAGGGTTGGCCTTGAACTGGAAGTAGCCCAAGTTGGCCATGACAATGGTGTCCGCGAAGTGCTCGTCTGTCTCCGTGCCGAGAATCAACTGGGCGCCACGCGGCGGCTGTCCACCGGTTTCTCGGGAGTGGCCCTCGATGAGAATGTGCTCGAGCTCATACGTTGCATCAACGTCAGATTTCACCGAGCTCAGCTTGATGTTGTCCAAGTCGTGCACGGAGACCTTGGGCGCAACCAGCCATGCGGGAGGCACCTCCATGCCCAAGTTGAGAAGAGCCTCTGAGGGAAGAGCAGAGAATGTGGCGCCCAGAGCTTTGACCTTTCCAGACTCGTCGAACAAAGGTGAAGCTTCGAGCACCGACCGGTAAAACCGCTTGACGGGGAGCTCATCGAGGTGCTCACGTGGATTCAAATAGATGCGCATATAGACGCCATCGAGACTGGCCAACACCTTAAGAATCGGCGCCCACCGCTGGCCATACTCGCTAGCCGGATTCAGAACAACATTAAAATGAATTGTCGCGGTAGAGGCATCACCAACAGCAAACGACGTGTGGCTCGTATTCCACAGATTGAAGGAAGAAATGCGAAGCGTTGGGGCTGACTCGAAAATGCCTTCAGGAAGGTCTGAAATGGTAGAGAGAGCCGTAATAGATGTGAGTTTGGCGGCAGCCAAAGGCGACAAAACTTTGGCTGTCAGGTTCAAGTCCTCGATTGCCATGTATACGGGAAGAATGCGGTCTGCCTGTTCAAGCTCAAGTAGCGCAAAAAAATCGGCCTCTTTGAACTCGTCGGCCGAGGCAATGGGGCCAACGACCCTGCCGTTCAAGATCAACACGTTCGTGCCTGGCCGGACCGCGGCGGTACTGCGAAACTGCGACAACGCAGCATCATAATCCGCTGTGATGGGGTTTTCGGTGGCGATGAGTGTCTTCAGAGCCTCCCATGACTCGATTTCGGTGAGTTTGTTGAGTTGACTGATCAGAACCGAGTTGAAGTCATGCGCGGTATCAAATGCTACTGGGTTGTACACGATGTCGAGCCGCACACCGGGGTTGTTGACCCGGAACTGAAGAGCCGCAAAGAGAAGCTTCACGCCCTCGTCATCATCCAGGTTCACGACGACCGTGAGGACCGCCCAGGTCTCTTTGGTGGATTCATCGCTCGCGTCGACGACGGGGACGTGGTCGAAAAGATCGACATGATCTGTGTGCAGCTTGTGAACATCCACAACCACCAAGTTCTTTTCATTGTCTGGATAAATGTGTGCGTTGCGTCGCGATATGGCGTCTTGTAGGAAGTAGCCGGGTATCCACGTATCTTCGACAATGGTGCCGAAGTAGAGACCCTCTTGAAGCATGCGAAGGTGGCTGCCAAGGAGGCTGCTCATGACCCCGATCCACTTTTCATCGCGAGGCACAGCAATGCCGTCGACAAAAATGGGAGGCGTTGGAGAGTTGGCACCCAACCGGTCCGACCAGTGCTGTGCAAGCTGAATTTGCTTGTCGTAGGTCTCGGAGGAAAAGATGTCCGCAAACGCCAACGGCGTGGCTTCTTCGCGTAGCTCGCGTCCCTTGATAGCGGAGTTGAATATTTTGGCGTTTGGCTCCGCCGTCTTTTCGTTCTTAAGCGACTGCTGAAGGTATGCAACCATGGAGGCGAGGCCATAGGTTTCAAGAATGTGGTAGACTGTTTTTGCCTGCTTGATCGATCCGGGACTCGAGGTCAAGGGAACAAGACCAAAGCGAACGGGTACCCGACGTTTGATGAAATCTAGGATTTGCTCGACAACAAGTTCGACGTCTTCGCGCTTCGCAAAATCCACCGCGTAGACTTGATTGAAGATGTCGCGACGAATCGGCGGGATCTGCCCAGGCATGGCACCTTGCAGCAGCCGCATAAGGCTCTTAGGAAAGTCGGCATACCGCGAGTCCTTTTCCAAGTCGTTGAGCCAGATAATAACGCGGCCGTCTTCGGCCTCGTCTCGCCAGTCAAATCTCGGTGGCACAGATTCCGCTTTGGAGGCCGCGACGGCTTGATGGCCAAGCACATCAACGGCTTCCTTGCCGGTGAGACCCAGTTCGCGAATGCCGTTGATCAGTTTCCGTTCGCGGCGAACAGCATCCACCAGTGCCAGTGGCTGGATTTGGCGCTCGATCATTTGGACGCCGTTCATCCACAGTACGTTGACGCCTGGCGGCACCATCACCGCGCGGTTTCCGCGATGCTCCGCAATGAATCCTTCGGAAGCATTGTGCGCCAAGATCGAGCTCGAGTACTTGGGAAAGTCCTGTGTAATCTTGAGCAAGGTATCGAAAGGGTTTTCGTTCTGGATAATGTAGTCCGCGGTTTTCATGCCGAGATCGGCCAACTCCGACTTGGAGAGAGCTTTGAGATCAGTAACATCCGCCGCATCGTCTAAGACGATTTGTTTTGCCGAGGCAGTCTTTTCACTCGACGCGGGTTCTGTGCCGGCGTCGGCATCGGCCTCACGATCGTCGATGACAATGTAGTCGGTCCTCTTCAGAGCAAGTTCCACCCCGTATCCATTCACAGGGAGAGGCTCGTGGGCGTCGCCCTCGGCCGTGTCCGCAGTGGCTCGTACATGTCTGACGCGATATGACAGCTCCCCGTTTCTTGCTTTCTCTGCAAGAAACTTGTGATACACGCCAAATTCAGGGGACGTGATATCCGCGTAAAGAATGGCAGTCGGCCCATGGCCTAGCGTCAGGTCAAACGGCAAGTCTCGCTCTTGTGTTGCGTGGTTTGAAATGGCCCGGCTCGGCTCGTTCAAAGAAGGCAAGCAGTATTGTGCGCCTTTCCATAGGATCCACTGCTCGCACCCTTCGTGGTTGTTGTTCAACGATGGCTCGACCGCCGTGCGATAGAACTGAAAATGAGCTTCGATGCGAGGGGCCGCCGACCGTAGCGACAAGGCAAGCTTGAAAGTGGAGCGGGCTTCGGAGCTTTCCATGAGACCATCTTCTTCTAGTAAAATCAAGAACATCTCGTAGAGCTCGCGGTCCGTTGCTGCTTTGCTAAAGTATCCATCGGCGATGCGATCAAGAATGGGGAAGTAGCTCGTAGCATTTTCTTGGGCCGCCGTTTCACTGAAAGAACGCTTAGCTGCTGCTGCTCATGAAGCCGTGAGAGGAAACAAAGAAAAAAACCTACAGTAACTCGGTCAAATATGGAGGCGAAGGAAAGGCTGCAATCATGCCCACGTTGACAGAAGGGCTCGCAGCAGCAAGAGGGAGGTGAGACAACGCCGCCAGCAAGGCAGTGGCCGGGCCCCAGAGTAAGTGTGATAGCCTTATCATGGCTGCTGGTAGTTTTGAAGCTCAGGCAGTAGCAGCCTAAGCCTCAATATCTTCGAAAATGCAAAAGTGAAGGTGAAAAGTGAAGGTAATTATGAGAGCAAAAAAAAAAAGAGAAAAAGAAATAGAAAAAAAAAGTAATTCGCTTGCTCTCAACGCCAGGCTCGAGCAAAATACAGCTTGCTAAAATGTATATGAAAAGAAACAAGAAAGAAAAATCACTTTGGGACCCCTCAAGCCATGGCGATGTGTATGTTCACCGTTTGAAAAATTGGTTGTGGTTTTCACGGTAAAGGTGGCATTTTTTTATGCGTATGTAGTTGTGAGATACTTGGCTGTTTTATGAACACATCGCAGAATAGCTGTCCGAGAACGGATTAGCGTGGATTTACAGGGGTCTTCAAGTCCCCCCATTAACGTTGATGTACAGGTCACGTGGTATACCGTTTAATAGGCCCTTCAAATCGAGGTTCTGGACAAGCTGTCATTTTGCATTTCCACCAAGACTTCTGGGAAACATAGTAAATCCATCACACTACCGAAGAAAAAAAAGACAACCCTCATATCTCAACATTTTCACGTTTCTAGAGAAGACATGTAATTTTTTCTGGAGAACCCGAGCTTTAAAGGCCACGCGTTACGCGTCCCAAGCTGACCGCTATTGTTTCTCCCCTATGGGCTACCCCGCCACCCAAGCTTGTGATTGGCCACTTCTAGGCGGAGCGGATCAAGTTTACAGCGATTACTGCCTCAGGCGCCAAACATCCCACATTTCACAGGGCCACGCTTGCTTCATAGGCCCCAGCTGGAATTAGGAGAACAACAAAAGGTGGCCTCGCAACGTTTTGGTGTCTGGCACTTGGAACCGAATCCCCCCCATCACGTCGCCGGCTCCGGGCAATGATTTTCTGACGGGGCTCTTTGGCAAATCTGCAAATCATTCTGGGCGCATTCCAATCGCTTTCTTTCTTCTAATCTCTATTTGTGCTACCACGCCGTCCTCAACGAAAGGGCTGCCCCTGAGTGCGCCGAAGCTGCGGTCAAGATGTCTTCATCCTCGTCGCAAATGCTCACCAAGGTAATGACAGTGCCAGAATCGCGAAGTGGGCGACTACGTCAAGCTTGGAGTTATGGACTGCAAGACGGCTGAGCAGGTTGAACAGCGGCGATGCGGATGCTAATATCGTCTGTAGTTCGAGTCCAAGTCGTCTCGCGCCAAGGGCATTGCTTTCCACCCGAAGAGGTACTGCTTTCACTCCTTGATAGGGAAACGATTTGTCTTGCAGGCGGTCTTGTTTTGTTCTTTGGGCTAATTTTGGGCTGGTTTTGCCAGGCCATGGATTCTCGTCTCGCTTCATTCTTCGACCATCCAGCTATGGGATTACCGCATGGGCACGCTGATCGATCGTTTCGAAGAGCACGATGGGCCGGTTCGAGCAGTCGACTTTCACAAGACACAGCCTCTCTTTGCTTCTGGCGGCGATGACTACAAGATCAAAGTCTGGTCCTACCAGTCTCGCCGGTGCTTGTTCACCCTGAACGGCCATCTCGACTACGTGCGGACAGTTTTCTTTCACAATGAGCTGCCCTGGATCGTGTCGTGCTCCGACGACCAGACCATTAGAATATGGAACTGGCAAAACCGGTCTCTTAGTACGTCACCTACCTCTTTTCGATTGAATCGAGAATGTATCGTTAATTTTTTTTTTTCCTTTTTTTTTGTAGTCTGCACTATGACCGGTCACAACCACTACGTCATGTGTGCGCAATTTCACCCCAAGGACGACCTCGTCGTGTCCGCATCGCTTGACCAATCCGTGCGCGTGTGGGACATTTCGGGCCTCCGCAAGAAGCACTCGGCGCCGACGTCCATGTCGATTGAGGATCAGATGGCCAGGAACAGTCAGAACCAGGCCGACATGTTTGGTAACACGGACGCGGTCGTCAAATTTGTCTTGGAGGGCCACGACCGCGGCGTGAACTGGGTGGCTTTCCACCCCACGATGCCGCTCATCGTTTCTGCGGGCGACGACCGTCTTGTGAAGCTGTGGCGGATGAGTGAGACCAAGGCCTGGGAAGTGGATACGTGTCGTGGCCATTTCCAGAACGCCTCGGGTTGTCTGTTCCACCCCCACCAGGATCTGATTCTGTCGGCTGGTGAGGACAAAACCATTCGCGTGTGGGATCTCAACAAGAGGACACCTGTGCAGACCTTCAAAAGAGAAAACGACCGCTTCTGGGTCATCGCCGCCCATCCCGAAATCAACTTGTTCGCTGCCGGTCACGATAATGGCGTGATGGTCTTCAAGTTGGAGCGGGAACGCCCTGCTTCTGCAGTCCACCAGAACACGCTTTTTTACATCAACAAAGAGAAGCAGGTGCGGTCGTACGACTTCCAGAAAAATATCGAGTCTCCGACCCTTCTCTCCCTGAAGAAGGTTGGCCCGGCTTGGGTGCCGCCCCGAACACTGTCCTACAATCCCGCCGAGCGGTCGGTTCTCGTCACGTCGGCCGCCGACGGTGGCTCGTATGATCTCATCAACCTGCCTAAGGACGGCTCTGGTGCTATCGAGCCGACCGAGTTGAAGCGAGGCTCCGGAAATTCGGCGATCTTTGTCGCGCGGAATCGTTTCGCTGTTCTCAACACGGCTTCCCAAACCGTTGATATCAAGGATCTAAGCAACAACGTCACCCGGTCATTCAAGCCTCCCGTCGGCACCACGGATATCTACTTTGGTGGGCCGGGCAACCTTCTCGTCATCACGCCTTCCGCTGTCCACCTTTACGACATCCAGCACAAAAAGACTGTGGCTAGTTTAACTGTGAACGGCGTCAAATACGTTGTTTGGTCCAACGACGGCCTTTACGCCGCTCTGCTGAGCAAACACAACGTCACGATTGTGACGAAAACCCTCGAGCAGGTCAGCACGCTTCATGAAACCATCCGTATCAAGAGTGCTACTTGGGACGATGCTGGCATTCTTCTCTACTCCACCCTCAACCACATCAAATACACGCTCCTCAACGGCGACAACGGCATTGTCCGCACCCTCGACCAGACCGTCTATCTCGTCCGCGTCAAGGGACGCAATGTCTATTGTCTTGACCGTGCAGCCAAACCTCGGATTCTACAAATTGATCCGACCGAGTATCGGTTCAAGATGGCGTTGGTGAAGCGCAACTACGAGGAAATGCTGCACATTATTCAAACGTCGTCGCTCGTTGGCCAGTCGATCATTTCATACCTGCAAAAGAAGGGATACCCCGAAATTGCTCTGCAGTTCGTCCAAGACCCCACTACACGGTTCGAGCTGGCGATCGAATGCGGCAATCTTGATGTTGCCGTCGAAATGGCAAAACAGTTGGACAAACCGAAGCTTTGGTCGAGACTGAGTACAGAAGCACTGGCGCACGGCAATCACCAAGTCGTCGAAATGTGCTACCAGAAGCTCAAGCAGTTTGACAAGCTCTCTTTTCTGTATTTGGCGACTGGCGACCAGGCGAAGCTCAGCCGTATGGCCACGATTGCGGAACACCGCGGCGACTTCACGGCACGATTCCAGAACGCGCTGTATCTCGGGAGAGTCGAGGACCGGATACAGATGTTTAAAGAGATTGACCTCTGTAAGCTTGTTTTTGGTTGCTTTTAAGTTTTGTGTGAATACGCATTGCTGACTTTTTTTGTAGACTCGCTCGCGTACATGACGGCCAAGGCTCACGGCCTGGAAGATGAATGCCAATCGATCTTAGAAGCCACCGGTGTGACGGAGGATCAACTGACTCTGCCCGACAAGCTGGGCGATTCCCTGTCGCCCCCAAAAGCCGTTGTTCCAACGTACAAGGCGAACTGGCCAACAAAGGGCACGTCGGTGTCTTTCTTTGAGAAAGCCCTTCTCGGACAGGTTGAAGGCTTGTCCCTTGAAGACGAGCCATCCGCAGCAGCTGCTGCGAACGGTGCTGACGCTTTTGGTCTTGGTGAGGCGGACGGCGATGATGCAAAGAAAAACAACGGTTTGGGGGACGTCAACGATGACGAGGATGTTGCCGGCTGGGACATGGGCGATGATATCGTGGCCGAAGCCGACAGCGACTTTGTCAATGTCGACAGCGCAGACGCCGGAGGGGCTGGCATCAGCGAGGCTGACATGTGGGCACGCAACTCTCCGCTGGCGGTCGACCACGTAGCGGGTGGCTCGTTTGAGACGGCCATGCAGCTGCTCAACCGGCAGGTCGGCGCTGTTCATTTTGCTCCCCTCAAGCCCCGGTTCCTTGAGGTGTACTTGGCAAGTAAAACCTACCTGCCAGCCTCAATTCACCTTCCGCCGTTGATCAACTACGTCCGGCGAAACGTGGAGGAAACCGATCCCAGAAAGGTGCTTCCTATTATTCCGCGGGATTTGGAATTTTTGGTCGAGAACGACGTGCAACGCGGCTACGACGCGATGAAAGGCAACAAGCTGGACGAGGGCATCCAGATTTTCAAGGGCATTTTGCACGCCGTGTTGCTTAACGCGGTGGCCAGCGAGTCTGAGGCCGAGGAGGCCAAAAAGCTGATCACGTCGGCGAGCGAGTACACGGTTGCCATGTCAGTGGAACTGGCCCGGAGGAAGCTAGGCTCAAACGAGGTGGTTGCCAAGGATCCTCAGCTGCTCAAGCGCAGCCTGGAGCTGTCGGCGTACTTTACCATTCCTAAAATCGAAGTGCCACATCGGCAACTCGCGTTGTTCAACGCGATGAACCTCTCGGCGCGGAGCAAGAACTACAATTCAGCTCTGAGTTTTGCCAACCGGATATTGGCGAATGGCGGCTCAGGCCGCATTTTGGAGACGGTAGGCGTTGACTTTATTCCTTTGTGGTTCTACGCCCAGACATTTGCTTGTCTGTACACGCGCACGTACGTTTTTGCTAACTAGGTACAAACAGGCCAAAAAGACAAAAGCGCAATGCGAGCGCAATCCGAACGACGCCATCGAAATTGAATTTGATCAGTTCGCCGAGTTCGACGTTTGCGCGGCCAGCTTTACGCCGATCTACAGCGGTGCGCCTTTTGAGCAGTGCGCGTTTGACGGCTCCAAGTACCAGCCCAAGTACAAGGGAAGCGTCTGCCGAGTGTGCGAGGTGTGCGAGATTGGCAAACACGGCAGCGGTCTGAAGTTGTTTGCATGAAGACGGTAGGGCGGAGGAAAAAAGAAAAGAAAAAAAAATGAGTAATGGACAGGCAAAAGAAAGGTGTTTGAGACGTTGTGAAAGGCTGTGAGGGATAGATAGTTTTACATATGCTTTACAACTGGAAAACCTTGCAAATACGCATCTCGTCGCATTGACCTTCAACCGTCTCCCCTTTTGCAACTTGTGATGGATTTTGATCTTTTTTACGTCTCTTTTTCGTTGTGATTGTACTGATACGCTAAAACGAAGTGCAATGTTACGAATACAAAAAGCCATTCACAGGTACCTTGCTATTTTCCTTTGTTCGTTTGGCATGAAACAAAAGACTAAAAAACAAAAAACACCTGCGGTCCTGTTCATAGCATTTTGAATGACACCCAAAACCCCAAACAGCCGTGTGCTAGACAATTGTCTCCAATTGCCGCGCGTATCCCAGCACGTTATCAATGACCACCTTGCTCTGTTCTTTCTCGGCCGGCTCCTGGGCGAGGTCGCCCTCGAGAGCGCCCGCGGCGTGTGCGGCCGACCCAGGCACGTTCGGCGCTGCAACCGCAGCCCCCGTGGCAGCCACAGGGAAGTAGATCTGGCCGTCCTTGATGGTCCAGCCGCGGTGGCGGGCAAAGTCGACGACGGCACCCTCCGAGTCGAGGAACAAGAGCGACTTGGTCGAGCTGAGGGGCAGAGACGGGTACGCGCGTTCGCTGCTCGACGCGATCTCCGAGCGGATCTGGGACGTGAGGATCTGGGGAGAGGGGGGGCCGGTCAGCGGAAAAACACGGTCAGAAGCAGGCAGCGGGCAAGGAAAAAAGCAGCAGACAAGGGAAAAAAAAAAGCAGACAAAAAAACAGCAGACAAAAGATTTGAGGCCGCAACAAAACCACCCAGAGACCCAACCTACCTCGGAGAAGACGCTGTACTCTTCGCACGGGACCTCGCCCTGCTTCATCGCCCCCCACACGCGGTCGTAGCTGCCCTCGGTCAGCCACCGCTCCAACCGGATCGGGTACCCCAGGTACCGGTCGTCCTCGGACCCGGCGCCCTCCCGTGTGTTGATGCTCTCCAGCTCCGAGTGGAACTCGCCGTACCGGCCCTGCGTCAGCAGCAGCAGCAGGTACAGGCCCGTGACTTTGTTGCGCTCCGGCGCGTTGGGCGGCAGCACGGCGCCCGGCAGCGCGTAGAACGGCGTCAGCTGCTGCACGTACCGCGTGAACGCGTCCGCGTCCTGGGCCCGGATGCTGCACAGCGCCCCTTGCTCAAACGTCTCGCGCGCGAGTGCCAATACCGCCGTGGAAGGCGCGCCGGCGCCGCTGCTGCTGTCGAGGCTGAGGGCCGGCGGCGTCAGGGCGTTGAGTTTCAGCAGCGCCAGCTTGGCCTTGGACAACAGCTTGGCCTGGTCAGCGTACGTACGCGCGGTCTTCAGCTGCGCGAGCAGCTGGGTCAGCTGGCGTTCCGCCATCGTCTGGGTTCGTCTTGTGTTTGTGGGGGGAAGGTGGAAAAGGTTGCGAAGAAGGGGGGACGTTCCGAGGTTGCGACGGGGCGTTTGTGCCTTTTGTGCTCGTTTTCCCCGGTTCCGGTAGATGTGAAATTTGTACGCAGGATTTTCTTTGGGTACGTTTTTCGGGAAAAACAACTTTGAGAGAAAAAAAAGTCTCGAGAAGTCAGAACGAATGAAGTCGTGGTTGCGCCGGTATCGTGATTTTGTCCCGTTCGCGATGCTACTTGCTGGAAAGCCGATTCAAAGCTTTTGGTTGCTCGATGGCGGGTAGGCTGCATGCGGGCTGACGAAGAAAGAGAAGCAGGCGGTCCAAGCTTTAGAGAGTTGCATTAGCGTCCCGGTACAGTTATATGTAGCTACATGTGATATGCATTTATTGAGGTCTTTTAAAATGTCACAAAAATGCATAGCAGGAACATCGTCAACTTCAAGAGTTAGGCATTTTGTTATGTTCTTTTTTTTTTTTGTACGGTGATTTTAATTTATCTATAATTTTTGACAAAAAGTTGTACTTATTTATTTTATATGCTAGAGCCCAATAATCTCGCAAACCAACGATGCCGGCTCAACCGCATATCAATGAAGAGGAAGTATAAAAAAAGGGGAAAAAAAAAACAATGCTTTCCAACGACCTCTCCACTAGCAGGCATACGAAATACGACAAAGTTGGGGTTGTAGGTCTCGAGATGAGGGTCGATCTCCAATTAGCAAGTTCACGCCTAGGCTGACTGCCCATATCACATTTTTCTATCTGTGGGTGCAAAGTCAGCCTACACTAACCAGCATAGCTGAAGGCATGCAGATGAACACTCAAGCTCGTTTCTATAAGATATCGTTCATTTCTTTTTTCAAAAAGCAAAGTTGTCTTATCCAAACGACTGTTATATGAAGCTCAACTCTATCATGGCATCGTGAACGGCTGGCACGTCCACACGAGTGCTGTTTTGGGCAAACGAGAATGCGGCTGGAAGCGGGCGTCTTGCTTGCCAAGATAGACACAGTTGACTAGACAAAAGAGATAAAGACGGAACTTCAGCCCCAATACACTGGCTTTCTTTCACGGGCCACATGTTGGGCAGCATGGCAGCCCACGCAACTTTGCAACCTCGTCGATCAGCCGCGTCAAACGAAACGGGCCCAAAAGAGAAAACGCACACAGCCAGTAGCGTCTTATGTTGACGCAGCAAAATAAGCTTTTTTTATTGCGGGATAGAAATGTTTCGTCCTAGGTCCGAATGAGCCAAGAAGAAGAACGGGCAGAGTTCTGGTGTAAGCTATCAGCGCAGCCGTACATATCCACTAACTATTCCGCGCCCCTCCGTATATCGTCGCTTCTCTAAATAGTATCAACGGGTGGCTGAGCAGCTCTGCCTTTCGGCGCCGGCGCCAAGACGAACTACGTACTTTAAATACCATCGTAATAGCTGGTCTGCCCTTGAAGTCCGCATAAAATCAGCCTGGCACGCCACATGGGTTTAATTACTTCAGCGTATTGCTCGGAATGGCCACTGCAATTACGTCGTGGTAGCTCTTTCCGTAAAAAAACATTGAGCCTGAGAGTTCTTTCCTCGTTAGATCCTGCGTTCTCCTTATTGACAGGGACATCGTAGCTCTCCGCCCGCGCCGAGCATGGCCGTGCTTCACAAATAAATAGAGAAGGAACCACCCCTCACAACCGGCCCCTCCTTCCTTGTCATGCGTGTCTCATGTACTTTTTCGGTTGCTTTCTTGTCCTTCGTTCTTTCCGACACTGTCGCGAGCAGCTGATGGTTTCTGTTTTACCTTTAGCTTCACGTGCTTTAGATTATTTCGTGGGTATCTTGATTTTCCCTGTTGATTTTTTCTCTCGCCTATTGCATTCTGCATTTTGCATCCAACACCGCAGTTTTTTGCACGTTTTCCCCATCTCCCACACGAATGACAGCGGCAACGATACCGATCGAACCAAGCCATGTTCGCATAATACGACCTTCCTAATTCTTTTCCCATCGCCTCCACGCCAGGCCGCTCTAGCGAGCGGGTTTCCCGCGGGCCTTGCAGCGAACCCGACCACGCCCATCCATTTGCTTGGGGCCGCCGAAGCCCCCCGGAAACCCCCTATTTCTTCTTAGTAGTAATACCACACTATTTAGAAGTCATGTCGAATCCACAGTACGCGCGTCAACCCGCAGAGGGTAGCCACCGTGGCAGCATAAGCGGTAAGCAGAACCAGATGGAGGCGGGCAAAGAAGCAGACTGAGAAAGAGAAACGGCGAACGGCAAACGGCGAACGGAAGACCGAGAGCAAACAACAAAAGATCAGAAAAATATTGGAACCGAAACGGCAACCTCTGGACCGACGATCAGGGTTCGACGTGAGGAAGCCGGCGACGAAGACCAACCAGCCCCAGTTTGGCGCATTAGTTCCAACAACGAACGGGGTTGGGCTCTGGCGAAGGCCGGACAGAAGCCAGAAGCAGAACGGCAAAGCCAGTTGGCTGGGACCGACACTGTTTCAAAACTGTGCGACCGACCCCGTCTGTCACAATTTTTGTTCAGCGGCTGCTGCTGCTGATGCACTGTCCGGATCCAACGCGACTGAAGGCGTACGTTTTGCCCGCATATGGGTCCCGGCGTTCTTTTCTCCAACCTTGCTACGCTCCAGCCGATATTTTTCTCCGGCCGGAGGATCTGATCCCCAAACTGCTCTCGGTTCTGTCACGTTCTTCCTCTCGACTTTCTTGCTTGCGCCTTTGTCCGTGACGGTTTCTTCTCTCGCTTTGGGTCCAATCCTTTCGGCCGACCTGCCACAAGCGCGTCTTGCGTGGAACTTCTCAGGGTCCCGGGCTGACAGTTTCCGTCTCCCCGTTTCTATTTCTATCATACAGGAAGCGCGAATTCAATACCAGCACGGGTTGACTCCTTCGAAATGCCCAAGCTCGAAGCCACCTTCGTGCCAAGCGGCTACGACGACTACTACATGCCCGAGGTCATCGCGCCGTCTCCTCAAAGGTGTGTATGCTGCATGCAGTAATCTTTTTTTGCCAGCCCACTACTACTTGATTTTCTGGTCTGTTTCGCGGCCATACTATCGTGAAGCCCGGCTGCTGTTCTACCTCTGCGCTGCTGCCCTACAGTACGACAACCGACAAACAACTTGAGAAGTTGAAAGCAGTCTTGGTGCGAACGTGAAGACTCGACAAAGGACGAAGGACGAAGGACGAAGAAAAACTGCTAATATGGATATTTTCTTGGTTGTAGGGTGATGCCTGAAGTGCCCCAAAACATGCAACAGGATCTCCAGCGAATGGAGCTAGAAGCGCGACAAGACTCGATCTACAACAACAAAAACAACCAAGCGTCCCTTGACTACAGCCGAGCCCAACAACACGGTCGCGATGCGCCTTTCACCACAGGACAAGCTGCGAATGCTGGCTACAGAGCCGGCCCCGGAGCGCCGTCAGCCACCACGCCGCAAGGGTCTGCCGACGATTTCAAAGCCTTTCCCCAAGACAACTCCAGAGAGATAGCGACATTCGACACCCCGTCCTTTTCGCCGTTTCCGCACGTCCAGGGTGACAACATTCCGCCAAGCGACGAGGAGAAGGAAAAAATCCTGTACAATGCGCGCACGCACGTGCTGAATTCCAACGACATATCGGTGCAGCTGCTGTGGGCTCGGGACGCGCTCGGTTGGGTGGAAACCGCGGTCGAGGCTCGGCTGCGCAAGAACAGCGGCCAGACAGAACGGCCGGCGACCCCCAAGGTCGAACACGAACTCCGTGTGGACGCCTTCAACATCGTCGAGTACCTCGCTTCCCAGAACCACCCCGATGCTCTTTTCATTCGAGCCAAATGGCTCGAGTTTGGCCGGTTCGGCGTACGCCAAGACAAAGAGGCGGCTTTTATGGGATACAGGAGTGCCGCCAGCCGCGGCTGCGCCCGGGCTGAGTATCGCATAGGCATGTTCTACGAGGACGCCAACGACATGCAAAACGCCCTGACCCACTATGAGCGAGGCTCGGAAATGGGAGACTCAGCCGCTTCGTACCGACTAGGCATGCTGAATCTGCTTGGCCAGCACGGCTACGAGAAGAACTACGAACTGGGTTTGCAACTGATCCAGAGCGCGGCGGAAACGGCGGACGAAGATGCCCCCCAGGGCGCATATGTATACGGCATGCTCATCTCCCGCGAGCTGCCGGATATCAACATCCCGGAGAGCATTCTGCCTTTGGATCTCAAAGTCGCTCGCCAGTACATCGAAAAGGCCGCCTATCTCGGATTTGCCAAAGCGCAGCTGAAAATGGGCCAGGCGTACGAGCTTTGCCAGCTGGGCTGCGACTTCAACCCTGCTCTGTCGCTGCACTACTACGGCTTGGCCGCACACCAAAACCAGCCCGAAGCGGCCCTCGGTGTGAGTCGTTGGTTCCTGTTCGGATACGACCATGTGTTTCCAAAGAATGAGCTGCTGGCTTTCCAGTATGCCAAGCAAGCTGCAGACGCCGGGCTGGCTACCGGCGAATTTGCCATCGGGTACTATAACGAGATCGGCATCCACGTACAGAAGAACTTGCAAGACGCTCGCATGTGGTACGAGAGGGCCGCAGCGCATGGAAACAAAGACGCTGTTGGTCGCCTGGAGGGTCTCAACCAGGCAAAAACCCTCACGAAACAAGACCACGAGACGACAGCCCTGACGCGCATCAAGTCAAAGTATGGGTCGCAACGGGGCAAGCGACCGGACCGCCTCAGCAACCGGCAGAAAGACCCGGCAGCCGCTCTTCCCTCACTTCCTGAAACGACATCAACCACAGCCACCGACACGCCCTCTGTTACCGCAGCTGCGTCAACTGGCAACGCTTCGTTGTCCCAAAATCTATCACCTGCCCAGCATCCTCCGCAAGGGACGTCTGACGTTCCCAGACTTCCCGCCTTTTCCATCACCCTTGATCAAAGCAACACAGCGTCGCGACCGAAATCGACGGCGCCGTACCCGGTCGACGACAGACCGGCACCGCTCAATCTCTCCAGACCAAAATCAACGGCGCCATATCCTGACGATGGCCCAACTAGTCAACGGCCGTTGTCTCCGCACTTCAACCCGCAGATACGGCAGAGCGCTGGTGCTCAACCAGGCAACCGGCCAATGAGCGCCTTTGGTATTCGCCCCAACAGCATGAATGCACAGACAGGACCACAGTTTATTTCGGCGTCGCAATCAACGGGCAATTTGGTACCGGAGCCGCGGCCATTCTCGGCGAACATGACCGGAAGGCCCTTGGATACGGACCCCCGTGGCCGTATTGCGTCCGCTGGCTGGCAGCCTCAGGTTCCCAATAACGGCGGATACCGGGGAACGAGTCCTCGCCGGGACGCTGCAGCCAGTCAGGCTGGGTACCGCGCATCCCAAGACTATGGCTATCAACAAACGCAGCCGCAACAACAAACGTCCCCGTTGCGGCAACCGGGTGGCGCCCCCGCCGTGACCGACAATGCGCGCAATCGACTTTCCAAAACCAAACCGAATTCCAACGCCGGGGGCGCTTATGGTGGCGGTCCTGGGGTTGGCCTCTCCGCCCAACCAGGCCGGGACTACGGCCCACGAACTTCTAGCCGGCCCGTCTCTAGTGCATACCCAACGGCTGGTGTTGCCGGCCGGCCAGACCGCATCGACTCGTTACCGTCACAGGCACAAAAAAACTATGCCCCCTTACAAGGTGGGAGCGGGGTCGGCGGTGCCGGCGGTGCCGGCGGCATGGGTGGAAATCCGCTGCACAAGAACCGCCCTCTGCTTGCGGGGGGTGGACGCCAGAGTGCGCCGCCCGTCCAAAGCAATCCCGGCGGCGGCTTTGGTGCCGCTCCCGCCCGGCCCGTCTCCGTGGCTCCACCACGCACCTCGAGCTTGTCTCCGGCACATGCTGCCAACAGTGGAGCAGCAAGCCGGCCGGCACAACAACCGGCAAAACCGGCAAAAGCACAAGGACCAGCGACTTTCGAGGAAATGGGCATTCCGCAAGGCAAGAGCGACGACGATTGTGTAAGTGTCCATGCCGTCTTTATTCTATCCTCGTTCCGTGCTACGCTGACACCTGAACCATTCAGTGCATAATGTAACAATTATTCCTTTCTGGGCGTAGGATACGTTCCTTGGATACGATTCTGGTCTTGCAGAGCGTTTTCATACAGAGGCTTGCTTCCTTTATTTTGCTTTTGTCATTGAGAAGGCTTCTTTACCTCGAATCCTGTCTTGAGATCCTGTTAATTTCCTTCTACATTTTGCTCTTATTTATTTCTCTCTTTATACCTAAGTATACCACGTTCGAAGGCTGGTTTTATGTGTCCACCCCATCTACTATATAATGACTTTGAAATTTCTACATGTGACAACTCCAGACACGTGGCGGCATATCTATACGACAAAGTTCAGACCAAAAAATGGAGATATACGCACCAGAATTTCAGCGCCTGTTCAGCGCCTGTTTTCTCCGTGCCCACCAATGATGTTCTTACAACCCTTCGATCCTTATACCATCTAACAAAACTTATAGCATCAAAAGGAAAAGTTTTCTACCTTGGCGGCCAAGAAGTGATTGGCGCTGTTGTATCTAATTTTTTTTTGTTGCCTTTTCTTTTCCTTTTCCCGTATACTCAACTCATTGCGGAGGCTGGATGAGGATTGGCCCATTCATATAAGGAGGCGCGAGGCCCAACAGCTGCGTCCAATGCGCCGCTTCCCGCACCCGGGGCGGTGCGGACGACCGCCACACGTACCAGTCGACCGTATATTCCCGCGCCAACCGCCGTTGCAGCCGCATGCTCAGAGGCGTCTCCTTGAGGTCGAACGACGCGTCCAGATACGGCTCGAGCTCGTCGGTTACTTCGGGAGGCGGCCCGCCGCGTGGACGCGTCGCCTCGGCGTCAACGACTAGCTGCAATGCATCGCGTGCCTCCTCGGCTTCCGATTGCTGCACGGGCCCGTCGTTCGCAAAAGCCGTTTGGTCAAAGATGGCCACGGCGCGGGTGAGAGTCGCGTGTGCGGCCCCGTACCGGCCGAGCTTCGCTTGCACGAGTCCCATGTGGAACAGAGCGCGCCCGGTGTCCCGGTAGACCAAGTTCCGTCTCTCGCCTTCCACGGATGCGGCGAACATGACGGCCGGCTCCATGGCCGCGACGGCGTCGGCCAGCTGAGCGGCGGCCGGCCCCACCTGGCCGATGGCTTCGTAGCAGAGCCCCAGCTGGAGGTGCAAAGCAAACATGTGGCGGAACAAGTACTTTTTGAAATCGTTGGTGTGCGCGTCGGCGTCGTCTGGCCGGCTGCCGCCGCCGCCGTCGGCGGTCAGGTCGTGCAGGGCGGCCTTGAACACGTCGATGGCGGTGACGTAGTCCTCTTGGACAACGAGGGCGTAGCCCACGGTCAAGGCCCGGAAGAGCCTGTTGGTGTCGTCGCTGTGGTCGTTGGCGACCAGCCCCCGCTTGTACGCGGCGATCGCCTCGCCCGGCCGCCCCAGTCCGAGAAGCGCGTGGCCCCGGTTGCAGTCGTTGACGCCGCCGTCGGTGACGCCGCCGTCGGCGGCGGCGGCGGCGCACAGCTCAAACTGCACGAGCGCCTCGGCCCACCGGCACTGGCACATGTACGCGCCGCCCAGCTCGCTGTGGTACTTGGCCGCGTCTTGCGGGAACAGAGACGCGAGCCGGCCCAGCATGTCCGGCAAGGGCGCCCACAGGCCGCGGTGCAGCCGATCGCGGACAATGCGGAGCAGGACCCGTTCGCAGTCGTCCGGGTGCTCGCCCGTCTGCGCCACAATGTCGCAGCACCGTTGCCAGGTCTTGTCGTAGTCGCCCAGTTCAAAGAGCAGGTCCACGGTCGGGAACCAGTACGTCCCGCGGTACGCAGGCAGCGCCTCGGCGGCCTCTTCGTACAGGGCGACGACGCGGTGCGTGTCGTGGTGCATCCAGAGGTCCGCCAACCACGTCCAAAAGCGGTCCGCGAGATGGTCGCGGTGCGGCACCGCGTCACGGTCGGCGGCCTCGTCGTCGAGCTGGGCGAGGCACGCGCGGTACACCGCTTCCGCGCCGCCGTAGTCGCCTCGGCGCGCCATGGTGCCCGCGGTCAGGCTGGCGAGCCGGAGCGCCGACGACGAAAACAGCTTCGGATCGAGCCGCTTGGCTTTCTCGTACTCCACCATCGCCAGGTCGTCCTGGTGCGTCTGTCGGAAGTAGTGCGCCATGCCCTCGTGCAAGTGCCAGCTCTCGGGGCAGCTACACAGGGCGCGTTCAAAGGCTTCATAGCAACCGCGGCTCGTGCGCCGCAACGCGAGCAGGCCGATCGCATAATTGCCCGTCTGCACGCCGCCGGACTGGGGCCCAAACCCGGCCAGACGAGCCGCCTCAAAATGGTCCGCAGGGCGGGCCGCCGCCGCCGGCGAAGCGCTACCGGCATCGAACGTCGCCACGCGAATGGCCTGTTCGGCCACGCGGTAGGCGATATCGAACTCTTTCCAGTCATGATCAAGCCACGCATGGCACACGTCGCGCTTGATTTGCAAAGCGAAGGCGTTGGTAAAGAAGTCGAGAAAGGTCGCCGCATCCACAAGCACGTCCTCTTCGGCGCCCTCGAGGCCGCCGTCGTCGACGACGTCGACGCCACAACACATGGGATCGGAGCGGCCAGCGTCGCGCAGCGACGCCGTCCGCAGCTGGGCCGAAAGAAGCGCTACGTGCCGGTCGAGTTCAACCAGAACCGCATAAAAGTGGCAGGCCTCGCCCTTGAGAACGACGTAGTCGCGGATCCAGGCACGGAAAAACGTCGTTGTATGCGCAAACGTGTACAGCCGCTGGAGAACCCGCGAAGCATAGGCACGGGAGCGCGGTGCCTGCGGCGATTTTGCGGTCATGTCCACAAACTGGAAGAGGTGGTCGAGCCAGTGCAGGGCAGCATACGGTCGGTAGCTCTCGAGCTGTGCGATCTGCTGCCGGTACGCGGGCGTCGTGTAGTATTTCGGTCGGGGCGGGCAGAGCGCACGCAAACACGCGAGGAGGATCCGGGCGTGGGCGGTGACGGGCTCAATCGCATGGCGGCCCGACCGCGCCGCATCGGCAATATACGACCGAAACGTTTCGTGGACAATGTGGAAGCTCGGCGCGGTGCCCGAGGTCTGGCGCAGGACGGCGCCGCATTCGGACTCGGCAAAGCCAGCCAAATCGAACAAAACGTCACCACCCACGAGTGCGCCCACCAACGCCTCCGTCTCGGGCACACTCAGCGGCCGCTGTGCATGCAGCACGCAGCTAAACAGGGCACACGCCGCCTCTGCGGTGCCGTGTTCTTCGAGCTGGTGCATGAACTGGTCGTACATGCCTTCCAGCGTGGCGGGCAGCTCGTCCAGCGCCGTCTGGAAGGCCTTGCGGGACAATTTCGTCTTGAGCGACTCCAGGACGACCCGGACGTGCAGGAAGTTGCCCCGGGCTCGGTCGCTGAGATACCGGCCCGGGTTGGCCACGAACAGGTGCTCAAACCCGCGGCCGAGCACCGGCGACGCGCGGATGGCCTCCTCGACGAACAGCGCAATGTCGCCTTTGCTGTCGCCGTGAACCAGGTCGCGCCGCCGCGCTGTTCGCAGGCCCGCCGTGATCGCAGCCGTCACGCGGCTCAACACCAGCAGCCGCAGGGGCAGAGCCGACAGGGCCGCCAGGAACGCGTCCAGGTCGCCGGTGTGCTGGTCGAGCTCGTCGACGCCGTCGAGGACAACAAAGAGCCGCTTGTCGGGCGCAATGCGCACGGTGCCCGTGTCGCGCTTGATCAGCGCGTCCCGGAGGAGGGTGTGAAAGAGGAAGAGCGCGTCGTTGGACTTGGCCGGGTCGAAGCCCGCGCCGCAGAGATCGTCTAGGTAGGTTTGCACCGCGGGGAGCCGCGCCGCGAGCTGCGCCGCCAGTGTGCAGACCAGCAGCGGCAGGCTGGTCAGGGCCGGATTGCCGGCGACGCAAAAGAAGTACGCCACGGCCGCGTCCGGGTGCTCTGCCCGCAGCGCCTGGATGACGAACGCGGCGATCGTAGACTTACCGACGCCCGGCAGACCGCTCAGCCAAAGCACGGACGGCGTGCCAGCGGTGCCCAGCCGCCAGGCGCAAAACTCATCCATCGTGGGCACCCATTCGAGCGTACCGGCTATCCGTGCACGCTCGTTCTTGGCCAGCTCGGCCTTCACCTCCCAGTGCGAGGCCCGTAGCCAGGCCGCGTTGCCCGCGTGTGCGCCCCTCGCCGCAGGCGGCGGCGACGGTGGTGGTGGTAGTGGTGGCGGCGGCAATGCTGCTGCGGCTGCCCGTACCGTTTCGACGCGCAAGGCCATCACCTGCAGCGTGGTATTGAGGGCGACCGCCTGGTCCAGCTCGTGGATGGCGAGGTCGAGCTCGGCCTTGGACTCGGCGTAGTTCTTGTGGCCCACGAGCATGGCCTTCCCCAAGTTGAAGAAAAAGTCGTGGCGGAAATGGATCAGCGCGTCGCGGAAGAAGCGGATGCTGGCCGTCATCAAGTCGGTCGCCTTTTCCCGCAGCATGTCGAGCACCTCGACGGCGGTGCTCAGCCCGTGCCGCAGGACGGCGATTCGGTTGGCCTGGAACACGATCCGGTCGAGCTGCTTGGCAAAGTCCGCGCCCATGGTGCTCTCTTTGTCGGCGATGGCGAGCAGCAGCGACAGGCCGTTCACGGCCCCCTTGACGGGCACATACGACGCCCCCTCGGCCGCCGCCGACGCGGCGCCCAGGACCAGCGAGAGCACCGGATACAGCTTGCCGACCACCTTGCCGCAGCTGTCGGACAGCGATTTTTCTTTGCTCGCCTGCAGCGCGAGGGCGCGGTTGACAAAAGTCTGTAGCATCTGCGGGTCGGCGATGCTTTTTGAGAACTCCGCGGCCGCGTCGCCGTTCTTCCCGTCGAAATTGTCGGGCAGCAGCGCCGTCAAGCCTTCTGGATGGGTTCTTTTGTCGCGCGCGCTGCAGTAGAGTTTGATCGTGTCGGCAAGCTGAAGGGACGCAGCCAGGAGTTTGTCGTCGGGAGACAAGGGGTGCACATTGGCTGGTGCTGCTGGTGCTGCTGGTGCTGCTGGTGCGTTGCTCGCCGCCGCTACTGCTATATCGGTACCAAGACCGGTACAATTGACCACAACGTTGTCGTCTGCTTGGGAGCCAGCCGGCGAAGCTACTGGCCCAGTGTTTTGAGAGACCCCCGACGCATTTTTTTCGTCCGCCGGAGGGTCTTCTCCGCCATTTTTTGGTGGTGCTTCTCCCGCTACCGCCGCCGATGCATTTGGTGCGCCCGGTGGAACATTGGGGCTTTCTATGGCCTCTGGTATTTGTGGTGGCCCTGCAGCCTCGGCCGCCTCTGGTGCCACGGCAGGAGGCTCTTCTACCGGCGCCACAGACGCTGCTGCTGCTCTAACTGACGAACCGGGGCGGACGTGTCTCAGTGTCGACAGCGGAATTGACGGGTTGGCAACGCCCGTGGTCGAGACTGTTGCAGATGCGACCCCCGTGGCCGTCGCCGTAGCCGTGATCGCAGCCGACGACGGTTTTTGACTACCGAACCGCCGCCTCGCCTCTGTCCTGGTGCTTCTGAGGAACTGTTTCAGCGCGCTCCTGTCGGCCCGCGGCACCTCCGTAGAAACCGCCATGCGGCTCACCAACGTTCACGAAACGATGCACAACCACAGAACAAAGTATAATCGGAGAGAGAAGGCGTGATAAAGCCCTGCAAAGCCATGGCCAGCAAGCTGGATTGGCAAGGAAGATGGAACAAGACCAACGGAGCGAAGAAAGAGAGCAAAGCCATGGTAAAAACAGCTCCTGGATATATTAAACAACAAATAAGGGGGGGCAGCAAGACGCCCAGGGGCGGGGCGCAGCCGGTTCAGCCTCGAGAGGGAGCCGTACGGCGCCCTGCACAATATGCATGTCGATACATTCTGATGTAACGCCAGCCACTCAGTCTGGCCGACTATATATGGCCACAGTTTGGGTGGTCAAAAGTGGAGTGGAACGGATCAAAAGACGAGCATGGCCAACAGGTTAGCTAGCAGTCACACAGCACGCATAGAGGAAGACAACGGGGACGATGGGCGCCAAATATACTCGCGGCAAAACGCCCAAACGATCGTGGGCAAACGAAGTACTTCGTATAAGAAAAGGTAGACGAATGACCCTTCAGGGGGACTTCACGTCTTTTCAGCTGCCCGATCTGAAACATGGCCGCTCGCTTATAATTTTTTTCTTTCTGAGCAGAGCGCAAAATAAAAAAAATGACGTATCTGTTTGTTAGAATGCCACAAAAAAAAGACATATCAGAACCGCCAAACTACATATACCTTGATGCGGCAAGCAAGCAGACCTTGCAGTGGATTTCGCCGGAGGGAGGATGCAGCTTTGCGGCAGGTTCCCTCCGACCAGCCCTGATTGCTTGGCTGTGTCTCGTCTTTACCAATAAGCTCGCCTTTCTTCGCCAATGCGTGAGCGTCTTTTGCCGCCAGCTTCGCATCAGCGTTTAGTCAGTGGGGAATACCAGCTCAAAAAATTTTGCGATTCTCTTCTTTTTTTAGTATTGGATAGAGAAAAACCTGAACCATATAGGTTCACGACTCTGAAAGATCATTACAAAGTATGTTGCAGTAAATGGAGTTTTCATCACGCCATTAGGCCAACGGCGAATATAAAAGCCACACAGCTGAGCCTTTTTTTGTGCATGACAGGAACAGATATATCCTCGTATGCACAGTATTCTTTCCCTACTTCCAAGTCCTGGGGTAGAATCATGTATCAAACTTGCGTCTTGAAGCAATGACAACAACTTGGACAACAACGACTTCGACAACGGCTTACTCGCCACCCTTACCGCCCGTCAGCTTGGTCACAGTCTGCTTCCACAGGCCCGACTGGCGGGACCAGGCCCATTTGCCCAGGAACGCAGGGTCCATGCCGTTTTCGTAGACCTCGGCGCGCGCGCTGATCTGGGTGTTGAGCAGGGCCTGCCGGGCGGCCGCACCCCGGTTGTGCAGGTGGGGCATGCGGTCGATGGCGTCCATGGCCAGACTGAAGCGGTCGGTCTGGTTGCGGATAGCCAGCTCCAGCGGCGTGTCGATGTTGCCCTTCTCCTTGTACCCGCGCACGTGGAGGTTGTGGCTGCCGGGCCGCTTGTAGGTCAGACGGTGCACCAGCCAGGGGTACGAGTGGAAGTTGAAGATGATGGGCTTGTCGTCCGTGAACAGAGCCACGTACTCCCGGTCGGTCAAGCCGTGCGGGTGGTCGATGTGGCTGATCAGCTTGAACAGGTCGACAACGTTGACGCAGCGGATCTTCAGATCCGGCAAGTAGTCCAGCAGCAGCTCGATGGCCGCAAGGGACTCCTGCGTGCTGATGTCGCCGCACGACGCCATCACCAGGTCCGGTTCCTCGCCCGCGTCCGTGCTGAACCAGGGCCAAATGCCGATGCCCTTGGTGCAGTGCTCGATGGCGTCCTCCATCGAGAGGTACTGCAGATGGTCTTGCTTGTCCGAGACAACGACGTTGACGTAGTTGCTGGAGCGCAGGCAGTGGTCCATGACGGACAGCAGGCAGTTCCCGTCCGGCGGCAGGTAGATGCGGACGACCTCGGGGCTCTTGTTGGCCACCACGTCCAGGAAGCCGGGGTCCTGGTGCGTAAAGCCGTTGTGGTCCTGGCGCCACACGACGGCCGTCAGAAGAATGTTGAGCGAGGCGACCTTGACGCGCCATTCGACCTCCAAGCACTTTTCGATCCACTTGCAGTGCTGGTTCACCATCGAGTCGATGACGTGGATGAACGGCTCGTAGCTGTTGAGGAGGCCATGGCGGCCGCTGAGAATGTAGCCCTCGAGCCAACCCTCGCACGTGTGCTCGGACAGGATCTCCATCACGCGGCCCGCGGGCGACAGGTTGCCGCCGTCTTTGTCTTCGTCAAAGTAGCCACCCATCCACACCTTCTTGCCGGCTTCGTAGACGCCGCCCAATTTGTTGGACTCGGTCTCGTCGGGACCGAACAGACGAAAGTTTGTCTGGTTGCGCGCAATGACGTCGCGCAAGAAAATAGCCAGCTTCGCCATGCTTCCGTCCCAGGTGGCGCCCGGCTTGTCCACGGCGACGCCATACTTGCGGAAGTCGGGCAGATTGAGCGGCTTCTTGATGATGCCCCCGTTGGCGACGGGATTGGCACTCATGCGGCGGTTGCCGGTGGGGCAAATGGCGGCCTTTAGCTCCGGGTTGATG
The DNA here is from genome assembly GCA_002778095.1 of Fragosphaeria purpurea. Lineage (NCBI taxonomy): Eukaryota > Fungi > Ascomycota > Sordariomycetes > Ophiostomatales > Ophiostomataceae > Fragosphaeria > Fragosphaeria purpurea. The sequence goes on along the minus strand of PCDL01000022.1, from coordinate 441,406 downwards.
TGGCCGTCCTTCCCGAACAGGCGCTCCGGTTCGTAGCTGCGCATCCATTTCTCGAGCAGCTCGAGATGCTTGGGGTTCTCACGCACATCAGTAATGGGCACTTGGTGGGCGCGCCAGAAGCCCGCGAGGTAGTGGTCGTCGAGCTTGCGGGGGCCGGTCCAGCCCTTGGGTGTCCGCAAAATAATCAGGGGCCAGCGGGGGCGGATGGCCACGCCAGAATCGCGGGCCTGTTTCTGGATGGCTTTGATCTCCTTCACGCAGTGCTCGAGGGTGGCAGCCATGGCCTGGTGCATGGACTCGACCTCGTCGCCCTCGACAAAGTACGGCTGGTAGCCGTAGCCCAGGAACAGATTCTCCAGCTCTTCGTGGCTGATGCGGGCCAGCAGGGTGGGGTTGTTGATCTTGTAGCCGTTCAGGTGCAGGACGGGCAGGACGGCGCCGTCGGTGATGGGGTTGAGAAACTTGTTGCTGTGCCACGAAGTGGCGAGCGGGCCGGTCTCGGCCTCACCGTCGCCGACCATGACGACGGTGATCAGGTCGGGATGGTCGAAGACGCTGCCGTAGGCGTGCGAGATGGAATAGCCCAACTCGCCGCCCTCGTGGATGCTGCCGGGCGTCTCGGGCGTGGCGTGGGAGCCAATGCCGCCGGGGAACGAGAACTGCTTGAAGAACTTCTGCATGCCCTCGGGGTTCTCGGCCTTCTCGGGGTAGACGTCCGAGTAGGTGCCCTCTAGATAGGCCTGGGACAACACGCCCGGGGCGCCGTGGCCGGGTCCGGAGACGAAAATGGCATTGAGGTCGTACTTCTTGATGAGGCGGTTGAAGTGCATGTAGGTGAAGATCTGGCCCGGGCCGGAGCCAAAGTGGCCGAGCAGACGGCCCTTGATGTGCTCGAGCTTCAGCGGCTCACGCAACAGCGGGTTGTCGCGCAGATAGATCATGCCCAGCGTGAGGTAGATGCTGGCAGAGAAAAAGTCGTCATACTGCTTGATCTGCTCGTCCGTGAGCGGCTTGCCAGTGATGGTGGCCCGGGCAGGGCCGAAGGGCCGGATGGCAGCAATGTCGACTTTGAGTTCCTCGGGCATTGCGACCGACAGAACACCTGAACAGGTCTGAATGTCGAGCTGTTGACTTGTTAGACAAAGATTCAGGCAAAGGAAGACGAAAGATAGGAGAGCCGTTGGTGGAAGCCAGCTTTTTTTTGGACGTCTTTCTTTTTGAATTTGTTTGGGGAGGAAACGCGCTTACAATCTTACAATGGCACGCTGCTGTCCTACAGCGCGAAAAGAGCTCCGCCGACTTGTGTCAGTAGCTCTTTGTGATGAAGCAATTGACGAAGAGAAGATAAAACAAGACGAGATTTGGGAATTGTGTCAGGAACACAAGATGAGAAAGAGAGAGAGAGAGGTCTCGGCAATGAACAGGAACAGCTTCGAAAAAGAAATCAGACGGGAGGAGGGAGGAGGGGCAGCACTTTCTCCTTATCTTTTATGAAGGAAGGAGCTACGGCGAAGAAGAGGGGGATGCTCTTGCCGTGAATGTGAAAGGGGGAGAGAGCTGATGTCAGAGGTGGCCATTCTGGGCGTGGACGGGTAGCTTGTTACCTTGCTTTCCGTTTGTTAGTGTGAGAAAGGGAAACGAAAAGTGGTGTGTGTAAGTGCGATGCGGTGCCGGAAAGGGGAAAGCGGGAAACAGGGAAGGAACAGGCTGAGCCAAAACGCGCTGGGCAGATCGATTACGACTGTCTTTTGTGGCCGGCACCCAATGGAGTAGGCGAAGTGGGGCACGGTGCCATAGACATGTACTAAGTACTATCCCGTACCAGGGAGGCCTTTTGGTCTGCACGTTGCCGTACTCCGCAGAGGCGCGTTCGTTCATGTGTGGAGCACCGAGTACAACAAAGGTACATACGGACCTTTCGCTGTGCCCCGCCGGGCCTTCCGGGTCTGGAGCTTGTTCCTCCATAACATCATCAGTTCATTTTTGTGAGGCAACGGGACCTGGCACCACTGCTGGCGAGAAGCTGTTTTCGGGAGGAAGGGACCGCCCGGAATCCAACAGCACGTTTCTACTCAATTGGGCCGTTTTTTAAAGGGGGTGTAGGCCTCTTGTTTTTGATAGCAATTGTTGAACGGTAACGTTGAAGTATTGCAGTTTATATGGGCAAAGTACGAAAAAGTACAAAGAGAACACAGACTAAAAAGATCATGAAGTTTTTCTGGATGCAACGTCCCAGTATTCATTCGTAGACCAGCCAGTGTCCAATCGTCGGATACAGCGGAGATCGACAGGCTAGTGAGGTGGTATCAAGCGAGAACCTTGGCTAAGGAGCTGGTGCCGTATCCGTACACTACTTACTGTACGAAGTACGTACTCCTTACGAAGGGCATCTGGAGCTAGGGTGGTAGGGCAAGATGCATGTCCTCTGTAGAATCGGCGATGCGGGCAACCCGAGAGCTACGGAGAGCACAGATTACACAAGAAGCTACAGCGTGGGATATATTTGCAAGAGAACCTGGGAGGCAAAATCAAGATAGCATGGCAGAAGCAAAATAACAGCAGAAAAGAAAACAAAGATAAAAAACAAAAACAAAAGCAAGAGAAAAGTCAGCTGTTCGTAACGGGCATCCCGAGCTTTACGAGTCCTGCACGCCATGGGTTGTACACATTTTTCATGAGGCCACAGACTGATATTGCTCTCCGCCACAACACCGTCGTCGCCAGGCCAGGTCCGTCGAAGCTAAGCAGCGGCCGAAGAAGGTCCTTTTCTTTCAGGAACCGGCCGATGCGAATACTAAGTACGGAGTTTGATGCAGAAAGAGGAAACGAACCAGGGGGGCGAAAAGACGCCCAAGGGAAAAGAAGTAAAGAAAACGAGAGGAAATGGACCCTCTTACGAGCAATAGAAAAAGAACCAAAGCGTTTGGACAAAGAGATACGACACGGGGAACGGGGGTGTATGATGTGGCGTGGGACAGAAAGTGGTCTGATGGGGGACTCGGCCGATAAAAAAGCTGGTTGGAAAGCCTGCATGCTGCAGGCCTGAACGGGACCGGGCGGCGGCAGAAAATGCAATGGAAAAGTCCGGCCAGGCCAAGCATGGCACATTTGCAAAAGAGCATCACCTCTGAGCGAGAAAGGTGAGAGCTAAAGACACTGCGAAGCAAAAAAAAAAGGTTCATAGAGAGCGTGGTCTTGCGTCAACGTGCAGCAAATACGACAAAGCCGTCGGATTCAGGCAAGACCGTTTTAAGAAACGGTAACTATGCTTTGAGTACCGTGTTGTTTCTTGGTGTCGTCGGTTGGGCCAGCTCTTTGTCCATACACAATTTGGCACTTTTTCGTTCGTATTGGCTAACTATAAGCCCACCGTCGATAAAGAGAATGGCTACGAAAGACTACGAAAGACTACGAAACAGCATATACTCTTGAGAGCTGGGTATATTGTCTAACTAAAAAAATGGAAAGGAGGTGACGACAATGCAGCCATGACCATGCCCTTGTCTCGTCGAACGCCTATAAAAGAGAAAGCCAACAGAAAGCATCTTGAAATAGAACAACAAAAAAAAGAAGAAAAAACCACTATGGCTTCTTGTCCATGTACAGCCCGTCCGCCTCCTTGTGGTCTTCCCGCGCCTCTTCTACAAGCTTGTCAATGCCTTTTTGTTTCAAGGCAACCTGTCCGGCCGTTGTGAGCAGCTGTGAGCAGTCGAAGGAGGAAAAGAAGACGAAAGCAGGAAAAGAAGACAAAAGAGACACAAGAGCAATATCCCGCTCCCGTCTCGCCAACCGGAAACACGGACAAAGGCATGGCTTACCCGCAAGCAGGACTGGTAGTCTTTGAACAGGCGATCGCACTTGCCCTTGGCCTCGTTGGTCGTCGGGCTGCGCTTGAGGAATTCTATCCGTGTGAGACGAGATGGCAACCCAAAAGAACAACAACAACATGCATAAGAGACGAGGCAGCCGATGCGGGAGACACACCTTCGCTGTACCATTTGAGAAAACACGTATCGTATCGCCTATGAGCGAAAACACACGAAATCAGCTTTCGATGACAGTTCGTAACGCAAGACGGCTAGAAAATGACTTCACGAAAAAACAACAAGACATAAACCGCGAAGAAGACGTACTCTTTCAGCTCGTTGCACTCGGGAGCCAGCGAGGCCGACATGATGCCAGGAACTCTTGCCCGGAGGACCAAAGTACGTGGGCAGTAGATTGGCTACAAGAGCCGAGGTCGATAACACGTTCTGTCGTCTGGTTTGGTTGACAGGATGCTGTCGCGCAAAAAGGCAGCCAAATGAAAGAACGAAAAAAAAAGGGCTGGCAACGGGAACCGGCGATTAGCCACGATGCGCTTTTGCTGTGGCGGCTTTTTTTTTGGTGCCACCAGCAAAAAAAGTATGACAACACCGGTGCACCCGCTGGACCCCGCGGGGCGAACCACAGGTGTAGCTTCGCCGCTTACATGGGCTTCTTCGACCTTGACCGTTGATTTTTGGTTTTTTTCTCTGAATTATTTCCTCGTTGGAATTAAAGTCATTTATGGTTACTACTTCGGTTTTTTTCTCCTTCTTTTTCTTTTCGTAGTTTTGATACCCCTTCTTTCCCAGCTTGTTCTACGCCTTTATAGAGCGTCCATCTGTCCCTTTGGTTTTCATTTCGATTCCTTTCTCTAACCTTGTTATTCGCATGCATCTGTCACGAGGTTTGGTGGATACAGAGTAACAGATCTAAAAAACAAAAAGGACCTAGCAGAATGTTGTTGTTCTTCTTTAGGGATAAGTACACAGGAAAATATGTTTGCAACCAGGACGAGAGACCGAGAGAGAGGGCCCTGATGAAGCGCGAAAACAAACGAAAAACTGTAAGAGACGACAGGACGACGGACAGAGAGATATGATGGGGAAAATACAAAATCGAAGAGAAAAAGGAAAAAGAAACCAACCCCGAGGACAGGAGGGAAACATGGGAGTAACAAATACAATATGCAAGAGAGACAAAGAAAGGAACGGAGGCAGCATATTCCCGCACTCGGACCCTTTTTACATGCCCTCAAACTCGCCACCCAAGTCATCCTCGTCCAAATCTCCGTCTTGTATTTCCTTGGCCATCTCGCGCTCCCGCTCTCGTGCTTCCTGTGCGTTCTTCAGTTCGAGTCGATGTTGGTTCATGGGGAAGCGCATTGCCTGTACGGGTCAGTAAAGTGTACTTTAAGCGGTAGGAGGTAGTAGGGGGAGGAAAGGGGAAAAGGAAGAGGAAAAAAAGAAAAGAAAGGAAAAGAAAAGAAAAAAAAGCTCACCTTGACACTCTCGTCGTGCAGGGCGAGACAGGCCCGGATCCGGTCGTGGAAGGCCTCGCCCGGCTCGCGGGTGGCGTAGACGTCGCCGATCTCCTTGCTCTTCATGAACCCGTGCTCGCGGTCCAGCGTGGCCTCGATGACGCCATCCCTAATGGCCTTGGCCACAATGTACTCCGCCGACTCCTCACTACCGAGCTGCAGGCGGATGCAAATGTCGCGCAGGGAGATGCGGCTGTACGACAGCGACATGAGGCGGATGCCCGTCTTGATCACGTTCTGGCGCAGGCGCAGGATCAGCGAGTACGTGCCGTCCTTGCGGAATACGTCGGCGTGGTCGGCGATGGTCGTCTCAAAGTCTTCGAGGTTGCCGACGCGCACCGCCTGCACCAGCAGGAAGTACGGGTGCAGCGCCTGCTCCAACGCGGGTTGCCGGAACACGGCGCGCTCGGGGATGTCGCCCATGAGCAGCTCGACCACGAGCAGCAGCTTGGTGGCCGTTTGCGCGAAGCCCACCGCAGACGGACTGGAGGGCGCTTTGCGGGTCGCGGCCGTCAGGTGCTCGTGCGCCTCCGTGTAGCTCAGCTGGATGGCGCGGATGCGGCCCAGATAGTACAGGAACCGGGCCACTTGGTTGTTAGACGCGTTTTCCGGAAACTGGGTATGCGAGACGAGCAGATCCGCTTGTGTGATGTGCGACGTGGAGAGGTAGTTTCGCAGCAGCAGCACAATGACGGCGGCCTGGGTGTCGACGTCCTTGCGGAGCACCGCGGTGCGCAGCGCGCCCAGCAGCGTCGGACGGATGGCGACGACCGGCGATTGCGGGGACGGCGGCAGCGGAGCCAGCTGCTCGCTGAAAAGCGCGTAGTAGAAGTATACCTTGGCCGAGAGCGAGTCGAGCGTGCGGCGGTTGAGGGCGTTGATCCGGTCGATCAGCACGCGGGAAAAGTCGAATCCGCGTTGAAGCTGCTTCGAGTCGAACAAGTACACCTGGATGAGGATGCCGAGGAAGACGTCGATCTCGGGGATGACGTCCTTCTTCGGAGACGCAAAAGAGGACGATGAGGCGGATGACGGCGATGCACTGCCGGCTTTGGATGGTGTCGACGACGCAGCCGCCGGCGTGAGGCTCGCTGCCGCTGGTGTGTCAATCTCCATCTCGGGCCCGCCCGGCCGCCGGCCAAGCGGCAGGTTTTCCCGGCCGAGTGCGGCCAGAAGCTGTTTCGCCACGGCGGCGCTCGGCGGGGGGACCGTCGGAAAGGTCTCGACAATGACGCGCGCAAGAATATCGGGAGTCAGACGGCTGCGGATAGACGAGATGGAGCGCAGGGCACGAAGAGAGAAGCGCGCGTCAAACAGCGCGACGGCGCGGTCTAGCAGAGCAAAATTGCTCTTGATGTCTGAATCTGGTCAACACAACGCCCTCAACAAACGAGGGGGTAGAAAATAAAGGAAACAACCACAACAAGCACAAAAAGACAGCAGAAAGACAGCCAAAAAAAAAAAACTAAAAACGAACCTGTTGACGTCTGCACAACCGGGTCGACCTTGACGGCGCCATCGTCCTTCTCTGCGGACGCGTCGTCATCGGCCATGGCCACATCCCCGTCGTCGCCCTGCTTCCGCCCCGCTGCTTTTGCTGGCGGCACTACGACTGTCACTTCATCGTCGCCGTCCTTGCTGCCGCCGATGGCCTTCTTCTTGCCTTTCAGCGCCGCCTCATCCTTCATCTCGACGTCCTTATTGTTCCGGATTCCGCCGTTTTCGACCGGCTCCTTGCCGTTGCCGTGAGGTGTTTTGCCCGGCATGGTGGGGAGTATGTGGAATCTTTCGAGAAAGGAGGATTGACCTGGACAAAAGGAAGAGGGGAAAAAGGTTGAGCAAGGCGAGCGATCCACGGCGTTATCTTCCCTTTTTTCACTAAATTGAGCTTTTTTCTGTTTTTTCTTGGGCAGAACCCGCGCTGGCGCTTCTCGTTCGATGTGTTTGCGTTTCCCAAGGGCCCTGGGGTTTTTGCTCGCTTTTCTCGTGTATCCGCGGATGAGTTCGACCGTCGCCGTAGGTCTATCGATGATGAAAAAGGCGAGAAACAAAAAGGAATTAGTATGCGAAGAGTTCAACGATGGTCAAAGTTGATGTTTATCGCGGTTTCGTTGGTAAAGAAAAGAAGAAACGCGGCTGAAGCGAATCCGGAAAGTTAGGAGAGGGCAAAAAAAAAAGCTTTGCTTGACGGTTAGTTAGTCCGAAGGGAGGGAAACGGTGCTCTCCAGGCGCTGGCGGCGGCGGCTGCTGCTGCTGCTGCTGCTAAAACTGTTCTTCCCAGGGCCCGAGCTATGTCGGATCCGCAAAAATAAGGATGCAGGTGATGACACAGTCCGTGCTTTTTGGCTCGATGCCCTTTTTTCTCTTCTTCGTCAGTAGCGAAGCTATGAAACGTTCCAAGATGGGAATAACGAGAAAAGTGAAGCGACGTTCAGAAACTGATGAAAGGAGAAGGAAAAGGCAAAAAAAAAAAACTAGAACACGTTACCTGGGAGTGCACTGGACGCAAAAACGGTTGGTGCTCCAGCGGTTTGTTTTAGCGTACTAGCCCGCTGAAAGGGCCCTACAAAATACGAACAACTGGCTGCCGTTATAGAAGGGGGAGTAGCAATATCGAACCCAATGGACGCCCATAGACGAAAACGGGAAACCGGGCGATTTCGAAGACGCGTATTGGTTACAGCTGGCTGGCCGGTGGGTACAAGCGCCTGGGCAAGTCACGGGTACACACGTATTCCTTTGGCTGGGTCACAGGCGTCCGTTGATTAGGCGCGCCTCCTCGCGTGACGTTGGTCTATGGCTGCCTTGGTCGTTAGCAGGATCTGCAGTTGTCGCCAGCTTTGTCCCGCGCAAGACCATGCATGTTCGTTCATATTACTCAGCGAAGCGCCCCAGTTCGGCATGGATGCATGTTAATGGTCAGCAACGTAAATCATCATGGAATTGCAAAATTCCATGACAAAATTGTGGATCCAATACACATGTCGATAGTCGAAAAAGAAAAATAAAAATAAAAGAAAAAAAAAGGATAGAAAAAAAAAACAATGGAAGAAACAAGGAAAAAAAATGAGAAGTCAATATAGAGTCAACAAAATGCAGACACCTTCTCCCCAGCGGTTGTAGAGTTTATTGATTGCTTGCTTTATTTCCCTCTACCAAAGGCAATATCGTAAGCACTCAGAGAGCTGACCACACGATAACAAGCATAAATCAAACAGAGAGAAATAATGAAACACAAAAGCAATCCATGGATCCTTCCCTTGTCCTCCGATCGGCTCCTTATTGTGTGCCCTCGTCGCAGCCCCGTTTGCCTGCAAAACATATGCGTAACCGCATCACGGCAAGCAACCCAAAAATAAAAGATAAAATAAAAATAAAAAGACTATTGAAAGCCCAGGCCATTCCTTCACGTGGAGTGCCCTGTTGGTCTCCATCTACAAGTCGTTCTTGGTGGCCGCCGTCACTTTGGCGGCTTGGATGACGCTCATCTTGGTGATCCACGCCATCGATGGCTGCACTTTTCGCACCGTCCGCAACTCGTCCGAAGAATAGCCCGGAATGCGGATGTTGTACGTGCGCTCCAGCACCAGCTGGATGTCGCGGATCTCCAAAACCTTGGAGCCTCGCTCCCGGGCGTTGCGGCACGCCGCGTGCAGCACGTTGTCAACAAACGAATCCGCCAGATTCAGCACGGACTGAAAGAATTAGCAATCGGTGGGAGACGCAAAAGAGAAAAGAAAAAAAAGAGGGTCCTTAAACACACCTCTTCAACCTCCGGTTGCAAGAGATTGCCTTCGTGGCCTTCGGCCGTGCCGCCGCACACCTGCCGTACCAGCTCGTCCAATTTCTTCTTGTTCAGCACCCGCTCGCCTTCGCCCTCGATCTGGATCGCTGGCACCTTAGCCAACGCAGGCTGACCGAGCACGCCGCCCACCACACCGCTACCGCTCGTCAAAGTCGGCCGTCCGGGGCCTACACCACCGCCCAGCGCGACCGGCTGGGGCATCTGCGCCGCCTTTTCCGACAGCTGTTTCGGTGGCTGCCGCGTCTCCGCCGCCATCTTACTGGTGAACCGCGCCTCCGGATGCGAAGCGCCGTTGCTCGCTGCTGACATGGGCTGCTGGCCGTTAGCCGCCTGCGGATGCGGGTGTGCATGTTGCAGCTGCTGCTGTTGCGGCTGCTGGTGCACTTGTGACTGATGCTGGGCTTGCTGTTGTTGTTGTTGTTGCTGCTGCTGATGCTGCTGCTGCTGCAGCTGTTGTTGTTGCTGTTGTTGCTGCTGCTGCTGCTGCATAGCCAGTTGTTGCTGCTGCTGTAGATGATGCTGTGCTTGCTGCTGTTGGATTTGCTGCTGCTGCTGCGGTGATGGTCCGACGGCCCCCGCATTACCGGCACCAGCAGCACCGTTGACGGCGCCCCCGGCTGGCGCGATGGGCTGCACATTGTGGCCGGACGGCGGCGACGGGACAGCGCCGTTTCCGAAGGACGCACTGTGCTGCTTGTTCGCCTCCTCGAGCGCTTTTTGGTGGGACAAAGCCTGCGGCATCGGGTTGAGTGGCGCCGCCGTGTGTGGTGTCTGGACACGCCCGGGAGCCCCCGCCGCTGCAGAGAAAGGAGTCAACGTGCCGGAGGCTGTTTGGCCGCCTGCTTTGCCGGGCGCTGCAATGGTCGTGTTGATGGGCGTAGGCGGGGGCCGCACAGGTGTTTTGGTGGCCTGTTTGGTCGGCCGCTGCTGCTGTTTGGGGGCCTGCTGCATGGCGGCCGCAGGAATCACGGGCGGCGGGATCGGTGTTTGCTGCATGGTGCCAGGCGGAGCTTTGTTTGCCACAGGGGGGGTGCCCGCATTGCCGTTGCTGTTGTTGCGATTCATCGACGCATTGGCCGATCCCCGTCTGGCGCCCGCAGCAAGAGACTCTTTTTTCGCCGCATCAATGGCCCCGTTAATATTTGCTTGGAAGTTCTGCAAATTGGTCGGTTCGGTCTTGATTGCTTTGCCCCCTTGCTGCTGCTGTTGCGGTTGCTGGAGAATACCTGCTCGCTGTTGCTGCGGTTGCTGCTGCTGCGGCTGCTGAGGCTGCTGCGGTTGCTGCTGCTGTTGCCCCTGGGCATTCATTACACCGCCCGCCTGCTGCTGCTGCTGCTGCTGCTGCGCCCTTTGCTGTAGCAAGGCTTTAGCTTGCTCTTGCTGCTTGCGGTAGCTAGTCACAAAGCGCGTGGCGTCGTCGTAGATCTTCTGCAGGTAATCCCGGCGGTCTTTGTAGGGCTTCTGCTCCTCAGCCGTCATCTGGCCGCTTTCTGAGCGCGCCTTGAAAGTGTTGTCCAGCTTCATCATGTTACTACGCGCCAGTTCGATTTGCGTGAGCGAGACACCGAGTTTGCTTTTAACATCGTCTTGCCACTTTGCAATCACTTCAGGCGGTTTGTCCACCAGCGCGGGCGTAGGGTGGTACGTCAGCTGGCTCAGGGTCTGCACAATATGGTCCGGGAGCTTGGCTGGCTGCTGTTGCGGGCGCGGTTGTTGCGGTCCCGGTGCCATCGCTGCGCCTGGCTGGTTCGGCTGCGCTTGCTGCTGAGGGCCGGGAGGCGGCGAACCGGCTACGCCGGGTCGGCCTGCTGCCACGATTGGTACGGGACCGGGTCCCCCTGCACTAGCAAGCGAAAACTGCTGGATCTGCTGCTGTTGGCCTTGTTGAGCAAACTCTTGCTGTCCCGGTTTTCCTTGTTGTCCTGGCGGCAGCTGCTGCACTGGTGATCCTTGCTGTCCCTGCGGTCCTTGCTGGCCGAGTTGACCTTGTTGTTGCTGCTGTTGCTGCTGCTGCTGCTGCTGCAGGAGTTGTTGTTGCTGTCTCTGCTGCTGCATTTGCACGGCCATGGCGCGCCTCTCGCGGATCTTCCGCGCGAGGACAGGCGCAAAATCCTGGATCTTCCGCCGTGCGCTCTCCTTCTCGTTGGACCCTTCAGGCGATTCGTTGAACGTGTTCCACAGTGAGCGCAGCCCGTTCTCGTACTTGACTTTCTCCTGCGCCGTCAACTCCTTGATGTTGCGCATCTGCTCCGGCTGGTACATAATCTGTTGCTGTTGCACGGGCACCCCGACATTGCCGGCATTACCGGCTGCACCGCCAGCACCGTTAGCAGCAGGAGCACCTGCCGGCTGCCCGTTGCCTTGGCCCCCGGCCATTTGCTGTGGAAGGCTTTGGTTCATTTTGAAACGCCGGTTGTGGAAGCCGACCGTCCTTCAAACCTTCGCCTGGCTGTGGCCCAGAAATGGCCAGCAACAGAAGCTTCACAACCCAATCTCGCGAATCCGACAAAAGCGTCGATAAAGCAAATGGGGCGATGCGTATGAGTTCGATGGTCTCGAAAATGGGAGGGAAAATGGGTCGGAAGTGTATCGCGGTCGCTTTTCGGTTTGGGCAAGTTGAAAAACGAAACAAAATTTGTTTCTTTCTTCCTAGGTCATCCTCATGAAAGTAAACCCATCCAAGATTTGAATTGTATATGAATAGAGAATAAACGATGAACGTAAGAAGAATGACTTGATAGCAGTAGTGAAGTAGAAGCAACGCGGTTGGCGTGTGCAACAACTGACGGGTTAGAAGTCCCAGTGCGGAATTTAACGCCACATTGTCAAGCCACGATTGGTCTCTTTTATTAAATATTCGATAGAAGCATATACGCATTTATACATATATACCATGAACAAGACGTCTTGCAGTACTTTCGTTCCCAGCCGGTATTTTGACAATTTCTACCTTGTTTCTCATTTCTGCTTCATTGTGTTTTTTTTTACATTATTTACAGGCTCGACACTGCGAAACATTACTATTAATAAGAGTAAAACGCGAGGTTAGGTTTTTCGAGTCTATTAACGACGACGCCAGAAAAGAAAAGATGCTTCCGTATCTGAATAATACTACTTTGGGTGAGATACGTTTTGCTTCATGGTTCAAAAGCACTCGAAACAGAAAGAATAAGCGTGAAAAAAGTGAAATAAAATCGCTTATAAAAAGTTCTCTAACATCCGTTGCGTCCCGTGGTCAAAAAAAACAATGACCCAAATCTATGAGGTATCCTGATCGTGAAACGTAACCTAGAAGAGAAAATAGAAGAACAAAAAAAAATGAAAGGAGAGGAGAAACACAGGAAAATGTATCCTCTAATGATACAAGAACGCAAAGCACAAAAGAGATAGACATGGCAAATGAGGACCAGCCCGTGACCTAGTCTACATCGCTGCCGGCGTGAAGCCAGAAAACCAGATTCTATGCCGTCGCCCTTTTCTATGTTCCTCCGCGCCAGAATCTAAACACGGAAAAAAACGCTGCGAACTAATTCCTGAAAGCCAGATAAAACAGAAAGCAGAGCAACAAAGTCGGTAACAGAGACGTTAGGGGGGTAATGTATGCGCAATGGGGGGGGGAGTGGTGATAAAACATGCAATGGTTGTGTGTTGGATGGTGTACGCAAACCTTCTTTAAAGGTTGCTTTCGTGAACAGAAAAAAAGAAAGAGGATCTTTGAACGTCAAGAGTACAGAAGCCCCCGTTTTGTTGCTGTTCTTGTCTTCAGGGTGAATCCACTTCCATGCTGATATACTCCAGGGTGTAGTACGGCAGCTCCCGGGCCAACGTCTCCCCGTCGCGCGTCAGCTCCCGAATGTCGTCGTCGTTGTCCGTGGTGTCCGGCTCGTCCAGCTCGTCGATGCGCGGCGGTGGCGGGTCCGCGAACTGCAGGCTGTGTCGGTCGCCGATGCGGCGGCGCAGGCGGCGTGCACTCGACCCTGCCTCGCTCGCGTCCAACAACAGCGTGCGCAAGTCTTCGTTGTCGCTGTCGCTGCCAATGCTCTCGCTGATGGTGCGCTTGCCGATGCTGCCCGAGGTCATGCGGCGGTGGCGGCGCTCCTCGCGCTGCCGAAGACGAAACTGGTTGTAGGCCGCCTCGTCGATGTCCCCGTTTTCGTCGTTGTCGTCATCGTCGTCGTAGTCGTCGTCGTCCAACAACGCTTCTTCGTCGGAATCGCCGTCGGAATCGGCTCGAAGCGAAAATCCTCTCAGGCCACTCATGACGCTGCGGTCCATCTCGGGGATGGTGGGTTGTTGCAACACGGACGACCGCCGCCGCCGGTTGAGGTGATGGTGGTTGGGCTGCCGCGTCTTGTCTGCGCCCTGGGTTTTGGACGGGCTCTGGCTCCGGCTACGCTCCGACAGGGCTTCTTCGATGGCATCGGGACGCAGGATTTGGATACGGCTGTCGTCGCTGTCGTAGTCGCTTATTTCTTCAATAATAAGCGTGGCCTCGACGTACAAGAAGCCCGTCGCCGATGGCGGACCGCCGGCTTCGGTCGCCGGAGCACCACCGGCCTTTGGCTGCGCCATGTCGGCTTTCCTGTCGGCCGCAGGGACCGAAGACGGCACGGGCGAGGATTTTGCATTGCCGACGTGCCTTTGCGCAGGCGCATGTCTTGACGTGGCTGAAGGGGTCGACTGCTCTTCCGAGCCTGAGGACTGCGGAAGGCTGTCGCTGTCTGACACGTCCGATTCGGACTCTGATTTTCCATCGTCGTCCACATTCGTGCTGTCTTCGTCGATATCATCGTTATCGTTGTCATCGTTGTACTCGCTGCCTTTCTCTTCAGCATTACCGCCGTCGTTCATGACAGCGGACGAATCGGACGAGCACGGGGACAACTCGTCCGGCCGAAGGTTATTGGGCCGAAACGGGATGCCGTTGGAACGAGTCTTTCCCGGTAATTGTTGGCCGCTAGAGTCCGCAGGGTTTTGTGAAGACGATAGTGGGCGACGGATGTGGTTGCGGTGGCCGAGTGATTCAACAATCGGCTTCCGGTTGCTGACCGGCGACGCCGTCATCGGTGTTTGTGGCGGAGACGCCGGGTCTATTGCACGAGACATGCCCGATTTCGGCACCGGAACAGGCCGTTTTGGGGGGGGAATAAGAAAGAAAAAAAAGAAAGAAAAAAAAAAAGAAAAAACAGATTCTTTTTTCTTTTTTGCCTTGTGTCTTACTATCTGCTTCTCTTTCTAATCTTCCTCTTCAGACACTTTTCTGGATATAGACCTCCCTATGGGCCTCGTATTTTTTCTAGATTGACTTGTTTGATTATTTTATGTCTTTAATTGAAGAATAAGGAAGAGAAAGCACTCTAAACTTTGGGTCAAATAACCGCTTGTCGCAATTGGCGTGGGTTCTGTGTCAATTCACTTATTTTGGGTGCGCATTTGCGCAATTGTGTATGCTATGTCTCGATGTTGAAACACAAGGAACGATGCCCGGCCAATGATGGTTTCCCCAAACGGGAATGAATATGACCGATAACTATGAAGAAATGAGGCCTCAGGGATCCAACTCCCAAATCTTGAGCCTCCAACAAGAGGAATATATTAAGCTTTGGTTGGTTGTCATGATAAAACTTGGTGTGCGTTTGGGATGCAGAATTTTGCGCGGAATAGGAATCCTCAAAAAAATAGGGTGATTTGGTGAGAAAAAGAGAGCCCAGAGAGAGGAAAAAGTGAGATGAGAAGAAGAAAGAGGGGCAATGGAGCACCAAGAGAGAGAGAGAGAGAGAGAGACAGAGAGAGAGAAGGCAAAAACAAAACTAGAGAAGGCCCAAGAAAATAAAAACGCAGGGCAGACAAAAGACCAGCGGCTCCGAAAAGAGGGCCGCGGGTTGCCGTTTGTGTGTGTGTGTGGTTGACGTACGAAGCCAGCAGGATGGGCGAGAACGGGTGATGTGTAGGCGAGGGCTAGAAAACGATTGGCAGATGTCAGACCTGAGCCGTGTTCTCGCTGGGCTGCTCTGCAGTTCTGGTTTTATTTTTGTTGTCTCTTTTTCCTTTTGAACGGACGGTCGTATGCGTTTGTTAGTGCGGCAAACAGCTGCGAACTGCAAGTACTATCATGCAACCTTTTGGTACCGTCGTTTCCTGCCGCTGCTGGTCCGGATTGGGTCTGCAAGGAAGATCACGCCGGTCAGCTCAACGCAGCGGACAGGCGGATGGGAGAGAAGCGGAAACGGCGATTAAGTGGCTTTTGCTCGGCCGTCTTTGAATATTGGGGGGGGGGGGGGGGGAGGGAAAAGAGAGGGGGACCAGCTGCAAACCAGCCCGAAGGAATGAGGAGGGGTGGAGGAGGGGAGTCAAGGAAGCAGAAGAAAACGACCGACATTTGATGCAGGCAAAGCACGTAAGAGCACGCAGCAGGGAACCTGGTCGTGAGAGACTTTGGCGAGTGTAATAGGCTCGTATATGGATGTCGAAAGGGGGGATATATCAAGCTCAACGAAAGCCGCCTAGTTTTGTCCTGTAAAAAAGAAGTGAACAGACAATAAAGTTAAAAAGTCAACGATGTTAAAGGGACGTCTACGCAGGCGAGAAACCGTTATCACAATTGGGTACTGCCGTGTGCTCTGACGTTGAAAATGACGACGTAGGGCAAAACTCAAAATAGCGGCTAGCAAAATGTTAATATATCAAGCGTAATTGACTAGTTGTCAATCGGGAAGCCAAGGCACAAAAGCAGTGATTGTGAGAGAATAACTATATATATTGATATTTTGGGGGTCTGAAGCCTAAATTAAGCACACAACTCTAAAAGGCTTAACTCAGGGGCGTTCAAAACCAAACAGAAAAGCCACGAGCGAGGAAGTCCGGGATTTGAAGAATGAGTATGGATCTCTGTATTTCTTTTCCGATTGCCCGCCAGAAAATTTCGATCCGGTCAGAAACTCCATGGAAGAAAAAAAAAGGCAACCGAACCGGAGGAATGACAAGCTGAATCTCGAAACGACCCAACCACGACGACTGCAACTGCATTGGCCGGCGCGGTAACTATTCTACGGCGTAAGGGCGGGGACCCATTGGTAGGGAGAAAACGGAGAAGACAAAGATAAAGCGGGCTTGGGCAGCAATGCTCAAAAGCCCAGCGAGTTACCGGGGATGGTCCCATTTGGGGGGCTTTATATATTTATTTCTTTCCGGCTTTGGTGCCCAAACTGTAGTGACTCGTGGACAAACAAAACCACCAACGGGAAACTCGAAAAATTTAGAGCCAGTTGCGAGAGCAGAACAAAAAGCGAAACGAAAAATAAGGAGTAATTACGACGCAGGTATGCGTTGTTATTTACGTCGTATCAAATGAGTCACTTTACCGAGTTGAGAACTAGCTGGGACGTGCTCCGGCTTCACCGCAAGGCTGCGTTTTGTGGGGACGACAACCACAGGACGCCTGTGGCCGTTCTAGGTCTTGCGTTGCAAAACTGCAAAACTGCAAAAAAAAGAAAACCCAGTTGTAGACTTTCTAAGAATTCGTACATGGCAGGAGCTCAGAGCTTCCCGCCGGATGTGCTTTCCCTCGTGTGTGAAAATGGACAGGAAACCGGCTTATCGGGTTCGGTTCAAAATGGGAAAGAAACGGGGCTGCAACTGCCGTTTTCGCTACATCTTGGCCTGCAAGATATGTATGTATGTCCGTAGATACTGAGTATTACAACGGCGGCTTCTGCGGTAAGCAGAGAGAGACAGTGACACTAACTGGATGCTGGCCAATGAAAAACAACACTTTTGCACTCCTTTCCCGCTCCTTCCTTCTCACTGATTTCTCAAGCGTGACCACACAACTCAACGGGTTGTGGTTGTTTGCTGCTTCCTTGCGGTCGAGCATTGGGTGAAAGAGGGGTAAGGCCAGCGAAGCCTGTGGGCCCTCCGCATGCGCTCGCTTAGACCATAGCAATCCAAAGGCGGTCAGAGACACATCCGCAACTGGCCACTGAATTTTGCGGGGCAAAACGGTCTCCCGCTATTTACACCTTTGTTTGCACAGTATTACCAGCGCGTCTAGCAAACCCGCGTCAACATAGAAACAAAGCCAATTGAGCAGAGAAGCAAACGGGATTACATACCCCATACCTTTCATACACAGACAACACCAAAATGTCACACCTCTCGATTTACCTCGATCAGATATCCGTTTCTTGCCAAGGCATTGAAAGCTTACCGTGCGTTGACGCGTTCATTTCTTCTTTGATCTCTGTGCTTCCGGGACTGACCATCGTTCGCTCATTGAACAGCTTCCCACCTCCCAAAGTTTTCACAAACGCGTTGCTTTACAATGACGACATTACGAGCTTGATCCGCGACACGGAGGCGCACGAGCGAGCTCTTTTCTCGGTGCCCTCGCTGCCACCGACAGCCAAGGCTACAACAGCCGATGCCAACACGGCTGCCGCCCACGCCGCGTCGTCGTCGTCCTCATCAACATCGTCCGCGCGTCGGCGCCAGACTGTGTTTAATGTGGCCGGCGGCGAAGTGACGACGGGCCCGCCTTCGGCACGGCCGAGTGCCGCACCAAGGCGGCAGACGGCAGTCGCGGCCGTGTTAGGCGGTGACCTCCATGCACAAATATCGCAGCGTGGGGGAACAGGAGCCTCGCGTGGTGGTGATGGCAATGGCGACACGGCGAGCAGCGGCGGCGGCGGTGATGTTGACGTCAACGTACTGTTGAAGGGCGCCGAAAAGCTGTGCTCGGTGTACGCACTGCCAGGCGCGCTGGAGCGGATTCCGCAGCTGCGGCAAAAGTACGAGCAGCAGAGCAGCACGCTGGCGTACTACGAAGCCAAAGTGGCCGAACAGGCCCGGCGACTGGACGAGATGAACCGCGGCTGGCGGGATGGCATGGGTGGCGGCGGCGGCGGCGACGACGACGACGTTGGCGATGACGATGTGGACGGCGATGCGACGGCCATACTACCCGATGCGCCGCCCGACGCACCGACGGAAGCCGACCTACGACGCGAAGAAGACGACGTGCGCGAGCTGGAGCGGCGGAAACGAGAACTGCAAGAGCGGCTACGCACAATGGACAAGGACCTTGGCGGGCTTCTCAACATGTGATGGATTTCGTTGGCTGGCGACAAAGAAGGAGCGAAAAAAAATCGCAAAAAAAAAAAAAACACCTGAAGATTACAAGGGCGAACCAAAAGGTACTAGCAAACACAGTGCACGCCGATGCCTCTCTTCTTCCTTCGAACTACTGCGTTGAACCCTCTTGCTTGGCCCGCAAAAACTCGCCGACGAACACCTGCGGATCCTGCGCGCCGCCGACTTCGAACTTGTCGTTGATGATGAAGTGCGGCACGCCGTGCACGCCACGCTGGTACGCCGCGCTGACTTCCGCGTCCACCTGGTCGCCGCCGCCGCCGCCGGCCAGCCAGGTGCGGGCCTCGTTGGCGTCGAGACCGGCGCGCGCGGCGGCGGCCACCAGCATGTCGTGGGAGGTGACGTCGCCGCCCTCTTCGAAGTAGGACCGAAACAGGCTGGACACGACGGCGTCTTCCAGGTCGGGGCCGCCGTCTTCCTTGCCGGCCTGGGCCGCCGCCTTCTTCAGCTTGGCCAACTGCACGAGGCGGTGGGCGTCGCGCGTGTTGCCGGCCTTGCCCGCGAACGTAAAGTCGATGCCCTCGGCGACGCCCGCCTTGCGCATGTTGGCGTTGATTTGTTCGACGCGGTCTGCGCCGAACTTTTGGGCCAGGCGCTCCTTGATGGGGACGCCTATTTTGGGCGCCTCTGGGTCGAGGTAAAAAGGCAGCCAGGAGATGCTGAAGCGGTCGTCGGCGGCGCCGGGGATGGTGGTTTTGTAGAGGGAGATGGCCTTTTCGAGGCGTTTCTTGCCCAAATAGCACTGTGGTAACAGGGCGTCAATGTTAGCTGTTTGGCGCATTGGCGACGACACTGTACAAAGGGTCAACGTACAAATGGGCAGACCACGTCTGAGATGATTTTGATGCTGAACGCAGTCATCGTGTTTTTTGGTTATGTACAAATATGGGAGACAGTCGACAAATGAAAGAAAAAAAACCGAGTTTACTGGAGGAACGATAAGTACGGAAGGCGTTGCTACTATTAATGCATTCTGCGGACCATGACGCAAAGGCTCGAGCCGACTATCCCGCCAAACGGATCTGGGGAAGGCGTGGGTCCCAACAAACGTTTTCGGCTTACCAATCAACGCTCTCGGACAGTCGGCATCGAACATTCCACGCCACCTGCTACGATGACCAGCGATTTCTGTGAATTAAAATGGTTTAATATTGCCTGACGTACTAGTTCTTTGATCTATCTCTACGTTGGTATCAATACTTCGTTCTGCATAGTTTGTTACATACGAGCATTTATTTTGTGGCCGGAGGCTCTTCTTAAGAACCTCATCGTATCGCACCAGGAGTCCAAATCTGATCTCCTTCATGTGAACTGCATTCAATGGAGAAACATTGCGTTCCGCAAACGACAAAACTAAGAGTTTGTGCTCTTGTTTCAGAAGGGCGTGCTTGCTGAGCTTCTCACAGCAGTCTCTCCTTTTGGTAGCTTCTCAATTGGAAGCTTGATGGGTCGCGGCGTAGGAAAAGCGCCTGATCTTCGATCGAGCAGGAACCGAAGGCAATGCTTGCTTTTCAGATGCTTTTGCTTGCGTATGTAATGTGTATGGCCGTGTCGGGCGCCCGTTCGCTGAGATCGCCTCAACTGGGATCGTAGCGCCGGCAGGCTTCTTGTAGAGCGGCCTCGTGCCGCCGCTGGCGGTGTGGCGGGCGAAGGCGGGACGACGAAGACGATGACGGCGGTGTCGTGCTCCGGCTCCTGTTCCAGCTGCCACCACCCTCGCCGCCGTTGTCGCCGCCACGGCCGTGACGTCGGTGCGTCGTCCACCGTTCAGAAGATGGCCGCCAGGAATCGCCGCCGCCGCGGCGTGCCCATCCTGTACGCAAATGACGCTTTTTTGGGTTCGTTTCCCTGTGGTCTGGTCTCGTCATCCCTTCTCCGTTCTCCTCTTCTTCCTCACCCTGCTGCTCCTCTTCGTCGTCCGCACCGCGAAAGCGCTTGCCCGGCGGGCCGTACTGCACGTGCCGGTCCCAGCTCGCGAGCGTGAGATACGGGCTGCGCAGAAAGCTGCGCAGCTCGTGCAAAAAATGCCGCGTGTGGTCGCGCCGGCCCAAAAATGCCTGCACGAGCGTCTCCGCCTGACCACTGCTGTGCTGGAGATCGACCGTCTGCAGGATGGCCACAATGTACTCGAGAAGAAACTCGGTGTTGTTGGTCCGGCGCGGCCGACGGGCCCCGCCCGCGCTGCCTCCGACGCTGCCGCCCGGCGCCAGCGGAACGGTCGCCTCGCCCGGCCCCCAAAACACCTGCAGCTCGCGTCGTAAGAAGGCGCGCGCGCGCGCCACCAGGTCCGGGTCGCGGGCGAACAGCTGCGGTGTCAGCTCGCGGTAGCAGCGCGAGTAGCGATTGGCGCCGACGTGGCAGGCGTAGAGGCCGTGGCGGTAGACGCGCCGGCGGCGCTCGAGGGCGGCGGCGGCCGCGACGTCGGCGGACGGCGGTGGTGACGGAGCGCGGTGTCCCGCGCGGCGCCGGTATCGGTGTCCGCGTGCAAGCGCCGATGCCGGTGCAGAATGGCGGCCAATGCGTGTGCTGTCCTGGTGGTCCGCTGTGACTGTCGATGCTGCTGCCGCTGCCTCCGCCGTTCGTGCCGTGTTCTCGCTCGCCAGGTCGATGGCCGGCACGGGAAACGTTTTCCATGTCCCGTTGCGCCACCCGTACTGCACTGTGGCCACGGTCGCCTTGCACAGCGGGCAGGACGGCTGGCGCTGCAGCAGCCAACTGGCGAGGCAGAGGAAGTCAAAGTGGCGGTGGGCGCACGGCTGGGCGATGCATGGCTCGGTGACGGTGTCGAGGCAGATCACACAGCGGATGGATTCGTTCGCGGTGTCGCTGTCGTGGTCGTCGTCAGACTTGTGGTTCGGGTGGTGGTGTGCAGCGACCGAAAGCAGGGAACCGTTTGCATTCTCGGCGGTCTCGATGTGGTGGCTGTCCTCACTGACAACCTCGGCCGATTTGGTTGCATCGTGATGGCGGTTCCGCAAGACGCCGCTAATCTCTTCGAGGTCCATGGTGACGTCGAACAACTTACAATCATGGCACGAGAGACGGTGGTCGAAAAGTGTACCCGTCCATGGTCGAGCAGAAAAAAGACGGTTGAAAGTGTTTTTGGTTGGTAGGAGTCGGCCGAGACAGTTTCGATGTCGGGGTGGCGTTGGAGGCAAAACGAGTTGATAAATCGAACCCTGAACCGCCGCCAGGAGGGCACCATAGCGACATGCACATGTACTATGCCGAATAGGTATAGCGCATGGTCGGGCGCTACTATTGGACGTCTTTCAATGGATTATAGTGGGGTTGAACGGAGCCATACCGCGCTGGCGGACGCGACTTGCCCTGTGGGTGTATTGGAGCCCCGCCAAACGCCAAAGCACTTTACGACGCGTGGGTAGTCGCGTCCGGAGTCCGCAAACCGATTGAGAGCTTCCACAGTCCTCTTTGCATTCTGCACCACCCAAATGTCAACGACTCCCTTTTCTGTTGTTTTTGGCCATCTGATACCAAAACAGGACGCGATCACAACAACATGTCAAACGCAGAAGATAGAAAGGCCTACGAAGCCGAGTCGCAGCAGCTGCGGCAGGAGCTGAAGGCGTGGGAGACGGCATGGGCACGCGAGCACGGCGGCGCAAAGCCGGGACGCAACGACATCAAGCGACATCCCGACATTGGTACGTCGTCTTTTTCTGTGGGGTGTACGTTCTTGCTTCTTTTTATGTCTTGTTTCTGACGGACGGACAGCCCAAAAGTACACAGCCTACAACCGCGTACGCAACCTTCTCGCAGGCAAGGAAGCGCCGGCGTCCGACGCGAAAACGGCGGCCAAGAGCAGGGAAATAAGACGAGACGAGGATGGGACGGCGAGACGGAAGCGGAAACAGCCGGCTACGTACGACGCGTCGGGGCAGCTACACACCCCGTCCAAACGGCGGCGTTCGACCGAGACACCACGAAAAGCGGGCGCAGCGGCGGCAATGGCCGCCGCCGCCGCCGCAGACACCGTCACGCCGGCAACCGCCCGCAAGCTGTTCAGCCCCGTCGTGCCGACCTCGATTGGCCCGACGCCGCAGCGTGACGGCCGCATCCTGGGCTTGTTCGACGTGCTGAGCGAAGAGAAAAAGACGCACCCGACGCCGTCAAAACGGCACGTGCTGGAAGGGACGGGTGCAACTGGCCCCGGTGCTGTACCATTTGCTTTGACTGGCATCGCTGCGACGCCACGGGCACAGACGCGCACAATCGACGTGGAAACCGACATGGAGGAAACCCGGCGGCTCGGGCGCACGCCCATGTCGCCGGCGAAGCGCAACCTGCTCGCCCAATTCGCGGGGCCTGCTCCGACCAGCACGCCCAGGGCCACATACCAGCCACTGGGCACGACACCGCTGAAGACGCGTGACGCCAACATCCAACTACCACCGCCGTCTCGCGTCTTTTCGGCGCAGCCCTTTTCGCTCACCACACCGTCCAAAAAGGACGACGCGCCGCAGCCGTTTGCCACGCCGGCCTTTTTGCGGCGAACATCGACGCGGCCCCTACCACCGTCGTCGTCGCTGCCCGTGGACGAGAACGGCGAGTTCTTGTCGCCGCCTGGGCGCGTATGGCTGCCACGCAAGCCGCTGGTACGTGGCCTGAGCAGTGTCCTGGCGAGTCTGCGCAGGATGGAGGACGAACAGCTGGACGACGAGCTGGACGTGCTGCGGGACCTGGAGAGAGAGGAGGAGGAGGCCGGCAAGAGGAACGGGGCCGCGGCGACGACGACGACAATGACCAAGTCGCTGGCCGACGACGCCGACGCGCCGGGCCAAGGAAGCCAACCTACGCAGGCAAAAACGGCCGACGTTCTTGACCGCCAACGAATGCAGCCCCCGCCGTCGCCGTCGCCGCACGCACCGCCACTGCGCCTGCTGGGCGGCTTCGACGATGATGGCCTTTATGACAGCCCACCGGAAGACCAGGCGGGTCGCGACGGGCAGCCGCTGCGTGTGTTCAAGAAGAAGGGCCAGAAGCGGACGACACGGCTGGTGCACATGCGGCCGACGCGGACAAAGCGACCAGCGCTCGGCGCCATGGCGAAGGCAAGCGACGACGAGGACGACGAGGACGACGACAACGACGACGGAGTGCGGACAGAAGACAAGCAAGGAAACGAAGACGACGTCATGCCGGAGACACAGGTTGCCGCCGAGGACGCCTCCGGGTCCGAATTTGGCTCTGGCGGCGAAGACGACGAGCCGGCGCGGAAACAGGTCTCCAAGACGAAGACGAAGAAGAAAGCAACGGAGAAGAAGGCGACCGGGACGAGCCGCGGCGGCAAGGAGGGCACCGTGCGGAAAGCGGTGCGCAAGGTGAACGAGCTGGCGCACGCCAACTTCAAGCGGCTGAAGCTGCGGAACAACGGGGCCAAGGGCGGGCCGGGGTTCAACAGCCGGTTCCGGCGGCGTCGGTGATGGATTGTGTAGAGGGGCAGGCCTGGGGACTCGGTACGTGCGCTCAACGAAGCGTGAGGGATACGACACAACAATACGAAAGAGCGGAAAAGATTCAAGACCCGGAACAACACGTCTTGAACCACGTCTTGAACCACGCGGACGTGGCGCAAGTTATAGCGAGGATCGCAGGCGAGATAAGAAACATAAGCATGACAAGGACGACAGAATGGGCTGCATAGCGTTCAAGTTACGTACCGTACCTATTTGCACAACAAAGAAGTTGTGCTACAGGCATTGGTCGTGGTGACTTCTCTGTAGATTCGATGGAGACATCAATATGGACGTATTTCTTAGTGCCGGAACCTGCAGGTCAAAAGTGCCTACGACAACGATATGCAAGATCGTGCGAGCTAATAACCAGAAACAGCCGAAACAAAGGTCGAATCGTGTTAGAATGGCTGTGTTCGGTTGCTGGGTCGAAGCTGGCGCCGAAATGTACGTCGTCCATACGAAACTTGTTCTTTTTTACAGGGGATTCAATATAAGAGACCATGCCATGGGAGTTAGCGCCGGTAGGGATGCTAATTATGGCGCGGTACCTGGCCTGGTTCCTGCCTTCTCCTTCCTGCGGAAGGTGTGGGGCAGGGGGGATGTACTCGTATTACGTGTTACGAGGCATTATGGAGCAACGGGAGGCGGCGGGGCTGGACCAGGCCTGCGGGTTTCCCAGCCAACGGGCCAACCCCCCTCTTAGTCGCTGTTGACATCACGGCAACCGCCCCTTCCCTATTTCCTGCAGAACAAGCCGAAAAAAAGAAACGTTAGTGTGCGACGACCCAGCGACGACGTGTACTTCCTGCGCACCGTACCGTTTTTAGTGTGTTGCCATACAATAGTGACATCCCATACGTAGACAAGGCAGCAGCCAGGAAGGAAGGAGCCCAGGACGGTTTTTGCTCCATCTCTTTCCCCTTTCCTCGCCGTCGTCTGCATTCCAATTTCTCGCTTTGTCTCCTCTTTTGTTTTTCTTCTTCTTCTTTCTTCTTCACACCACAAAAAGGAAAAAAGCAACCAACTCGCATGTGTTCTCTGTCTTCTTTATCCTCTTTCTACATTCCTACCAACCATCACCAGCATCGCCTAGTTTCCTACTAACCAGTCGATCGTGTGGCCTCATCTTGCTGTCCCCCCAACCACCGCAATTTTCCACGGATCGGTCCCATCTTCGCCTTCGCCGCCTTCTCTTTTCCTCCGTACATTGCCGCCTCGACTTTCGATTACGATTGAACCTTTTCGTCTACCTCGTTCCTTGTTTTTCTCTCTGAAGCCGAACTCAAGGACAAAGACAATCATCACCTTCTTTTGCTCGGAAGAGAGAAACAGAATAAAACTCAATCGTGAATTCTAAGTCTTGAAAGCTTCTTTCTTCTTCTTTTTCCAACCTTCTCTACTCTTCATCTTTCGTCCTCTTTTGCTGATTTGTCTGACTCTTGACGCCGTCCGATCTTCCAGTCTTGATCAGTCAGATTTTCTTCATCGTGAGACAACGCCGTCGCAAACGCATTCCTCGCAGCGAGCCGAGCCGAACCAAGACCTAGCATTCCAATCCGCACGCTGCTGAACCGCTGCGTCGAACGCTATCCATTCGCACATTCCGTTCGCTCGTGCTTGTCTTGGCTTCTTTGTTCTTTTCTTTTTCCTTCTCATTCCCTGAACCCGCCTCAGCGCAGAGGTCGGGATCGGGTCTTTTGGTGCCAACAGTAGCATTCGTCTGCTGTTGACTTGGGTTCCATACAGGACAGATCTGAAACCGCTCCGCATCTCCATTCCACAGCGGCGCAAAGTACGCCGAACACAACGATCGTGTCGGTATGGCGACCACTGTTCAGGTCGGATGGTACCGTACGTACAACACGGCTCGTTTCCTTTTTCGTCTTTGCCATTTGTTTTTTTTTTTTTTGCAAGCCGTCGAACTAACCAGTTGTTCAGGATACATACCATTTCTGGGTTACCACCATGTGTTGATGATTCTCATTGCGGTAGCAATAATATTATTATGTATGTCTCCGTTTGTCTGCGAATGTCAGCTGCGCAAGGTTTGAACTAACAAAATGGACCCTTCTTAGCCCTACTGCTCGCCGGCTGCTCATCTTCCAGTCCGCTCATCCCAGACATCTTCCTCCTGTCCCTCTACTACGAACACTACGTTGCCGTGCCAGACACCGCCCAGGTCGACTACAATGTCAACATCGCCCTTAGCAACATTGTCGGCTCCGCCCATTTGCAGGCGCGCGTCGGCTACTTTGGCATCTGCATCAACCCAGACGGCGGTGCCTGGCTTTGCTCCAACAATGCCACCGCGCTGGCCAACGAGATCAGTGTGGACATGGACCCGCTGAATCTGGTTTGGCTTGCTAGCCAGTTCAAAGACATGATTGTCTTCCCGTACTTGATGTAAGCCAGCAGTCCCACAAGTCTTTCGTTTTTTTCTGTTTTATTTTTATCTTCGTTGCTTTAACAATCTAGAATTATTGCTATTATTTTCGCCTTCATCTGCTTGCTCCTCCTAGCCACCTTCCCTGGCTGGCACGAAGAGGAGGACAGCGATGGCTCTGAGCGCGAAGTAAAACCGTTCCCGACGCGCTTCGTCTCGCAAATCTCTCTTGCGATTATCTTCGTGTCTGCCATCTTCGTCTTGGTGTCTGTCCTCTGGCAACACACAGCATCAGTGGCTGCCAGCATTATTGCGCAAGACTTTGGCAACGGCAGTGTGTTATCAGGCGTTGGTACCAGCGCCATGGTGATGGGCTGGTTTTCGTTCGCGCTGTTAATAGTGGTTACAATAGGGTTGTTGGTGATGATACTGAGTATCAAGGTGTTGCACCAGTTGACGGATTAAGGCGAGACACATGGACACCCGCAGGCTCGTCAACGAGCGGGAAACGACACGACCTGATGGCTCGTCGCTGTATCGTGCCAGTCTTGGTTGGCAACACTACGACGACGACGACTATTACACAACAATGGCGGTTACGACGGCGATGAAAGACGGTCTTCCATATACGACCGGAAACAGTACCATCCAAGCACCAACTGCCACAATGGGGATAAGCTTGGTCCCAAGATGCGAGGTTCTGCAGGTGCTTGCAGTGCCATTCACCGCGTTCTACAGGCAAATTTTTGCGGAGACTATTTGAGGAATTGCCCATATATGTTGACCGCATCACCTTCCATTTTTCTATTTGCACCTTGGCAACTCGCCATAATCACTTCCATCCGCAAACGAACAACATGTATGTATGTATATAAAATGGGGCTATTTTTCTCGGCTTGTATTTTGTTTTATGTGAACGTTCTATTCGGGCTATGTTTTTGTTTTGTGTAATTTTGTTCTGCTTTATTTTTTTATTTCGGCGTTGGTACAAAAGAAAGCGCATCACAGAAGACCGAAAGCGAAAATGGACTCTTCAATACATCTTTTGACTTTGATACAACAGTACTGCGGTGAACGTGGAAAGGGCAGCAAGCCGTCTGAGATGGGCGGAAACGCATGTAGCGACGAGTTGGAAGACACCCGCAACTGTTGTGCTTTGTTTACTTTTCTGTCTTGCAAACGTTGACCCCATTTCAAATGGCTTCCTCTCTGTCCGTCATCCCTGTAATAACATTGAGAACGAGCAGACACTTGATCTACTAAATATATTGCGTTTGCCGTGTTTTTATGACGGAGTCTGGAGTGAAAAAAAATCCCCGTGAGAGCAATATAAACAAAGTTGGCGATGTTACCTTCATTTGCAAATTCATGCGTTGTTTTGCAACCAACCAGGTCAAGTTTATTCTTTGTACATATGTAACAACCAATCCCGTCGCGAAATTATGCTATACTAAAGATAATAAAAGCAAAAACAAAACAAACAAAACAAAACAAAACGCCGGTGCTTTCTATACCTAGGTAGTCGTACAAAAACACATCAAAAAGCAGAAGAACAAAAAGAAAAAAACACAGGAACCGCTATGCTGTCAAACGTGAATTTTGTGAATTTGTGTGCAATAAGCATCGCGACTACAGCTTTGTCTATGCCGTGTTCAGCGGCGACCTCACACCCTGCTGGTATCTCGAATTATGTATACGGTAGATGACTTTTGCTTTCGTTGACTGCGTTTGAGAAAGGACCTCGCCCAGCTGTCTCTGTAGAACGCTTTTCAACAACCCTCCAACTATCCATTTTGCGAGTTGCCGCAGCGAAGGCTTCCTACTTTCAGGCGAAAGTCTGTGCGATCTCGTTTGTCTCACCCGCTTGGTGCTTAGCGGGTGCTACACGGATCAACGGTGCTTGCGTACATCCAACTCTGGTGTTGGCAATGCTTTAAGCGAACCAAGCGCAAGATCCGTGTGCACGTCCACTTTTCTCTTGGGTTTACTTCATTGTGTTTTTTTAACCCTGCCTTCAGGTTGGCCGTTTGAATGGATGCGCTTCCGTGTTGAGGACCCATTCGTCCAGGCTGATGACGTCGGGCTTCGCAAAAAGTAGGTAAAAGTACTTGAGCGTTTCGGCGAACCAAAAGCTCTCCATGTTGTCGAGTTGGTTGGGCTCGTCGTCGGGGTCTGCCGTCACATCGCCGATGGCGCTGTGTCCCACTTCGGTCTTGGTCGCTTTGATGATCGCCTGGAACATGCGCCAGCCCTTGTCCTGCCACTTGATATCACCCGTGATGCGGTACATGTACCACACCGACTCAATCGCCTCGGGACTTTGACAGTGTTAGAGAGGAGAAAGTAGAAAAGTTGAACGTGACGGAACAAAAAAAGCTTACCGAAGAATGTACCGCCGGTCGTTCAAATCAACGAAACCTGGCGGCAGGCGATCCCGTTCAATGCGATGCTGCACAAACTCCTCGTGTGTCTCGGGGCGGATGGGTTCTGGGGGAATGGTGGTGTCGACGAGCGGCTGTTGCGGAAGGTTGTTTTGAAGCTGATCGTAGCCGGAGATGGATGACGACGTCTTCGTGGATGCGCCGTTGTTAGCGGAACCGGAAACCGCGCTGGCGCCAGCCCCGGCACCGGCAGCCCCAGCGCCGCCGGCAATCTCGCTGCTGGACACGCTGTTAAGGTCTAGATCGTGTTCTAAAGCCTTGACCTTGCGGTCAATGGCGGCTGTGTCTGGATCTGTAACTGTGTCGCTAGATGGTGGCAAGGATCTGCCATCAACGGGGCCGTCTCGCTTGTGAACGTTGGGAGCGGAGACAACGTCCGCGCCAGAAGAATCGTTCACGGGCCGCAGAAGCTTCTCGGCTTCGGCGTTGGCGGCTGCCCGAAGAGCACGCTCTTCTGTCTCCCGGCGCAATTCTTGTAATTGCTGGACCTCCATCTTTTTGGCCTCCCATTCTTTCACGTCTTCACGGTACCGTTGCAGTTGTTGTGTGCGCCATGACGCACTGGGATCGAGCCTCGCGTGCCACAGCGTTTCGTTCCACGGGCAAGAGGTTGGGTCGTCACAAGGCATGATGGTCGATCCCTCGGGCATGATGCCCGTGGGCATCACTTCGTAGGCCCAAACGCAACCGTCGGTCAGCTTGCCACCTATGTCAACGTCATCCGGGCGGTTGAAGATGCGGCCGCCCATGGCGAGCATGCCACCCAAGAAGCAAGTCAGGTGAGTAATCTCGTGATGATATATCAGGTCTTTGTCTGTCCGATCACGACTGGACACTTTCGCGGAAAAACGAATGTCGCGGCTTTCGTCCTTGATCATGGGGCGGTACAACAGATACTTTTTTACGGCGTCGGCTACCTTTTCGTGCATCGTCTGGTACTTGGGCACCAAGCCGCCGAGCAGAAGATATTCCTAGTCCTGGTTAGCCTGCAGTACCGTACATGCTGCAATAGGAGAAGAGAACATTCTTCAAAAACATACCTTTGGAAAATACTCGTACGTGGAGTCTTGGCTGCCGCCCATGCTATACGAGTCCATGCCGTAGCCGCCCGAAGTCAAGTTCATGGGAACGCATTGGAACTCGGTGGGTTTCCCATCGGCTGAAACAGGAGTGGTTGGGGGCCCGTTGTGAAGTAAGCCAGCGGCGCCGCGGATGGGAGGGTCTGCCGGTTGCTTGGGTGTCTTCTGGTTCGCAGCCGCTGCGGCCGGACTTGACGCCGTAGTTTCGGAAAGTGTACCAGGGGCAACCGCCCCCGTCGCGTCTCCCGCCGCGTCTGCCACCGCATCCGCTGTGTTGGTCGATTCCGTAGACAGCGCCACTGGTGGTGGGACAGCCGCGCGCTTCTCGGCGCCGCGGTCGTCGGCGGAGTCGCCAACATCGCGTTTGTTCACGTTATGAAACTCACCAACCGCCGGCTCGCCGGCTTTCGAAGCCGGGTTGACGCGGAACTCGAGATCCGGCGGCATCGTTTTGGCCAACTTGACTTTGTCGACCGACACCATGGGGTCAGCCGCGGGCTGTGGCGGTTTGTAGCCTACGGGCTCGGGGTCCGCCTGGTTCACGGCGGCGGCGGCGGCGGCAGCGGCAACCTGTTCTTTGGCAGCGGTACTGGCACCGGCCAGTTGCTCAAGCGCCACCAACGACCGGTTGCAGCCAGAGGCGTCAACCGTTTCCGGAAAGATGCCCGGCAGAGCCGTGCCGCGGTTCTGCCACTCCTCGAACGCGTCGGTGATGCGGGCAATGGCGTCGTAGTACTTGGTGTGGCCGGTCAGCTGAGCCAGACGCGTGAACTCCATAGACATGGAGCCCAGTTCGGCAACGCTGACGCTGGTGGAGGCGTGTCTGGGCTGGGACGAAAACACCGGCTTCCAGCTGTAGTAAAGAATGGGCATGCGGTTGGGGGTGTCAAAGACGCCCATCAGGATTTCAGCCAGCTCCACGGCCTTGGTCAGCAAGGCCGGATAGTTGCCGGCCGAGCCGCCGGTGACGTCGTAGGCGGCAATGAGGCCACCAAGATAGCGGATGATAGTCTCGAAAACAGGAATCTCGGAGCGATAGGGCGTGGTGGTGAAGTCAATCTGCTTGAGGGCTTCGTAGGCTTCATCGAACTCCTCGTGCATGGCCATGATCCAAAGCGTGTCAAGGCCGTCCACCAAGGACGCAGCCCAGCCGCAAAAGGGGTCACGAAAGCTCTTGGAAACGGGGGTGAGCTCGTCGTGGGTATAAGCGTATTTGCGGTAGCCATCCCAAGCATGCTGCATCTCGCCGCGCACCGAAGCCAGGCGCTTCTCGCGGACTTCGCGGGCGGCGGCCGTTTCGTCCTCGAAACGGTGCTGGATGCGTGGAATGGGCTTGGGGGCGCCCGTGGGCAGCAAGATGAGCGACTCCTCGGGAATCGGGAAGTACTCGGGCATCTTGACCCAGTGGATGGTGCTGGTGGAGTAAATGGGTACGACCGCGGCGGCCGTCGCGTCCACGACGGGTGCCACCGTCTCTTGGAAGGCTGGCGGCGGGTTCGCCACGGCGTCCGCAGCACCGATTCCGGCGCCGGCATTGCTGCTGCTGCTGCTGCTGCTGCCGCCCGCTGCCTTCCCCGAAGCCGGCGACAGCGGTGACGAAAGCGGCGTCTGCTCGGGCGATGCGGGCAACCGGTGGGTCGTGGGCAGGCCGTAGGATCCCTTGACCTCCAGGCTGGTGTGCAACTGCGGCACGTGGATGGAGTGCGCCTGGGCTGCGGCTTCTTTGGCCATGGCCTTGGCGATTGCAGCGTCCGGATCGGGGGCGGCGGAACCGGCGTCGGCCGGAGGTGGAGCACCGCCGCCGCTGCCGCCGCCGCCGCCAGCAGCTGCTGCGGCAGAATCGCTACCGCCACCGTTGCTGCGGTTTCCCGATTCTGTCTCCTGCTTCGGTCCGGGCGTTGCGTAGCCCCGGTAGATTTTGCGTGGTTGGGCATTCCATTGTGAGTTTTGCGACAGGCGGAAGAGGAGGAAGAGAACGACGGCGGCGGCGAAGGCAAAGACGCGGTATCTTCTGAAGCGCAACATTGTGTGGTATGTGGGCGGAGAACAGCTCGCTTCAAAAAAAGCGCACAAGTGACCTCACCTGTATAACTTCAAGATAAAAAAAAGATCACGAATGGACCAAAAAAAAAAAAATAGAACAACCCCGAACAATAAACAAGCCCCTCAAGAAGCAACAATGTCCCCAAAGTTGCCGAAATCGCGTTCAAGCCTCTCCCAACAAGGTGTTCCTATCTGACCCTCTGGGAAAGGGTTGAGTCGGACGCACGGCCGGGACGCAGCCCCGAAACTCGAACACGGCGTTCGAAAGGGGTCGCGTGCGCGGCGAGACACTCTGTCGTTGCCGTGTTTTGTCTGTTCCTGGGCTAAAAAGCGTTGCATCCGTCTATGGACCTCTCTGACGGGGACCCCTGGATCGAGTGGAGCAGGTCGTATTTTTAGAAAAAAAGAAGAGAGTTCTTTTTCTCCGAAAAGAACAGAAAAAGAAAAAGGAACAACACCCCAAAAAGATGAAGCACGCAAAGAGCCGTTGGGCAAACCAGAAACGAAACGGTTCCAGAGGGAAAACGACCAGCAAATGAGAGAAAAGACGGCGAAAGGCCAAGCCAAAGAGAGCAACCGTGTTTCAAGAGCAAGCCACAGACCCAATCCAAACCTATGGGCTGTTGCTCTGGCCCCCTTTTCCTCTTTTTCTTCTTTTCCTCTGAATTCGTCCGCCTTTTGCTTTTGCCGTTCAACGACGAGGCGACAACAACGTGCCGCGGCGGGAGACGAGGAGATATTGTATTCCTAGAACGCCACGAGACATTTGTGTTGTCGTATTACTTTCGAACTTGTATACGAGCAATACTTTTTTTTCGTACGGGCAGCGGTTGAATATCAAGAGTCGATAGCAGCCAGTCAGGGGCAAGAGATTTGCTGGTGAGAATGCTAGTGATGGAGAATGGAGACTGGAGAATAGCGAAAGGAGGGTCGGACGTTGTTTTGCCGAAGGAGGGTGGGTGTCAAGTAGGACAAAAACGACCAGTGTTACGGGCGTGTGAAGCAAAAGACGAAATAGAAAATACTGCGGAGGAAGAAGGAAAAGGTGAAAAAGGAGAGAGAGAGAGAGAAAACGCGTGAACAGGAAACGCAAGAATGAGACCAGAAACAACAGCCGCGAAACGTGACTGCAGTGTCACAGCATTCCGTAGCAAAGAGGGCAGGAACGGACAGGAGAAGAAGGAAAGGACAGAGGCGAGCTTGCCACTTCTGCAACTTTGCTCTGACGCGAGAAGTGAGAAATAAGAAAATAAGGAAGGAAGCCACGGGGTAAGGGGGGGATAAGAAGGAAGGAAGGAAGACAAACAAACAAAAACGACACCAAAAAAAAAGAAAGAACGACGGCGAGGAACTGACGATGGGGGTCGGACGCAAAAAGGGCCCCCTTTTGCCAAGAACGCATTCTGTTTTACGGTCCACAGTTGACCGTGGTTGCCTCTTTTTTCCCTAGCAGGGCCAAAAAAATTTAGGGGAAAAATGAGGCGCTTATATTGCTTGTCTTGGCGTTCATCTGTTTGGTTAGGTCGGGCCCGTATTGCGAGCACAGCGTATGCTTATGGAGCAGTACAAAACTATGTTTATGATTTCTCCATAGAAGCATTCCACCACCATTGGCGAGAGACCGCAACCAAAACGAGAGGAGATGCAGCCCCGGAAGAAAAAGCTTGGCAAAAAATGAGATGCAGATTGACTCCTCAAAAAGAGTTCCGCAAGAGTATCTAGCTGCAGATCAAGGAGAGGGGGAAATAAAGAAAAGAAAGAAAAAAAAGAAAAGCGGCTATTTTGTCCTTTTTGCCTTTTTACCCTTTTTCCCTTTCACGGATCGTCTTATACAAAAGGGTCTTTTTTTGCCGCCTGATTGTTTTTTGTGGCTCGTAAAGTTGTTATTGGTCGAGGCTGCGGCCCAAGGAAAAGAGGACGCGATGGATGTAATAAGAATACAAAGACAGACTTAGAGGTGCGATAAAGTTGGCAGCGCAGCCTATTGGTTGCGTGAAATTACGGTGATTTGGCTGTGTGTGCAGTTTGTCGTAGTTCATGTGCCCTGTCTTACCTGCGAGGAATGGCCAGCGAGACCCGAAAACCTGACGACCCTGTACGGGCGTGCAATTTCGGAGGAAAGTCTAGACCAAGCGTTATCTTGGGTCTAAGGCCACGATGAAGATCGTTGACAAGTATGGAATACGCGTGCCGGCGAAGAACGCCGCGCTGGTGGTGAACCTGCGTGCATCTCTGGTAGATCCACGTCGACGGGAGGCCGGGAGAGCGGAACAAGCCATTGGCCGGTTTTGTGTTTGTGAAAGGGACTGTCCAGAGGCTCGCCGGTGCAAGAGTTGGACCGAACAGTGAGATGGACCGAAGAAGGAAAAAAAAAGAAATACACCTCAGCACTACTGCATCTATATGTCGATGTCAGCAAGCGGAACAGACATCGTCAGATATCTCATTAGCATCACCCTGGACCAAACCGGCGTATATACAGGGATATCGAAAAACATAAGAACAAGATCCCGCTCGTCCCGTCCCAGCGCCGCGCTCATACCCGTGGTTTTGATCATACATTTTCTTTGCATCGTTGAACCCCCTTGGTGCGTGCCACGGTTAACCCCAAGAGAAATATATAAAAACGGTTTATCCAAAACTGCACACATTGCCCTTCTCCCCACCGTCGTCGTTATATCCAATTCATTTTCTTCCATTATTTCGTCCGGAACGCGTCCCGGATCTTGGCGTACAGCGCCGTCTCGGTAAAGTCGTACGCCGGGTCCAGTATGCAGAAGGGGTGAAGCGAGAGCAGTTTGCTGGCCGTCGGCCGTTCGGTTGGGTTTCTGGGAAGGTTAGTATAAAAAAAAAATCAAAAAAAACAAAAGAGGCGACCGAAGAAAGAAACAACCAAGACATACACAGTGAAACAGTCCAGCATGAAGCCAAACGCCGACGGCGTAATGGTCGTCCGCACGTCTTCCGGAATCGGCGGCGTCTCGCCCTGCGCAATCTTGTAGATGGCGCCCACCGTCTCCTCCTGCGACCACGGCCGCCGGCCCGCAAACATCTCGAGCACCACGCAGCCCACCGCCCAAATGTCCACCTTGGCCGAGTACCCTTCGTCCTGCGGCCGGATCACCTCGGGCGCCATCCAGAACACGCTGCCCTGCATCGAGTTCGTGCGGTCGTTGCCGTAGATGTTGTCCGTCTTCTTGCTGATGCCAAAGTCGCTGATCTTGGCCGTGCCGTCCACGTCCAGCAGAATGTTATCCGCCTTGAGATCGCGGTGCAGAATGCCCTCGCGGTGCAGGTACGCCAGCCCGGACAGCGTCTGCCGCGTCAGGCTCGCCACCACGGACTCCTCAAACTTGCCGTGCCGCCGCAGGCACGAGCCGATGCTGCCACCGGAAATGTACTCGAGGAAGATGCTGATGCTCGTCTCCTTGCGCTCGCAGCCGAGGTACTGCACAATGTTGACGTGGTCCAGGTGCTGCATCGTCTCGATCTCCTGGTTCAGCGCCGCCACCAGCTCGCGCACGCGGTTCTTGTCGTTTTGCGCCACCAGCTTCGGCGGCACTTCCACCTCCTTCACGGCCAAGAACTCGCCCGTCGTCGCGTTCATGCCGAGGTACACCCGCCCGTACGTGCCCTTGCCAATTAGCTGACCCTTGAACCACCGGAACGTCGTCTGCCGCTTCGGCACGCCATTGTCGTTGCTGCCGCCGCTGCCGCTGCCATTGCTGTTGGTACCGTCGTGCAGAGGCGGTAGCTGTGGCACGATGATCGAGCCCCGCTCGCGGTCTGGGCGTACTTGCACAATACTGGCGCCAAACATCTTGGTCGACTTGCGCCGCACAATCGCTGCAGGGTTCACAGGCACCCGCCTAGGTATGCCGGGCGAAGAAACCGCCTGTTGTTGCTGCTGTTGCGGTTGTTGAAGTTGCTGCTGCTGCTGCTGCTGTTGTTGTTGCGGCTGCTGTTGGGGTTGCTGCTGTTGCTGCTGCTGCTGCAGTTGCGCCAACTGTGTCTGCGTATACCGTTTACTCGCCTCGTGAGCGCCGCGCGCTACTTCCCGGATCGACTTCATTCGGCCGAGCCCGCCCGAGCGCCGCACACTGCGCTGAGCGACGGACGAAATCGACGTGGGCCGGTCGAGCGCCTTCAGCGTCGACTCGTCAGACCCAAGCGTGTCGCTCTCGTTGTAGGTAGACGACGTTGTCGTCGTACCCGCGCCGTGGGCAGCAGCTTTGGCCGCCTTCGCAGCGGCTACCGCGGCGAATGCGGCGTCCGCTGGCGATTTTGCGTCAGACGACGACGACGCAGGCCGTCCACTCCCGGCGCGGTTGCCACCTGCAGACAGGGACTCCTCGGGCTCGGCTACCTCGGCTATCGGAGACGGAGGAAACTCGGGGTCGCCCTCTTCGAGCACGGGTTGATCGACGTCAAGATTTGGGAAGAAGTCCTCGAGATTGTTGATCAGTGCATCGGTCGGCGGACGGTTGGCCCATACGTCGCGCTCTACAAACGACTTGCGCCGGCTCAGTTTGTTCTCGTCCGCACGAGACGGCGACCGTTGCCCCGAGGAACTTTCGGGATCCGGGGTCACCGGCGTTCTCCGGCTGCTTGTGCCGCTGCGGGACGGATCCTCGTCGTTCACCGTATCAGACGGGCGCGCACTGCCGCCGTCACTGCTACCACCGCCGCCGCCGCCAGTCGATGCCGACACGGGCGAGGTAAAAGCCACTGACAACGTTTTGCGTGTTCTCTTCGTTTCGACAGTCAGATTCGGCCGTCTTGTGATTCCGCCAGAAGACTGGCTTCCTGCATTCGCCGCGTTCGCCGCATTTGCCGCATTTGCCGCGTTTACTGCATTCGCCGCGTCGGATGCCTTTGACGACGTTGTCGCCGCCGCAGCCGCTACCGCGGCTGCTACCTTGCTCTTGGTCATGCCATTGCTGTTATTGTTACTGCTGTTCTTTGAGGTTCCGCTGCGTGACGCAATGGGGACGGCAAACAAGCCGTCGTCAGAATCATCATCCGAATCGTCGTTGGAGATGGAAAACCGAGTGGGTCTGGCCAGAGCAGCGGGAAGGTCCAAGCGAGGCGGTCCGGCGTGACTGAAGAATCTGACGCTGTCCCTGTAATCCAGATCGGGTCCTTGGTGCCGAAGGTTTGATGAAGGCGCTGCATCTATCCGCGCAAAGTTTGCGCTTGGCCGTGAGTTTGGACTCAGATCGCCTGGTGACGGCGCGCGGGCTGGCATTTTGAAGCCTATACTGGTTGTCAGATAATACTTGCCCCGGGTACATTTCAGTTTCGTTGAGGACGTTCTGGGGCTTACCTCTTAATGGCTGTTCTGCACTATTACCGTAACCGCCATTACCACCGTTATTGTTGCCGTTTGCACCGTTTGCATTGTCACTGCCGTTGTTGTTCGTATTAAGCGGTGCAGAAGCGACGCGGTTGGGAGAAACACCACGCGACGGATGACCAAATCCACCCAAACCACGGCCCATACCGACCAACGCTGTCGCGACCGCACCCATGCCATACATCCCCCCGGTATCGCCACCGGTGCCACCGTTGCCACTGCTGCTGCCGTTGCTGCCGTTGCTGACGGCACCGACCAACGTCGGTCGTTTTCTTACGCCCTTCTCGGACATTTCTTGGGGCGATTCGTTCGTCGTGGGCAGTGCGGGTCGCCGGTTGCTCGGGTAACCTTCAATGCTTCCCTGGGACAAGCGCGTGCGGTCGCCCGACCGCTTGCTAAGCGAGTTGGCTTTGATGAGCGTGGCGGACGGGTCACCCGGCGGAGCCGGGGCACGGCGCTGTGGCAAGAGCTTTTCAGGGTTCTTGTCTTCAAAGGGCGAGATGCGTGGCTGATCAAAGTCGACGTTTCTGCCAACAATGCCATAAGGAACACCTTCCTGAGCAGAGGTAAGAGGGCTGTTGCTATCTTTCATGGAGGCTTGCCTGCGTTTGGCCAAGTAGGCCTGACCCTTGCGCTCCATCTCGGCGCGGTACTGGCTCGCAGACGCGTCCTGGTCTGCGTGCTGTGCCATGCCGCTGTCGCCAGTGCCGACGCCACCGGTACCGTTGCTCCGCAGGGTGTTGTCGAGCGATACAGAGGTGCTGTTCTGCCGCGAAGTCGGCGGAGACGAGCTCGACCGTGGCCGGGACACGCCGTTCAGCGCATCGTAGGTGTCTTTATCGTGGGCGGCGCCCTGCGGCAAGTAGGACGGTGATAGCTGCGACGGGGCCTGCTGGTGATGTAAACCGTAATTGTATCCTGCAGGGGTCGTTCCGTTGTCCCGCGGCTGCACAAAAAGCTTCAGCGTTCTGGCATTGTCAGCCCTGAGCTTTTTGTTGGTCAGCAGTTTCACGTCGTCCAGCGGCTCGTCGTGCTTAAACTGTCCTAGCTCGGTCAGATACAAAGCAGGGCCGTCAGCGCCCGGGAGACCGAGGTTGACACAGATGAGGTGACGTAAATCGGCCGCACTTTCGACGTCGGTCACGTCGATCATGCGGTAGTTCCAGTAATCGGCGGTAGCGAGTATGTAGACACGGGCCGACGCTACGGACGAAAACGACGAAGCAGACTTGCCATACAAAGACGAGCCGGCGCTGAAGTCTTGGCTGGTGGCGAAGCTGGAACTGGGACGATCCAGGGACAGATCACTGGCATTGCCAGCACGGCTACCCAGAGTAGATGGCGACTTGTTCGTAACCACAGGGCTGGTAGGTGATTCGAGGCCATCAGGCGACGGAAACGTGTTGTCGTCCTTCTGCTTCTTCTTTCTGTTCCAAAACGACCGGAGCGGCTTGCTGTCTTTCGCGCTGCTCGGTGGTTCGGTCCCAGCCGAACGGTCGCCTAAATCGTGTGAAGAGGGTCGTCCATTGACACTAACACCAGACGCGCCATTGTTACCGTTGTGGCCGCCACCGTTGTTTCCGGGAGCAGCGGCCGCGGCCGCGGCAGCAGCGGCGGAAGTGCGCGTAGCAGACATCATCTCGCCAATGTTCATACCCTGGCGCATCATCTGGTTGGCCTCGGCCGGCAGTCCAGAACCGTATATCGCAGCATTGGATGAGATGGAATCGGTGCTATGCCGTGCGCGCTGATTGAACCGAGACGTGTGCGGCGACGCAGATAAACTCGGAGAAGGATAGGGATAAAGGCTGCTGGACGCTGGATTTGGGCTGCCAGCCGGGCTGTCCCTGCCGAGACCGGTGTCGCTAGTACGGGGGCTGTGGCGGCGACTGTTGTCAACGTCCAAGGATTTGAGAGCATTGCGGTGGTTGCCATCGGAAACTGTGTTCGTATTGGCTGTGTTATTATTTGCAACTGCGCCGAAGCCATTGTTGTTTAGGGGCGGCGACAGATTGGGCGCCCGTATGTTCTGTGAGATGCGGCGTCCGGAGAATCCAGGACCAGGAGCCTTAATCGGAGTCTGTTTATTCGGCGTATTAGCAAAACCAATGAGACAGCAGCAACTCTGTAAAACAGCAGACAAAAAAAAATACGAACATTTGGTGAATCGCCGGATTCGGCGCCAGCGCTTGGCAAAGTGTGGATAGACGCCGTTGCGCTCGACTCTTTCCGGGCGTGCGAGGCGGCAAATTTGGACGTGTCGACAGGACGGCCGCTGACGATGCTCCGGATGAGGTGGCGCATGCGCCTTCCCTCCTCGCGGTCACGGGAGGCATCCCATTCGTCGGCGGGCCGGCCTGTCTTCTCCATCCACAGCTGCTTGAGCGTCGGGTACACTTGCTGGTGCATGAGGCTGAAATTACCGCGTCCGCCGTAGGCGCTGCCCAGCTCGAGGAATGGCGTGCCGCACAGCTCGAGGATTTTGAAGGCTTCGAGCCAGTCGTTGGGGAAGTGGTTGCTCTGCAGCCAGGCCAGGACACGGTCGAGCGGCCATTGGCCGGCCAGCTCTGGCGGAATGCCTCGGGTGCTGGCTGGGTTGCTGGGACCGCCGCCATGCATAGCGTTACCGGCACCACCACCACCACCACCATGAAGCCGGCTAAGTTGCTCACCAGATGGAGTGCCCTCCCTGTTGGTGGCGTTGTTATTGCTGTTGTTGATGCTACTGCTGCTGTTGTCGTTCGCGTTGTTACCGCCACCGGCGCTGACGTTACCTGTAACCCATTGCACGTGCGGCGCATTGAGCGAGGCGGACGAGTACGGCCCCAAGTCGTCGACCATGCCGCCTAGACCGGGAATGCCGACGCCCTCGCCGTACGTGTCGCCTCCGGGAATGTATGTGGCCGACATTTGCTCGTTTTGCGGCGGCGGCGGCGGCGGCAGCGCAATGGTCTGGCCAGGCGGAGCGCCGACGGCTGCGTGCAGCTTGGGGTTGTAGGTCGGATGCTGTTGGTTGGCAGCAGCAGGGTTGAGGGTAGAGAGCATCGGGGGCGGCGGCGGAGGCGGTGGGAACTGTGCGCGTGCGTCGTACATGCGGCCCCAGGCGTTGTGCCAGGGGGCCGTTTGGCCGATTGCGCTGCCCGGTGGCGGACCGGACGGTGGTGGTGGGAGGCTTCCGGGACCCAGCGTCGCGTTGGGATAGCGCATCGGCGGCGGCGGCGGGAGGACCATGCCGTTGCCCAGTTGCGGCACGGGCGGCGACATGGGCGGCGGCGGCGGCGGCGGTGGCACCTGGTAGGGCCGCGCCTGGTCCCGCGGGCCGTTCTGATACATAACGACAACAAGCGGCGACTAACGACGCCGACGGAGGAAGGATAAAAAAAGCAACTAGGAATGGGAGGAGAGAGAAGCAGAGAAAGAAGACGAAGGGAGAGAAGTTCGCGACCCGGTGGTCGTTGCTGAAGGCGGCTGCTTAGAAATGCAGTTGATGAGAAAGAGAGGAACAGGTCCGTGGGCACTGGAGCTCGTAACGTGCGACAGGCCGCACCGGATTACGAGAATCAAATAGCAGCCAGCATGGTGTTGACGGGTTGAAGGAGGTTGAGGTCCGGGTTGAGATCCAAAAATGAGGCTATTTTGGGACGTGGTTGGCGATCCTCTTGGATGCCAGGCGATAGAGGAAGGAAGCGATAAAGAAAGAAGGCAAGTGCACGAGACAATTGGGGGGGCAGTTACCCATGCGCCGGAGCCTTCCTTTCATTCAAGTCAGGAAAGAGCGAACAAACAAAGCGTCGCCCAGCAAGGAAAGAGTGGAGGGAGGGCAGGAAGGACGCTGTAGAAAGAAAAGGGAAAAGGGTGGGAGGGAAGGAGCGGCTAGCACGCGGTCTGTGGTTGGTTGACTTCCTATTTGGGGGGGGGTTGTGTTGTGTGGTGTGAGAGAGACGGCAGAGGCAGAGCAAAAAGGACGGACAAGGGGCCTGGCTGCAGTTGTAAGACTGAAACGGCAAGCCCAACATCCTAGTGTCGGGGAGAAAACGGTCAAGGAAGACAACGCAGGGCGTTTTTAGTGCACGTTTATCGCGGTAGGGGACTGGCTGGCGCCCGCAGGGCCAATACGAGGCTAGGCTGGTTTCAGCCAATCAGCAGCATGAACGACCCATGTCCGTGCAGGACAACGGCAGGACTGCAGATACTCCGCTGGCTGGCTTGCGATGCTACTGTATTCTCCCGTGTTGCAGAGCACAAAACAACATACGAGTGTACCGTCGCACCATGCGTAGTCGTTGGACAGACGACGAGTCCAGGGGTATTGCTTGTACGAAGACATTCGCGGAGGGATTACGGAGTAATACGGAACTACTTGGTACCGTATCATAGAAAAACGGAACGATGACGGACTAAGCAAAACGGACTGCCGGACTGCTCGTTCCTTCCTGTAGTCGCTCACTGAGGCAAGCTGGCGCAACAAAAGATGTGCTTCCTCTGTCGTGGGTTGGGCCTAGCTCGTCCGTTTCTGGTTGCCGCCTGCGTTAGTGTCCTGCAGCGCTGGTGGAAGGAGTGCAAAGGGCCAATCGCATCGTCGAAATGGCGGCCTCCGACTGGCCCAGGAAGCGCCCGGCAAAAGACGCCCTTTCTCTGAAGGAGGAGACCACCAAAAGCAACAAATTCGAGCCAGGCAAAAAGAAAAGCGGCTATGACCGACAGACACGACCGGGCGTTTATTGGCTGGGTGATGATCCAGCGGCGGCAGATTAACGACGAAGTACGTGGGTCGAAGGATGGTGCGAGTTTTAATATAAGACACAAGAAATGGGGCGTGGAGAACCACGGAGGACACTTTTAAGTACTTGGGTTTGGCCCGCGCGCACCGGCCCGTGTCGTTGTGGTGCGAGACGACCATACCAACGGCGTGCTATAGCCTGTGCATCCAAGGAATAAAAACAACTTGAAAAAAAAAACACCAAAAATGCTTTGCTTCGTAGACACTATGCGACGCTGGAAAGACGACGAAATGAAGAGTACAAAACGAGGAACAAACACAAGACAATAACGCACCGCGGACGCTACATCACACTGCAGCTCGCGCCGACCCAGTTGCTCAGCTGGTCGTAGTAGCCGTCGTCGCTGCTCACGCCCTCGACGTAGTTGTGGGCGCGCACCCGCCCGCCCACCTTGAGCGCGTGCGTGCCCGGCGGGTGCCACCACCGCAGTTTCTGCAGCAGCACGGCCTCCTCTTCGTCCCACGCAATCTCCCAATGGCCCGCGCTGACCTCCACCTCGATGCTGTCCGCAGGGAAGTGGTACTCGGGCAGCCACACCACGGTCGGCACCGGGAGCAGACCGTCCCGGTCGTTGTTCCCGTCGCCGTTGCCGTCGCCGTCGTCGTCGTCGGCCATGGTGGGCGGCGCGAGTGCGGCGACGTCCTCCTCCGGCGTCGCCGCGACCTTTTCGTCGTCGGTCTGCCCCTGGACCGTCAACGAAAACGCACACCGCCGCAGGTCGAACCCGTACTGGACAAGACTGCCCGCCGCTGCGAGCAGGGCGGGTCGCACGTATGCCTCGGCCGCACGGAAGCCTGGTGTGCCGGCCGGCGCCGGCGACACCGGACGGCTGTTGTTCGTGGGCTGTGACGAGATGGACGGCTGCGTCAGGGCCCGCCTCAGGTTGGACGGGTTGACGGCACCGTCCTGCTCCGTGTCCTCTTTGTACGGCGATGGCGGCGGCTGCTGGGGTGCGTCGGCACTCGACGCGGCTGGTTGTTCCACCTTCCCTTGCAAGCCTGGCGAGGTCGCCGTGACCATGCGTCGCAGATTGCTCGTCGACGCCGTTCGTTCGGGTCCCCGGGGTAGTTGGGACACCGGCAACGGCGTGTCGTCCAACGACACGATAGAGAGGTCTTCGCCGTTCCACTGGTCGCCTCTATCGTGGTTGTTCTGTGCCAATTTTTTTTTTGTCAGCAAACAACGCACTCTCTGTGTAGGTTCAACCAAAACCTCTGCTTTGTTCCGTTCTCATGTTTCTCACCTTTGTCATGTACTGCCACAGCGTATAGCCTTCCAACATCGCGCCCTCTACGCCGTAGTGGTTGGCGTCCATGGCCGCCGATTGGCTCGAGTAGTCGCCCGTCTCGTAGGCCTGCTTGTCGTCCATGTCGTAGGGAATGCCAAACTCCGTCAGGATGCAGGGATGCTTGCCCATCCGGTCCAAGCCCTCCTTGCGCATTGCTGCCAGCT
The DNA here is from genome assembly GCA_002778095.1 of Fragosphaeria purpurea. Lineage (NCBI taxonomy): Eukaryota > Fungi > Ascomycota > Sordariomycetes > Ophiostomatales > Ophiostomataceae > Fragosphaeria > Fragosphaeria purpurea. The sequence goes on along the minus strand of PCDL01000022.1, from coordinate 398,098 downwards.
GGTCGCGGAAGCAGTTCCGAATGGCCGTCTCGCCGATGCGGATGGCAAAGGCCGGGTGCAGGTACCGGCCGCGCAGCACGCCGAGCACGTCGACGTTCCACGTGCGGTTCCACTTTTTGGTCATGAGCGTGATGCCGTCGTAAAAGTGCGGCGCGTACACGAGGCGCGGCTCGTCGTCGGCGGTGCCTTTGATTTGGGGCGGCATTTCCATTGTGGGGCCCTGCAGCAGCAGGATGGCATCTGGGTGGTACCGGCGGATCGTGTCGCGGTACCGGCGGAAGTGGTCCATAAAATACGTGTCGGAGAAGCAGGGGTAGTCGATGGTTTCGCCGGTGCGCGGGTTCTTGGCGAAGTAGTTCTTGCGCAGGAGCGTGTCGGTGGCCGGGTCCCACACGCCGTGTTGCGCCCACACGCACTCGCCCAGCCGCCAACCCGGGTCGCGTTTGTAGCCGTAGCGCGAGTCGTCGTAGTCCGCGGGCAGCCAGGCGACGGCGCCCTGCGGGTCGATCAGCGTCCGCCCGGTCCGCACCGGGCCGAGCCCGCCCATGTCCCACGTCTCGACCTCGCACGGCCGGCCCATCCCCGTCAACATCGTTTGCCAAATCGTCGGACAAGTGCCCTTCTTGAGCGCCTGCTCCTTGGGAATCGTGCTGATGTCCGGGTGGCCGATGATGCCCTTGTTGGGTTCGTTCAAGCTCTCCCAGCCAAAAATCACATCGTTCGCCAGGTCGCCCGCTTCCTGGATGCGGCGTGCCAGGTGGGCCACAGCACCAATATAATGCTCCTGCAGGTAGTCCTGGATGTTCTTGCCGTCGATGATGCACTTCGGCGCAAAGTCGCGGCCGCCAAAGAACAGCGTAAACATCGTCGCCGCCGCCAGACGGTAGTAGTTTGTCGACCAGATCATCTTAGGAAACTCGTCGCTGTCGGGGTAGGTGTTGTGGACGATCGCCGCCTCGGTGGCGGCGAAGAGGCGCGGGTTGAGGCCGCAGGCGTAGAGCGTCCACATCGGCGCTCCCGACCCGCCGCAAAACCGGGACCACTGCATGCATACTTAGCAAAGGAATAAAAGACCCGAAAAGCCTCGACCGAAACGTACCACATCCTGATGCGGATCCATAAACACGTAGAATCCATATTCCTTGGCCGTCCGCAACAAAGCGATGGTGTGTTGTATCCACTCCTCGTCGTACCGGCCAGGGCCCGCGTACTCGATGGCTTCCCACGTGAAGACATAACGGATGGTGTTGTAGCCCATCTTCTTTAACCGAGAAAAGTGCAGGTGGGCGTCGTCTTTGGAAAACGGTCGCTGGTGGAAGGAAATGTTGTCCCCGTCAAAGAAGTCGTCGACGACGTGCGAGGGCGTCTCGGGGTTGCTGGGATACTTGGCGTCACCGGCGACGTTGATGCCGCGCAGGACCACCTGCCGCCCAAGAGTGTCTTTGAAGACGCCATCCTCTATAAGCAAACGAAGCGGTGACATGGCGATGCCCGAAGAAGAACGGCTCGAAACAGATCCGCCGACACGATCGGTGGTGGTGCGTGTGAAGAAGGAGACGAGATAGGTTGGTGTCTCTCGAGGACATAGAGGCAAGCTGCGCCTATCTGGCCAATTTAAAGGATAAGTCACACTGTATATATAGAGGTATGAAGAGCAAAGAAGAAGATGGAAAAGAAAGACGACTGAAGGGAGATACGAATGGCAACGTGACGATGGGGGACGCGATATATATTACTCACGTAATGTCTTCTTTTCTTTGCCAACGTTAACCTTTTATGGTCTGGCCGAGACTCGAGACATACAAGAACGACAAAGGCGAGAGAAGGAGTGCCGAAGATGTCGCTGATTTCCGTAGTATGCGCATTATGGGTTCTGGCTGAACCTCGGACTGCCTGGGGGAGAATGACGATATATTCCCAGAACGAGCAGGTTTCTCGCTAGTGGACGTTGGGGGTTCCGTGCTCACTGAGACTAGCCGACAGTGTGGCGACAGCAGTCTGCATGGCTGCTTCCGAGGATCTTCCGAGCGCTAGAACAGCCCATAAAGCGCATGATACGGCGGGGCGCTCGGCAAAATACAGTATGGCACTGTATACCGCACGGAGAGCGTTGAGACGGAAGACGCTAGCCTAGTTCGCGCGGGTTGTGGGCCAAAACGGCTTAACGCGTCGACGCGTCTTCGCCATTTTGCGTGTGCAGAACAGCATCACGTTTTGCACACACTTCTACAGATTCGAGCGAGTGCTCTTCTCTTTCATTTTATCCTTTTCAAACACGACGCACAAAATGCCACACTCCGTAGGGTCGCAACCCTCTTCCCCCCCGGAACACGCCGACGCCGCTATGGAGGAAGATCCGGCGCCGGACGTTGACGGCGATGCCAATGGCGACGACAACGGCAACGACAACGACATAGACGTTGACGTTGTTGTGAAGGCCGAGCATTCGACTCCCCCGGTGGCTGGCGAGGAGGATGCTATGGATGTGGATATAGCGGATACCGGCAAGGTCGAACTCCCGGCCGTACCGGCGCAGAAAGAGACCAGCGAAGTGAACCTCGACGACCTGTTTGCCGACGACGACGACGAAGACGACGAGTTCCCCAGTTCGATGCCACAAAAAGGGAACGAACCGACCGACGCGCTGACGTCGCCAGTGTAGGTGGCGGACATTCTCTTCTCGTCGTGCCGTCCGTCTGGCCAGAGCTGACATGAGAGCTTACAGAGCAGGAGACGCTCTCTCCCACGCGGCGTCCGACCCCGAGGTCATGCGCAGCTTCTACCAGCGCCTCTTCCCATGGAGGTATCTTTTCCAATGGCTGAACCACAGTCCGACGTCAACGTCCGATTTCGCTCACCGCGAGTTCGCGTTTACGCTGCAAAACGACGCGTATCTGCGGTACCAGTCGTTCCCGACGGCTGATCTGTAAGCGCTGCGATTTGACTTTGGAAACACCCTGGAAGAAACGAGAGGTGGCTGGTGACGGCTCAACAAAAAAGGAAGGAAACGAAACACGGAGAGACATGTACTAACCAGATCGGACGGCAGCCTTCGTAAAGACGTCCTGCGGCTGCTGCCCTCCCGTTTTGAGATCGGCCCCGTCTACAGCACCAACCCGCGCGATCGCAAAGCCCTCAGCAACACCTCTGCGTTCAAACCCCTCGCCAAGGAGCTCTGTTTCGATATCGATTTGACGGACTACGACGACATCCGCACGTGTTGCGACAAGGCCACCATCTGCAACCGCTGCTGGCAGTTCATTACCATGGCCATTGGCGTCGTGGACGGCGCCCTGCGCGACGACTTTGGGTTTCGCCACATCCTCTGGGTCTACTCGGGCCGCCGCGGTGCCCACGCCTGGGTCTGCGACAGGGCCGCGCGCGCGCTGAGCGACCAGAAACGCCGCGCCGTCGCCGGCTACCTCGAGGTGCTGCGCGGCGGCGCGCAGGGCGGCAAGCGCGTCAACGTGCGCCGCCCGCTGCACCCGCACCTGACGCGCAGCCTCGCGCTGCTGCGCACCCATTTTCAGGAGGACGTGCTGCGCGCGCAGGATCCCTGGGACACGCCCGAGCGCGCCGAGAAGCTGCTGGCCCTGTTGCCGCACAAGGGGCTCGCAGACGCGCTGAGGCGCAAGTGGGACGCCGCCCCGGGCCGCCCGTCGACGGCCAAGTGGGCCGACATCGACGCCGTGGCCAAGGCGGGCGCGGTGACGGGCCTGGACGGCAAAGCGCTGCTGGAGGCGAAGCAGGACATTGTGCTCGAGTACACGTACCCGCGGCTCGACATTGAGGTCAGCAAGAAGCTCAACCATTTGCTCAAGAGCCCGTTTGTCGTGCATCCGGGCACCGGGAGGGTGTGCGTGCCGATCGACACGCGGAAATTGGACGAGTTTGACCCGCTCGGCGTGCCGACAGTGCAGAGCCTGCTGCAGGAGATTGATGCTTGGCAACAACAGCACCAACAGCAAGAACAACAACAACATCAACAACAGCCGGGCGACGACACCAGCCAGCCAGATGCGCCAGCCGGTGGAGATGCGAAACCACTCCAAGATTGGGAAAAGACCAGCCTCAAGCCGTACATCGAGCAGTTCCGGTCGTTTGTACTGGCTCTTCTGCGGGACGAGACAGACGTCAAGGTCAAGCGGGAGCGGGAGGAAGGAAACGGGATGGAGTTTTAGGCTCTGGATGGTCGTGTTGCTTTTCTTGTGGCCTTTCTGTTTTTCTTTTAACTTGCTGAGCATGGGTTCTAACGGCGCTTTCGTGTTCGTCGTCATTATTTCGTGTAAAAATGAGTTTTACGCGGCGATGCCAGTTGTATATGAATGGTTTTTTTCTTTTTCCTTTCTCCTATTTTGTTTTGTTGGACAACAATGCATGGTTCATCCTTCACACGCCCAGCACCTGTTCCAAGTCAACCACGCTTAGGCTCACCGTATTCGTCGTGCCCGGCGGCAGATGGCCCGCGCCCATGATGAGCAGCCGCGTCGGGTCGTTGCGCAGCACCCGCAGGTGCCGCGTGTACGCCGCCGGCTGCGGCACGCTGTGCTGCGTCCATTTTGCGGCGTCGCCCAGCGCGCTGTTGCTGAAGAGCTGGGCGTGGCTGTTGGCGCTGACGAGGATTGTCCCGTTGCTGCTGCCGTCGCCGCCGCCGCCGCCAAGCGGCGTCCACGTCACGTACGGCGAGCTGGTCGGCCGCGTGTTGCCGGCCACGAGCTGGAACGCCGGCGCCGCTGCGAAGGCCCGCGGGTCCGTCGCCAGCCGGTAGTAGACGGGGAACCCACCGCCCGGAGCGTTGCCGTACTCATACGTCAAGATATACTGGCCGTTGGGCAGCGCCGCGATTGTGGTCATACCGGGCCGCGCCTTGTAATCGGCAACGGCGACGTCGTCCACGGCCGGATCCCACGTCAACAGGTCCGATGATGTCTGGTGGACCAGCTTCTGGCCGTGCTTCGGGTCGCGCTGGTCGGAGTAGTAGATGATGATGGAGCCGTTGTAGTAGCTGAAGAATGTCAACAACATAGCGGTAAATCAACAAACATAAAAAAAAAAAAAAAAAAAAAAAAACAGACACGACAAACCTACAGCAGGAAAGGCTCCCAGACCGGCGTTTGCCCGTTGTCCGGGCGGGCTTTGCCGCCGGCCGCAACGTGACTGACAAACGTCCACGTCAAGCCTTTGTCGGTGCTGGCGTAGACATCAATCTGCGTGCGGCTGAGGTCCGTCGGGATGCTGTTGCCCGCACAGAGAACCGTGCCCTCTTTGAACGTGCCGACGTCCGCCGGCAACTCGTAGAGGAATGGCTGGTACCGCAAGCCCCAGGCCGTCGGGGTCTGGTCCGTCACCCGCGAGACCTCGGCCCAGGTGCTGCCGTTGTCGGTGGACCGGTAGACCGGGAAGTACACGGCCGGCGGCTCGGGCGAGTAGTTCTCCCAGGTGGCCAGCAGGGAGCCGTCGCTCAGCTCCACCGTACGCGCATACAGCACACGCGGGCTAGTGTAGTTGGACGGGGGCTTGAAGACGAGCCTGTTGGAAAAGGTGGCCACGGGCGACGATGCCGCCTCGCTCGGCACCGACACCACGTCGGATAAAGCTGTAACGGCCGCGGCCGCGCCGAGGACGAGAAAAGTCGGACAACGCCGCATGGCTTCTAGTATGTGGTCTTGCCTTTTTGTTTTTTCTCGTCAGCGATCGCGACCTCACGAACAACCCAGCTTCGCAGGCTAGGATTTCTGCTGTAAGAGAGTTGGTACATTTAGCCTGCTCTGTATTCTGTAGTGGAAACCTTAGCCGTCAACTTACATATTATCTTCCGCTTCTGTACCCGGCTGTGGGATTAGTATTGGTACCGGAACAATATAAAACTATCTATAACTTGGTCGATGACCGTATGGCTTTAAATTGATTCACCACCATCATGTTTCCTTGATTAAGTATTTTGATTTCTTTTCCTAGTTCGCCCATTTTTGTGTTTCTGCAATAGGATGCAGACGCAACGCAGGTTACAAAACACCGTCTGTTGCCTTTTCGCCACTGCTCGTGTCTGCGCCGCCGCCATCACCGTTGGCCTGCGCGACCTCTTGCATTGCACTGTCCCCGTCTTCTTGTCCGTCGACACCGCCATCGACCGCGGTTCTGTCTTCCGTCTTCTCACCCGTCGCCTTGTCGCTCAACTCCCGCAGGTGCCCGCCTTTCCGCTTGGGTATGACTATGGAAAAGGCCGTCGCCCAGTCGCCTGTCTCCAGCCAATGAAGCATGATCTCCACGACATGGTTTGTCGTCAGGACCTGCCGGCTGGCCATGACCATGTAGTCGCCAATGGGCAACTTGGCCGTACGGATCCTGCGCGCCTGTGCACGCGTATAGCACAGGCCCTTTTCGCGGTTCTTGTCGACGATGCCACCGATGACGTAGCTGGTATACGGCTCGAGGCGCGTGAGCGTGTTCGGCGAGTCGGACGTCAGGTAGACAATGGACGAGTGCGGGTTGTCTGCCTCGGCTGGCGCGTCCGCGGCTGGCGCATCAGCGGCTGCCGCAGCCTGCGGTGTCGACTCTACCGCCTTTGGCGTTTCGCCGCCGTCGCCGCCCTTGCTGGACGCTTCATCGTCCTTCGCCTTCAACACGTCCACGACGGTGCCGCCGTCCGGCCCTCGCATGGCCTCCTCGGCTTGCCGCGCTGCCACCTCAAAGTCGTCCTCTAAGAAGAAGACATTGTTCCACCGCTTGTGCTGGTTCGCGAGCAGCGTCTCGTACCGCGTCCGCAGCTTGCCGCCCCAGGAGCTGACGTAAATGCGCACTTTCCGCTTGGCCGCCCGGTTGGCCGCGTACACTCGCGTGATCTGGCTCGACAGCGAGATCAACTCGGTCTCGCGCATGTACGTTTCGAAATCGCAGTCCATGATGATGCTCACGGGCACCAGGGCGTGTTCGATCGGCGTGTTGTGGGCGTCCGGTGTCCCCGCTGTGGTCGCCGTTCCGTCCTCGTTTCCCGCGGATGTCTGCGCTCCTCCATTCGCCTCTTTCGCGGCCCGTCTCTGTGCCTGCTTGCTGATCCGTTTCTCTTTCCGACGCCGCTTGCGGTTGTCGCGGCCGTCTTCCCACTTCTGCTGACGCTTCAGCTTCTTCAGCTGGTTCTTCGACAGCGGCTTCACAGCTAGCGGTGTGCCGTTCTCTCCATCGCCTTCACCTTTACCATCTGCTTCCGCACCCCCATCCCCATTCTCATCGTCTTCTTCCTCTTCCTCAGGCAATGACGCCGACCTCTCTCTTTTGCTGCCCTTCGTTAACGGATGATCGACGACCAAAAGTTGCGCATCGTCGCTTTCAGAATTCAATTTTGCTGTTGCCGTTTCAATAGGCTCAATCTTGTCCCCGTCCCGGGATAGTAACGCGCCCGACATGCACGGCTCCTCGTCGGCATCCATTGTTCTCAGTCGTGCCAGGATGAAACTTATTGCATCATGGAGCTCCTTCGGCTTTTTTCAGATCTCTTTGCGATTAATACTACAATACAGTGGGGCTAGTGGGCTTACTGTACAGAGGACGAAGCATTACTTACAGGGCCGCCTCCGCGGGGTGGCGGACGTGCCCCGTTCGCGTTAGCGCATCTCTTTCCTTCTGTCGCGCTCTTCGCGTTAATGGATTTCTTCGACGCGTCTCCTTGGGAAAGGCATCCAGATTGCCACAACGCAGCATCGCAACCCTTTTTCCCTGGCGGAGTTGAATCGTCTTTTCAGTTTTGTTGGCTGTTCATTCCTTCTTTCTATTGCGAGATATTTGTTTTTTATTTTTCCTGCAGATACAGACCAGCCAGAATGTCTTCTCGGCCGGAACTCAAGGCAAGTCATTTTTCTTATTTTTTTCCTTGATCTCAAAATTTGCTTCTCTTCTGATGGACGAGCTTTTTTAACCCGTTTCTCTAGGTCGACGACGAACATGGCTTCATTCGCTACTTCAAGTCTCTTCCGTCCGTCGACAGCGACACCATCCGTATCTTCGACCGAGGAGACTGGTACACCGCACACGGCGACGATGCCAACTTCATTGCGCGCACGGTTCGTCTCTTTTCTTTCGGGCTCCTTTTTTTTCGCGACGAAAACTTTCAGCTTTTCAGAACTGACGTGCTTGTCTCGTTCAGGTATACAAAACAACGTCGGTTGTCCGCCAGCTCGGCCGCAGTGACCACACCGGTCTTCCCTCCGTGACCATGACCATGACCGTGTTCCGCCAGTTCCTCCGCGAAGCCCTCTTCAAACTTGGCAAGCGCGTCGAAATTTACGCCAGTCCTAACGGCCGCATGAACTGGAAGGTGGTGAAGCGCGCCTCGCCGGGGAACCTGCAGGACGTCGAAGACGAGCTGGGCCAGTTGGACAGCGCGCCCATGATTCTCGCCGTCAAGATCTCGGCGCGGGCCAACGAGGCCCGTTCGGTTGGCGTCTGTTTCGCCGACGCGACGGTGCGCGAGCTCGGCGTCAGCGAGTTCCTCGACAACGATCTCTACTCCAACTTTGAGGCCCTGCTGATCCAGCTCGGCGTGCGCGAGTGCATCGTGCAAGTCGACCCCCGGACGGGCAAGGACGGCCAGGCCGCCAAGGACCCGGAGCTCGCCAAGCTCAAGCAAATCATCGAGAGCTGCGGCGTCGCTATGGCCGAGCGCAGCCTGGCCGAGTTTGGCACCAAAGACATTGAGCAGGACCTGGCGCGGCTTCTCAAGGACGAGCGGGCGTCTATGGTGCTTCCGCAGTCTGAGCTGAAGCTCGCCCTGGGCGCCGCCGCCGCCCTGATCCGGTACCTGGGCGTCTTGCACGACCCGTCCAACTTTGGCCAGTACCAGCTCTACCAGCACGACCTCGCGCAGTTTATGAAGCTGGACGCGGCGGCCGTCAAGGCCCTGAACCTGATGCCGGGCGCCCGCGACGGGGCCAAGACCATGAGCCTATTTGGCTTGCTCAACCACTGCAAGACGCCGCTCGGCGGCCGTCTCTTGGCCCAGTGGCTCAAACAGCCGCTCATGAACAAGAAGGAAATCGAGACGCGCCAGCAGCTCGTCGAAGCCTTTGTCGACGACACGGAGCTGCGCCAGACGATGCAAGAAGAGCACTTGCGCTCCATTCCGGATCTGTACCGCCTCGCCAAGCGCTTCCAGCGCAACAAGGCCAACCTGGAGGACGTGGTCCGCGCGTACCAAGTGGTGATCCGGCTGCCCGGGTTTCTGGGCACGCTGGAGGGCGTCATGGACGAGGCCTACCGCGTGCCCCTGGACGCGGCCTACACCACCAAGCTGCGCTCGCTGTCCGACGGCCTCGCCAAGCTGCAGGACATGGTGGAGACCACGGTCGACCTCGACGCGCTCGACAACCACGAGTTCATCATCAAGCCCGAGTTTGACGACAGCCTGCGCATCATCCGCCGGAAGCTCGACCGGCTGCGCCTGGACATGGACCGCGAGTTCGCCGAGGCCGCGCGGGATCTGCACCAGGAGCGCGACAAGAAACTGTTTTTGGAGAACCACAAGGTGCACGGCTGGTGTCTGCGGCTGACGCGCACCGAGGCCGGCTGCATCCGCAACAACGCGCACTACCAAGAGTGCTCGACGCAGAAGAACGGCGTCTACTTTACGACCAAGACGCTGCAGGCGCTGCGCCGCGAGTTCGACCAGCTGTCGCACAACTACAACCGCACGCAGAGCAGTCTCGTGCACGAGGTCGTCAGCGTGGCCGCTTCGTACTGCCCCGTGCTCGAGTCGCTCGCGGGCGTGCTCGGCCACCTGGACGTGGTCGTGTCGCTCGCGCACAGCGCCGTGCACGCGCCCATTGCGTACGTGCGCCCGACGATCCACGCGCGCGGCGAAGGCCGCACGGTGCTGCGGGCGGCGCGGCACCCGTGCCTCGAGATGCAGGACGACGTGCAGTTCATCACGAACGACGTGACGCTGGACCGGGAGTCCTCGTCGTTCCTGTTGATTACGGGGCCCAACATGGGCGGCAAGTCGACGTACATCCGGCAGATCGGCGTGATCGCGCTGCTGGCGCAGATCGGCAGCTTCGTCCCCTGCGAGGCGGCCGAGCTGGCGCTCTGCGACGCCATCCTGGCGCGCGTCGGCGCGAGCGACTCGCAGCTCAAGGGCGTGTCCACGTTCATGGCCGAAATGCTCGAGACGGCCAACATTCTCAAATCGGCGACGGCCGACTCGCTCATCATCATCGACGAGCTCGGCCGCGGCACGTCGACGTACGACGGGTTCGGCCTCGCCTGGGCCATCTCCGAGCACATTGTGCGGGAGATCGGCTGCTTTGCGCTGTTCGCGACGCATTTCCACGAGCTCACGGCCCTGGCCGACAAGTATCCGCAGGTGGCCAACTTGCACGTGACGGCACACATTAGCGGGACGGGCGGCGGCGGCGGCGGCGGCGGCGGCGCCGAGGCGTCCAACGGAGACAAGGAGGACGAGAAGCGGGAGGTGACGCTGCTCTACAAGGTCGAGCCGGGCGTGTGCGACCAGAGCTTTGGCATCCACGTGGCCGAGCTGGTGCGCTTCCCGGAGAAGGTGGTGCGCATGGCCAAGCGCAAGGCGGACGAGCTGGAGGACTTTTCGACCAAGCACGACGAGGGTTCGCTGCTGGGTACGCACTACAGCAAGGAGGACGTGGAGGAGGGCAGTGCGCTGCTCAAGAGCGTGCTGGTGCAGTGGAAGGAGCAGGTGCAACGGGGGGGCGAAGGCGGCACGCCACTGAGCAAGGAAGAGGTAGCGGCCAAGCTTCGGGAGTTGGTAGCGGCTGACGAGAAACTGCTGGCCAACCCGTTCTTCAAATCGATCAAGGCATTGTAGGGAGAAGGGTTGCGTCGAGCGCTCGTTTCTATGTTTTGTTTTCTGGGCGTTTTCACGGAGCAACGTATGCGATATAACTGGGATATATTTTGGCGTTTCTTTTCTTTCTTCCTTTTTTTTTTGTTCTTATGGACATAATTCGGCATAGTACTTACTTTATTGCCTTAATCACTACACGGCAAGAGGAACGGCACCGAATTTGTTGGGATAAAAAATATGATGTACTTCACGAGATACATAACTGTAAATGCCAATTTAAAGGTTAGCAATAGCTCTTGAAACGGCCAAAGGGTGTGTTCGTGATCAAGGTAAAGGAGTTCCAGGTGTATCAGAAAAAAAGAACAATGTAATAGGTTTGAATTTTGAAACATGCTAGCCAAGAGGCCAATTCATAAACAGCCTCTGAAGCTGAGGATCATCACAACAACCGGAAGAACTCGGGAAGGGGGAGTGAAGGTCAAGAGAGGAAAGCGAAGGAGATTGAAACTCACGAAAAAAAGAGAAAAAAACGCTGCAGAAAGTCGATGTCTGTCACGTTTTCACGTTGCAAAGTTCGAGACTTTTTTCTCTTGTCATACAGAAACGCAAAATTCTGCTTTGTGCCTTGCACAGGCCGCGTATATACAATAAACCAAAATGGTCAGGCGAGACACGTTTGTATTCGGTTTTGTTGTTCCCGCCCGCGTTTGACGGAGAACACAGCCGGATCCCCTTCTGGCTGTTCAGAAAGGGAGCGGTTCGTCTCCCTCTTTCTCGCTCGATGCGTATCGACCGTCGCTGCCGTCATGCTTTCGACCTGTCTCCATTCGTTTTCACATCTTATGCGTTGGGGTCGGCGGACACGGTCTTGATTTCAATACCGTACTTCTCCCGGAGCCGCTCGGCTCGTTCCGCCTCGTAGTTGGGCGAATGAATCACTATGTGGTCAGCCTCACGTGGTAATGTGCAAACAGCATCTCGCTCTCAGGTACCCGTGATCAAGAAAACATACTGCCGCCACGGCCGTCGCCCAGCTGAGCGATCGTCTCCTCCATTGGCCGCCTCCGGTTCTTGCGCTGGTATTCTTTCCGCTCGAACGCGTCCTCTTCTGTTTGCCGCGCCCAACCGCTCAATGTACCGCCCGTTAAGTCGAACGTGGCCAGCACGACGGCTGTAAACGCGCCCATGCCGATTACCCGGGGTATCTTGCCGGCTGTGATTTGTGTCAGTCCGGTACGGTAGGTTGACTTGAACCAAGAGTCCGTCTTCCGTCGTCAATTAACTTACAGCTCAGTCCGAACACGGACCCTGCCAAGAAGCCGCTCACGGCTGTGTTGTAGACGTCGTTCTTCCGGCGCAGGTTGGCCATGGCAACCCGCGAAAACTCAAACACACCACCCACAGCGGCTAGATAGTCAGCATCAGCAACCATCCAACACCACAACGAAAATTAGAAAAGAAACGAGAAAAGTAGATAGTCTCCACGACTTACCGAATGACGCTACTGTACCGCCTGTGCGGGTGAACACAGCCCAGGCGCCGACATTCTTCCTCTGCAGCGAGTTCTGGATGGCCGACAGAAACAAGCCGGCGCCGCCCACCACCAACGTGCCCTTGAGGCCCTCCTTGAGAGCGTCTTGCGGCTTGTATACGTCTTCCTCAGACGACATAACTCTGTTTTTGTTGTCTCAAAATTCGGTTTGATGGGGGACGCTGCTGCGGAATGGCAGCACTCAACTGAGATGGGCGGTTGAGAAAAGATGAAAAAGAGTAGAACCGCAGGAAGGGAATCTTCGGCTTTTCGTGGCTTGAGCTCCGCCAATTGATTCAGACGGGGTTTGATTGGCCGATACGAGCCTGCGCCATAATATCACGTGATGATGTTTTAAACTTGCTTACCTAAACTTCTAAGCGCCCTCAAAGCTTTCCCCCTGCTAGGCTGCTAGGTAGCTCTCAAAACGGTGGCGGCACGGCTGCGTCAGCATCCGCGTTCATGCCGTTTGCAGCTGCCTGTATTATTTCACATGTACTCGTACGACGACGACAATCGACCAAACGAAGCGACCAAGGCGAGAAAGCAAAGCTGACTTTTCGACCATAGTCGGGCGTATCCTCGCCCCTGTGTTATTTCTATTGGTTTCTCTGTTGTTCTCTTTGCACGCGGCGGTTGCATTTCTTTTCGGCTCTCATCTCATCGCAGCTCATCGTCGGTTTTTCGAAATTATAACGAAAAACCACCCAACATCGCCAACTGTTCTTCGGTTGACCAGGACGCACCCACCGTCGTTTCTGGTTGATATTTCTTAATTACCAGGACCTGGGAAAGATTGAGCCACTTACGTACAGCCGCGTTTAGCTGTCTCGCTGGCCTGCAACCCTTCATGTGCTGCTGCTGGCTGGCCGGCATCCACTCTCATTAGGCAGCGGCCAAAACGGCACTCTCTCCCCCAACGGGAACAAGGCCCCCCTTTCCCCTTGGTTGATTTACGGCTGCCTGCAGTGGTTGTATTTTCATAATCCCTTCGGGAACAAGCCTGTAAGTACATATGTTGGCTGGAACTGAGTAAGTTTCTGTCTTCAGTGTGACGTGAGGATCCGCGTCATCTGTCCCTTTATCATCACAGCAATCCATCCCTTTCTCTCGCTTTATTTACTCGCTTATACCACGAAAAATAGTTTATGGAAGCATTACTAGACTCCGTTTGTACATTCTGAGTTCCATTTGTTTCTCTTTCCTCGTTTGCCGCAGGCCCATGCCAGACCTTCGTCCTTCCTTCATGTTTATAGTGCGAACAACTGCTTGACCTCACTCGCATATCACTTCAGTTTTCCCCTCGCTTTAAACATGGGTGTTTTCAAGGATAGAGGTAACCTTTTCCGGGACAAGAGACGAGCTAACGAAGGGAGGCCCAAGTCGAACGGCTCTATGATGAACCCGCCATCTTCACACCCGGCCACCCGTTCTCACGGATCTGTGCCCCCACCGCTCGTCGAAGAGACCGACCACATTTGCCTTGACAGACCAGGTTTGTGCTTTGACATGACTTGCCATGCCCGCTTTCTCGGTGCTTCGTGTATCTAACGCTGGATTAGGTCGCTTTGCGCCAGCATGGCTGGAGGAGTTTTTGTCGGGAGGACTCTTTGATTATGCGCCTCTCGCCCTCGACGTGGGCTGTGCAAACTACCATGTCCGGAGAGAAACGGCCAACGCAGCCGGCGGCAACTATCCCGTCGGGACGCTGCCCCCCGAGCTGCGGCACGAGCTCTTGCTCAAGGGCCACCAAAGCTACCAGGGCGAGTCGTCGCGGCGCGCCGACGGACGGGAGTGCGACGAAGTCTACTCGTGCGTCTGCCAGAACTGCCGCTATCACTTCACGTTTTACATTGACCGCAACAACGGCACATCGTGCGGCTTGAACCGCAACAACTTCAAAGAACCCTTCCACCATCTCGTGTTTCTCGTCACGGACAACAAGCCGTCGCCGAACATCAATCTAAAGTACTATCCGTACCGTGGCCACTCCGACTACACTTGCTCGGCCAAGGATTGTGGGTTCAAGTTGACCATCGAGGTGTCGCTCCCCCGCCTTGACGAGCACTTCCTGGCGTTCCTGACCGACAACGACCGCATCAACAAGCGCCTAGAGCTCGCCGTCGAACGCGAGCCGGAACGGTTTGCAGACGTTGTCAACGTCGGGCCCAATGCTCTCTCCTACCTCCGGATCTATTTGCGTGACATTGTCGAGGGCAAAAAGGACATGGCCCGCGATGGTCTGGAGGTCCCGCGGCAGATCGACCAGCGCAACAAAAAATTCTTTGTCCAGTTTGGCGACGGTCCGGACGCCGCCGAGCTGTTCGAGTACCTCGAGTTTGAGGAGGTGGTGGACGGCGACAACCGCGCGTGGAAGGTCCCCAGTCCGGTGATCGCGCGTCCAACGCGCCCAGGCTCGCAGCTCGCGTTCTACCAGGACATTAAGAGCGAGGTAGAAACGATCATCGGCAAAGGCAGCCAGAACATGAAGCCCAACACGGCGATCAACTTTCTCAAAACGGCGTTGGACATTGGGGCGTACGCCACGTCTGACATCGACTTCGGGGCGTACATCATCAACGACTTCAAGAAGTTGGGGCTGATGTACGACATGCACGAAGCCTACTTTTGGTATGCTTTCAGCTGCCAGCGCCAGGCTGACCCGAGCAACCAGCTCGTGTACTTTGCCGCCTTGCAGCGCCTGGCGCGTGGTCGAAACAACGAGGAGCTGGAACTGCGGGTGCAGTCGTTCGACTCCATGCTGACGGACCCGATCGAGGACCGCAAGATGGCCGGCGTACTCGAGGAAGACGAGATCCGCCGCGCGACCGAGCTCTCTCTGCAGGAGATGCAGCCGGCGCCGGCGCCCCAAGTTGCCGGCGACGATAGCGTGACGGCCGCCTACAACTACTTTGGTCTGCCGCCGGACCAGCCCCTGACAGACGAGGACGTTCTTGGCAAGTACGAGTCGCTGTGCGATACATATCCGTCTCAAAAGTCGTCCTACCGGGAGAAACTTCTTCGCATTGCGCGGCACACTGGCAGCAAAAGCCTACAGGAACGCGCACTTCGGTTTATGGATCTGGAGGAAGCTTTGAGTTATTTGGGCGTCCAAGCCGACACGGAGACTGAGTATATCGTTAACATCGCTCAATACGTCTGCAACGTAGGTTTGAACTGATTTGACAGATCAGTCTGTGTAGACCCCCGAAAGCTCAGACAAAGACTAACGGTTTTTTTGTTGTTCAGTCCCGGGAAAAAGACCATGTTCTGGTTGCAACGGCACTCCGAGTCATCGGCATGGCGCGAAACAACGACCCGGTTTTGCTGCGCGAAGCAACGATAGTCGTGGCCGAAAGCGACCAAAGCTACCAGGTGGACTCTACGCACTTTAGCCAGATGGACTTGGACGTGGTGCCTGTTAATGACGGGCCCGCGAACCTAACACTCCCTGTTGGCTTGCAAAACATCCGCAACACTTGCTACCTGAACAGTATCCTGCAGTATCTCTTTACTGTGAAGCCAGTTCGCGAGATCGTTTTGGATTACGACAAGTACGGATTGGAGATTACGGAGGACAACTTGAGAAGCCGGCGCATTGACCCCGGCTCAACGCACTTGGAGAAGAGCGAGGCATTTGCTGGCCAGCAGTGTGGGTTTTTGTGAACTTTTTCCTGATTTCAGCTTATGTTGTCTGTCTTTTTTGGTTCTGACAATCTCAATCTTTTAGTTGTCCTGCAACTTTATGGGCTGTTCCAGGAACTGCTGAACAGCCAGGAAGCGACCGTTAAACCGTCTCAGCCGCTTGCTCTCGCTGCGTTGAAGAACCCCAAGCAGCTGGAGATGGATGGCGCAACGATTTTGGAGAAAGACCAAGAGCATTCTGTCGCCTTTGATATGGGCAGCGGCAAGGGAACCGAATCGCCGGCCCCACCGCTGCCCATCCGCCATGCACCAGCGCCGCCAGAATCACCGCGCCCAACGAATGAGCATCGGCATTCCGAAACAAAAGTGGTGGTCAATGCCGTGTCAGGAACGGACGAGGCAGACGCAGTGAGCACCCGAAGCTCGCAGACGCTGGTGAACCAGACAGACGATGGCTGGCAGAGCGTGAGCCACGTGAGTGATGTCGCGACAGCAGAAGCCATTTCTGCGGACAGCAACCCAACAGCTGCTATACAAGTGCAACAAAAAGACGAGGGCGAAGAACCGCCTCCGTACTCGGCTGAAGATCCGCAACAGCTTCCCGTTACCGGCGGCGGCGGTGATACCGAGATGAACGATACCGTCGCGAACAGCGGCACCAGCCAGGTCCAGGAGATTGCTGCCAGTGGCGTGCAGACCGTCTTTGATCCCCCGCCACCGGTGGCCGAACCGACTGTGGAAGAGAAGATTGCGCGGGCTTTGAACGATAGTAGTGTGACGGGCACGGACCAGCAGGACGTCGAAGAGGTCATGGGCAACATCATTAGCCATTTGCGCGCGGCGGTGCGGGCGACCGGCGAGGACGAGGAGACGGGCGTCCAGAGCGACCCCGTGACGGACACGTTCTTCTGGACGAGCGTGACATACAACCGCTCCAACCACGCCGAAAAGTACAACCGGCAGGTGGCGCCCAACCGCTGGGTGACGGCGTACCCGGACGAGGGCGGCCAGGTGATCAACCTGCTGCAGGCGCTCGACAGCAGCTTCCAGCGCGAGTTCATCACGCAGGGCACGACGCGGTACGAGCGGTTTACGTCCATCCTGAAGCTGCCGCCGATCTTGCACGTGCACATCCAGCGCACGACCCGCGACGGCGGCAAAAACAACACGGCGATTGCGATGCCGGTGGTGCTGCACCTCGACCGGTTCATGGACAGCCCCGTGGGCTCGGAGCTGTTCAACAAGCGGCGCCGGGCGTGGAACCTACAGGAGCGGCTGCGTTCGCTGCGCGGGCCAGGCGGCGAAGTGTCCGATTTGACGTTCTCACCCGGGGCCGTCGGCAGGATGGCCACGTACACCAACTCGGTGGTCGAGGAGTACGTGCAAGGCGGCCGCCAGTTTAGGAGAAAGAGCGACAACAAGGGCAAGGGAAAAGGCAAGGCGAAAGCAACTGTGGACGGGACGATGGGCAGTACCGTGGAGGAGGTGGAGAATGTGGAGGAAGAAGAGACGGGGGAAGAGACGGACGGCGCCCACTCTGACGACGATGACGAAAGCGGCAGCGACGCCGACGACGAGGACGAGGACAGCGGCGACGTGGGCGGCGACTATTACATCATCAGCGACGAGATCAAGGAACTGCTGGACGAGAACGGCATCACCATTGCCAGCACCGACACGCTCGATCTGACGCTGGACAACGCGGCCGACGTGGACAACCAGACGGCGGCGCTGGCCAGGGGCGCCGCGGACCTGCCGTTCCTGGAGGGCGCGCGCACCATGACGCCGCGCGCCATCCAAGGCGCGTGGGTGCCCGAAGCCGTCGCCGCGGGCGACGCGCTCATGGCCAACGTCCCGGATCTTGCCGAGACGTACCGCGACGAGCTGGAGGGCCTTTTCGCCGACCTGCAGGACCCCCGCTACGAGTATCTCTTGCACGCAGTGGTGTGCCACGCGGGGCAGACGGGCAAATCCGGCCACTACTGGGTGTGGGTGTTTGACTTTGACCAGAGCCTCTGGCGGCGGTATAACGACAGCGTCGTCACTGAGGAGCCGGACACGGACAAAGTCATGAAGGAGCTGTCAACGCAGGGCGAGCCGTACTACCTCGCGTACGTGCGGGCGTCCGACGTGGGCCGCATGGTGAACACGCCGACGCGGCAGCGGCGAGCGGCGACCCCTCCGCCGCCGCCGCCGCGGTCACAGCAGCAGCAGCTGCAGCAGCCACTGAAACGGGAGCTTTCGGTCGAGAGTGACTTTGTTACCGCGCTGTCACCTCCGCCAGTGCCGCCGCCGACAAGGGCACCGCAGCAAAGAGAGACGCTGCCGCCGTCGCCGCCGCCAGAGTTCGAAGAGGAAGGTGTGCGCACCCCCAACGACCAAGAAATGCGTGAGCTATAAGGGTGGCCTAGACAGCCTTCTAAAACGGGTCAACGAGGCAAAGAGCGGATTTGTCTCTTCACGCTTGTTTGTCAAGCCTTTACACATCGTATGGCGAGGAAAGCCCTAGGATGCGAAGGAAATGCGATTTTAGGAGCCGAACTTTTTGGTACAAGCTGTGTACTCATAATCTGAAGTGATTCCCACAAAATAGCAAACCGGACAATTCTATGTCCAAATTACACGCAAATAGCATTATGTTGTCAGGCGTTCTCTCATTATGTGGATGAAGAAAGCATAACAATTTCCCCAAAGATAACCACGCTGATACCACGGAGAAGATGCAGACACATCAGCGAGGAGACCAACAAGGCGTATCTCGCAGAGGCTGCGCCTTTGCTCGTTGTGCGTGTCCTGCGGACACAACGATTATACTGGGGGATCATGGACCTTTTGATGTGGGAAATCGTAGCGGTGAGTAACGACTGCTGCGGATAACCGCAGCCAAACCGCAGCCCTCAGCTTATCACACTGTTTCCGCGTACCAATGCGCCAAGAACCAATTCTTGCTAGAATAAATGACCAAATGAGGTCTGAATCCTGTCTCCGACTTGAAGCAAGCCAACTTGATGCCATACAAAATGAAGGTGAAGCCAGGACAGATAAATAATCAGTTGTTTCACGACGATCAAGGCCAGAGGAATGGATGCAGTGCAGTTGGCATCCCATACAATCTTCACACCCGTCATTCCAAACAAAACTTGTATTTACCTGGCGGGCTGTATCCGCGGGAATGCAGAGTCTCCCGATGAGGATCTGCCTGGTATTTTCACACCTGCCCAACTACTCGCTTAGATGCATAAGCTTTCTTGCCCGTTGGGAAAGGCGGGGTTGGTCCGACAGGCTGCACCGCCTCATTTGTACGACGAGCCAATGCTAACAATAAAATTGTTGAGAGAGAGAGAGCTGTGGGGTACTATTATTTCGAAAAATGAGCCTCGTTTGTACACCTGATTAGCGCCTACACGTCCGTTCTGCATGCATTATTGCTATACCGGGGCTTTTATAGGTGTCCTCCTATCGATGCCCCCCCTTTTTTTCGACCCATCTCTCAAAGCCACTTCTAGTCCCTTTTCTGGCTTTTGATGACGACAAGGGCCTAAAACCCGGCAGCATCCTTTTTTTGCCTCCCCTTTTCTGTTCCGTCTCTCTTTTTCTTTTTTTCTTATTCATTTATTTGTTTTTTCTCTTTTCTTTGCTTGCCGGACACGACGACGACGAGATCATCGAGGCTACCGACTGCGTCATTCCCATATATAGCCCATCAATCGCATACTTTGAACGATCTTCGCAACGCTCCCAATTCCTCCTCGTTTCCCCCCTACCTCCTTTTGGTGGCTTCCGACCTCTCCTTTGCTTGTGCTGTTCTGTTTCCCCCTCTTGTTACCATGGCGCAATACAAAAAAGCAAACGAAAAGGTCATGGGCCTGGATGAGAAGTATGACGATTATACGTTCCCCATAAAGCCACCAAGCCCTCCTGAGGGTGAGGAAGCGCAGCAAGCTACGCGCCTGAGCGGCCACCCAGGCTATCTCAGCGAGCAGCAGCAGGCCCAGGTGCACCAGCTGCGCCTGATGCTCGAGTCCCAGGGCTACACGAAGCGGCTCGACAGCCTGACACTGGTGCGTCCTTGGGTTCCCCTTTTTGTGTTTTGGCTTCCGTCTCGATCTGTCTCTGTTCCTTTGTTGCCTCTATGTTGATCTTGTTGTGCCGCGCCTTTATTCTATTTTATATATGTATATTCATACTAATTTACTGTAGCTCCGATTTCTGCGCGCGCGCAAGTTCGACGTCAACTTGGCTCTGAAGATGTACGTTGTGCAAGGAAGACAAGAATTGGCGACCTGTCGGCGCAAAAAGCCAACACAGGCGTTTTTGGACTCGGCTAACACGTTTTTTTTTCGCAGGTTTGTCGAGTGCGAAGCGTGGCGGGAAAAAGAAGGCCTGGACGAGAACGTGAAGATGTGGACCTACCCTGAAAAGGCGAAGCTGTCGGAGTACTACCCCCAGTACTATCACAAGACGGACAAAGTGCGTTGATATCTTGTTTATTTTTGAGTTTTGAAGAAAAGACAAAGAAGGGGCCTACAGAGAAAGGAGAAAAAAAAAACTAACCGCGTCCCTCGACTTCTCAAAGGACGGCCGGCCGGTGTACATTGAACAACTGGGGAAGATTGACCTCAAGGCCATGCGGACCATCACCAGCGACAAGCGCATGCTCACCAACCTCGCCGTCGAGTACGAACGCCTCGCCGACGAGCGCCTGCCTGCCTGCAGCCGCAAAGCCGGGCACCTCGTCGAGACGTGCTGCACCATCATGGACATCAAGGGCGTCGGCGTGTTCAAGGCGAAGCAGGCCTACGAGTACATCCAGCAGGCCTCGGCCATTTCCCAGAACCACTACCCGGAGCGCCTCGGCCGGTTCTACCTCATCAACGCGCCCCGCGGCTTTTCCTACGTCTGGTCGTGGATCACGCCTTTTCTCGATCCCGTCACCGTCGCCAAGATCCACATCCTCGGCGAGAGCTACCGGGAGGAGCTGCTGAGCCAGGTGCCGGCCGAGAACCTGCCGGCCGAGTTCGGCGGCACCTGCAACTGCCCCGACAATTGCAAGCTGGCTGACATGGGGCCCTGGCGCGAGCCCGAGTGGGCGAGCCCACCGGCTGGGGAACCCGACGGATCCGACGAGACCAACGCGCCACCAGACCTCATAAACCTGACCCTGGAAGAACCCGGCGCTGCTGCTGACAGCGCCAACGCAGCCACGGGCAAGGAGACGGCCGCCGCTTGACGAAGAAGAACCAATTTATTTTTATTTTTATTTTTATTTTTTAAAGATGATGGGTGGGGTGGGTGTTGTGGTAAGCAATGAGTTTTAACGTTGCGTGCTTGAAATGAACAAAAAAAGGGCGTTTTTTTTTTTTTTGTTTTGCCGGAGAGTCGCGCTGTTGTTGGTTCTTCTGTCACCTCGGGGGCGGGTTTAGTCCCAACACCATCTGCCTTCTTTCCTTCTCCCCTCCCCCAGGGTTTCTGTTCATTGTTTGTGTTTGATGTTTTGCACCTTTATCCTCCCTCTATGTGTGTTGCGGCCATGCAGTGGAGCTTTATTTTTTATCCTTAGATTTTGGCTATACTTACAAAACGGGGGGGAAACAACAACAGGTCTAGAGCTTTGCCCAATTCCCCATGCTCAACCAGCTATACTCACACTCAAGCAGACATAAGACCGGTTCATATTTTTTTGGAAGTATAAAGTAACTCATTAGCATACGCGTTTCACAAGATTAATAATATATTGCAAAAAGAGCAAAAAAAAAACGTCAATGTCAATGTTTGTGGTATCGTGAAACTCGTAAGACATTCTTGCAATAAAACGCCGTCCGTACCCAATATGCATAAAACCTTTCATCCCCCGCTGCGCCCAAACAAACTCTACCGCTTGGACACCGCATACGCGCCGGCCACCCGCGCGCGGTCCATCCGCGCGACCGTCGCCGGCATCGTCTGCTTCAGCCGGCCCAGCCCCGCCACCGCGCGCGCAAACGTGGCCGGCACGTCCGGGTCAATGTTGTTCTGTGCTGATGCCGCGCCTCCGTCGTCGTTTTCGTTTTCGTTTCCGTTGGTCGCCTGCACGGCTCGCTCGACGGCGGCCGCCGCCGCGTCGTCCGCTTCGAGCGCCGCCGTCAGCCGCCGCGCGTGCGCGGCCACGGCCGCGGGCGGCACCCGCCGCTTCAGCCGCGCAATGTCGCGCAGCAGGTCCTCTTCGTCGCGGGCGAGGTCCTCGACGCGCTGGCGCTTGCGGGTGTCAAACGGCTCGACCACTTCCAGTGGTTTGTGGGTGCCGCTGCTGTTCTCGTCTTCGCTGTCGCCGTGGTCGCCGTCGGTCGTCCAATACGGACCCGGGTCGACTGGCAGGCCGTTGATGGTCAGGTTGGGCGCAGCGAGGGCAAATGTGCGACGGATGTACTGCGGAGCGTGAGCGTCGGGGGGAGGTGCTGAAGGGAGAGACACACAAGAGCAAACTCTACACACCTCGTTTACGAGACCCTCGACGCGTGCATGCAGGTCATCCTCATCAATTGGCTTCTTCTTCTTCTTGCTCTTTGTGCGGCCGTGGTGGTCCGGGCCGTCCGGCTTGTCGCCGTCGTCGTCGACGGGCGGAAACGCAGCGGCGACGCTCGCGGCGGCGGCGCGTCGGACGTTGGCGACGAGATACGCAAAGTCCTCGGGCGATTGGAGTTCAATCTTGCGGTGGTGAGAGCCGTCCATGGTATTGTGGCTGGGCGGATGGGTGGTCTTGAAAAGGGTTCGCTGGCTGTACGGTCCATCCCCAGACGCAGCGCCAAAAGACGCGACGCCGTTTTCAACGTGTATCGGTCGCTGGCCGCGTGTTTACCAAAACCGTTGGCGCTAATGTGTTTACTTGCATACTTGCATATATGGTCCGTGCACCCGGCTGATGGCGGGGTCGGTGCTACCAGATTAACGAGGCAAGGCTACGGCGAACCAATTACGTCGTTACATATTTTTACTCCGCCTCGCAAACGTGTTGGAAATGCCAGAAGACACACATTTTGGCCACGGATCTATCAATTCCAATAATTAAAAGAACTGGCGGAGCGAAACGAAACCCGAAAACAGCAAAATGTACACGAAGCAACACAGCACCAGGTGAACCTGAAAAATAGCGAGAACTTGACGAAAACACCGAAACCCCAGCATGCGCCATCTCTCCAACGTATCCCCGTGGCTATGAAAACCGTCTCGGTCTTTCCCCTGTCTTGCGCGTGCCTAAAATCTCCGTGACGCATCTATGCCCGGAAAGAAAACGCCTTAAATTTCGAGATGAAGAAAGAGAAGTACATTAATAGTAAGAAGAACAGGAAAGAAGAGTAAAACGCCTTCGAGTCTGGTGCGGTAGGGCAACCGAGCAGATCTGCCATAGATCGTGTTTAGCGTTGACCAATGACAGTGGTGCCATTCTTTGGAAACTCTGATAATCGAGTGCTTGGGTACAAAGCCAGTTGCTCCGAAGTCTTGTGGAGCAGCTGTGATGAGTCGTGCGGTCCTGGCAAGCTTCGTTATCATGGGACGAGCCCCAGGATCGGCATAGCGAACGCAAACGATGAAAGGGAGGAGCAAACGCTAAGAAGGCGGCAAAGGAGAGACAAAACAATAACAATGATGCGAACAATGGAACTAGGGCCGCAGTCAACTTTGAGCTGCGGTTGTGTAAAAGCAAAAGGAACGTGCAAATGTGGTATAATAAATGTGTCTAGGTGTTGAAAAACGTTGAGAGTGTTCGTGATAATCGTGGTGGGCATCGGGTCGTTGGTGATAAAAAATGGAAGTTAGTGTCCAATAGAGGAATCTATTTGGGAAACATTTCGTTGATCTCCTCGTCGCTTAAAAAGATTTCGTGCACTGGATCGCGTCGGTTCTCGAGCGGAGTGTAGTCGCAGTCGACGTACGACGGGACAAATATTTCTGTATGCAACAACCCCACGTTAGACGAAGGCAAAAACCGATTGACAAGCGTGGCACAGCAGACAGAAGAAACGCGGCCCCAGCACAGGGACATACCGGGATTCCAAGTGAACCCTTGGCTCGAGGTAAGATACGAAATCTGGCACGAAGCAAGACCGAGTCAGTCACGAAGCGAATCGAATCAGACCCCGATTGCCCACCGTACAAAAGCGTGGGTAAAAAAACATGTACTGACCAATCGCGGAGGACCATCCGGCTCGCCAATGTTGATGACGTGTGCCTCTTGTTGGGAGATGGCAGAGCCTAATAGCAGGTGTCAATGTTTTGTTCACGTTACAATAACAAAGCCAAAAACGAATCACAAGTCGACCAAGGCGTGACGTGACGAGTGAGGACACAGTGACGCCCGAATGGGGTCGAGCTTGGGCAGAAATGCTTGGGGAACAAAAACGAGGAGAGGAGAGAAAGACGCTGGGGCCATGTAAAACGTACTCAACAGGCTGGGGCGACGGTTGTGGCCCATCTTCTGCTGCTGCCGCATGGTAGGCTCCGACGGAGCCGATTGCGAGAGAGCTTGTTTGTTTGGCAGCAGCCGCGACGGCGTGTTCGCGGACGACGAGGCAGAGGAAGCGGAAGACGCAGTCGAAGCCGAGGAGGGCGACGGCATCATGGAGGACGAGGAGACGGCAGACGGGCCGGCCGCGGTGTTCATCGATCGAAGGTGGTGGCGGTGATGGCGGCGGTGGTGCTGCGGATGATGCGGGTTGCCGTCGTGGGCGTCGGCCGAAGACGACGCAGTAGGGATGGCAATCGAGGACGACATGGCGATTGCAGTCGGCCGACGGTTAAGACAGGTCTGTCTGTATATGGCCTGGTATTCTTCTGTTCAAGTCAAGGCTTGGGCGTGTGAAATAGGAGCACAAAAGCACGTCAAGGAAGAAGATATATGGGTGGTCGGGATCGGTCGGGATCGGTCGAAAAGGCGATCACGTCAAGAGACGGTGGCGACACCATAGATGCTACTCCGCCGAAGAGCTGCCAAAGTGCCGGACGCGTAGATAGGTCGACGGAGGGACAGACGAGGGCGAGGGCAGGAATGGAAGCAAAGTCAAAAGGAAAACGACAAGCTCAGAGGTTTAAAATGTGGAAGTTTATCGTGGAAAATCCCGACCAAAAAAAAAGAAGAAAGAAAAAAAGAAACAGATCAAAGGATGAGCAACGGAAGCGCAGACGGAACCAGGTATGCTGCACCTGTGTTGTAGGAGAGAGAAAGCACACTCGCCACAGGAAATATACGATCGTCACAGGGAACAAAAAGGGAATGGAGGAGCTGAGAGTAGAGAAATGTAGGATACGAAGCAGGAAGAAGCGAAGAAAAAAGGGACGTTTAATTTAAAACGCAAAGTCAGGCCTTTTGTCGGAAAGGAAGGATCATGTGTTAATGAACGTTGGGCCAGAAAGTGAATGGCTCCTTCTTCCCCCCCGTGAAAGTGGGGCGGTCTTCAACAGCTATGACTCGTTTGCTGGTTTGGAGACGAACGCGAACAGAAACCTCCGCTTGCCGCTGGGACCCACAAGGGTGTCCCGTCCACCCGGCCCCTTGCGGCCAGTGCGAGGAAGCTGTGTCTGCACGCCGTGTCGTAGTTCCGGACACGGTACGGAGGGAGGAAAACAGTACTGACCAGCCCCTTCCCGTTTGGGGGTGACTGACCATAAACCTCACGTTGTTGGGCAGCCTGCAGCCCCTTCTGTTTCTCAACCCTCAGAACCCCACCTGCCTTTTTGCCTGGACCACTCTGGATGGCTCGCTGTCTGCCTACCACAGCTTCCTGTTCCGGCTCAGTCCCGCCTTGCCCACAGCGGCCTATCGGAGACCACCAGTGTTCCGCAGTAATACAACCTGCAGGCAGCCAAAGCACAAGTGGTAGGGGGAAAGGATGGGGCTTGTTGGCCCTGCAGCCAGCCAGCCTCCTTTCTTTAGGCTCGGCTGGTTGCTGCTGCTGGTGCAGACCGGCCTCCTTTTTGCGTCTTATTACGGAGTAAAGGTCAGCCAAGTTTTTGCCGTCTCCATTTTTGCTCTCACTGCAACATATTATCAAAAGAAGTCTTTCATAAATCGTTGAGCGTTTATGTATTTCTTAAAAAATGGCTACCCACTTAACGCGCCGTGTAGCAAAAATTCCTGAATCCTGTGTCATTTTTGTCCCGTCTGCCCTGCCCTGCCCTGCCCTGTCCTTGTTCCCGTTTGTAAATGTTTCCGTGTTACTTTGTTGAAAGTATGCATGGTGGCTCTGCTGTTGAGAGTTGAGGAGATAAAAGTTGAAGATATGAGATGAGTTGAAAATGGGAAAAGAAAGAAGAAGCAAAAAAAGAAAAAAACCCTAAGCCGAGGTTGTGTTGAAGGTCAAAACCGAAATGAGTTCAGAAGCGGATACGCGGCGCGTGCGTGCTTTCTTTAGGTACCTCTGCAAAACAGGGCCCAGGTTAGATGCCCGCCTCCGTGCGCCAGCCCTCAACCGGCAGCGGGAAGCCGCTCGACCAGGCCGCGATCTCCTTCTTCAGCGTGTTGATCTCCTCGATCTCGCCGCTCGCCACCTTGGCCTTGAAATCCTTGAGCTTGTTGGCCTCCTTGGGCAGCGACGCCTGCACCGTCTTGCACAGCCGGATGGCCGTGTCGATGTAGCCCGCCACGCGCTCAAAGTCGGCCGTGCCGAAGCCGCGGCTCGTCATCGCCGGCGTGCCGATGCGCAGGCCGCACGGGGTCAGCGCGCTCTTGTCGCCCGGAATGCTGTTCTTGTTGCAGGCAATGTTGATCTGCTCGAGCACGGCCTCGACGCGCGCGCCGTCGAGCGCAAAGGGCCGCAGGTCCAGCAGCACCATGTGCGAGTCGGTGCCGTCGGCCACGAGCTTGTGGCCGCGCTGCTTGAAGGCGTTCTCGAGCGCCTTGGCGTTGGCGACCACCTGCTCCTGGTAGGCCCGGAACTCGGGCGACGCCGCCTGCTTGAGCGCCACCGACAGAGCCGTGATGGTGTGGTTGTGGGGCCCGCCCTGGTGGCCCGGGAACACGGAGAAGTTGATGGGGTTCTCCAGGTCGTACAGGGTCGTCTTGCCCGTCTTGGCGTCCGTCGACCGGACGCCCTTGCGGAAGAAGATCATGGCGCCGCGCGGGCCGCGCAGCGACTTGTGCGTCGTCGTGGTCACAATGTCGGCGTGCTCAAAGGGCGACGGGATGACGCCGGCCGCGATCAGGCCCGAGATGTGGGCCATATCGACGACCAGGTAGGCGCCGACGGAATCAGCAATCTTGCGCATGCGCGCGTAGTCAATCAAGCGGCAGTAGGCCGAGGTGCCGGCAACCAGAACCTTGGGGCGGTACAGCTGCGCGTTCCGCTCCAGCTCGTCGTAGTCGATGATGCCGGTCTCCAGGTTGACCTGGTACGGCATGGTCTCAAAGTAGGTGGACACGGCAGAGATCCTAAAAGCGGGGGCTGGTCAGTAGTACAACTCAAACGCGAATATATACCACATAACAACAAGGCAGCACAAAACACACTTTCTCTGCGGCGTCTGGTAGCCGTGGCTCAAATGGCCGCCGTGGGGCAGGTCCAGGCCCATCAAACGGCCGTGCGGGGGCATGATGGCCTGGTACACCTGCAGGTTGGCCGGGCTGCCGCTCAGGCACTGCACGTTGACGCCCCAGCGCTCCGGGTCGAGGTGGAACGCAGCGAGCGCACGCTTTTGGCACAGCAGCTCGATCTCATCAATGTGCTGGTTGCCACCGTAGTAGCGGGCGCCGGGGTAGCCCTCCGAGTACTTGTTGGACATGGGCGAGCCAAGAGCGTCGAAGACGGCACGCGACGTGACGTTCTCCGAGGCAATCAGAATGATGGACTCGCGCTGACGCTTGATCTCCCGTTTCTGCAAGACAAGACACAAATGATTAGGAGCTGGAAGAACCACGGGACTGTACCAGGCCTAGAAGGAGAGAGGAGGGGGGCATAACGTACCATGATCTCCGCGACCTCGGGGTCCGTCTCGACGAGAGACTTCTCCAACATCTAGACGAAGCGTTAGAACACAATATCACTTCAATTCCTGGCCATTGGCGCTCTTGTGGCCAGTCACGATGCTCAGGGCTCATGGGTTGACTCACATCCCGGTGGGACGGGGAGAGGGCGTAGGTAGACATGGCTGATGGTCGATGTTGTGGAGAGATAAGTTCTTGTTTTTGGGGAGAACAAGCAATTTGACAGTTTGTGTTGGACTTGGGAAAGGAAGTTGTTCTTCTAATAGAGGGAGAATGAGTTTAGAAAAAAAAAAAACAAAAGCAGAGGACGAAAAGCAAAGGCCGTGTCAGCCGCGTGAGGAAAAAAAAATCATTGTTGGAAAAAGCCACCCAACAAAGGGAGAAGAAAAAAAAACAGCTTGGTGGGGGAGCTTGCGATTTCGGAGACTGCCCAATCAGGTTCTATTCTCGTGCTTCTACTCCCACCGGGTTGACCCACCACAACGGTGGTTTCTGCGCTAAGCCGGTCTGTAAAGTATTCTCGCCGGCCGTTTAAATTACGTAATACAACATCACGTGAATTGGACTCGCTCAGGCTGACAACGGGACCGCGTCTTCTCTTTCTGCTCAGTTTCCAAGCTTCATTCTTCCCGCCTTCTGACGACGTTGCTCAACCACACAGCGCCACCCCTAGCAACACGCGAATACCTCCACCTCGAATTTTGAGCTTTACTTTCCGGGTGCATTTTTTCTGTTCTTTTCCTTTTTTCGGGTTTTTGTCTTGTCACAGCGATTTGATCACTTTTGTATTTCGTCCTCTACTTCTCGTTTTCTGTTCTCAAAACGAGGCACAACAACGGTTTCCGGCCGTCTCCTTTCGAACCTCCCTCCTTTTTCGACCTTCCCATCTCCCTCATCCTTTCCAGAGTCCTCCCCAATCCACAACCATGGGCGACGTCCTGCTCGAGCCGCTCGGCGGCCACCACACCGCACCGCACACCAAACCGGCGCCGACGCCCATTCCGAGCCTCGGCAACTTTGAGGGCGCGGCGGGCGCCGAGGGCGGCGACGAGTACGGCGCCCTGAAGAAGCTGCAGCGGCAGCTCGAGTACATCCAGCTGCAGGAGGAGTACATCAAGGACGAGCAGCGCAGCCTCAAGCGCGAGCTCGTCCGCGCCCAGGACGAGATCAAGCGCATCCAGAGCGTGCCCCTCGTCATCGGCCAGTTCATGGAGGCCATCGACCAGACCACGGGCATCGTGCAGTCCTCGACGGGCTCCAACTACGTCGTGCGCATCCTCTCCACGCTCGACCGCGAGCTGCTCAAGCCGTCCTCCTCCGTCGCCCTGCACCGCCACTCCAACGCCCTCGTCGACATCCTGCCGCCCGAGGCCGACTCGTCCATCGCCATGCTCGCCGCCGACGAGAAGCCCGACGTGACCTACGCCGACGTCGGCGGGCTCGACATGCAAAAACAAGAGATCCGCGAGGCCGTCGAGCTGCCCCTGACCCAGTTCGACCTCTACCGCCAGATAGGCATCGACCCGCCGCGCGGCGTGCTGCTCTACGGGCCCCCCGGCACCGGCAAGACCATGCTCGTCAAGGCCGTCGCCAACTCGACCACGGCCAACTTCATCCGCGTGGTCGGCTCCGAGTTTGTGCAAAAGTACCTGGGCGAAGGCCCGCGCATGGTGCGCGACGTGTTCCGCATGGCGCGCGAGAACGCGCCGGCCATCATCTTCATCGACGAGATCGACGCCATCGCGACGAAGCGCTTCGACGCGCAGACGGGCGCCGACCGCGAGGTGCAGCGCATCCTGCTCGAGCTGCTGAACCAGATGGACGGCTTCGACCAGACGGCCAACGTCAAGGTGATCATGGCGACGAACCGCGCGGACACGCTCGACCCGGCGCTGCTGCGGCCCGGCCGGCTGGACCGCAAGATCGAGTTTCCCAGCCTGCGCGACCGGCGCGAGCGGCGGCTGATTTTCACGACGATCGCGTCCAAGATGAGCCTGGCGCCCGAGGTGGACCTCGACAGTCTGATTGTCCGCAACGACCCGCTGTCGGGCGCGGTGATTGCGGCGATCATGCAGGAGGCAGGTCTGCGGGCGGTGCGCAAGAACCGGTACAACATTATCCAGACAGACCTGGAGGACGCCTACTCGAGCCAAGTGAAGACGACGGGCGACGAGAACAAGTTTGATTTTTACAAGTGAGAAAACAAAACGTAGTGCATGGTGGGCGGAGAGAGAGGGCGGCAGCAAACGCTCGGGAAGTGTAGAAATTAGGTGTCTCGAGGGGAAGGCCTCTAAAAACAAACCGGTACTGTACAATACATACATTTTGCAATTGCGAACATATAATTTCTTGTGTTCAGTTTACTCCGTAATATTGCCTGGCTTTCTGTTGCGGTTGCTTTCGTTATAAGCGTTTGTCGGATTCTGAGGCGGGCAAGGAAACGACATGTGAAGTCTTTCATGAGATGCAAAGTCTCTCAAAAATCAATGTGATTGCCTCCAAAATCTATGTCTAGAGAGTTGTTGAACCTAAACTCTAATCTGTGACTAAATCATAGTACAATCCTGCAAGTTCCTTTTTGATGTTCTAAACGCTCAAACATGGGATAATTCCAGCATACGATCCTTGTCTCTTCTAACTCATTACCAAACAGGGTATATCCACCAAGCGAGGGATCGAAGCTTCAGCTACAAGTGCTTCCGCTTCTCGGCTCTAAGGAAACATTGAAAACCCAAATCTATCTCATCAGATGTTCGTAAGCACCGTGGCCACGGTTCTTCGTCTAGTTCAACCCTTTATAAAAAAAAAAAATGCATCGCCAACCGACGGACCGCTAACAGCAAATACACGGTAGATAAAAAGTACAGGTAGTGAATACAAAACCGACCCATCCGATCTGGGTCCAGCCGATTCGGGAATAAGTCGGTAAAAAAAATGGCGAGGGAAAGAAAAGCCGTCGACATCACAACACTTGTTGATCGTCTCAGGATTCTTGCGTAATGGTACGCGACCAGGTTTTGTTTAAGCCTGGCTCAATGCGACGTCTAGGCCAACGAGGAGTTGCACAAAACGGGCATGCAGCTCGATAAAAAAATCGGGCTTGCCCAAGATCTCCGGCAGCCCGCGAGCGCGGACGGAGGAAGCGTTGGCACTGCCCAGCTTGCCAAAGCCGGAAAAGCCAGGGCCCATCCGGCGAAGAAGGCCGTTACCGGCAGCGGCAAGAAAGCTGCTACCGGAGTCGTTCGTGACCGACGACGGTTGCGTCGATGGCGGCGACGTATGAGGCGATCCGCCCAGGCCAAACGACGGGTTGGCGCTTGTCGAGGGGCTGCCTTCGCTGGACGGTGATGAGGATCCAGCAGACTCAGACTGGTAAACCACGCGCTCCGCCTCGGCATCAGCCAGCTGTTGAATCCAGGCAGCCAGGTCGTTGAACGCAGCGGAGACGAAGCCAAACGCCTGCATAGCCAGACGCTCACACTGTGTGTTCAACGCGATCAGGGCGTAAACGCGCTTGTGGCCGCGGGCATGCACATCGGCCACGCGAAAGATGTGCGCGGTTGTGTAGCCCGTCGCAGCATCGCCGAAAAAGAGCGGCCCACCATTGACAGCAGCGGCCGCCGCGACCGCGGCGGCAGCGCTAGGACCGCCGTGTGGAAACGCCGTAAAGTAGGAAGCGGCTGCCAAGGATGAAGGCGTAGTGGGCTGCGGCGTTGTGACAAGCGAACCGCCCGCAGAGGCCAGGCCGCTACCTGTGATAACTGTGGCAGCCGAAGCAGGGCTGCGGGGCAGGGTTTCGAGCGTGAGTGTGCGCAGGCAAGATGCCCGGACAATCCCGTATGCGTCCGGAGAGACGGGTTCGTGGGTGGATGTGTACTCAAGGTAGTGGGTGTGGCTTTTGATTTGGCGCGACAAGGACGAAGACGTGCTCGATCTTGACGTGGCCGCGGACGTTGCCGTACTCGCGCGCTGGTGATGGCTGCGTCGATACGAACGGGACGTAGGTCTCTCATCGCCCCCAGCGTCAGAAGACGCAGACGACGATCCCGACGAAGAAGAAGGATGGAGGACGAATGGTGAGGCGTCCCTCGGCATCTCGTCGTATACCTGGGCGCGAGGCACACGAGTACACAGCGTTGGATTGCGGGCATCAGTGCCGCCAGCGTCCCCAGCGGCGCCAACGTGTCCGATTTTCTTTTTTGGGCGTGGCAGCGTCATGGCGCAGTTGTCACAGGGAAGGGCGCGCTTCGTCACGGACTCGTCGTACGTCTTGCTGAAATTACTAATAGGAGCAGTGGGCGTGATATTAGTTGTTGTTGTGGTGGTAGTGGTGGTGGTGGTGGGGCTGTCGTCGCGCGTTTGTAATAGGGGAGATGCGGACGCAGCTAGCTGCGGTTCCTTGGACGGCGTGGGGGCGCGTGGCGGTGATCGCTTTGCCGTGCCGTTGCTCTGATGTCGCGACCGCGAAGAAGCGGTGTCGTCGGTTCGTGTCAGGCTCATCTTACGGAGAGCATCGGCCACGGCGGCCGTTGCTGCTGTGGCAGCGGCGTGTGTAGTTGAGGCAGAGGACGGGGAAGAGTTGAGCGAAGACATAGCCGAGGCAACGGCAGAAACTAGACCGGGCACGTCGTCGCCGGGGTCCTCACAGGTACTGCATTTGCTGGGGAGGCCCTCGGTGACCATCAACGGCGTCGGGCCGTGGACCTCGCAGAAGTGTGCGAGACATAACTGGAGCGGAGCGAGTTTTAGTAACATGGCGAAAAGCGGACGCTACTCGCTTCGTTTGTTCTCAATAAAGAAACCAAAGGAAAGAAAAAAGAGCAAAGACGTGAATGTAGGCATCTTCTAGGTAATGTACTCGGAAGGTAGAGGGAAAAAGCACGGAGAAGACAGACAGAAAAACAAAGGCAGGGGAAGGGATATAAGAAACAGAACGCGATAATAATATAACAGGAGGCGAGAAATGGAGGGAGTGATGCCGCGGGATGAAAGAGGAAACGAGGCGCGGCGCAACAGGTTTGGTGTCTCGTTGCAAATCAGAAGTCAGACATAGAGGGGGGGACAACAAGGGAAAACAAAGGATCGCTCAGTAATAGCAACAAATAGCGAAATAAGCAATGGGACGAAAAGGACGTCCCAGGAAGTACAGAAGTACTGCGTGATGAAGTGCAACGACGCCACAAAGGAACATTTTGAAAGGAATAGCAAGGGCGATGAGCAAAGCGGCGGTCTCCGCGTGCGACGTAAGAGCGAAGTTGCCAAGTGCCGTTTGGCCCCGTCGCAGCCTGAATCGCAAACAACGTGGGTGACCCTGTTGCTTGTCCGCCTCGGCGTTTGTGCTTTTGTACGTCGCCGCCGTAGAACGTGGGAGAGGACCAGAATATCGATTCCAGGGGGGGATGGGGGTGGTTGCGTTGGACTGGCAGTGACGGGGGAGCGGTGGGGGTCAAAAGCAGGGCCGTTCGAGGTTACGCCGCAATTAGGCTTTCGCGTGCGACGTAGACTGCACCGGAGTAAGAACGATGCTCCGTAATACGTCGAAGAGCAAGTTGGCTTGTACGGCTGAAGATGCATGTGACGGCGGGCTGCCAATAGCAGCCGTGTTTTTGTGTGCCCGGTTGTGCTGTTATTGACGGGGGGTGTGCGTGTGGGCGACCGTCGAGTCGCGCACGTATGGTCTGGTATGCGCAATCTCATTTGGCCAATTTGTCTGGGGTTTGCTTTGCTTTTGACGCACGTTGGCGAAGTACTTCGTAGAATCAAAGGCGGCGAAAAGGCGGTGGTCGAGAGGAGTGTCATGCCGAGGCCATGGCCAGTTGGAGCGCAGGAGTAGAATACGAGATGCCAGGGTACGGAAAAGAAAAAGAAAACAGAAGAAAGGGGCGCGAGTTTGTTGGCAAACAAGACAACGAATGTTGGATGAAGGCGATGCCAAAGCAATCTATCCAGCTTTGGCTGTTGAAAAAGGCAAGGAAGTTTGTGACAGATGGTGCGGCTGAGCCAAAAAGAAAAGGGGAAAAGAACAAAAAAAGACGGAAGACAGGAATGGCGAAGCCGATATGAAGGACCAGAGAAAAAAAATCAAGTCAAAAAGTGAGGGCATTCGCAAAACTTACGATGGACGTCATAGCAGCCAAACGCGCCTGCTATCTTATCGGCTGCGGTTTCGGACAACGTGCTGCAGCGAGCTGCTAACGGAGAAAGCACATAGGAGGTGAAGAAGATGGTAAACGAAAGTATAGAGTATGGATTGTTGTTTAAAAATGGGAAAGAAAAGAAAGTGTCGTCGAGTCGGTGTCGGATTGAAAGGAAGGAAAGAAACGAATGAAGGAAAAGTGAAATTCTAAGGAAAAAAAGGAAATGAACACATAAGACAAAGAAAGAAAGAGCGAGGGACCAAAACAGGCTTGGAATGGAAAGTGCGTGATTCGTTCGACCAGGAAAGAAGGACCGACCGGCTCGCCGGGCGTGCGGTTCGTATGGGACGACTCGGATAGTTGCGGTTGCGGGTGGTCGTCGTGTGTGTGTTCTGTTGCTGTTGTCGGCGTTCGTGATTCGTGCGCAGCGCGTGTCGGCAAACAGGGCAGACTGACGACCAGGCGAGAACCGGGACAAGGCGGGGAGGAGTGGAGGGGTGCAAGCCAAAGGGGAAGACGTCGATGGGGGAAGGGACGACCGACGGGGAACGATATCGATCTGTCTAGCAACCGACGCAGGAGGCAAGACGCATGAAGAAGGAAGGCATGCCCCTCGCGCGTGTCGTGGGAGGTATCACGCCCTTCTTGTAGGAAAATGTAGGAAGAAAGGGAAGGAGCGATCGAGGAAGGGGGGCACGGAGTAAGCGAAACAAGTCAAAACGGAAAGAAAGAATGGAAGGAAAAAGGAAGGCGCATCCGACGCGGTTGATGCGTCCTCGGGAACGCTCGTGAGAACGGCACCCAAAAACACGGGAGAAGCGGGAGGAAGAAATAGGGAAAACAAGACGGGCGAAAAGAGAAGGACTATGAACAAAGGCTCCCCGACTACGAGGTATTTACGAGTAATTAACGACGAACGAGACCATACAGAGCGAATCAGGAACGTACCAAAAATAAGCACATAAAACATGCCTTATGTTCGGAAATTGGGTTAAACAGCGGCCCAGGAACTATGAGTAGCCCGGCCGCTTCCTTTCCTGCTTTAGTGCTTCTTTTGCTTTTCGTACAACTTTTCTTTTTCTTCTTCTGTCGTTTTCCTCGCATTTGTCAAACCGGGCGGGCCAGTTCTTCCGTTGCTGTTCCTTTC
Organism: Fragosphaeria purpurea; assembly: GCA_002778095.1. Lineage (NCBI taxonomy): Eukaryota > Fungi > Ascomycota > Sordariomycetes > Ophiostomatales > Ophiostomataceae > Fragosphaeria > Fragosphaeria purpurea. The sequence continues at coordinate 362,875 of PCDL01000022.1, read as the reverse complement.
CCTTCCTTTGCCTTTTCTCCTTCTTTTCGTCTTCCTTGTCCGAACGGGCTGGCCGCTGATCAACCAGGCGGCCGCGGTTGGAGCGAGCCGGAACCCGACAAGGGTGGCTCTTTGGGACCTGTGGCGATCTTTCGTTTCTTTTTTGTCCTGGGCCGCTTTGCCCATTCTTGGGGGGAACGGGTTCCTGCAACTGGTGCTTACTTTTTTGTGGATGCTTTCCAGAAGGTCGGACGAACTAAATACATACAGGCAAGCCGATCCGCTGGGACTGCGCCTGGTTTTACTTACAACTACTCCGTAGTATCTGCAAACAAGCCGCGACAGGCCCATGAGACAATGGGAAGAACGAAACCGGCTGGATGGTGGGTTGTTATTACGTTCTTTTGTGGTCCAGGCTGGTCGCCGTCGCCATAGCCGGCAAGGATGCGCACTAACACGAGACGGACTCGGAAGAAGAATGGGGCACTTGCGAAGTTGGTCGTGGTACCCGTCCGAAAAGTATGTACTTAGTACGACTGCTCCGTGTCTAGCTTCTTCAACTATGGCACGCTATGTCAGGACCCCTTTCAGGCAACAAAGAAAGTAATTACTTCGTAGACGTCCGGCGAGATGGTGCTGAGTCGTGCCCAGGAACAAAAAGGAGCCGCAAATGTTTTGCCAAAAAAGGAAAGGGAAAAAGAAACAACAGACGGCCCACGACATATCGGCTATGCCAAAAAACGGCATACGGGACAGAGAAGAGACGAACGGACGAAAGCCGAGTCGCGGTTGAGAGTTTTTCGGGACAAGAAACACGACTCAGTTGTACCTGACTAGGAGAGGGAAAGTCCTCGGTACGCAAAGCATGTATTTTGGATATAAAGAGACGAAAGCACACGGGCAGAGCTTTGCCTTGCTGCCGCTGCAGAGAGATTCACACTATATGTCGTAGCCCGTACAGAGTGATGCTCGGTCTGGCCGTGCCGGCATGGGTTTGGGAGGTGAAAATACCACATATATATGTTCGTCAACGATCCGTTCTGCCCACGACGTATACATATTCGTATGTCCTACCCGTCGCTCCCCGCTTTGATCCATTGTCCAAGAAAAGGAGACAAGGCAACCTACCACGAAGTACAGATTCGTAATTCGGTACGACAAAGAGTGGCGGCTCCACAAAGTGCCTGCAGCTAATACCATTGTTGGGAGAAGTGGACCGACTCTGGTCGGCAAACCACGCCGTAGCGTGCTTGTCCCTTGCGTCTTGCGATACACAGAGAATGGGCGCTTCAGCTTGCCAATCCAAGAGAAGAGGAAGCAGGCAGGCGACCATTGAGGTCCGTTTATCAATGTGTCTACTTCGTCCGGAAAAAGGGGTAGACCTCGCTGTTGACCTTGGGCAGCAACACGCCTCCGCATGTCTCAGTGCCCTGCTCGGTGATGGCAAATGCGTATGCATGGCAAGGTATGTACATACGCTGTCGGAAAGGTGCTTTGTCGATCGGCGCTGATCATCAGGCCACAGCTGTCGGCGGTGTGTGGTGAAGGGAAAGGCCAACGGATGCATTGCGCCTTGGACAGGCGTATTGTAATGGAACAAAAACCCAGTGGAAGACCCGAACACACTTCTGACAGGCCGCCGGTACCTGCATGGGAGATTGCACAGACGGCAAGCGTGGTTCTCGAGCTTAGTCGGCCGTTGAGGCCCAAAGGGGAGACAGGAACGCCAAAATCTCACCCGTGCTGGCCCGCTTTTCTCCAACCCAGGCGCTCTGTTTAGCGTTCCGACAGCCGTAGACGTATTGCTCAGTGATGCCAGTGACATCCCGATTAGCACCTACAACTCACAGAGGACTGCCGTCGTGCATCACTCACGCTCACACCGCACACCGTTGAGCCACGCCGCAGACCTTGTTCGTTATTATCGTGTTCGTTATTGCTACTTTGGGGACCATTGTTCTCCCGACTGCATTGGTCCGAACAGCAGAGATGAGAGGCTGTCTAAACAGATGAAGTGAGACGCCGGCGTGCTCTGTACGTCGTCGTCCACATGTGATTGCATTTTGCCATGTCGTCGGGCGATCTGTGCAAACAACATTGAAAGAGGCTGGAAAAGAAAACGCAACTCGCTCACCAGAGCGCTTTTCTACGTTCTACGCAAACGTGCCCGAGACGCCTATGCATCCGTGCACAGCGCATGATGCACCATCGGGTCCTTCGCACGTCCGCCAAGCGCATGCGTCCTGTGTCCTGCGTCCCGCGTCTCTGCGTAGTTCTCCTCCCAACACGGCCCTCTTTGCTCTGTTCTTGCCATGTGTCGGCTCTGGTTCGCATTCCAGGTCGGATCGCCATCTCCGCCAGTTCGTCGCATGTCCCGCGGGCCGGTCGTCATGCGCATCCGAAAGTAGAGAGGGCTTGACCACCTCGTGGCAATATGCAGACCAGCGGGCATTTCATGCATCGTCCTCGTTCAAAGGCAGGTCGGCCCAAAGCCTGGGTCCGTTCGTCGTGGGCTTCTCCCGCCCTTCTCGAACACGAGAGTCTCTTATTGTTCGGTCCCACTTTTCCGTACCTAGCTTTCTCCACCAATCAACACCCAACGAGCCACCCCCCCCCGGTCCCATCTTTTCCCCTGTTTGGGTTGCCATGTGGCTTTTCTCTTCCCTTCCCCCTTTTTCCCGCGTGCCCCGTAGCCCCCTGCTAGTCCCACAAAGCAGCAGAGCACACTGCCCCGACACAACTGACGAAAAGAGGCAGCCTCATCCCTTTTGCAGAGAAAAAGAACAATTTGTAGTCTACTCTACGAGTAATACCGCCCATCAAACACGGCGGGGCCGTTCCGAGAAAAGGGCCAGCCCGGCTTTTCTCTTCCTTTGGATCATTGCGCTAAAGAAAGCTGAACGTTGGGCAGATTTCTTTTTTTTGTTTTTCCAAAATTGCTTCTTTTTCTTTTTTCCTTTCCCTTTTCCTTCTGGTCTCTTTGAAAAGATCAGATGCCATACATCTTCCCGACGGCCCGCATCTGAATGCGACTGGTCATCTTCTCGAGAATACGGGATAAGGCTCTGTGCTACAACGTACAAAAGTACATACACACGTACCCATACGAATTTGTGACAACTCGCGTACATGGCTTGCCCCCTTGCCCGTCTTTCCCCGTGATCGGGCCGCGTCCCATACTCTCCTGCCATCTAAAAGGAGAAACATGAATCCTTCCGACGTAACGTACGGGGTACACATATATCACGCGCACGCACCACCACCACCATTTCGGCTGCTAACAAGCCGCTGACAATCTTTCCTGAGCCACCCTCGATGAGCGGCATGGGCCTCTCTTCCAGAAAAGAAGAATTCGGGGAAAAAGAGGACGAGGATATTTGTGAACTTCCTTTTTGGGGCAATGGCCCGGCTCGTCCAAGCGTCTTTGTGCCGCATGCGTGTCATTGTGGTCTTTACAGCACAATCAGCCCAAGAGTAGTCATAGGTTATTTGAAGGTGTGCTCCTTACGCCGCACATTTGCCATAGTACCGGTGAGGGTGTAAGTTGGTCGGCGAACCAAATGAGGTGAATCCTGCCGGAGGCGGGCACCATTTGTTTAACAGAACAAAAGTACTACCGCAACGATGGCTACTTTACAATTATTACAGCTTTTGTACAAGGAGGGCAACACAAGGCTCCGGCTGACGTGCATCGACGTTGGAATTTTCACATGCCGTGCATCCATGCTTCCACAGCGTCGTCTTTAGACTTGGACAGAAGGCGAAATAGATATCCCAGGTTTCAACGCCGGTAACTTGAACGCAGCGCCGTAATTTGACTAGTAAAAAAAAACAAAAACAAACAACGCCCTTCCCGAGAGATACATGCTTGTTTGTAGTCATCACATGCAGGGTTAGAAATACACCGCTGTCAACGCTCAAAATATGGGCCCAAAACAAAAGAAAAGGGTAAAAAAAAGCTTTTTCCCCCCTCACCGAAACGGGTCCACCTCCAATCGCTTCGGCGCCGGCTCGGACCCGTCCGAGACGTCAAACTGCGTCTCGTCTGTGTTGTTGTTGCTCTGGCTCCCGCTGCTGCGGCTGCCAACACCACTCCCGACACCACCACTGCCGCCGTACTTCTCTTCCCACAACTTCCGCAGCACCCGGTAGATGAACAGGTACTGTGCGTCCGCCTGCACCATGGCGCGCCGCTGCTCCCGCAGCTGGTTGACCGTCGTGAAGACCAAGTCGTCCGTCTCCGGCCCCGCCACCCCGTCGCTGCCGGGACTGTCCGGCACGGCTGTGTCGTTCTTCTCCTTGTCGTCGTCGTCGTCATCGTCGTTGTCGTCGTAGCGGGCCAGCACGCCGGCGTCCAGCTCCCGCTGGAGGTGCTCCAGCGCGATGAACGTGCCGGACCGCCCGACCCCCGCGCTGCAGTGCACAATCCGCGGGTTGTCGGCGTCGGCGTTCTTGTCGGCCGACAGGCGCATCAGACCGAAAAAACTCGGCACGTCCTCGAGCGTCGGCACGCCAAAATCGGGCCACCTTTTGTACAGAAAGTGGTACACGATACGCTCGTCCTCGTAGTCATCCAAGTCCATGCCCCCGCGGCCGGTGTCCTCGTCGGGGGTTCTTGTTTCTGTTGTTGTTGATGCGGTCGCTGCTGTTGCGGTCGCTGCTGTTGATGGTTCTGCTGCTGCTGCCGGCGCTGCTGGTGCTGCTGTTGTCGTTGCCCCATGCATGTTGTGGTCCGTGTCGCCTGAAGGCGCCGCCGCGCGGCCGTTTGGTGCCGTGGCGTCGGACGACTCGGGGACCGCCACGGCCGCTGTCGCGTCGGCCTTGCGGTGCACCCGCAGCACAATCCGCCGCAGCTCAATGGCGTCGCCGTAGGGCGTCGGCTCGAGCGCCGCGCACCGCACGCTCGCGTGGAACCCGTCGCCAAACTCGTCCTGCTCGTTGACCAGCATGGGCGGGTCGTCCGGGTGGCGCGGGAAATACGGGTAGCACTTTTCCTGGTTGGCCTCGTGCGTCTCCGTCAGCATGACAATGACGGCAGGCGAGCGCAGCTGCTCGTAGACCATGCGCCAGACGTGGTCGACCGAGGCCTGCTTGGGGCCCTGCATGGCAATATAACGGTCGGGCGGGCGCGCCGCGTGCGCGGGCGCCGTCGTCGTCAGCACAATGGGCGACGCGTTGATGTAGTCGACGCGGCCGGGCGGCACCCGGAGGCGCACGCGGTTGGCGTCCCACGGCTGGATGTTCATGTAGCGGTCGAGCGCGCGGGGGTGGTGGGGGGCGGCGGTGTTGCTTGCGTCCGACGGCTTTGGGGCGCGTGCAGATGATGCGGCTGGGGACGAGCCATTGAAGCTCGTGTGCAGCGCGTTGTGGATCATCCGGCTGCGTTCGAGCCACATGAGCTCTTGGAACCGTTGCTCGATTTCTGGGCCACAAATGGTCAGCACGCGACGGCTTGGTGAGCATTCCGTTAGAGAAAGAAGACAAGGACAAGAAAACGTAGGTACCCTGCACGGAGAGCGTCAGAAAGGACGGCATTTGAGGCCGGCGGCCGCTGCCCCGGCTCGACGCCGACTGCAACGAACGGCGCCCGTCTCTGGGCCCAGCGTCCTCGGTGTTTGTCCCCGCGCCACCAGCGGCTGGCGCACGGCCGTTGCTGCTGCTGGCCTCCGTCCGATTCGCGGCAGGCAGGGCAATGTTCCGGAACTGGCTGTTGAGCATCGCCGTGGGCGACCTTGGCAGCCAATGGTTGGCCGTGGCGGCGGCCGCCGACGGTGGCGACCCGCGGGCGCGCTTGGTTGACGAACGGAGGAGGTTGCGGAAGGGCGTGCGCGAGGAATGGGGCGAGGGTGTTCCGCTGGGTGCCGCGTGCGCCGGCGCTTGCTGTTGCCGCGTCTGGCCTGTCGAAGCAGTGAACGGCCGCCTCGCTTCGCTTGCTTCGGTCGGCGCTGTCGTTGTCGCCCCCATCGTCGGTGGTGTCGCCGTGGCTCCAGGCGTAGCTGAAAAATTGTGCGCTGCTGCGGCCGCATTTATCAAAGAGGCAGCCGGCACCGCTGCCGTCGCCGTCGTTGTCGCCGTCGTCGCGGGCGCTGGCACGGCTGTGGGAGCCGTGACGCTCTTCTTGTGATGACGCCGAAAGCGGGAAAGCCGGTCCATCGTGGCAAAGGAAATTGAAAGGTTGAAGGACTGGGGTCTGTTGTTACAGAAGCCAACTAAGAAGCCAAAAAAATACAAAAAACAACAAAATTTCAAGAAAGAGTGCTCGGCTGCGACGTTGTCGAATAAAAACGCACGAGGCCGGGAAAAAGAGAATGATGCAAGTCTCTGTCTTTGTGGAGCCAAATGCCACGTGCATGCAGGGGCGGCTTACGTCCTAGTCCTCGGGATGCCCTAGGTAATCAAGTTGGCCCCACTTTTTGGGTGGTGACGGGCGAGCCCGTTACAGTAAAAGAGCCCTCGATGTAATCTCTCCGCATCTGAATTGTCCTCGAGGAACGAGATCGCCACACCAAAGTATATTTTTTTCAAAAGCCATGGCCTGATATGATCGAACTACACGAAGTTGGTTTCTCGGGTAAACCCCCACAGGTGCCTGTTACTGGCCATTATTTGATAGCAAGATACTGGGTCGATGATCAGGTTGCGTAGCTTCAAATGCTTTCGGATGATGCTCCCAGTGTTCCAAGGAATTTGTTTTGCATCCCACAAGCCGATCGATACCTAGAGCGGTTTGGGCAGTGATTTTTTGGCTGCTGTCGTCGTCCATGCCGCGGAACAGCCTTGCGTCCAAATGGGCCGCATATCCCAAGATCCTTCTATCGTGATCTGCGGCGGGCTTGTGGCCTCGAAGCAGAAAAACCCTCCATACAGTCTGTCAGAGCTCACACCTTCCGTCCCCAGGGCTTGGTTCCACAGTTCCATGATTTCCAACGCGGGCATCTCCAAGGCCATGCGCGCCGCCAGCTTCACGAGCTCGTGTCTCTCTCCAAAGGGTCGCAGACGATGGTCCGTCAGAGCAATGGCCCTGAGCCGCGGCCAATGGTACCCTTTCGGCTGCAGCACCGCCATGCCAAAAAAATCGGTTGCTTGGACCAAGTTGGTGATCGCTATGCATTGCAAGGGGCGGCTTGCCTTCGCCAGGGCTGCTTCTGTATCCGGGTAACGCAGTGACCACTGTTCCCTTGCCGTGGATGATTCAGTTGCCTTGTAATATATGAGCAGAGCCTCGACAGTTCGGGGAAGTGGCTTTTTTGCAAGATTCAAAGCCAATTCTACGGAATTCGAAAGTTAGTTGTTTTGTTGTCCCCTCTTCGGGCTGTTTTTTTTTTTTTTTTTTTTTTTTTTTTTTTTTTTTTTTTGGCGTGGACTTTCACAAAACTTACTGTGTATTGCGTCCCGGCTCCATTGCTCTACCCGCAGTTCACGAATGCTGCAAGGCCCCGATCTGAGCAGCCACGATAGGAGGTTTGGATCGATGGCGCGGTAGAACCGCCGGCGGACTACCAGCGCTCGGACGATTCGGAGTCGGGGTGCCCGGCGTTGGGTCCAAGCCCCCAGTGGCCGGACGCCGAACACACGGTCCGCCATCGCCGACGGGACCGGCATCTCCTGCTCCCAAGCGGCACGGTGCAGATCACGGCCACGTCTTTTTCGATCCGCAATCTCTCTTCGGGTGTAGTGCTTGTAGGCCGTGAAATTCCAATCGACATCTTCCGCCAACTCATACGGATAGTCCCGCTGCAGCTTGAAGTCGCGATACCCGTGCGCCGCGTCGCTCCACGACGAGGCACTCAGCTCGAGGGCGATGCCGTGGCGTTCACGGGTGCCGTCGACCTTCTGGGTGCCCCATCTTGCGAGGGCCCTGAGAAGCGGCCACAGCGCCTTGGTGAAAACGGCCTTGTCGCGCGCGAGAGCCTCGGCGTCGGGAGCTTTGTTGCACTGCGAGCAGTCGTAATCGTGCAGGCGTACGTGCAGATGCAGGTGGTGAATGTACCCGAGTCGCGCTTTTCGTGGGCCCTGGGTGGCGGCAACAAATTGCTCCACCTCGGTGCTCTCAACGAACAGGCGGCGGAAAGTGACGGGCTCAAAATAGGCCTGCCAGTCGCGTGAAACAGCTGTACAAGCAGCAAGGCTGATGGGCTTCCTGCTGCTCGCATCCAACTGGATGCGCAGAATGTGCCGATCCTCCGATGCATCGCTGATGAGAATATTCCATATCAGAAGACGAAGCTCTGTCGGAAGCCAGTACCAAGAGAGCATTGCGTTGTAGTTCAATATAAGAGGTAGACGAAATCTATGGTCGTGAATGGGTCTCAATCTTCCCTCAAAAAGAGATGAAAAAGAAAAAAGAACAGAATAAAAAAAAATCAATCCGACGTATTGTGGATTTTTTTATCTTTGGTGTAGCATTAAAAGCAATGAGTCACCTAATAATGTCGAAAACGAACTACAAAAAACAACATCTATGATATCAACAGTTTTGGTGACGTATACGACTTGGTGAGAACGAGGACGGAGTGGAACAACGCCGTAAACATTTACACCTTAATAGCTGCATATGAACGTTATGCTTTGCTAGAGTTCGAGTCTTCTTGCCAGCAGGAGGAAACATAATAATTCTCGAGATCTTGTGTATTTGTGATTAGCTTAACTGGGGCATTTCTTTACTGTCTTCTTGCTATTTTTATTGACTTTTATTTTTGGTGTTTTTGTTTACCATTCATCGTCCTCCCCTCCTGTCCTCAGATGTTCTTGTTCATTTTCTTCATGATTTTTCTTCATAATTTTTTTCCTTCTTCCTTTCGTGTTCACTTTCTACCACTTTTATATTTTTTAATGGAAGTAGAAGAATAAATAAAAGTAAAAAGACCGAAAGGACTAAAATACTCAAAGAATATGACTACAACCAAAAATGAAAAGAAATAGGCTGCTAGAATGTATTTGCTTTTATTTTTATCTATGGCCCTATTTTCATGAGGCCGTTTTAGCAGAAATGGTACGCATTTTGATAAAATGCATTCTTTGACTTCACACTGTTTGAAACATTGTTACGTCGTACGTCGTGCCTCATCGTTGAATTTTCACTATAGACGCATTTCATGTCATTTCTTCACCCATAGATGTTATTTAATAGATAAATAAATAATCAATAGCGTTGATTCTTTTAAAAGAAACTCACGTTTTTTCATCTCTTTCTCACTTGTGTGAGATGCGTCTGCACACCGGATCTATATACAACTCAAACACCACTTGCAACCTTCTTTCATGATTGCCATCCAGCTTCTTATCATTCAATGTCTCCCTCTTACGATTTGAGACCTTCTTGCGCAGGATTTATAACTTCTCCTCTTTCGCTGCACCCGGCTTCAATTTCACCTTTTTCGAAATCTTCTTAGTGCTTCGTTGTTCTTGCGAAATCCAGAGCCTCTCACTCCTTCGTTTATACTAAGCTTTATTAAACAAAGACAAGGGGACAATGGGTTCTTGAAATCGTCAACGTCGACGCATCAAGCGCCGCTTTAATAAAACTCGCGGCACGCACGAACCCGGCCTAAGAGCCGAACCGTCAACAGCGGTTTCCTGGCCCTGCTGTTGTCACAGCAGCATACCCAGGGCAGCTAAACGCTGGAACAAAATTGCTTCTCGAAGAACATTCATCTTCCAGGCAACACCATACGAGAAGCGTGGATGGCCAATGGGATAACATACGTCGTATTCTTCCGTATGCAGGTCTTGATAGGGACGCGGAGCTACCTAAGAGAACGATATCGCTTACATGTATTTGCTAATTCTGTTTGGACACGCCGTTGTTCCAAATACGAATACGCGTGTGTTCAGTTACGGCCTCCAGAGGTGTTCGTTACTCGGCCTATTCTATGAGACCCTCTTAAGCTCGTCGTTGTACAGCTAAGCAGAGTCTGTGATGTCACCGCCTCGTTGTCATTGGTAGGGCTGGCCGTCCAATTTTGTTCAGTATCCAGAAAGGGTTAGCAAAATTGTGTAAAACGGCATATGTACGGGCCCATTGTCTTCATAAAGAAAGTTTAATGGGTTCCTTGTTGCGACTAACACAATTTGGGACATGGGGTTGCAATGCTGCATTGAAATATTGGAGAAATTAGGGGTTTAGAGGAGAAAATCGATAGAAAAAAAAAACGATGACAGAATACGTAGTGCCGAGAGAAAAAAAAAAGCCACGCATCCATGGACCTCTGGTCCGCATTCGGTAAAACCTCGTAATTTTGCTGCAAAAAGGAACGAAGAATGGACCGCCCGAGCACGGAGAACATATCTGGAGCACGGGCAGTAGCCCGTACGTCGTGGCACCTCGGAACGACGGCAGCACTTCGGGGCTTGGAATATGGACGTCAAGAAAGGACTAACGGGCAGACCGAGCATTCCATTCTTGTCTCTTATGTTGAAAAACCAGAGCAGTATTTTGCTCTCCTTTTGACTCTGTATTTATCTGGTCAAACGTTCTTACGTCTATCGTCCGTCCTACAACTACTTTGCTGCATTCTATCCATTCTTCTACATACCTTGATTTTCGGCGTGCTCGTCTTCCAAGTCCGTTCATCCATCTTTTGAGTTCAGCACATTCATGCTGTGAGAGCACGGCGTTGTTTCGCAAACGGCACAGCAACACACGGTAGACATGCGTCTTGTGCTTTTCTCGCCGCCAGCCTGTCGTGGACGGCAGCTTCGTCCTCCCGGTGTAAACCATCTCCGCCTTCGCCACCTTCGTCCTTGTCCTCCCCCACCCCCTCGTCGCCGTCCTTCTCCTCCTCGGCGCCTCCATCGTCCTCCTTGGTACCCACTCCGGCGTCGTCGTCCGTTCCGCTTCCCTCCAGTTCAACTGTCTACACAAACATCTATCCCCGGCCCGATTTCGCCGGCGTAACCGATTATAACGCCGTTGGCACCGTGACCTTTCCGTCTGACTGCAAGGGTGACACCCCGTGCGCGCAGCTGACGAAGGGCAGCGCATCCCCCAGCTCGTTTGGCGTCTACCTGGCGATGGTGGCTGGCGAGGCGTATACGGTCTCCTTTGACTATGAATTTGTTGGCGCGATGGACGGCCCCGTGCTTACCTGGATGGTGGATCACGGACCGGCGCAGAGTTTGGCGGTATAATCGGCCGCAGGCTTGTGGCTTCACGCCGGGCCAGGCACGTTTGTAGCCAAGGCGACAAGCTTGTACACGGCATTCGAGTTGAGATTGATGAGCGCGGGTCAAAACACCGTGCAGATCACCAACTTTGAGGTCCTGCATTGCCAGCCGCTGACGGGGCCGTCTTCGTCTGCGGCACCGTCCTCGTTCTCGTCCTTGTCCTCCCCGCCGCTCTCACCGGCGCCATCCCCGCCAGTGCCGTCTTCGTCACCGACGTTGCCGTCGTCTTTAGTCCTTCCATCTCCTTCGGTCAGCTGCACAAACATCAACCCCAATCCCGACTTCAGCTCACGCGGCACACCCAACTTCTCTTTCAGCTTCCCCAACGTCATTTACGTCGACATCTGCAAAGGCAACGAGCCGTGCGTGGAGTTGACCTTTGACTCAATCCTCTCAACCAACGTCGCCGACGTCCACTTGCAAACGGAGGAGGGGCGCACGTACACGGTTTCTTTCGACTATTGCATCCGCAGCCCCCTGGGTGCCTCCTCGTCGGTCAAATACACGTTGCCCGGAGTGCCCGAGCAGCTGTCTGTGCCGATGGGCCCTCTGGATACGTGGTTGACCGCGGGCCCCGTCACGTTTACCGCCGGGAGCACGATGACGATAATTGAATTTGTCATGCACCCCGTCTACGACCAGGAAGGCCATGGCCTTGACCTCTTGCTCACCAACGTGGTGGTGTTGGGCTGCGAGGCGTCGTAAAGAAAGAAGTTAGAGGCAGGAGGCGCCGTTGGCTACCAGGCCGGGACATCAACGCCAACGCTGACGTTGATGCCGTGGTTGAACAACGACTATCCTGACCATGGTTCTTAATTTATCCTTCTGGCGAACTGCTTAAGTTCCCCCTTTGACCAACTACTAGGTGAGCCCAGATACGATCGCCGCGCCGACGTCGACAACGGTTAAGACTCGCAATCCAATACGAGGGCGTTCGTGGGCACAAGCCGACTACCGCCGTCGTCACTGCAGCGAAGTCGGGTACGTCGAACTAAAACAGCAGGACTGCGTCGTTCCAGCCGACAAAATCGCGAGCTTTCGTCGTTGTCTTTGCCGGCATGATTGTGGTCGTTGTCGTCGTCATCGACGTCGTCCGCCGCCTCCCTCATCGCATTTGAAACCCGGTCGCGCTACCTTCATAATTTCCGTGTCCCGAGCTGAGGTCCAACTCCGCTGTTGATCTCACGTTGGTCAACGCCCTCGTGAAGTGACCGGGGCCCAACGCACCATACGGTGCCTCTCGGACAACAATGTTGTCTATCCTGGCCCTTGTCTCGCGGTTATGTAGACTGGGTCATACCTTTTTTTGATGGTATGCTGTGTTACGTAGCCTAATTCTATTCCGTTTTACGTCGCCACTCAACGTAGTCGTGTTTCATTTCCCTCACCAACGAGCACAGTCGACAAGAAAAAATTGATTTGCTTCGAACGACGATAACTTCGCAGCCGTCTCACGAACACCGGGCGATCGGTCGTTTGGAACAAAAACAAGAAACAAGACTCATGTGTAGCAGAGGGCCATTACATTATTTTAAGGCTGCCCGTCGTAAAGCAGATACGGGAGAGTCATGACGGTTGTCATATGCATCTCGCGGGCCAAGATGCATCCAGCTGTTTGTCCACTTGAGACTTTGTGGAAAAGCACCCCTGTCGCCGTTTTCCAAACGTTGAGAATCCTACTCTAATAGTATCGTTGCTTCGTATACAGTAACGAGTATTGATACTACAGGGTACTTCGCAATACAAGATCTCATGGCTGCTGCTGCAGGGGCTGGGCAAATTCCACGCTATCGAAAACGTGCATAAAGATTGGGTTTCGACTCCTATTTGGGCTTTCAAGCCGTAAGAGCTTGTCAGGACCACCAACGTTGTTGTATTGCGTCGTATTCTTACGTCTCATTTCTTTTTGTTCCATTTTTTTCTTTTTACATTTCAGACGAGGTTTTACGTCGTATTGTTTTCCTCGCTCTTTTCGCTGTTTATTCTGTCTTGCTTATAACATGGCTTTTCTTCTTCTATTGCAATCCCCTCAGACCGTCGGAGTAAACATTCTCATCCCGAAACACGTTTTGCTCTCAACTTACGACTACCAAAGAAATAAAAAGAATGCGGCTATCCTCTTTGTTTGCGGCCTGCTTGGCATGGACCGTAACGTCGGCGTCCCGGTGCAAACCATCGGCGCCGTCGTCGTCGTCGTCCGTCCTACCAGCATCATCGTCCAGTGCGCCGGCATCATCGTCCAGCGTGCCGCCGTTTTCGTCGCTGTCTCCGCTGCCGTCCTCCTCCTCCTCCTTCAGTCCTCCCGCGGCCTCAAGCTCGCCGGCTCCGTCCAGGTCACCTTCTTCATCAATATCCTCCACACCGTCCTCTTCTTCCTCCTCCCCGGCAGCGTTCTCCAGTGCGCCTGTCTGTGTCAACCTCATACGCGACCCCGACTTCAAGCTTGGCCCTACTTATTGGCAAGCCGTTGAAAACACTATTACAGCGGTGTTTTACGCCAGCCAGGGCGACATCATGTATGCAAGTGTGACGCTGACTGACGATACCGCGACGCTGAAGACAACAATATCGACCGTACCGGGAGTTACGTACAGCGTCTCCCTTAGCTATACGTTTACGGCGTCCGACGGTGGTGCCAGTCAGTTCCGCTGGTCCGCAGCCGGTAAGTCCGGTCTCGTCGCTGACCAAACCAGCAACAACCCAAACCCTACATCCTACGGCACGCCAGTCAGCGCGGCGTCCCAGTTCACGGCCATCGACACGGAGACACTGTTCGAACTTGACTTCAGTGCCTTGGCTGGAAGTCTTGACGCGACCTTTAATAACGTTGCTGTAACTACATGCACATAGAGAGAGAAGCAAGGAGGAAAAAAGGGAGAGAGGGACTGGGTAGAAAATAATAAATAGTATATATTATTGCCATCGTATATAAGAACCCGGGTTCCAACTCGAACGTCGTGAGCGAAACATCGTCAAACGCTCAAATTGTTAAGTGAACAAATAAAGATTGGGGGATGGGACAGAGGGAGCAGGTGTTGTGACGCCTGTTTTCGACGTAGTATGTTCTCGACTATCCGTTTCCTGCCCAAAACGAAGTCCCTTGATGTAGTCCCATCGAGTGCCTTCTCAGCCATTTTTTCCGCACACAATTCCGAGGCTTGCAACAATTGCGAAAGCTCGATTCTTTTCTACCGCAACGAAACCAGTGGCAGCGTTATAGAAGACGGATGCAACGGCATCCTTTCCATTGTTTTTTCCGTGGTTGTACCGTTGAGGTGAAGCAAATAGTTGAATCCCCTCGGATCTCGGTCGCAATATCTAGATCGAACGGGTTTTCAATGCTGCAAAATATCGAACCTTCGGAGTGCCGGAATCATCTCGTAGGTGTGAGTCCCGACAGCATTCTAAAGACTGCCTGGGGAGGCGACAGCATTTACTCCTGAGCGATATCAACCTCTCAAACTCAGCTAATCAACTGCCGTGGGATATGCCGAGAAATACGAATGAGCCAAGTTCAGTCTCTAATACGGACTAAAGACTTTCTTTTATTGCCTTGCAAGGAATATATTCAGGCTGGATGCAACCTATTGAAACGGTATTATGTAGTGATCTCTCCGTCCTCTTCTCTGGTCCCTACGCGTTACGCCGCCGCAGTAGGCGAGTTGCGTTGCATCCCACATTATGCCTATGTCTCAAGGTCGTAGGCTTTACGCGTCGACAGTTTTGGGCGGTTGTTTTTCGCTCTTGCCCACCAGCTTTATTCCCTGCATCTTGCGTTCAACTGAAGATGTGTGTTAGTTGAGCACAGATAGATTCAAACCACGAAGGCGTGGGGCTCTTTCAAGCTACATGAAAACAAAAAAAAAAAACAAAAAAAAAACATACCCTTGTCATTCAACAAACTGCTGGCGTCTTTCGTAAAGAGGGACCCGATGAGAGCAATGCCGCCAAAGCCCAAGCTGGCAAGGTACACAGTCTTGAACGCCTGGCCGTACGCAGTCGGCAGGGCGCCCGTGACCGCTGCCTGCACCGCGCTGTTGATCCCGGGTAGCGTCGCCCACGTGCCTGCCTTGACGGCTGTTGCGAGGCTGGCTACATTGGCGGGGGGGTAGCCCGCATTCACGGCGGCGGCCCCGACCACCGCCGGGATGGTCGTGGCGAGTCGGTTGTTCAGAATCGTCTGGTACACGGCGACGGAGATGGAGCCGCCGGCCGCGCGGATGGACGCCAGCATGCCACTTGCGAGGCCAATGTCCTCGGGTTTGCAAAAGAGCGGCGCCAGCGACAGCGCCGCCAGCTCGATGAAGCCGACCCAAAAGGTGCCGATGATGGTCACGGCCAGGCCCACCTTCTTCGTCTCCGGCGTGAGCGAGGCGAGGGACGCAATGAAGCTCACCATGCACATCGTGGCGAAGATCAGCCAGTACCGCGAGTTGCCGCCGTACCGGAGAAAGACGCCGCCGACCGCCTGGCCCAGCACGGTGCCGGACGAGACGGTGCACGACAGCCAGCCGGCATACTCCACGTTGCTCGTCAGAATCTCGCTGACCTGCTGCGGCCACAAGAGAATGGCCGAGTAGTAAAACATGGACGCAACGGTGGCCATTGAGACGAGCGAGATCCACCCGCGGTTGCGGAAGTAGTACATGGGCATGACGGGGTATTTCAGGTCGGCAAAGGTTTCCCAAAGGAAGAAGGTGAGCAGCAAGACGGCACCAATCACGAGAGAGGAGATCACAGCCGCCGACTTCCATGGGTACAACTAAGTGCGAAAAAAATTAACCAAGGGTTCTATTGGAAAAACACGACGTTTTGAAACCGTGGATAAGGGACGAACCAAGGCAAAGGGGGGAAAGGGACCAAAAAAAAAAAAAAAAAAAAAAAAAAAAAAAAAAAAACACGTACTCCACCGCCCCAGCTAAGGCCAAGGAGAAACAAGAGGAGGCCGGCTACCCAGAGGAAGATGCCGACGTAGTCGAGCTCCTTGAGCTGCTGCCGCTTGGATTTGCGCTCGTGCAGCAAGTGAAAGTTGGGCGGGTGGTAGCAGAAGAACACGAGGATGGCCGCCATGCCGACGACGATCACGCCCAGGTAGTAGCTCCAGCGCCAGCCGAGGCCCCTTTGGATCATGCGGCGCGCAATGGTCGGACCAAACGCAGAAAAGGGCGCCGACGAGGCAAACATCAACGACATCACCACGGGCCGGTGTTTGTTGGCCACGAGTTCACCGACGGCCACGCCGAAGCTGATCTGCACGCACTCGCCCGAGCCGTAAATCGCGCTGCCGACGATGATCGTGGGCACGTTCTGAGCGACCGAGCAGATAATGACGCCGATCAGCGCCACGACAAAGCCGCCAACGAAGAACCAGCGGCGGCCAAAGAGATCCGACAGACGGCCCTGGATGAGAAAGATGGTGGACTGGCCGAGGGTACGGGCAATGCTGACCCACGCAATGTTGGCACTGGGACCTGGCAGAACGAAGAAAAAAAGAATTAGTCTGACTTGGCCTTGCCATGATCGTCACACATCTCACCACGACGACCGGGGGGGCCGGTGTGTAGCGCACGCACCTATGTCTTGGTTCGTATAGGACAATACGCTCGTAGACATGACAAAAATAACCTGGGCCGCGATGATGCCGAAGCATAAGCCGGTAACCAGTCCGATAAACTGGAAGCTCCGGTAGTAGCCAGGCGGGATGCTGGTGGTTGGATACGGGGGAGCATAGTCAGCCACACCTGTTTTTATAGTATTTACATCACCGTCCAAGCAACGGCATGCTCTCCCCCAACGTACTTCGTGCCCAAGGCTTCTTCGTTGATGGAGAGGCTGTCGTCATCTCTTAGGGTCGGTTTGAAGGGAGCATGTGCGATTTCCTCAAGCTCTGCCTTTTCGGCCGCCGAGACGGTTTGTTCCAGGTCAGCCATTTTTGTTGCTGCTGTCGTTGTTGTTGTGGCCTGGGCTGTGTCTTGGTTTCGAGGGTCGGGTAGAGAGGATGTCATGAAGGACCGAAACAGAATCTGAGCCGACGATCAGCGAGGTCCAGGCTTTACTATTTATTCACGAACACAGGTTTGTCCTCGTCGTCCTCTTTCACGTCACTTCGCCTCACATTCTCTCTACCACTGAGCTTCCTCTTGATATGAATGGACTCTAACAAACGAAGTTAACTACCCCATGTTTATGTTGTTGTCTCCGCCATTTGTGGGGTGAGCCCGGCTCCGGAGAGCTGGAACTCGGGGGTCGGATACGTTCTCCGTTACTTTGCACAGTCTTCAAAGACAAGAAGATTCGTGCATCGTCCATACTGAGTCAAGACAAACCTACAGCAATTCTATTTTCTCTGAATCTCCCCTTGACCAAAGGCATCCCAGACTTGACATGGAAAGCCACTCTCATCCGGGGTAATCCGTCGCTGCCCCGTATCCCAATCAGCAACGAATGGGCCGACCATGTTCGGGGCGTCCCTAAAATAACTTCTGGTCCTCGCATCCACTTTGAACAATGGACTAACTCCGAAAGCATGCCCTTTTTGGAGAAGCTTCTTTGCCACTTGGTACGCTATGCTCGGGTAATGAATCATTGCAGTCAAATTGAGTTAGTACGCCGAGGAGCAGTGATGCTTGTAGCTCTCGAGGATATAGTATTCCGCAAACATCGATATACAAAACCATCTCTAGATGCCAGGAACCGACACAATGCCCGTTTGCATGTAGTTCAACAGTCTGGTCGGCTCCTTGCAGTCGGCAACGCGGATTGTCTTTCACTGTCGATCGTCTTGTCTTTCTTGGATCTTGTAATAGTAAAAAAAGATCCTATATTTTAGGACGAGCTTGGCTTCGGTTCAACCCTCGTGTGAAGGCATATGCAAGGAGCAACAAATTTTCTTATTTTAATAACGACATGACAAGCTTGCCCAGGCCCTATAAGTGGGTTAGTAGATAAAGGGAACGAGTGTTTGTGGATCTGATTCCCGGGGTCTAGTGCCCGCAGCTCGAGAGCTTTGCCGCTCGGTGTGGTGCCACTTGCTCGCTTTTTATGAACTTCCAACTCCCACCTGAATCATTGCTTCCTTGTCAGAACTATGTAGAATGACTCGTGTGAGCTTATATGACTCAATATGTGAACGATTCAGAGAGCACGCTACGAGTCAGAAGGAGTGGCCGAGCCACAAAGTTTTCATCACGATACGGTCAACCTTCGCCGGGTTCCGCCAACACCTCCTCTCACCCCTGGATCCCCGAGCATCGTTCCCGTCACAAACCCAGCCTTGCTGCCACTTCGCGAACACCGTCTTCACCTTGTCCAACCGACACGTCGACCCAGTCTTTTGCCGCGCGGTACCGCTCTTCGTCCTTCTTCCAAGCCTCCTCGCCCGGCCGCTCGATATAGACCGTACGCAGCCCGGCGTTCTTCGCCGCCTCAAGGTCGTTCAGGTGCGCCGCAACCATGGCGATGTCCGCAGGCTTCACGCCCAGCGTGTCTGCCGCCCCGAGATAGACGGAGGGGTGCGGCTTGTATGCGTGGAAATCCGCAGCGGAGATGATGCGCGTGAACCCCAGGTCGCCAAAGTCGGCGAGGTCACGCAGAAGTTCCTGGTTGCCGTTGGACAGCGTGGCCGTGACGAAGCGGGCCCCGAGCCGGCGGATGCCGTCCGCCGAGTCGGCCCAGGGGGTCAGGCGGTGCCACACGAGGCTCAACGACCGCACCTCCTCCTCGTCGTCGGCAAACAGCCCGGCAAGCTGCCACCGGTTGAGCTGCTCGACGAGGCTGTCGTAGTGGTGGGCGTCTACGTCCTTCCAGGGGGTCGTGCCCGGCACGAAGCCCTTTGTAAACGACGAGTACGCGTTGCGCCACTCCTGCGCAAACTTGGCGACGTCGTTGTCGGCCACAGCGCGCACATGGGCTTGGAGGTCGGCCGAAAGCGAGGAAAACTGGGGCGACGCAATCTTCTTCCGAAAGGTGTCCCGTAGAACAGACTCGACAGACGAGCGCCAGTCGACGATGGTGCCGAAGATGTCGAACGTGAGAGCTTTGACGTGGTCGGGCAACGCCGCGTTTGCAGACATGTTGACTGACTTTTATCCGACTATGAAACGTTGGAAATGCATGTCGCTTTCGCCCGGACAATGTGAATCTAAGGCTACTGCAGCCTCCTTCTTATAGGGCGCTGCGCGGGGAACTCGGCCCATGACGTCAGGGACGTCGGGTATATCACCATCGGCGCGCCGAAAACCGCTTCCGTGCCTCCGATATTTCTCCCGCCGTTTGCGTTACGGCGACATTTCGGTATAGCATTTAGGGAATTACCGTCCAGAATGTGAATACTGCTCTGGCTTTTTCAGGGCCATCAACGCTAGTCGGTCAAGGATGTGCATAACTCAGTAAATAAGAAGACAATAAAAAATGAAAGATGGGACAGCGGACATCTACAAAAGCTGCTTGCATATGACCACTTTCTTTCTTCTTACATGATGTTTAAACATATACGAGAGAAGATTACGGCTTCACATCAGCTTCGGATTACATAAAAAAGCTTTTTCGCGTAAAGCAAGGCAAACAGACATTCTTTTCGCCTTCCACAAGGACAAGAAGAACTTCTTTTAAAGCTGTGCATAGTCATCGGTAAAATCCCTTGGCCAAGGGTAGTCTCTTTGATCTATCAAGGTTGTGTTTATGGCTTAGATGGACGGGAACTCCCGACTTTGGTAAGGCTTCTGGAAACAATCCGACATGTCATACAGCCGTAGGCTTAAGCGTAAACCGTTACTAGAGCTTAAGACCATGTGCCACCTTCGAGGTCGCCACCACGGCTCTGTCCTTATAATGCCCTACAACGAAATGCTTCCGTGATCAGTGGTAAGGGCATGTAGTAATTACTCTCTTTTAGGCCTGCGTGCATCCTACTATTGAGATCTGGCCGGTGGTTAAAAGCTTGTTCTTGCCGCCAAATAGCCAACGCAGGTATGCCTGCTTAACCTGATGTAAGATGCGGTTTTACTTCGTACACAGTGTGGAGTAATACCCGTAGTACGGGGTAGTAACATGGAGTACGGAGTTTGCCGTGCTCCATCTAATGGTGGTGGAGAATGGACGGAGTCCTGTCGACCCCCGATGCTACACACTGCGGCGGTACGCTACTCGTACGGAGTACAGTCGACCGAACCATTTTCATCTACGCCAAGTAACGGCCGAATCACATCCAACCCACGCTCTTGCTCAAGCAGCGACGACATACGGAGTATCGAAACTTCGCTTTTAGTTGGGTTTCTCGATTTGGCAGCTATTAACATCACGACGGAACTTTTACATGATCCTGGCTTGCCTTTCGCGTATGTATACGAATTCTCGCATCTCGCCAACTCTGTAAGGGTTCTGCTGGCAATGAGCACAGAAGAGCCCCGAGGTAATGAATGGTATGGGCCTGATTGAACGAAGGACTAAAGATACATGAAGAAGAAGGGGAGTTCTCACGAGACCCTCAGCCTGACTCTCTTGCTTGAAATAGGGGTCAGTCCAACTCGGTGGAGCCGGTGGATCAGTGAGCCGGTGGTAATCTCTGGCCCTGGGACCGCCCCGGCCCACTTACTGGGGCCTTGGCCTGTGACAGGCGTAATTCTGTGGGGAGGGTGCCGGGTTGGTTTTGAGGGACCGAAATAGTGGAAGCGGCCAATATAACGATAAGGGGATGTATGTGATAAGGGGCTTTTCATAGGACATTCATGGCACCTTTTGTCAGTAGGACTTCTCCCTGTGATTGCCCCTAAGCGGTGTGGTAGGGCTGATTCCTTCCTTGTGCAACGGCTCTCAGCCACCTGGTCCGACAAATTCAGCTTCATTCGTATGCGGATAATGGGACTGAAGCACCGGAAACTCTTGCCATCTCCTTCTGACCGCCGGGCGCTGGGTCTTCGTTTTGGGCCGCGTGAAGCCTAAATCGTAACACAAGGCCGCCACGCTTCACAATAAGAAGGAGGTCAGCGTAGCCGGTATCAACACTCCCGCAGGAGCGTTATACACTGTCGCAGACTATTTTCATGAGCCCTTTTGATTGTGGTGTTGTCGTGGTTGTGTTGGTTAGGTTGAGTTGCCCGCCGCTCTCACCACTGGCTAAAACGCAAGCTATACGTCGTACGCTCACCGTCTACCATTTTTGGTCATGTACCAGTTGCTAAACCAAGTACGGAGTAGTAGTAGCTGACCAATTATTCGTCGGTTTGACCGCCTTTCTGAATGCTTCAAAATGGGTGGCATAGCCGTCCGTGGCCGTCCGTTATTGTATATGTATATATGCTTCTTTAGGTACCCACTCCAATTTTTAGGGGTCTTTACACAAGGGCCTGAGCACCAGGGTGCTCAGGGACATTCATCTGTGCTCCGGGTCGTTCAATTTCGACCCTGGAAGACGGGCACAAACTGTACTTCATTTCCTGAGAGTGAGTGTAAAATCCCACCACAGAAGCAATTTCCTTCATAGAACTCTCTCCTCATCGCCAAACGGCTACCTTTTGAAGCGTCTTTTGGATACTTCCATAAAAGAATCCGCTGGACTGAGCGATCATGGAACCC
This sequence comes from Fragosphaeria purpurea, assembly GCA_002778095.1. Classification (NCBI taxonomy): domain Eukaryota; kingdom Fungi; phylum Ascomycota; class Sordariomycetes; order Ophiostomatales; family Ophiostomataceae; genus Fragosphaeria; species Fragosphaeria purpurea. Next base: position 341,158 of record PCDL01000022.1, on the reverse strand, counting down.
CCTCACATTTCAGTAGGCCGGATGATGTCCCTAATTCATCATGTTTTCCACATAAAGTTCGTGTGTCGCTGCCCAGAAAGCCAATTTTCGTCCCCACCAGCGACAATTTCTGGTCCCCTGAATCACCCTCGTTACGTTAAGTACATACGCTAAAGGGGAGTTGTACCGTTAAGCGAAACACAAGGACTCTTGATATTTGACCCCTCTGACAGAAAACAGAAAACAGAAAAACGAATACGTTAAAATAGAGATAGAAGTGAAATTGACCGAGCAGATAGAAAAGAAGCAAAAGAGAAAAAAGGAGGGAATAGAGTATATAAAATGCTTAAGGCACTTTCCTTGGTTTCTTTTCTCTTTTCTTCTTCTTTTCTTTTTCTCGGCATTATTACGACTTTATTGATCTTTTTTGTAAGTCTTATCCTTTAAACTAATAGAGAGCGGGCTAATCTTTATACTAATAACACTAGATAAGTCGAAGGAAAAAAAGACGTTGACTCGGTTGGACAGATAGCACACAGAGCAACAATGGATCCGGACCTTATTGCTCGTCTTCGAGCAGAAGCTGAAGAGCAAGAACGGCCACGAGCACCTGGGGTCACTGCGGAAGAGCTTCAGAGAGCCATACAGCGCGGAAATGAACGGAAGCCTCTTAGGCCTAGACATGCACCGAGAACCTAGATCAACATCGTTGGCAGCTAGGAACGATGGGTGAGATTCTGCGGGCATGCGAGGCTTCCAGACTGGAGAGCGCAAGTGACGACACTTTCTTACGATAACAGAGGCTTGATGGAATCTTATATTCAGGTTTGCTTAGACAAAGAGGGCTCTAAAAGTTTCAGCGCGGTCTTCTGTTCACAGGTACATAATTCAGACCAGTGGGCCGTGCATAAGAAATATACTACCCGTAACGTCGAACAGGAGCTGAAGGATCACGCTGTGGCTTATCTCGATAAGATCATGGAGAGACGTCCTTTACGAACCAAACCAAAGCGAAAGAATCACTTAGGTGCGGATGTTTTCCTGTACCTTGCTTACTTTCGTTGGGTACGAGACAACAAAGTGGTCTTCCGGATTGGCTTAGACGGGCTCGATGATGCTACCATCAGGTTTATTCCAGATGTATACTGATGGCCGTACACACGAAATTGTTTATGACAGACCTGCAAAGAGAGAAGAGAAGCTGAAGGCATATTACGATGAAAAAGACGCTTACGCGGATCTCGACGACGACTGCACATATTTCTAAGCAGGCCATCAGATGCAACGGCAGAAGAAGTGTGTTATCTGCGAAGGGATCGATACGAGAACTGATCCAGAGAATCGAGTCCTCTGCTGGGAAGACATCGAGTTCTGGATTCTGCAGGATCCATATGGAAATGGTGGTAGAGACCGCCTAGCTATGACAATCCTCTTACGTTTCCATAAAGGCTACGAGTTAAGGAAAACGCCACTTGTCTTTGTCTTTATCGAAGATCTTTCCGTCATCTGCCCCGTATCTCATATTCTGGCGAAAGCTTTATCCGAAAAGACCATATCTATAGAAGGATATTCACGACCAGAGCAATTCTTTCAAACTTGGCTTGGCTTGGCTTACCTGGGGCTGTGTTCAAATGGAAGGAAGAGTTTTCACACGTACCGGTGTTTCGACAATCCAACGAAAGGACATTAGAGGGCTTCATTAAAACAGAGAAGCCTATGACGAGGCACCAGTACGATAATCAAACTAAAAAACTAGGATTGGCCACAGGTTTTCCAGATAACCTGGCTGCCTATGACTACCGACGTGGACAGCTGGAGGCTATTATGACAGTATGTCTTCCCCTTAATTTTATCATGGTAGTGGCTTCTTCTTACAGTCTATCAGTGAACTGCCACGCAACGATCCGAAGGCAGATAGCGAGACATAAGAATAACAGTATATTTTAAGACTACTATAACAATGCCAGAATCAATGTTATAACTCAAGACGCATTTCTACACAGAGGCACTAAGTCTCCGTATCTCGCTATCTTTAACCAACTCGGCCTAGTTTACGACGAAAACGCTCCAACAATGTCGCGGATAAGATGATGTATACTATCGGTCCAAATGCCGAAATTTACCGACTTGAGGAGGAAAAGTCAGCTACAGAGACACAGTATGACCGGACACCTACGAGCGAGGACAAGGCGAAATACGAGGGTCTAAAGACGAAGCTCAGAGCAGCTAGACAGAGACAGCGCAAGACGATGGAGGGCATCCTTCGCCGGCAGTACTTTGAGCAAAGGAACGATGACGAACACAGACGACAGTTGCGCGGTGAGTATCGCCCGCGAGAGCCACTTCGACAAGTTACATTTACACTTCCTGAACGAAGACGCATTGCTGCTATACTCGGCAACTTGGATGACCAAATCCCTGAAGAGGAAATTGTGCAGAGGAAAATTGCGGCAATCAGTGCGTGGGTCGACTATGCTTGGAAAGTGGAAGTGAGGGAAACGCCGAAAGAAGAGACCGCTTTGGACACGAAAGCAAAGCCCTGGCCCAGCCAAATCAGAGCTTCTACAAGCGAACAAGCAACATTGAACAGGCCACAACACACCTCATTAATACGGGAAGTGGTAGCCACGCCAACGGATCTCACAGAGCCATACCCTACGTCTTCCCACTCCGCTGAGAGTATGGCTATCGATAGACCAACCTTGGCGCCTGCTAACTCTATGGACAAAAAGACCACTCTTGGCCTTTACAATTGAGACTCACGGCGAAGACCGCAGTCACAACGCACAGCTGCAGCAACCTAAGAGGCGAAGCCGTCCTCCACCGTGTATCTTCTGTCGCCAGCCATTTACAAGGACATCATCTATGTGGAAACATGTAGAAGAAAGGCATCTTCGCGCCAGGGTGGGGGATCCGGTGCCTTGCCCTTTTGATCAGTGCAAGATGCGCGGAAAGGTTCGCGGCAATGAGAACCTGTTCAAGGCCCATGCATTTCACATACATAATGTCTCCCTTCGGCCTAGGATTATTATCAAGGGCACAAGTAAGACGGAAACAATTGTGGCTCCGACTCCTATACGCATAATAATCAAAAGAAAAGTAGCAAAGTAGGAGACACCGCAAGAGACACCGCAAGAGACACCGCAAGAGACACCGCCGGAAGCGCCGCAGGCAACCCTACTAGTAGGGCCGCAGGAGACTCGGGAGGCGCCGCAGGAGGCGCCGCGGGAAGCGCTACGGGAGGCAGGACAGAAGGCCATATATCACACTCGACACAAGAGGCCACGATTTGACTGGGCTGAATTAAGGAGCAGTGGACGGTTGTGAGTGAGGCCAACACCATTTACTTCTTAAGAGCTTAAGCTAAAGGAAGGCAACCAGAAACGCATGGAAGACGACGGAACGTAGTTAATATGAAGGTGTTTGCGGTAAGAAGGGCCATAGTAAGGACGCTCGCTACAGGCAAAAACGATTATGTTTGGCAACTCATTTCGAAACTGAAAGGGCGGCGAGCCAAGCTGTCGTAGGTGTGATTGGTCATTGTGTGTCACGCGGAAGAGGTGACGAGCGGACGACTGAGCAGAGGGAGCTGACTGCCTGACAGGCAACGAGAAAGGAGGCGGACAATGGGCTGGCGATGGGAAGTGGGAAGGATGATGAGCCAGCGTCCGCAGGGTCGGCCAAGACGCCCACGTGCAACACTGCAAGCGATGAGGGGGAAAGTGTATATAAAACTCCTCGCCCCCCCCATTCAAACCGTCTTTTGCAAGAGGACAATTTCCAAAATCTCTGCCTTTCTTCGCTTCGTTCTAGAACTTCGCACCACCTTATTCCTCTAATAATAGAAGGTTACAAGCTCGATCTTCGTCTAGGTAACTCTAAGGACCTGCCAATGATAATTCACGGCGATAAGTCTAACGATAAAGGGAAATCTTCAGGTACGAACTGCCATTTTCGTTCTCTATTTGACATAAACGGCTAATATCGTCTAGGTACTTACAACTTATACCGTCCGTCTCGATGCCACTATATAAAGGAAATACCGTAGTTAAGTAATAAGCGTAGGTTTTCTAGTTTTAAGTTGACTAAAAGAGTAGCAAAGAAAACGCTAAATTTATACGAAATATAACCAAAAGGGGTATATACGGACCTCTAGAAGCTGCCCAAGGTAGTTAGAAAAGAGAGAATAACTTCTCTTAACACACTTATAGCCTACCATTTCCCACTCCCCCACGACATTAAATCCGAAAACCACTCGGAAACAACACCGGTATTTCGGCATCCCTCGGACGTTCGCACACTCCCCACAAAAGCTCAAATGGTAGAGCTTAGAGAAGAGATCGACCAACAAGACAGAGAAAAAGAAGCAGCGGAAGCAAGGGCTACAGTAAGCAGAAGTAGAGAAGGACGAGCAAAAAAGAGTAGAATGGATTACTCGGTTATGTAGTATTCTAACTCACCCTTTACGATTCATGAGCAATACGTACAAGCAAAAGAAGCTTAGTGTAAAGCTCAGTCACTTAGTAGTCTGCATCTCAGTCAGGCATACAGAAAAGCAATGGGGCTACCTCACAATTAGAGTCAAGCAGATATCAACGCTTACAAAACAGACCACATGCGTATAGGCATGCCTTACATAGACTGGTCCGGCAGGAAGATTACGTAGTCGAAAGAGCAAGTAACGGCTTACTTAGACTAGGAGACTGCAGAGCAGGAGAAGGCAAACAGTATGTTGTATACTGTTAGAGTGGTACCCTGGCGGCGGCGGCGTTTTACATAGTAATTAGTTGTATCTTTACAAACTTTAGAGATTAAATTATAAAAGTTTTCTTCATTGATCCGTAAATAAGCACATTCGCTGTAGGATGGCTTCCATGTAATAGATGAAGGCTCGCAGAGCCTCGTCATCAGGATTGCTATCAATACGGCCTTTGTATAGGTCTTTGTACCGCATAGCAGTCTACCCATGCGTGGTAAAGATCCCTGATCTCATCTCGGGCAGCGAAGAACCAGTTATTCCCGCGGCGAAGTATGTCTCGATAATCCGATTTCAAGTCACCGGACTCTTTATGTACCAGCTCCCTGAAAAAGACATCTTCGTGGGTTTTAGGGGATAATTACGCCCGTAGTCTGAACAACCAAGCCATTTTTTCTAACTGGAAGCTTTTCAGGGGTAGCGCAGTAACGTGCTATCGTTATCTCTGTTTTTCTTTCTTTCTTTATTAACAAGGTTCGCTTCGTACAGAAATCAATAATGTCTTCGTCTCTTAACCTGGTCCCGTGATCCCGATGGCTGGTGCCTGCTCGCACCAAGCATTGACGGTCGGCCATCCCGCCATATAAGATTAACGAAATGTCCTATCATGTTTATGCTTTCGTCCAAGACCAGGACATCTTGGGTGATAAGGCGTTCCTGGCCCTGTTCGGCTTTGAACCGGTAAAATAACCCGGCATCATTTCTCATAATGTTAAATGTAAGAACGGACGCCAATGTAATAGCTTCTTCCTTGTTGCCTTCCTGATCTACTACCACCGTCACATACTCAGGACCTCTATCACTTGCCTGGGGGTTGTAATATGCAAGCCTCTTAGGTACTCCACTTTTGTAAGTTAGGCCCGTACTATTATGTACAAAAGTCAACCCGTATGGATGCCACCAGTAGGAGTCTAGATTAGGATAGCTTTCTTGAGGCGAGTTTGGACAGATGGCAGCCATTAAGCAGAGATAAAACAAAGCCAGGCGGACCGTCAAAACTGGTTTATAGAACCATATGTGGTTGCAGGGAACTTCTTTTGGAAAGTGAATCTCACACAAAGCATTCGCTTTATCTTTCCTCCCTTGGGCTTGCCTAATTTCTTTCACAATCTGAACACTGGGCCGAAATTAAGAACGCATATATGGGGTATGTACGAGGTTCGTCTGCCTCCCCTGTCTTCCCAGGCCAATTTTTACCCATTGAAGAAGTGTAATGGTAGAAAAGGCGGCCACTAGAGAGACAAGGCAACCCGTAAACTTGAAAGAAGCTGTTCTCCGAGAAGGCGTGCATATAGGGTCAAGACAGAGGTGACCGCTTTTTCATGAAAGGTAAAATGAGGTGGTAGTTGCTGTTTTCCCGGAGCTACATGTTGGCACAGGGGACTTGTTCGTTTTCGACTTCATGGAAAAGGCGAACTTTTGCGAACCATTCGCTTGTTTGAAATTTTTTTTTTTTTTTTACTTCTTTGTATTTCTGCTCTCAGAAAAAAAAAACTATAAATGAGCGTGGTCTTGTAACTTCAACACCTACTCTCCTTCAGCGTCTTCTCGCTTATTCTTCACTTTATGCTTTGATCTCAATCTTAATTGCCGTCCAGACCTTCCCACTGCAAAAATGACGGAAACAGACGGACCGGTGAGAGCTCTCTTTCTAACAACTTTGTTATTTTACTAGTCCCACTACTAACATCGTTCTGTCATAACAGGGCTCTCGAATTGGAGTTTTTTTGCTTCGGCAAGAAGATTGCGCCAGGCCGATCCAGCGACATCTATCTAGCTATCAACACCGCTACGAATGAGGAGGTTGCCATCAAGCTCGAGAGTCCCAAGGTCGAGTACCCCCGGTTGGAACACGAGGCCAAAATGTGCAAGTCCCTCTCTGATGGAGTCGGCATGACTTCTCTCCGTGAGTTCGGTACAACCGAAAATGGCAACAAATTCATGGCCTCCGGCCTTCTTGGTCCCTCCGTGGAGGACCTGAAAGGATTCTGCGGGGGGCAGTTTGTCGCTCAAGACTGCCTTGGCCATAGCTGATCAGTCGCTCTGCCGCATTGAGTACAACCACAGCAAGGGCATTGTCCACAGCGACTTTGCGCCTTCTAAACTCCTTATGGGCGTTGGACAGAAAGGTAATCAGGTCTTCCTCGTCGGCTACGGATCAGCTAAGAAATACCGCGACCCAAAAACCAATACACACATCGCCTATCGCGAAGATAGTGGCCTGACCGGCACAGCCTATTCTTCGATCGACGTCGACTCAGGTATCGAGCCATCTCGTCGTGATGACATGGTGAGCCGGATCTTGTGCATCATCTCCTTGATTCGCCCTCTTCCATGGCAGGACCTGGAGGCTCCAACTGAAAAGGACTTATCGGATTTGATTGTGGAGATGAAAATAGCTACTTCTCCCGAGGGCCTCTGTCATGGACTACCGCAAATTTTTCTCACCTGCCTTACGCACGCGCTCTCCCTCGGTTTTGAAGAACAGCCGGACTATGGTCTCTACCATAAGCTCCTACGCGACTTCCAAAATGCCAAGGGCCTTCAGAACGACTTCTGTTTCGATTGGACGTACAAAAAATATTTGAAGAACGAAAGCACTTCACCGAAGGACCCTGTGATGGAATACATTTACTCGGACTCTGGCATCGCTCTGAAACCCGAAACTAAGGGCATCTCTGTGGATCGGTATAAGAGGGAAGCTGAAGCTACTATTCGTCGTCTGAACAAGGCCGAGTCAGAATACACCACAATGATCGAAGAGTATAGGGTCCGTGACGACCTAAACGACGAAGACTGGCAAAAGCTGAATCCGTGCCACAACGAAGTCCTGTATGAGCAGTGCTAGTTCATGCAAATATCCCAAAACGCGCCAGCATCCGCTAATCTCAAGGGCAATGCCGAGAAGCTTCAACTGCCGGAGCATATATGGCAATACGGTGTTCAGATGCCTCTGGACCTGCTGCGCGAGCGTTCGGCAAACCGCGAACACAGGAAGGCCCTGATGTACTCAGTCGTACGATTTAACAGGGCTTTTGCACGATACGGCACCTGCATTGAGGAATACGTGGGCGAATTACAGGGGCAAGCTTTGGAAGCTGCTAGAGGAGAATGACGAGACGGAGGATGGAGAGGAAGACAAGGGGGATAACGTCACTTATACACTAATGTTTTACAGTAAACTGCGAGCTTAAAGTGGATGAAACGGTTGAAAATATGTTGATTTTGCTTCCTGTTATTGACAGCTTTTTTTTTTTTCTTTTCTTTTTTTTTTTTTGCTTTTAATGACGACAGCTCAGAATACTAAGTCCAAATTAACAATGCTTTGTTCTGTCGCAGTTATTTGTTAAGAACAATTTAAAGCACAAAAAAAAAAGAAAGAGAAAACCAGCTGGCGAGCCTATATTATTTACCCCGCTTTCTAGCTACCCCACCGCCTTTTTAGCAGCCTGCATTAGGCCTAAAAGAAAGCTTTACGAACATTCTGACAAAATGGGTTAATAACGTATACATATCTCAACTCCCTCCTACTAAGATCATTTAGACAGTCTTTTGCGCTCCTTTGGAAGACGCTAGAACCAACAACTGGTGCTTAAAGAATCTGTTTTAATTTTACCGCCAGAATCAAAGCCCAAAAAGGGTCTTCCTTCGGTGAGTTGAGAGCACACTCGTTACATAATCGCTACGTTGCTGACAGCCATTGTTTCCGCAGAGACAATGTGTACCTGGCTGCGGAAGAGATGCCGAAAATGCGATGTGGTCATCTCAGAAACTATTGTCAACGAGTGCCAGGGAGAGCGACATCCTATCGGGTCCGACAACTCGGTGCTACAAGTGCAGAGGACATCGTTCTGTCGTGACCACAGTCTTCCGACCCCTGATACGAGCAGCGAGTGAAGCTTGGAAGAATGCTGCACAGGCGCTAGATATATAATAATATAATAGTATACATAAAATTTTGAAATTAGGGGTATCGCATTACAATACATGCAGCAAATAACAATCCCGTTTAAGGTTTGTCCTTGTATTGTCGTAAATATCGCGGCTCGTCGTAAATAGGATGCACGCCGTTTGCATGATCGATCTTATACGGTAGAGGATGATGCCAGCCATGGTTGTTATGGGCCTCCCTTAAATCATCGTTAACCATCTGCTCGGTCGCGAGTGACTTCTTGTCTATTTTGAAAGGTCTAGTATCGCTGTTCCGGAGACGAACGACTTGAACGTGTAGTTCATTCCTTCCCTTCAGATGTGCGTTGTCAAAATCATAGTTGCTGTTGAACAGGTCGCAGACAAGGAAGGCCAATGTCTGCCAACGCTCGACCGCCATAAAACGGCAGTCCGAGCTGTCGTATATGCCGTCCGTAGAAATGAGCTCGTCATGCTGGAGGTATTCCAAGACCTGTTTAATCACTGCCTGCGGCTCATCCCATGCTTTCCGCCATGCTGGATGATCGCTCTTCACGATGATGAGGATACGGGTGGGCTGTTTCTCCGTCATCGGACAAGAGAGGTCTGGCCGTCGAGTAAGAAAGTCCGTGGGGTTCCTCAACATAGACGGAGAAATCCTTGAAAACTTTCTTGAGTCGTTAGACAAATACGCTTCTTCTTCTTTGTCAAGGAAATAACTAGTCACTAGAAAGCTCTTACCGCGAAACCTAATACTTTCTGATAGCAGTAAGTGACGCTTGAGAAACGATGCATCGTGGCTATTTCCCCCCATTCAGAGCGGCTCGGAAAAACCATCTCCGTACTGCAGTCCAGACCCAGCTGCTGCACGTGACGCTGTCTTTCTGTCCCCCTCTTGTTGTTCTGACGACCCCTTCACCGGATGCAGAACCCCACCTGTGCAACCTACGTTGGAACTTGTCTGACAAAGGTTTTTCTCCTCCCGCAGGTGGCTCCGTGGCGTTGCCCATTTGTCGCACAGAATGCAGGCGTTCATATCACAAAACAAGACAATGCCGACCCCGTCATTGAGACTTTCGAGCTCTCACCTTCCCACAAGCACGTCCTCTCCACGAAGGGACGACCGCGCCGTTCCTTTCCGGGGCCGTCTTTCTCCATTTCTTCTAGCACGGCACGCAATGGCGAGTTTCAGCGTGCCTTGGCCCAGGTCCTGGCACAGATGAGCTGCCAAGACACGACGGAGGTGAGATCCAGGTCGCGCAGAGCCAGAAGAGAGGACGACGCAGAGGAGCGCGACACAAGACACCTGATGCTTGTGACTGAGCTTCTGGCTAACACGTTTATGGCTGCCGGCCAGCCTGTGGACGTGATTCAGATCGGCAAAAACACCCGTGACGAGGTGATGTGGTCGGGCACGAACCGTCCGTGGCGTCGCTCTGCCGTGTGGCTTCTCATCCGCGTGGCGCTGCAGTCTTTCTTCCTTCGCCAAACGGGCAACGATGACCTGTACAAGTGCTTCATGCTGTTTTACATGGCCTCTCTGCTTCGCTCGTTCCCGCTAGACCAACTTGAGACCGACTTCCTCTATGCCGTTGCATCCAAGATGCAACGCCGCATCACGAAGCTGGGCGAGCCGCCCCTGAGGGACAACGTCTGGATGCAGTCGGTGAATGCTGCCCTGGAGTCGGCGACAGATCTCATCAGCAAGCGGTGGGACCAGATCCAGGCCGAGAACCAGCTGCCCTACGACCAATGGCTATCCTCTCTGAAAACACTCGATCTCGGCCGCGATGCGTGCCTTCACATTCCACAGCTCGAGCAGTACCTAACAGACCTGCGCGGGCGAGAACCTGGAGACAAGGCGGCGCTTTTCACGCCAGGTCCAGCGCGCAGCGTGGCCCTTTTCCCTGCCGACGCACTCCCAGCGGTGGACGATGTCTGCCCAGCAGACGATCGCCACTTTTGAGCTGCTTTCCTTTGAGTGCTGGGTGCAATGGAATCTCGGTGCCTGGCTTGAGGCGAACAAGGGGGGCATGCCGACACGTGCCCTGCGCTTCTTCGCTGCATGAAAAATTACCACAAGATCGCGCTCGAGTTCTTTGCCGGCAACCCCGAGAGTACTTCGAACATGTTGCTGACCCTTTTGGAGCTGTGGGTGGCCTGTGACGTGGCGGCAACAACCCAATGCCATCTTCTGCGAGACTACGACCACGATATCCCCAGCGAAGTCTTCCAATCGCTGCTGCTGCCGCGGGAGGAGCAGATGGCGCGCTTGATCAAGGTCGAGACGTATCTACAAGTCCGCGGAAAAGCCGCCTCCTGCCGTTCCTCCGTGTTTTGGTCCTTTGGTTCAGCGTCGTCCTTCTCCGTTCGCTTCTTTGATCAGTCCCCTCTCCATCAGGCACTCAAAGAAGAAATCGAAGACAACGCACGGCGCGAGCGGCGAGACAAAATTGAAGAACTGATGGCGAAGACGAAAGAATACCAACGGCTGCAGCGTCTTTGCAACGCAAAGCAGTGCGACTATGCCACCCGCATGGATGCGTACGGCGGGACCGAGACCTACCACCACCCGAACTGCCAACGGCACCAGTGCCTGGCTGCTGCGGAGAGCCTCGAGATTCTTTTGCATGAGTGGCCTCTACCAGACGCCTCGTTGGAGGCCAAATCCACCGTTTACGAGCTGCAAGTTCCCAAGTCGATGGGCGCCTGGCGGGACTGCACCCTCTTTGTTATTTACGACCTTCTCCGCTGCGAGAGCCGAGATGGGCAAACGCTGGATACGGACTACAGCCCCAAAGTCTACAAGGACCTGAGTCGATGGGCCCGCGGCCCTGCCGACGCGCGGCTCGGGATACGGTCGACAACCAAGCCCCATATTGCCACGTACGGCAGATCGATGCTACTCAGCGAGGCCCCGACGAAGAGTGATGTGTGCGTCGACAACGGGTTGAACTACTGTTATTTTGACAATGCGCTGGGCATTGTCTCAGACGAGCACGATCTCACAGACAAGATTACCGAGCTCTGCACGTACCTGCTCCCGTCACGGTCAGACGCACTGCAGAAGTTTCTTCACCGTTCTTGGGACCAGCCAGATGGCCTGCCCCCGAACGAAGTACTCGCAGCGCAGCACAGCTGTCCCGAGCACATGGCGCTGAACGAACTCAAGGCACTGGCGTCTCTGCCGCTTGGTCTGGAAGTCCAGTGGATGAACATCCTGGTCCAGCTGCGCATGCCAGCCGTAGACTTTAGGCAGGTGGAAACGTGCCTCTTCGTGTTGCAGGTGGCATACCAGTCGAGTCCCCCCCGAGGCGAGCGGACAGGTCGACAGGGCCACGAGATTCTCGGCGCCGCGGCTTTTGCCACAGCTCTGCTCGACGCGGTCACCGGCATGTACGCCCAGATCAAGGACAACTGGATGGCGTATCACTCGCTCGGCACCCTGGTATGGATCACGACGAGGCTGCTTTCTCTCAGCACGGATGTGGAAGTGCGGTCTCGATGTGTGTCGTTCTTGGGCCTGGCTAGGCCGACAGCCATGGGCTGGGCAAGGCTGCTTTCGGGGCGAGCAGAATCCTCCACCCGAGACGCCGAGCGAGAACAGTTTCGTGGCCAGGCGCTCGACGTCGCCCTTGTCTGCATCTCGACCTTTGATGTCGCCCCGGACATTGTCCATCGTCTCACGGACGAAGCCGTCTCCATTCTCTTCGAGTGCTCCATCCTGGTCCAGGAGAAGCAGCCCGCCGCGGTGGACAGCAAAGACATCTTGCGGGTCCTCTTGCTGGCTCGATGGAGACGAATTCTATTCGCGAACCGGGAGCCCCTTGAACAGACGGCCACAGCCGCCTCGGGCCGCAGTCCATTAAGCATGGCCATTGCGCAATCCTGGCCGGCCCAGGATCCCGTGACTGTGTGGCGGGCGCACCAGCCCAACCAACCTTGGCTCGTCTCGACAGCGGTAACTGGAACGGTCCACCGCACAATGCACTTCAATCTTCTGACCGCCGAGTTCCTCGTCAACGGGTCGCCTCTCGCTCGGCTTCCGCCAGACTATGAAGCCCATCCTATGTATCGTGTTCTGTTCGGGGACACGGCCATCGAGGTCATACCCAGCACGGAGCCGGGATTTCGATTCTCTGGGAAAACATTGTATCACGGCCACATCTTGCACTTTGATCTGCGCCGAGGCCACGCCGGCAACCAAGACCTGGCAGTTCGCGCCATAAACAAGGACTCTGGCGATGTCTGGGAGCTGCTTCCATCCCGGCTGCTGCAGGACCATTTCCCGGCCGCTTTTGTAGAGAGGCAGGTCCACTGGCTCAACCTTTCGGACGACACTATCGAATTTCGCCCGCTCGACAACCCGTGGGATGCCTCGCCACAACCGTGGACGTTTTCTCCACGGGCCACAGGTGGCCGCCAGCTGCGCAAGCCAGATGGCTGTACACTCATCAGTATCAACAGCCCAACCGCTGCTACATTCGGCCGGATTCTGGGCCCACTCGAGGACCTGCACAACACCCATCCAGTCCGACTGGCGAGAGGCGATCTCGAGATCGAGCTCCCGCGGCTCAACATCAGCTTCATGTTGGCCGAGGGATCGGACTTGCTGGAGTGTCGGCAGTTCCGGGACTATTTTGTTGCCCCCTGCCAGTCCATAGGAACCCTCGTTGGGCTCCAGAACCGGCTGGTCGTCAAGCACAAGTCCTCGTCCGGCCAGTTGGTTCTCATCCCTCAAAATGGCGAGATCCGCTTCCGCAGGACCTTGCAGCATGTCCGGGTCGAGATTGTGCATGGAACGGCCGATCGGGTGCAAGCATACGAGGTTGACAGCCTGCTGGGACGCATCGTCGACAACGGGGACTTGCCAAGCAAGCTTCTGCTCTGCCACCTCCATGCGCTGACGTCGCACGCTCTACCCGATCCTCTTACGCGCCACACGGGCACCGAGCAAGCCCTCACGATCCTGGACTCAGCAGCGATTCTTTCCTTCGGGCGGCTGGACCAGAGCAGCATCGAGCTTCTGGTCAAAATATCCGCATTGACGCCAGGCAGACAATACTTCCCGGCCCACCTCAACACCATGCAACGGGTGGAGTGGCATGCTGGCCTGGGATTTCTAGCGCAGCATGGACGCTTCTTTCTGAGTGTCGACCGTATCTTCACCCACTACCAGACGTCGCTGATATTTTATCCATCGGACGCTGCCACGTTCCGAGAGACACAAGACCATGGTCGGCAACGTGTCGCCAAGGACTTGGTCGACCGAGACCTCGTCTGTTCTTCGTTCCTCCGGCTCTCTGGATTTGGCGCCGAGGACAGCTTGCAGAGACAGGACCACGTCTACCAGGGACGAGACACGCAGGTCAACGCGGAGCGCTGCGAACGCGTCTACACGGCCTCGTATCTGGCCATGTCGGGCCGCTGTGCAGGGAAAATACCATTCCCGCCATCCTCCGACTTGGCGACAACGCTCTGGAATCTGCTGCGAGGCTCGAGCAACACCGAAGCGACGCAGGGTCCGAACGCGTCGCTCGGCGACAAATTCATTGGCTTTGACAAGTCCTGGCTGAAGAACACCACCGTCTTGTTCATCCGCCACTGGTGCCGGCTGCACCGTTTGCTGGCCTCGGGCACAGTCAACCAGTACGCCTTCTCGACCTGGCTGGCCACCCTGGCGTACAACCCGCACGCCGACATGCACGCTCTCCAGGCGTTGTGGGTGATTTTTTCCCTTCCCGACGTCGGCATGCACAGTCCGCCGCCCGCGCGGCCCTCCTTCAATCTGTTCGTCGGCCGCGAACCGAGCAAACACGAGCTGCGGTCGATTGTGAACAATTCTCTGCGAAAATTCGACTCCCGCTTCAGCCCGGAAGCCAGGTTCATGAGCGGCTCGCAGGAGACGAAACAGCGTGCGTTCGAGGCCACGAGGCGGGAGAAAAGCTCCACGTTTGTAGACAGCCTCCTCGCATCGTGGCCCAGCCCCGTGCCTCCCACGCCGAGCGGCTCCGACTACCACAATTATATCAACACGCTGGAGGTCATGGAGGGCGTGGCATCGATGTTTCGAATATGGCATGACAACGTCCTCTTCTACGAGTATCTCGAGATCATCGCCAGAGGCATACAACGGTGCCAAGTCTGCCGTGTCCAGGTCCCGGTACTGCCCGCGTCGACTTCACACTGGCCGCCGCGCAACAACGGCTACCCCTTTATCCCGCTGCACAGCGTCTTTCTGTCGAAGGTCGCGGCCCTTCCCCATCCGCTCACACCCCACAACCTGGATGCCATAGTCCCTCGTCGTGTACAGACACCGGGGGCCACGCCAAAAGCCAACTCGGAGAAGCTGTCGGCCATGTTCAACCGGCTCAACGTCCAGGCGAAAAGCCGTAGTGAGCGCGCATATGTTGACAAATTAGGCACGAGTCTTGAGAGCCTTGAGAAGTACGATGCTGAGCCCAGGGGCTACAGTGTCAACGGGCACTCTACGAATGCGGAGAGCAACCACGATGTTGCGGATCTGGAGGAACGCCTGCGGAGACACCAAGAGGCCTGCCGAGAGCACGCAAACAGCTTTTTTCAAAATCTCGTCCGCAGCTGTGAAGTTGCGCTACCAGGCATCCGCCGACTTCCTAGACTGTCGCCGGTGGTGTTCCTGAGCCAGCTTCAGGTGCGTCGCTGGGGGAAGCTCTCTAAGGAGTGGCAGACGGCGATCGTGGACTACGCGCTCGCCCTGGTGGACCTGCAAAGAGCATCACGGCTTCTTGACCTGTCCGTCGCAGGACACGAGGCAGAGTTCAACAAGGAACTCGAGAATGTAGGCCACCTGAATTGGAATCCGCATGAGGACACGGAATGGCTCCTGCTGGAGGTCGAAAGCGCGATCACAATCCGCGGCGTGCAGCAGGAGATTGCGGCGCACATGATGTCATCCAAGGCGGGCAACGCCGTGATGCAGCTCAACATGGGCGAGGGCAAGTCGTCGGTGATTGTGCCCATGGTGGCGACCAGTCTCGCAGACGGTGGCCGACTCGTCCGCGTCATTGTTGCCAAGGCCCAGTCGAAGCAGATGCTCCAGATGTTGATGTCCAAGACCACAGGGCTCCTGAACCGACGCATCTACCATTTTCCCTTTTCCCGGCCCGTCCGGCTAACCGAGGCGGACGCCCTGTGCATCGACCTTATGCTGCGGGAGTGCCAGGCCCAGCGGGGCATCCTCCTCGTGCAGCCAGAGCACATACTGTCGTTCAAGCTGATGTGTCTGGAGCGTTACATGACCGACCAGGTGGAGATCGGCCGTGTGATGGTCGGCACGCAGCACTACCTGGTCGGCCACTCGCGCGATATCGTGGATGAGAGTGATGAGATATTCAGCGCCAAATTTGAGCTCATCTACACCATGGGCTTGCAGCGGCCGACCGAGCTCAGCCCCAGCCGATGGGGCCTCATCCACGAGCTGCTCGATGTCGTGGCGAGCACGGTGATCGATCTCAAGCGCGAGCTGCCCGACGCCGTCGAGACCCACGCGGACACGCGCTGGCCCGGCCGGTTTCCCCGGACAAGACTGCTCAAGAAGTACGCCCATGCCCGCTTTGTGCGTGACGTGGCCACAAAACTGTGCAAGACGGGCCTTCGCGGGTTTCCCATTGCGCTCCAGCCCGGCGCGGTGCGCAAGGCTGTCTTCCGGTACGTGACCGAGGCTCGTTTGACCGACGACGAGGTTGCGAGCGTGGAGACAAGCCCGTTCTGGACGGACACGACCAAGGGCCCGCTGCTGCTTTTACGGGGGCTGCTAGCCGGGGGCATCTTGGTCTTCACGCTCGGATCCAAACGGTGGCGAGTCAACTACGGGCCGGCCCCGAACCGAGAGCCTCCGACCACGCTGGTGGTCCCGTATCAGTCCAAGGACATCCCCAGTCCCCGTTCTGAGTTTAGTCATCCGGATGTGGTCATTCTCCTCACGTCTCTGCACTACTACTACGCCGGGCTGAGCGATGACGAGCTCTTCCTCGCGATGCAGCGCCTCATCAAGGCGGACCAGCCCGAGAACGAGTACGCGGCGTGGGTGAGGACCGCCCGGTCCGACATCCCGCGGTCCTTCCAGCAGCTCGCCGGTGTGAGCCTTGAGGACCGCTGGCAATGCACCGACCGGATCTTCCCCTTCTTGCGGCATGCAAAGGGCGCGATCGACTACTTCCTGTCGCACGTTGTGTTCCCCAAGCATATGAAGGAGTTTCCTTACAAGATATCCGCGTCGGGCTGGGACCTCGGTCAGACCAAGACGCATGCCATGACGGGGTTCAGCGGCACCAACGACGCGCGCCATCTGCTCCCCCTGTCCGTCACGCAGCTCGACCTGCCTCGGCAGAACCACACCAACGCACTGGTTCTCGAGCATCTTCTGCGCAACGAGAACTCGATCCACCTGTTAGTCAGCAACGGTGCTGAAGCCCTGCTGACCGAGGTGATGCAGATGCAGCCCGCTGTTCGGGTCATTCTCGACGTGGGCGCCCAGGTGCTCGAGCTGTCCAACCTGCAGGCGGCGCAGCGCTGGCTGCGCAAACTCGATCAGCAGCAGCGTGTTGGTGCTGGCGGTGCCGGTGCTGGCCCACCCGCCGAGGCCGTGGTATTCTTTGACGACGACGATGTCCTGTCTGTCGTGGACCGCAGCGGCCGGGTGGAGAACCTCCAAGCCTCGCCCTACGCCAAGCACCTGGAGGCCTGTTTCGTGTTCCTCGACGAGGCGCATACGCGCGGCACCGACCTCCGCCTGCCCACAAACTACCGCGCTGCCGTGACGCTCGGGGCGGACCTGACCAAGGACCGGCTTGTGCAGGCGTGTATGCGCATGCGGAAACTCGGTCACGGCCAGTCCGTCGTCTTCTGCGTTCCCGAGGAGATCCAAGACAAGATCGCCACCCTCCTCCGCGCCGGTCCTTCTTCGTCGGGGCCCATCAGCGTCACCGACGTCCTGACCTGGTCCATCCACGAAACACAGCAGGAGCTCCACCGATGCATGCCGCTCTGGGCCATGCACGGACGCCGGTTCGTATGGCAAGAGGCGCTTTGGACAGGCTCTGCCACGAGCAGCAGCTACGGAATAACCAAGCCGGTGGCGCAAACATTTCGGGAGGTCGAGGCGCACTCGCTGGCTCAGCGCTACCTGCCCAGAAACAGTCCGTCCTACGTCGCCGAGGAAGACCGGTCCGTGGACCGTACCGGAGAATCCGCAAACAAAGCGATCCAGGCCATTGACGATCGATGCCGCGCATTCGCCAGCGAGGACGCCAACGCCGCTGGCCTGAACGAGGAGCAGGAGCGCGAGCTCGCGCCCGAGATCGAGGAGGAGCGCCAGAGGGAGCGGCCGCCACCGGCCACAGCCCTCACGCACACCGTCCACCCTGATGTCCTGCACTTTGTCAAAACGGCTGAACTCCGGGAAGACTCCCCGGCCTTCGTGGCTGCCTTCCGGGTCCTCCGCGATACGTCCGTTGCGCAGTACGTGAACGTGGATCAATTGCCATTGATACCCATGGCCACGGCAGACTTTTCACAGACAGTTCGGACCGCTGCTGTTCTCGGCGGCGGTGCCAACAATGTCATGGACATGTTCCAGCGCACAGCACAGTTCATATTGACGAGCGCGACCCCAAGGATAGGGGGAGGAGGCAACGAGGTCGCGCAGCTGGTGTTGATCAGTCCGTTCGAGGCGAACAAGCTCGTGCCCCTCGCTCAACGGCACCGCGCCGTCCGCCTACACCTGTACTCGGCACGTGTCAACATGGCCTTTCCCCCGCTTGACGGCCTCGATCTGTATGTGGCCGGCCTACCGCAGCAGCAGCAGCAGCTGCTGCGGCCCGGTCCGATCATACCGTCCCGGAGGCTCCGAGTAGCCCTTAACCTGTTCGCCGGACAGCTCTACTTTCAGTCGTGGAGCGAGTACGCCGACGTGGCCTCGTTCCTCGGCCTGGTCTATCGAGTAGGAGAGCCCGGCGTGGTGGCTGCAGCAGACGGGTTCATCCGACAGAGGGCAGAAAGCGCGGAGAACGATGACCGTAGGGCGACCATGTCGCCAGGGTTGAAGGAGAGCCCAGTGCAGTTCCTCAAGGTTCTGATGTCACAATTACGACGAAACTCAGGGAGCATAGAGAAGACGCATGTGGGCAAGATGCTGGACGGCGTGCTGCTCACAGAAGACGATTTCCAGAATCCACGGTAGCGTTGGTTTTGCAAAAGGATGACTTTGTTTCGAGACGCTGCTGGCAGAAATATCAAACACAGCGTAGTTAGTGCAAACAATTATCAAGATAGTCAATAAATCGAATTGGATATGTCTCTTTCCGCTTCGTGTAGTTTCCATGTAGACGTTTATCGACCGCTTGTCCCATGAGTTCTCGGCTTAGCATCCCAGCTCTCACGGAACCAACATGCGAATCTAAATGATACAGCAGAGGATAATCATCTCCTCCGAGAAGAACAGACGAGTCACCGCCGGCAGCGGTCTACAGAGCTGGAGATACGGCTCGTCTCTGACGCTGTATAAAAGGCATGAGGTCTATTGATGCTTGGGCATCGCTACTACAACTAGACGAACAAGCAGCCCAGTGCTTGGGACGCAACGAGAGAAAATCAAAAGACACTGATACCCCCGTCGACCAGAATGTCCGCCCCCGTGATGTAGTTGCCTGCCTTGCTGGCCAGCAAGATGACGGCACCGGTCAGCTCCTCGGGCTGGCCCATGCGCCCAAACGGCGTCCGCGCCGCCCAGACCTGCCGGTGCTGCTCGAGGCCGGCCCCCTCGTTGAGGATCGTGTCCATGTACCCCGGGCTGATGGAGTTGACCCGGATGCCGTGGACGGCCCACTCGGCCGCCAGCGAGCTCTTCATCGCGAGGACGGCCGCTTTCGCGGCGTTGTAGTGCACCTGCGGCTGCGGGAAATTGACGACGTGCGCGGAGATGCTCGCCATGAGGATGATGCTGCCGCCGGCGGCCCCGCGCGCGATCATGGCCTTGGCCACCGTCTGCGCGACCAGAAACGCGCCCGTCGTGTTGACGTCGAACATGCGTTTCCACTGCGCCAGCGTAATGTCCACGGCGTGCATCGCCATGGCGATGCCCGCAAAGCACAAGCAGAGGTTGATGGGCCCCAGCGTCTGCTCGGCCCGCGCGACGGCCTGGGCGACGGACGCGGTGTCGGTCACGTCGACGTGGACAAACTCGATGGTGGCGCCGGGAAACTCGACCCGCAGGGCGTCGACGACGACCTGCGCCTCGTCCGGGTGGAGGTCGAAGATGGCCAGGCCGCGCAGGCCGTGCTCCAGCAGCGCGCGGCAGACGACGGAGCCGATGCCGCCGGCGCCGCCCGTCACGATCGCGTTGCCCGTCACGGCAAACCGGGCCCGGGCCCGGTCTGCGGGCGCAACGTCGCTCGAGAGAGATCGCAGGGGCGGGGTCTTGGACGTGTCCGCGCCGTTGCTGAGCGTCATCGACGGGAGCTCCCGGAACCGGAGCTGCGATCGGTCGACGGACATGTTGATTTCTTTTGTCGGTTTCTTTGCGATTTGGGATTCGAAAGCCTTTCTGCTGGATTTGACCACGTTGTCGATGGGCACAAGTGCTCTGGACCGGAGTTCAGAAAAGACAAAAAAGGCCTCTCTCTTAAGTAGGGTCACCCTCTCCGACTTCGACGGAGACAAGCCCGGCCATAGTGACGTCCCAACACCAAAAGCCAAAAACGGACTCCGTATTCGCGGGTTGCTGTCCTCCGTAGCTGTGTATCGTCTCTCGCATCAGCAGGACAATCAGCGGGGACGCCCGCCCTTTCGACACGCGTCTGGGTGTTGGATATTTGTGGCCTAAGGGCATGCATTAGTGTGGTGGAGAACGTTCTTTGTGGGTTGTTCGAACGCGGAGTTGGCCTTTGGAGTAAAAGGTCCGTAGATCAAATTGTGCCCTCTTCTGCGTCTTGTAGCGGGCTGCAGTGCTGAGCATCTCACAGGACAACGGAATCTTCTTCGTCGTGCCCTGCTTGATATTCACAACTGCAGATGATGTTACATAAAGCAACTGTCTAGAACCAAATTTGACATATGTTTTGAATCAGACTGTAAAGCTTCTTTACAAATCAATACGGGGCGTGCTGTTGCGGCTGTTTTTAATGCGGCTGGAGTTGACGACCAGATATTGTACACTTTGTGGCTGGAGTGAGAGCTTGCCGCTCTGAATCCATCAAGCTTTCCTCAGCTAAGGCAGCTTTGATCATGAATAAATATAAAAAAAGAAAAGCCCCTGACAAACATTCTCGTAGGCCAAACCATTGAAATCTGAAAAAGCATCTCTTGAGTCGGGAAATGTGGCAATTTGCAACACGCCAAACCTTGTCATAATACATACAAGACCATTGTCTCAGATAGAGAAACCCTATTCACCCTTGCTCCTTTCCATACACCTCCGGTACGCCAACCTGTCCTTGGATTTTTATTTTATTTTATTTTGTTCTTCAGCCTCATACCCCAGAGTAGACGCCGGATACGTACCGGCCACACACCACGCGCTGCTCCATGCGAACGGTACGGCCACTGTCTAGACGTACCGTCGTCCGGGGCGTCAGCGACAACCGCGCCCGCTGCTGGTCCAGGAGCTCGGGCGTCCGTTCTGCGCCTGGCAGTGCGAGCTGCTCTCGCCCGTCCAGCGGCGCAATGTGCACGGGCTCGCTGAGGTTGTTGCGCTTGCCTGTGCCCAGCTGGTAGTGCTCGTTGCCGCCCCACCATAGCACATCGGCGCCCCAGTTGGTGTCGGCTGACGAGGATGACGACGACGACGACGACGACGGCCGGGCTGTCACCCGCGTGGCGTTGTCTAGCACGGCGCTTGCGTGCGTGGTGCCCGCGGCCAGGTGCGCCACATGCAGCGGCACCGTCCGGCCGGCGGCCTCGTCGTACTCGCGCAGGCCCGACAGCGCCGGGATCTTGCCGGGCCCCTTGGTCGAGACGTGCACCCACTTGCCCGTTCCCAGGTTGCCGGCGAGACCCGACCCGCAGGACCAGGTGTCGGCCACTACGCGCGTTTGGGCACCGCCTGTCTCTTCCTCTGCGTCCACCGTGAAGAACGACGTGGCGCCCCCGGCGGCAATCGACGTCACGCGCGGCGGCCGGACCGCGCGCGACGGGGTGATGCCGGTGAGCACAAGCGCCTTATCGACGCCGCCACTGCTGCTATTGGACTCGTACAGCTTCGCGACGGGCACCTGAATGGGCGCCTGCGACGACGGGAAATTGGGCGAGGCCGGCAGACACAGCTGCCCGGCCGCGTTGTCCCCAAACGCGTAGAGGGACCCGTTCTTGGCGAGGACGAGCGAGTGGTGGTCGCCCGCCGCAATTTGTGTCGCCGCGATGCCCCGCAAACCCGTCACTTCGTGGGGTGCGTCCACGGGGCCCGGAGGACGCGTGGCAAACGTCAAGCCGGGCAGACCCAGCTGACCCCGGGCCGGAAAAGCGTCGAAACTGGCGACGGCAGAAAAGACGCGGCCCTTGGACGTCAATAGCAGGCAGTGCTCAAGGCCTGCACGTACGTCCACGACACGTTCGTTCCACGCGAGGTCGTTGGGCGTCACGGTGCGAACGTTGGCGCCCGCGGACGGTGCGGGTGTGCGCCAAAGCACGTTCCGCCACCAGGACGAGGACGTTGTCGTCGTCGTTGTTGTTGTTTGCTGCTGCTGCTGCTGCTGGTCCGCCTGTGCCACGGGCAGAGAATAGACCGAGCCGTTCGACGACAGGGCTAGGATGCGGTCGCGGGAGACGGCGACTTTGACAATGTCCTTGCCGGTCAGGGTAGGCAGGGGCGCCGTTGTGGTCGGCCTCGCGGCCGCCGACGTCGTTCGGCCCCAGAAGCCCACACCCCACTGCAGCACGTCGCCCGCTTCCGTCACAGCCACGCCGACGTCGCGGTCGAGGCAGAGATCACGCAGGACCTGGCCGTCAAAAAAGGGCATGCGCCGCGGCTCCTTGATGACGGCGGCATCCGGCAAGTCAGGTGCCACGACGCGCCCGGCGTTGGAGCCCCACGCGTAGACACCGGGGTGCTCGAGGCTGTCCTGGACTTGCCGGTGCTGCGGGCTGATGGCCGCACGCACGTCGTCTTGCCCGTCGCGCGCCTGCTGGCTTTGGAGGGTCTCCTCAAACTCGATCTCGGCCTTGGGAATGATCACCGTGGCGGCTTCTCGCGACGACGACGACGACGTCGACGCCTTTTCCTTCTTCTCTGGGCCCACAAAAGTGCTGTATGAGTAGAGCGCGGCACCCGTCACAAAAGCAGCCGCCGCCAACCCGAAAAACCGCCCCCGGCCGCCGCGCCGCCCGCCGCGTCGCGGGCCCCGTCCTCTGGGCAGGTCGCTCGCCCAACGCACAGACAACAACTGCGGCCGCGGCTTCAAGGTCGTCGTCACAGCGCACGTGGCTCTTCGTAGTGAGGCCATAATATGATGAATTAAAATGCAGACGAAAAATTTGCCTTCCCCAATCGGATTGCCGACCCTGTATTGTGCTGTGTTGCAGTTTCGCCGTGAAGCGGCAGAATGTGCCAATCGCTTTTCCGGGGTAGCAGCTGACGCTTTTGTCATAAGGTCTGTGGTCCAATAAAAGCGGAAATTGCCAGCTTCTGATTCGATGATCAAAAAGCCAACGCCCGCCCCGCTGTTGTAGAGACTCGTAGTAATAATCTCTGGCTTTCTTCTCAACCCTCTGAAACGACGCTGATCCAGCACGTCAACCCAACCAGATCTGCTTGGGACGAGCCAATTCATCCCTTTCAAAGTGCTGTTAACCGAAATTGCAAGGCCATAAATGTAGCCAACGAACCTTGATATTTCTAGACATTTTCTTCACCATTTTGAAAGCGGCATCCTTCCAGTCGTGATCTGCCTTTCAGTTGTTCATAAGTACTTTTGGCTGCTTCATCAACTGCGTGTCTGCTTGCATTCTGTCGCTTGTAATGTAGTTGCTTACTTGTGTATGCAAGGTGGCGGTAAAAAAGCGTTAAGATGCGAATGAAATGGTGAATTATAGGGATGAAGCCTGACGTTTCGTTGAACATCTTCAAATGAAATAAGCCTCTGCAAGAAATGTTATGAGCTCCTCTCTGGGAAATGCTTCTTAAGGAGCTCGTTTGCTCCTTCTGTTTCTTTAATCGTGTGTACATTGTTCCCAATTTAGAAAGAGCTTGTAAGCAGTTAGCACGTTCTGGCCCAAAACCCGTAAAGACGCCGCCCTCGAAGCTTGGGCTTTGTGCCCCACTAAATCCCTCCACAGTGCTTCTGTGGCCTCGTCGCGATTCGATCTCACCCAAAACTTCCGCTGGCATACTTGACGACTTGCGGTGGCCACGCTCCCCTAGAAACGCACCCGCCCTACGTTTTTCTGTCGCGTCCAACCACTTTTTTCCTTGATGAAGGTCACCGGCTGCTCTAGCGATGTATGAGGACGCCTGGTACAGCTTTGTGCCGGAGCTGCAACGAGGCCGCACGAGTGCGCAGGGTCCCGGCCACCGGCGGCGCGAGTCCTTGTTGCAGCAGCCAACGGTGCGTTGTTTTTCCGGGGACGGTTTTTTGGCGTATGACCAGGCTTCTCTGTTGATTCTTCGGATTCTAACGGTGCTTTTTAGAGTGCGCATCCGCCGGCAGACGCTGTTGAGACATTGGGCGAACTGCTGGAAGAGGACCCCGACGATGGCGAGGAGGAGGAAGACATGCGTCAGGCGCGTGGGGACGGGCTGCTCCGGCGAGCAAGATCGTTCTCCGACATACCGACGGGACGTACAACGATACGGGGGACAACGATAGGACCGATGCGAGCGACACCAGCCACTAAGAAGGAGACCGGGAGCGGCGAGGCCGTCTGGGACAAGCAGCAGCAGCAGCAGCGGAAGGGCGGCAAACGGCGGGGACCAACAAGAAAGAGGGTCGTGACGCTCGAGGCATTGGCCCTTGCGGGCGCCGGTACCGAGACAGCTGCCGACCTGGAATGGCGGAAGCAGCACGAGAAGCCCGTCCTCTCGGACGCGTACGACGCAGAGCTGCTGAGGGCAAGCCAGCAGGAGTTCTTGTATGTCCCCGAGGCGTGAGATTTTTCAAACTTTACGAATATTGAAGGAGGGAGGGACTGACAGCATCCAGGACGTACCGCGACCAGCTGGGACTGACCGAGCGGCATCTGGGCAGTCTACTCGACGATGCCAACGGCGCGCTCCAATTGTTGTCGTCCCTGGCCGACGCATTCCGGGCCGTCGAGGCACAGACCGCTTCCTTCCAGGCGCAGTGCGACGACCTACTGTCCGAGCAGCGCCGTCTGCAGAAGCTCGCCGACGAGGTCGGCACCGATTTGCACTACTACGCGTACCTCGACACGGCTACGCGCCGCCTGAACGCGCCGGGCGCGAGCCGCCTGGTGGACGACGAGGAGTTTGCCGACATTCTCAGCAGTTTGGACTCGTGCATACGGTTTATGGCACAACATGTGGGTTTTATTGCTGTTTGTCGATTATCTAAAGAAGGATCAGACAACCCGCTAAACATCACAGCCCACCTACCGGGACGCCGAATCGTACCTCGCCCGCTACCAAGCGCTGCTCACCAAAGCGCTGCATGTGCTCGAAGTGGGTTTCACGGCGCGTTTGGAGACGGTGGCCACCGACCTGGCGAAGCAAATCGCCGGCACGCAGTCGGATTCCGCGCAGCACGCACTCGCCTACGGCCGCTTCGGCGAGCTGCTGGTCGACGCCTCGTATGCGCTGGTGCCCAACGTCCAGCAAGCCGTGGCTGCCGTCTACACCCCGCAGGGTGCGCCGCGCCCGGAGCCGTCGACCGAGTTTCCGCCGCCGCCGTCGGCAGCAGCGTCGTCCTTGTCGCCTTCGTCGCCGTACTCGAATCCCGCGCTGTACGCGAACACCGCACGCAACCTGTTCCACACGTACCTGAACTGGCGCGACCAGGTCCTGCGGCCGCTCGTGCGCAAGGAGTTGGAAGACTTCCACGCGGAGACGAAGGGCGGCAGCGCCGTCGCGAAGGGGGCCGTGGAAACGGCCGCACGCCGCTTTGTGAAGCAGAGCTTCGAGCGCATCTACCACGAGACGCGCTTGTTCCACAAAGTCTTTGCTGTCGACCCGCAGTACAGCACGCACCCCGACGCGGTGTTTTCTACGATGCGCACGCACCGCAGTTACGACGTCGTCAACGCCGTCAACATAGCCCCCGTGGCCAACGCCTTGCAGACGGCGCTGGCTGCCGCCAGCGACGTCGCCGTGGTGGCCCATGTGCTGGGCTGGGTGACGCACGAATACCTGCTCGCGGGGTACGAGGACGACGAGGACGACGACGGCGGCGGCCGCGGTGGCGACGACCACAAAAGCGAGGGTGGCGAAGAGGCCGCGTATTTTGCCGCGTACAGCCGGCAGCTGGCTGCACGGCTGCTGGCCGAGCACCTGTGGGTGTTTGCGGATGCGCTGTTTGAGGCGGAGGTGGCCAAATCGATTACCAAGGCGGCAGCGACACCAGCAGACGTGCCCACGCCGCCGCCGAACGCAATGAACGGTCAGTCCGCCGCGGCCGCCAGCGCGTACCCGCCAGTGCGGCGGGCCACGGAACTCCTGGTCCTTTTCGACCAGGCGATGCCGAAAGAACGCTGTGTATGTATTTCCCCCTCTTTGTCCCCCCTTTTTTTTCTTTTTCTTTTAAACTAATAATTTCGCAGCAAAGGAACAGCCCCGTCATCGTCAAGATCGTCAGGGAAGCGATTCAAGCCGTGCAGCGGGCCGCCGCCCGCATGCCGGCCACTCGCAGCGGTACGGCCGCTGCTGGTGGCGACGCCGACCTGTTTGTGGTCAAAAACCTGCTCATCCTCAAGAACGAGCTCCTGGCGCTGGAGATTGGCGACCTCCGCGGCGACAACGGTGGCTTCGGTGCCGGTGCCGGTGCCGGCGGCCTGCAGCACTTTGGCCAGATCTGGGATGCGCTCAGCCTCGCGCAGAACCTCGTCGGCTACTTTACGCACTTCATCCCGGGGACGTCGTCGCTGTGGGGGCGGGGCGGTGCGGGCAACGGGGAAAAAGCCTCCGCCTCCGCCGGCACGCCATCCACAGACGACGTTGGCGAACAGCTGGACGACGCGCTGCGGCGGGCGATTCAAGCCTTTACGCAGCGGTGGGCGGCGCGCATCCGCGACAGCACGTCGCGCGCGCTGGGCGGCAAGAACGTGGCGAAGATTGAGCGGGAGCTCGACACGCTGCTACAGGCGGCGTTTGGCCACCAGCCGGAGGTCGTGGCCAAGTTGAAGGAGGCCATCCAGCTGCAGGCACAACCGCCAGCGGCGCCGGCAGCGCCGGGCGGCGGCGGTGCGTCCCCTAGGAACAGGGTCCGGCGGGTATGAGAAACGGACAAAATGGGGAACGAGAGGGCAATGGCAGCGGTTGCATTCGAAAGTCGAATTAGACGAAAATAATAAAAGCATGAAACGGCAGGCGTGCACGAGCACAAGTCCATTGGTGTCGCGTTTTGACTTTTCGTATACATATTACTCGAATGTTGTTTACTGCAATATATGCAATGTATGAGGCGCTCGGTTTTGTGCATAGAGGCATTAGAAAAACCTTCCGCGCCGATGACGGAAGTGACTGGAGTGTTGGAGCACGCAATTTGGCAATTTTGCCTGGACAGGGGGCTTACCGACGGCGACTATTCGCTAGCAGGCAAAGAGCAGCTCTCCGCCGTTGTAAGCTAGGCGGCGATTGCTGTTTGCCGATTTTTGGTGCTTTGCTTGATAACGATTTTAGTGGTCGCCGTTGGGGTTAATTTAGTGCTTAGCAACCCTGAAAGCCTTGTCTCGAGCTCCCGGCGTTCTTTTTATTCGTCTATCCGAACATCGTCTCGCCCTGCGGCAGCGTTCAACGGCATTTCGGCCACAAGGAAGCCCGGGTTCCGAATGCTTTGCATCTCGCGCCATTGACCCGTCGTCATTCATCACAACGTGGAGTGAAACTCCAAATTAACAAGACAGACGTGCAAATTGCATCGGGAGATACATACCGCATATACGAGCACACGACAGCACTCAATTCTCACCCACAAAGCTCCACGCCATGGCCGAAGAGCTGGTCGAGGCCAGCGGCCTGCAGACGGCCAAGGATCTCTTTGCCGGTGCGGCCGGCGGTGTGGCCCAGGTGCTCCTCGGTAGGTTGGACGACGACGAGAAGTGTCGGGGTAGGATGTTGCCGGCGTCTAACCGTTTTTGTGACTCTAGGCCAGCCCTTTGACATTGTCAAGGTCCGTCTCCAGACTGCTGCCGCCGGCGACGCGTCCGCATTGCGCACCGCTGCCGGCATCTGGCGCAACGAGGGGCCCCTCGCCTTCTACAAGGGCACCCTCACGCCCCTGCTCGGCATCGGCGCCTGCGTCTCGGTGCAGTTTGGCGCGTTCCACCAGGCCCGCCGCTGGTTCGAGGCCAGAAACGAGCGGCAGCACACGGCGGCCGGCGGCGGCGGCAGAAGCAGCAGCGGCAGCAGCCAGCAGCTCTCCTACAGCCAGTACTACGCCGCCGGCGCCTTTGCGGGCGTCGCCAATTCGGTGCTGTCGGGCCCCATCGAGCACGTCCGCATCCGCCTGCAGACGCAGCCGCACGGTGCCGCGCGCCTGTACGCGGGGCCCCTGGACTGCGTGCGCCAGCTGGTGGCCAAAAGCGGCGGCGGCCTGGCCGGGTGGGGCCGCGGGCTGTACCGGGGCCAGGTCGTCACGGTGTGGCGCGAGGCGCAGGCGTACGGCGTGTGGTTTTTGACGTTTGAGTGGCTGATGAACGCGGACGCGCGCCGCAACGGCATCGCCCGGACCGACGTGCCCCAGTATAAGGTGGCTTTTTACGGCGGACTCGCGGGCGAGGCGCTGTGGCTCAGCTCGTACCCCTTTGACGTGGTCAAGAGCAAGATGCAGACGGACGCGCTGGCGCCGGGCGACCAGCAGTACCGCACGATGCGGGCCTGCTTCGCGCAGATCTGGCGCACCGAGGGCATGCGCGGGTTCTGGCGGGGGCTCGCGCCCACGTTGCTGCGGGCCATGCCCGTGAGCGCGGGCACGTTTGCGGTCGTGGAGGCAACCATGCGGGCGATCAACTGAGGATGGAGGGTAGTGGTTTGTGTTGTGTGGTTTTTTTTTTTTTTTTTTTTTTTGCCTAATATATATATATATACATATATATTTGTTTTTGGACAGGATAGGGCGGTAGAGAGTGAAAGCGCAGGTATAGATCGGGTCAAAAAAGCATACCCATTTTAACAATGGGTTGCACATGGCGCACTACTGTTTATTTCTTCATCTATGTTACTTCTTCGTTACCACCCGAAAAAAATCTATTAAAAAAATATCTCGTTGTCGCATCATGTATTCCGTTATGCGCTGTTCTCTACCCGCCGCTGTAGGATCAGCCGCGCGTTGGCCGGTGTCAACATCGACAGGCCCAGCGCCTGCAGCACTTGCTTGGCCGCCGTATTGTCTGTAAACACACGGTCGCTCGCCTCTTGCAGCGTGATGTTCGTGTCTGGCGGGGAGGGATGCACCGGCGCCACCACTGGCAGGTTCAGCAACCGCACCCCTGCGCGCAGGCCCGCCAGCGCCGCGGCGCCGTGCGGCACGCGCTGCTCCACCAGCGCCGCGACCGCGTCCACATCGCGCGCAAACTGCGCCGCGCCGCGCGCTGTGAAGGGTTGTGCTAGCAGCACATCGCTCCACAACAGCGACTGCAGCTGTGCGAGGGCACCGCGCAATGTGCGCCGCAGCGCGGCGGTGCTGAGAGCGCGACCGAGGAACGCAATGTTGTGGTCGAGGACGCGCAGGGGTTCGTCCAGCTCGGGCGTGATGGCGAGTTCGACGTCGGCGGCACCACGATGGTCGTCTTCTCCCGCCGCCGCCACCGTCGTCCAGTGCGTCCTCGAGACATACGGTCGGAAAGCCTTGCGAAGCGCGTCGCCCAGTGCCGTCACCAAGAACGCCTGCGCCGCATCACACCGCGCCTGGTAGAGCTGGATGGTTTCGTCGAACAGGCTGCCCGCAGCCGCTTTGTTCTCGCCGTCGCCGTCGCCGCCGCTGGTACTCGTTCCGTTGCGGGCGCCGCCGCCATCGTTTTGCCCATCTGTACCGCCACCGTTGGTTTGGCCCAGCGCGGCTGATGTACGCGCCCGCACGTGGCCCGCACTCAAACCGCCACCCACGTTGCTACTGGGTTCCTCGACAGCCCGCGCGCGCGTCTCGAGTTCGTCCCACAGCAAGACAAAGAACTATCTGCGTCAATCATTTGGTTTGCTCCCTTTTTTTTCGCGCAAAGCAGTGACAGGGAACTTACCTCCTCGTCCCCCCAGGCACGCAATGTATGCACAACGTGGTCCGCGCTGCCGTAGACCCGGCACAACGCCTCGAGCCCGCCGGTGCCCTCGAGCGCCGCTCGCTGCTCCCGCGTAACGCCGTGCAGTGTCCGACCCACCGCAGACGTACGCGCCGCGTAGGTCTCGAGCGCGCCGCGCAGGCGGTCGTGGTACGCGTCAAGGAGCGTGATCTGGATGTCGATGAGGAAACGCAGGCGGTGGCCGAATTTGCGCACACGTCGGTACTGCGCGGTGACCGCCCGCAGCAGCGCCATCACGCGCACAGCCGCGCGTGTCGGCTTTGTCGTGCCGGGCCCGCTGTAGTCATAGTCAATGGCGTGGGATGCGGCAGTTGGATCCCCGGCGGCAACACCCCCGTCTCCTCCACGATCCAGCTCCAGCGCTGACGGCGACGGGCCCACACCCTCCACAATGTCGCGGTACTGCGCCAGCGCGTAGGTTTTCTCCGCTTGCAGCCACAGCGGGAAATGCGCGTCAAGCACGGCTGCCGCCAGCCCGGGCCAACCGTCCGGCCCCGCACTGCTGCCGCCGTCATAACCAAAGCGTGTCCGCAACGCGTCGTCAAACTCGTGTAGCTGTACAATGAGAGCGCTGAAAAAGGGACGTTGTTGCTGTAGCGTTTGTTGTGACGGTGATGGCTGTAGGTGAAGGTGTGTTCGTTGTTGGTGTTGCTGCTGTCGCTGTTGCTCTTCCTGTTCCAACTTCTGGAGTTGTTCAACCTGTTGCAACGCGTAGGCGACTGCCTGGTCCACTTTTTCCCGCATCGCGGGCAGAAGCGCCGCCACCAAGGCGCACGCCGGGTCCGTGTAGACCGATGTTTGCGCGGCCGGGGTCTCGGCAAACCGCACTGCCAACAGATCGGCAAAACTGGCGCGCAGAAAATCGGCCCACGCCTCGATGCGCTCCAGAAACCAGGGAAAACACAGCGTACCAATCTGCCAGGGATCGCTCGTCGTGCGGTGGCTGCCGCTGCTCAGGAAGTGGTAGCGGAACTCTTTGACAAACAGTTCCGCCATAATATCAATGGGGAGCAGCACCGGCAGAGGCGGTAGGAGCTGTGACGACGCCGCTGACACTGACGTTGCCTGCAATGCCTGTAGGATGTCCTGCTCCTGCCACGCCACCAGCTCGGCAAACCCGTCCCGCCAAGCCTCGTCAGCACGCACAGCCGCATCCACGCCCGTGGGCCAGCGCCGCTGTGTCAAGAGGTCCGTGAAGTCAGCCCGCAGCGTCGCGTTCAACGCAGCACCCACACTGGCCGCCACCGCGCCGACATGGGCTACCAGGTGTGTGGCAGCCCCGTCAGCGGCGGCACGGCGTTGCTGCAGGTCGGCTGCAAGCTGCCGCAGCCGCATGTACGGCACGAGGGCACCTCTCGGGTTGTGTGCATCCAGGTGTGCGCGCGCGTCTCCGGCAAGCGCATTCGCGTCGCGGACCAGCTCGAGGTAGGCGTGGGCGAGGCTCACGCGCTGGAGCTGCTGCATAGGAGCCGCGAGCCGCGGAATGACCGCCGCTGCGGCTGCGGCAGCCGTCCCGGCGGGCGAAGACGCGGCGCCGTTTTCCGTGGCCGCCATCGCCTCCGCCTCCTCAGCTATCATCGCCTCCAGTCGCTCCGCAATGGACCGGTCCAGCGCCTCAAAGGCGGCAACTTGTGTTTGTAACGCCGTGCGTTCAGCTGCCGCCGCTGCGTGCGCGGTGTCCAGAGCCTGGGCGGCGTCGTCGAGCTGGGCCTGCAGCTGCGCATGCTGGGTACGCACGCCATCGAGGAGGGAATCGAGCGTCGCAAAGTCGGCGGGGGCTTGCAGCTTGTCGTCGAGAAAGTCTTCGAGGCGAACGTCAGGCTCGCCAAAGGGGAAGACCACGCGGGGCCCGTCGTCCGGTGTCGTCATGGTTCTGGTGGTGTTCGAATAAACCGTTGCATAGCTGTTAGTCTTTCAGTTCGTGGCGTGGAATATGCTTAACCGCGTAGAGAATCCGGATTGTGAAGGAGACATGTGGTTGCTTGTCGTTGATGTTGTCATGTCAAAGCTCAAGGAGCTGTCAACTGTCCACTTCAAGAGCTAGCTCGCGAAGGTGGGTTGCCTCGCTTAGTAATAGTGCACGGGGAGCAAAGGTCAAGGGCCAGCCTCGTTTTAGTAATCATGTCACTGTGACCTTCCATCACGACGCAAGGCTGAGGTGCTTGCTCTTTGGAAAACCAGTTTTCTGCAGACCAACTGCGGCCCCTCAAGATGTTGTTTGGTTGCGAGTTCACAATTTGTTAAAACGTAGGTGCAAAGACAGAAAGTCGTGGTAGCCAAAAGATCCCTTGTAACGCCAACCCAGCACCCACTCATATGCGACGTGGTAGTTTCACGACAAGGAAAAAAAGAATACTGCCTACAAACAATGCTGTTTTGGAAGACCAATCCTGTCCCGTCCGGTCCCATCCTGTCCTGTCCTTTCCTGTCTTGTCCCGTACCGCCCCACACCGTTCACTTTTTGAATGTCGCCGTTTTGCCCGTCTTCTCAAAGTGCATCCGTCTCGCCGCTTTGGGACCGTCGTCGCCCTTGCCGCCGTACGGGTTGAACACCTTCTTCTTAGGGTAGGGGGCTTTTTTGTCTTGCTTCTTTGGTTGTGTGAGCGATCCGGCCGTATCGTAGTCGAACGGCACGAACTCGCCTG
This sequence comes from Fragosphaeria purpurea, assembly GCA_002778095.1. Lineage (NCBI taxonomy): Eukaryota > Fungi > Ascomycota > Sordariomycetes > Ophiostomatales > Ophiostomataceae > Fragosphaeria > Fragosphaeria purpurea. Next base: position 308,431 of record PCDL01000022.1, on the reverse strand, counting down.
CCTCGTCGTTGATCGGCGCACCGCCGTCGCTATCGGACGTCTGCGTCGTCTCGGCAGTCTCCTCGTTCTCGTCTTCGTCTTGTTCGCTGCTCTTCGCGCTCTTGCTGTGTGTGGCCTTCTTGTCCTTCTTGTCCTTTTTCTTTTCTTTCTTCTCTTTCTTCTCCTTTTTGTCCTTCTTCTGCTTTTTGGTGGCTGCGGCGTCGGGCTGAGGCTTGCCGGCCTTTTTGCCCCATTTCAGGGTGAATGGCTCATCGTCGCCGTCGCCGTCGCCACCCTTGTCGTCTTCGTCCTCTTGGGACGGTTTTATCGTAACGTCCGCCTGCAGGCTTGTTTTCTTCGCCTCCCCTGATTCATCCTTTAGCTTTGGTGTCTGCGGCGTCACAGCTGACGGCGGCAGCAATGCAATAAAATCTTCCGATTCGGGCATGCGTGACACCGCTGCCGTTGCTGGCGCTTGTTGGGGGCCACTGCTCGTGATCGCAGCCTGGGCAAACGAAAACCACGGCGCTTCGATCTGCTCGCTGCCAGCCAAATCCTCTTTCCACTTCTTGCTGTTGACTGGAATCTGTCCCCACAGTTGGGAGAAGTTGCTGCGCAGCTCGGTGATGTCCGGGAGTGGGATCGGCTCGCTCGGCGTTTCCGCGGTTGGTGGTGCCGCTGTGGCAGACGACGCGAGACGCTTTCCATACGCAGTTTTGGCCAGCGCCCCCGCTGCCGTTTCGGAGCGCAGAAAGTCGAGCGACGTGGGCCCGTTGACGCCACGCGCCCGCGCCTCCTGGATCAGCGTGAATATCTCCTCCAAAGACGACTTGGTGACGCGCGCCGTGGTGGTCAACAAGCTCCAGAGCGCTTTGCGATCGGGCGGCAGAATCCGCGCAATGTCCGACAGGACGCGGATCGGCATAATGAAGCCCGGGCTCTCATCGAGCCGCCGCGCCAGTTCGTCTCGCCAGTGAAAGAGCGCCTTGTAAACAGCAAACTGCTCGCCGCTCAGCATGGCATACGACTTGGCCAAGTTGTTGAACCACCCCCGGGCTCCTTGCCCCGTCTCCGGGTCGCAGAGCAGAGCTTCATGCCGCGACAGCGACACCTCTTTCGATTTTTGCAGCACGTATTCGGTCAGGTCCTTCTCGGGATCGGATCGGTCCGACTTGTCGGCGAGCTCGTTGCGCACCATGTCAAAGATGTACAGCAGGAAATGCGTGTCCGAACGAGCATAGAAGAGCATCTCTTCGGGTAAGGGCCTGCTTGGTGTTAGCTCACTGTTGGCTTCAACGAACACGAAGCAAACGTCTCGTAGCTTACCGAATGCGCCAGTCGGCCATCTGGTACTTTTTATCGGCATCAAAACCGACAAACTTTTTCAGCAGATAAGCCAGACTCCGCGCAGGATAGTCAAGGCAATCGCAAGCAAAGTAGGTGTCGAACAGTCCCACGACATACAGACCCAGATCCCGTTGCAGCCACACGATGTCGCTGCTAGCGCCGTGAAAGACCTGCCGGAACAAGAAAAGGCTGCCGTCAGTTACATAGACAAGGAACAAAAACGTCGACTTTTCTGCAACAAAAGCAACAACAAAAACATGTACGGTACCTTGATCTTGGCCGGGTCGGCGAACACCTCGTTGAGAATCTCCAGCTTGTGGCGCCACGGCTGGAGCGTGTCCACCACCCAGTCCTTGGTGCGCGTGCTGACCTGCATCAGGGATAAGAGGCCCGTATAAGTGCGGTAGTCGTGGTGCTCCAAGTCGACGGCAATCAAGTCGGCCTTACGCAGCTCCGCCAGCATCGCCTGCACGCCCTCAAACGTGTCGACCCACACGGCCGCGGTCGTCTCGGTCGGCAAGTAGCGGATCGGTTCACGCTTCTCGTAGACGGACTCGGGATACCGCATCTGCGTAATTTCGGTTTCGTACGGGTGCTTGTACCTGTGTGGCATAACGATTAGAAACAGAATAGAAACAGAAGCGGGCAGCGCCACAACAAGCGACAGGGCGACCTTACTGAACGTGTTCGTTTTGGTCCACAAACGTCTGGAGACTGTCGGCTAGCGGCACGATCGCGTGCGGTTTTCTCGTCAGCAGCGGCTTCCACGGCTCCGTGGCGCTGTTGTCGGGCGGGCGTTCAAACTGGTCCTGCGGTTTGGCAATGTTGGCGCGGCGGATGGACCAGTCGAGCCGGTCGTTCGTCGTGGACTTGGGCTTTTTCGAGTCTGGCTCCGCGGCGCCCGCCGTGGGCGCGTCCTTCCTCTTCAACAGGCCCGTGTACTCGTCGAGCGTGGTGTCGGCTTTTTCGAGCAGCGCGTCGATCACGTCAACGACACCCTGCCAGTGCAGCCCGACGTCCTCGGCGTCCTCCAGAACCGGCGGCGGCTGCGACCGGCCCGTGGCGCCCGCAGCAGAGCGCAGCAAGCCATTCGTGAGGCGCAGCAGGCGCGCGGACTGCTCGTCGAGCTGGGACGCGACGGGCGGATGGACGGCGCGCAGAAAGGTAAGGTCCTCGCTCGTGATGCGGTTGACGGCGCGGTTGACGGCGAGCAGGGCCGTGTGGATCGTCTGCTGTTGCGCCTTGAACTCCTCGGAGGCGTCCATGGTGTTGTTAATATCAACGCCCCCTGCAGAAGTCGAGTGTGTCCTGTAACGCGCTGCACGTGGAGGGAGAGACAAGAAGAGATGTCGCCGTCTGTCTTCCGCAGCTCCGTTTCTCTTTTTTGGGGGGGAGGGCGGACTGCAAAAGAAAGAAAAAAAAGACGGCAGATTTCGCCTACCGCCTTTTTGGATCTGCAGCTTGTAGCCCCGCCAGGTAAAAAATAGGTCTAGACCCACTTATAGCTGTGCAGCGGAACGAATAACAAGGGACAGAGGCCCTAGAGATACAGAAGGGCGCTGCGTAAAGATGAATGGGCAGATGCAAATCGTCGCGAGAATTGTTGTGTTTTTTGGGGAGCTCTTCTGCTGCACCTGCTACATATGACGCGGCGTTTGTCATAATGGATGACTATAGGGTTTTTTTCAATCCCATTTAGGAAATAAGGCTGGTTCATTGCACTTTCCTAATTTCCATTCTAACTTTTACATAATACAGACACTCATTCCATAGCGAACCTCGAGTTTATAACTGTTGTTTTTGTTTATTATAGAAACCTCAATTAGGAAGATGTAGGTACATCAAATAAGTACTAATGGATGCTCGCGAAGGGCACAAAAAGACAGATTAACAATGCTCTAAAAACCCATTCTTGAAAAGCCCCAAAAAAATAAAACCGTTCTTCAGCTCTAACCAAAAAATAAAACTAAAAATAAACACGAAACTATCTATCCATTCAGCCCAAAGACCTGCATGGTCGCCGTCGAAGTCGTCGTTGCGGTAGTCGTTGAGATGGCGGTCGTGGTCGAAATGGCCGTAGTCGTCGAGACCTCCGTTACGGTGTCGTGCACGGTGTGGTCGACCGTTACGGTGGCCGCCGTCGGGACCGCGGCGTTGCCGTTTCCGGCCGGGGTAACTGACGTTGTTTTGTGCTGCAGCACGGGTGTTTGGCTGGGTTCCGTCGCAACGATGACCGCCAAGGGGATGTTTTTGTTGGAGACAGACGAGGTCGACGACGCCGGCGGCGGCGAGGCCGGAGGCGGTGGTGGCGGTGGCGGCGACGGCGTTGTTTTGACAGTAGACGTCGAAGGTGTTGCTGGCGGCGGCGGCGGCGGCGGCGCGTGCGTCGTCTTCGTAGCAAAGGTCGTGGGTGCCGGCGTCGGCGTCGGTTTTGACGTTGTTGCTGCCTTGGACGCAGTCACCGTCACCGTGAGAGTCTCCTGCACGTGCGTGGTCGTGGTCGTGGTGGTCTCGTCGCTGCTTGCCTTCGTACTTGATTTCGTTACACGGGTCGACGACGACGACGACGTAACAGGTGTGGATTTGCTAGAGGAGCTACGGTGCGTGCTCGTCACAGTAGTGCTGCTACCCGACGTACGCCCGCTGGGAAGAGCAATGCCCAGGACCGCCGCGGCCGTTACGTCGTCGACGCAACCGACCAACACGCCTTGCGTCGTGTTCATCGGCATAGCGTAGCAGCCCGTTCCAGCGCTGCAGGTGGTTGTCAGCACGAACGTGCTGGTCGCCGCGTTGCACTCCATAAAGTTGCCGCCAATGCAGGCCACCTGACCCGGCAAGCACTCGGTAGCCGTCGTCAGGTTGGCATACAGGGCGTTGTACGACTTGGCGGTAGCCAGGTTTTCGTCGTAGACGCTGGGGGAGACCGTGGCCACCGACACGGAGGCAGCACCGGCAGCGAGCGACGTCTTGACGCCCGTGGGCACAGCTGTGTTGGGCGGAGCCGTTGCACGCTGCGTTGTGGTGGTCGGTGCGGACAAGGACGAAGAGGACGAAGGAGAGGAAGTCAAAGAGGAGGAAGCGGAAGAACGGACGGAGGACGGGGACGAGGATGCTGCGGCGCCGCTACTATGAGAGGACGCAAGGGAACTCAATTCCGATGCCGTCGCACTTGCGTCCGTAATTGTCTTGCCGGTCGTACTTTTCGTCGTAGAGCCGTTGGATTTGGACGTCGTAGGAGCACTCGATGACCGTGTGCTGCTGCTCAAGAAGGGTTCGACCGACGGGGCAGACAGAGCCGAAGACTGCAAGGTGGACACTGCCGATGACGGCTTGCTGATGGTGGTGGCAGAATGGCTGCTGATGGTCTGGCTCGAGCTAGGAAGGCCAGTTGAGGCAGACTCGGTCGAGCTGGTCGAGTCCGTCGGGCTGGTCGAGTCGGAAGTGCTGGTCAAGCTTGTCGAACTGGACTTGAGCGTTGTTGCGGCGGCACCCGCAGTCAGCTCGGTCACCAAACCATCGGACGTGATGAAGACGGGGGATGTCGCAGGCGCGGAGGAGTCATGCGGAGTAGTGAGAGCCGACGGCGAACTTTTGGAAAGAGGACCCAGATCCAGCGAACTTGCCAGGGATGCAGACTCCAGGAAGGACGACAGAGGCGTGACGGGCACTAATGTCGTTGTAGCGCTTTGTGTCGCCGCTGTCGCCGCCGCCGACGAGTTGGTGAACCGGATGTTCCGCCGGGAGAGCCACGGCCGGCGTGCCTCTCGGGGACCCAGCGGACCGGCATTCACAGCGGCCACCAACAGAAGAAGGGGTAAGGCTGTGTATGCGATAATGTGCATCGTGTGTGCAGAAATGGTTGGTGTATCTTGATTTGTGTGCGTGTGTACTGTAGGTTGTTGATGGTTGTAAAATAGAGAAATAAAAAAAAAAGTAAAGGAAAGACGCGCCAAGTCCTAGGACTTGCGAATTATGTGGCACTTGGCGACAATATAAAATAACAAAAGGAAAAGAGTGACTTTCACGGCGGACAGAAAACCAGCTGTATTGGACGTGGGCTTTGAGAGAGGGAGGAAATCTCTTGCAAAAATCGATGCGTTCCTTTGTTTGTTCTTAGATGTATGAAGATGTTCAGGGGCTCAAAATAGGGTCAAAGAAAGAAAGTGAAAGAACGTCACGAAAACATCAAAACACCAAAGGGAACAAAGGAAGAACAGAGTGATGAGGAGCCGCTTCGCTGAAGACAGTTTGAGGAAGAAAGAAATTCGGGTGAAAAAACTTGGAAGATGCAAAGAAAAAAGAAAAGAAGAAAAATTCAAAGTAAGGAGTGAGAAAAAGATCAGGCTAGGCCAAGTAACGCGTAAGTAAACGTCATGCGAGCCTGGCGTGGGACAATTTTGTTTTCAAAGAAATCAGGTCAAGATGAAACAAATATTCATGGAGGGCAGTTCAAAGGAAAGCCGTCCTTGAAGTGACTGAATAAAAAAAAAAAAAAAAAAAAAAAAAAAAAAGGAATGAAACGAGAGTCGGCGTAGAAAGTGAGCGTGACAGTGATAAAAGAAGGCACAACGAAACTCTGAAAACGAACGAGAAAGAAAGAAAGAGACAGAAATCCACAACAACAAAAATCAAGTTGTATGAGAGGCCGCCAGACTCTTCCATTCGAGACGTGAACGGGGTGGATGGCGAACGATGAGTGGCACACTGTGCCCCTTTTGTACGTCCCCAACATGTCGATTGGCGTGTAGAAAACCCGGGAGTTCCACATGGAGAAGCTTATTTTTGGATGCAGTTATTGTTCGTCTGATTGGTTTCAAATGGTCGTTTGATTCTCTCGTATTTCTTCACCTTGCTCGTTCGTCGACCGGGTTTGGGGATGGGAGAGACCATGTACAGCCTCGGAGCAAGCCGGCAACAGCAACCACTTGGGGGGTTTTTTTTTCTGTTCTTCATCGTCTTCCAATGGCCCGCATAATCAGGTCCTTTTCCCGGGCCTCATTTCGCATAAAACAGTCATATTGGCAAAGCCACCTCATTGTGGATACGAGGTCGAGATGCCAGAATGGTGTGAACAAGGCCAGGAAGTCATTTAGCTCGTAATCAGGTAGCTGTCTCCGTCTTCACCAAGTGTAGCCGGTCTATCCAAATACTTTGTAAGCGTAAGAATAGAAACAAAAGACAACGGCCTAGAACCTATAAAAGGGCGGTCGTCAAGAAAACGCCGTCAACCTCAAACCGCAAACAAGCGGCTGTCAACCAATCGACGATAGGGCTAGAAGAGGCTCTTGCCGTTAGTGGGGAATTGTCCCTGAAAGGAAACCCCTGTCTAGTGTTTCCGTCCGACGTTGAAACAAACACAGGCGACGCTCTCATTGGCTGGCCGATTCAAAGGCCATTCTGGTGGGTCCAGTTATGCTACCCATTTGTGCCCAAGCGCCCACTACTGAACCCGACAGCGATGACATGGCGACCAGTCCTTTGTCCCATTTCGAATCGAAAAGAGGGCCTGTCAATTTGCATAATGAAAGAAGAAAAAAGAAGTATCAGGGACGGAAATAGAAATGGGAAAAAACAAAAAAACTCCGACTGAGTAACAGGAAAACCGTTTTCAGTCGAAGAAGGAAAGAGGTGGGACGCTCCTTCCAAGCCACAGACAGAACACTTCGGGCACATGATACGGCAAGTTCTTCGGGTAAAGTATATATATATTTATGCAAATATGCGAATATGCATGTTTCAGTTCCGATTGTAGAGAAAATAGACACGTGACCCCCTTCACGTGACCCAAAAAGGGTCTGTAGCGATTAGTCATGCTCACGACGATAACTCTGGTTCGTGTGTGTGCGCGCTTAACGCGCACACATACTTTTCTAGACCATGCTAAAAATTTATCTTATTTTACAGGTTAAGTTGCCCGGAGCGCATTTGGCACCAATTTTAATTAATTGAAGCTCTTTTTCATTAAATCTGGACTTTTCGCTATTATATATAGCTTCTTTTTATTTATTTTTACGTTTTTTCTACGCCTAGAGACGTTAGACGAGTCGATTTAGCCCGGACGTTTAGGGGGAAAAACGCGTTAAATCTAATAAAAATATCACGAAAATTTTTCACCGTATGGCCCGTGAGACTAACCTACCGAAGATCCCGATATAGTAAGTGATTCGGGACCGGCTCGAAGAGCACGAAGCGGAAGTACGGAGATAAACCCTCGGTACCGAAATTAACGAAAGGACCGAAACACTCGAGGAAACTCTCCGGCTTTTACGGTAAGCGGTGGACTAAATTATAGAAGAAGAAGAGGCGGATATAGTTAACCTATAGTAAGCCTTAACCCCCGGCCCGGCGCCGGCGGCCGACCCCTAAAACTAAAGTTAAAAAAGGAGCCCGGCTTCCGGCCCCGTATAAAAAGTTAACGAACGTTCGTACGGCGTAGTAATAGATAAGGTACTAAAAATAACTAGACTTAAGGATACTAAGGATTAGAAAATATAAGAGATTTAAGTAAAGATTTACCTACGGATCCTAAACGTTTATTAAATCGAAGATCTAGTTAAATAAGGGCCTATTACTAATTAAGTTATATACTATTTAATTATAACGATAATCGATAAAAGCCTAACCCGTTAAATATTAAAAATAAACGAGTTAATCGTTATATACGACTACCTAAAGCGTACGTTAAGTCTAAAAGAGCGAAGTAACGTAGTTTAATACGCTTAGGCGTTCTATTAATTCGTTTAAAAGGACGAAAAAGTCGAAGTTTTTTTAACGAAGTACGAAGAAGCTATTAAGGCGTATAAACGTAAGGTTAAAAAACTCGGCGATAAGGGGAAAATATACTACTTTCTTAACGTCGTAGAGTAGAGATAACGTAACGTTTACGCCGACTTAATAAAATCGATTCGGGACTAGAAGGGGCTCGAGGTTAACGAATAACTTAACGAAATAAAGGTGTTCGTCTAGAACCGTTACCGTAAGCTTACGTATAACCCGAATAATAATAATAATTATAAAAAAGATTAAAAGTCGGGCTCGACGGATAACCGTAATAATAATAATAGCGGCCGAAAGAGCTCCGGCTCCGGTATTACCTCCGGTACTAAATCCGGTATAGGCTCCGGCGGTAAAGCGTTATCTACTTACCCTTATTACGGTAAAGTTAGGTATACCGTCGAGCGTTATTAGACTAAATATAAGGAGTTACGTTTAAAAAATAAAAGTTATATAATAACGTAAGAGGGCGATAATAAGTAAGAAGATAAGTTTATTATTACGTTTAAATTCGTTATAAGTATTACGTTTAACGAATTTAATATAGTTACGAAGGGTATATAACCTTTTCACTTTTTTTACTTTAAAAATACGAATTTATAATTATTCGATACCGGTATAAATAATTATATCGTTAACGATAAGAAGTGGTTTCTACCCGGGACTATAAGGGAGGTTAATATAACGCTTAATACCGGCGGCGGTAAGGTTAATATCGGTATAATAGGTACCGCCCGGCTTATAATAGAAAACCTAAAGGGAGAGCCGGTAAAGATCTTACTCCGTAATATATTATATAGTCTCGGTATAAATATTAACCTTCTATTAAGGTTACGTTTTTATTAAACCGGCGGCTTTATCTACCGAAACGGTACCCTTATTAACCTAGAGGGTAAGTACTTAGTAAAGCTAGACGTACTAGGTTATAGTTTTTATATCTTTATTCGTATCGCCGATATCCCGAAGTCGGTAACCCTTAATACGCTTTACTACGTATTAATCTTATCGTCGGAAAAAGTATAACCGTAATCTCTTTAAACGAGCGCTAAAGGTTACGGCTTATTTATTAACGACTTAACCACCTAAGGCTAGGGGCGTTTAAATAGATAGTTATAATAGTAGAAAGCGGTACGTTAATTACGTTAAACGTTATTAATAAGTATAAAAAGGACGACCCGTATAAGCTTTACGAAGTTTCGAAGGCTATATACTTTAAGTTAAAAGACCGAAGGGTTAATAAAGTAACGTTACCGGGAGAAGTCTACTACCTAGACGTTATTATAATTAAGTAACGGTCTAACGGAGGATATCGTTAACTAGGAGTAAACCTATATAAAGCTACGAGTAAGATTTAGGTTTATCCCTTATATATTAAGTTTAATTATAATATTAACGTAAAAGCGACGATCGATTATAACGTTAATCGCCTAAAAAGAAAGCCTAAAAGGATATAATTAAATAATAATATAAACGTATAAGTAACGATATACGAGAAGTATTACCGTAACGAAGGTATAAGGTTAAGGGCTAGCCCGTTATATCGTTACGAATAAAACGGTAAGATCGAGAGGATAGTCCGGCGTATTATCGTTAAAATACGTACGATTATAGTCGCTTAATAAATCCTAATTAAACTTTAGCCGGAGATCGTTAAAGCGATAACTTATCTATATAACGTAACCGTTAAAGTAGACGGAACGGTACCCTTCGTAGAGTGGAAGCGTCGCGTTAAAGATCCCGATTTTAAACTAGATTTATCTTACTTAAAAGCCCTAGGTTATAAGTACTTCTTCCGAAAATACGACGGCCTAATTTAACGGTAATATATTACGAAGATAAAGGTATAGGGAGAGGAGGGTATATTAATAGGCTTTAAGGGACGTTATTTATACTACGTATACGGGCTAGAGACTAAATAAGTTATTATTATAGTTAACGTATACTTCTACGAATATATTATAAATAACGAGAAATAGTACTACTAAAGCTAGCTTAAGGGTATATAACGTAAAACGAAAGTTATTACGGTCACTAACGATAACGACGACGTAGTAGTTACCGTCGAAGAAGAGATTACGAACCCCGTACGGTATCGGTAACCGAAGCCGTCGATTAAGGAGAAGCTTACCGAGATTTAAGGGGAAAATAAAAGCGATATAATAGACTTAGAAAATATAAAAGGGGAGTCCCTAAAAGACGACGGTATCGTTCCGGAGGATTTTTTTACGGTAAAAAACGATAACGACGATTTTACTATATATCTCCCTTAAAAGAAAAATATAAACTCGAATCCCGTTAACTTTTATAATATAACCGCGTTAAACGGTAATATCGTTAACGTATTTACGTCTATTAAGAGGCCGGATTTTAATAGTCCTAACGTTCGGTAAACCATTTAAGGCCCGGAAGCGGACGAGTGGTTAAAAGTTATTTACCGGGAGATAAGAAGTTTAATCGACCACGGGGTAATTTTATTTATAAAAAAGCTAAAAGATAAATATACTATTAACTCGAAGATTATACTTTAACGAAAACGTAGCCCCGGCGGAGTCGAAATAAAGAAGAAAGTACGTATCGTTATTAGGGGATTTAAATAACGTAAAGAGATTAACTTCGACGAAACGACGGCGGCGATATTACGATCCGATTTATAATATATAACTCTAGCCCTTACCGCTTAAGAGAGCCGTAGCGTACGATAGTTAGACGTAGTGGCTACGTACTTATACGGTCTCCTTTATTACGAAGTCTTCCTAGATATAAACGATTTATAATATACTTTCTTTAACCGGTATCCCGACTTAACCGACGACGTAAAGTACGAGAAGGGCCGCGTAATCTATTTATAACGCGCCCTATACGGCCTAAAGTAAGGGGCCTACTAATAGGAGAAGAAGAGAGATAAAATATTAACGAGTCTTAGCTTTTACTCGACCGTGTCCGATAAAGCTATCTACGTTAAGGGAAGTACGATTATCGTAACGTACGTCGACGATATACTATATACCGGAGACGACGAAGACTTAAACGAATTTAAGAAGAGATTAACGAAAAGGCTAGAAGTTAACTTAACCGGAGAGCCGAGATAGTTACTCGGTATCAAGATTAACGTTCGTCTTATAGAAAAAGGTTATATTAAAGTCTTTATATATTAAAATATTTATTTATAAAGCCTTTTAAAAGAATAAAAGATATAAAATGTACGCCTAATAACGATACCTATAAAGAATATCCTACCCCCGCGAGACCTAGTAAAAACGGAGAGACTTTATAAATATTAATATACGATAAATAAGCTAATTTATACGTAGATTATAACGAGATTAAATTTATCTTTTACCGTAGGATAATAAGTACGAACGATATTTATACCGATAGAAAACTATTACCGTAATATTAAAAGAATTATACGGTACTTCGTTAATAAGGGTGATTATAACGTAAAATATAAGAAAACGAAGGTAGACGGAGTTAACGAGGATATAATCGATATCGACGTATATACCGATTCGTCTTTTATAGACGACCCCGTTAACCGAAAAAGTACTTACGACTACGTAACGGTTATAACCGACGGCCCTATAATATAGGTAAACCGTTAACTCCCGACCGTATATACGTTAACGACCTAGGCGGAGTACGCCGCCGTATACTATAACGCCGTATAGGCGGCCTAGATACGTAATTTTATCACGGAGACTAGTAGACCGTACCGGATCCGCCTTTTTATCGATAACTAGTTAACTATAAAGTTAATTAAATCCGGCGTTTTTCGGCTCGGTAATAAGTACTACGAAGTAAAGTTATACTAGGTCCGGGAGGAGTATAAAGCCGGCCATATAAAGCTCGTATACGTACCGACCGACGATTAACTGGCCGATCTTATAACGAAGCCGTTAGTTAAGACGGCGTTCGAGCGGTTAGCGGGAAGACTGGTGCGGAAGGCCGAGTGGCCCGAAGACTAAGGAAAAAGAGAAGGGATTCACGGGAGGAGAGCCCGGCTAGGCGCCTCCCCGGGGCTGCCGAAGAGGCAGTGGCTCCGTTACGAGCGGCGAAGGGCCGTAGGATACGGACTTCGTATTTATTTTGGTTACCGGCGCCGTCAAGGGCGCCGCGCCGGAGGATATCGGAGGTGACACGTGTGCGGCCCGGATCACGTGTCAGGGGGAATGTAGAGAAAATAGACACGTGACCCCCTTCACGTGACCCAAAAAGGGTCTGTAGCGATTAGTCATGCTCACGACGATAACTCTGGTTCGTGTGTGTGCGCGCTTAACGCGCACACATACTTTTCTAGACCATGCCAAAAATTCATCTTATTTTACACCGATTGTGACCTCTGGTCCGAACACATGCAGCACCTCCATGCAAGACCTACAAACAGACACTACAGCTAATCGATCACGATTACCTCGGTGACTTGTCGTCTCGGCTGAAAACCACCGTCCTCGCTGTCGCGGCGTGGCCATTTGCCTACCATGTCGACCGACTCCGAGCGCTTCCGCTTCGCGAATGTCGCTAGCTGGTCCTCCGCGTCCTCCTGACGGACTGAAGTCGCTGCCAACACAGACGAGACAGACGCCGAAGGGGTTACCGCCGTAAACGTCTCTACTGTAGACGTGGCCGTCGTCCCAGTTTGCTGCATGTTCGTCTGAAAAGCGCGGTTCTGCTTGAACGGCAAGTTTGTGGACGGTGCTCGCGATGACGAGGGCGGCAAAAGCGAAGGCGGTGAAGGCGAGGACGACACCCCGGTCGTTGCCGTTGGGGACGAAGATGTCCGATGCAGCGAATCCGACGCCGTTGTCGTCGTGGTGGTGATCGTCTTGGTCGTGGTCTCTGTGGTGGTCAGCCGTGTGGTCGTGGTTGTTGTCTTCGTCGTCAACACGACTGGAGATTGCGGGCCGACGTTGTTGCGGGTCGCTTTGCCAAGGATGCCGCTCGACCAGCGTACGCTGTCGCTACCCACGTCGCCGAGGTCGTCGTACAGCGTGCCCAACCACGCCTGCCGCAGAGACAGGCCCAGCGCCAACGCCATGTGGCGTGACACGGCGTTGCCGACCATCTTCCATTGGTCCCGCGCCGTGGCAAAGAGGAGCACCTCGTGATCGGGCATGCCCTGCGCGCGCCGCACTTCGAGCACGCTCAGCGGCCGCGGCTCCCGCCAGTGCAGATCGCCCGACGACCGCCCGTCGGCCACGGCGCAGGTGGTCCGCACCGTGTAAAAGGGCCGCCGGGGGTCTGCACGCTTGTACGCCCGCAGGCTCTCCTTCGCCAGCTCCGTCTCGGTGAAGAGCGCGCGGACCGCCCCCGTCAGGCCCTTGCGGGCCCGGGCGAGGCCCGTGCCGTACGGTTGCGTCGGGATGGCCGCGATCTTGTGGCGCACCGAATCTGCCATCGTCAGGGTCACCCGGTGATCCGGATAGCGCACGCAAATGTCCACGAGGCCGTCGTCGATGGTGCCCGCGGGCGTCTGCAGGTCCGCCGTGGCCGCGCCCGCCGACACAAAGGGGAAGGCCGTAGGCTCGTCCGACGGGCTCGCGATCCATTTGCCGTTGCTGAGGCTGCCGATCATCTTGCGGGCCCGCACACCGGGCGGCGATCCGTGCGAGGGCAGCGGCGGCTCCGGCAACCGGAACCCGGGCGCCGCAAACACGAGAAACACACGTTGCCGTTGCTGTGGAGCGCCGTGCGACCAGGCGTTGCCGAGGACGATGCGCAGCTGGTAACCCAGGCCCAAGAGCGAGGAGACCAGCTGCCCAAAGATGTCTTCGCGGGTCCCGTCGCCGCTGTGGCCCGTCTTCCGTACGTAGCTGGGCTTGTGGTTCGCCTTGAAGTCCTTGGTGATGAATTCGAGCACGTTCTCCAGCATGCCGTACTTGGGTCGGTACAGGTCGACGAACGAAGCAAACGAGGCGACCATGGACCGGTTTTTGAACTGCTTGGGATTGGCCTTGTCCGTGGTCAAAGTCGAAAAGCCTTGGCAGGGGCTGCCGCCAGAGATGAAATCCACCTCGCCGGGCGCGGGCACGGCGTGCGAATATGTGCCCTGGATCGCATGCTCCAAATACACGTCCGCAGACCCGACAAACGGCTCAACGGCGTCGGCGGACGACACGTTGGCCATGAACGTGTGCATGGCCGCGGACCAGATGTCGTTGGCGTACCGTGTCTGGATGGCGCCGGACTCTTCCAGGCCGCGTCCGAGGTTGCCGCAACCGCAAAATAGTTCCATTGCCCGCAGACGGGGGCAGGGCGCGGCCGGGTCGAAGCCCTGGCGCAGCGAGAGCCGGTCGGTTGCGGCAAGCGGCACATACTGGTAGTCACCGTCCGTCGAGAGGACCACGTCGCTGTTGTTGTCGTTGCCATTACCGTCGTGTCCAGTCACATCACCGGACACCGTCTCGGCCGTCTGCTTGTGCGTCATGAAGAACACGTTCCCCGTGCCGCCACGGTCGTACGGCGTTGGAATTTTGGCCCCAGACCTGAAGGCCCGCACCAAACAGTGGCCAACGATGCGGGAAACGGGGAGGGTGACGAATTGTTGCGTATACACAACCTCATTGGGAGCCGCGGTCGCTGCCGCTTTGTCGACGCGCTGTCGGCGCAGAAGCCGGCGCAAACGTACCATCTTGGTCGGTGCTCTCTTCGGGTCCGCCTTTGCTTTCGTCACAAAAGCGTCTATTTCAAAGGGCTCCGTATTGTGGTCGTCTTTGGCGAGAATGGCCAGCACCGTATCGCCAACCATGAAGTCCCGGCTCGAACCCAGAGTGTGTGCGCTGTTGTTGTCGTTTCCCTTCCCGTTGCTGTTGCTGTTGTTCCTCAAGCGCATGCCGCCAGCGAATGCGCTTTGCTTCTCCTCGGCGCGGCTCCTGTCGCAGAAGACGTGCTCCGGACGCAGTTGCACGTAGCTGCACTCACCGGCCAGATACGTCTGCCGAACAAAAAAGTCAGCTTTTGTGTCCGGCCCGCCAAACCACTCGACAGAATGGACGGCAACCACTTCGCTCTCGAGGACGTTGCAGCCGCTTTCGTCGCAGGTGCAGTGGTCGGACAGGAAGAGCTCGTTGGACCACGGGTACCGCGTTTGGCGGCAGGGTGTGTGTTCTGGCCGATACAGCCAAACGACGTCCAAAACACGCGACGAGCCGAATTGCCGCCCCTTTGGCTCGGACACTTTATGGACCAAGGCGTACCAATATGCGTCCTTTTCCTTCTCCGCCCACCATTTGCTGCCTGTGGCCGAATCGTCTGGCATAGTTGAGATGAGGTCACCCGGTTGGATCTTTCGCTTGGCATTGGATGGGCGAACAGCTGCCGATGCTGTTGCTAACAAGGGGGGAGACCATCCGAATGATGGCGGCGGTGTTGGTGGCGGCCCGGTCCAGAACGGCGTCCGCCGCTGGGGCAAGATGACTGACGCATCGATGCGCTCGGGTGCCCGTTTTCCCGGCATGCTCTGTAAAAAGGGGCCTATTGCCATATGGCAGAACAAGCTGTACATGTACGGCGTCACGACCGTCGGCAACGGCACCAGCGGTTCGCCCTTTTTGTTGCATGGGCAGCCAGCGGGAATCTTGGCCTCGTGGGTCTTGTACATCCGAAACAGAATTTCCTTGAAAAAGCCAAGATTGCTCGCCTTCCGGAAGCCCAGCAGCACGGAGGCCTCCTTCCACAGGTAGTCACCGTGCGCCACGACGGCCGACCGAAAATCGTCCCGGCCGTACTGGCCGTGCCAGGCCTTGACGACGGCGGAGCGCGGGTGGGTTCTGTGCAGCCACTTGGCAAAGTGCGCCTTGAAATGCGCGATGCGGACGTCCTGCTGGCGCGGCGGGTCCGTCATGTCCTCACAGTAGTCGACAAAGTGTTTGCCCAAGTCGGCGACCCACAGGTAGGGCGCGTAGAAGCGCGCGTAGGTAGCCGAGGGCCGGCCCAGCCGGTAGTAGATTGGGCGCCGCTCATTGAGCCGCGACCGGATGCTAACGTGACCGCGCACCGTAGCGTACATGGTACCGTACCGGTCCACGGGGGCCTCGGAGAATGGCACACGCTGGACGTACAACCGCGTGGTCCCGACCCGGAGAACGCCGTCGAAGTACATGACGTCGTGCTTGCTTTTTCCCGCAGCCAAGTGCTGCAGCGGCCGCAGACGGCTGCGGAGGTCCGCGGCCTCAACGTAAATCTCAAAGTCGTCTAGTTCGAGGTACACGTAGCTTTCGCCGGCGCCGGCGCCGGCGCCGCCCTCGCTGTCGTCAGTGTTTCCGCGTACAGGCTTGGCCAGCGGCACCAACACGCTCACGGCATCCCGTTCGGCGGTGATAGGAAGCGGTGGCCTGTAGTTGCTCGCGCTCGACCGGGGGTTGACCATGGTGGACACGGGCAGCTCCACGGTGAGCTCGCATCGTTGGGTCCCGTTGAACGTACTCCCTGTGTAGGAAACCGTACTCGAGCGAACTGCCAGGCCAGCTGTGTTCCCGCTACCGTCCAGCAGACTGCTGTCGTCCCTGCCAACGGCGGTGTCGTCATCCATGATCGTCCCTTCACTGCTGGCGCCTTCGTCTTCCTCGTCTCCTTCTGTACGAGGCAGCAGCTCGTCACTGCTAGTGCTAAGGTCTTCATCTTGAAGCGCACGCAGAGTCTTGTTTCGGTCATCCGCGATAGTCGAGGATAACACAGTACTTTCGAATATCCCCTTTTGGTCGCCGAGCTCGTCAGCAGAGCTTTCCGACAGCTCGTCGTCGCTGTAGATGGGCGGCATCTCGTCGCCGAGAAACAAAAGAAAGACAGTCCAAAGCTACCAGGAGAGAAAAATAAAATGAAATAAGAAACAAATGAAGGGCGTCATCAATCGAGAAAGAAGATGTGAAAAAATGAAAAAATGACGGCCGTGTGGTCAAGCCGCTGCATCGAACCATATTTTATTCGAAAAAAGCCAAATCAATTCAAGTATTTGAGGAAAGCAGTAAAATGCCACCGGCTTGCCCTTTTCCTTCCAACAACTCCGCGTGGACCAGAAATAAACTCAGACAAGGGTTGACGAACAATGGTATAAGTGAGGTTTTCACATACAATGTGACAATAACCTGCCAGACCGTCCCGTGCGGTTTTTGGCCCTGCGCATGAAAGGGTTGGCGTTTATTTCCCCAGCCACTCCTTTCGAACAAGGGGGAACTCGATTGTGTGGGTCCACTAATTGACCGGCCATAATAACCTAAAATGTTAGGCATCACATTCGGCCGCCCCTGGGCTCGAAAAATCGTCATTTGAACGCAAAGATGCTGAGATGAGTGCAAACGCTTGGATATCTCCATTCGCAAAATAAGTGACATTTTGTGATAATCATTATAGATCCTTTTGTATTGCGTTAAATGGACCAGAACACCCAATACATAAGCATATGAATACATAAGTAGAAGGAAAATAATACTGCGTGAAGGCTCTCCCTGAAAACTCGGCGCCAAAAGGGTGTGGCAAGCATTCCACGTCTAATCGGTTGATTTGATATTTGTGTCGTGACTGGTGGTTCGTTTCAGGCGTAAAAATCCAAATAATATGAAAGGATAGAGCACAAGATAGAAATCCAAGTCGGCGTTGGACCGTGAACAACATGCTCAGCTCAACTCTAAGCACTCGTCTAGGAGCTGAAGTGCTGGAGGCTTTCGTCGCCGTAGGCGGGTTCAGCATCCGCCGCAACCCCGCTTGGTGGCCGCACCCGCGCCCAGAATGCTTCCGTGTGCGGCTGCCGGTGCCATTGCACATACGCGTCTGCGTCTGCAGCCGTTGGCCAACGCCACGTGCACCCGTATGCCGTTTGCAGTTCGCGCAGCTGCTGCTCGAGCTGCGTCAGAGCGTCATTTGTCGCTGGCTCCATCGACGTGGTTCCCGGCTGGCGCGTACTGCGTTCAACAAACGCCCGCACCAGCACCAGCACGCGGCACAGCGTCGGATACTGCCCGTCCTCCGGGTCCTTGGCGTCCTCCAGCACGGTCGCATCCGTCCACATACGCAAGATCCACTGCGTGGCACGTACCATAGCGCCCGTGTCGCCTAGGTAGCCCAGTGTCTGCAAGTATGTCTGCAGCAGGCCGGCCGTGATGCGATGCGGGGTTGCGGGGTGGTGGTGGAGATGATCCGAGGCACCTCCCGAGGGCGCCGATGACAACAGCGTCATTTCGTCAAACGCAGTGACCAGAGTGGCCCGTGCTGTTTGGAGGAGCCTCGTTAACTCGTCAGACGTTTCGGACGAGGTCGTTGTCGCCGAGGTGGTTGCTGGCGCACCAGTTTCGTTGACCTGTGATGCGGAACCGTCATCGGCCGTACCGACCGAGAGGACCGTATCGCCCAAAGGTGTAGCCGCCAATGGTAGGTCGGCCCATCGAAGACATTTTTGCGTGACGCGGCACAAACTGTCAAACATGACAACATCGACCCCGCCGCTCTTTGTCACCTGGTTGAACACGCTCAACGCGAGCGATAGGGCTTCCGTGTCGTGGTATTGCCGGTCCTGGGTGTGTTGGGCGTTGAGCAGCACCTTTGGCTGCGCCAAGGTGCGCATAATGGTGTGCCACGGCGCTTTGTACGTGCGTCCCTCCTCCCTCGATGGCGGCAGCCGCCGTGTACAAAGCTCGATAGCGTGGTGGATGAGTCCCGTGCGCCGTTGTTTGCCTAGCCGCGCGGGCTCCACTGTGATCCGCGGTTGAAACCTGCACATGAGGTAGACGTACGCATTCAGCGTGGGCAACGGAATGTCGCGGAGGATCTCAAAGGTGAGCGCCTGCGGACGGGGTGGTCGACGTACGCGTGATGATGAAAATGGCGAGGAAGGGTGCGTAAAGGTAGATGAGGAGGAAAAGGACGAAGCCGAGATGCGTGGCAGCTTGAGCGCCGCGATCGCATTTTTGTCGATTGGGCTGTCGTGTAGGTACCGTAGAGCAGCATCCACGGAGGGTGCGTGCTGGATTAGAATGGACAGGCAGTCTCCGACGGGCCGGCAGTTGTCGTGCTGCAGCATGTGCGCATACAGAGCCGCCACTGTCGGCGGCCGCAGCCTTTGTTTTTCGATGGCGGTGAGGGTGGCGTCGTTCACGGGAAACACTTCCCTAACGTCACCCGGGAGCAATCGCCTGCGCGTAGAGGAGTAAGAAGAAGAAGAAGAAGAAGAAGAGGACGACGACGGCAGCGGTGGGTGGTCGAGGGGCCGTGCCAAAAGCTTTTTGAACATCTCGGCATACACTTGAACGTTCGGCCGCAACCCGTCCAGGGGAGCCGTCTGAAATGCGCGCCATGCTTCGTTGACGTCGCGCGTGGCCTTGACCTGCGCCGCCCACGTCGAAAACAGATTCAAGTTGGCTTGCTGCCCCGTCCACGTCCGCGGACTCAGTGACCGCGTCTGCACGGTGGGGCCCTCGCCGGGGAGCACGCCGCCAAGAACGCCCAGGGCGCGGTCGTGCTCCTGCTCCGCATACCCGGCCTCGCGCATCAGCACACCGGCCTTGGCGCTGCGGCTAAAGTCGTCTTCCGGCTGCCTTTTCTCGTCCAGGCCGTCCAGATCGCGTCGGTACGGTGGCCAGCTGCGGGCCATCCGCAACGCCACGCGGCGCTCCGCTGGTGATTTCCCCAGGGCCAACAGAACGCGGCGGATGGCCCGAAAGCCCGTGCGGCCGATGATCAAGGGCCGTGCCATCGTCGTTGACATGGCCAGCACGACCTTTTGCGCCCGCCAGTTGTAGCGCATCTGAAACATGGGGCTGATGGGTGATTTGCGCTGAAAGAGCGCCAGCGCATAATTGAAAACAAAGCACTGGTCGGCGTACGCCTTTTGTGCGTTTTCGGCCTTGGCCGGAATGGCAGCCACATAGGCGGAAACCAGCCGCGCTACGGCCGGGAGCGCAGAGGGCCACAGGCGGAGGTAGTGGTGAACGAGAAGCCGCAGCAAGTTGGTGAACGTCTGCGGCGTCATGCTGAGGCCGGGATCCAGTGCACGCCGCGCACTGCCAAAAGGGAGAGAGGTGTCAGCCGAAACAGACCGTGCTTTGACATGATGCCGGAAGACGTAGTCGTAGAGGGACACCAGGGAGCCACCCTTGTGGAAGGTCGCGTCGCGCCGCAGCAGCTGGAAGAGCAGGAACAGGGGCTTGGGCCGGTCAGCGGAGACAAACCGCGCAATCTGCTCGTCTGCGTCGTGGGGAGCCAGAATCCACAGCCAATGCTGCACGTCCGACTCGGAGAAGCCCTTGAAAGCCAAACTGTTGAGCCGCGCACGCCATTCCGCGGGGCCGCACAAGACGTCAGACAGGCTCGTGGGCCGCTGGGCCTCCTCCTGGCGCATCATCATCTGCAGCGCAACCACCGGAAGCCGCATGCTCGGGCTGCCGGCCATATCGCGGAAGCGCATCCACGTCCGAAATGACAAGGGCGCCGTGCGGTTCTTCAAACGCAAAGCGAGGACCGTGTTCGGCGAGTCGCGGAGGAACCGGTGGGCGCGCCGCGAGCGCCATGAACGCCGTGGGCTGGTTGTTGGGATATTGTGCGCAGCTTCGCTGCTGTCCTCGTCTAGAAGCGCCCGAAAAGCGACGGTCGACAAACAGCGGAGAGCTTCTCGCGAGAGGCCCGCCGGCGTTGCCGTCCGGCGAGGGGCGCCATGGTCGACGCCGCGATTCAGCTTTTCAGGCCCATGCCGAACCGCGCTCTTCGACAGGCCGATCCTCAAAGCCGACATGTAAGCCGTATTCGTCGAGTCAACATCGCGGAAAACCTTGTGGGGGCACAAGAAACGCGGTTCATTCGGTGGGCGAATCGTTTACATCGTGGGAGTACAAGATGTTTTTTGGTGTAGATGCAGTTCAAGAAACACTTGCCAAAAAAAAGCTGGACTGTTGCACTTACGTAACGTGCTTTGGCGTTTGCACGTGATTTTACGTCCCGCGCCGCGCCCGCTTGAACTGGGAGAAGTCGGGATGAGGAGCAGAAAATCGCGAGACAAAGCCCACGCGAAGAACGAGTACTTGTTGATCCGGGGAGAATGGATGCCGACGGTTGTTGGTTAATTGAACCTATTTCCGCTGGTTGAAGTGCTTTTCGAGCGAAAAGACCCTTGACCGCGTTAGCATCGTGTGCCACTTTCTGGACGGAAGAAAGCCGACACGAAAAAAGAGACACAGTCGCTTTCGGAGACGAGACGAAACCTTGCAGGCTTGTTGTTCTTTGCTCGAATCGTGCAAAGGACGTCTACATCTACCCGGAATCTCATCGATGGCGCCTCCGAAGCGAAAACAACCGCACGACGCGGAGGACGAACTGCCACCAGGGACCGGGCAACGCGGGAAGACGCGCCGTGGCACGCGGCAAACGCCGATTTTGCCTCCTCCACTTCCTGTCCCACCAAAAACTGCACCTCTCCCACAACGCCCTTTGCGCGGCAATTCTAGTGTCGTCGTCGACGCGAAGGGAAATATGGACGTGAAGCTGCGCGGACAAGGACGGGCCCGTCGGAGTGCTGCTGCGCAAGACACGGCGGCGGTCGCAAAGGAACACGAGCCGACAAAACCAAAACGGACGACACGAACCAGCGCCGCGAACAGCGAAGGCAGTGACAAGGCAAAGGCCGACCAAAAGCGCAAGCTACGAAGCGGACCGGTGGCACGGAACCGCGTGCAAACAACTGGTGCGCCCACAGCTACAAAACGGGCGACGCGACGCGCTGCGCGGATAATTGAAATCGCCGATTCGGACGCGTCGGACGAAGCAGAGGAGGGCTCGGATATGGACGGAGAAAGCGGTGCTTCGAGCTCGGAATCCGCGTCAAGAGAAGAGGCCGAGGACGACGGAAACAAGACGACGACAAGGCGAGGTGCGCGACGCGCGACAACGCCACCCGCGCGCCGGTCCAAAAGAGCAGCCGTGGCCGGGCCCACAACCATCACGCCGGTCTCGCCTCCGCAGGTGCCCGCCCCTATCCAGCAAGCGGCAGTAGACCCGGCCCCGTCCACAGCCGCCGGGCCCCCAGCCGTGCCAGCGAGCACCGCAAGAAAAGAGACAACCATCAAGCCACCCGTCCCACCAGTTTCGCCGGTGCCGGGCGTCACCACGGCGAGGCCCAAAAAGGTCACAGACATCAAACCACCCGCGGCGTCGTCTACATCGCGCTTCATGCGTGCAACACCGATTCAGCCACCCTCAATATTGCCAGCACAAGAACCAAAGCACAAGCTGCCGCGGCAACAACAACAGCAACAAGACCAGGCTCCACTCGAGAAACCACGGCGCGTTGGCAGACCACCGAAAATCACACCCATCGAGACACCCCAAATCGGGCTCCGGTCGGCACCCGCTGCTGCGGCAACTGGCTCTGGCTCTGGCGCCGGCTCCGGCTCTGGATTGGCATCGCTGACAACGGCCCCGCCACCTCCCAGTCCCGGCCGGCCAGACCGCAACATCGACATGGTGGTGCTCGGAGAGATTTGCTTTCGGGCATGGTACCCGTCCTACTACGGCAAAGAGGTGCTGGGTGACACGACGGGGAACGCGCACCACGGACGCGGCAGTCATGCACATCACCAGAAGGGAACGGGAAAAGAAAACCACCCTCACCAGCACCGTGGCCATCCCTCTCAACATCCGCATTCGCATATGCCATCCCACCACCACCGGGACCACCCACCGATGCTCGACCGCCTGTACGTGTGTCCATTTTGCTTCAAGTACTCCAAGGAGATTGTGCCATGGCATGGCCACGTCCAGATTTGCGAAACGCAGTTTCAAATCCCCGGCGAGAAGGTCTACGTGCATCCTAAGGGGACTAGGACAGTTCGCGTGCCGGTGGCCGCTCCGCAGAAAGCGAAGCGCAAACGGGCCAGCGGCGAGACCGACATTCAGTACGTCGAGCAGATCGAGCGGGACGAAGGCGAATGGAGCATCTGGGAGGTCGACGGCGAAAAGGACGGGGTACGTCGTTTCTACCTTTCCCCCGCCCCCCTGTCTTCCCTGTTTTTTTTTTCCCTCATACCGCAAAGGCTAACCACTGTCCAGCTGTTTTGCCAAAATCTGTCACTCTTTGCCAAGCTTTTCCTCGACAACAAGTCGGTGTTCTTTGACGTAACCGGCTTCTACTACTTTCTATTGGTTTACACTCCGCCCGTGTCGTCGGCCTCCGCCTCCTTGCGAGCAGCCAACACACCGACGGCGGCGTCCGCCGCCGCGGCTGCCGCCGCCGGTTCCACAACGGACAAGGCCGTGGGTGGTGGCGCCGTGCCACGACCACGCGTGGTCGGTTTCTTCTCCAAGGAAAAGATGTCGTGGGACAACAACAACCTGGCGTGCATTCTGGTCTTTCCGCCGTGGCAGCGCAAGGGACTGGGTGCACTCCTGATGGGCATCTCGTACGAGATATCGCGGCGCGAAGGGGTCCTCGGCGGGCCGGAGAAGCCAATTTCAGATCTGGGCAAGAAAAGCTACAAGCGGTTTTGGGCGGGCGAAATTGCACGGTGGCTCTTGAGCGTGGATTTGTCATCGGCGTCGGCGTCGGCGTCGTCATTGCCAGCATCATCATCCGATGGCAAGAGTGCTGCCGCCGGTGGTGGTGGTGGTGCGAACGACGGGGTCGTCATCGATGTGGCTGACTGCAGCCGGGCTACGTGGATCGTGCGCGAAGACTGCCTGCTCGTGCTCCGAGACATGGGCATCGTCGAGGACGCGGGCTTGGGCCCACCGAAGCGCTACTGCGCCAACGCTTTGGTGGTGCAGGACGAACACGGTGCCGCGGCGGGTGCTATTGGTGGCGGTGGTGGTAGTGGTAGCGGCGAAGGCCGGGGCACGACGCCTGTGCCCTCATCGTCGGTCAGTATGGCGGAGGCAGCCACAGGTGTGGCGGCCGGACAATCGGCGTCGACGACAGCATCGGGTGCCGGACCGTCGGTGGCAGCAACGGCAGCAACTGCTGGTGACAAGACCATGGACGCGCCGAAGGACGTGCAACGAGTTCGCCTCTCCAAAGCGGCAATTCGACAGTGGGTGAAGGAGCACGGCATCAGCCTGGAAAAAGTATGCGACCCGGCCGGGTTTATCAAGAACTACGCCAAGACAGACGACCAACCAGCCGCGGGTGAGGTCTGACGGAAACGAACGGAACGAAAGGAAGTGGGCACGGGGGGGATATAAGAGCAGCGGGCGACCCGGCGGGAAAAGGGGCATACTCCCCAGACAGGGAAATCCACAGCGGCGAACAAAAGTGAGAAATAAATTGACTCTTTTTTTATTTCATATTTCGCGCTTCCCGTCCTCCGCAATTGTTCGTGGAGAGAAGTTTTGCCTTTGACAACAAACGCCAAGGGACGCCCACTGTGACTTCGGTTGCTCGTTTGACTTGTGCCTCATGTTGAACCTTTCCCGCCACATCAGCCTCACGGTGCTGCCACGGTCTACCACCACCTCCTACCTTTTGCCCGTCAGAGGCTTTTCCATAACGCCTACTCTTCTACCTAGGAGTACAAATTACTCTCCACTCCACACGCAGTACGGTATGAACAACTTTGCCCACAGTTCTCTGACCGCAGAGACCATATCTCACGCCCCTCCCCAAAGCCGAAACCCGGGCTTCGTTGTTTGCTGGACAGCTCCTTTTTGTTGCCCACTGGTACCTCATAGCACGTACATATTATGAAGCTCAAACAAAAGTTGACTGGCATGTCAGAGGACGCAGTTCCAACGGGCTTGTTTGTTCTTTTATTTACCACCTTGCCAGAGGGCGACTTAACCTCGTCTTTCTCTTTGACTGCATAGCCAGTTCATGGTTACTACTGCGGAATGCAAATCGTCGGCCGTCAGTGATCGTGTCTCGGTGTGGGTACGAGATGCACACAAATAGTGAGTCTATTATGCTTGGACACCTCCCACCCCAAGTACTCCCGGACAGAAATTTGTTTCGCATCGTGTTGTCCCACTTGGCTTCGAAGTTGCGCCGAAGCAGCGCAAGCCAAGGCAACCCGTCTCTTGTTTGCAAAATTGTACGTCGTACTCCGCGCGTTTATCTCCTTTCTTCTCTACTTACGGAGTACAAGTATTTCCCTTCGGGCTTTGGATGTTTCCCGCACGCCCCAACAAAACCACTCCTTCGTATGTTGTGCTCCCTGAAATTCATTCGAATAAAAGGGATCACGATGCACAATGCTTATCTGTGCAATTTATTCATACTTCGTAGGGACAAATACCCCGTATCACACGTTCAGTTTTAGGTACCATTTTCTAAGGATCATGAAATCTGTCCTCAAAGCGTAGTTAGAATAAGGAAAAGGCCAACGGTACCAACAAGGACCAAGCAATTGGTCTCTCTGTATCGTACGAAAATAACTCGTCTACACACGCCCTTGCCTTTTATTCTCCTGTCTTATTTCGACACCCGATACTTTCCGAAGTCAAATTGAATATATGGGTAAGAGGGCCAGTAAACGGAGCACATGGCGCAGGAAGTGGATACACGTTGGAAAATTTTTCAGGGAGTCGAAAGAAAACCCCGAAAATAAAAATAGGAGAAGAAAGCATGCACTCGAATGTTGTTGAACATGGATTTTGACAACAAAAACTCGTGGCTTGTTGTGATTTATTTTTTTCTGTTTTCGCTGGTTTTGATGATGAAAACAAAAAAAGAAAGTTTCGTGTTGAGACGTACACATATAGGGAACGTGGCATGAGGCTCAAAATTCGTCCCGAATTAACGTCTTATGGAAAGAAAAGGTAGCATTGGGAGGCTAAAATGCCTAGCTCGGGTAGCTGAAAACAAAAAGGCAAATGCCGCTCGGTACGCTACCTAAAAGGGGCAATGTCCTTGCAGCCGGACCCGGCTAGCCGGACAACCACCAAAACGTCTGAGCACTTTGCTGCGTAACGTCCGTCATAGGGAACGAAACCCGGGAAAGACCGCCCTAGACAGTTGCATGCAAGGCCGGCATAGCTGCCGGTCCAGGGGACCATCCCACGCTGAGCTTCCCGTGAGGTGTGCCACTAAAACAAAACGGTAATTCCGAGCATTCGCAGGAGTACGAAGTGCAACAGTACAACAGTCCATTGTTGTACATAGTGCCTGAGATGCTTCGTTTTACCCTCCGTACTCTGTACAGCACGCAAGCTCGCCAGAAAAACAGTGAGGATAGTACTTGGTACCGTGGCGGCTATCCGCTGCGCAGGGGTGAGTTCGCCTTCTTCTTCCTTCTCGAGCAAGCTGCGATAGCGAGTACTTCGTACAGTGTATTTGAAAGCCGCCGTCTCGTCGGCACAAGAAGCGCCCAAACAGTTGTCTCTCCCGTTAGCAGCCGAGGTTGTCGTGTCGTGGTGAACGCCGCGACTAGCCATCATGAGCTGTTTGCTGTACCGTCTTTTCGTCACTCTAGTTGTGTTCCCTTTTTATGCTCAGATATTTTACCCTCTATTTCAATTTGTATTCATTATGTCGTATCCGAACCTGAGTCTTCAGAAAATTTCCGTGGATATTTCGTGTACTTCGTACTGCTGCTCGGCAACGGTGAAAATTCTCCCTGAAGCCCCTGACAAGCTTTGGAGATCTGGATTGAGCTCGACAGCTTGTGTTGCTTCTTTCGGGAGAGCGATCAAAGCCCCCTGCCACCATCTAACCAATCTTCTCCGACATTCCGAACACGCCCGTTTGTTGTTTGACTCTACTTCTAGGCTATGTTCATTTGAACACATGCACGTAGCCTGTACTCTGTACATCAGTGGAGCGGCCTTCTTTCCGGTTTCTTTACGTAGAAGTGGATGTTGTAACAGGGGGACAAGCTTCCACAATCTGTAAATACGACATTCGTACAGAGTACTTCGCGTGGGTGCTCATACTTCTATCGTAGTGCTTCGGACATCCCACGCTCAGGTGTCCCAGCTATCTGGATCCACCACCCATCCGGCGTACTTTTCCGGTCATCTTGATTTCGTTTCGGCTGGCTGCCGTAGTCGTACGTAATCTCGGCCTCTCCTTATGCTCCGTATTCCGTACAGTATTACATGGCAGTCTTACCTGTAGAAATAACAGATCGCCGTTTCCAACATGTCCTCGTGAACGTCATCCCCGTCAAGTTGAAGATCCTGCGTGGTTCGCGGTCGCAGCCCTTGAAGCATCGAAGTAGATATATATACTACAGCCGTCAGCTAGAAGACAGAAAGTAGACCAGGGTTAATAAACAGGCATTGATTCACCCTATTTTTGCGTACGGAGTTTGCATGTACTCCTACGAACCACTTGTCTCAATTCTGAGCTCGATAACAAGGCACCAGACGCCGTACGATGTATTTATACATACAGAGCAATTACTCGTTGCTCTTTACGAAGAAGTATCACCAAAGATGTGTCTCGTTCTTCAAACGCCGTATTTTCTTTAGCATGCCTAGGAGACGCGCCAAGTGGAGAGTGGGGGCCACCAGTCGCGAGTTTTTCGGTGGACCCTCGTGCGCGATTTGGCGTTGCGGCGAAAAGAAAAACAAAAATAAGAAATTTTAGCGGCATCTGCAATTTTCGGACCCGAGCCAGAACACAAAAAGGGAAGGGGGGGTGTAAGCGTATCATATCACTGATATGGCCTAATTCGGTCACAGAGTGAAGAAACTTCTTTATCACGACGTCGATGCCTCAGGTAGACATGAAAATTTTTGTAGTTTGTTTTTTTGAAAAACACATGTCCAGCAAACACTGGTTGCTTTCAAAAAAATATGTAGCAAATTAAAAAAAGAGTTTGTTGTTCATGAAGGGAGGCCGTCGCCCTTTATATATCTCTTTTTAAATTTTTTTCGTGTTTTTTTTTTCTGCCGGGGCATGCCTTGGGAAAGAAAAATAACCACGGAAAGTCAGCTTCTTGGCCTGATCTCCTTTTTGGTTCACCTCTTTTCGCCCTTCCGATAATGTCCGAGATTGTGAGGGAAAAAAAATCCAAAGCACAAAAAAAAATAGACCCATGGCGAGACAATTTTGCAGAGGGCTCGGCCAACAGAGACCTGCACCATGTCCTCTCGCTTTGCGCTCATTTTTTTATCACCTCGTTTCTTCTAAAAGACTGGTGACAGCCGATCCTTTTCCATCATTCGCCAATTGGCATAGCTTGCAGCTATACCCTCAGGCAGCCCATGATGTTTGCTTCTTGAATCAGACATCGCGACGCAACAAAAGATGTTTTCTTCTTCCGCTTCTGCCATCTCCTGCACCTGCACTTTTTGTTCAAGTAAAAGCGTACTACTTGTAGCTCTTTTCTGCCTCTTTCATTCTCGTAGGTCCTAGCATCATCTCTCACCCAGAGGTCGACGTTTGCTTCATCAAGGAAAGACGGCGAACGGTTTCCTTCCCCTGCTTTCTTGACAAACCGGAAAACTTTCCAGCTCTCCCGTACGACCACGTTATGTTTGGCCTCTTGTAATAAAAAAGCTAGCTGGAGTTTGTGCGTTGTTTTGTTTGAGCTTGCCCGGGCAGTATCCACCGTTCGAAGCTGGACCCGGCGGTGCCCACTTGTTTTTTGGTTTTTTGTTTTTTTCTTTCTGTGTTATCATTTTTTCTTGCCTGGCTTCTTTCCCGGCTTTCTCGACAGGCACCCATTTCCCTTCGCCCATGCTCGGCTTCTCCTTTCTCCTTTTTTTGCCATATTTTTCTTTCTGCCTCTCCTTCTCTCTCCTTTTCTCTTTTTTCTTCCTCCTCTCTCTCTTCTTCCCTCTCTTCCTTTATCTCACTCCACAAAAAAACCTTTCACGCTTTGCTTTGTCTTTGTTTCCATCTCTTTCTCTTTATCTCTCTCCTCTCTCCATCTTCTGCTTTCTTTCTTCTGTTCTTTTTTGCTTTATCCTTTTGCAGCATCACATCTCGTCGCAATGGCTTCCCGTGTTCTCGCTTCCAGACTCGCCACCTCCATGGCGGCCGCCCGTCCGGCCATGCGGACGCAGGTGACGAGCGCCTCCAAGCGCACCATCACCGGTAAGATTTTTTTTGAAGGCTTTTTTTCTTTCCATTCACGGTGGACACCTTGTGTCTCCCTATGTCGCTCAGCAGCCATAATGAATCCCACGATCTTTCGTAGGAGATGATTGGGGCAAGTGAACGAAACAAAGTGAAGACTCGTCGTTTTGCTGATAGACCGATCTTTTCAGCCATGGCCCGCCCCAGCCCCTTCCAGGCCGTCAAGCGCCAGCAGAGCCCCAGCCTGCTCACCCAGGCCGCCACCAAGAAGGCCGCCTTCTCGGGCCGCCGCATGTACAGCTCCGAGATTGCCCAGGCCATGGTTGAGGTCTCCAAGAACATCGGTATGGGCTCGGCCGCCATCGGTCTCACCGGTGCCGGTATCGGTATCGGCCTGGTCTTCGCCGCCCTCATCCAGGGCGTTGCCCGCAACCCGGCTCTCCGCGGCCAGCTCTTCTCGTACGCCATTCTGGGTTTCGCCTTCGTCGAGGCCATTGGTCTGTTCGACCTGATGGTTGCCCTCATGGCCAAGTTTGTATGTGCTCCCAAGTCCCCTGTGATGAGAGAGAAAGACGAAAACTTTTCCGTGCTAACTTTGGCGGCAAGACGTAAACACATTTACGAAGCGCTACTGCGCCTCCCAAACAACCTGTGCGTTGGGTTGTTTGATCAATGGGTTTTTGGTTCCGACCGGCCCGGGATAGGAAAACCAAAAAGGACGACCGTGTTGCCGAAAGCACACCGCCATCTCCGAAAAAAAAAATCCAATCATAGAAGAAGCCCTTGCCGATTGTACAACAAACGACAGAGCGAAATAATAGAGGACCATTCAACGATAGACAAAGCGCGGCTTGTAACAATGCATATTAGAAGGAAAGGGAGGGAGAAGGGGAAAAGGACAAGCAAAAAACCACAACCTGTAAATTAAAGAGTTTTTTTCTCATTCAATCAACAAATCACGAACAAACGGCGAGACTTTGTGACCGCCATCTTTGCAGGCTAAATGAAAAACCGCGAAACAACGAGCAAATATTTCTTTGGATTTTGAAATCACGAAAAACAAACAGAACGGTTGAGATTGGCTTCAATCTTAAGAACGGATGTTTGAGCTCGTCTTATCTGAGCCGGGTAATGAAACACGTTGATTTTCTTTTTCGGGTTCGTTGCAGACGGTGTGCTGCTAATATTTGCACATCGTGACTGAAAAGAAAGGCTTCAATGCGTGACAGTTGAAAAAAACGTAAATCTGCGAAAAATCAACGTGCAGTGAAATTGTGCGTTTCATTTTGCCAGCACGTGCAGGCAGCAATCCGGGAAACGATTGCCGAAAACCCGCGTCCAGCCAAGTCAACACAAACCACATACAGCTAATGAGTTCCTCTTAAACGACATCTTCATATTTGTACGCAATAAAATAAATAAATAAGTAAGTAAATAAAAAACTTAAAAACCTGGGAAAAGTGAAAAGCTTGGCCATTCTGTGTCGGTCTCTGAAACCCTAGAAGAGCGTTCCAAACGGTTTATCTTTTCTACAGCATCCGGCCAAAACAATCTTCAACCCGTGTACGTGACAAAGGAACGATGAATAAAGATTAGACGGAAGAAATACCGAGACATAATAACAAAAAGGAGAAATTAAACTAAAATAGAATAAAATACAAATAAAAAATGATGATCGAGGCGCCTCTGAGTAACCGAAGAACCCGTCGGCATGATAAAACATCACACAAAATCTAGAGCAGCGGATAATACGTGAAGTTGCCAAGAATATTTCTCATTTTCTAGACCACGTTATGCTCGTGTATTGGTGTCGTTTGCTCTCCCTTTCGTCAGTCGCCTCTTCCATCATGCCAACCAAACTTGAGGCGATTTCCCGTTTTTCTGGCATCCTCTACAAAAACCGAGAATACCTGGCATTTCTCGTGTTTTCTTATTCCGATTTCTCGGTACGCTGCTTTTTCTCAAACCCTTTCCCATTTTGGCTAATATATGGCACTCCGTGTCAGAGGACGGCGGACCCGGAACCAGCCTTTTCTGAGACGACCGATCGACGGCGGCGGCGGAACAAAGAAGAGGGTTTTGGCCCCACTCATGCGAGACGGGAAACCGCCCAAACGGGACACGCAGCCAACGCTCGGCCCCCTGAGTCTGTGATCATTTCTGCCCTCTTTCGTCCTTTTTTCAGTCGGACGAGGGAATGGTCGTCGGACGATCATGCACGCCGGCAGAAGGAAGAAATACACAACGAACGAGGACAGGGGCGTACACCCTTCCTCCCCCCCACCGCCAGCTTCCCGGAACGGGGGCAGCATGCCACGGGACGCCGGGATCGACGGTGCAGAAGAGAAACCCAGGAAGTATTTGCGGTCTATTGGTGAGTGCTGACGAGACTGCGTGACGACCTTCTGAGGCTGATACCCTTCTTCGTGGCGTGCTTCTTTGCATTATTCCAGATGAATACAACCGGACGGCGACCGTACAATGATCATCCATGGTTCCCGGGTGGGCTTGTCTGTGTGATGTCTATTGTTTTTATTTTTATTTTCTCCTTTACCTTTTGTTCGTTATCAGTTCATGACCCTTGCCGTCCATCCAGTCGGCATAGTCGGTCATGTTCCAGGTCTCTTTTTGACAACTGGGCGGTCTTCCTGGTTGGACAAGATATTGTGCTCATCAGCTCATCCTTGGTGACTCGCCCTTCGTCTTTACCCAGGCCAACGTTGACGACACATGCATTGCCTTCCCGGCTTCTTCTCTGTATACATCGTCGATCCTCAGATCATTGGTCTATCCAGACAGGGCGAAGGAAGACAACAGAAGACAAGACGCCTCCCAACTCTATGTTCATTTCCTCCCCTTCTTTCTCTCATAAAATGTATGCCCTCCCCTCGTCTCTTCTCCCCCTTCCCCCGACCTTTGTCTTTTCTTTTCTCTTTTCGTTTTTCCGTCTGTTGGTTCTTTGCATCTCGCTGTGCCTATTCTCTTTTCCCTCATCTGAAGTCGTGGCCATGTCTGCCACAATGGCACGGAGAACCTTCTGTTGCCATTTTTATATTCCGCTATTTTAACATTCCGTAGACGGAACCGAACTACTTGTCTTTTTTTGACGCCGTTTATATATTTTATTTCTATTTTCATTGTTGTTCCTGTCCAAGCTGGAACTTGGCGTTCCTTTCTCGACATCTCTTTCGCAGTTTCTCGTGGTGGCCGCGTGATGTCTGCGTCCCGCCGCCCACACACCGCAGTCACGTCCTCCTCGCCTGGCCCCAAGTCGCTCGTTGCACCCACGTCCCGCCATCGCCGTCGCCACCACCGCAGCCCGGCGGTCGTCCTCGTCGCGCTCCTCATCCTCTTCTTGGCCGCCGCCGCCGGTGTGGCATTTTCCGTCCTCGACGTCGTCTTGCACCTGCACGAAGACGCCCGCAGCAACCCGAGCCGCCTCGTCGTGTTTGCCGCCTCCATTGTCAGCGTGGCCTACGTCGGTCTGCACGGTGCGGCGGCACGGACGCATTTTACCACCGTCAGTAGCCGCGATGGCAGCAGCAGGCTGGCCCGCTGGCTCTATGGCGGCCGCAGTAGCACTGTTCTGGTGGCGAGCGCGCTCCTGCTCGCGCGGCTCATCCTGGTGGCCTGGATTGCGGCGGTCGTCCTGACAAGTCTCCTCATTGCGGAAGTCATTGGGCTGTCACTCACGGCGACCGTTCCCGACCAAGCCATCTACCTGAACCTCATCATTGGCGTGGTGTCTCTGTACGTTGTGTTGTGTTCAAGAACCGTTCAAGGAAATAAAGAGGAAATGCTGCGACTCAACTGCTAATACACAACAGCACGGCAGCGAGTACGCTCTGCTTTTGCATGGAAACCTCGCGCACACCGTTCAAAACGGCTCTGTTGTCGCGGCGCTCGTTTCTGCGTGCGGAGGCAGCCAACGACGCCGGTGATGCAACCGGCAAGGACGGCAACGACGAGGGCCAGGACGAGGATGAAGACGTGGACGAGGACTTGGACGACGAGGACGCCATTGCCAGCGCGCTCCAGCGCGATGCAGCCATCAGCAAAACGGTGCGCACGTCCGTGACCGAGGAAGCGGTGGAGTCGGCCGAGGCACCGGCCGAGGCCCGGCCCAAAAAGCTGCTCTTCTCATACAAAGCGACCACCGTGCTTGTGGACGACAAAACGAAATTGCAGCCGTCGGCGGACAGAGTTGATCAAAGCGAGCGGAGCCGGCATTCCAACGAGGAGGCCGATGCTGAACCAGCAGGCGGCGAGACGTCACCGTTTGAGGGTCCGCGGCTGGCTTCCGCGTCCAACGTGTCAGCAAGGACGGCAAAAGCGACTTCCGTGGCGCCCGTCAAGCGCAAGCCGATTCAACCGGCACAAGCGCCGGCACCGCCCGTATCCCGGGCCAATCGGCGGATGAGCATGGCCCCCATCTCTGCGTCGGCCATGTTTACGAACCCCTTTGACGACAGCAGCAGCAGCAGCAGCAGCAGCCACTCCACAGCTCCATCCGTCCCTTCCTATCGCGTCCACAAACGGGACAGCCGCATGATAACAACACGCGCGTCGTCTGCATCGCAGTCCAGGCCCAAAACCACAGCCCGGTCTCAGCTCGTGGTGGACAACGACACATTTTATCTCAGCTCTAGCGACAGCAGCAGCGAGACAAGCAGCAGCAGCTGGGATTCCAGCAGCGACACGAGCCGCAGTGACACGAGCCGCAGCGACGGCACCAGCCACAGTGGCGACCGCAACGGCAGCTCGGATAGCGTCAACAGCCTCGTCAGAACCGCCCGCGGCCTGCCTCATTCGCCGGCAGTCACGCGCCCGCTCTCCATCATTCCGCCTGTGCCGTCCGTGCCGCGCCCACCTGCCCGTCCCGCTTCGCCACAGGCACCACCCGCTCCTGCAGCCAGCACCAAGTCTGGCGAGCAGCGAAAGAGTGGCGTCGTCAAGAGGAAGCCTGTTGGCGGCAATGGCGGCGGCGGCGGCAGTTCTCCCGTGAAGCGCAAGCCGATCCCGAAGACGGCGGCCGTCCCGGCCTCTGCTGCTGCGGTGGCGGTCGCACCCGCGCCAGCGTCGCCTAGAATGACACTGCTGCTCCCACCGCTGTCTCCCCTTTTGAGCCCCCTGGCGGAAGACACGGCGCTGTTCCGTGCCTCCATCTGGTCCGACGTGTCCCCGCCTGCGTCGCCCATCACGCAAGTGCCATCGTTGCCTGTTCCGTCCCTTCCCACCACGATGCCGCCTGCGTCCTCTTCCACACTGGGTCGGTCGCTCGCCGACATGGTGTTTTCCCTGCGGGATTCCACCTTTGACCTGAGCGCGGGCTTTGCACCGCCCACGACACGTTCGGTGGCCTTTTCCACCCCGCTCGTCACGGAGCCGCCCATTATCCGCAAGTCGTTCGTCGCCAGTACGGGCAGCGGCTCGCGGCGGCCCTCGGCGGTGTCGGTCATGGAGACGATCTACTCGCCGGGTGGAGACGAAGAAGCGGCCGTGGCGGCCGCCGAGGCTGAGCAGGCTGCAGACATGGCCCGGCGGGCGTCGTTGTCGACACAACCGGAACCGGGCACCCGCCACCGTACTTCTGCGAGCATTAGCAGCAGCGCGCCACTCGCCCCAGCGTCGCAACCAAACCGCTCCGAACGGAAGTCGTCTTTGCGACACGTTTCCTTCTTGTCGCCCGTGGCCGAGCAGGCCCAGGAACAAGACGAGGCGGACGCGGACGCGGAAAGCAGCCGTCCCGTTGTGAGCAGCCCCCAGAAGGTGGGCACGGCTGCCCCACGCAGTAAGAGAAACAGCGTCGTGTCTGGTAGCAAGGTGTCTCCGTCGGCGGCCGTGCACACCATTGTCGTGCACGAGCCGGCCACCTACGCTGGCGTGTCCCGTACCGTGCGGCGGATGCGCAAGGCGGCGCTCAAGGCGATGGCGGGCTCCGCTGCCACCAACGGCAGCGGCAGCGGCGGCAGCGCCGCGTTGCCCTCCCCCGCGTCCGCCTACGCGTACACCCCGGCCTACACGCGTCGCTGGCCGGCCACCAACTACAACTTTTCGCGGCCGCTGCGCGCGGCTGCTGGCGGCGGCAGTTCTTCCGTTGGCTACGCCAGCAGCTTGTACCACAGCGGCCTGCCCGTCGGCTCGGGCGGTGCCGACCCCCGCGCGCGCATGCGCCGGCAGCTGCTGCAGATGCTGCCGGCCCAGTACCACCAGCCGCCGATGCGGGCTTCGCTGTCGGGCCGGCGCCACCGCCGGTCGCTCTCGTTGGACCTGTCGGGTCTACAGGACGGCGGCGGCGGCGACGACGACTCGTCGGAGGACAGCGACGAGGGGGAGTGGGAGGACGACGACGACTACCACGGCGAGAGCAAGGAGGCGGACACCCGCCAGCCAGAATACGCGCTGTACGTCCGCAGAAGCAGCCACCACCGCAGCCGGTCGCTGGCGCGCATGGCAGCGCGCGCACGCCGGCGCAACGGCGCCCACGGCACGGGTCTGCTGGGTCTGCGCAGCGGTACGCCGGGCTTGCTGGGCGGCGCGCGCGGGGGCGAGCACAGGCGGTCGCGGAACTCGCCGCACACACGGCCGATTTCCCCAATGACGTTGTTGATGGAGCGGAACCTCCGGTGATGCTTTTTTTTCTTTTTTTTCTTTTCTAGGATTTCGCCCTTTATTTACCTAATACCGTGTAAGATTGAGTCTGGCTTTTTTTGGCGTTGCTTTACGGACAGCCGAAAGTTATGGACGGAGTTTTCTTTTATGGTCAAGGCAGTTGGCCTACAAATACCCTGAATATTATCGTATTTTTTTTCCGTTTGCCCCTATTTGCTTCGTAGAGAATGAAGCCGGGACTTTTGGACTTAGGATCGCCCAACTAACTAATGCCGGCGCCAGCATCCGTTTGCTCGCTAGGCCCAACTGCCTTACGGTGACACTGACATCATCGCGTCGCACACCGTCGTAATGGCACGTGCA
The DNA here is from genome assembly GCA_002778095.1 of Fragosphaeria purpurea. Lineage (NCBI taxonomy): Eukaryota > Fungi > Ascomycota > Sordariomycetes > Ophiostomatales > Ophiostomataceae > Fragosphaeria > Fragosphaeria purpurea. The sequence goes on along the minus strand of PCDL01000022.1, from coordinate 272,424 downwards.
AACGGGCAATTGCCCGTCGACGGCGCCTTCCCGTTGCGTTCTTGCTCGTCACCCTTCCGCGACCTCTCTTGACTAACGCTCTTTCCAAGTTGGGAACTGAGAACGGGGAGGGGGTTGCGCGCCCTCCTCAGCGCCCTTCCCCATGGCTGCTAGTTCTCGCAACGCGTTCAGATTTTCCTTCAACAACACTTCCACCTGGCCCCCTTTTTGCCCACCAGATCTCGCCTCAATTTTACGTTTGCCAACCCACGATATCGCGCGAAACGCATCACCGGGAACGACCCAACGAGTAAAGGACTCTTTGTTGGCGCAGCTTGCTTGGGCAGTAGTAGGACAGTGACGGTTGTTCTCACCACGACGGACAGCAGCGCGATACCGACTCGAACGACACTACCGGACTGCGCCATGGCGCCCACGAACGTGCAGGCTCTCACCGGAGCGGACCAGGTCGTTCTACCGTCCAAGGAAGACCGAAATGACGGCTGGACCGTCAACTTCACCACCGTCGACGACCTCTTCAAACGGCTGAAGGTGGTTAGCGGAGACTTTCTCGCTTGCAAAGGTTCGTTTTCTCTTCAAGTTTTGTGTATTCTGTGACGTAAAGTTGTTTTTTAAATAAGCTTCTGTCAGCATTAACGCAACTCCGCGTAATAGGCGTGTCCGCCGATGCCTTCCAACGGATCGAAGGCAAACGAAACAGCGGCGGGTACCGGCTCCGCTTCCACTACCGGGCCGACGCGGAAGTCCTGCTGATCCGCATCCCGACGCCGCGGCACGAGGTGAGCCACGCGTTCTTGTACCGGAACATTTTGTACGACATGTTCCGCATGGGCCTGCCCCTCGGCAGCTGGTCGGACGCCGCCGCCACCAAGTACGTCTGCCACAGCAACCCGGGCTACCGCGGCAGCGCCGAGGCCGACTCGTCCGGCTACCCCGTGCCGCGGCGCGGCCACAACGCCTGGCCCACGCTCGTCATCAAGGCCAGCTGCGTGCAGAGCCTGCCGAGCCTGCGGCAGATGATGCGGTGGTGGTTCGCCGCCTCCCGCCACGGCGTCGGCGTCGTGCTGCTGGTCAAGATGGCGGCCGACCGCTCCGAGGTGCACATCGAGCAGTATTCCGAGGTCTGGCCGCTGGACACCACGGGTGCACCGGCCCAGGGCGGCCCCGTACCCGTGCTGCAGCAGTGCATCACCATCGCGCCCACCGCCTCTGCGCGGCCCGGTTGCAGCCGCCGCCGAAGCAAGAGCAGCGGGCCCCATCGCAGCCGCAGCACCAGTCGCGGCAGCAGCGGCGCCGCAACCTACGAAGTCCACGGAGGACCCCTGATCATCCGGTTTCAGTCGCTTTTTCTGCGGCGGCCGGACGAAAGCCGTGGCGAGAGGGATATTGAGGTTCCCGTGGACACGTTGGCGACCCTGGCAACAAAAGTGTGGGCAGAAAGCTAAACGTGAGTCCGCTGCGTCCCTCCCCATAAGGTGTATTACGGTTGTTGGATGGGATGGCCATAGGAGGACCTGTGAACGTCAAGCCGCTTCAAAGGTATTAAGCGACTGGTGGCCGGGTTAATATTGACAACAGGGTATGGCGTTTGCCTGAGATGACGAAGGCGTTTTAGAAGAATTACTGATACATATAATTCTCTCAAGGACAGATACTTGAGACATAGACTTACAATATATAATCACTTATTTTTTCACACGCGAGATGTCTGCGTGTCCGGAACCTTCCGCATCTCTTGACAGGTTTTTCTTTTGGCACCCTTTTAAAAACTTGCGTCGTGATTGGGTATATATTGCCTTACTGATGATTCCCTTCAAAATGCCAGAAGCGCCCTGGATTTTTGATAACAGCAAAGCATAACAGGACACTTGGCCCGAACGACGACCCAGGGCCGTGTTAAAGATGCGAATACACTGCTTCGTGCCTACCCGTTATTGGCGCAACGCTAGAAGAAAACATAATCTCATTCATGTACGAGCACGATACCAGGGACGGAGCGTGCGATCGGGTACATACGACGTACGAAAGTGCCGTACGTAACGCGTTGTGTTTTCGCTTTGGGAACCAGATTCCGGGGCACAGAACAGCCTAGTCTGGGCCAAGCCGGGTCCCTTGTGGGAAACGGATTGTTAATGACGAACACGGTCACCGTCAATTGGCTGGGGCTTCATAGGGTCAGGTAGCATCTGGCTTGCAGACCGGCTGCTAGACCCCTTTGAGCGAGAGCGATTGTCGCCTCAAAAAATTGGAACCCCGGTTTTCGTGTTATCTGGACTGACGGTGTCAGCTCAGCAAGACCCACGCATCTCGGGAATTCGAGATGACGCTCCCGAACCGTTTTGCCATGACCACATCGGCGCGCCAAGACGGCAACGACGGCCTCAAAAGAAGAGAAGACGGATGGGGAAGACAAAGACACAATGCAAGGGATGGCTTTGCCAATAAGAGCAGAGGAACGTGATGAGCGAATGAGAAGCGACCCGAAGGAGAAGAAAGAAAAAAAAGGGGGAAATACTAAAAACACCACACATCAGGAAAAGGGCACATTTGAAACCAGAAAAAAAAAAGAAAGACAACAACGTGTACGGAAAATAAAGGCAATACCTATAAAAACATAAAAGCATAGTTAAGACCTGGTTTCGAGTGTTGTTGGGCATACACGCCCCATATACAGAATTCCCGGTGGAGAGACCGTCATTGCCCGCTTATTTACTTTTCGAACATAAGCTCTCTAGCTTCCCCCCTTGTCTTTACCTTCCCGACGCCGGCCCACGACTTACCGATATCTTTCCCCTCTTTTTTTTTTCTTCTTTGGCTGCTCCTGGTGTCGTTTTTGGTCAGGAAAGGCGGAAATACCGGCAATGGTTTGCCCGGGCCGTGCGTTTGTGTGGCGACCGGCTTTCCTTGCTGTTTTGCCCGGGCCTCCCTCCGTTGACCGGAGGTTGGGCTTGGCGGGAAACGAAGCATGGGCTCCACGGGAAACGAGAACGCTCGCCCCTAATATAATGACACGCACAAAGGCCCCCCCCCCAAAAGAAGACTGCATCAGAAGATCGATCACAGGAACGGCTCACCCCCCGGTCGTTGGGTGCAAGTTCCGTTAGTCGTTGACGCAGATGTTTTCTCTTTTTTCTTCTTTTCCCTTTTTTTTTAAAGTTTGCTTACTCTTCACCCTGGTATGTTTGCTTAAGGTTCAACCATAATTCTTTTGAATTCGTCTACATATCTTCCTAATTATTTTATTTTCTAAAATCAAAACTTTTTACCTTTTTTTTCTCTTTATTCTTTGTTTTGTTTACTTTCTGTTTCTGCTATGCTTAAATGTCCCCCCTTTTCGTTAATTTCCTCCTTACGACCGCCACCCACCAGTCATGTCCTGTTCTACCCACGACGTTGAAACGAGATGTATGAATACTGATGAGAAACAAGACCGCCATGCCAAGCAAGGCAGCAGCACGGAAACGACCCTAGAGATTGAAGAAGAGCCAGTGACACGGAGGGACATTCTTACCCCGAAGCACGACCACCACGCACGAGACAACGACGAGAAGAATGTCGGCGGAAACGGTAGCAGTGGCGGCAACGGTGACGACGGGGACGATCGATTGTCCGACTGCGATGCCTTGACGGCCGCCGGGGACGACCCGGAGGCCAACGGCGGCGGCGGAGGCCGCGGCCGTGCGTTGTCAATATTAAGCCGCCTATCCTCCCGGGGCCCAATGGACCTCGGTCCGGCGCCCGACGGCGGTTTCGCCGCATGGAGTACATGTAAGTTTGTCGTCATTGTCGTTGTTGTTATTCTTGTCTTTGTGTTTGTTTTGGTGTGGTCGAGCGGACTAAAGCTTAACAATATCCCTTTCCTTTCCAGGCGTCGGCACCCATATCGTCTTTGCCAACACCTGGGGCTTCATCAACTCCTTTGGCGTCTTCCAGACCTACTACGCCGACTTCCTCGCGCCGCTGCCGCCCAGCACCATCTCCTGGATTGGCTCGGTCCAGGTGTTCCTCACGTTCTTCCTCAGCGCCATCACCGGCCGCATCGGCGACGCCGGCTACTTTTGGCCCTGCTACTGGACGGGCTTCGCGTTCATGCTGCTCGGCGTGTTCACCGCCAGCGTCGGCGCCCGCTACTGGCAGCTCATGCTGTCGCAGGGCCTCTCCGTCGGCCTCGCCGCGGGCTTCCTCTGCTGCCCGTCCATGTCCAACATGGTGACCTACTTTGACCGCCGCCGCGCGCTCGCCATCGGCGTCCTCTCCTGCGGCAACGTCACCGGCGGCCTCATCTACCCGGCCATTGCGCGCCAGCTGCTGCCGGCCGTCGGCTTCCACTGGACGCTGCGCGCCGTAGGCTTCCTGCAGCTCGGCCTGCTGCTGGTCGCGGCGCTGCTCATCCGCGTGCGCCGCCGGCCCAAGCTGCCGCTGCGGCCCATTTTCGACTTTGCCGTCTTCAAGGACCCGGAGTACACCATGTACGGGCTGGGCATGATTTTTGTGGGTTTCTCTCTCTCTCTCTCTAACGACAATCGCTACGCAATCTTTCACTGACCGACAGAACATGGCCGGCACGTTCATCATCTACTACTACATCGCCTCGTTTGGCCGCGGCGCCGTCACGCCCGCCTTCAGCTACCCGCAGTCTCTGAACCTGCTGCTCATCTTCAACGGCATCGGCATCGTCGGCCGCCTGTCCGTGTGCTACTACGCCGACCACGTCGGCCCGCTCAACCTCGTCTACCCCATGGCGCTCCTCAGCGCCCTCCTCTGCTTCGCCCTGGTCGCCGTCCGCAACCCGTCCGGTCTGTATGGGTGGGTCAGCGTGTACGGCGTCATCGCGGGCGCGCTCCAGGCGCTCTTCCCCGCGGGCCTGTCCAGCCTCACCACCGACATGAGCAAGGTCGGCCAGCGCATCGGCCTCGGGTTTACGTTCATCGGCGTGTCCGTCGTGGCGGGCCCGCCCGTCGCCGGCGCCATGATCACGGCCATGCACGGCCGGTACTGGGGCGCGCAGCTGTTTGCCGCGTGCCTGCTGGTCGTGGGCGGCTCGCTGGTCATGGTGGCCAAGGTGCTGCGGATGCGGCGGACCAGCGGCCGCTGGGGGGACAAGATCTAAGCAAGGTAGGAAGTAAAAGGGGAAAAGGGGGAAAAGTTTGACGAAAAGCATCTTGAAATTGAAATCAAATGATAGCGTTGAGATTTTGTTATGACTAGCTGCACTCGATGCACACTTATCTCATCGGTTTGCTCGTTCGTTCCCACGACCGCTCGCGTTCTACGCCTCGAGCAACGGTGGTGGTACGACGGCCCTCCACTGCCGTATCTTCGCGTCTGTCCACCCGCCGGTCCTCCCGCTTGACTTCCCACTTGTCCTCCCGCCTATCTTCCCACTTGTATCCTCCTCGGTCCTCTCGTCTGTCCTCTCGTCTGTCCTCCCGTCGGTCTTCCCGTCGGTCTTCTTGCCGTTCTCGCCTCTCCTCCCACTTGTCGTCTCGTCTGTCTCGCGTATTCTCCCGCTTGTCCTCCGTCTCTGTAGCTGCCAACAGCCGCAGCAGTGCCCGCATCTGCCGCGCCTCCGCCGCCGCCCGTGCTAGCGCCCGCTGCAGGTCCGCCGTAGCGTGTGCCAATCCCGTTCGCCGTGTACCGCCGTCGCGGCGGTACCGGTGCCGCAGGTCGTACGATTCGCCCTCATCGTGTGTCGTACCCACTACCGGCGGTCGGTACAGCGTGCGGTCAACGAGCTCTTCCGTGTGCCGCAAGTGGCCCAGCAGGTCGTCCAGCGCCATCACCAGGCGGGCGGCGTCTTGGCGGCGCGGCGGCTCGTCGACAAGACGACCGCGGCCGAAATGGTTGCCGAGACGCGGGACGAGGCGCGGGGGTGTGTGCGGCGGTGACGGCGGCAGCGGTGGTTGTGGTGGTTGTGGTGGTAAGGGCGTGAGCGGGGGCAAGGGATCCAGGTTTCCAGGTCGGTGTGGCCGAGGCGGTTGCGTTGGGAGGGGTGTCAGTGGCGGCAACGGGTCTAGGTTGTCGGGCCGCGAGGGTCGTGGTCGGAGAAAAGGGTCGCAGGGCACGCGCCCGTGGATGGGGTAGTTGGGGTGGTGCGCAAACCGGCGGTCGTTGGAACCGGGGCGGTATCCAGGGAGTGGTCGCCAGGGTGGCGGCGATGCTGTCCGCCTCGGCGGCGGGGGCCACTGGGGGGAAGGCGGCGGAGCTGGAGCAAACGGCGGCGGCGGCGGCGGTGGTGGTGGTGGTGCACGCGATGCCGCGCGTGGCGGCACACATCGCGGCGACGCGTCCCCGGCGGACGGGCCGGCCAGCGGCGGCAGCATGCGCGACGGCGCCGGGTCGCCTGCTGTCGTCGTTTTCTTTTGCAGTCTGGGGGGCTTCAGAGCGGCCTTTTTGTTGCGGTTCTTCATGTAGCGCTCGACCGTGTACCGGACGACGTGGCCGAGAACGAGACGGGCGACCTCGCTGGACTCGAAAAGGGGCACGCTGCCGTTGCCGGTCGGGGATCGTTGCGGACCGCGCTCGCCGCGGTCTCCGTGTTCGCCGTGGTCGCCGTGCCACCTGCTGTTCGCCGCATCGGGGCCGCCGTTACACTTCTGCAACGTGTATTCGAGGATGCGCTGGACGAGGCGCCCGAGTTCGTCGTTGGATGGGAGGGCGTGTTCATCCGTGCTGCCTTGCGCCACCCGGCGTGCCCGGCTCGTGCTCCGTGTGCGGTGCCAGCTGCGGCTGCGGCTGCGGCTGCGGCTGCGGCTGCGATCTCGTTCCCGGCTGCGACCAGGGTTTTTTCGTGTCCCGCGGCCTCGCGGTGGCGACGACGAGCGTTCGTCGCTGTCGGCGTGGAACATGGCACATCAAAAAAACAAGATATAAATTGTAAATTGTAAATTTCTGGCTGTTCCTTCAAGTTTGTATGACACTCACAGAAAAAAACAGGCTCAGAAATTCATCACACAGGAAAACCATGGTCAACCAACTCAGAAAATAAAATGCGACCTTCTAAAATTTACCGTCAACCCTATTTATATGATTCTGAGGACAGCCTTCTGGGACAAGCCGGCGATCCAGGTGACAGGAGGCGCGTCGCGGCCGCCCTTCGCCGGGCAGAACGTCACCACGGCCAGACCACGTGCGAGACGCAGCCTGTGTCCCGTCCGCGATCATTTTCGTCGTCCTGGTGGTTGTTGCTATTGTTGTTGTCGTTGTCGTTGTTGCGAACGACCAGGCCACCAACCAGCACGCGCGCCGGCGGTGTGTGTCTTACCCGGCCCGCGTGGCCCCCCCCTTCGTCGATCAGCGCATGCAGGTCACGGTGCAACAACCAAAGCCGAGGCGGCGCACCATCTTTTCGTATTTCTTGTCTTGTCTTGTCTTGTCGTCGTACCTTTGAAAAAAAGAGGCTTTTAAGAAACGGAGAGGGGGGGGGGGGATGCTCTAGGCTGGAAAAGTGATCGACAAGTCAGGATCATCACGAAAAAGTACGTATTTTCTACCTTTTGTTAGGCACGCGTTTGTATCGAGTTTCATCGAGTCAGAAGGACGGGACGACCGTAGCATCGTCATTCGACGGCTTGTTCGCCGAGGCCTTTGTCTTGTCCTTCACTTCAAGCATGGCCTCTCAATGGTGCGCACTCGGATGTTCGTGCTGGATGTAGTCGGTGGAGTCGATGTTCGTCACGGCTTCTGCTATGTTCAGTGAAGGTGAGAAAGATCTGAGAAGAATGTGCGTTGGCAAGCAACCCAGAAAAAAGTATAAAAACGTTTCTTCTTGAGTTGAGACTCAAACTGTTTTTTTCTTTCTTTTTCTTTCAATTTATTTTTTCTCTCATCCTCAAACCATCAACAACAAAATCGAAAACAAAAACAAAGCAAAAAAACAAAGCAACGAAGAAAGAAATAACTGAAACAAAATAAGAACAAACACGAAACGTCACAATGCGCTTCTCACGCTTCTTCACCATCCTCGCAGCCCAGCTGCTCCTGTCGACGGCAACCGCCCAGTCGTGCACGTCTCAAGGCCCGGGGAGCTGCAACCTCGGTCTGGGTGGCACGCTCTATGATGAGGACAGTGAGTGCTTTTTACTTTTGTTTAAAACTTTTTTCTTTTTTTTTTCTAAAAAACCCATCTCATCAAAACTCCATTCTAACAAATAGAAACCAAAATCTTCTGGGAATGGGTCATCATCTACGACCACTTTTGCAACGAAATCGGCGTCGAGGTCAACCCGTACCAGGGCCAGCTGCTCAAATCCAAGCTGCCCATGGAGGTCGAGCTCACGAGCTTAGTCTTCCACGGCGACTGGCGCTCGTTCGGCATGTGCTACGGCGACTACTGCTTCAGCGGCACGATGGCCTGCGCGTTTGAGGGCGACGAGTGGAACAACTGCCAGCACGCGTTTCCGTGTCCTGGCTTTTGAGAACGCGCGGAGCGGATTATGGATGATGGTTCGAAAAAGTTCTCTTCATGTTTTTTTTAAGAAAATTATCGTGTTTATGCGGTGGGCTTCAAAAAGGTGGTGGCAAAAACTCATAGCATCTAAGCGAGCAAATGGCCAAAATGGCCGAAAATGAATCATTCTGATTAAGTACATCGCGAACCAGGGCAAATGCGGGGGTGGACTGGCGGCCACAGAAAGATATAAGTCGTCACGGTTGGCCATTTTTCTTCACAGGGCATAATGAAATGCCAACAAGTGGCATTGTCAAACGCTCAAGCCTACGCTGGCGACGTCTCTCTAACGAACCAAGTCCATTCTCCTCCCGACATCTTCTCCCGAATGGCCGACCTCGATGCGAACGCCCCGGCCTGGTTGACGCCGCTCAGCCCCGCCAACATGGATATTGGCGTCTTGGGCCAGCAGCCCGGCATGCAGATCTACACCCAGATCACCTACTGCTACGCTGTGCCGGATGGCAACAGTCGTCGTCGTGCACAGATCGTCTCCACCCTGCAGAACGGCCTCGCCCGTCTGGCGGCCGCCTTTCCGTGGCTGGCTGGGCGTGTTGCGTACGTGGAGGAGGAGGACGACGACGACGCCACCGCCGCCGCCGCCGAAGGATCTGGCCGGTACAGGTTCCGGCCGCTGGCGGCCACGCCCCGCCTCGTCGTCAAGGATCTCGCTACGGTGGCCCCCGCCCTCACCATGGACGCCCTGCGCCAAGCCGACTTCCCCTTCCGTCTGCTCGACGAGGCCGTCGTCGCGCCGCGGCGGACTCTCCCGGGCAACCCGGACGAGGCCCACCTTGCGTCCACCGACACACCCGTCTTGCTGGTGCAGGCCGGGTTCGTCCCCGGCGGCCTCCTGTTGACGTTTGCGGCACACCACGCTACCATGGACATGGCCGGCGAGGGCGAAGTGATCCGCTGGCTGCACAAAGCCTGCCGCGGCGAGCCGTTCACCGACGAAGAACTTGCAGCTGGCAACTGCGACCGGCGCCACGTGGTGCCGCTGCTCGCGGCCGACGACGGCGATCCCGCGCAGTACATTCCGGAGCAACTGGTCCCGGTATCGCACCACGACGCGTCGCCGTCCGACGCCCCCACGGAAAACTGGGAGGTGCGCGCGCCCGCGCCGTGCTCGTGGGTCTACTTTGCCTTTAGCCGGACGAGCCTGGACGCCATCAAGGTCGCCGCCACGGCCACGTTGCCGCCAACAGCGTCCTTTGTGTCGACCAACGACGCCCTCACGGCATTTCTCTGGCAGGCCGTCCTACGCGCCCGTCGACCCCGTCTGGCAGCCCACAATAATGCCACCACCACCACCGTATCATCCACGCTCGCCCGCGCCGTCGACGTCCGCGCCTGCCTCGGCATTCCGGCCAGTTACCCGGCCCTCGTGCAGACCATGACCATCCACACGACGACCGTCGACGACGTCTGCACCGCGCCCCTCGGCGACCTCGCCGCCCGCTTGCGCGCCGCGCTCGGGCCGGCGCGTCTGCGGCACCGCACGCGGGCGCTGGCCACGTTTCTCGACCGCGGCCCCCACGCGCAACGCGACGTCCGGCTCTCATTTGTCGGGCCAGTGGACCCTGCGGCGGGCGGGCTGATGCTCAGCTCGTGGACGGCGGTGCCAGGCTACGCGCTGAATTTCGGGCTGGGCCTGGGCCCTGCCGAGGCCGTGCGGCGGCCTGCGTTCGTGCCGGCCGTCGAGAGCCTGGGGTACCTGATGCCGACGGCGGCCGACGGGTCGGTGGCGGCCGGGCTGTGTCTGCGGGACGCCGACGTGGCGCGGATGCGCGCGGACGAGGCGTTTACGGCACATGCGCGGTTTGTCGGGTGAGGGTTCGTCGGGCGCGTGCATTTTTGCCATCCCTGCATTGCCCCCAGCGTGCTGCAACGTTACCATGTCTGCTGTACCAAAAAGGTTCTCACGAAGACGGGACAACATTGCGAACACTCCATCAGTTCAATACGAAGTTCAAGTCTGAGAATTCCAGCTTTATTTGACGGCTCCGGCTTTGTTGGGCCTCTTTTTTTTTCTTTTCATATTCATTCCATTGTGGTTTTCTGTAAAACATCTTCTCATTGGGAGAACTGATAATGCCGAGGCCTCATATTGTCGCCGGCTATTCGGCGTGTCCGAAACGGGTGCGAAGAATGCATGAGTGACTCCGTATGACTCGATCGGCAGAACGGTCTTACTCCATACAGACAAGGTACCGCCCGTCGCCACACATCGACGCTATTTTTTTTATTCCGTGTAGTATCACGCTACCATAAGAAGGGGCCGATAAATGACGGCCGTCGCTGATGGTTCTCTTTTTAGTCGCTATCAAGAAAGGGGCCAACTCATTCAATTCCTTCACTTCCGTCACCCTCTGTCTCATCTGTTTCTCCGTTTTTCTCGCTCACTCCCTCACACACATGCCATGACGACCCTACGGATGCGCGAGTGCCGCGCGGAGGACATCGACAGCCTCGTCGACGTCTATTTTGCCGCCTTTGCCAGCAACCCCGTCCAGGTCCGCGTATTTCCCACCGATTCGGACCAGTCGCGCCTGTTTTGGCAGGGCAACCTGCGCGACAACTTGGCGGACCCGTACGTTCGGATCCGCGTCGTCGAAGACTCGGCGGTGCCGGGCAACAGCAGCGGTCAAAACAAAATCGTCGCGTTCGCCGTCTGGCACGCGCCGCGGCCCGCCGGCGCGCCGTTCGTCCCGTTCCCCGACAACGTCCCCTGGCCCCAGGACGGCGACCCGGCCGTCGGCGACCTCTTCTTTCGGGACCTCGACCGCCAGCACAAGCGCTACATGTCCGACCCGGCGACGGGCCGGCCGATCCCGCACTGGTACCTGGAGCTGATCGCTACGGACCCTGCGTACCAGGGCCGCGGTGCGGCGGGCCTCTTGCTGCGCTTCGGCGAGGCGCAGGCCGACGCCGCGAACGTGCCGTGCTACCTGGACGCGACGCCGGCCGGGCTGCGCGTCTACACGTCGGCGGGCCACGGCTTCCACGCGGTAGAGACGAAGAGTTACCTTGGAAACGCGTACGAGCACGTGTTTATGGTGCGGGATCCACGGCCGGCAGCGGCGGCGGCAGCAGCAGAGACATAGCGTTCCTGTTGTCCTTTTCACGACTTTGCAATGAAGGGTTTGCGTGAATGGCGGTGCATTCTGTATGGAGACCATGTTACGGAAAAGGTAGGCGTTATAAGGATCATTTATGTTTGTACGAAGTAGAATATGCTATTTTTATGAGAAGAATAGACATTAAGTCATTATTTTCAGCGCCACTCAACAATAGAAGGCAGAAGATCATCCAACACCGTTCACGTATTTCCAAATTTGACTCATACATGCTGTTTTTGTGATTGTCGGCTATTTCAGAGAATCTACTCGACATTTTTCTCAATATGGGTCATCAATAACAGCTTTGTTCAAAGTTTCCTGTGCTGTTGTCTCCCGTCTCGTCGCTGATGGAGCTTAGTAGCAGAATTTGCGTGCGCTTCCAGGCGGGTTGCGATCCATCGCTACAGCGGTCTTTGGCGCCTTTCGGAGCGGATTAACCGTTGCCCCGCACTTCCGTTGCCATTTCCCATTTTTCGGCGATGGCCTACCCACCGCAAAGCTCAACCTCCAAGCTCCCGCGCCTGCGACCGCTCCTTTTTCTGTACCGTTTCACGACGCCGACCCGACCGACATTGCTTCCTTGTCGCCCGCCTTCTTTGAGTATCGGCACATACAGTCAATCGACCGAAAAGCACCGCCGCCATGACGTCCACCATCGGCATCCCCATCAAACTGCTCAACGAGGCCCAGGGCCACATCATTACCCTGGAGATCACCTCTGGCCAGACCTACCGCGGGAGGCTGCTCGAGGGTAGGGCCTCGTTCCTTTCTATTGTTTTTTTTCTGTAATTTTTTTGCTAACTCACCGCCCAGCCGAGGACAACATGAACGTCCAGCTCAAGGACATTACTGTCACGGCCCGCGACGGCCGCGTCAGCCACCTCGAACAAGTCTACATCCGCGGCAGCCACGTGCGATTTTTCATCGTACCCGACATGCTGCGCAACGCGCCCATGTTTAGAAGCCGCAACGTGCGGGGACGGGGCGTGGGCCTGGCGCGTGGCCGGGCGACTGTGAGCCGGGCGCGGGCCGGTGGGCGCGGCGGGCGGCCGTGATGCGGAAGGAGGAACGAAGCGAGGCGCCTTTTGGGAGAAAGGGATGGGTTTTTTTTGTAATACTTGTTTTTGGGGTGGACAAGAGCGGGTGATTTTCTTAGAGGGTTTCTTTGCAGTTATATGGCGTTACGGTTTTGACGATGGGTTGGGAGAGAAACGAATAGGGAAGAAAAAGGATGAAAAGGGAAACCTGCATCGCATGGACAACCGAATCTTGATAAAGAAGACAAAAAAATACGATAACACTACCAACATGACGAGGATTGCAAATGCTGCCTCTGATTGCTTTTGATTTGTTTAGCTGATGTAGAAGGCGTCTTGTTGCGTCAACCAGTACCGGGGTAGCGGAAAAGGGAATACTTTCCCTAAACACAAACTTCGCTTTATAGACAGGAGACTGTCTGACAGGGGCATAGGCGTGGTAAAAGGCGCACTCCGTTGCGGTATACTTGGTTTATAATACAGTAAAAAGAAACAGAAAGAAAGCCCCCCATTTTATACCATGCCCTCTATGTTAAAAAACGTTCCCAGCTCTCTATTTCAACCGTTTTAAAGCCTCCTGCGCCCTTTCTACTAGTGCGCGCGTTTCCCGTAGGTCGCGCAGCGTTTGCTTCTGGTCTCCGTTGCCGCCACCCGCCGCCGCATCCGCGACCGCGCGCGTCTCATCCAGCGTCGCCGCCACGCTCGCCTCGGCCGCCCGCACGGCCTTGCGCCCTTCCTCGCGCACCTCGCCCTCCCAGAATTGGCGGGCCGCCTCCCACTTCTTCTGCATCCGGGCCAGGCTCCACACGAGACCCAGCGCCGCCACGGCACCCGCCTCGTACGCGCCCATTGCCGAGAGATACGTGAGCCCGGCCAGGGCCGCGGCCAGGCCCGACGAGCCGACGGTTTGCAGGACCAATTTCTGAGCGAGTGCCTGTAGTGCGGGCACCGTCTCGTCCAAGAGGTAACGCCGTGTAAACGCAATGTGTGTCGGCCACTTGGTCTTTGGTGATGGTGGTGGCGGTGAGGAGGGTGGAACAGAACTGTCCTCTGCGCCACTACTTGCTTCGGCTACCGTAGATGCAGGCGAGGTCGGTTCTGCCACCACCACAGGTGCTGTGTACAACGCGACCGCAGACGCCGTTCCCGCAGGGCCGCGTTCCCGCTGCGCTGCCTCTTCGATCCGGCCTGCCAGGTACACCACGCTGCGCTCCGCCTCGGGCAGGAACCGCTGTGTGACCAAGCCCGTCGCGAGCATGGTCACGTCGTCGGCGCGCCAAAACAGCTTCCACCACCGCAGCTGCCGCCAACGGCGGCCGGCGAACGCCCGGTCTAGCTGCGCCTGCAGCTCGCCGTGCGCCGCCTCGGCCCAATCGGCCAGCGCCGCGTGCAACGATGCGACGGAATGCGCATCAGAATCAGCGGTCCGTGCCGTCTTCGCCGTCGCCTGGAGCTGCGCAGCCTCGGCGGCCTGGATGCTGGCCAGCGCGTTGCGCAGTACGGACGCCACCAGCTGGCGCACCGGCGGTTTCGTCGAGCCGTCGGTCCGGTCGCGCGCGCCCGCCTTGAGCCAGCCGGCGAGACCCGACACCCCGCTCGTGCGCCAGCGGGTCTCGTAGGCGTGGGCATGCGCGACGCTGCTGCGGAACAGCGCCAGCGCGTCGGCCGCGGCCGCAGTGTCGCAGGTGGCAAATGGGTACTGCGACGAGGCTGTATCGTCGTTGTTGTAGTGGGGGAGATTGACCGCCGCCCGGATATCGCTCCGGGTGTCGGCGTCGTGCGCCGCACGCAGCGGCATCGTCGCCAAGGATGCGGCGCCCAAAAGGCCGTCGGCGACGATGAGCGCTAGGTGGACAGGTGTCGTGACGGGGCTGTACCGACCAGTGGTGGCGCCCGTTGTCTGCGAAAGCGGTATTTCCACGGTCGGAACCAAAACAGTCTCTTCCCATGTTTCTGTGGATCCTTCGTAGCCTGGCGCAGAGGCAGGGACAGCCAGGCTGGATTCCATGACCAAGAATTCGATCTGATGGCCCGCGAGGCCCGGGGATTCGATCTCGATCTCAGCCAGCTCGCTCTCGGTAGCAAAAGTAACAACCCCTTGCTGTTGTTGATGATGCGATGCAATGCCGCTGTTTCCTGCTTCGGCGTCGCCATTGCCGTCGCTGTTGTGTCCCCGAACCCGCACGATGAGCGGCTGGCGGGCGTCATGGGCGGCCAGCTGCGCTTCCCACGGTTCTTCCTCTTTCAGTGGGTCAGCCAGGATCAGCCGCAGCAGCTCCTTGGCCGTGTCGCCCGCGCCGTTGCTGCTGTCGTTGGTAAGGCCAAGCACAGCCACCCGAATGGCTTCATGGCCCGGTGCCTGCTGCAGGCCCCGGATGGCCAGCTGGATTCTCGACAGGTTCAGTACGCGGGGGCCCGCGTCGTGCTTCTGGAGCGCATCTAAAGCTGCCGCGAGGTCGGTGCGTGCCCGTTGGGGGTCAATGTGGGGACTTTCTGGTACTGTTGAATCCGAGGTGGTACGTGTCGCCGCCGCCGTTGCCGTGGATGCCGCGCGCCGGGTCGGAAGAGGTTGCTTGCCGGGGAAGAAGCTCGGCGGCCGCGGCCGCGCGTATTGTAATGAGCAAAAGAGGCATGCCGGGGGGCGTGATGGTATTCGTGATCGTGTCAAGAGAATCTGGGCTGGGCCAGGGGGTGGCCGCAGCCGGAGGCGTGGCGGCATCGTGGAGTTGGTCGTTGTGCGCGCGCGCGTTGTGCAAGGCGAAAAAGCGCGTGGCCTGGGCCAGAGGCCCCATATGTCTTTTTTGGTGTGTGATACGGCGCCCCGCGGTAGCTAAAGCTAGCTCTATTTAGGCAGTTTTCTGTCGAACCTGTACAGAGCATTAATTACACCTTTGCGTCACAGATCGGCGAGAGGCTCAGGTTTCTGTGCATCGACTGAATACGGAATGAAATTTTGGCCTTTTTCAAAATATATCTATTCGTTCCAACTTTCCATATAATCTCCCCCGAAATTTGTTTCCTAGCTTGCTATGCTCTCTCCATGTCCACTTGTTAGGTAGTGCACGTGACAGCCTCAGCTAGACCCACCGGGCGCTCAGCCGCTGATTGACCGCAGGCGACCTAATCTCCTAAAACATCGCCAAACGCCTTGTGTGGTTCAACCTGTCCAATGCCATTTTCACCTCGCAACAGGCGTCATTTTTAAAAACAATGGACGACCTTTCAGGCTTGGACTGGTCGTCCAGCAACAACTCCGCTGGGACTAACAAGAGCGCGACAAAGCCAACAAATTCCTCGCAACCACCCTTCGCCGCAAGCGGCTTCGCCTCCTATCCTTCGCTTCGACCGACACCGTCGCCCTTCGCCTCGGGCCGCAGCACGCCCGTCTCAGCACAGGGATCGGGCACGTCTGCCGGTATAAACTCGGGCGCACGGCCCTCCCAAGCCGCAGCGGCCAAGCCGGCCCAAGACAGCTTCAGCGGCTTGTTCCAGGGCGGGGCGAGCAAGAATCCCGCGAACCTCAGCTTGCGTGAGCGGCAAGAGCTGCTGGAGGCAGAGAAGCGCAAAAAGGCCGAGGAGGTACGGAAGCAGCAGCAGGCAAACTACGGCGACGGCCAGTTTTTCGATGTTCTGGGCCGCGGCTCGGCCGGCGCGTCGCGGACCGGTTCCCCAGCGATCGCACTACCACCAGCGGCCGGGAACGGGAACAGCTACAACAACAACGACGATGACCTCTTTGCGGCATTCAATGCCGACACCAAAGTTGACAACGCGAGCCACTTCCCTCCGCCCGCGTCCAACGGGTCCGGCAAATCCACGCCAGCCAATGCACCACCGCCGGGCTTGGATCTGAGCAACCCCAGCGCCTGGGGTAGACCATCGACGACGTCACCGAGCGGCTTGGGCCGTAACGGTGCGGCGAACGAAGATGACGACAACGATCCTTTTGGTCTGAACCGACTGCAAGCGAGAACAGGTCCCGCGGCCCCGCCTGCAGTCGTAGAAGATAGAGGAGGCGACGACGACGAGGCGGAAGACGATTTGCTGGGGGATCTGGGCCGGCCCGTGGACGAGGTGCGACGGAAGACCGAAGCACAACGGCGGCAGACAGCCCAGAGTACGCGACGACCACAACCCGAAGCAGGCAAACCGATTGAAGACTCCGATTCCGACTCGACCACGTCATCGGTTGCCAACGACAACGGCGTAGCCAAGACGGGCAACGAGCCCTTTGATCGCGCTGTTGCACAACTGGTGGACTACGGCTTTTCGCCTGAGAACGCGCGGCGCGGGCTAACCGAAAGTGGCGCCGGCTTGAATGTGCAAGCGGCTGTGAACTGGTTATTAGACGACGCACACCGGCAGGCCAAGGAAAAGGCACTAGGAAAAGCCGGAGGCGGCCGCAGCAGCAGCGGCAAAGGGGCTGGCCAGCTCAGACCGCCCAACGAAGGGAGAACAACAAGCCGGAGCCGCAACACTGGTGATGGAGGCCCCGCCTGGATGCGGGAGGCCGAAGGCGGCCACGCGCCGAGTCGGGGCGACGGCCGGTCCTCGTCGGCAGCATTGGCCGAAGGCGACTTTGCGAAAACCGCGGCGGCCATGGGCAGCAATTTCTTGAAGACGGCCAACTCGCTGTGGAAAACGGGCCAGAAACAGCTGCAAAAGGCTGTGCAAGACTTCCAGCAAGACGCGGACCCTAACCAGCCCAAATGGATGCGGTCAGCCGGACAAGAGCACAGGGATGCGCCCGCAGCGCCCGACGGCGGCGCCGCCGCGCGGAGACGGGATGCCGCCGCTTCTGCGGCAGCGGCAGTCGCCGCTACGGAAGAGGCGATGATGCTCGAGTCCCGACCCGAGCGACGGTCAGCGGGCGCGTCTGAACCGCGATCGCGGCCCGACGAGCCGCCGTTGAGGTCCAGCCGCAATGCTGACGCCGGGATGGCCAGCCGAGCCGGTTCCGTACCCCGGTGGCAACAGCAGAGCAGCGCCGACCCCCGTGCTCGTCTGACGAAGCAAGCCCTGGAGGCCGAGACCGCGCAAGCCTACGTCAGCCCGTCGCGGCGGCGAAAGGCACCCGCAGCT
Source organism: Fragosphaeria purpurea (assembly GCA_002778095.1). Classification (NCBI taxonomy): domain Eukaryota; kingdom Fungi; phylum Ascomycota; class Sordariomycetes; order Ophiostomatales; family Ophiostomataceae; genus Fragosphaeria; species Fragosphaeria purpurea. Next base: position 254,734 of record PCDL01000022.1, on the reverse strand, counting down.
GCGCCCGCAGCAAGCGAGACCCCACCATCACGACTACCGGCGGCGGCGCCAGCACCACAGCCCGAAGGTGACTTGCTCTCCAACTCCACCGCCCTTCCACAGCGACCCGCCCCATCCCGCGGTGGTAGCAACGACAGCAGCACGCGCTTCTCGCCGCGCGTGACACCAAGTCCCCGGTCCTTGGCAGCGCAGCAGCAGCCGCCGCTCAAGGCGGCCCGCCAGGTACCGCCCGTCCCCCCGTATGTGCTACAGACATCGGCCAAGCACCGCGCAGACGGTGCCGCCCACGTCAAGCGCGGCGACTACGCGGCGGCGCACGCTGCCTACTCGTCTGCACTGTCGGCGGGCATCCCCGACTCGCACCCGCTGCTGGCGGTGCTGTTCTGCAACCGGGCGCTCACGGCGCTCAAGACGGGGGAGCCGCGTCAAGCGGTTGCGGACGCAGACGCCGCGCTGGCTGTGATTGGACCGGGCCGGGGCGAGGGCGAGTCGGTGGCGCTCGAGGACGGCACGGGCGCGGCGCGTGGCATGAAGGAGCTGTACGGCAAGGCGCTGATGCGGAAGGCAGAGGCACTCGAGCAGATGGAGAGGTGGGCCGAGGCCGGACCCGTGTGGCAGCAGTGCGTGGAGAGCGGCGTCGGCGGGGCCACGGCCGTGGCCGGGCGGCAGCGGTGCCAGACGGCACTGGCACCGAAGACGACAAAGCCGTCTACGCCGAAGCCGGCCACGCCGAAGCCGCCAACGCCCAGGCCGTCTGCACCGCGGCCGTCCAATGGGCTCTCGTCGGCGTTCGCCTCCTCCACCGCGTCAGCAGCCGTACCGACGTCGTCGACAGGCCGCGACTTCGCGGCAGTGGAACGGCTGCGGGCCGCCAACGAGGCAGCGGCGCAGGAGGACGCGGCAAAGCTGGCGCTGCTCGACAAGGTGGACGCGCGGGTGGCGACGTGGCGAGACGGCAAGAAGGACAACCTGCGGGCGCTGCTGGGCAGCATGGAGCTGGTGTTGTGGGAGGGCAGCGGGTGGAAGAAGGTGGGACTCCACGAGCTGGTGATGCCGAACAAGGTCAAGGTGGTCTACATGAAGGCGATTGGGAAGACGCATCCCGACAAGGTATGTTTTAACGTCTGTTCCCCTCTCCGCCTCCGCTGGACTTAGAGAAACATTTGAACCCCGATGCTAACCCGACAACAGCTTCCGCAAGACGCATCCACAGAGATCCGCATGATTGCCGGGATGGTGTTTAGCACGCTAAACGAGAGCTGGGACAAATTCAAGGCGGACAACAAGATGTAGTCCACGGAGGGACGAACGAGAGCGCCAGCAAACAAGCGATTTGCATTTACAAAAGCATCATGAACAAAAGTGAAAACCAAAACCCTCGCTATGCCTTAAGAAGAAAATCAAAATGTGTACCCCGTACAAGTGAACAACAACAACCCACCTGCCCCCTGTGTCTGTCTTCTTCTCCACCCCCGTCCCTACAACCCCAGCATCGCCCGTACGTTTGCGCGCACCTTGTTCTCGTACTCGGTGCGTCGCTCGCGCCACATCTTGGCCGCCTCGACGTTGGCCGGGCTCTCGTCGTTGGGCTCCGCGAGCATGCTCATGACCGAGATCAGAATCTTCTCGACGCTCTGGATCGGCGACCACCGCTCCGACGCATGCTCGTAGTGGTTCGGGTCGTCGCCGGGCGGGTGCAGAATGGAGATGCACACCAAGCCCGAGGGGTACACTGTGCGCCGCCGCCAATTCGTTAGCATTTTGTAGGCCTGGCGACCAAGAGAAGACGGGGCAAGGCACAGGAATCACGGGCTGTGCGCGAGCACCCACCATTTGGATGCCACACTTCGCAGCCCACGAAGCGCATCGTCGGCGGCGCCAGCGGGTAGTCCTTGGGGAACCGCAGCTCCGCCGGAAACACGCCGCCCTCAAACGGCGTGCCCTCGGGTCCCTGGATCAGCGCCTCCCAGTACAGCAGGTCGTCTTCGGACACAGGCCCCGCCGTGATGCCTTCGGGCGGGTTGTTTGTCAGCGTGCGGTACTCCTGCAGGAGGCGGCGGTGGGCGGTGGACTGAGCCATGGTGACGCAAAGAGTGCAAAAAAAAAGGTATAGGGAAAGAAACCGCCGGGGGGGACTGTGTCGTTAACGGAAACGAGAGTTGTGGCGTGGGACAAAGCTGTATCGTTGGCGTGGCGCCAATGCCTCGGGCCAACGACTTTTTGGTATGAAGGAGAAGAGGCTCACTTCGGTGGCTTATCTAACAAACAGTGTCGTACTGTTAATACACTGTATTACCATACTGTACTTCACTTTATTCGTGACGGCACGCACAAACCTCCTGCAGCACATTGAGTAGATGGCATGCGATCCGTTGTGTGGGCGACCGCCATTCCACAGCCGACTTGCCGGGTCAATATAACCTGTAAATAGACTGTCAAAACCGTGATTGAGCGATTCAGCAGATACGGGAAACGACTTTCTCTACTGTGTGTGGATCGGTCGTGCCGTCTCAAGCGCCTCTGCTGCAAAGCACCGTGCCTTGCAGCGACGGCAAAAGGGAGGCAAGCAAGTGCGTACCGTACCCGACATCTCGGTCGCTACCGTCTACATATACTTACCTGCCACTTTTGTGGGTCGATCTCGTTGTGCTGATAGGAGCGCTGGCGGCGGCAAGCGAGTGAGAACGAGTAAGAAGTGTGCGGCGACTTTTTGAAAGCAGCTTGCCAAGGTACGAGCCAATGGACTTCCCGTCTCCTTTGCTTTCGTTCGTTTTGTGTGGCCAGGTTCAGAACAGGGTGGGTGTTGTGGTCTACAGGATGGCCCGAGACGTGTTTCAGATGCAGGGACAGCACGGCAAACGACGGCCAGCGACAGGCTTTGCGCAGGAAAGCGTGAAACAAGACACGCCCCCTCTTTCGGCTGGCTGGTCAAGCCTGTCTTTTGCTTTTTCAATCTGGGTGTTTTTTTTTTTTTTTCTTTCAGTTTCTGCTATCTGTCAGGTTTTCTTCCGTGCATATTGTGCCCCGTTGCCAAAAAAAATGGCACCAACTAGTTATTCCATGTGGACTACGCTGGCACGGTTATCCCCTGTCATACGGGGTGATGACTGCTTTAGAATCTCCACCATCGATCGTGCGACAAGATCTCACAAGTCATGATTTCACGGCCTTGAATGAGAAGACGAACAACAGATGAGAGGGACAGCCGATGGGCCGACGTGGGCGGTCCTGTGGTACTCGGCAAGGTGCAGAAATTCGTTTGCTCTGATCATCACTTGGAAGCACGCTGGCGTGACAAGAAAAAAAGCCAAGAACAGCGTCGGACAAGCCTGGGCCTGCAGAAAGAGCCCTTTCATCTGCAGAGGGGGCTTTTGGTTGTAGAAAGGGCGTCCGTTGCCGCGAGGGCGTGCCTGGCACCTGGTCCCTACTCTGCAGATCTTGGGACCTGGCGATCGCCAGACTCTGTTGATCAACTTTGCGGTCGTGTCCTGGTTTTGCTTGCCGATCCTGCGTGTTGCTTGTTGGCTTTGGGATTTGTTGACATTTACGCGTATTCTGCCCATCATAGACGATAATGAGAGGGCGATGAAAGCGTTAAACGACCAGTGCGTTGCATTCAAGATCTGGAGCACAATTGCTTCAAAACGACATCCAAGCTTTTCTGTAATATGTATGACATGTATGTACGTCTATGGACGCCGCACAGACCGACTGTTTCCCTCAGAATAGCATAAATCCCAGCGAGGCTGAGTAACCGCGCTGCTGGTTAAGGGGTTGTTTTTTTTTTCCTTCCTCCTCTTCCCCCTTGTCCCCTTGTCTAGCAATGTATCCCCTGGTCGTCCTATCCAGATGTCGTCACCTGTAACCTCATTGGGTTGGTTGTGCCCCTGGACGGTTCGTGCCTGTCAACTAGCGAAACGTCCTATGGAACTCATCGCTTTGTCCCTTAATCTAATCCGTATATGTGAAAGTACTCTGTCGGCAGGGTGCCTTTGAAGGCTCTTTCCTGCCTGGACGCTTGACGCATGCCATCTCTGAGGTATGGAGGATGAGGGACAAAGGGACGATGCAGAACGGCGTATGATGGGCTCGCGACGACGTCTAAATTATTCCGGGGATGATGCTCGATCGAAATCTGCAACATGGACGACATTAGTTTTTTTTTCGCGAACGGGCAAAGCAGACAAGGGGCCAAGCCCAGCGTAGCCAAAACCGTCGTGAGATCGTGTGCTCCGGTTCGTCTTGTGTGCCTCTGTGCCGCCCGGAGGTGGAACAAGCTGCCCAGACCTTTTATCTTTTGCCGTCTGCCCTTTTTTTTTCTTGTCTCCCGCTCCTTCTCTTTGGTCTTCGATTTTTTTTTCTGTCCCTTCTTCATCTTGTGTTTTCTCGTTCTTTCCTGCTGCTTCTTTTCTTTTTCTCGTTCTTTACTTTTTTATTCTTCGTCGTCGTATTGCTTCACATCTATCGAAGCCGGTTTCTTCTTCTTGTCTCTCTTTCTTCTTCCATGCTTTGGATTTACAATCTTTCACACACCTACAACCTCCAACGCCAACAGGGTCAAGCTCACGATCCCTGACAGCAGTGTCTGTTTGTCGTTGCCTGCTCGTTCGACCAACCCTCAAGGGCAGCCAACACTCTGTGATTCTCTGCCCTCTCCCTTTTCTACGTCGTGTGTTGAACACATCGTCATCCATTATTTTTGTTCTTATTTCTATTTTTGTTGGGATCATTTTGTATATATATATCCCATTTTTGAGCTCTTCAGCTCTATTTTTCTCTCTTTTTTCTTGATCCTGTCTTCAATTCAAAATTCATGCAAGTACGACACAAAGCATAGCGTTGTTTCCGTCTCTCGTTGTCTCTGCCTACGCATAGCAAACGCCGCTCGTTTTCTTTTTGTTTACGTCGACCAAAGCTCATCCTCGTTTCGTGAGACGCAACTTCTAAACGAGCACGGCTCCTGCGCTTGCTTGTCTCTCGTCGCTTCCTCTGTCGATAGATTTTCCAGCATCGTCTTTCTCTTCTTGGAAGGCATCGTGCCCAACCACAACAACTCTGGTCAATACCTTCTCAAAGCATCCGTTACAGATCCTCCTCAGGAAAAGTACAAATAGACCTCTCCAAGTTCGAGACTCGATTTTTTTTTCTTCCTCCTTTCAAACTTTTTTCTCTTCCTCTCCCACACTTTTTCTCTTTCATCCTCCACCCTCTCCTCCAACCCTCTGCCACCAGCCGCCACGGCTTCGGGCCAACATCCAGTGTAAGTCACTTGACTCTTGTCTTTCAGCAGAGGAGTAGTTGTCCTGCTCTTAGATTTCCTCTCAAGACCTGTCAACAAACATCTGCATCCGTCTTCCATACACATCTCTCATGCCAACATTGTCACCTAAAAATTTCTCTCTGCCACATTGCCTCTCAAGATCACATATCACACACCTCCTGTTCCGTCGCAGCGTCCTACAACATACACCATCCTCGTCATGACTCTGCGCAGCACGTACCATCCATGGCCATCTGATTCACGCATCCTCCAACACCACTCCATCAGACCCCATTTCTCTTTGCTTTTAGTGCTCCCCCATTGTGGTCCCATGGTTTCATACAGCAGGCTTCAGAAATTCTTCAGCGTTTTCTGTTCTGTTCCGGCGCTAATGCTTTACATATACAGACCAGAATGGATGTCGCGCGGGCATTTCTCCTCCTTGCGGCGGTCATTGCCCCCGTCGAGGGGTTCTGGCGCATGGAATGCCGCGCCGTCGCCGGTTACTACCGGATCGACCCGTTGATGTCGCCTGGCGAGGCGTCTCAACATGTTCACGCCATCATGGGCTCTGGTGGTAAGTCTTGTGTCCGCCCTCTTTTATTGTCTGTCATTTTTGTTTTCCTCTTCTTTTCCATTCCCCCTCCCCTTTTCTCTTCCAAGTCTTACACCTTCCAGGTTTCAGTGAGACAGCTACATACGGCGACATTGCCGGTAGCGACTGCACCTCGTGTCTTGTCACGCAAGACAAGTCCTCATATTGGCATCCGTCTCTGCACTTCCAGGATGCCAATACGAGGGACTTCGAGCTCGTCCAACAAGTCGGAGGTTCTCTGGTGTAAGTGTGACATTTGCCATTTCCTTGCAATCTTTCCCCTCCCCCCCCCTTCGGCCGAGCCATGGTACAGATTATGCTAACGCTCATTTGTCTTCTTCAGCTATTACCAACTGAACACGGGAAACGGCAATTCGAATATCACGGCGTTCCCGGAGGGTTTCCGCATGATCGCGGGCGACAACACACGCCGCGACTACACTGCCGGAAACGTGGTCATGGTCGACCCGCCAAAGTCGGATTGGGCTTTGCTCAACCAGACCGGCCAAGACTACCTAAGGCAGCGCGCCCTCGGCTTCAACTGCCTTGATTACGGTGCACCACCCGAGGCCTCGTTGTACCGCCACTTTTTCCCGGGGAAAAGCTACCTCGACGCCAACTGTCCAGACGGCATCCGACTGGAGCTCATGTTTCCCTCCTGTTGGAACGGCAGAGACGTTGACTCGGACAACCACCAGGATCACGTGGCGTACCCGGACCTGGTGATGACCGGCGACTGTCCCGACGAGTTCCCCGTCCGTCTACCGAGCCTATTTTACGAAACCATCTGGAACACGGCGGCCTTTTCTGGTCGGTCTGGCCAATTCGTGCTCTCCAATGGTGACGTTCAAGGTATGTGGTCCTCGCCCTTCCGATTCACCTCCATGCCGCACTGCAGCGTTGGACTTGTTCACTGACAACAACAAACAGGATTCGCCTACCACGGCGATTTCATGATGGGCTGGGACGCGGGCTTTCTGCAGGAGGCGGTCAACACGTGCACGAGCCTCTCGGGCCTGATCGAGGATTGCCCGCTGTTCACGATCCAGAGCACGGACGACGCGGCCAACTGCAAAATTCAACCGCCTGCCGACGTTGAAGGCGACGATGCGGTTGGTCCGGCGCCCACCCTGCCAGGAAACCAGTCCCCTTTCGGTGCGTGCATCGATGCGACCATGATCCCGTCGTACAACCCTGCACTGTCGGCCCAGCCTGCGATCACCCCTGGGCTCGAGGCAAAGAGTAGCGATGGCGTCCCCAGTTCAACCCCGACCACGCTCCTTTCCGTCACCCAGGTTCGGCAGGCGCCGGCCGTGACGCCGACACCAGACCCAAACGTCAACATTGTCAGCACGGAGTACATCACCGCCAGCGATGTTGTTCGTGAAGTGATCTGGGTAGAAACAACGGTCTGCGTCACGGAAGCGGTTTGATGCTTTTGGATGGTTGCGGGTGCTGGATAGGAAGGCATGGAGAAAAACCAAACTGTGAACTTTTAAAATTGTAATACCACTTTAGTTGTGATAGAGATACCCATTTTTTACTTATCTACTTCTTATTCCTTTCAAAGTTGGCGTTTTCATCTTGAAAACTTTGGGGCCCGATTTGATTCGACTATTCACAGACGAGTGTAAATGTCAGGCCAAATGAAAGAAAACACGATCATAGTTCAGACTATTTTTATTTGCAGTGCTTTTTTTTAAGTAGACTGGAATGTTGCGGGCCGTCCGGCCTTGTTGTATTGCAATTGTCCGCGATGGGCCACTCTGGAATGGCAGGCGGTTGCCGTCCTCGACGACACATTCCAGCCATGTTTAGGGGTCTGCAACACAACTTGTCTTGTTGATCGTAAGCTGTGGCTCAGTTAAAAGTCAAACTATCGTCTGGGATCATTATATTTTGATGGAAATTTTTTCTTGTGTCTTGTTTAATTCTTCTTGTGTCTTTTTTTTTTCAGACAACATCGCCAACATCGCCAACTGTAAGTACGCTCTTTTGACATCGACATCGGTCCCTGTGGACTTCTCACAGCTTATAAATGACACGACCCTAGACTTGCCCGTTTTCATTATTTGTTTATATTTTATAATTTTATTTTTCTTCGCTTGCACCATTGGCTTTCCTGGGGGTAATTTGTTCGCCTCTGCTTTCCTTGATTTTTTCTTTCCTGTTTATGCGACCTATCTTTCAATATGCCAAGACTGGTGGTCCGGGACGCCGTCAGACATGCGGCTTCTGGTAGCGGCGGCTCGGCGGGCCCTTCTGTCAGTATGGGCGTCATCATCGCCATTGTGGTGATTGGCACCATCGTCTTGGCCGGCGCTGGGGGCCTGCTGTGCGCATGGCTCGCGCGCCGCCGACGGCGGCAGCAGCGCCTGCTGCGCCGGCAAGACGAGGACGAGAAGCACAAGCAGCAGGTAATGGACATGATGCTGCTCAGCCACCGGGACGAGAACGGGCGGCCGCTACGCTCGAACTCGGCGGTGGCAGCAGCTGCTGCCGCGGCCGCAGCTGCTACAGCGTCGGACCGCCTCCAACCACCCGGGGCGCCATTCTCGGACTGCACGTCCAGCACGTGCTGCTCGCTGGCCGTGTCGGACGTAACGACGGTTCTCGACAGCGACTTTGAGGGGTCCGGTCTAACGTGGTGGTGGATCTGGCGCTGGCGGCGCTTCTGGCACCGACAGCGCCAGTGGGTGCGGCGGCAGAAGCAGCGCCTGCCGGGTCTTTTGGGCGGCGGAACGGGACGTGGCGGCAACGGCGGCAGCAACAGCGGTAGCGCCAACGGTGGTGGTAGCGGTGGTGGCGCGGCCATGATCGGCGAGTTCGGGGCCGAGAAACCGCTGAACCGCTGCCGCCATGACCACGGCCCGTTCAACCACCACCGCCACCGGCGGATGACGCTAGGCACGGGCCCGCGGAAGCTCACGCGCAAACGGCCCGAGACAGCCATCCTGTCGTCGACCAACTCTTTGTTCTTCTCGGGTGACGATGCCGACGACGGGAGCAACAATAACAACAACAACAACCACAATAACAGCACAGTCGGTCTGAGAGAACCGCCGCCGACATTCACGATTGTCCGTCCCCATTCGTTTCCGCCACGGCCCCCACCACCGCCCGAGCAACAGCGGCTGCTGCGGCCCCCACAGCACGCGGTAAACGCCAACGACATTCCGGCGAACCATGCTCGGCTGGGCAACGCCGCGTGGCTCTTGCGGGGCGCCATGCAGGCCATGCCGCAACAGCAGCAAGCACAGCCACCGCACGCCGTTCGGTACTCGTTGCAACAGCAGCAGCTGTTGCAACAGCAACAACGGCTGCAACAGGAACAACAGCAGCAGGGACCATCACTACGTCCAGTACCACCCATGACCACGCGGTCCTTGCCACGGCCCCCACAGCCAGCACTCATCATTCCCAACCGGCCGGCATCCTACATCCCACCGGGTGTTCCGTTTCAACCGGATTTGCAGCAACAGCAACACATGATGGCTCTCATGTTCATGCAACAACAGCAACAACAACAGCAGCAGCAGCGACAACAACAGCTGCAACAGCAGCAGCAACGACATCTGCGCCCCGCGTACAAGGCACCGGCCCAAAGCCACGCAACGGAGTCCGCCTTGTCGGACATTTTGCGCTCGACAGAGCAGAGGCTGCAGCAGCGGCAGCGGCAGCAGAACCAGGAGGCCGCACAAGCGGATGCGCGGAACCGGGGACTGTTGATGGCCAAGGCGGTGGCGGCCGATGCTGCGACTGCCGCCACCGCTGCAACAACATTGAACGACAAAAAGACAAAGACGGAAGCTACTGCAGCCGATGACAGCGAGAACGACGACGACAGCATGGTGGCGGATGGTGACAAGGCAAAGAACAGCAACAGCACCACCACTGCGGAACCCTTGGCTACGGCACTGTCCAGCCCTAGCAAGAGCCCCAGGAGGGATCCGAACAAACCGAACAACACAAACAACCAGAACAAAAGCCCAAGCAGAAGTCCTACCAAAGGCCATGGCAGTGCCCTGCTGTCAATGCCACTACCGCTGCAGGCGACCACCGTCTCCATCGTCTCCACGTCCCCCTCATCCCGCTCGCCCTCGTCGGAGTACTCGTCGGCGGCGTCGACGCGGTCGTCACTGTCGACCGTGTACAGCGTCGACGAACGGCCAGAAAAGGGCGCCGACGCCACCGCGACCACCACGGCCGACAACGCGGGCGACAATGCAGCCAACGATGCAGGCAGCCATGCGAGCGGCAGCCGCCACCATCAGGACTCCCACGGCAAGCGTGTGACCATCGGTGGTCCTGTGTTTTCCAACAATGACCTGGTCCCGGCCGCGCTCGCCACGTCCGCCATGCGGGCGGCGCAGCGCCCGTCCGCGGGGCCGGCCATGCGCTTGTCCGCTCCGCCCGACGTGCCGCCCCGGTCGCCCCGCCGGTCAACGACCATGGGCAGCGGCATTCTGATTCCGCATAGCAGTAGCAGCAACAACATCAACAACATGAACAGCATCAACAACTACGGCAACTACGACAACAAAGCCACGGACGGCACACACCGCCGATCGGCACGACCGCTGCCGCGGCCACCACATCCGACGCCGCCGCTCGTGCCGGCGACGCCACCGGTCCGCACCGTCGTCGACGTCGCCGCCGCGCTGCGGCGCATGAACAGCTTGGCCTACAGCGAGGCGTCGAGCTGCTACAGCAACAGCAACAGCATCAACAACAACAACAACACGCCGTCGACGATGGCCGACGCGTTCTCGCCTGTGCGGCGCACACCGAAAAGCGGCCGGCGGAACAGCAGCGGGGGCGAGACGAGCAGCAGGGACTTGGTGGGCCGCATCAACGGCAACAGCAGCGGCAGGAGCAGCCCCAGCAAATCATCCAACCGGCGAAGCGCCATCGGAAGTCGGCAGTATCTCGCCCTCGGGACGCTGACGCGGCAGAGTGCTGCTGCTGCCGCCGCTGGCGCCTCGTTGACGCCGACGCCGGTGCGCACATTCACCGTTTCCACTGCACACAGCGTGGTCGACAAGGAGAACCAGGGCATGCTGTGCGGCGACAACGGCCACGGTAACGGGAGCGGCAACAGGAGCGACGGTCACGTGTTCGTTGGCAGCAACAAACGCGGCAGCGTGCACCGGCAGCAGCCGTCCACGCCAAAACGGACGCCCAGCAAAGCGGTGGCGCATTCTGGATCGCCGACGCGGTCACCGACGCGGTCGCTGACGCGGTCGGGCGCCGGCGGCAAGGGCAGTGGCAACGGCGACAGCGGTGTGATGGGCGTGCACGGCAGCCCGGGAACCATGCGGTCCATGGCGCGGCGACCAGGGACGACGGCGACGACGACACCGACACGGCCGAGCCCGGGCAGCATGATACGGTCCGTACCCGGGAGCCGGGAGAGCTTGGGTCTCTATGACCGCGACGGGTTCCTGCTGAGCTCGCCTCTGGAGCGGCGGTAGTGAGGAAACAGGGAGGTTGTGCGGGAGGCCACGGCGATGGCGGGTAATTGTCCACGAAGTAGAGAAAACAAGACTGCAGCAATCGTGAAAGGGAAAGCGGAGGGATTATTCCTGGAAACTTGTCCTTTCATTAGAGATTTTTGTGTTTTCTATTTTTTTTTTCATCTTCCTTCATTTTTATTATCTTGTCTATGTTTCATATGTCTAAACTCATAAGATTGGGTCACCCTCGTAACATTTTGTCATCTCAAAATGAGATCCTCATCCACTAGTTTTTGTCAATTTTATCGAGTTTAAGCCCGCATTCTTTATTTTTTGTGAACGGCTACGGCACCTTTTCATTTTGTATTCCGCATCAAGAAAATAATAGTTTTTAAACGTTTACCAAAACACCACTGCAGACCTATCATACTACCGGCCGGTTTTCGGAACAAAGGGTTGGCTGACCAGACGGCTCGCGTTGTTTCCCGCCATTTTTTGTGTCATTCGCACGCATCACGATTTCGCAGCAGTCCCGCCTCATTCGCAATCTGTACATTCACCAAATCTGTCCCCGGCATCACCAACCTTGCAAATGCCTCCTCTTCCGTTCACCCCCCGAGTCGTCGTCTACCACCAGACGCACCACACCCGCGACGGCCAGCACGCTGTCTCTTTGCTGCCCCTGCTTGGCCGCAATCCAACCGATGCGTCTGCCCGGCCCGCCGTGACCCACCTAGTCGTCGCCGCCATCCACCTCAACGGGCCCGACTCGGCCGCCGGCCCGATCACCCTCAACGACCACCCGCCCGACCACCCGCGCTTTTCCGTGCTGTGGGAGGAGGTCGCGGCCCTCCAGGCGCGCGGCGTCCGCGTCTTGGGCCTGCTCGGCGGCGCCGCCCAGGGAAGCTTCGCGCGCTTGGACGTTGCCCTGGTCGGCGACGGCCCCGCGTTTGAGACCGCCTACGCGCCCCTCGCCGCGCTCGTGCGCGCCCGCCGGCTGGACGGCCTCGACCTCGACGTCGAGGAGCCCATGAGCCTGCGCGGCATCGTGCACCTGGTCGACCGCCTGCGGCGCGACTTTGGCCCGCGGTTTCTGCTCACGTTTGCGCCCGTCGCCGCCGCGCTGCTGCGGCCCCACGACCCGCGGTGCAACCTGTCCGGGTTCAGCTACCGCGACCTGGAGCGCGCGCGGGGCCACGAGATCGCGTGGTACCACGCGCAGTTTTATTGCGGGTGGGGCGACGCGAGCCAGCCGCACATGTACGCCGCGCTCGTGCTCGGTCGCGGGGGTGGTGGTGGTGGGGACGGCAATGGAAACAACGAGGGCGGCGGCGGTGGCGACGGCGAGGGCTGGCCAGCACACCGCGTAGTCATGGGTCTGGTGACGAACCCGGCGAACGGCGCCGGATTTGTGCCGCTGGACACGGTGGCGTCGGTAGTGTTGCAGCTGCAGGCAGCGGCAGCGGCGGCGCCGGGGACCCGCAGCGGAGGCTGGGGCTTGGGCTTTGGAGGCGTGGCGGGCTGGGAGTACTTCAACTCGCTGCCGGGCGGCGAGGAGAAGCCCTGGGAGTGGGCCGAGTGGATGTCGGCAATCCTGGGCGCCCAAGCGGCGGCGGATCCGGCGGGCCGTTTGCATGATGCTCCGGTACCTTCTGCAGCCACCACTACCGCCGCCGCCGCCGCCGTAACGATAGACACCACAGAAACTACGACGAGGACAACAACTGCCGCTGGAACCGCAACGATGACAGCGTTAAGATCAGAAGAAGAGACAACAGTAACGACGGTCACTGAGGCTGATTTTGACATTGACGCCGGCTCTGATGCGCCGGTTCCATCAGCGTTCGTGTACGCATCCGAAACGGAGGAATGAAACGCGAAGAGCACGTGTTCAATAGACACCGACTGCACATACTCATATTAAAGAAATGAAGCAACGCGCTCTGCGCTGGAATGTCCTGGTAACTTTGGTGCGAGGCACTGTTCTCAAAGAACATCACTGGAAAGAGATACCAAGAGCGTAGACATTACAACAATACATCCGCTTTCATACACGCGACTACGCTGGAAAAGAAAAGGGAAAATCATTGGGTCGTCAACGTCTATGCGGCAGTACTTGGCTGCCCGGGGTCCACTGCCTGCGACGGGTCCAGTGTTGCGAGCACTTTCTGGATGGCCCCCCAGCGCAGATTCCAGATCCAGTCGTGGTCTGCACCCTTTACGGTCGTCGTCTGATACGCAATGACGTCGCTGTACTCCGGCTTGCTCCAACATTGATCGAACCACTTGCGGTATTGTCAGCTAGATGGGTTTCCTTCCTGTTTTTCATGAACACCGAATTTCATGAACAAACAAACAGCAATTACGGAGTGCCAAAAAAAAAAAACACGTTACCTGTGACCCCTTTGTGCCCGGATCGCCAATGAGAATGTCCTTTTCTGCGTAAAAGACGTCCACCCGCAGGTGCCGCCCGGCGCCGCGCAGTGCCGCGGCCAGGCGCGGCACGAGCACGTCGTAGTCGCCCCAGTCGCCCCAGCCGCTGTGGCCGGCGTGGCCGGCGGAGGGCGCCGCACCCTCCGCCTTCTGCATCAGCAGGACGACCTCGCTGGAGAGGCCATGCACGCTTTCGGCATACGCGCGCGCCAGGATGCGCTGCCAGTTGTCGTCTTCCATTTGGCCGGCCGCAGCGAAGCCGTTGTCGTCGTTGGCGTCGGCGTCCACGTCGGCGGGCTTGACCGGTATGAGCTTTGCCACGACCGCCTGGCTGAGGCCGAAGCAGTACCCGAGTTTGGGGCCGATGTGGCCCACAATGAGCCGCGCCAGCTTGTCCGTCTGGCGGAGCACGGGCACGGGAAAGGTCTGTACGATGGCCATCAGCGTCGCCGTGGTGTGGACGGGCCGGATCCACGGCGCGCCGATGGCCAAGTAGGGCCGGTCGGGGTGCAGCAGCTCCGGGTGGTGAAGCAGCAGGTCCAGGGCGTAGACGGTCCCGCCGCTCTGGCAGCCCAGCGAGACATGCTTGATGTTGAGGTGTCGGAGCAGCGCCGGCACCGCCTCTGTTCGGAACATTAGGCATAATAAAAAATAAAATAAAATAAAAAATGCAGCTGTATTAAAAAACCCACCCAACCACAGAAGCATCGCGTCCTTGAGGTCGACGACGTCCGTGCCGCCAAACCCCGGCCGGTCGGGGTTGATGAAGCGGACCTTGTGCGCCTTGGCCAGCTCGTCCTTGGCGACGTGGATCCAGCGCGAGCCCATCATCGGGCCGAAGAAGAGGAACACCGTCTCCTCTTCGGGGTGGGCCTCGTTGCGGTACCCATAGTCGGCGTAGGTTATGTGGAACGGCTTTGTCCGTCCCTTTGCCGGGTCCGCGGGTAGGTCAAAAGCGCGGCTGAACCGTGGATCGTCCAGGGCGATGGAGGGCGACGATGTGGCCATGATGGGGGGAGGGGGGAAGGGGAGCGCGCTGATCGAATTGCGGGCCGTCGCGTACACGAGGGAATTAGAAACAGAGACAGGAGACGGTGACGAAGAAATACAGCCTCTTTCCTATTCCGTACATGATTGAGATCGTTGCTGAGGCATATGTAGAAGTGTTCGTCGTGTTTTTATATGGGGGGGTCTTCTCACGGATTCGCTGAAGCCTAATCCTACCCTAGGCAGGGACAATCATACCACGCGTCAGCGAACGAAACTAGGCGTATGTAGGGAGGGGTCACCTAAGGACTGCACCCAGCATCGGCTGAAATTGCTTCTGATACGCCAACCGTCGCGCCCTTACGAGCTAAACGAAATGCGGCCATCAACCATGGTTTTTGGGGGGAAGGGGGTTTTGGTGGAATTGAGCCAGTTATGAGTATGATGAATCTGTCTGGTCTATCCTAAGATGACCAATAACTCAAACCACGTGCTAAGACGGTTTCTTTCAACGTATGAGGTTCACAAGGCCATTTACTTCCTGCAATAATGGCAACAGTGTCGGCCTGACTTCTTCAAAGCAGAAAGGACCATTACAGGTTGCCAAAAAGCAAAGAGGTAACGGCTGAAGCCGTCTATGTCTGGGCGTCTTTATCGATGGCCTTGAAAGACGGGGAGAAAAATGGACTTGGGCAAGACTGCGTATTGATGATTAGATACGTCTTCTTTCAAACCCTCATTTTCCGTTGGATTTTATTTATTAATGGATCATCCTCGCGGATCTCATCAACGCATTGAGTGTTGAGATTCTGTAGAAAGGGGAGAAAAAGGACCTAGAAAATATCCGCGCCGTGATGGGGGCCGTCTGGGTGGCGCGCACTTCGGTGACGGAAATGGCGATGGCCAGCCTCACGACCACACCGAAGGAAGGGTTGCATCGCATCTCTCTTGACAAGGGGAGTCGGAAGCTGGATGCTGCTGTTGCGCAAGTCATCGAGATCCAGTATGGTGGTCGATTGCCTGCTACAGAATTGCTGACAGACGCCCTGGCTTTTGTTGCTGGGAGTGGGAGCGTCATTGGGCCGTCCACGCTACTGTTCAATCAACAACAACAAATCATGAACCCTGACTCTATCCGCTACCCATGAAAACAAGATCGTGCTGCCTGAGACCTGTTGACGATATGAAGACGAAAAAATAGCAGTAGTAGGCGTGGCAGAATAAACGGGAGAAAACGCGTAAAAACACGACAGATTAAAATTGAGCGTAAATTTCGACAACGAGGTTCCTTCCCTCTAATTGTCCCGGTCTCTACGTCTTCGTCTCTGTCGTTTGCAGTTGAGGGTTCCCACGACCTCAGTAGGGTGCAGATCATGTAGATTTAGGTGTCACAGGTCAAAAAATACGTCCGGAGAAATATTTTTCTGGAATGGGCGCCGCGAGTCCTTCAAGCTCAATACCCGCTCTCCCGGAAGGATTGTAATAGACGGCTCCTTTGTGTTTTAGTAAATATTTCAAACAAAAATCTCCTTTAAAAGCGGCGCAATATCCGTTCCTCGTAGATCCAAGCAAAATTGGTAATGGGAAGCCACGAGAATAGTTGGTATTTGCACTAAGTACGCACCAGTATGTCCGATTGAGTGTCGTTCCGCAAAGTAAGGGCGACGGACGTGGACAAAACAAGATGTCCGCTCATTTATCACTTTTTTCACTCAAAGCTCCAGCCGTTACCAGCTTTTAACTCGGGCGAAAGCCGATGTGTTTTAGCGTCGGCCGGTGCATTCATAGAAAAAGCTTGTTTGCCGTTGACAGCTGCGTCACGAATTGATGCAACACCCGTGGCAACTGGGAGAAAACCTGTACCGAAGTAGCAAGCTCAACGGATCATGTACGGACTACGGGCACAACTGTACGCCGTCTTTTTCTCACCGTTATTTTACCGCCTTTTGCGACAAAACCGCTGCTTTTTTAATCCACCATGTATGGTATTTTTGGATGGTCTTTCTTGTCCGTCTGTTTCTCACGGCCAAATCGTCGATCATCATCTGCAGCGTAAAGACGAGGCTGGCTCTTGGTCAACTACGAGCACCACATATCTATGTACATGTTTCCGGTGGATCACCAAACACGAATCTGCTGCGTGACGATAACAAGTGCTCGGCCCGACCAGTGTAACCTTGACCTAGTTAGACTTGCTTGCCGTATTTGCCGAGTTCAAACTGGTCTACTTGTAATTACAACAGAAAAACGAGAGGCGTTAGTGACAAAATGGTCCGCACCCTTCTCCAGGACTAATGGCTTGGCGACGCGTTGATCACTCCTGTCAAACTGTTCTTTGGGCTTCACCGGGGGCTAACGAAACTAGGGGAGGGTCGTGCGGTAATTACCACGAGGGCCACAGCTTCGACCCGAAGTACGAAGCATACTAAGTATCTGTACTCCTCACAGAGTCAGAGTGATCTCTTCAGCTTGTGCGGGAGCGTAAAAAGAGGTATGATACGCAGTGCGGAGTGCTCCGCGCAGGCGTACTTTGTGATATGATTCGCCGCGTCCTGACCGCACAAACCCCAAGACCCTTTCGATTTTGTTTGATTTTTACGCGTCCTTTGGGAAGACCCTCTCCTGCAGTGGAACCGGCCATGTGCTCAGCCACCCGAAGGATTCCACACCGGCAGGGTAAGGTGTCTCTGCACGGCTGTACAGAGTACCTGTACGAAGTCCAGTATTACTTCTGTTAGGGTAGTCGTGGTGACAACTTCATACTCCACAGTCCGATAAACCCCCTATTCCAGCCGACTTTGTTCCCGAAAGACTAGTTGCCCCAGAAAAAAAAGAAAAGCAAAGCTGGAGCTTTTTTTTCTTTTGTTTATGACACCCGCTCCCCTTACCCAGTAATTAATTACTCCGTAGCTTCACCGTCCCACGCGCTTGCAAAAGGGGGGGATCATCTTTCTTGAATACTGCTTCGCCAAGGCTAGTAGTTCCATACCCTTTTCGGTCAGATGGCACAGAATTCGGAGACTTGTTGGCAGGCAGCCTGCCGCCTGCGTTTTATTTGTCAAGGAGTCTGGTCTGTTTTATTTTTTGAGGGGCAAGTTCAGATCACTCTCCCGCGTCCGCACATGTTTTGACAGTGGTCGTACGGAGAGCTCCGCTCGCAATACGTTTGGGTTTTACTGGGGACCGACACTGATTGGGCTGATCCGCGGCCAGCAGCATGCCGGTTTGCCGTGATGCCAGCAATGTTTGTCGGTGAATGCGACTTGACCCCCATTGCAAGAACGCCGTGCTGAGTACAACCAAATTATGTATTCCTTGTACGACGGGCTTTTCCCGTACTGGTTGGGCTGACGCTGGTGGCGTCCTCGGGGGTTTTTCAGATGAACGACATGGGGTGCGTCGTTTTTAAAAAAAGCAATCGGCTTGGTACAACTTGCTGCCCGTACCCATGCCCCAAACGACCTACTCCGTAATACTGGGTTCAATGACATGTGGAGCACGACAAGGCGCGAAGTACGGAGACCGTTTAGATTGGCAGTCCGTTCGTCTGCATGTATTTAGTTGGCTATGACGCGCAAAATTCGTTCGCGGGTATTTTTTTTTTCGTAGAGGTCGATTGCCTCCTGTCCTTCCTTTTCGTTGTCTTTTTGATCTTCGTCTTCGTCATCTGTCTTCTTCTTAGCAACCAGTCCGTTCTGCGCGCTTAGCCAGGCAGCTAAGCGTCCCACGGAGTGATACACTCCTTTTGCTTGCTTCTCTGAAGAGCGTCGCGACTGCGGTACCTAACGATGCGCGGTGTGTTCGCAACCCTCGCGAGCACCGTGACCGTCGCCGCGGCCGCGGCCGCCACGTCCAACGAAAGCTGTGCCACCGGCCTGTACATCCTTTGCGGCCGCGGCTCGGGCGAGGCCGCGATATCAAAAAACCCGGCTGTTGAGCCCGACAACACCGGCAGCGCCGGTGTCCTAGCCACGAAGATCGCCACGCAGATTCCCGGCTCCGTCGTGGCCGGCATCATCTACCCAGCAGTCGACCCGATGACAGAGACGGGCGACCTCAACTTGACGGCCTACTACGCATCCGAAAATGCCGGCGCCAAGGCGGCCATCGACCAGGTGACCGCATACCACGCCGCCTGCCCGGAGACCAAGATTGCCCTCATCGGCTACTCGCAGGTACGGATGCCGGCAGCGACTGTGCAGCCCAATGCGACATTCTTTCCTGCTCTCCGAATGCAAGGGACCTCCCACCCAGGATGCTGACCGGTCTTTTTTTGCTAGGGCGCGCAAATCATCGCGGACGCCGTCTGCGGTGGCATCGGCGACGGCGGCGTCGGTGCCGACTTCAATACCGACGAGCCGCTCCCGTCCAGCCTGATTGAACAGAATGGTATACACCAATTGCACGCCTCTTTTTTTTCCCCCGACTTTGTTCTTTGTTAGATTTGGCGCGAACGTAAAATGTTGACAAAACAAAGTGCTCGCCATTGCCCTCGTGGCGGACCCGTCGCATATTGCCAACACGACGTACGATGTCGGCAACAGCACGCAAAACGGCGTAAGCACACCCAAGCGGCAGTCTAAAACAAATGAGTGAGTAGACTTAACGCTAATGTCCGCTCAGGTCTTCAAGCGGACCAACACGACGACCTGCGACCCGTATAGCGACTTCATGGCTTCCTACTGCGAGGCCAACGATCTGTACTGCGACTCGGGCAACAGGAGCGACGACCACGACCCCGAAACCGTAGCGTACGAATCCGACGTGGTCAAATTTGTCGTGGACAAGTGGAAGAACTACACGGCGACGAACGATGTCCCCAACGCGACGGAGAGCGGCAGCGCAGCCTCGCCCACGGCGACCGCCAAGCCCGGCGCCGCGGCGGGTCTTGTTGTGAGCCAGACTTTGCTGGGCGCAGGCGCCCTGTTGGCTGTCTGGTCTCTCTTGTGAAAACATTGCATCCCAACGGCGTTTTTTTTATTTCTTTTGCTCTTTTTTTCATAGACTTTTCATGATTGCTCTAAGAAGAAGATGGGGAGGTTGATACCCGCATGATGAAAAGACGAACCTGGATAGAAAATTGCATCACCAAACCTGCGAACAACCAATGCATATGCATGTCCGCACGAAAGCGCGTGTTTATTTTACAGAACTAATAAACAATATACAGACTGTTTTTATTACATTGGCCTTCGGCAATAACTCTTGAGATGATATTGTCTCTGCGACCGTCGTATCCAATGGCACAGTCTGGAGATGCGCTTACCACAGCAGCAACATGGTATGTACACAGCACAATGTCGACCGGAATGCGGGCAATCGCAAGTGTACCATGCGGATTGTAAGAGAATCGCATTTTACGGTTGCTTTGTGCTGCTCGCGGTGTAAGATGGCGTTCCTACGTCATCGTCATGATACTAGGATGAGGACATCGGGGTGGGAGGAGGGATCGGCGGCCAACGGTACGTCAGCCACAACGACTCGCCCCCCGTCCTCCGCCGTTGTCGTTGACGTCAAGAATCTAGAACAGTGATCTTGTTTCCACCAACGTCCGTTTAGGAATTGGAAATTACATCGAGGTTTGACTGTAAGAATATAAAGCTATGGGGAAGCGCATAAAAGGCAAAGACGTCGGAGGAAAAGCCGGCAACAATGGTCCGTTTCGCAGAGAACTACTCGTTTTTTTTCGATAGATTTCTCATTTTGATATCGACAAAAAGGGATTGCATAGGAAAATTACCGGCATCATGACGTCCCGCAACGACAAGATCAACGACATGAAGAGGAACACCGTGGAGTTGACAAAGGAGGCGAAGCTGACGTCCGACTATGGCGTGCGGCAGGGCAACAACGACAACTGGCTGCGGATTGTGGACAAGGACCATACCGGGCCCAGCCTGCTCGAGGATCCTTACTCACGGGAAAAGGTAGGAGTGCTGCTGTGTGTTGCTGTGTGTTGCTGTGTGTTGCTGTGTGTTGCTCTTGGGGAAACAGTCTGGTTCTTTTTTTTTTTTTTTTCGTTCTAACTGTAACTAGATCCACCGCTTCGACCACGAACGCATTCCCGAGCGCGTCGTCCATGCGCGCGGCGTCGGGGCCTTTGGCACGTTCCGCGTGCTCGACAGCCTCGGCGACCTCACCAAGGCGGCCGTGCTGACCGACACGAGCCGCGAGACGCCCATCTTTGTCCGCTTCTCGACCGTGCTCGGCAGCCGCGGCAGCGCCGACACCGTGCGCGATGTGCGCGGCTTTGCCATCAAGTTCTACACGGCGGAGGGCAACTGGGACCTCGTCGGCAACAACATCCCCGTCTTCTTCATCCAGGACGCCATCAAGTTCCCCGACGTCATCCACGCCGGCAAGCCCGAGCCGCACAACGAGGTGCCCCAGGCCCAGACGGCCCACAACAACTTTTGGGACTTTATGTACATGCACCCGGAGGCCACCCACATGTTCATGTGGGCCATGTCCGACCGCGCCATCCCCCGGTCCCTGCGCATGATGCAGGGCTTTGGCGTCAACACGTTTACGCTCATCAACGCGGCGGGCCGGCGCTGCTTTGTCAAGTTCCACTACACGCCCGTGCTCGGCGTGCACTCGCTCGTCTGGGACGAGGCGCTCAAGATCGCCGGCCAGGACCCGGACTTCCACCGCAAGGACCTGGCCGAGGCCATCGCCAACGGCGTGTTCCCGCGCTGGAAGTTTGGCGTCCAGGTGGTCCCCGAGGAAGACGAGCACAAGTTCGAGTTTGACATTCTCGACGCCACCAAGGTCTGGCCCGAGGACCAGGTGCCCGTGCGCTACTTTGCCGAGTTCGAGCTCAACCGCAACGTCGACGAGTTTTTCCCCCAGACCGAGCAGGCCGCCTTCTGCACGAGCCACATCGTGCCGGGCATCGGCCACTCGGACGACCCCCTGCTGCAGGGCCGCAACTTTTCGTACTTTGACACGCAGATCAGCCGCCTCGGCATCAACTGGGAGGAGCTGCCCATCAACCGCCCCGTCTGCCCCGTCCTCAACTTCAACCGCGACGGCGCCATGCGCCACACCCTGCGGCCCGGCACCGTCAACTACTGGCCGAACCGCTACGACGCGCAGGCCCCGGCCACCGCCGAGGAGGGCGCCTACGTCGAATACGCCCAAAAGGTGGCCGGCATCAAGGCGCGCACGCTGTCGCCCAAGTTCCGCGAGCACATCCGCCAGGCCCAGCTGTTCTACAACAGCCTCACGCCCATCGAGAAGAAGCACCTCACCAGCGCGCTCGCCTTTGAGCTCGACCACTGCGACGACCCGGTCGTGTACACGCGCGTCGTGCAGCGCCTGGCCGAGATCGACGGTGACCTGGCCCAGACGACCGCGGCCATGGTCGGCGGCGGCGGCGGTGATGGGGACGAGGGCGGCGGCAGCGGCGGTCTGGCGCAAAAAGTGGTCGGCGCCGTCCGCAGCGGCATTGGCAGCGCCGCCGAGGGCAGCACCAGCGCCACCGCGCACACGGCGGCCGCGGGCACGGTTGGGCACAGCCACGGCATTGAGCCCGGCGAGGGCCCCGGCGGCCCCGGCGTCGGCGCCGACCCCGCGGCACTGAAAAAGGCCAACTACGGCAAGAACCACGGCAAGACGGCCCCCGGGCTGTCGCAGTTTGATTTCCCGCCGGACGCGCCGACCATCGCCAGCCGCCGCGTGGCCATCCTGATCGGCGACGGCTTCGACACGGCCGCCTTTGACGCCGTGAAGCTGGGCCTCGCCGCGGAAAAGGCCGTCCCCGTCATCGTCGGCACGAAGCGCCGCCCCATCCTGGGCGCCGGCGCGTCCCAGCCCACGCAGCCCGACCACCACGTGGAAGGGTTCCGCTCGACCATGGTCGACGCCGTCTTTGTGCCGGGCGGCCAAGCGTCCATCGCGGCCCTGACGCAGCCGCACAGCAAGGGCCGCGTGGTGCACTGGCTGCGCGAGGCGTTTGGCCACCTCAAGGCGCTCGGCGCCACGGGCGAAGGCGTTGGTCTCCTGCAAGAGGCGCTGGCGGGCGTGCCGAGTCTGCAGCTGTCGGCCAGCGGCGGGAGCATCGGGCAGAGCTACGGCGTGGTGACGACGCAGAAGGCGAGCAAGGAGTTTACCAAGGCGTTCTTCCACAGCATTGCGCAGCACCGCAACTTCGACCGCGAGCTAGACGGCCTGAACACGCTGGTTGCGTATTAGAATGTCTATGAGGGGAGTTCTCTCGAGAATATGATTTGTGAATTTTTTTGTACAGAAGAATTACGAAAAAGGATGTATCAAAAAGGAAAAAAGGAAACATGTTCAGCCTTCAACAGTGGTTATTACTGTAATTTTCCTTGGCGCAGGTCAGATGAAGGTCTTGGGTGGAAGCACGACGTCTTGAGAATGGAAAAAAATAACTTCCAATGCCAGCCAAATCGAAATCACCGTAAAACCACCAGGACTGGCGTAGAATAGCAGATCTAAGTCAATTTTTGTTTTTCCCCCAACTGCGTTGACTTCGTCTGACAGAACGTCGCTGGTGCTTCGACCTCGTTAAGGATCTGAAGTCTAGGGCGTCGATGCAAACAGTCTTTTACCGCTAATATCGACGTTAATGGTGCTTTAATTCTAAAGAACAACGGTAGAGAAGACTTATTAGTGACGTTTGAATTTCATTCGTGGATGAACAGAAGCCTGGTCCGCCACAGTAACCCAACAGATAAATAAAAGAGCAAATTATCCGAAGCGATACTTACGAACATCAGGGGAGTACGGAGTGGAACAAGAATGGGAGAGGAATGGACAGCAAAAACAGGTGGACCGAAAAAAAGAGTTGTACCTGAAAACCATGTACAACTAAGAGGAAAAGAGTCGAGAAAGAATACACACAGCTTTCTGATAAACCAACTACGGGGCCAGGGCTCGCGATTGGAAGGGAACAAACGCCACCTGATATATTTTCTTCTGGGCTGTAGAACACACTCTTTTCCCTTCTCAACATCCTGGCTCACCCCTAGAAAACGATGCCGCTTCCACAATATTGTGTGATTTTCTGCTAACGGGTTTGAATTGACGGGCCGAAGATTGGGCTCTTTACACCGTGCCAGAAATCTTTACAACTGAGATTTGACGGGTTTACGGGTTTCCTGCCCTTTATGATTATGCAGCTTCCCCCTTAGCAATCAGATCAGTGTCTTTTTTTTGTTCTGGATTCTCTGAGGAGGGTATCAGTGTCACAATGAAGCTGAAGGCTAAAGATATTAAAGGGGGTGGAGAAATCCATATTTACCCCCTACTTCTCTCCGTCAGCCTTCCTACCTACGCTTCGAATCCTTTCTCCCCGGAACCAAAGCAATGCGGCAATGGGAAAGCAGATGACAACAAACAGAAAGGCCAAGAGACTGTTTCCCCAACCGTAGCCAAGCGTGTGGTACAGCTTCGGAGCAAAAATGGGAAACGCAAATCCGAGCAGATATGTTAACAGCCGTGTGGCGGCATTGGCGCTTGCGGCGCGGCTGCTGCCAAACTCGTCCACGAGGTACGCCAACAGACCTTGCGCAAACACGAATCCGCCGCAGGTGAAGAAGAAGATGCCCAGGTCGACGACGACCCAGTGACACTCGGTCTCCGCCGCCCAGGCGTACCAAAACAGACCCGCGACCAGCGGTAGCAACCCGGAAAGTACGTAGGGCATGCGATACTCCGGCGTCGGTTCTCGGTTTGGGAACCTAGCCACCTTGCGGCGCCACAGCCAATCCATCAGTCGACCGCCACCTTGCGCGCAAACATAGGCGCCGAGGGCAATGGCAATGTAGTGAAGACTGGCAGAAGTCTCGGATTGGCCGTATCTTGTAATCCAGAGCGAGGCAAACGTGGACAGCGCCAGGGTGTAGATGCCAAACTGAAGGGCCATCGAGATGCCGACAATTTGAATGATTGGTCTGGATATCAGTAACTTGACAGGTCGCAAGATGGCGGGTTTCATGCGGATGAGAAGTTCGTCCAAAAAGCGTCTGCCCTTCTGGGACAGGCTCCGTGTCTTGTCTTCAGTGCTCGCAGCAGCACCACCGTCACGCGTCAATCTCCTTGCCTTGCGAGCCAGCAAGACAGGCGCGTAGGTCTCGTGGATCACGAAAAACCCCAGAACCAAGAACACGGCGTCGAACGCGGACAGGATCCAGAACAGCCAAGGCCACCACAGATGCTGTGCGGCGAGGCCACCGATAATCGGACCCAGAGCAGGTCCCAAATAGGGTAGCAGACTTGCGATTGCTATGGATTTGCCTCGGTCCTTTGCCGAGTACATGTCTGCCAGAACAGGGCTGGTCAACTGAGAAAGTGGGATTAGCTTTGCTACAAATAAAATGTGAGGGAATGAGTAAACAAAAAGAAAAAGAAAAAGAAAACTCACTGTAATCCCAACACTAGCTCCAGAAGCAGACAAAAACCTGCCCGTCACCAGAAGACCGGGTGAGAAGCCCACGGGACAGAGTGAGTTCCACAAGATATACCAAATATTCCCAGCAATCCAGATGGGTTTTCGACCGTACACTTCCGCCAGAGGAGCAACGAGGAACGGAGCGAATCCAAGCCCGAGAAAAAAGACAGAGAAAGCAATCTGCCCGGCAGACGCCGTCATGCGGAGGTCCTTTAAGACCTGGTCGAGTGCTGGAGCAATCATGCTGGCGGACATGGTAGTGACGAGTTGGCTTGCTGAGTAGAGGAGGCCATGAGTTATTTTGAGACGGGATGGCCAGTTGTAGGGGTCGGAGGGATCGTCGGGACCGTCCCAGATCACCTGCGAGTTATGTTGGATTTATGTTTCTACGAGGAGACGTGCCATGTTCATGATACTGAAGACAAAAATAAACATGAACTCGATCTCGTACCTCGTCGTCTCCTAGAGCAGGAGTCGTGGCGCTGGAACCACACAGACCGGCTTCAACAACGGCCGCGGATTTCTCGAGTTGCAACGACATGGCAAGTCTCCGCGGGATAGAAAAAATTAAATGGTCTAGAGAGTAGCTACAAAGAACATAAAGTACAGAGAAAGGATATCTAGGCTCTTAAATACCAAAATTTCCGCAGATGATTTTCCTTCTCCCTTGTGCATCTCGTTGTAGAGATAAAAATTAGCCGTTGTCGCCTGTCGATCACGAAACAGACCTGCCTGATCGAGACGCAGACGTGGTGGCCATCATGAGAAACAAAATACGATGATGCAAGCTTGGCGCCGTTCAGCCCCCGTGGTGTAAGTGGTCTAAGACCCCGAGAAGTACGATGCCGAAATGGCGCTCGGCGCTCGGCGCTCGGCGCCCCGTATATCGGGGTTAAAGGCCAAGGTAACCCACCCCACCATCTGGACCCGAAGACCGCGCTGGTAGGCTTTCACGACAGAACATCACTGTGCCAAACGAAGCCTGACGTTCGCCTGGCCAGCGAGAAAAACTGGCTGTTTGAGGAAGATTTGAACGGGAAAGGAACGACACTGCTCTCATAAGGCTCGTCTTGTGGACCGTTAGGGCCCTCTCGTCCACGATACGGTTGGGCAATTTGTTTTGTGAGCGCGGCGTCCATATGCACGCAGGAGGCATGGCCGATGTCCTTTGGCCAGACACAGTTTGTTTAAAGCTTCCTTCCGGCTTTAGCCGCTCCTCGTCCGTGGCGTTCACCACTTCCGCTTGAATTCTTTCGGTGCCAAAATGGAGGACAGACACCAAAACGCGAGCTCTCATGTGGTCCCCCTTACAACAAGAAACGGGCGTCCTCGAGCGTGCGAACCTTGCCGCCGGCGGAAGGTCGCATGCGACCACCAAGTCCCCGTCTGCGGCCGATGCCGGATGAACCAGGCACCAGCCGCCTGCTTCTACACGCAAGAAAAGTCTGCGGCAACCCGAGCACCGAGACCGAGAGGCAGGCCGAATGGCTGGCCTCGTCCGATTCGTCGTCCAACCCAGTCGTTGCCGTCCTCGGCGCCCGCGGCATCAGACGGGAACGATGCGGGATACATGGGGCCCAGCAGTGCTTCTACATTTGTGCAGGAGGCCAACGATCTGCTTGTACCTTCGGCGGCCCAACCGGGGGACACCACGGCGCGTCCACAAGAAGAAGTTTGTCCAACCCGCTCCGAGACACTGAAAGACGCCACCTTCGATGACCGCGAGCTGGAAACGGGCGCTGAAGTGCTGTTCTGCATTCCAAGCTCCGGCGAAAGCAAGGCGCTCCTGAAAGACAACGCTAGCCCCGTCGATAGCTGGTTGCCGTCAGCTGCTGTCCACATATGCGAGTCCATGTGGTCGGCATACGGCGCCCATCTGGAGGAACCGCGGTTGGAGCATACGGTCAAGCAAATGGCCCGCAGGATCTGCGACCAGGCCAACCACCAATTGGACGAGACTCGTGGAAGCGGCCGGAGCTGGCTCTCGTCGTTTTCCGGGACCAGCCTCCGCTGGGAAAGCCTTGGAATCCTGTTTGCCTTGTGGGCGGTGAAGGTGGCCCAAAAGATGAACAACGACGATGACCGACGAGACCTGCCACGAGATGGATCCGCAGACCAAAATGGCGCCGATGCCCGGTTCCGTGGCTACGTCAAGTGCGTCGAGTCTTGTCTGCGACTGAGCCGTTGGCAACAATCCGGCAACACAATCATCTTGTATCTTTTGATCAAGTACACACATCTGGCCAGCATTGTTCACGGTGATGCCAGTATGACCTCCAACGTCCGAGTGGGACAGCACTCTATTTCTCTTCTACATACTAACATTTCTCGCAGGTCTCATGGCAAATACAGCGCTCGCTGATGCCGTTTCTGTAGCGACAAAATTGGGACTGCACGTCGACCACGCCCCGAACGCGGAGCCCATGGCGTTTTTTTTCTCGCAAATACGGCGCCGCCTCTTCGGTCACCTCTTTACATTGGATAAAGTGGCGTCGGTGTTTTCCGGGCGCCCTCCCCTGCTGAGCGGCCAATACTGCTCAGTCTCGCTGCCTCTGGATATAAGTGACCAAATCCTCCTCGAGTCTGCGGGCCTCGATTCCGTCCCTTTCGATCACGTCGATCAAAATGGATGGAACACGTACGGTGGGCTGCATTCCACGACCGTCCTGAGGGCTCGAACGATGATGGCGTATATCAAAGAAGAGATCTTGCGGCTGGTTTTGGGTGTTGGGCAGACCATACGCGTGGATCATTTGTTGTAAGTTGAGCACGCCGTACCAGCGTTTCTTTACAATACATTCTATCCAAAAAAAAAAAAGAAAATAAGAACAGTAAGAAAAAAGAAACGAAAAGGCTGACAAGATGGTAGACAACTGCTTGAACGCCAGCTGCGCACTTATGGGTCCTTTCCTGCCTGTTTGATCTATGAAACTGGTGGTACCGATTTTAAAACGTTGGACACGAGAGCCATATTTGCGCAGATTTTGATCCTCCTGGAGCACCTGCAAAATTTGTTTCTGATCAAACGCATTCTGGTGCGAACGCGAACCGACGGCCTGGACGGCATGTCTCTCATTGGGACGTGCCAGGAAATACTCTGTGTGGCGCACGACATGTGGACGAAGAGCAGCCGCATACGAACACTGCGGTACTCGTTCGGGTGGATGCTCGTGGGCTACGTGTGCCCGGCCGCTGGTTTGCTCTGTGGCGAGCTCTTGACGGCGTACTCGCCCTTGCACGCATCACGGTCGTATCCGCAAAAATCCGACGTTGTCATACAGCTCAGCCTTCTGCACAGCTTTCTCGGCTTCGTCAAGGCCGACTCGGCCAACGCGACGCTTTGTACGCGGGCCGAGCACCTCATACACCGGGTTCTTCAGCAGACGCTGAATGCGGATCAGACGGACCAGGACCTACGGCCGCAAGAGCATGACCAGTCGATGGGTGAACCACAGAGAGCGGCAGACGGCAGCAATACGTTTTTCTCTTTTGAACTGCTGGATACCTTTGACTGGGCTGCGGACTGGGCGTGAACCCTGTTTTCCAGAGGCCTGTGGACTACGCCGGCTATTCGAGTGGGCCTGTTGATCCGTTCACTGTCATGTAACGACAACGGAGGCTTGAGAACCTGTTGCCGGGATTGGCCACTGAAAGTAACTGCCCTTGACGGTGTTGGGAGTCAGAAAATAAGAAAAAAACTAACAAGTAGTTTTGGGCTAGGACGATGTTAACGGAAGTGGATCCGATGGATACATTTTGTCTTCCCACGGTGTTTTTGGTTTGTGCCAAGCACACAGCTTTACTTGCTACGCGTCGCTATCCCTGCAAACTGAGTTACGGTTTTGGGCGCAGTCCCTAGCGAGGGCAAGCATGAAATGCTAGAAACGTACGAGGAGATGTGGACGACCCAACATCTTAAAGCTTTGTTTTCCTACTTTCTGTTCATTATTCTTTCTATTACCTGCATGTCGTGCACCGTAAGCATTCTGGCCGTAGTTTGTATCCCACAACGGGCAGCCCCTACAGAACATAAGATTGTGGGTGGTTGTGCGTTCTGCTGCCACTGGCCTGAGAGCTAGGGCCCCCAGAGATGCAATAGCAGAGCGGCTTTACGTGTCTTCACGGGCTTAGGGGCTATTCTCACCCTACACTGTCCTTGTGTAGGGCCATGTCTCTACATTTCCGGCTTCTGTAAAATCGAGAAGGCCAAGCGAGCTGCTACTTCAGAGCCCAAAATTCGACCCAGTGATATGCATTTCTTCTAGGATAGTTCTGCCAGCGCCATTCGGTCCATCCGTCACCACGTTCCTACCCGTACAAAAACACGGGACGTAAATCTTTTGTACGTGCTTGAAACCCTAGACAGTCTTCGGCCAGTATTTCGTAACAAAGGCCAGCCCCTCAGCTACATAAGGCTCATCCAGAGCGTGCGCCTCGTCGAACCCGTGATCGCCCGGCTGGACGCTGTACAACAAAGGCGTCTCAGGGCGCACTTTGCGGATCCTTTCCACCATGCTATCCGTGGCGGCACGGGGAACCTGGAGAGATTAGTTTCTTTCTTTCTTTCTTTCTTTTTTTTTCTTCTTTTCTTTTCCTTCTTCGTTTTTCTTCACATTTCTCGATGGATGGTTATTAACACTTACAAGGCTGTCTTCCAGGCCCTGTAACACCCAAATGGGCGGCAGCTGCTTGGCCGCCCGCAGGCCGTAGGCCAGTGTCAGCCGTTCGTCGGGACCCATCCACTCCCTGTACCGCCCGGTCTTCAGGCAGGCCAGGCCAAAGTCCAACATGGCCGGAAACGGTCGCGACACGACAAGGGCGCCCGGTGGTATCGTGGCGAGATAGTTGTCGATCAGCGCATGCGCGTCTGCCGGCCCGCCGTCGACGGGCTGCGGTCGCCATGCGTCAATGTCGGGAAAAATGGAGCAGTACTGTACCATGGCCATCTGGATGGTGCCGGCTGGCTGGTGGAACGCGGACAGAAGCGACAGGTAGCCGCCCGCGCTCTCACCGAGCACGGCAGTGCTCGTGAGGTCTACGGTCAAGTCCGGCCACGTGGCGGCAACGCTGGTCGGAAGCGAGGTGCGGACCCAATCCCAAAAATCAAGGACGTCTTGCAGGATGTCCGTGCCTGTGGCTTCGGGCAGCAGGCGGTAGGCAGGGGAGACAATAATGGCATTTTTGGTAACAGCAAGCTCAAGAGACCTAGGCAAAACATATGTAAGTCAGGGTTTGTAATTTGCACGGGTCTGGTGGAAGAAAGGCGTGGAGGAAAAAAAAAAACAAAACGAACGAACCAACGGCTTAGGAACGAAGGCTCGGGGTTGGTTCCCATGTACAGGCCCCCGCCGTGAAAGTGAGCAATTAGTGGGCATGTTTTTGTAGCAGCCTTAAGAGCCCTGGGTACGAGGATGGCCGCTGTAAAGGGGGTGCCATTGGGGCCTTTGTAGGGCACGTCCACCCGGTCGAAGAGCTCGACAAGGAGGGAGACTCCGCGTTTCGAAGAAGACATAGCGCTGGTGGAATCAAGGGGTATTTGTGTAAGTCTGGCATGTATTCGTACTGGTTATTTCTTTTTTTTTTTTCAGTGATTGTCGTCGTCGTCGTCGTTCGTCGTTGTTATATATTTGGCCTCCTGAGGTCTCATCGGGGAATTATTCAATCTCATCCGATGGAAGGATCGGGGCCTGCGGAGCATTAGCTATCCACTAAATTCGGACCAGAAATTAAACCCCCCGAGACATCAAACAACCTCTCCCCAACATCTACATCGCATTTTTGCGCGTTGCCCGCTCGCAGAACCAGCATGGATTCAAACCGGAGTACCAAGCGTCGCAGAATACAGCTGGCCTGCAACCCATGTCGCTTCCGCAAAACAGGCTGTGACGGACATCGACCGTGCTGCACATCCTGCGCTTCGCGAGGCTGGCAGGACCGTTGCAAATACCAAGAAGAGCCCGCGCCGAGCTCGACACTGTAAGAGCCGTCTCTGTGCGTGCGTTTGCTTTTTTTTTTTTTTTTTTTTTTTTTTGCTCCCCTTTTCCTTCTTTTCTTTTCTTTTCTTTTTTTTTTCCCCACTAACTCTTGCACGGCCACAGCACGCTGGCATCGCTGGACAGGCGGCTGCGGAGGCTGGAGACAGCTGCTGCGGCGCCACGGGTCCAGCAGGTCCATGTATCTTCAGGCACCTCGTCTTCCGACGCCGTCTCTCTGGCACCGGGGTCCCATTCGAGCGAAACAATCCCTATGATCCAAACGTTGGTTTCGTCGCGTTCTCCTTGTCGACCAGACGACGACTTGCCCCATCGCGCCTCGGCCACATCCAACCTGTCCTTCGTTCAGCAGGTTTCTGCCATCGTCCGGTCTACCAATGGACAGCCGGCGGACGGCCGGGAAGACGCGAAGAATTGCGGCACGCCTTTTCCCATGGGCTTCTCCGTCCCTTACGACGATGCGCGTGAACGGCAGCATCACAGCACCATGGATCTCGTGCTGCCGACGCGCCCCGTGGCCGACCATCTTCTCGGCTGCTACTGGGATCTCGTCCACCCGACGATGCCTCTGCTACACAGGCCAACGTTTACCGCCGCGTACCAGCGGCTTTGGCAACCGATCGCAGACGACGCCACGGCCGCGAGGGGCGAGAGACAAATCCCCAGCCACGACGTGCTCTTCCATGCACTGCTCAATATGGTGCTGGCCCTCGGCAGCCACCGCAACGAGGGTTTCGCTCCAGCCGAGCGCGAGCAGCAGATCCGCCAGTTCTACCAGCGCTCGCTGGCCCTGGTATCCGTCGAAAGCGTCGACACGTCCTCCTTGGAGTTGGTGCAGCTGTTTTTGCTACGCAGCCTCCATCTACTCTACACGCCGTACGCCGACCGTTGCTGGGCCACGGCTGGCGTGGCTTTCCGTGTTGCCCACGCCCTGGGGCTACATCTGAACAGTGCCACGGCGGTCCTGAACCAGTTGGACCGCGAAATGCGCCGTCGCGTCTGGCATTGTTGCGTCCTTGTCGACTGGTATGTCCTTTGATTTTTTTTATCTTTTTATTGCATTTTTTCTGTCGTGTGGTCACTACAAACACGATACAAACACGAGTCTAAGCGTGCAACAGGATGACGTCCGTCTCCTTTGACAGGCCGCCGGCGCTATCGGCTTTCTCTTCCGTCCCTCGGCCAGCACTTGTCGACGATGAGTACCTCTCTACATCGGGTGAGGGTCGTCAGCCGCCCGAAACGCCTTCCCGGCTTGCTTTCTTCTCTTCTGCGCTTGATATCATGGTCATGCGTGAGAATGTGCGCCACAGAAGCGAGCAAAGCCGGAGTCGGAGCCCGAGCACCGCGGGGACGAACCACCGCGGCTATTCTGGCAGCGAACTGGGAGCGACGGTGGACGCCATCGCCGACTTCGACCGCTTCTTGATGAATCTGCCAGACCACCTGAGAACGGACCGGCCGCAGAAGACATACGGCCGCGAAAACGATCAGTGTTTCCGGCTGCAGGCCGAGACGCTCAAAGCAAGGTAAGGCGCATGAAACCCGCAATCTACAAAAAAAGGCGAAGTGTTGACAAAGGAAAAAAAAATCACAAAAGACTCATGTACATCCGTCTTGGCGTTTTGCGGCCGTTGATGGTGGCTGGGGCCAAACGATGGTCGTCGGGCGGATGTGGCGGGGACCTGGATCTCTCGCTTGCAGGGCCCAAGCAACGTCTGTTTATGGACTTGTACGGCATGTGCATTTCTACGGCGCACGAGGCTTTGGAGTGGATGCACGGCCGCCTCGAAGGCGTCCACAGAACGTCTCCATGGCATACTTTGTATTGTGAGTAAGACACGTCACACGCCGGACTGAGGGGGAAAGCAGCAATGCGTATTGATGACGGAAAAAACAGATACGTTTGCAGCTGCCACCGTCCTGGTGGCGGCCACGCTATGTTCACCACCGCTGAAGGCAGCTCTTGACGACGATCCGTTCAAAGCGTCTTGGGATCGAGCCATGGATATCTTTGCGTACCATAAGGGTCGTGTGTCGTCGGCTGAAAAGGGCATGGAGGCACTGGAGACGTTCAAGGCTTACGTAGCACAGCAGGAACGGGGAGACCAGGCCTCTACGCCATTTGCTGCGCCTTCTACAATACCGGTGCACAGCCAGGGCACGCCGGCCGTCTCAAACCCGTCGTTGTTTGATGTGAGCTTTGCTGAGGTGCCGTCGCAAGACTGGGAAGACATTGTTGGCGTCGTGCCGATGGATTATGCCTGGTTTGTTTCTCAAGGCCTTTTTGATCAAGGGTGACCATGGAGTTTTTACAATTTTTCGTTTGTATACGGCGTCGTGTCGGACGCCCATGTCTGCAGTTCAGAGAAACGCCGCCTCACGAAATGGAAGTAGACGCTTCCGTGCAATCTGGGAGCTTTTCACACTAGGTTGGATGATATTGTATGGTACTGGCTGAGCTCAGCTACATCTACGCCCATGCTGCGGGTCTGGTCATGGCTGGGTCGTACGGCAACACCGGCGGCTTCTCAAAAGACAACCACCACAAAGTTGTGGAGAAAAGGGGGTACCTGAGAAATCTCGAAACCACGGTGACTTTACGCCGGAACAACATTCAGAAATATATTTCCACCGTGCCTCTACCGTATTACATCGATGACGATGTGGGCTGCAAAACGGACAAGGTTTTATGGGTAATATTATTGCGTATTTTGCTCATGCACATGGAGACGATTTGCTTTGATACGTTGTAAATAATGAAAACGTACAACGCCAAAGCTGTTCTTTGTGGTCTAAATGAACTGTAAATTCAGGAATCAAGATTTAACGGCTATGCAGACACGCAGTAACGTTTGATGGTTGGTTGTACCAAGGAAACGAACTTGGACTGTCCCTTTTTTTCATTTTGATGTTACCGTGGTTATTGGCCGGCGTTGATCTGCTTATTGGATGACTGTAGTTAGCGTTTGTACTTCTAAGGAGCCCAAAACGACCGTACGAAGAATGTGCTCTGAAAAACATGAAAGGATGAAAACTCATGGAGTTTGTTTTTGGTACCGCGGCAGAAAAAGGAAATGCAGACGCGCAAACATGCGAGAGGAAATAGAAAATGGACGACGGGGAAACATCACTTAGAGAGAGAGACTGATCACTTCTTTTATTTTCGTCCCCCGTTGTAACCGTCTTATTTTCCGAGGAAAGATCGCCACTACCTGGTAATACTAAACAACAAGTTGTTCCCTCAGCCTTCCGAAACCCCGTCAAATTCCCTTATTCCCCCCCCCCCCAAACGTACGTGGAGGGCCGGCCCAAGAGGCGCAAAGAATTTTTTCAAGCGAGCAAAGCTTGCCAGATCTAGGCAAAGTCAACAACAACGAATGCCCGGCAATCTGCGCACAGCATGCGTTCTGGAGACCTTGAAGACGAGCAAGGTAAGTCCCTTACTTTTTTTTAGAAAAAAAAAAAAAAAAAAGGAACACAAGACGGTGCTTTGCGGACATACCTGAACAATGGTGGGAGTGGCTGGTCCCTATGCCAAGGGCACAATATCCCAAACGTCGTAGCAGACCGCGTGCAGCCGCTCCGCTCTCGCCCTGTCGTCGTCTGGCCCTCCCAAACCGAACAATCGACCTAACCACCAGCTGCTCTTGGCCACCATTCTCTCCACATACAAATTCCACGTCTCCTCGTCGGAAAGCACGTCCGCGGCCAAGCCGGCCAGTCGGACGAGCTGGCCCTCCAAAGTGGAGTGATCCACTGCGGGCAGCTGTGGTTTCCGTTTAAACAGCGGCGAGCGGGCCCACGTACTGGTGCCCGAAGACGTCTTTTGCAACAGGATGGCCACCGAGCGTTTTTCCCACGCGAGGGTCAGGACGTACTGACGTTCAGCAGGTTCAAGGTTGGTAATTGATGCGGGCATTACGTCAAGAAGCTCATGCGGAAGCATGGGCCAGGGCAGGGTGGGCGGGGTGTGGCGCAGGGCCGACCACGATGAAGGTGCGTCTGGCAGTGTGAGCATTATGGCGCATGTGTGTGGACGGCTCAGAAGCCAAAGGTTGTATTGCAGGTGGCAAAGAACGTTCTGAAAGTACAACAGCATGAATATTAGCAAAAATGCAAAGCAGAGCGAACGCCGGGAAAATCCAGGAACACTGGGGAGAACGTGGCTCACCAGACGCAACTGCCGAGATGCGGTCTCCGTACTGTTGTCAATGCCTTCCTGGGCACCCCATAGGAATCCCCACCACGTCAAGGCTGCTACCACCGTGCTGGTTATCACATGCATTGTGTTCTGGTGCGGATATCGCAGAAGATGTATTTAAAGGGCCACCACGAAAGAAATGAGAAGAAAGAAGAGACTGGTGTTGCGAAAAGGGGAAGAGAATAAAGTATGAGAGGGGGGGGGGGGGGGGGGATCCAAAGGAGCACCGTAAAGAAGAGGAGAGAAGAGCGAAGAGGCGAAAAGGAAACGGGAAAAGAGAAAAGAGAATGAAGGGGGGCGAGGATGAAAGGGCAGGCAGTGAAGTAATTTTTCTTTGTTGTCGTTTGCATGGTCCCAGCAAAATGTGGCCCACATCAGCCACGGGAGTGAGCTCAGCTGTTTGATCAAGGAGGCACCAAAACAAACAGTAAATTATGCATGTGCAACCTGCCGTATTCCCGCACACCTTTTGGTCGTTTCGGTCAAAGAGTTGATATCCGTCATCGGTGCATCTTCTTCGTGCTTTGACAAAGCACAACCATCACATGCAGCAGCACGAAGTCTCGTACGCCAAAAAAAAACCCGCGAAGCCATACGGCAACAAGGCAAATATCTCTCTTTACTGCAACAAACTTACGAATCTACGTGATGAAACATGCTAACCATGGCCGCGCGACAAGGTTATCGCGAAATCGCAGCGACCATGCCACGCCGCAGGGCCCGGAGTCTCCCACCGCTAGCACAACTGCCGGAACATTCAGACGTGCCGTTTTCGACATCCACATATACGCCATTTCCTGAACGGTTCTTAGGCAATGTTCTTGGAGAGCAAGCGGCCGCTCAAGGCATCGACGCAGGCTGCGGTGGCGGAGAGGGCGGCGATATAGAAGAAGACAACGATGGCGACGAGAGAGAGCGGGCCAACCAAGCCCCGGTGGCCTTGGTTTTTTCGGCAATGAATTGCAAAAAAGAGAATGATACAGCTCAGAAAGTCGATGCATGGGAGACTGGATCTAGTGGTACCGACCTGCATGCCGGACGGTCGAGACACACATGGAAACGTGGTGAAATCCCAGAGGATCCCAACATCGGCGTCGAGGCAACGCGGAGCCTGAAGCTCATTCTGGTCGCCATTATACGCTGCGCAGCGACTACTCCCATCGTGCTCAAGCTTTTGGCCTTCGCCGTCTTGATACCGTTTGTGTTGTTTATTGTGCTGTACGCCGCCCCGCGGTTAAGCGTCATGGTTTTGAAAAAATGTGCGACGGCAGCGTTCGGTTACGTCTGGGAACCGTTCCATGGAGCTTGGCATGTGGGCAGCGGAGTGCTGTCCGCTATCTACCATTACAGCTTGCTGAGCCTGGGGACGTGTCTGGGCTTGATCACGCCCACGGTTCTCCCAGCCCTGGATGAAAACTACGCTGTCATGCTGCCGTCTATACAGCGCGTACCGGTTGCACATGTCGACGGCATGGTCCTGGCAACACAAGATTCGGCGCCGCACGTGAGTGCGCTGCGTTGTTCCCTTGATGCCGAGCCCGAGTCATCCAAAAAGAATTATCTCCGCCTCCCGGATAACGAGACCCTGTCGTTGCCGGATGATATATTCAAAACCGTCATTCCTAAGATCATTGAAGGCCTTGCGGTGGCCAACGATGATCTGGGAAGCAGGATGCGCACCAGTCTCGAGGTTGAGCGCAATCGTCTGCGTAGGCTTCGCCGGGCCCTGCGCGATCCGCCGGTCGCACGCAGGTTCGAGAGGTCGTCGCTTGATTACCCTGCGACCGGAGGCTGGTGGTCCTCCATATGGCGAGCGGTATACACGACGCTCTCGCGGTGGATCCAACCGTCGGCGAAGGACCACCTTCTCCGCCAGGTAGTTGAGTTGGTGTCGATACTTAAACACGGCCTGAAACAAAGGCATGGCTGGACGGAGTCTCTGCAAGACCCCAGGTTTGAACGGATAGATCGCCTGCAACAATCTGTTTGCAATGCGTCCATGACGTTGCATGAGGCAAAGTGGCTGCTGGAGGCCACGGTCGACGAGCTGGTCAATGCCACCCTGGGCAGCAGCGACAACAACAGCAGCCTTGTGCGAGCCACCGACAACACCGACAACAGGAGCACAGCAGCAGACTTGGTGCGCCTCTCCAGGAACCTCGTGGACCTTCGTGTTGTGCAGGCTGACTTTGGGCACTTGTGCTTGCTGGTCCCCATCAATCGCGAGGCAATTGTTGTAGCAGCTTCGAAAATACTTATGGATCTCCATTGGTACGCGAAAGCCTTGGAAACGGCCCAAAAGATGCGTCTAAGAGTGAGTGTGGACCCGCCTTTCGACCCGCCGAGCGTACTCGCCAACGAGAAGGAACTGGACGTGATTGCCTCCGGAGCGCTCGCCGAGATTCAGAAATAGGAATTCCGACCGGAAAGCAGCTAATATTTCACTGTGTACCTATCTTGACTCGGTTTGGCGCAGCGTGGTTTATGGGAAGCATGCCGATTTACCATTGCCGTCTGACGAGCTTGTGTCTGAGCAGATTGGCGAGGAGAACGGTAAGGGAGGACGAGGAGGACAAGGAGGAAAAGGCCACAGGGGAAAAAAAGAAGATACACAAAGGTACAGGAGACTTCGTCTTTGAAACACCATCACTGGGCAGATGCACATAATGTGGACGACGTGGTGTGTAGTAGATTGTCTTGTCTGGAATGATGTAGTCTAGGGGGTGCAGCACCTGGCGATTGGAATGCCTTCTTCCTGGCTGTGAACCGTTACCTACAACGTGACCAATCCGAAAAAGGATTCCACCCATGAAACCAAAGTTTCAATCTGTGTTTGAATTGCCCAAAACTACTGGTGAAAGCAACGAGCTTCCGAAAACCCTTGTCGAAACGGGCTTCGCTCAATGCGGTCTCCGCCTTTGACAGGTTTGTTACTAGAACGCTGATGTTCTCGGCGTGGCTAAAAAGCCATCTGGGAAGATCAGGCCGGGGCGCAAAATAATACCAGTCCTGCACCCACTTGTCCTCATGCTGGACCAAGGCTGTCCATCCGTGGCCGGCGGCGAGGCCGTCCATCCGTTCTTTGAGTTGATCCACCTCCGGGCCCGTAAGAGAGAGGGCCTCGTCGGCCAGGCGGGAAATTCGGTTGCGCGCAGACTGGAGGACTTCCAAATGAGCCAGCGCTTGTTTTCTTTTTCGTCTCATGCACATTTGCATCCTCCGCGATGGCTTCATCTCCCCGGCTTTGGCCACGTATCCACCAGGATGGTTCAGGGCGCGCCAGTCCTCCCACCGCGGCTTCAGCACCGTCTCGGCCGACGTCAGGAGCCCATCGATGCTATTGTTCAGATCCCTAATTCTCGAGATCTCAATCTGGGTCCGCCGCCGCACCAACGCCAGAGAGCTGGACAGGTGCTTCAGGACGCCTATCGCGAGGGAACTGTTCAGTGCCCGGTTGTCGTCCGCCGTGTCGTCATCCAGTGAGAATTCCACCACCGGAAACGGTGTGGCCTCCAGCAGCGGCATGGCGCTTCTGTTGATGGAACCACCCGTGCGAAAGGTCTCCTGCAGTCGGTACGCGGCAGTCAACACCCCATCGTAGACAGCGTAACCCCACATGCGGCCCAGTTCACCACGTAAGGGCAGCACCTTGTCGATGATGAAAATAGTGAAGTCCACATAGAGTTTCAGACACAGCGGGCTGACTTTCTCGTTCGCAGCGCCATAGTACTCCATACTGAATCCAAAAGACTTGCTCTTCCGGTCCCATCGCTCGTTTTTCCACACCTTCCATGACAACTTCACCCACCACCGTTTCAATGTATACCGTAGTGGCACCGGTATTTGCGAGAACAACGACGTTGGGTGGAGTTCGAAATAGTCACTGAGAAGATTCGCGTTAAGCGCGGTGCAATAGTCTTGTGTAGAGTCCATCAGAGCAACGTAGGCCGTGTAGTCGGTAGCTTTTGATTCGACGAAGGCGAGCGGCAGAGTGGCTTGCCGGAACATGATGTCTGCGAAAGACTGATCCGGACTCGGCTCCAACGGTTTGATCCGGGTGTATTCTGGAATGGGTGCGGCCTGGGGCTCGGGCGGTGCCGTGAAGAAAGTGATGAAGAGGATGATGACCAGGAGAGTGGTCACGGTGCCCACCTTGCGCCGTCTCTTCCGCTGTCGTCGACTGTCACCGACAGCCACACCATCATCGTCTTGGCTATTTTCTTCCACAAGACCGTTCTTTCTTTTTTTTTTGCCCGCTGCCGCTTCGTCATCTTCGTTATCTATTTCTTGGTCTCTCTCTTCTTCGTCTTCGCCTTCTTCATCTCTGTGTTCTTCGTCTTCGTCTTCTTTGTCTCTCTCTTCTTCACCTTCGTCTTCTTCTTCGTCTTCCCTCTTTGAATTTTTGCGCGATTTGTTGTGATGCAAAAGGTTACGCGACTTGCTGTTGTGGGTGCGGGATGCCGCTCCGCCGTACTGCTTTCGACCACGCGACGGGGTCGGACGGCGTTCAGCGTCCTCAGAGGGTCTGGTGGAGGCCGAGGCCGCTGCTTGAGGCTCTGATTCCATAGCGTCGCTGTGCGTTTGACGATAATCTCTTGTCCCACCAAAAACGGTTACTGTTCGGGGAAAAGAAGAAGAGAGAAGGAAAGATAATCAAGAGACAAAAGAAAATCTTGGAGCTGAGGTTCCAAACCGCGAATGAGAGGATAGCGAAGGCTGTAGATTTGTAAATGTGCGCAATAAACCAAGGACCACGTCGCTCTGTCCGTTTGATGGACTTTGCCAGAAAAAAAATGATGTCAAAAGAAAGCAGAGGTATAAGAAGGCCAGAGCGGAAAAGAAAGGACGACGAGAGGGAGAGAGAATGTGAGCATTGTGTAAATTTCTGTGTGTTTCCCGTGTCACCGCAAACGGAAACGGATGCGAGTTGGAGGGGGGGGCCTCTGCAGACCAACAACGACCAACCCCCTGCCGTGGCCTTGAGAAACTTGTCAATCCCACCGGATTCGTCTCGTCTCCCGGTGGGCGTCAGCCAATTCGCCTTTTTTTTTTTTTTTTTTTTTTTTTTGTTCTTCATTTATTCTTCATACGGCAACATGAATATTGCGTCGTAGCTAGGGGGCGTCCAGGAGGTGCCGTTCCCGGCTCGCAAAACGATGTGTGTTTTCCCGAACCGTCAAAAAATAGCAACGCCAGGCCTATTCCGGCGGTTCTAGATGGAAGCATCCCTTGCATCAGACCAGACTTGCCATGTTGCGAAGCTGCTGTCGTCTGCGAGCGAGGCGGGCAACAACGGGAAGACAGCACCCCGGTCGATTCAGCGAGGACATCCACAACTAGGTTCAGAAACGGCGGGCTTCTCGTTTGTCCCGAAACGAGTTCGGGTTTCTACATCAA
Source organism: Fragosphaeria purpurea (assembly GCA_002778095.1). Taxonomy (NCBI): domain Eukaryota; kingdom Fungi; phylum Ascomycota; class Sordariomycetes; order Ophiostomatales; family Ophiostomataceae; genus Fragosphaeria; species Fragosphaeria purpurea. The sequence goes on along the minus strand of PCDL01000022.1, from coordinate 213,992 downwards.
AATCAAATCAAAGCACGACAGACGCCAATGCTCATAATGAAACGCCCGGCAATTCACTGCAAGCAAAGCTGCTTCTTGTGTAGTGGTAATATCCACGGTCGAGCCTAGGTTGTCTAATTTCATGTATGCCGACGGATAACCAAGAAAACCGGTGATACAAGTTGGGGCTTTTCTCCAGCAAGTAGCGTACAAAATGTTTCGTGTAGATTCACTGTCCGTAATAGACAACGTTGCCTCGACGCCGTTCAATCTGTAAAATTGGTACAAGGTTTTGTTGTGTTTCATTCACGGATCAGTGTCCTAGATTTTTGGGGGCTGCCGCCGACGGGCCCTCGGGTGTCACGTAGGCCTTGGTCAGACCGCCATCGACGACGAAATCCGTCGCGTTCACAAAGCTGCTCTCGTCGCTGGCGAGGAACACGACCGCCTGGGCCTGTTCAATGGCCTCGCCGAACCGGCCCGTCGGAAAGTGCACCTCGCGCCGAAATCGCTTGGCCTTGTCGTCCCCAAGAAAGTCCTGCAGCATGGGCGTGCTGACGATCTGTTAGCGTTTTGTTTTGTTTTGTTTTGTGTTGTCTCGGCTCTTGGATTCAGCTCATCAAAATGTAAACGTTGGCACTGGGAAAAACGTACTTTAATGGCGCCGGGCACAGAGAGTTGAAGCGGTAGCCTGGCCAATCCGTTAGAGATCAATCGTATCCGTATCTCCGTACAGTTCTTTTTCCTTTTTCCTTTTTCCTTTTTTCTTTTTTTTTCATTTTTTTTTTTTTTCATTCTCTCTCCCTCTCACTTACCCTCACGCGCGTGGACGATCGCTAACTCTCGCGTAAGAGCCAACACGGCTCCCTTGCTCGCCGTGTACGCGAGCTGCGGTGTCGCAGAGCCGACGAGGGCGACCACGCTGGCCGTGTTGATGATGCTGCCCTGGGTCTTGCCGTGCTTGCGCAGCGACTGCACCGCGTGCTTGCAGCCGTACCACACGCCCTTGACGTTGATCGCCATGGTCAGGTCCCAGACGTTCTCCGGACACGCCTCGGCGTCGCCGTCGCGCGGGTGCATGATGCCGGCGTTGTTGAACATGACGTCGACGCCGCCCCATGCGTCGACGTGCGCCACGGCCGCCTGGACGTCGCTCTCTTTGGTGACATCGGCCACAAACACATCCACACGCCCACTCCGCTGCGGCACCACTGTCTTCACCTTTGCCAAGGCCGTGTCAAGCGCGGCGGCGTTGACGTCGGTCATGAGCACGGAGGCGCCTTCGCGAACCATGAGAATGGTGGTCTCAAGGCCGACGCCGCTGCCACGGACATTTCGTCAAGTTAGCGACAGTGCGTCTGATGAAGCAGCGTCGGGGCGGGACGCAGACCAGTGTGCAGCTTAAAAGGATAGGGCACATCTCTCGTCGTAGAGAAGGAGCAGGATCACAAACGAAAGCAACTGTGTTTTAATTGACGTACCCAGCGGCGCCAGTAACAATTGCGTTTTTTCCTGCGAGTCTTCCGGACATGGCGGACGTGATTTTATTGACGTGCACAGATGAAGGGTTTGAAAACTGGAGTTGGACAGAAGAAAAAAAAAAGAAAACAAAACAAAAAGCAAAAACCGGTTTTTTATGTTTGGTACAGTTTATGTACATATCTCCGTGAGGCTGCGTCGATCATGGTAGCTCCAAAATAATTTCAAGCCTGCCATCGAAATCTGCAGCGGAAGAGAGCTATCTACCGCGGTGCAGATGGCCATCTCGTACAGAGTAGTACATAGCACCGAACTTCCTTGCGCACCGCCGTTGTAACGATAGATACTCTTTCCTTTGCTTATTACATAACTGCGACCGTCGCGCGGTCTTATATTCCATTGGCCGAGAAGGAGCCATCAGCTACGTGGGATCAATCACATGCGCTGGTTCTCGTTGTTCAAGGGGCTTGCTGTCCGCTGTTGCTGCTGGTGGGCGACGGCGGCCAGTTTGCTATCTCTCTGTGTGTTCGGCTTGCTTATAGGGGTCCAGAGAAGCGCCAGTCCCATAAACCAGCTGTGCCTGTTAGAAGTGTTGCAGTTATTTGTCCAATCATGTGGCAGACCGCGCCGGACTTCAGTGGATAGCACGGCTAGCTGACCTGTGGCCCATTGACCCGTACTGGCCCCAGCACTGTTGGTTCCTGGAGTCAACATACGTTTTTTTTTTATATTTTTTTTATTTTTACTTTATTTTTATTCTATTTATTTTTTATTTTTCTTCGAGATATATAATTAAAAATTACAAGAGTGACATTAAATACTGCGCCAAAGCGGAAAGGTGCAAGCAATCGAATTTCGTCCTCCCATTGGTTTGGTATGAGTTATCGACAGCCACAGCCGCCACAATGTCGCAGCCCACGATTCAGACCATCTCCCCGTCTACCAACAAGGTCGTTTGTGAAGTCCCCGTCACGTCGATCGCGGAGGCACGCGAGATTGCCAAGGCATCCGAGAATGCTTTTGCCTCCTGGCGGGCTCTCCCTCTTGCGGAGCGCAAGGCCGTCGTTGTCCACGCCCTCGCCCTGATCCGGGACCGCAAGATGGAGCTGGGCCGCGAGCTCAGCGAGCAGATGGGCCGGCCGGTGGCCTTTAGCCACAAAGAAATCGAGACGATGCAGAAGCGCGCCGACTACCTGCTAGACACGGCCGAGGAGGCCTTGCAGGACATACCCGGCCGCGCCGAGGCGGGATTCAAACGGTGGATCAAAAAGGTCCCGGTCGGCCCCGTCTTGGTCGTCTTCGCCTGGAATGTAAGCAGCCATTTCTGTGACAGAATAAGGGAACAACAGACAAAAGAGAAAAATAGGAAACAAAAGAAAGACCAAAAAAAGGAAAAAAAGACATAAGATTTGAGAACTGACGTCGACTAGTTCCCTTACCTCATCATCGTCAACGCACTGGTGCCCGCCCTCTTGGCCGGCAACACCGTCATCCTGAAGCCGTCCCCGCAAACACCACTCGTGGGGCAGCGCTTCGCGGAAATATTTGCCGAGGCCGGGCTGCCATCCGGCGTTTTGCAGGTGGTTCAATCGGGTGACATGCAGGTGTTGCGCGAACTTGTGGCCGTGCCCGAGATCAAGGCGGTAAGCTTCACCGGTTCCACGGCCGGTGGCCTGGCCGTCCGCGAGGCCGCTGCGGGCCGAACCATTCCGCTGAATCTCGAGCTCGGCGGCAATGACCCTGCCTACGTCCGGTCCGACGCCGATCTGAGGCACGTCGCCGTCCAGCTGGTCGACGGTGCCGTCTTCAACGCCGGACAAAGCTGCTGCGCGGTCGAGCGGATCTACGTTCACACTGACGTGCACGATGCCTTTGTGCAAGAGGTGCAAAATGAGCTGAAGACGTGCGTATCCCCCCTTTCCTCTCTCCCCCCCCGGCCCCTCCCAAGAATCTTGTCTGCGAGAACCTCTCTCACTCTGCACAGGTACAAACTCGGGGATCCCATGGACACGAAAACCACGGTGGGCCCCGTCATCTCGCGGGCGGCACAGAAGGCCATCAACGACCAGATTGGCGACGCGCTGCGCAAAGGTGCCGTCGACGGCACGCCCCAAAACGACTCCTTCGCACGGGCTAGCCCCGACGGGAATTACGTGGCGCCGCGACTCCTCACAAACGTCAACCACAGCATGGTCGTGATGCAGGAGGAGACATTTGGCCCCGTCCTACCGGTGATGCGCGTGAGCGGCGACAACGAAGCGGTCAAGCTCATGAACGACACAGAGTACGGCTTGACGGCCAGCGTGTGGACTCAGGACATCCAGCGGGGGACGGAGCTGATCGAGGAGCTGCAGGCCGGCACGGTCTTTGTAAACCGCTGCGACTACCCAAGCCCGGTATGTTTTGTGCACGAAAACGGCAGTGAAAAAAAAAAAAAAAAGACATCGATTGCTAACCAGACTTGCGAGCATCTAGGACCTTGCGTGGACGGGCTGGAACAAATCAGGACTGGGCTGCACTCTGGGACCGCGGGGATTCGATTTTTTCTTCAAGCTGAAGAGTTATCACGTCAAGGAAAACTAGGTGTCATATACAATAATAGTGAAGGCAGGAATTTTATATTATTGACCAAATAAAAAAAAATTTGTGCTTTATTCTTTTATCTGTGCAGCCAGCAAAAACTTCCAAATCACCGACGAGACGTAAGACCCGTCGTGCCGCGCCGCTGCTCGAGGCACTGCCTCATTGAAAACCACGTCGTCGAAGATACCCAGATCGTGACGCGCCTCTAGCAGCGACATCATGATGAACTCGTCAAACTCGGGGTGTGCTTGCAGCGTCAAGATCCGCTTGTCCAGATAGAGGCCCTGGATGCCGCACGCGGGACTGGATCCGAGGTTCTCAAGCCCATCCGGCAGGGAGAGAACGGCATCGCGGTGCATTTGATGCAGTTGCTTTTTTTCCATGTTAGTGAAAAAAAAAACGGCGTCAGTGTTTGTGCCTCCAGAACGGGCTGCGCGGAAGATGACAGGCATTACCAGCGAATCCCGCCCAAAGAGTTTTTTCCCACGGTCTGACAGACCAACGGTGTGGACAGCAATCTCCCACCCGCCCGGGCTCCGCTGTACGCGGCCGCCCAGGGCCCGGGCTACGATCTGGTGGCCGAAGCAGATGCCAACAATGGGTTTCCGTGCTGTCTCGTGGAAGGTCCGGACAAAGTCAAGCAGCTGCAAGATCCACTCGCTGTCGTCGAAGGAATTGTACTCTGACCAGAAAAGAAAAAAAAATCAGCATGTGAGAGCAGACTACGGATTCGAAATCGACGGGGCTGTTTCATACTGCTGCCGCTGAGCACGAGAGCATCGATGTCCTCGGGCGGTGGATAGCGCCTGGCGTCGACGACGTCCCACGATGTGAAAATGGGTTCTATCGTGGCATCGGCGTCGGGAAGCGATTGGAGGCCAATTTGCATGAGCTGCTTGACAATGTTGCCGTATGAGCCATACTGAGTTCGAATCGAGTCGATGGGCGTATCGCATTCCAAGACGGCAATCCGAACGGGACGTTTCATTCTCGCTTATCTTGAAGAACCAGGTTGCCCTTACAAACGGCATGGAATCCGGGTCTCGTTTCACAAATCCCCCCAAGCTGATTTACAAGCTACAAGTGTTTCTTATGCTCTGGCTGGTCGTTGTTTTTCACGTCGTGTATGTACTGTGCTGTACTGTTAGCAGCATACGAGTAGCATCCAAAGGCCTAGACCGCAGAAGGCAACTTGAGCCGTCCGCGGACCTCACGCGCAGGAGGGGAACAGCTTGCCAAGTGCCATTTTGCCCACGCCAAAGTATGAAACACTCCTACGACCGCGGAAAATGCGTTGGCGCAATCGGTGCTTGGGCCAAAGATAGGACAAGACCTTTAGCGAGCGCGTTGGCCAGGCCGAGCCAATCATATACAATACCGCGATGGAGGTTGCATTTTGGTGAGGGTAGTATCCCGGTATCTGCCACCCGTTTTCGGCAGTCAGTAACCGGTAACTCGTTTAGTACAGTAGCACGCTCTGATTGGATTTGCAGCTGTTGCTCTTTTGCGAAAGGCAAAAAGGGTTGGGAAAGCGATTGGGCGGGTCAGTAATGTCTTCAAAATGTGGCGCGAGAATGCCATTTGACAAAAGCGATGAACTGCCAGTGCTTTTCCAAAGCGCAACAGCCACCGGCCAATCTTAAAAATAACTCAACGAATTGGGAGATACGGATACTCTTTTCAAACACAAAACGTCCGGTTTCCGAGCTGGGGACTGTTTACAGAGGGCCGGCCTAATCCAATCCCGGGCAGAGTCCGTTCCGCTCCGGATACTTCGGGCCTTGCCCTGATCCTATGCCAACCGGCCCGGAATTTTATTCTATTCACGGACATAGTTTACGGGAGGAAAAAATCGTCAATGACGGGGGAACTGATATCTACAGGGCCCGGTCCGCCTTTCCAATAAGATCGGAGACACTCCGCTATTGTTCCGTACAGCCAACAACTATGAAGGATTTATGCGAAAGTGCGCATTGTGCACGCTTTATACATGGTTAATTTTTGCTTACTTATATTCCCTAGCTCGTGCGTATGCTCTATCTCCTCCGTCAATCATCCATACCCCGTACTCCCTACTCCACTGATATCTGCTACTAAGTATGCAAAAATACAGGGGTTGCAGTGCTAAGACCCTTGGCCGCAGTTGTACAGTCAGCTCTCCGCATCCCCCTATCAGTGCCAAGGTTCCATGAACTTAGTCAGTTTAGCTAGCGTATTGTGCGCTACCATATCCGTTATCCCGAGATAGCTGCAGAGGCGCCTGTCCGCCGAGGCCATCTCCGCACTTCCCCCCCTCTTATCGTTCGTTGACCGCGAAACGCGCTCTCGAGACCGCAACATGACTTCACTCCCGCAGCGTCGCAGCATGCCCATTTTTCGCGTCCGTACAGGTAAGCCAGTTCTGCAGGCCGTTTAGTTGGAAAGCGGCGAGAGCGCAAGGGAACTTCAGATTGCCGTGTGTCCGCTTTCTCAGGTCCGGTCCCGATCCTTGTCGGACTTCAGTCGGAGTCTCCGGAGATTGGTCTGGGTTCACTGCCGCTAGGACTCTGATGAGCCAGTATTCTATGGGCTAAACTGGACCGGAAGAACACCTAACATTGATGTGGCTTTTCGAGCCACGGGCCTGAGAATATCACCCATAACGCTGTGCCCACGGTATGCGGAATGCTGATGCGATCGTGTGCTTTCAAGGTTGCCTAAGCTGTCGCCGGAGAAAGAAAAAGTGCGACGAGAGAAGACCGACCTGCCGGGCATGTGAGCGCAACAAGCTGAGCTGCCACTGGCCCCGCCCAGAGGATATGGTCAAGCCCCGGCGCCACCCGAGCGCGGCAGTCAACCAGCCGGCGCCGGCAGCGGCAGCGGCATCGGCATCTGCACCGGTCCGGCCGGTCACCGACCATGTCCCCGTTGTCGCGTCCCCGCCCAGTCCGGGCCACAGACAGGAATGGCCCGGGGCCGCGTCCCACGAACGGCCTCCGCTTGCGTCCGCTTCACCGAGCGGAAGCGGCGCGTCGTCCTCGGGCGACTCATTCTACGAGTGGGCGCAACCGGCATGCCTCGCCACGGTCGGCCCCCAGGCCAGTGGCGTGGACTTGGGCGGCATGGTGTTTGATCTCGGGTTTTCCGTGGACGACGCCGCGCCAACGGATGCGCCGTCGTCGGCCCATCTGATCGAAACGCTGCCGACGCCGCCTTTTCTGGTCGACCCCGTGCCGTCGCCGGCAGCCCTCGATTCTAACAACAGCACGGGCGCAAATGCGGCCACATCTCTGCTGGGTCTTGTGCCGCGCAGCCTCAGCTTGATCCCGGACGTGGGCGGCGCCTCGCTCGAGCTCCTTAGCCACTACCTCAGCGTGACGACAAGGAGCATGGACAACGGGTCCACGCCGGACAACCCGTTCATCGTCCAGCTGGTGCCGCTCGCGTTCAGCAGCGACTTGGTCCTGCAACTGCTCCTCACACAGAGTGCCGTGCACCGGGCCTCGCGGTTGCTGCCGGACACCGCCGACATCGCCTCGCAGCACTACAGCCAGTCGCTGCGCCTGTTTCAGCGGAGCATTTCGCATTACAACAGCGAGCAGTCCGTGGAGTCGCTGACGCTGACCGTCGGCGCTCTCATCATGTGCTTTGTTGAGGTTCGTTTTTTTTTTTTTTTTTTTGTTTTTTTGTCTCCCTCCTCCTAGTATTCGTTGACCTTTTCCTACGCGGGCGCCGTGCTCACCCACTCTCGTAGACGGCAAAGGGCGACCGCAACGGCACGGTGTTCGACCACCTCATGGCGGCGCAATGGCTCCTCCAGGCGTTTCTCGCACAGAAGAGCATAGTGCCCAAGGGTCTGCGCGATTTTCTCATCGAATACTACGTCTACACGTCGACGCTGAGCATGGTGTCGATCGACTGCCGTGTCAGCCCCCAGTGCTTGCTCGGCGACGACCTGGCCGCCCACGGCCGGGCCCTGGCCCAAGCCGGCTATCTGGGCAGCCTCTGCGGGTGCTGGCTCGAGCTGCTGCTCGTGATCCCGGCCATTTTCAACATTGGGCGCCGTTTTCTTTCTGCCGAGGCCGAGGCCAACCCGCCGGCCCAACCCGCCACCGCCGATGATTTCGCCCTCTTTGCGCAAGTCCACCACCAGATTCAGAGCTGGGCACCGGATGCCTCGGTTCGGCCGGACGTGGCGCTCGCCGGGCGCCTTTTCCAGCAGGCCATGGTGGTGTACCTATACACGGCGCTCAACTCTCTTACCACCACCACCACCACCACCAACACCACCGACGACAACGAAGGTAGTCCACACCATACCTTGGTGGTGCAGACAGCCGTGGCCGAGGCGCTGAGCTACCTCGCGCAGATCCCGCCGGCGGCACGCATCAACACGAGTTTGTGTTGGCCGATTGCGGTTGTCGGATCGTGCGCGGTGCGTGAAGAACAACGCAGTTTTATCCGCACCCGGCTCGACGTCATGTTCAAAGCCATTGGTTTGGGCAACATTTCGCAGACCGCCATGCTCTTGGACCGCGTGTGGGATTCGCCCCCGCCCGGCCCATGGAACATTTGCCGCGTGATGCAAGAGCACCAGATCTGGATCTCTTTTGCATGAACTGTCAAAAACAAACAAACTGTGGAACGGCATGCAGTTTATGATATAAAGATCCTTACGAGATTAATGCGTTATGTTGCCTGAGATCTGACCCGTGGCTCCTACGAGCTACACTGTTAATGCTGGTTGGCGTTGAAAAAGGTTGGCCTAGCTGGTCAACAATCTTCTACGGAAGATATGCACCGAGGCTATCGTGGACATACTTTCTTTTTTTTTTAAAAATAATTTGCGGCATACGTAGGGATTGAAATATATTGCTTTGGCCTACAAACTAATACAATGACGTGTCTCGGGTGAAGGCAAAAGGGCCTCCATGGAGATGGAGCGATTACACGTTTTGCAACTCCATGCAAAAAATTCCCAGCTGAAGAGTAGAAGAGAGAAAAAAAAAAATTAATGGGAGGGCATGCCCATGTCGTCCGCCACGTACTCCCAGTATTTCCGCGCCGTCATCTTGCGCAGCTTCTTGCCGAACAAGACAATGAGCAAGAAAGAGGCCGTGCAGGTCAGCGAAATCATCGCCGCCGAGATGAAGCAATCCTGCAGGCCCAGGTTGGCAATCCACGGCGTGATGGCCCAGCTAAAGGCAAAACCGACAGTGTTGCGGATGATGATGACGGCGATCATCGACTCGCCCGCGACGTCTTTGAAGCAGTCGACGGTGTACGCGAGCGAGATGGCGCCGCCGCAGACGACACCAAAGGTGACGAAACCGACGCCGAAGATCAAGCCCATAAAGTGCACGCCGTGCGCGGCGCCCACGCCCCACAGCAGGAGCCCTCCGGTGTTGATGAGGCCCGATATGGAGAGGGCCCACAGGCGGTGTTCCGCCTCGCGGATGCCGTTGTTGCGCCGGGCAATCCGCAAGGCCATGGCGTCCGTGAACCGGCCCGACCAGACGGAGGCGATGCCGCCGGCGATGAAGGGCGACAGGTAGGCCACGCCCACCATGTCCGCGGCGAAGAAGTAAGGCGCACCGCCCAGGATGGTCGACATGGTGCCGTTCATGACGTTGTACCACGAGAGGTTGGTGCCGTACAGCAAGCCAGCCCAGGTGATGTTGGGGAACGTGACCAGGATGACGAGGGCGCGCCAGCTCTTCTGCAGCGTTTGGCGGACCGTGGGGCGGCCCGGCAGACGGGTGGCCAGGTTCAGCTTTTGGACGTACGTCCGCGGCGGCGGGAACGACGACGACACCGCAGCGGTCGCGGGCGACTTGTCGGCCCCGCCGCCGTTGCCGCCGCTGTCGGACTCGGTGATCTGCGCCGCGCCGCTCTTTTCGCTGTCGGACTCGTCGCCCTCGGCCGTGTGCCGGAAGTAGATGGTGTCCTCCATGAAGAAGATCATGATGACGCCGCAGACGCCGAGCACGATGGCGCCAAAGTACATGGTCCACTGCCAGCCGACGCCGTCGACGATGAAGCCGGCGAAAAAGGGCGCCAGGAAGTTGGATCCGAAGAGGATGAAGGCGTAGTAGGCCATGTACGTGCCGCGCTCGTGGGCGAAGAAGAGGTCGGGCACCGAGACCTCGGGCAGAGACTCGACGGGCGCGGCGAAGAGGCCGAGCAGGATGCGGTGCGTGTACCACTGGCCCTTTCCGGTGGAGTAGGGCGCCCACAGCATGGGCGCAATGGACAGGAAGATGGACACAATGTACACGCCGCGGCGACCGTAGGACAGGGCGATGGGCTGCCAGAGCAGGCAGCCCCAGCCGAGGAACAGGAACATGAGCCCCGTGCCGAGGTTGAGCTGGCCGACGGTGAGGCCTTGGGCGTCGGCGATCTGCGTCAGCACAGAGTACTGCACGGCCGTGGCAATGCCGATGCCAAAGACGTAGAGGTAGACCATGCCAATGGCGAGCCACTTGCGCCACCGAGGCCAGTTGAGCGGATCCTCGGGATCGGCGCTCGGGTGCGGCTGCAAGACGACGTCGCCATGGTCGCCGTGCAGGTGGGAGTCGACGAGGCGGATGGTGCCGGGCACAACATCAATAGACGCCATCGGAGAGTGTTGTTGATGCAGCACTCGCCTGCTGCTATGTTTTTTTTTTTTTCTTGAAGGGGTGGACGGCCGACGAGACACAGCGAAGCAAGAAAATTATAAAAGAAGAAGGGCAGGGCAGGCAGGTAGATGGAAAAGCTTGAGCAGAAGGGCCTTTTGAGCGGCGAGGAAAGGAAAGGAGTCAGAGCGTACGAAAGCACGGCGCACGAAATATAAACAGCCTGAGCAGTTTCTAAGAAGAGGCGTGAAGAGAAAAAGGAAGAGGAGGCCCTTTTAACCTAGCCAAACTCGCCGACCACCTCGATCCATTCCAAGGTTGCACTGCACAGACGTTGGAACGACGTTCCGGCCGCAGAACAGGTTATTCTTTGGCTCTTCTTATCACGAAACTAAAACAACCTGCGGGTTTACTCCGTACTCGCCGCCGGCGATCTGCATAGTGGCGAGAGGGGGGGGGTCTCCATTTTACCCCGTACGGTCGACCTGAGTGCATAGGACTAACTCGGCGGGAAGCGTTTACTCCGTACGAAAGTTGATGGGGAAAACTCTCCTCGTCACTCCCTTGCCAGTTGCCCTTAATCAGTGGAGACCAAAACAACGTAGGTTAAAAGCAAGCTAAGAGCGCGGTTTTGTTTTTCATTGGCCGGTTGCTTGTTTCCTGGCGTTTCCGCGAAAATACGACGTCGTTTAGATTAGAGAGATCGACTTTGTGGAAACAAGAGGGACTTGGTTTGCTGGACCCGAGATAAGCACGGGGACAGCAATCTGCTGCCTACGCGGTTACAAACTGGTTTACTGTGAATGGTCGCTAGTGTTAGTGCTCGTCAACTTCCTTCATAGCTTGCTCTTGGCGGAAACAAGCGCAGCCTGGATAACCCGGGGGAGGGGGAAAAAGGGAGGGATTTAGGGGGTGGCGAGGAAACTCTATCGTATATCACACGGTTGATTTCAGACGGGCTCGCGTGGGCAGAATGTCAGCCGGCATGGTCCGTACTAGCAGAGATAAACAACACAGTGAACACGGAGAGCTTGCCAACTACTCTCGTTTGCCAACCGTCTGTCGACGTCGACTCTATCGCGAGATATTATTTACGTAACAGAGTGGCCGGCCGAGACCGCCGCCGCTCTTCCCCCCCTCCCGGTCATCGAACCATCCCCGGATTTGTTCGAAGGACACGCACGCATCGGTTCCGTTGCTGCAGAACCAACAGCGCCGTAGGCACTAGCAGTTCCTTGGAAAAGGACTCGTGAGGTTGTCTCGGGAGTCTTTGTATTTTATCTCCTCCTATCTACTGCCCCTCCGCCCCTTTCCCCATCTCCGTCTCATCTTCATCGCCAGGCCCCCATCACATCGTTTCCCGTCTTCGTAAAGGTCAAGCCACGTATCGTGTTTATTTTTCTTCTCTTGCAAACTCAAGATTCATCCACTTGGTCATGGCTTCAACCGTGTGTGCCGTTCCTGATGGCTATCCGGCCGAAATCATTGGCTATGCGGACCCCTGGATCGCCAGCCCTGGTGACCTCGTCGATATCAAGGTGAGTGCTCGTTCTGGCAGCCGAATATGAACTATAAATCCGTCTAACCAGTGCTAGGTGTCGAGTACGTCCGCGGAATTCACCCATCGGACCGTTCGTCTGATCCAGGGCTTTGATGAACCGCATGCACCCGAGGTCCGCGTCGAGGCCATCTCGCAAATTCCGTCAGGAACGTGCAAGGGCCGCTTCCAGCAGGCCCACCCAGGCTCGTACGCTGTAGTCGACAGCTTGGGCGTGCGTGCCGAGGACACGGGTGTTGTCATCTCGCTCTATGCGCAGCCGACCTTGGTCAAGGCCGGCCACGACCAGACACTTGTGTCCTTGGTGGGCGAGAACGGGGTCAGCGGCGTGGCCATCGTGCTCGGCACGGACCAGCGCCTCAAGGTCCGGGTCGGCGACGGCACCACGCTGCACGAGACCACGATCGACTACACGATCAGCCAGAAGCAGTGGATCAAGCTGTGGGCGCGGATCCACGGTGCGCGGCTCGACCTCTCCATCGAGCCCATCGCCCACCTGAGCCAGAAAACGGGGTGCTTTTACGAGACGGGCGCGGACTTGCCGGGCGCTGTCGTGCTGCCGGTGCCCGGCCGCCTCACTCTGGCTGCGACCCAGACCACCGGCACGGCCAAGGCAGCGGACTACTTCAATGGACGCATCGAGGCGGTCCGCCTCGCGACGACGGGGGCCGCGCCCCGGGACCTGGCCGAGTTCAACTTTGCGCTCAAAATGGCCTCGGACGAGATCGTGGACATTTCCGGCAACGGCCGTCACGGTGCTTTGATCAATGCGCCCAGCCGCGCCGTCCGGGGCCACGACTGGGACGGCAGCGAGACGGACTGGACCAAGGCGTCGTACGGGTACGGGGCGATCCACTTCCACGACGACGACTTGGACGACGCCGGCTGGAGCATAGATTTCACGATCCGCCTGCCGGCGGATGCGCGCTCGGGCGCGTACGCCGTCGAGGTCTGCTGCGTCGACAACCCGAGCGTCAAGGACAACATTACGTTTTTCGTCCGGCCCAACTACGCCGCGCCGACGACGGCCAAGGTGGCCATGATTCTGTCCACGTTCACGTACACGGCGTACGCCAACGAGCACCTGTACGACGAGGACAAGTCGTCGTATCTGCCGCTGGACGCCCACCTCAAGCCGCGCACCGACGAGGACTTTCAGCGCATGAAGCGCCGCGACGACCTCGGCTTGTCTCTGTACGACGTCCACCGTGACGGCTCCGGCTCCGTCTTTTCGAGCACCAAGCGGCCCGTGCTCAACGTGCGGCCCGGGTTCCAGCACTGGGGGTTCGACCGGCCGCGCGAGTTCAGCGCCGACCTGTTCATGATCGGGTTCCTGGAGTCGTTGGGCATCCCCTACGACGTGACCTTGGACCACGAGCTGCACGACCACGGCGTCCGCGCCATCGAGCAGTACAACACCGTCATCACGGGCAGCCACCCGGAGTACCCCTCGGTGCAGTCGCTCAACGCCTACAGCGAGTTTGCGGCCCGCGGCGGCAACATCATGTACCTGGGCGGCAACGGGTTCTACTGGATGTCCGTGCTCGACCCGGCGCACCCCTACCGCATGGAAGTCCGCCGCGGCGACCAGGGTGTCCGCACGTTTGGGCTGCCCGGCGGCGAGCGCCACCACGCCCTCAATGGCGCCCAGGGTGGCCTGTGGCGGGCCCGGGGCCGCGCCGCCAACTATCTGTTCGGCATCGGCTGCTGCGGCGAAGGCTTCGGCCCCGGTGTGCCGTACAAGCGCACGGAAGCCGCGGCCGCCAGCGACGGGAAGTTCGCGTGGGTGTTTGAGGGCATGGGCGGCCCCGAGGAGCTGATCGGCGTACACGGATTTGGTGGCGGTGCGAGCGGCGACGAGATCGACCGGTACGACACGCTCTACGGCAGCCCGGAGACGGCCGTGATCTTGGCAACGAGCACCGGTCACCCAGACGAGTTTGCGCTGTTCCCCGAGGACCATGGGTTCCAGGACAAGAACATCCTGGGCACGCAGACGGACCGGATCCGCAGCGACATTGTCTTGTACGAGACGCCCGGCGGCGGGTCCGTCTTCTCGGTCGGCAGCATGAACTGGTACTGCTCCCTGGGCTGGGACGGCTATAAGAACAACGTCGCGCGGATGACGGAAAACGTGCTCAGAAAGTTCTCGAGCTCGTAGGTGGTGAGCTGTGCTCCGATGATTGTATGGATGCAAAGAGTGTGCTTTGCAGACTTTAAAGTGTATACGTCTACTCCAGACATTGTATGAGAGACCAATTTGCTTTGTTTCCTCCCACGTTCTCAACAGGGAGCCCATGGGCAACCATATGTTGTGACTTGCTCTCTTAAGTGTTTACATACAAGCCCATGTTGAGTGAGCAGCCGTTTTATGCGTGAGTTGATGTACGTTTTCTACCTTCGGGTACACAACTTCTCCGCGCGTATAGTCTTGAGAAGGGCCCTCAAAGACTGACTACGCTGATTGAAAGAGTCGCCGTGCCTCACTATAGCCGTAAGTTGAACAGCACAGAGTTACCCGTAGCCTCCTATCTTGCATATAATGGAATCCGCGAGGATGGTCTCTAGCTGGTTTTTAAATCCTTCCTGAGCATGACGGTACGTCTGAAAAGGCATCATCTATAAGAAAGGTTTAGATGGAGATATTCTATATCATGTTGTGGAGGATGATGGCGAAGTAGGGGAGAATCATCACGTTTTGATATCCCCAGACCGCCACAAATAGGTACAACTTTGCAAACAGTTTCAACAAGGTGAAATGTGAAAGCCAGTGACTAAAAATACGCGGATTCTCGATTAAGCTATAAATCATAGTTGGTTTCCTAACAGCTTCCAAACGCATTGTTCGTGATTGAGCAGATCCTGTGTCCTTCTCCCGAAGTTCCCCTTGGCTACCTGAACACAAGAAAAAACGAGAAAAACCTAAGAACTCCAGTCGAAGTAGGTCGTGTTCAGCCCCTTTTCAACCGCTGCGATCTCCAGCGAGAGGATGCGCGTTAGCCAGCGAACCTGCGCGAAGCTTCCGAAAATGAACCAGAACCCAGGTAACTTCGTCGGCCGGACCATCTTTTGCAACAGGCATATGAGTCAGTACATGAACGACCAAAAAAATTCGAGGGCATAACTCGGCCCGACTTACCCCGTATCTCTCTTGCCCGTTATCGTCGTCGAGATCGAACACGTTGCCAATTTTCTCCGAGTCGGCAGGATCTAGGACCTCTTTCATGATGTGATCGTTGAGATCAAAGCCAATGGCAAATACAATAATGTCCGCATCGAGCGTGGAGCCGTCGGCCAGGGTGAGGCCGGTTGCGGTAATGTTCTTGACTCCGCCGTCACTTCTCGCAATCTTGATGCGGCCGTCGATGATCATCTTGTTGGCGCCTTGGTCGACATAAAAGGATCCGCCCTTGATAAGCTGGTGATCAGTGATACCAACGCCGTCGTCGCCCGTATTCAGTGCCACCCCAGCCTTTTTCAGGCCCTCAACCATGTCCTTGTCATAAGCGCTGATAATCTTCGAGAGGCCGACGCCCATGGTGCGGAGGATAGACACCGGGAACGAGTGGATGGCTAGATCCGCGTCTTCTTGTCTAACGCCTTCCGTGTTCCAAATGCTCGTCACAAAGGTTTCCAAGCTGTCGGCAGACACCGAACAGATGGGTGATCTTTGGACCATCATCACCTCTTTTGCTCCGTGCGTTGCAAAGTCGTACGCGATGTCGTGGGCAGTGTTGCCCATGCCGACCACCACGACTTTCTTCTTGTGAAGGTCGGGTATGTCAGCAGCCGCGTTGAGCTGGGTGGGATTGTATATCTGACCTCGGAACAAATCCTGCCCGGGAATGTCCGGGGTCCGGGGTGTTTCTCGGAAGATCCCCGTGGCGAACACAAGGTGCCGCGGCCGCAAGATCTGGGTGCCCGATGGACCTTGTACCTCGACATGGTACCGCTTTTCCTTTTCATCGTAGCGTGCGTGGGTGATGGACGTGTTCAGAAGGACGTCGAGCCCCAGGAGGCGGCTGTAGCATTCCAGAAAATCCGCCACCTTGTCTTTGTAAAGCCACTTCGGCCAGTTGTCCGGCGTCTTCAAGAACGGAAGCGAGTCGCTGTACCGCGGCGTATGGAGCGTCGTGTTGTCGTATCGCTTCCTCCATACGTCGCCCACCCGCGCCGACTTTTCCACCAGCAGCGTATTGATGCCCATGTTTTTTAGGCGCGCACCCAGTCCTAAGCCACATTGTCCTGTTGCATGGAAGTTTAGCGATGCTGAGATGATCTCGACAAAAATATGTACCTTTTTTTTTCTTCTGGGAAAACGTACCAGCACCGACAATGAGAACCTGAAGTTCCTTGTTTGCGTCTGAGTTGCCATTGGTGGCCGGCAAGTGGCGCGAAATGGCGGTGGTGGTGTCATTTGCGGTCTGCAGCTCTTTCTGGAAATCCAACTCCTGTAAGTTGGTCGCGACGATCCAAGCCTTCCAATCCGACTTGCCGACGTTGGCCAGCCGCACAAAGCCATTGCCCTGCCCGTGCGGATGCCGAAACGTGAAGCCGGACTGGATCCAAAACATCCCGCCGGCATCCATCAAGAGAGGTTGCACCCCAGCCTTCGTGGCCACCTGGAGGTTCGAGGGGAGGCAGGGCGCGCTGGAGAGGTAGGCAGCAACAGGTTCCAGGCCATGATGCGTTGTCACGTCCCACGACAAACCCACATTGTCCTTCCACCAGCAGTCTTCAATGAAAAATGCGGAGAGATCGCCAAAAGATTTCGTTTTGAACCGGTTCTCCAGCCCCGAGATCCAGTCGTTGACTATCTTGCCTGCGTCGACCTGATCGCGCTGCACTTCTGGGTGCAGCGACAGATCGGGAAGAGGCGCCGGAGGAGGAATAGGCGTTGCCATCGTTCTTGACGGTATGAAAATGAAGATGTATATTGAGGATGCTGACAGAGGAAGAGGGAAAACTGTTTGATGAGGTATTTCCCTCAGTTCAGGGTGCTTGGGGAAGCGAGCCCAATTTATATTTTTTTACAAAGTTCATCCTGCCATCTGGGAAAACAGAACGTCAATTTTCTTTCTCTAAAGTAAGCCTCCACAATATGACCATCAACGATCACAATAAGACGCTTCGTGTACCTCTGTGGGTCGTGTGGATTCTCTGCGGCGTAGTTGTACAGAGAAAGGATATGAGATACGTAAGACGTAAGACGTGGGTCTGAGAGAATTCCGACTCGATTATTCGTCCTACAACGGTCAGGCCTTAGATGATATTGCCGAGACGTGCTGGTCAAGTCCGAAATGCTGACAACTGTACGCTTGAAGTTTACTCCGTAGTTGCATCGAATGCTACCAATACTTCGTGTATGCGGGTTTGCGTGCTTCAACCACTACCCCGTACGTCAGCCCTAAATCTGAGCCCCGTCTGACCGACATCATATTCCCATTAATTCGCCGGGTGGACCGGGCGAAGACCCTGGGGTTTCGGAGGCAAATTACAGGTAACAGCAATACGAGACCCTTGCGCGCAAACAGCAACGGTTTTTTTCTTTCTTTGCTTTTCTCCTGGATAAATCATACGCCCGAATCGAGGGTCCAGTATGCAACTTCCCCCCCCCACAGTATCAAGTGACCCAGAAATCAGTTTGTTAGTCGCGGTAGGGCTGGATGCGTAACCCGAAGGGTCCGCCACGTCGAATGTGATGAGCTGCGGCTCCGTTGATATGACTGAATAACTAGGGCCTCTTCCAGTGCGAGTGTAGTCGAGGTGTGTGCACTGTCTAGCAATGTTCGCAGGACGGTGCTCAACAGCCTGCATTACCAGCAAAAGAATATGTGATGACCCTCCGGTCCAGCTGCCTCTCCGGGAATAAAGGTTGCAGAGCAAAGAGATGCTACTTGACGGGCACACGGCTTACTCTAGTCATGATAGCTCCAGAGCTTTTTTCCCCCACTAGACGGCCGGGCCGGTCTAGACCGCCTTTTAATGCTCTGCCGACTGCTATGCCGTTTAACTCGACGGAGCTGTTGCATTATCGTACGCGAGGCTCGCCTAGTCCCTCTCACTTGAGGGGGCTGATCTGATAATCCCTCTTCAGCGAGTCCATCAAGTTGACCATTCCTTCACGGCCGTCGCGGCTAACGCAAACCAAACTGAGTAAAGCGTGGTCCATCAACCTACAACTAAGCATACAACTACAGTTAGTCGACAAGCGAGTCTTTCTCACATCTGGGGTGATTTGATTTGGTCTATTTATGGCTGTTTTAGACTAGGATGATCTCCGCAGTGTTCTTCTTATCGCAGGCTTGCATTACTCCTGGAGCAAGGGTGAAATGCAAGCGTTCCAAGTCACCTTCCTCTTCCATAAGCTTAAAGCCATTCAAAACGTCAGCGAACGACCTACAAGCACCGATTTACAAGCTGTGAAAACTTGCGTGAGGCATACCTGCACGGTTGCCTTACCAAAGACGATACTGTCCCGCATTGCCAGATGAACTTTCTACACTAATAATTTTTTATTTATCTTGGTGTCTTCGGAGGAAGAGACCCCCTTCGAAACTTAACAGTTGGCGAAATGCGTTTGGAGGAGGCCGTGATATTTCTAAACGTGAAGGAACAAAGACTCACTAGGCGGGCCACCAGTGCTGACGTGGACCAGGAGCTTACGATCGTTTCGACTGCAGGCACTGGCGGCTACCGCGACTAGGAAATGTGGAGTCAATCCTTCTTTGCCGGTGGGCAAGATCACCCGTCTTACTCTCGGCCTTTTTTTAAACTTCATTTCTACTTTATTCTTCAACGGTGGTTTGCCCATTGTATCAAGTCCTTGTTGTGCCATTTCTTTTTCCTCTATGTACCTTGGTTTGAAAATGTCTTGTAGCTAGGCTTAACCAGGTATTATTGTGCTGTTTGTTCTCGGAAGGTGAGACTTTGGACGGATTAGCGGTCAAAAAGGGGGAGGAGGACGGCGGTGTGGACAAGGGTGCGGTCCGCTGCCGCCCTGGCCGCCCTGATCCCAGCGGCCGCCATGGGATGAGAGGAGTTGGAGGATTAATTATTAAGGACAGCCATGGGGGCGTTTTCTCGTTTCCCTGACTTGCCTTAACTTGATCTTGGGAAGAGAATTTTCTCTCTGCTAGCAGTGGGCTCGTGGAATAACTGACGTTCTGCCAGCTTTCTACTGACCAATCTGCAATTAATTGCTCCCGGATCCGCATGGGCCTGAGAGAGCTTCCTTGCCACTGTCTAGTCAACCGTGTTAATCCCGAAGCACTATTACCGGAGAGTTTGATTTACGCCTTTTTCTGTGTCTGGGAAGCGCGAGAAATCGGAATACGGCTTACGCTATAAGCTCGCCAATCTCACCGGTGTACTGAAATGTGCTTGCGAAAGTGCGCAGAATCAAAAAGTCAAAATTTATTTTTCTTTGTGTTACAATATAAAAAAATACGCGGGGGGGGTGCAATTGAGACAAATGAAAGCATTGTGTGTTGAGAAAAGTTAGGTTGATTGTGCTAGAATAGCCCCCAGACAAAAAAAAAAAAACAACGCCGCGAATGGACTTCGAGAAGTTGTCGAAGCAATGCCCTTTTTCCAAAGATCATATTGTGTTATGATCGGTTGGATTGCGTCGCGGATCCAACTCTGGATGTTCGCAAAAATACGCCTCGTCACGCTTGTCTTTCATATGCATATAACGGCCTCTGGCGGCTTCATAGTCCTCCTCCGACAGGAAGTTGAATGTGTCGACCACGTCGCGCGAACGGCAATCGTTGTCGCCGTCGTTGAGCGGCTTGCGCTCCCACAGGTCCCGGTAGATGCCTGTCTCGTTCAAGGGCTCTTCCGGGTCGATGCGCACACGGTTGTCATCATCCCCACGGATGGGCAGAGGACAGGACGTCTGAGAGGCGATGACGTCCGGGGGAGAAAGGAGAAACTGCAACAGTTGCTGCCTCTGCTCGTTGCGAAGACGGTAGATCCGATATGTCACGTTGTCGGCGTTTGTGTGAAAATAAACGGCATCCGGTTGCTTTGGCAGGTAAACAGCCTTTGAGACGGGCGAGTCCTCATAGATCGTGTCCGGCGCTTCTGGCCCACGCCGGTCAAACAAGACCACGCCGCCGAAGATCCGGTCCTCGGCCCAGTAGCCCACGCCGTCGGCCACGCCATCGGGATACTGGTCGTACGCCGTGTACCAGGGGTGTACGAACAAGGTCGGCGGATAGCCCTTGCGATAGGCCCAGTCCAGCTCGCCCTTGTCAGGCCTCCATGCCATGAGTCGGTCGTCTTTTGGCCGGAGGGGACTGTGGTTGGTGTAGATCCAGACGGCAATTGCATGTATCACACGTGCGACCAGCTCAACTAGACGTGCCTGGAACGCCCGGGAACCAGGGCTGGCTGCTTGGAATTTAAGAATAGCCTAGGCTGTAGTTAGCAGATAAAGCAATAGAGTAGTATCTGCATATGCCCTCATAGCTTACTGAGGCGTTCACTTCAAAAGTGTCGATGGGCACGCTGGCGCGGAGTTCGTTGATCTTCGAGATCACTTGAGGCGCGAGCTCAAAGTGCTCGTCAACCAGTGGGTGCCCAACGCATACCATCTCACCGTCGTACACGTCCTTCGCCACACTCGCTAGGGGCAAGCCATCGAGGATTTGACCGTAGGTTGTCTGCGCTACCTGGCTGTTGAGGACGTTTGACAAAGCGTTGAGCAGGACGTTGTGGTGACTGCTACCTAGGCGGCCAATGGGCAGCAAATTTCTCGAGGACATTGTTCGCTCAGTGCTTCCTTTGTTTTCTTCTTTTTTTTCTGAGATTGACTTGGCGACAACCGAGAATGTGACGAGGAAAAGTTTGGGAAGAAGTTATGACCGCTGTAAAAAGTGTAACGAATGTACGTTACGAGTTCGGCTGCGATGGGTCTAAATCCGCCGAGAACATTTGTGCTGTTTGTACTGAGTTCAGCTCGATTTTTATACGCTATGCGCCGGCATGGATGGCCACCCAACCGCCGCCAAACAGCACCGACCTCGACAATGCCCCGCAGTGGATGAGGGCACATCTAACAACTGGAAACCGATGGCTGGCAACGTGTAGTTAGACCACAAACTGCTCCTATACGATACTAAAAGTTCTGCTCGCTGTTTTGCCGCCTTTGTTACAGCGCATGCGAGGCCGTCAATATGGGCGAAATAAAAGGGCACTCAAGGCTAGCGTCTTGGGGTCGGGCCGCCGCCTTAGGCGCGTTAGGGGAATAGTTTAGAGGCCAAGCCTAAGGCGCTACACGGTGTAGGACAACATACAGCAGCACAAGGGCGTCTGAGAGACACGGCACGCGCCTACTGAAAACGGCGGCCAGAACAGCAGCTGCAGCTTCTAGCCTGTAAGTGCGCACTCTCTGTACATAGATGTGTTTACAAAGGTTGATCCGCGCCGCCCATGGAACTGAATCTGTGGGCTTGGCATCTAGCACCCGACCCTTTGTGTTTATTTTGGAGAACTGCCTCAGCAATTACGTTATCCGTTTCGGCGAGGCGCTAACTATAAATAACACACAGGAACCATTAGCCTCTGTGATCTCTAGCCACATCCATGCACGGCAGGGACTTCAGCATCTTGGAATTGAAAACAGCCAAAAGGCTGTACGGGTCTTGCCGTACTTTCTAATATTGACGGATGGCCAACGGTTGCCTGCCTCAAAAACGTAACGAGGGGAGTGGAGAATGCTGCAACGAGGAGCCCAACCGTGAATGGCTTCAACGGCATGAGGAACGAGGGAGGCCACGAGAAGTTACTTTTCGCATCCGGGGCGAGCCACGCACTGCCGTTCACAAAGACAAAGAAACAGCACGCGTCTCCTCGGCAGCACCAACCACCGTAGACCTAGACGATTTCTTGCTGTGGCCGGGTTGTACCTGAACGTCGCCGTCAAAATATCCAACTACGGAGAACTTTGTTGCGTCAAATTTGTCTGAGCGTGGAACGGACATCGACCGAAATGGCGACAAGGAGAAGGCTGAGTTTGGAACTATGGTCCGGGAAGCTTGGTTTTCGAAGGCCTTCACAGCAATTTTTGGCCTTAGAAAAGAGCCGTAGCCCACGAGGGTAGTAAGTTAGCCTGGACAATTCTCTCCGGAGAGAACGAACAGACTTGCCGTGGATCTTAGAAGCGATGAAGGACGGGGTCCCAGGTGGGCAAAGACACTAACGCTGTTGACAAGCACGGGTCTGAAGTGAAAGTCTCTCTGGCTCGGATCGGTTGGCGTGCTGTATCTCCCATTGTTGAGAATGCATTTGCGCACACAGCGTGGTGTGAGGCACCCAGCTATCCAAAAACAAATCCACGTGAACTTTTTTGTCGAAAAAAAAAAACATTCTTGTCCTCTCCGCAGACTCAAGTGACAAAAGTAATGTAGGCCGTTTTCGCATTTTTTATAGATTGTTATTTTACCGGGGCTATATTTGTAGATTTGAACCTGTCGATCTTTGCCAACCTGGTAATGCCCTCCTCGTAAAAAGGCCCTGTAAAGTGCAGTGTCATTTTTCTGCTTTATTATCCGTGAGTATTGCGCACTTAGCCGTCTGTTTAAGCGAATCGTCCGCGTGGTCAGCGTATGCAAAGTTCCCCTCTGATCACCACCATCTTCAATATGTGCAAGACCAGCGTCTGAAAGCCAAAATTGGTCATTTTATTGATAGGTGTTTTTTTTGTAGTAGATGTTCGTCCCGTGTTGTTCTACGACCGACCGACGGCCTGATTCTTGGCTTTAAATAGTGTCTTGACAATATTCGACGCACGATACACCCACACCGAATATCGGGGGACACGACAACAATTTAGGGAGGACATGCATAGTGGGGACCTGAGGTAAATTTAAGGAACAGAAACTGGGAAATCTTGGCAGGTCCCTGAGCCGTTTCCGTGGGATGGGTATTGACGTGCGATGATGGTCAGGCTTCAATAGAAAGACTGTAATAAAAAGTAGCGAAGTATTCTCTTATATATTCACCTCTGACATGCAGCACTGTCCTCGACTTTTCGAGATTTTTTTCACGTCTGATAATCAGCTATTAGAATCACACTCGTTTACACTGTCTTTTTATTATTATTTGTATTACCAACAACATCTTTCCTTATGTTGGAGTCAGTTTCTATTTATTTAATACCACTCTTCTCCATGAAACTTTCGTTTCTCGTCACGATATGGACTGCCGTCCAATGTTGCCTTGCCTATCCCGGAATGGGCGGTGGGAAACTCAAGGAAATACTGGAGGCCCGTAAAAGCCCAGTCAGCGGACAGGTGGAAATGATTGGTGACCTGGGCATCCTCGATGATCATGAGCTTTCAGCTGTGGGCCGATCCGTAAAGGCCATCCTCCAAAGCAGAGAGTCGCCCGAGGATACGACCTCCGTGTACACCAACGTCCCACACAAAGACAGCCAGGCGTGTGAGAACGATCCCTGCTGTATTTGGGAGTACGTGAAACGAGACATGTACGACAAGTTTCACGGCGAATCTGGTCGCTGCACGAAGCACGCGCGTGCAGCCGTCCGGTTGGGATTCCACGACGCAGGGAGCTGGGCCAAGGGCGACACCCACGGCGGTGCCGACGGCAGCATCATTTTGGGCAACGAGCTCACCCGCAAGGAACACGACGGGTTGCAGGACATTGGCATCGTCGTCCAGGGCTGGTACGACAAGTACCAAGCCAAGTACAACGTCGGCATGGCGGACCTCATCCAGATGGGCGCCACCATCGCGACGGTCACCTGTCCCCTTGGGCCGCGCATCCGGTCGTTTGTCGGCCGCAAAGACAGCAGCCGCGCGGCCCTCAAGGGACGCATACCAGACGTCAACGACTCGGCAGAAAAGCTTGTGGAACTCTTCAGCAACAAGACTATTACCCCCGAGGCGCTGGTAGCTCTCGTTGGGGCTCATACGACGTCACAGCAGCACTTTGTCGACGAGTCCAAGGACGGTGCCCCCCAGGACAGCACACCCGGCGTGTGGGATGTGCTCTTCTACAGCGAGACCACGAGCAGGAACTCACCGCCTCGCGTGTTCAAATTCCAGAGTGACGTTGTCCTGTCAAAATACGGCGAAACGAGGGACAGTTGGAACACATTTGCTAGCGCGCGAGGGCAGACGCCGTGGAATACCGTAGGTTTTTCCCAAAAGCTTAAACAAGACTTGCTTCCTTATCAAGCGAAAGTCCAGCATGGTATTTTTAACTTCCAAGGACTCTGGTAGGCATTTGCACGCGAGTACATTAGACTCAGTCTGCTCGGCGTGAACAACATCAACGACATGACGGAGTGCACCAAGGTCCTTCCGATGCCTGTAACAACGTTCACCGCACCGGATCAGGCCGCTGAACAGCAGTGGCTACAGGGCAAGGACACGCCGGACAACGATGCAGGCGCGGCATTGGAAGACGGCAAAAGCTTGAGCCTGATCCAGGGCGTGCTTGGTGTCGTAGGTGACCTTGGAAATGGAATTGGGAGTGTGGTTGGCGGAATTGTAGGAGGTGTTGGTGGAATCATTGGAGGACTGCTGCCAAGGAAGTTGTGAGAATGGTCTTATATTAGGACGTGAAAACAAGCCTTTTGTGGCTGCTTCACAGACGCATTTCGAGACACCTACACCTGGCAGAATTGACTCCGGTATAAATATTTTTGGCATAAATCTGCCGTGAAAAAGTAGCATACAAGGACAACGTATAAGCACCTCTACCTGAAGGATAGCAGGTGTAGTTTCTTCGAAACGTACAGTGAGCAAGAATACCAAAAAAGGAGAAACCTGCTTCTGGAGAACCAGCAAGGGATATGCTATTAAAACCAGAAGGCTCACGTTGTCCATGTAATTCGCAGCGAGTCTCTCTTTATATATTTTCGTATCTTTGCTTATTTTCCAATTATGTTACAATGCTTCTACCCTTACGCGCACAGAGGTGGTCTTTTCGGAAGAGCATCAGCATAATGCGGCGAGGGGTGAACGCTGGCAAGATCGGCAGCCGAACCACGATGGGCCAAATATGCTGAACGCTCAGGCAAAACTTGTCATCAAAGTATATAAGCACATCAGCGTAGGTGGCTGAGGTATTTGAAAACTACGTTGCATGCTTATATCGTCTGGTTTTAGGAGGATTTGGCGTTCATTGGTAGGCCGCGGAGTTTGAGCCTGATATCTCCCTTGCATATGTCCACAACGTTCGAGGCTATCCTCGTAAAGAGGCCGATCGTCGATGAGATGACTACGTGTAGCGCAGAAGAAAAGGCTGCCAAATCACAAAGCTTAGCATCGCAAGCATGAAAATTGGTTGATGTTTGTCATAGGCGACAGACCTAGGATACGATTTCAGAACAGTCCGGCCCGGCCCGGTGGACCCCTTCTCTCACGTGCCTTTAAGCATGATTGGCTGAAAATGCTTACGCACGTTTCTCACTGAGCTTGTTTATCACACTGCCTGTGCCGCAATCCTGCAGTTTCAGGATCGAAGGATCCGCCCTACTTCTCGTCGCTGTTAGCGTCTTTTCTTTTTTTTTTTTTTCGCCAGCCCGTCATGACCCATCTCTGACATGGCGCCCATTTTTCAACTATGGCAATGATAGAGAAAAATAGACCAAATTTTTCTCGTCTTGAGGTCTGAATTCATGGAGAGCATGAACGCCCCCTCGGGGCGAGCGAGTGAAGCGACACCGCTTTTGGCGGAAGCTGGGGACAACGCCCCGACCGAGTCACCGAAGCTCGTCTCCCCCGTTTTCCCCAGGAAGAACCTCGTTACGGTCGCTTCGATTATGGGCATGCTTGCGCTCTTTGAGATGGCCAGTGCTCTTCAGTCCATTCCGCTCAATCAGGTCGTCGAGGATATCATCTGCCGCAACATGGCCGGGACCGGCTTGCCGCTGGGGGACTGCGGCGACAACACCAAGGTCCAGGCCGAGCTGGCCTTTCTGCGCGGCTGGCAGTTGACTCTCGACCTGCTTCCGGGTCTTCTCACAGCCGTGCCGTACGGATACATCGCGGACAAGCACGGGAGAAAGACGATGCTTGTCTTGTCCGTGGTCGGCACGATGTTGACACAGCTCATTTACCTAACCGTCTGTAAGTGCTTTTTTTTCTGGCTCTCCTTTTTTTTCTCCGCCCCTCACCCCTGTTTAGCACACGCAGCACTTGCATTTCCTAACGTTGTTTGGAAAACCAGGCTGGCGGTCGGATGTGCTTCCCGTACGAATGACGTGGCTCTCCTCGGCCGCTATGTTCCTCGGAGGCGGCCCCGTAGTCTTGAACGGCATTATCTTCTCCATATTGGCTGATCTGACGCCTGAAGTTTACCGGTATGTCCTCGAGAGATTCTTTACGGCTTAAATATGACAAATGGCATGCCGGTTACTTATGCAGCGCGATGTTTAGATCCAATGTTTTTCTCTACGTTGGCGCTTCAGTTCTCCTCGGCGAGCTCATTTCCAGTTCGCTGGCATCCACCTTGATGCAGACAAACCTATGGTTGCCCATCTTCATAGGTGCCGGCCTGCTTCTCCCCGTGCTCCTCATGTCTCTGGCGCTTCCGGAAACGCGGCCTCCCGTGACAGGCGACTTGGCGGCCGACTCGTTCTCCCAGGATAACAACGGCCATGCAAGCACAGCAGGCGGCGCTTCAATCCCAAACAGCCGCGGAGAAAATGGCCAGCAGAAAAAGACAGCCTGGAGCTCGGTTCGGGATTCCCTCAAAGCCGCCGGCACCGCAACCGTGTTTCTGTTCGAGGTGAATGGGCACGTAACCCTTCTATTGATCACGTTGCTTACCTCGACCCTCGGCAGGAACGCCCAGGAAGTTTTACTGCAATTTGCACGCAAGCAATACGACTGGACGTGGGCACAGGTATGTAAAATATCCAAGGCTAGCTAGCTCAGCGTCTCGACAACCCTTGGCTAACACTATGTGCCATGCACGCACCAAAACAGGCTGGCTACCTGGTTACCCTCAAGTCATTTGTCCTTCTGCTTCTCTTGCTCGTCCTGCTGCCCGCGGCCAGCTACGCCATCACCCGCTGGACCGCGCGTACGGCGCTGCAGCGCGATTTGTGGCTCACGCAGATGAGCTGTGCCGGGATGCTCGTGGGCACGGCCGTCATTGGCCTGTCCCGCAACCCCGTCACCATGATCACTGGGGTTGTTCTCTACTGCCTCGGCAATGGCTACACCCTTCTGCTGCGGAGCCTCCTCGCGGCTCTTGTTGAGCCGTCCCATCTCAGCACGCTCCTCAACACAGCCGGCATCCTGGAGAGCCTCGGCATCGTCGTTGCTGGCCCTCTGCTGGCCGCGGCTTTCCGTGCGGGGCTCAACATTCACTTTGTTGGCTTACCCTTCCTCGTGGCCACGGCCTTGTTCGCCTTAGCTATGGTGGTTCTGATCCTAGTTCGCCTACCAACAGCGTGAAGTTGACAAATATACCGCGAAAACTACCCCTTCCCCTCCAGAGCGACCTGGAGGCTAGAACCAGGGCCAAAGGAGATGTGAAACCCAAAATATCACGCCGTATCTGAGATTCGTCGACATGTGCGTATCTGAGAAGGTTGTGGACTATATATTGTATTCTATATTTGACGGGACTTGGATACGTCTGGTGGAAGTTCATGCTTGTTTTTATTTCCGGTTTTTATTTGGGTAGCAGAGTTCAAAATCTTCTCCATTCTTATAAAATGGATATTCAATGCGACCTAGAACCGTATGCGTATACACTTTGAAAACTATTGGAGCTCGCTTGAAGGTTCCCCGTAAGCCCTTGGCCATATTCGGCCCTATCTATGGTGATACGGACCACCCAGGAGGCTCATCTGCGAGTACGATATGCCTATTGGTGTTCCCAACCATATCCTAAAATTATGCACCTTTTCTAAGGGGTCGAAGAATGGATGTGCTACGCGAATACGAATCGGAAAATTGACAATATGCAGCTCGGCCCATAGGAATAAGAAAGAAGCCTGTTGTGTTATTCCTCATGTCTCAGGGGCCTTCTAAGGGGTCGAGGATCTCGCGGTATTATTCTGTAGGACGGTAAAAGCTTACAGTGTATCTCTTTCTTTTTTCTTTTCCTTTTTTTTTTGTTCACTTACGCTATGTACAGCACTCTAATTTTGACAAATCTATGAACAGCAACCTCGCATGACCTCGTCGGACAGACCTATATGAAATGATGATGGAGCCACCAGTAGCCATATAACGACAAAACCTTTAATTTTTTTGAGTTTGTTGCGTATCGTTAAGACACATGACTGACTGTGTCGGGGGGTCGTAAAGTCATGCCGTGGTGCTCGCATGAAGGACGGCGTTGACAGCTCGTGCAAGTTTCCGTATGAGGTTAGTACCGCGAGCCCACTACCCCTGTGCAGGAACTCCACAACGGTTCTCGCGGGGGTTCGTCCAGATTTCCTCATTGGGAAGACAGCACGAGATTCCTTGAGAAGTTCGCTCATTGTTCCCGGCACAGCCCTCGTCCAACATTCCCAATGCAGCTTGCAGGGTGACAGTACGGATGTACGGGATTCGAGAATTCATCTTTGATTAGAAATTCACTTTGAAAACGTGGCCCAAGCATAGTTTTTTTTTCTATATAAAGAGGCCTACCTTTTGTCGAAATAGACTTTTTGAATTCCTCAATGATCACTCGATGCTCGAACAGTCTTCACTTTAATTCAGGAAATCTCATCATCACTTTCACATATAGTTTAGCATTCATATTGTTTCAACCCAGACGCCGCCCAGTCAGTAGGCCGCGCCCTTCCACCTTGTCAAAATACCATTCAGCAGCACCACCATCCCAAACAGTCAACCAAGACACAGTACAATATGTCGTCTTCTACCGCCGACAGCATCACCGCAATTCTGCCATCCGCACAGTCCCATCCGCGGGTTGTCGTCACAACTCACACCAAGGACGGCACCTCCGTGTTTGGCGCCGACAAGGAAGTGCCGCTCTTTCGCCCCTTTGGGCCTTCTGCGTCGTCGTTCGCCGTTTTTGACATCCGCGACGCTGTGCCAGTCAACAACCAGAAGCCCATAGTTTCCTTCGACAACGCGCTGCCGCGCTGCCCGCCTAAGGGCGTCATCTTTTGCATCACCAATATCCCCGCTGGCGGCGTGGCGCCGATGCATCGGACGCAGAGCCTCGACTACGCCGTCGTGGTGGCCGGTGAGATCGTGCTCAAAGTCGACAGCGGAGAGGAGAAAACGGTCAAGGCCGGCGAGTACATTGTTCAGGGTGGTGCCAACCATTCGTGGATTAACCGCACGGGAGAGGCCTGCCGCATCGTCTGTTTCATGGTCGGCGCCGAAAAGATCAAGCTGGAGGACGGGACGGAGCTAGACTCGACGGCGTTCAAAAAGTGATTCGAGGTTAAATTTTGGTTGTGTCCAGTGTCTCGTCGACTGAGAAAAGAAATAGTTCTGCCAGCAAAGGCGAGTTGCGTTTCAGGTGTTCAGATACTACTCTTGTCGCCGAGGATAGCTTTCATGCCAGTGTATTCGCGAATCCGTTCAAAGACCCGTGTAGCCCGTTCTTTTTGTTCTTGTGAAGTCGCGTTAGGTCGGCCCTTGACCACCCGGGTCGGCCAGAGAAGCAGGTAACCACCAATGCCCCGGCAACGGGGTGGCCCGCTGGTGCTGTCATGTGGCCGTCCCATGTGGTCGACATCGCCAAACGATTGCGGCACCGTAGCCAAGATTTGGTCGGCCAGCCACCGCACGGTCGAGATGCACGCGTCCACGGTGCTGGTCAGCGTCTGTACCTCCTCCGGAACGTCCAAATCCGACGCGTTGAGTGCGGCGTAGGCGCACTTGAGCAGTTGCTGCAAGAACAGGATGCGTGCCGTCCGGTGGTAGTTCCACTCATACGCCATCCAGACGTCCGGGTGCAGCTGGATCGTGTCCGTTATTCCGTCGGCAGCTGCCTGGAGGTCCGGTCGCTCCGAGACAGCCACGGTTGCGAACGCACGGTGTGGTGTGTGCCGCCAGTTCACGGCCGTTTGGTCGAGAGCATGCAGCTCCTGAATCATACCAATCAGGGCCGATGCAGGAAGGCCGCCGCCGTCGATGAGCTCCAGCAAACTTCGCGCTCGCTTGCATGTCTCGTTGATTTCGTGCGTGATCGTCTCTAGGCGGACGTACGGCTCGGTGTCGGAATCAAGCTGGTCCAACCACTCCGTCGACTCGGCCAGAGGCGGCATATTGAACGCCAGTTGTTGTTTTTGCTATTTCACGTTAAATACATCTTCGACAGAGCAAGTGATAAAAAGGAAAACGAGGGCACTAACTAGTCTGTGGTGGGCAAGCCGGAAAAGACTCCAGCCACGCGCGCTGTATACGAGGTCCGGACCGCGCAGACGGAGGATTTGCGCCATGCCTTGGCCGTGCGCTCCTTTCGAGGCTTCGTCTGGCGTGTACAGCGTCTAAAATAGTCAGTATGGTCGAGAAATTGGAGCGATACAACGACCGGCCGCAGAGGGGCTCCGCCAACACACCTCAAACATGTCCAGCATGACCACCGTCATGAGATCGTAGTCGTCGGGCTCCTTGCCTGGCCGCGCCAGCGACTCGCCAAGCGCCGTCAGCGCCATGCCGTAGCACTGCAGGGCCTTCCGCGCGAGGGCGTCGCTGTCTTGGCCTTTCGAGACATCGGCATACGCGGCTGCCCGCACCGACCAGCGCAGCGCATGCCGCCCCTGAATGTTGTCGACCTCCTTGAACATGGACGGCAGGTGTTCCAAGAACCCAGGCGACGACGTCTGGTTGCACGGGTAGAGGACGTACTTGTCCAGGAAGAGATCCACGGCCTGGTCTTCCACCGGCGGCTGTCTCCGCTGTGCCAGTGCTGCCGCTTTCAGCCACCGGCGCGGGTTGCTAATCTTGATCCCAGCTGCTTCATCTGGCGCCAAGGCCGAGGCGTCCTCGGCGTGGTGATCGCCACCATTGCCAGACACAAAGGACAACCGCCGGGATGATAGGCTCGCATCAACCGAGCGGCTGCGCACCGGCGCGGAAGCTCTGGAAGGCAAAGACGCATATGCCGACGACGTGTGCGCGGCCTGCGCATGCTCGATGACCTTGTGGGTCTCATGGCGGAAGATGAGCGATGCCGTGTCGCGGTACCCCTCGCAA
Organism: Fragosphaeria purpurea; assembly: GCA_002778095.1. Taxonomy (NCBI): domain Eukaryota; kingdom Fungi; phylum Ascomycota; class Sordariomycetes; order Ophiostomatales; family Ophiostomataceae; genus Fragosphaeria; species Fragosphaeria purpurea. The sequence continues at coordinate 182,640 of PCDL01000022.1, read as the reverse complement.
ATCTCGTTGCGGTGGAGGCAGCGGTGGCACGAAGGCCGTCCTTCGTCGCAGCGGACGCGGCGCTCGCGGCAGCGGAGACAGCCGCGGCTGAGGCGGCCCATGGGGTGGGTGTGCGCTGGCCTTTACCAAGCTAACGCTTGTGGAGCATAGACCGTGGTGGACAGGCTATGACGGGGGAAGATTAGCTAGGAGTGGCTTTCTACGAGAGAGAGAGAGCCGAAATTGCCTGCCGACGTTTCGACGCCAAAATGCGCCGCGAAAAGGGGTCCGTGAGAAGGGGTGACAGCTGTATGTTACTAATCAATACTAGAGATTCTATGCTACCAGCGTGGAGTACTGACATTGCCAGCAGGTTTTCCCATCGTTAACTTCACTTCCTTGTATGCCACAACACAAATCTAAAAAAAAAAAAAAAAATAATGATTGTATCGAAGAATATCCTTGTCCACCTAAATTATGGATGTTTTGATCGAAAAGTGCACTGGCAAACGAGCTAACATGGTTATATGAATGTCGCGGGTCACCTATGGAAGCATTGTTCAATATGGTGCAGTAAAACCCAAATCAACGATTTCTCGTTGCCTTCTTCTAGATTTTCCGCGTGTATGTACCTGGAATAGGACGTTTAGTTTTGACCCGAATGCCTGCATATTATGCGCCCGCACAGCGGAACGGAGAATGCCCGGACCACCAGCTCCCGGAGCAAATCGAATGGATAAGCTGACGCCGTCACAAATTGAATAAAAAACAAAACCGCTTACAGTCGCAAATTCGAGCATGCGACTGAATCAGGCGGAAAACTGATAGCAGACCTACAAGGCGCCACTTCGCTGGCACGTCAGCAAGTGCACCGGTGGTCCTGCGTGAATTACTTTCAGGTCCGGAACCCGCAAGGAAAGAGACCGGCCAACCTCCTTGAAAGTGCTTTTCCTGAATTGCAACGGAAGCTTTCCGCAAAGCGAGAAAACGCAAACCATATGCAAATGTACAACTATCTGCAACTAGTTCTTGTTGGAAACGGTCTTCTGACAAGTTACCCCAGATAAAACAGGGAGCTTTAAAATAGTGTACGGGGTATTCAATGAGTAAGAGTATCAAGTAATGATTACTCCTTAGCTTGGCCGCGCAACAGCTGGGATCATAAACCTGGCACAACGCCCCAGCGCGGACCGCGCAGGTGGGTTCAAGGGGCGTTATTACCGCGCGCTCCAGACCAGCACAGGATGCAGGGGTAAAAAAGGTAAGTCCAGCTTGTGGGGCCCCGGACATGGAAGAAAGATACGGACTCCGCGTATTGCTTTCACCATTCTTGTCATTCTTTCCCAATTTTTGGCGTAACTTAATTTGGAAGAAAAGGCAATGGATAAGAAAGAACTCTCCAAGAAAAATTTGCACTTGATTGGGAAGGGGGGGGGGGGGGGAAATAAAAAGGGAAAAGTAAAGAAAGAGGCTTGGTCTGCCATGATATCCCGCAGCGATAAGAGCGCTTTACCGTATCTTTACAGAAGCGTGTTGAGAAGCAGCTAAAGCGGAACCGTGGCAGCCATGGTCGACCTTCACACGCAAAGTAGTCCAGGCACTAGCTCTGCAGCGGGCATGGTGAACGGAACATTGCGAGCAGCCGAGCAGCCCGCAAAGCAGCGGTTGCTAAACGGAACAGATATGGCAGCAACGGACGGCACGGCCGCTCGCCGGTCCGGCGCCGTTGTTGCCACGGCCGACAACATCGCCGAGCTGCTCGCCCACGACACCAAGGTGCAGATTGCGGGCGTCGACTGCGACGGCGTCCTCCGCGGCAAGGTCATTGCCAAGGACAAGTTCTTGTCGGGCGTGGCCAACGGCGTGGCCATGAGCTCGGCCATTTTCGGCTGGGACATGCACGACGAGCTGCACAACCCCAGCACGAGCCTCGCGACCGCCGAGCAGGGCTACGCCGACATCCTCGCGTTTCCGGACCTGTCCACATTCCGCCGGCTGCCGTTTGACGACGACGGCCTGCCCTTTGTGCTCGTCAGCTTTGGCGCCGCGTCCGATCCCCTACCCGTGTGCGGCCGCAGCATGATGCGATCGCTGAGCCAGCGGCTTCACGACGCCGGCTGCCGAGGACTCGCTGGTGGTGCGTTGTCTGATGCGCGAGCTGAAGTACGGGCTGAGGTCGAGCAAATGCTAACAAACATGGTTTTTTGCCACACGTGCAGTTGAGCTCGAGTTTATGAACTTTCGAACGCCCACCGAAGCCGGCTACAATAGCCCGGAGCGTAGCGCCAACATCGCGGCGTTCCTGAAAACGCACTCGCCCAAAAGCCTCGAAACCATCACCGACGGCATGTTCGGCTACAGCGTCACACGGCCCGTCATGAACAAGCGGTTCTTTCGGCAATTGTTCGACCAGGCCGACCAGTTTCGCTGCGGTATCGAAGGCTTGCACACCGAGAGCGGGCCGGGCGTAGTAGAAGCTGTCCGTTTTTGTTGTTCTCTCCAAAAAAAAGGAAAAAAGAGGATGTAGCTAATGTGTTTCTTTCTCTACGGCAGGCGCTCAGGGTCAGCCCCCTCGAAGAGATGGCAGATAAAGTAACGCTGTTCAAGTACGTTCCAAGTAGGAAGAACACCCGCAAAGAAGAAGCAGGTTTGACTCGTCGTATCTAACTTTTTTTTTCACGGGTGGCATCAGATTACTAGCAAAGTCCATCGGTGTCGAAGAGAACATTACCCCCTGCTTTATGGCCAAGCCGCTGCAAAATCTACCCGGCAACTCGGGCCACATCCACGTCTCGCTCGTCGACCACGAGGGGCGCAACCTCTTTGCGCGTGACACCGTCGACGCAACCGCCCCGTGGGACGACATCGCCGGCCTGTCCGACCTGGGCCGCCACTTTCTCGCGGGCCTCCTCGACGGCCTGCCGGACCTCATGCCCGTCCTCGCGCCCACCGTCAACTCGTACAAGCGGCTCGTCGAGAACTACTGGGCGCCCGTGGACGTCAGCTGGGGGCTGGAGCACCGGTTGTCGAGCATCCGCCTCATCGCGCCGCCGGTCGGCAAGCCGTCCGCGACGCGGTTCGAGGTGCGCATCCCCGGCGCCGACCTGCACCCGCACTACGCCCTGCTCGCCATCGTCGCGGCCGGCTGGCGCGGCGTCGAAAAGAAGCTGGCGATCACCGTGCCGCCGTCGGCGACGCGCGCCCAGACCGGCGAGAAAGCGGCGCTGCTGCCCAACACGCTCGACAAGGCGCTCGAGCGCTTCCGCGCGCCGGGGAGTGTGGCGCGCGAGGTGCTGGGCGACGCCTTTGTCGACTTCTACACGGCTACACGCGAGCACGAGCTGCGGCTCTGGAGGGAGGCGGTCACAGACTGGTACGTTGGTGCCCGCAACTGTATGCATTCCATCCTTTTCGTCGACACCAAGTGCTAACAACGCGAGCAACAGGGAGTTTGTTCGCTACATTGAAAACATATGAAGACGGTATTTCGTTTCCTAAGAATTGTGATAGGATAGATCCCAAATATACATTAAGAAATGCACTTAGAAACTTGCAGAACTCTTCTCAATAAACGGTCTGAAAGCTGGAATACCGTTGTGGTCGGAACTCTGGGAAGAAAATACGTCGTGAGAAATGTACTGGAGAAGTATTCTTTACTGCGTAGTTTTCACTCGTAGTGCGGCTTACCGTGTTTCCGTCCAAGTATTGGCCAATAGACAGCTTTACCGCCCTGTTGATCACCTAAGCACGTAACGCTAAGGAGTCTACTTGGTACATAAAGGCTACTTACACTATTTGTACACCGCTACCAACTTCCTCTTCCGACATGCCCAGCGAGATCACAGATAACGACTGCGACAATCGCTGCCACGAGTTTTGCAGTCTTCCCTCCAACACAACCCTCGTCTCATCTTCACGCAATGGACTACTCTCTCCAACATCACAAGTCGTTTATTGGCCTCCCGATCTCTAGTCTTCCGACGCCTTCGCTGGTCGTCAGCAAACCAGTCGTCGAGCGCAATATTGCGCAACTTCATCGGGATGTCGAGACCACCGGATTAGCGTTCAGGCCACACGTCAAGACGCTAAAGGTATTCTATTTATCCTTTGTGTCATGTCCATGAAGCGAGACGAAGTCGCGTTGAGGGTCGTCAATGTGTTAACCGCCGCCGCCTTTGTAGACTCTCGAGGCCACCCGCTTGATGCTAGGGAACAAGTACAAAAAAATTGTTGCATCCACACTGGCCGAAATTCGTGGCATCGTACCTTTTGCGGAAAAAGGCGTGATTGAAGAGGTGAGTGCTTGGCAATCTAGCACACCTAGTGGATGGTCACTGTGGTTTTTTGTGAGGTACTGACAAACACACCCTAGGTCCTGTATGGCTTGCCCATCCGGCCGTCTGCGCTCCCCGAGCTTGCCGAGTTGCGCAAGACGGTGCGCATCGTTTTGATGATCGACCACGCGCAGCACCTTGATCTCATCGAAGAGTTTGTCGCAACGTCGCCCTCCGAGCCTTCGCAAAGGCCGTGGGACGTCTTCATCAAGCTCGACGTCGGCTCCCGCCGCGCCGGCGTGCCGACCAGCAGCCAGCGGCTCAACGATCTGGTGCAGCGGACCCTCGGCACTGCGTCCGGCGCCGTGTCCCTCTACGGGTTCTACTGTCATGCCGGTCATTCGTACGGCAGCCGTACGCGTGCCGAGGCCGAAGCCGCCCTGCAGGCCGAGGTCAGCGCCGTGGCTGCGGCGGCGAGCCTGGTTCCGGCGAGCCGCACGCTCACCGTTTCCATCGGCGCGACGCCGACCGCGCACGTGGTGTCCAGCTTGCAACGGGCACCCTGGGGCGCCAACGTGACGCTCGAACTGCACGCCGGCAACTTTCCGGCCAACGACCTGCAGCAAGTGTCCACGGGCCTCGTGGCGGCGCCGCAGCAGGCGGTGCGCGTCGTGACCGAGGTCTGCGGCGTGTACCCGGAGCGCGGCGAGGCGCTCGTCAACGCTGGAACAATTGCTCTGTCAAAGGAGACGGCCGGCCTGTTTCCCGGCTTCGGCAGCGTGGTAGGGAAGCCCGGCTGGATTGTGGCGCGCATGTCGCAGGAGCACGGCATTTTGGCATGGGATGCCGGCGCCGCAGCAGCGATAGAAGCAGCCGGAGGATTAGCGGCGGCAGCAGTAACAACAACAACAACAACAATTTCTAGTGGGGCAGCCAGACCCGTGGAAGACGAATTTCGTATCGGGGACAAAGTGCTTCTGTACTGCGCACACGCGTGCATCACCGCCGCGGCGTTCCATGTGTACTACGTCGTGGACGAAAACGACATTGTGCGCGAGACGTGGGTCCCGTGGAAGGGCTGGTGAAGTACATATGCAAACCGAGAGTCACCCGGTTATCTTTTTGGGCGAGAAAGAATATTACCGGGCAGATTTAGCTTCCATGTTCCCTACGTGACGTGTTCGAAAAGGTGTAACAAATGTACTTGGTTGGATCTCGACCCCTAAGTATCTAAGAAGGGTTCGAACGTATTTTAACCTGCTTTAAAGGGAGGTAGCCGATTAACCTCGTAAACCAACTGGTAAGTATTTGATCGAAAAGCCAGTATCTACAACCACACAAACTGGCGCATTCGCCGTTAACAGACGGAAGGGACGGTATGAACTTTTACACAGTTCAGCTTCTAAAAAGGCATGTGCCGATGCACGTAGATTCTCACATCTTTTCCTAATGTAGTCGAAACATAAATAGACGAATAAAGTGTTAGAGAGGACCTCGGATTTGTGAATAGCTATAAGCTAGACTGATCTACTCTATATTAAATCGTACGCCGCCGCCGTCCAAGGAGGCGGCATAAAGGTGGCCGCCCCGTCTGTAGCCGTCCAAGTTGTCCGACGGCTAGTATAAACTAGTATCTTCACGGTTTTATCAAGTGTATAAAGCAGTCTCTCCTAGTGGGGGTATATCTTACTCCCCTGGTAGAACGGCTGTTTAGAGATGTTACTCTACCGATCTTATATAAATAGAGTAAGAGGGCGGCGTCGCAGTTCTTATTCTATGGGCGAGACACTGCATATCGCCGGTAGGCTTCTTTAATATCTCTTTTCTGTTATTTAGAGGGACTAGCCCGCTAACTACCGTGGAGATGATAATAAAGCCTCACTGGAAAATATGCCAACACCGTGGACGATAACAAATTATGTGGTATAAATCCTAAACGCTAGCCAATTAATTCATTCGTCTTTGATCTATGGCCCTTTACATAAACAAACCCCTCTTCTGTGCTAAGTATCTTCCCAAACTTCGCTTGACTCCGACTGCGCTGCCAGTGCAGTGGTCGATTCTGCCGCACCTCTTTTCCTCGACCACTTTCGGCCCCTGGACGACCGACTTCCCTTCGAATGGGAGTGGACTCGCAGACTGTCTCGGATGCTTCGCGCTGCTGAAGGTCGAAGTGAAGCTCGACGTAAAATCTAAAGATGGGTTATCTCTAAGAGCTACAGAGTCCTGGCTCGGCTCTTCTGAATCGCCCTCTATGGAGAGATACTGTGGAATGGCAGTTGCTTCGCCCTCATCTCCAAAGTCGTGCCTGCTAGCGTCGGCGATGGACTGTTAAAGTTCCTTATTGCCACCCTGCCATTCGGAAGGATCTGTGGCTGGATCGCTTTCTTCCTGTGGTTTAACGATATCTTGGGAGGCAGTTGTTTTGGGCTGGGATGCTCTGGCGTTTGCCGCTTGAATAAAGCGATCTCGGTGCTGTTTCGCTAAGTCCCTAGCATTTCGGAATGTAGTCGCTCCTTGGAGAAACGTTTCACGGGTGTCTGTCATGCCAAATGCCCGTACTTGGGTCATATGGTACTCGGGCCGTCCTCCTTCCTCTGTTGGCGCTGTGGCGTGGTGGGCGTATAACTGTAGCTGGCCACCATGATATATAGAGGTGAAAGTATATGCCTGGCCGTCGTACTCCGATTCCTCCTCTCTATAGTTTTGCAGGCTGTGCATGGCGCGCGAGCCAGCAGCTCCATTATGACGAGCTTGTCGTGTGGCCACAGCCAGGCTGCCATCTGGGCCCTTCACTTCGACAAAGAAGTTAGGTGCTAGGGGCTTATGTAGCATAGTCGACGGCATGATGTGATGACCGAGCTCGTCGCGAATCGACCGAGACAACTCCTCGGGTTGTGCACCGTAGTATATGTCTGGCTTTGGTGGAGCGATCGTCCCGTCTGTAAGCGGCTCGAGGTTGCCAAACACCGTGTCCCGAGCAGGCGCGTGGGAAGGCCGGTGGAGGCCGAGGATGGTTGGTATAACATCGGCGAGCACATCATACTCGTCTCTAGCGCGAGCATTGAACTCCTGAAATGTCTCGAATGCGCCATCGGAAAAGTTGGACGGAGAGAGCGACGGCCTGGCAACTGTTAGGGCCTCTCGGACTTCTGTCAAGTCCGGCTTTTGTGAAAAGTATACAGGGCGAACGCCATAGCTCGTTAAATGCGAATCAAAGTTACGATCGTACGGCGTCGAATTCTTAGTCTCAGTCGTCTTAGTCGTTACCGAGGTAGGAAGGGTAGAGACTGGATCAGTGGACTTCGTCGCCCGGCTTCGCGAAGACTGGCTTACATGCTAAACAGGCTTGGTCAGCGTAAGCAAGAGAAAGTACCATTTTGCATAGTCTTCTTACCCCGCGAAGATCAGAGAGATCTGGACCGCCTTGTCGCGCAAATCGAGCAAGGTCTCTGGCAGGGAAAGTATGGACAAGATGTTCAGCCCGTTCTTTTGGCCTAGGCAGAGGCGGAGAAGGATGGTGCTGGAGACGGAGGCGGCGGTTGTGCTCTTCCACGGCCTTGCGCGTCAGACTGATCTTAGAGAGTCTGTCCCAGAACTCGGGAGGATATGTCCAAGATGCGCACGCCTCGAGTTCAGTCTCGCCTCGTGTCTTGGTCTTCTTTGCAGAAGTTTTAGTGTCGGATCGTGACCGATCATCGACGTGCTGTCGTTTTCGCAGTTGTCTTGGCATGAGTTCATTATTGCTGAGAAACGAGATCGAGAGTGATTCTACGGAAAGGAAGAGAGAGAGAGAGAGGGAGAGGGAAATAGTTACGTCGTAGCGAAGGTCGCAGCGTGAAGGCCAGCTGTCCGCTGTTGTCCGCGTCTTGCTATGCATGGTGATTGGGAAGGAATAGTTTATGCGGGTCGGGACTTTTTTCTTGACTTTGTCAGCCAGCCGTTAGCCGCTAGGAATCACGCTAAAAGGACAATGGGCGTGATTCTCTGCGAGATTCTCAGTGCCAGTCCAGTTGGGTCGACCATGTGCTATACCTCTTTTAGCACCGTAGTCTTTCGGAACGGTGCCAAATGGTATCAAAATAGATAGCGCGTGCTGGCCCCACACGGTACCGAACTGGCACTGAGAATCTCGCAGAGAATCACGCCCTGAGGCTATGATCTCCCTCACGTGATACGTACACGCGTTGTCAGCTGACTGGCAGCTAACAGCTTTCATGGATACTGTATGTTTCACAGTATTCATACTATGGTCGAACACTGTATAGCTCCTATTAGCCCTAGGCGGCTGTGCCTCGACGGAAGTGGTATATTGATCATATCATTGCTTAACTTTACATACGTCGGGCATTAGTGAAACAGCAGGCCGTCCTCGCCCGACAGCGCCCGAATAACACAGTTGTAGTGGAAACAGATTGTAGAAACGACACCTACAATGCACAAACCACTGTAATATCCACAATGTGCCTTTATCCTTGGTGATTATAACAGACTAGTCATATATTCATGTGGGTCATCAACTCATCAGTACAGCCCGTCAGTACAGCTCGTCAGCACAGCTCGTCAGTACAGCCATCAGTACACTTTATTGCCAACCCAGCCATTCAGTCCGAGGGTGACCATGTGGCCAATCGCCGAGGTCCCGTCTGCGCGCACGTAGTTGCCTTCCATGTCCCGCAGCAGGCGGTCCATGTAGTCGCCGGCGCCCGATAGGTGCAAGATGTGTGCAATGGCGCGGTGCACGGCAAGCAGTCGTGGCGACGGCGGGTCAATGGTGCGGTCCTCGGTTATATAGAGTGTGCGTGTAACGGGCAGCCCATACGCAATGTTCACGCCAGGCGGCAGGAATGACTGGACGCGGTATGTGTTGCTTGTATTCGCGACAGGCTCAAAGTAGATTTTAAAGGCGCCGAAAAAGCGATGGATGTCGTTGCTGAGCGTCATCGCGTTCTGTGGTCGGTCAATGTCGACGCCGTCGATCATGTGTGCCACGCCCCTGTCGAACATGTTGAGAACGGCCAAGGCAGCCTGACGGGATGCATCCTAGTTGAACATAGTGTTAAATAAGATGATAATAGTAATACTAGTTGCTAGGAGAGAGGTGGCTTACTAGATCGGTATTTTTACCTGATTTCATTAACGAGTGTGGTAAAATATGCGCTACTTCGAGAGGCGCGAATTGGCCGAGCGGCTGTTGTGAGAAGAGAACGTCGTTGTCGTCCCTTGCGTTATCACGGAGCCTATTATAGCGCAAGCTGTATTCGTCAACGTCGAATTTGCGTGTAACGATGCATAGGTGCCGGTCTCTCTTCAAGCACTCCCAACGTAGGGAGGCCAGTCGTTCTGTCGTGCCGATAAAGCCATGTGCTGTTGTGGTGTTTTCTTGTGCGCGAAGGACGGCCGAGTGGTACACAGGTGAGGGCTGGGGGGTCTTACGCGTCGAGGCTTTCACTAAAGTACGGGCGTGTCAATCAACGGGCGACAGTAAAACAAGCGTACGGCCGCAGGGGGGAAGGGGAAAGGGGACCACGCACGCGGCAGGAAGAAGTTGTCGACCAAATAGTCGGCAAAGCCGTTGAAGCGCGGTGCCAGCCCGTCAAAATCAACACCAAGCTCGGCATGGTCGACGGCGAGGTCGAGCTCGACCGCCCCGAAAAACGCCCGCAGGAAGATATCCCGCGACTCGTCCGACAGTGCGTATTCGTACGTGTACCGGATCAAAAGAGGCTGGCTGTACGATACCGCGCTGTCGGCAGGCGCAATATCGCGGTGGTATGGGTCCGTGGCTTCAAAGTGCTCGACGATGTGGTAAAATGTCTGGCGCGCTATCGTGCGGTCCGCGGGTCCGAGGGCGTCTTGAGCGGTCGACGCGAGATCCAGCACGGCTTCCAGCGACGCCTGGTGTCGTCGGTGTCGCTGTGGTGACAACGCTGGCGAGGTGATGCTTGTGAGCATCTCATTGTGGCTGGCCATGGCGCCCTGGTGAGGGCGGAATGACGAGGATGGGTGTCAAAACGAACCCAAAACAAGACCAAAGCGTACGTTTTGGGGACCCATATGGTCACGTGCAAATCACGTGCTTGAGTCTCCTTGTCTTTGGCTGGAAGGCTTTTTACGCTCTGCAAGCCATAGGTAAAGCGAGAAGTCATAAATGCTAGGTTGAGGAAGAGGCGTAGTTCTGCCCGGTTTTTCCCAAAAACCGTTATAAGTCGCCCGTTGGGACATGCACTTCTCCCATCAACGTCGGGTTCTTTTACATTACAGGTTACCGAGCGAGATTTCCCTTGTGCGACACAACAAGAGCTGACATAACAAGGACAGCAAAACAAAAATAGCCACAGCAGCACTAGAAGCATCGGCAGCTACTTCCGTAAAGTAACTACAAGTCGGTAAAAAGTTACTCCTTATTAAAAAAAAAGCCTCAAGGAATTTCTGGAGGCGGGGCTCTTAAACCTCCAACAGTCAGTTTTTTGTAGCCGCGTAGTAGCGTAGTGTCCGTTTCACAGTTCACATGCGGAGAGTCGCGTAGGTAAGGGCGATCATAGTAGATTAAAAAATACTAACTGTTATGTATCCCGGAAAACCTCACTGCCTCCCCTACGAATCACGAGCCGTCTTTAGGGGCCAAGCACAGGCGAAGCACAGAGACTAGTTTAAGTAGCGAGGGAAGCTTACTACTCCTAAATAATTCTCAAGCAACAGGTTAAGCTCGTTAAGGAGCTGTGTCCAGTGACTCGCTTAAAACACTGTATTCACATGTGCCATCCTAGGTGCCATTATTTTATACCTGCTTATCCTTTGCCACTTGTCCCGTGGCTAATGCTGACCTTAGGGGCTGGTTGTGTAAGCATGGCCTTGGTGTCTGGGGTCACGTGATTATAACCCTGTGGGATGGGTTGTAACAGGTTTCCCCTCCTCCATGGTCGATGTCCCAGACCGTACTAGTCGCGCTCGTCTTCTTCCCCTTCGTGCCAAGAGGTGGTACCATCAGAGTGTCTGTGGTAATAGCGTCCACTCTGGGTGTCCAACTTCCAGTAGTCCTTATGATTGCTGGAGTGCTTGCTTGCATGTCCAGATCCAGGGGGAGATGGCTGTGAGGCCTTCCGCTTGTGATCGCTGCTAGAAGTGTGATGTGATGACTTCGACGAATACTTGGATGACGAGTGTCCAGTCGAGTGCTTGGGTGAGGAGTTTTTGGACGATGAGTGCCCAGACGAGTGTTTGGATGACGATCGATGTTTGGAATGGGGCTGGTCGACTACCTCGTAGTCGGCTTCGTCTCCATACTGCGTTGTCTCTTGCGTGTCTGCCCCATAGCTAGCCTGCAGATGTGGGGTAGTGTCTTGGTATGGGGCCGGCTGCGAGTCTGGCACCGGCAAAGGGGCTGCTTCCTTGATGGGTTGGAGTGTGCTGTGTTGCTGCTTCCAATGTTCTCTCAGGTTGTCTCTCATGGCATGCGACTGGTTCTTCGCGTGGTCTTGTGCATTCCTGAGACCGTTTCTCCCATCCTTGAAATCCACGTAGGAGTCGATGAGATTCGTCGACTTGATACGGTACTGGTGGTACTTGGTTGTGCCATCCTCTGATTCTTCGGCGTAGTGGGCGTACTGGTTAAGGGTAGTGCCGTCTGTGGTGAAAGTCGTGACTTCGGCATGGCCAGGGGGGTCGGACTTTCCCATGTAGGAGAGGGCTTGATTCCTTGCAAAGACAAGGGCCGCTCCGTCATACGAGCTCTGGAGCCTTGCTTCTTCCATGTTCTTCCCTCGTCCCTTCCATTCTCCGGCCACGTGTGGCAACGTTAGGGAACGCGGGTTGTCTTTATAAAGAACTGCTCCGTCAACTTCTTCATTGACCGGGAACGGGTCGTAGTCTTGCATCTCGAGGCCTTCGACGAAGTCAGGTTGTGGAGCCGACAGGCTGTTGTTAAAGCCAACGTCCTCCGGGAAGCCGGTGAACGATTGGTTGAAACTCTGGTTATAACCTTCGTCGTCGTCGTAGTCTTTTAGCATATACCCGCTGGTCTTAGTAATCATGGTTGCCTCATTATAGGCAGCCCCGACCCGGTTGGTATAATGCTTGTATTCGGTCTCGGTTGGTGAAGCGGTCGCGCGGGATTTAGCATGCCGTTCGCGAATGCTTTCGAGATTGGCAGGTGCCTTGGATCTGGAGGGATCGAGAATGCCGTTCTTATGGGCTTGGAGAGCAAAGCCCGATGTTGTCGTCGATGTGGTTTTCGACTTCTGTGACTCACTCGTGGAGTCGCGATGCGAGGACGATGACTTCTTGGATTCCACCTTCTCGCCTTTCCCCATCTTGGCGAAGCGTGCAAGGTTCTTTCGTGTCAATCGGGCTCGCTTTAGCTGAGGCTTGTCGTCGACGTCGCTGTCGCTGTCGATCTGTCGCTTTCGTGACGGCGGATTTGCCGGAGCTTGCCTTCCATGCGAGGGCTCCAGGGAGGTCCGTTCCTTGTCCATGGTGAAGAATAGAAAAGAGGGGGACTTTCTCCCTTAATGAGCTGGTCGACAAAATGGGCCGGCTGGATGTCACAGCGGCTTATGTTTGGAGTTTTGTTTGGGTGGTGTGGTTGATTGGGCGCTGTGGACGAAATTGTTTAGGCAACCGTGGGGGCGGCTGCCAATGATTGGTCCCGTGATTTCGTTCGTGAGGTCGCTCACGTAACCGCTTAGTGAGGTTAGCGCCGCGCGTTGCGTCGCGGTTTTTTCGCGATCCTGTGATACTGGGCCAACATGGCCTGCGCGTTGGTTAAATGGTCAAGCGGCTCCCACGTGTTCTCGTCGTCGCCCTGGTCCTTCCACTTCACAAGGTACTCTGTCTGCGGTCCTTCTCCGTGATGATCGAGGATCTTCTCGACCTCTTGCTCTGCTTCATCTTCGTCTTCGAGCTCTATGGTCTCGCCGAGCTTTGCCCGTGGTGAGGCTGGTTCCAAAAGTGAGATGTGGAAAATCGGGTGGATCTGTATTGACTGTGGTAGTGACAGGTTCGTAGTTGGTGTCCGAGATTTTTCGCTTGATCTTGAACGGTCCAAGTTGCTTGTAGTCAAGTTTCTCGCTTGGTCGCTTCGACTTGATGTTTTTGCGAGCGAGGTAGACTTTATCTCCCTTCTTAAAGGATGGTCCCTTCATCCTTCGTTGGTCTGCGTATTTCGCCATTCGTTGCTGGATGAATTGGAGGTCTGCCTTGAGCTCCTCATGCAGCTGTTTGAGTTGCTCGGCCACCTTCGTGGCTGCGGGGGCCTCTTTCGCTTCTCTGGCATCGCCGTACACTGTAGGCGTGTAGCCATAGTTGGCGTACATCGGCGTTTTCTTTGTGGACTCGTTGACTGAGCTATTGTATGCGAACTGTGCTAGAGGATGGGAAGGCAGAGAGGTGTACGGCAGAGAGGTAAAGAGAGATAGAACGGGGAACGAGGGGGTACCGGAAAATTCGTTGTGTTAGATTAGGCTACAGAGGCCCAAAAATGGACCTCTCCTAATGGACCTTCCCAAAAAAACGCGCAAGGCACAAAGGCTCGAAAAAGATCCTTCCAACAGAAAACGGCCGGTGTCAGCAGCTGCCATCCGTGCCCTTTTTACATTGTAAAAAAAGAAGTGGATGATACTATATCTATTTTATTATGTACTAGTTACAGTATATGCGCATACAATTAAAGGTATGCTGTAAAACCTCTAAAAGCCAGTAGACGAGTAGTAGAAGAATAAGCGCTATAAGTAAGCGGAGGGACATAAGCGACGAAATCCTCTAGGTCGCACGGATCCGCATTGTGGTCTGAGCCCAGTTTTTGACTTGATCTGATTTAGCCATGGCCAGGGGAAATAAGCACCTTATAGATGTTTCATCTTCTTCGCTCACCACTAAAAACGGCGGCACGCGCCAGCTAAAAGCGGCGGCCAGAACAGCGCTTTCTCGCTTTCACCTGCAATCCCATTCCCACTTCGCCACATCAGCTGGTTGCGTTTACGGCTGGATAATAGTAAAAAGTCTATTCACGTGCTTCGGTAATAATGCTATATTTTTCGTAGATCTGCATCTAATATCCATAACGTAGATGTGCAGCTACTCGGACGGAAAGCAATGCTAACTTGAGAAAGGCTAAACTTCGTTTCGTCTCGGGGTTTACCGTGTGAAGCCGTTTAAGTGCATTAAGAGACGGGAGGATAAAGACAGTTGACCAAATAACGATCGGATAGTACTGCATTTCATACACGATCCCCCATGCGGGGTCTTCTCTGATATAAATTGAGTTGTTAATAGGAAGTTTGCCATTGGCGATGCGCCTGGCGAGTTATTGACGCCAAGAAATACTGACGTGCATCGTGCAGGAACACAGTCAGGTTGCTAAAATCAAAGTAGCCGTTGATGACCTGGACGGGAGGATGAAGACGCCATACGGGTAGTATTGGCCATTTTTAGACCAACCCTTTAAGTAGGCAACTTTGTCCCCGACGGCAAATACTCACATCCGTCCGAATCTCTCATGAGTAAATAGCCGTATCCTGGCTCGTTTTTATATCAAGAAAAACACGCTTGAACGGGCGAGACTGGTTACGTGCCAAAGTCTCTGCCTGTGTTCCAATTGTGGAATATAGCCCATGGTTTACATGAGTATGAAGGACCTCTGACGCGTCACCTAAGAAAGTAAACATGTAGACGGTGACGTTCTTAGAAAAGCAACTAAAAAAAAAAGACTCGAGCAACATGAGAAAGCCGCAAACCACCTTGATCGGCATCGATCCTGTGCGAACGGACTCCGTAGCACTCTATTCAGTATTGATGCAACTCTACGGCCGGAAATGCCACAACAAGGTCCTTCCATTGGGTTTGTTGGCCACACTTCGGAAGACAGCCCGTTGCAGCAAGCACGACACATAGATTATGCTCGGGGCTAAGCATAATCCCGTCTCCGCAGGTCATTACGACCCGCGGCGCTGCCGCCTACGACTCGGGAGACTGTCCCTTCCCAATATCGGATGAACATGTGCACGGGACGCTGTCGACGACCATAGCCGACGGGCATAAAGTGTTCAACGACAGACGACAACGCGGCTGGTCCTCGGTAAAATCGACTACCCCACAATTTAGGAGTTTATTTCGGACTTGCCTTGAGGCCGACGGCAGTTCGCTCGGGTGCATATTCCTTCTAGATATGTAGTCCAATAAATGAGAACTGATGGACTACCACTTCCAGTGCAGTTTGCAACCCAAGGCATCTAAAGAAAAGAGCCGTCTTTAAACACCAACAGAGGGCGAGCTAAATGACAAGACGCTGTACAGCACTCTTCTAGAAGACTTGGCCCTGTCAGGAGCAAAACAAAAGACCCAATCGAGCCGTTTCCAATACTAATATATCCGAGCAATGGAGATGGATAGATGAACGGCAGCTACCAGACAAATTGTGCCGGATATTGCAATTGTAGATCCCTTATGTGTAGACCTAGATTTTTTTTCGTACATATAGACTGCGAGATCGCGTCCATGTTGAAAAACCGAACAACATCGTGCCCAGTCACGTCTTTTTCGCGAACAGAAAGTCATCCCCCTGTGTACACAAATTATCAAGATGAAGGCTTTTATTACATCTTCTGTGGTGGTCCTCTCGCTACTCGGTGGTGCCTTGACACATCCGGGTGAACATCACGACGAAGAGTTTGTGAAACGGGGCATCGCTGCACGCGAACTCGCCGGGGCACACGCCCACCAAGTCGTGAACAAATGCGCCGGCACCGCCGTGCACAGCACCCTTCAGGCACGCGCGGCGGCCCGCCGTGCGTTAACCGCTCAGCTCCTACGCGAAGAACGGGACATTGTGCATAGTAAGCTCTTTTTTTGTTCTTTTTTTTTTTGTCATAGTGCAGCCGGCACGACAGACAGATTTTAACATCATTTCAGAGTCCCTCAAAACCAAGCGCCAGGGGAGCGCAGTCAACAAATGGATGGGCGAGTGCCACGACCAGACCAGCGTGTACCATGGCACCTTGAACGCGTCCAGCACCGAGACAGCCATCTTCACGTCCAACGCCACCCACGCGCTAACGCCCGAGAGCATCGTCGGCCCCTACTTTGTAGCCGGCGAGCTCGTCCGCAAAAACATCACCGAGGGCCAGGCCGGCGTGCCGGTGCACCTCGACATGCAGTTCCTCGACATCAACACCTGCCAGCCGATCCCGAACATGCTCATCGACGTCTGGCACGCCAACGCCACGGGTGTGTACTCGGGCGTCGTGGGCTCCGGCGGGCTCAACACCACGTTCCTGCGCGGGTTCCAGGTGACCGACCACGACGGCGTCGTCGAGTTCGACACGCTGTACCCGGGCCACTACTTCGGGCGCACGCAGCACATCCACGTCATGAGCCGCCTCGGCGGCAAGATCCTGGCCAACGGCACGTACACGGGTGGCACCGTCAACCACATCGGCCAGCTGTACTTCGACCAGGAGCTGTCGGGCGTGATCGAGGCCATGGAGCCCTACGCGAGCAACTGGCTGCCTGTGACGTACAACAGCGACGATTTCCTGACAGCGCAGGCGGCCTCGGACGACTACGACCCGTTCCCGGACTACGTCATGCTGAGCGAGGACGCCAACGACGGCCTGCTGATGTGGATCACGATCGGCATCAACACGACGGCCGACTACGACAGCCAGGCCTGGGCGGCGGCCACGTGGCGCAAGGGTGGAGGTGTGGCGGCGCCCATGCCGGCCTTCCCGTTTCCGTTCAACGGCACCTTGAACGGTACCACCAACGGGACGTTTCCGCCCATGCCGACGGGTGGTCCTGGGTTCCCCGGCGGGTTTCCTGGGATGCCGACGGCCTCAGCCAAGGGCAGTAAACCGACGCCGAAGCCGTGGGGCGCGTGCGAGAAGAAGCAGCGCTTGGGTACAAAATAAATTCCGGTTATGCGGTGTATAATACTATGGATTTAACGCAAACCTAAGCCCTTTGAGTGTTCAGTAGCACTTGTTGGGTCGATCATAAGCTCATGATGTCTCCATGAATGAAAAGCAAACACGAAAAAAAGTTTTTATACAAAAATATGAGAAAAGAAAAGGACAGAAAAAGGTGCTGAAGTCACTAGAGTTGCATGAAAATTTTATGGAAAAAAAGCTGTTCTCTGTCTTTAATTTGCCGAGAACATGCCAAATACCTTTCGTTCAGGATTACTAAATCGTAAGACATGTATTTGAAGAGGACTACTTGCTCTCCACGCTGCCCAGCTCTGGCAGGTCCTTTAGTGCCTTGCAGGCCTCCTCCCACGCCGTTTCCCCTTCGTACAGCTGGCTCCGGAGATATGCCCAGGTCATTCTCTGCACCGCCGCCAGCCGCTCGGGACTTCCGTCCCGCGTCTCGGCCGCATCCCACCCACTGATGCCGCCGAAGCCGTGCAGCCCGCCTTTGACGGAGAACGACGCCTTGGGCCCCGGCGCCAGTTTGTAGGAGTCGGCGTGCCAGTCGGCGCCGCGCACGGTCAGATGCGGGCTCACGTCCTCGTCGCCCCAGACGACCAGCGCCGGCGTCGTCATGCCAGCAAAGTCAACGTTGTAAAAGGGCACCATGGCCTTGCCGTTATCGGACAGGTCCGCGCCGGCGAGGCCTGTGCCGCCGAGGACAACGCCGGCCTTGATCCGCTTCTCTGCGGCCCGCGTCGTGACGCCGTCACGCGGGTCCGTGTTCACGGCGCCCAACAGCACGCTGGCCGTCAGGCCACCCAGCGAATGGCCGGCGACGGCCACCCGGGTGCGGTCAAGCCGGCCTTTCAGTAGCGGCACTGCCTCCTCGATCGTGTCCAGGTGGTCGAGGATCGTGGTCATGTCCTGCACGCGCGACTCCAGAAAGAGCTCGCGGATGCTGTCCGCATCGAGCGGGAAGCTGAGCGTCTTGGAGCTCAAATGCGTCGGCTGGATGACGGCGAAGCCGTGGCCCGCCCAAAAGTCCGCCAGCGGCGTGTATCCTTCCTGCGACGACAGCCAGTTGCTGGCGCCGTGGCCGTGCGACAGCAGGACGATGGGCAGGCCCGTCCCCGTCGCCGGCACCGACACGCGCATCGACAGATCCACACGGCGCCGGCCTGCGGCAGGCAGAACAACCGGGCTGAAGGAGAGGACGGCCGACGGCTTGCCAATGGGGATTTTCGCGGCGGCGCCGATGAGAGCGTGGGGATAGAAGAGCATTTTGTGGGAGGACTTAGGTAATTTGACCGAAAATAACTAAACTGTTAAAAATAGGCGATGTTGGCGCAGCCAACAGAGGAAATGAAATAAAGAAGTATGTCTCATATATATGTTTTTTTGGCTCTGCTACCACGCATCCTGAAGGCAGGGCGGTTTCGCCATGAAGTTTGACAGCGGCGATAACCTGGGGTTGTCTCCGGCCGGTGATAATGCCTGCATTATGTCCATGTACCTTTGTAGATCGGTTGGCGAATTTGATTCCGGGGTTTCTAGACTTCACATGACGTGTACTGTCTAACGTAGTATATTTTTTTATTTTTTCCCCAAAATGTCAAAAAGGGAGAAAATTACATCCCCCCTCCGCCCCCGTGGAACAGTTTAGCGGAGGACCACAAGACCACAGCTGTGCTAAAAGTCGTCATCGGAAAGGCGGACCGAAGTAGAATCGGGCCTATTCTGTAGTTCGTGGGACAGGCACACGTTCTGGTGATTTAAGCTTTATTCTTTCTGCGACGACTTTTGTCATGGCGGCTGCTGTCTCGCGCCCTTCGCCTGGGGACCGCCTCTGTACGTGACATGGTTCTGAAGATGGTATCCATCCTTGTCCCACCGACTTGTCTTGCTTTCAATATCCTGCTCAATCTTGACTCTGTCCGGATACTGAATGGCCAAATGCATGCCTTTGTCTCGACGGCACCGCAGCGTCATGACAGCGCCAATCGCCCCTGGATTGTCTGTGCAAAAAGCAAAGTCCCAATAGGCAACATCAGGATCCCAGCCAGGCTCTTCATTGTCGTGTTGGACGTTGATGTAAAAGTCAATCAGCTGGTCGCGGAATTCGCATTGGGCAAAGTCGATAATGACAGCCCGCTGCGTGCGCTGGTCAACAAGCGCATTGAACGGCGAGCAGTCCGACAAGACCACGCCTCGGCGGTTGATCTCATGCACCGTGTTGACGGCCTCCTGCACCACGGCCTGGCATGTGTGCGTAGGGTCCACAGAGCGACAGCTTATATCTGAGAAGGGAAGGTCGTGGAGAGACGGGCCAGGGATGTATTCTAGGAGTACGGCCTTGGTATCGAAGTAGGTCGAGAGCGGGCCGTGGCAAAGATCGTCGGGTACATGGCGCGCACCGCCGCGTGACAGATCCAATCGAGCGTGAGCATACATGCGTGGAATCGTTTTCCCTTGCAAGTCACGAAGACGCGCATAGGCTTCTGTTTCCGAATCAAAGTACTCGTTGCTTTGTAGCCACAGAGCCGCCTCGAAACGGGCCATGGACTGAGGGCTGTTATCTTCGTAAAATTCGTACGCGCCCGGCGGATAGACAGAAGTCTTTCTTCGCTCTGCGAGGCTGCGCACAAACGTCTCCATTTCACCACTCCGCACGAACGCTTGGTAAGCCGCTTCTGCTTCCGCGGTGTGCTGCACAACCTGCCTTCCAATGTTCCGAAGTGTCGAGCCACATCGCCTGTCGTAGAGCTTGACAACAGCACAAAAGTCTGTACCAGAAGGTGTCGGTATGGTGACTCCCAACACCGGTTGCATGGTCAAAGAGAAGACCTTCGTGATGGTGGCCGAAACGGTCCCGGAGATGGGCAGCTCGTCGCTGAGGCTCTGATGAATATGGAGCCGTAGGGCGGCGCCCATTCGGTAGGGTACGACAGCGCTCGTGCTCATGTCGCCATGTCTGTTGTGCACGCTTGTCAGCAAGCCACCTACTCAAGCTAGGGTGGGCGGGACCTACTCTTGAGAACCCATGACGCGCCGTGGGCGCCGGGAAGACGACGAGACGACGAGACGACGGGCACGGAACAAAGAGAAATGTGAAGATAGACAGAGCCTACAGGGAGGACTTCAGCATCGGCCTCGTTCAAGTTTGAATGTCGATAAGTAAATGGGAAAAAGCAAAAATACTCTATACTCAAGGCCATGCAATGTGACTGGTTCCTGTATTAAAAATAAAAAATAAAAAATCAATGAATCAACGGTAATGACACGTTCAATTCGTTTTTTCAACATTAAAAAAAAAACGTGATCTCCTCTATGGCTTGGATTACTAATAAAAGTACTTCAAAGATCCCACTCCCTTTCTTCTTTCTTCCCATTCCCTACATTGGCCTTCCCGATACTGAGGACTACCTCCGGTTTCGACTAGCGAACAAACAATTGAATGGGCAAAATGGCCACGAGGAGTCAAGTAAGGAAAGACGTCCTAAGTTCCGAGTCACAAAAGGATCTAGAAGGCCCCATCTTCTTCCACAAGGAATGGGAAGACTATGGGTTTTTGTCCAACTACACACCAGCCAAGTTCTCAGCCCCCGATCCAGCTGTCGTGTGCGCCGCGTGGCTTATTAGGGCAAAAACTGCCGAGAGCACAACCTCCTTTTCGACAACTGCAGGCACAGATGTATCTGAGGGGGCGCCAGCCATTGAATTCAAACACTCGGAGCAGTACTACATGTACTGCAAGGCGGTCTGCTTTGGCGATGCTGCCGCCGCTCAGCGCATCCTCGCTGCCTCCAAGGCGAGTGACTGCAAGGAGGCCGCTCGCGATATCCGCGGCTACGATGATACCGTCTGGGCGCTGCATGACCGAAAGCTCCGTGTCATGGCCGACGCGCTATGGCACAAGTTTGGAGGCGCTCATATACAACAAGTGTTAGACGACGGTGGTAGCTGGTTAAGCCGCGAGGCGAGGCTAGAAATGCTTCCGGACCTCGGACGCAAGCTTCTGGCTACGAACGACCGGGTGCTTGTCGAGGCTGCTGGCCGTGACTCGTTCTGGGGCATCGGTTACAGCATCAAGCAGGGACCTCTGAGGTACCAGAAGAACTGGGGAGAAAACAATTTGGGAAAAAGCTTGATGACTACGCGAGAACGGCTCCGAAACATGGTGGAGGACACCGGCTGACTGAGGCAATCAGCAGATTTGGTTCATATTTCTTTTTGAGTTCTGATACCCCATTGATTTTATGTAGATACTCTTGACGTACGCGTCACACATATATAAAATGTGCAAATATGTGCAAATAAACATATTCGTATGGCAAAGATCCGTCACAAAAGTCAAGCTTGAAGAGCCCAAAGGGCACGTATTACTACCACAACAACTGGGAAACAGCAATAGAGATTCGTCTCCGGGCAGCGGCCCAGAGTGAGTGCTATGTGTGACGTTGTCTCGGGCCTACCATCGGGGCCCCCGAGGGGGAGGGGGCAGGGAAAGGGTTCAAAGTATTTGAGCGGATTTTCATGAGTCATCAACAAAAAGCTCGACATACATCACTGTTATGTTCGTCTAATTGACATGATAGAAACTCATAGAAACCTCATCCTCCTCTCTGCTTCACCCGTTTGGCCATTTGTTGTTTCCTCGACCGTGTCTCTTTCGCCGCCGTCATCTACTTTACCGTCGTTGCTACCGCTCGCGCTTGTCAAGTGGCGCAACATATTTCACGCCTAGTTTTTCCTCCATTGTAGGCAGGTCTTGCATTGGAACTTCGTGGCAGTTTTCTGAGAACCACTTGCGGCATCGTTTGGCATACTCTGAATTGGGGTCTTTCGTCTCCCACATCTTCAGCTCAAACCATTCTGGCAAGAAGCCGGCAAACTCCCAGTCGATGATGGCTTTGATCTTGAGCGTTTTGGGGTCGACTAGAACGTTATGTGGTCCGAGGTCGTTATGACAGAGGACGAAGTTGCCGCGGACGTTCTTTCGGGGACGAAAGCAGAGGTTGCGCATAGAGGCGGTATTGACTACATGTGGCGGCGGGACAAGAAGGGAGCCGGCTAACTTCGTCTCGAGCGTATGCTTTTCGATTCGCTGCGCCGTGTCTTCTTCATATGGACCGAACCGTGGTATCGGCAGCGTCGGGAAGGGAGGAACACCAGGGGTATCGGATTTCAGTGTCTTTAGCACGGCAACGTGCTGCCGTAATTCTTGCATAACTATTGTTTGGTCTTCGGGCGTGAGTTTGCTCATTTGGATGCCATCCACATATTTGGTGCAATGGTAGAAAGCGCCGTCGTCCTCGTAAACGCACGGCAGCTCGGGGAGTGGAATATTCGTCCGCTCGCGTAGATATGTGATGATCGCAACATCATTCTTCCACCGCTGTGGTATAGTAGTGGGAGCGCTGTTGTATAAAACGTTGTCGATAGTAAACCATTCGTGCGAGCGTAATGTGCGCTTGATACACATGTTACCGGTAAAGAAGTACTTGCGATCTTGTAGCACAGCCAGGCATCCTGGCTCGCGCACCTCGTTGAGTGCCTTGATTTTATCAGGAATTTCCTCCATCATCAAAGGGACCGAAAGATGAAGTTCAAGTTTTTCAGGTTATTGAGTGCACAAGTGAAAATAGGCAGCGACAAAACAAAATTTATGAATTATTGTGCGACAGTAACACCATACCGACGTCGGAAAATAATTAACCCAACGTGGTAAACCAAAATACACAAATACTACACATAACCAGTTAGCATTTTGATTCTCTGCACAAGTAGCTGCTCTTAGAGGAAGACGTCGCTGCAAATCAAACCGCATATAGAAAGTCAAGGAAAAGTCGAGCTTCTCGCTCATAACGGATTACAAGCGACATGAGCCGCTCGCTGGCATATAAAGAGCCGTACAGCTCGCCGCCCTTACTTCTACAGAAAAAATCAAGCATAGTTTTATCGTTGCCCAGACGGGCTAAGGATTGCAATGGGTCTAAAGAGGTAAGGAAAAATTCGGTACATGGAATAAAAGAGAAAGGGGGCTTGCTTTCTAGATGTATTAAACCCAGTTGATACGCACCTCGCGCATTTTGTGTTGATCCTCCCGCCTAAGGGGCTTAGCACTAAAGTCTCGCGACGAACGACATCGTGATAGAGTACATAAAAAACTTCATTTTGCAATTTTTGTTTTACGATAGACGAAAGAGTTCTGTGGGGATAGATCGTACGTAACGACGGCATTCTGTCGTAAATCCCATCATCTTTTTTAAAGAGACAAGAAAGAAAGGAAGAGTAAGAAGGAAAAATATCAAAAAGGAAAAAAACAAAAAACAAAAGCAAATATACTGTTCGCCAGATTTGCGTCAACATTTCGACTAATACTTCACTTCCTACGTCTCCTCTTTTTCGCTAAAAGACCTCGAATGCTTTGAAGAAGCCGGGAAAATTCTTCCACACCTTCTTCGGGCCATGGCCAAGGACCTTGTTTTCCTCTCCACAGTGCCTCGATCGTGTCTATTTTCCCTCGAAACTCCTTGGCCGGATCCTCGTTTGTCGTGTGCCTATGCCTGAGTTCCAACTCCGTCAGACGCATTGACGTCACCAAGTCGCGAGCATCCCAGTGCATTGTCCCTGTCATCCAACAGTCTGTCACTGAGGTGGGCGCGTGAATCGTTCCGGCGGGCTGTAGGAGAAGATCGCCCTCTTCGAGGAAAATGCCAACGGGTGCGCTCTCTGGGTTTGAATCGGTTTCTGCCCACTTTTTGACATCTTCGACGCCGAGAGTCGGCCACAGAATCCACAGTTTCTCTCCTTTCTCGCAGAAAACCGACGTAATAACGCCGTGGTGATCTATGTGCGGCAGCGAAAATGAACCTGCCGACCCGAGAATGTTGAACCGGGAGGATGCGCTGAGGTCGTGGTGGAGCGTTTGTAAACGTTTGCCTGCCTGGTAGTTTTCGTAAACTGTCTCGAGGATGCTAAACCGCGGGCCCTGAATACACCGTGGCGGGCTTTTTGCTGGGCCTTGCAAGTTGAGAAGATTTATGGGCCCCTTGTCTCCGTTTTTAAAATCGTCTATAACGTCACAGGCCCTTTTAGAAAGAGGCTGACAGTTGACGTCGTCGACATCGAGGTAATGAGCGTCTAGTGTGGCGTAGGTCCGTAGCAGTTCAAGGTAGTCCTCCAAAGATTCTTTCGGGACGCCCCAGTCGTTGTTGTACCCAGAAAGTGTCTTAGGAATAAGTATGGGAATGCGGAGAGGTCGGGTGGCCAAGATCTGGACCACCTCTGCATGAGAACAAATCAAAAAGTCCCCCGTCTGCATGTCGAGAAACTGGGCTGTGGATACAGCTGTGCCAGTCACGGTTCTACCGATAATATTGTCGTACAGCATCAAATCCTTTTTGAGTCGTGCACGACAAGGTCTTTCTAACTGCTCAGAAACACGAGCACGAACACGGTTGATAGCGGATGTCTGTCGTTTCTGGTAGTTGTCGATCACTATATCCATAGCGCCTAGAGAGACAAGAGAGGCGTGCGTTCCTCTCCATGCTTGTATGCATTTATCAAGGTGATGTGGTGAGAATTCGATTTCAAAATCCTTCTGCGCAGTGTCTGCCTATTGGTTAGCGGCGTAAAAATGCCCAGAGCATAGATAATACGTACATAGATTATAGTGACAAGGCGAGATGGTCTGTAAGACTTTGTTCCGTGCTCTTACAGGGTCGGTGTCCCAAAACATGCCACAACCAGCCTGTAGACATTCGTCGCTGCTCTCAAGCCGGTCCAGCATTGATTCGGCAAAGCTTAGCACGAAGATACTGCTATCCTCGATGTCATTTTGTATGGGGGTAGTCCAGAAATGTATACACTCCTCGATACGGAGAGACAACAAGTGCTTTGTGAGAATATCGAGGACAGGGAAGTGATAGCGAGCCAGGTGGTCAAAAACGACAATCCTCTTCGCAGCACAAGACACGACGATCGTGTACCAGTTCGCGTCCTCACATGCTAGTACAAAAATGTACTTCAGGTCTGCTGCGGTCGGGGCGCTCCATTGTATCGACTCCCCATCAGATAGCGTAGTGAGGAAGAAGTGCTCTCGTTCGAGGACCTGAAGGTAGGCACTGACCATGGCCGTAGTTAGACTCTTACCACTAAAAACGGCGCATATCTCCTCGAAGTCGATAGGAAGCGGCCGCCGTGTATGTATTTGCGACGTATCCCGGCTGTCCCTATTTGGAAGTGGATCCGGCCAAATCGAGCGAACTTGTCGTAGGTAATCGGGAACGCCTTTTACCTTATGGTAGTTGCGTAGGTGCCTCACTATTGAAGATCCTTTTGGTGCGAGTTGGATTCCACATTTGCCGCACTTGACACTTGAGCTATTAGGATTACGGACAAGATCGAGCTTCACTAAAACTTGACTTTCACCGAGATCGTCCTTGTCTATGGGTTGCATGGTAAGAAGAAGAAAAAACGAGGAAAGATAAGGAAAGATGAGGAAAGGAAGTAAAGACGAGGGAAGGAAGGAAAAACTAAGGAGAGTAAGAGGAGGAAAGGAATAATAAAAGGAAGAGAAAAGGAAAAGAAAAGGTAAGGAAAAGAGGAAAGGGAGAAAAGAAAGAGGAAAGACACAGGAAACGAAGAGGAAAAGAAGAGGAATAAAAGAGGGAAAGAGGAGGAAAAAAGAGGAAAAACGGAGGAAAAGAAGAGGAAAGGAAGAGGAAAAGAAGAGGAAAAGAGGAGGAAAAGAGGAGGAAAATAGGAGGAAAATAGGAGGAAAAAAGAGGAAAATAGGAGGAAAAGAGGAGGAAAAGAAAAGAAAAGGAAGAGGAAGGAAAAGGAAGTGTAAAAGAGAGAGATAGAAGTATACTTGGCTTAAAAAGAAAGCTTAGCTAGTGAATGAATATTCGAATGCCAGGGGGCGGAGACGCGACCATTAAAGCTCTTTTTTCTGCCCCCCCTTTATTTTTCTTCTCCTTTCTTTCCCATTCCTTTATGTTTTCCCCGTTTCGTTCCCTTTTTTCATCTCGTCTTTTGTGTCTTTCTTTTTCTCTTCTTCGTTTCTATCCGGTTGTCTCTCTTTAGTTTCTCACATCACTCGTCTTCTTCATCTCTCCCTCTCTCTCTCCAAGTCTATTTTTTAACGAATCTTCCCATCTTGACTCTCCCCATGCCACAAAATGAGACCAACAATTCAGCCGCAAGAGCAAGAAGTGCGTCCACTGGCTCTGCCACTGAGAGGAGCCCCAGATGGCGTGACAGAGAGTTCGGGCGACGTGGAAAGCGACACGGAGAGCGATGCTTCTTCTATCGCGGTATGAACGCGTCTTTGATTCTCCGTTTTTCCTTTATTCTGCTAATGATTTCCTATCACAGAGCTCTTCCTTTAAATCTCTCGTTTCGCTTTCAGAGAGCCTTCGTCATCCAGACCCGGACCCGGTGACTCGTCGAACTTATCATTCATACTACACAGACCGTATGTTTTCTGAATTTCAAATCGACCTATGACATTGCCGAGATATGACATACTGATAGGTTGGTTGGTAGAATACTGCTTTCCGGAGGATAAGGTACGTTGCTATTTTTTTTAACCCCCCGGTTTATTAGAAATCATGTGCTAAAGACAATGTAAACAGAAACACCAGGAGTTTTTAGATGAACTACACGGTCCGTCTTCGCCTTTCATCTTATAAGTGAGAAGTTAAATAATACTGACGATCCACAGCCCTCTCTGTCTACAGTTCCGGACGACTTCACTATTGCCCAGAACGAAATGGTGCACACCGCGTATTAGACCTGGGTACAGGCACAGGCTTCTGGGCAGTCAATTATGGTATGTTGAGCTCTTCTTCACCTTGTCCTTTCCTTTTCGTATGCTTTACAGGAGAAAAAGAACTGACAATTAACAGCCGCTACCTATCCTGCCGCTGATGTCATCGGAGTAGACATCAGCCCAATCCAACCTCTATAGTGCGTTAATTATCCTGTCGTTCCGCATTTCATATATCTAATCTGTGTGCAACAGTGTGCCGGAAAACTGTCGGTTCGAAATTGACAATGTCGAGGAACCGTGGACTTGGTCGAGAGCTTTTGATTTCATCCATTGGCGGTATTTGCACGGCAGTTTTGCCGACGTACCAGAAATGATTCGAAAGTGCTATGAGTATGTTTATTTTTTTTTTTTGTTTTGGCCTTTTCGTGCACAAAGGCTAACAACAAAAGCCATCTGAACCCGGGGGGGTATCTTGAGATGTTCGACGGTTTAACGCTTAGATGCGACGACGGCACGCTACCGACTGACTGTGCACTTCAACGACTGGTTTCTCTAGCAACGGACGCATCGACAAGAAGGGGCCGCTCTATCGACCAATCGTCGCACTATGCTCAGATGATGGAAGAGGCAAGCTTTGTGGACATTGTTCATAGAGAGGTGAAGTGGCCTATCAATGGGTGGTCATCGCCACTAGGTCCCAGGGTGTTGGATTTGTTCGACTTTGATCTAGAGGGACTCTTCATGGCGCTTTTATGCCACCATTGTGGCATGACATACGACGAGGCAACTGTGCTTTGTGCTCGCGCCCGGCTGGATTTACGCAACACGAGCATACACGCGTACTGGGTTTTGTACGTCCTTCCCGTTGCCTAATTTTTATCGAACGCAATATCTAACACCTCACAGCAACTGTTCCTACGGTAGAAAACCAGACGAGAAACCCTCTAAGAGGGTGGCCACGATCTTCAAGCTTGTGGTTGTAAAGGAAATGGGAAACCGTTTTCGCCAACTTTGTTCGTTTATTTCTTCTTGCTGCGTTTTGCAAAGCCGTTTGGAAAACCTTCACTCCTACCGTTTGGTATTTATGTTTGTTCAAGATTTTGTTTTTCTTTTCTCTATTTCGGTTATTCTAGAGAGTTTGATTTCGTTGTTGTAAAGAATACAGATAAGGATAAAATTTACATTACTCGCCGGAAATACCTTCTAAATCTTCGAAAATAGTAACTCCACTACCTTCACTTTCCCAAGAGATACTATCACTGCTCTCGCTCCCATACTCCGAGCCCGAAAACAAAGACCCGCTATCGCTTGTATTTGAAGAAATGGATGTGTCCCAGCCCGCAGAACTGGTTTTTAGAGGAGACACAAATCCATCCGCCTGGCTCTCTTTTTCATCGTCGGCTTCATAACCTGCCTCTTCTGGAGGTTGAAATGACCTGGTAGGAGGGTCTAGCACAATATTAGCATAAATCGATGTATGTGTTAGGCTCTGGGCAGTTGTTTACCTTGAACCTGACTGGCCCTTTGCGCCATCGGAGAGAAAAAAGGTCGTAGAAAAGACGTTTGAGTATGGGAGAGATAGGACGTGCTAGATGTGGAGAAGAAAAAAAAATCAAAAGAAAAAGGAGAAGGAAAAAATGCTTTCGCTCTCTTACTTATCTTAAAGAAACTGCTCATCTCTGGCAGCTGTGATCGTTGCCAGTCCACCAGAATTCTTTTATACAGTGCATTCGTCGCTCTGTGCGGCGATATGCCCCGGGACATGCACCTTTGGCGCCGGTCTTGACGAGGCTACGAAAGAGAACATGATACCCCTGTTCTCGCGTGAAGAATGTAGTCGGTACGTGGACGGAAGTCGAACCCATACATCTCCCCTTTTTTCAACGTCCTGTCTCTATCCTTTAATCCATCGACGAGACTTGGGACGATTAAGAGCTTGTGCATACTATTACAATATCGCTCCCTAGTGCCTAGCACATGGGCGGTGAAGATGGCGTGGACGGAGTCCGTACTCGATCTGTTGCCGCTGAACCAGCCAACATTGGTCTCTGTTGGCCCTGTTGTTGTTGCTGCTGCTGTTGTGTCTGTGGTTGTGGCTGGCCGTCGACATTTTATCTATATGACAATCTGTGAAACCTTTTTGACGGATGCACTGAATCCCCAAGTGCACACACGACGAACATGGCCGTTAGTTTGCGCACTTGATCTTCCTCTTTCGGCAACTTTCGTAAGCTCGTCCTAGTCTCAGGCGGGCCAGTTTGGTCCAGTCACAAAGAATTCTATCATCTGGGACGCCACAACTGTTGCCTGCCTCTTCATCTAGGGATGGTGAAGTAGAGGTACTGGTGACGGGGGCAGGTACCGGTGACGGGGGGGTGTGATAACGAGGATAGAGGGGACAGCAAAGGAAATTGTGACGGGCGTCCAAACGTCCCTGTCGAAGAAAAAAAGGAGCAAGGTGATCAGAGCTTCACAGTGCTATGAGAGAAAGGCGTCAGATTAGAACAGCAGAATGGATAGATCCAGCGTGCAAGCCAGTACTATTAGGAGGTAAACAAGGCCGCAGGAAGCATCAAGAAGTACTGTTCTACCGACTGCGAACCTCGTATTTCTGTTTCTTACTTTACGAACCGCCTCTTAAAACGAAAAGGAGTGCGCCCCCACGAATGCAAACCTACAACCAGGTTTTGCGACCATCGAACATCAGAGGTGTGCCAACAGGGGGTATGGGTAGGAGTTCTTTCCTCGTACAGACAGAGGGGTTAGGTTCTCTCAGCCTTCCCTGTCTTCCGGGCTGAATCTGTCCTGATCTGGACACAAAAGCTCGTCTATTCAGCTCCACGCACGGCCACCTCTTCCTGTTTAGGTCTCTTCATGCATGGTTGTCCTGCGAAGAACCGCGCCAGTCCTGAAAAGAAAGGGGTGAAAATAAAAAACAACATTTTCCCCAAACCCGGTTAACCCGTTTAGGGAGGGGTAGGCCAAAAAGGCAACGTGCACATTGTCCACGGTTCCACGAGAAACCTAGAGTCTAGCATGCATATGTTCAAGTGATCTGATTAGCAGCAACTCCCAACACCCCGTAAAGGGCATTTGTTTCACCGGCTGTCGGTGTTGCGGGTATGCAAGGCACACCACATAATAATGCGCGTTTCAAGGTGACGAGCTGCAGCCTGCAGCCACGAAAAACATCTCCTTAGAGATCGTCTGCGCGATAGTTGCCCTTGTGCCTCTTTTTTTTGCTATTTTTTTTTAACTTGATATACTTGGATGATTCTCTAAATTGTTCAAAACTACCAGTGTACGCACGATGAAATATATAAAAATACGTTTTTTTACAGTTAACTCGGAATACCCCGCTCCCGAGATCGTTCCCGTCGGCGCCTAATTAAAATAACGAATAAAACTCGGCTTATCCCGGCTCGAAGCATCCTAGGTTAAATATCTCGTCCTAAAGCATCACAGCTGTAACCCCGCACACAATGACCCGAGAAAGTAAGAATCAACCACACAATGATTCCCTGTCCGGCCTTCAGTCTACCACTTCGATAACGCGAAACCGCAAACAAACAGATGATCGAGTACTACAAGGACGAAGCCGGTTGCGTATAAGACGCGCACGGCAGATCGCATCACGCCGCTATGGTAGGTAGCGCTCCATCTGATACCTTAAAATATCTGTCTCTAATACCATTTAACTAGGCGTCGAATGAAGGCGGATGGGCCTTTGTTGATGATAGATTTACAGCAGCGTATAATATGAGAATTTGGTACGCGGCTGGGGCACAAATATTAGCGTATTCCGGAGGGACGCTTACTGTATCAGTGGACCGTAATAATAACGGCAAAGAAGGAAGTGTCGATGTTTTCGAAGGGTGGACAGTTATTATATTAGAGTCTTGGGTACTTATACACAGACGATAATAACAGATCGCATACAAATGACAGGGGCTCTCCTTCTTTTCGGAAGTGGATGCAGACTGTGAGAATGTCCTTCTCTGCGTGTACTCCATAGCCCTGAGCGTGTTTTAGGAGTTCCCGGCTGAGTTGTTCTTGGGGGCTTTCCTCAAATATATTTTGTACCTTTCGTGCTGGGTCTTTGAGGCGTATAAACAGGTGGATCTCTATTCCGACGGAGATATGTAGACAATGGGGTTTAGCCTTGGAGAAAGCAGAATACAGTTCTCCCCGGAGATGTGGAAGAATGCGTTCCTTACGTCGTTGCCAAAACCAACAGCAACTGGTGCAACCCACGCAAGGATTGTCTGCGCAGGACGACCTAAAGCATGGCGCCCTGACAGATAGAGAGGAGCAAAGGCAGTTCTGTGGGTCCTTTTCACACCGGCCTTGTGGAAGGTAGGTCGAATATTGAATGTTATTCTGATGACCAGGCCTTTTTTGCACGTCTTGCTCCGGTGTCCGATACGCTGAAGCCGCGATGGTGTAAACGTCGTGGTGCACGAATGGACTGTGGCAGGCTTGGGTTCCGGGCTGGGGCGCGATGATGGGCAGGGATGCGATACCCACACCGGTGCCGAGGAAGGTCGGTTGCCCAGGGTTCCATTTCGGCAGACTGTCAACACCTGCTTGGAAATCGGTTAGCAAGACGACGGGGCAAAAGGTAAGGGAGTAAAAAAAAGAAACAATGTCCCTTACTTGCGAGCCAGCTGTTGGACGGTGAAGGAGAGGGGAGGCCGGTATAAGAAAATTGGGGCGGGAGAGGCATGTCATCGCCTTGAGTGCCCGGCAAACACAGGCTTGTCGAACAGTCATCCAAATCTGTTCAGGTTCGTCAGTTCTATATTAATCTTACGTAAAAAAAAAAAAAAATCAATGCTTCCTTACTTATATCATCAAAGAGGCCTACTTCGGCAAGGACCTCGTGGCCATGCGACTTGACGCAGTCTGAATGTTGGAAGTTCAGCTCGACCAAATTTGGAAACAATTTCTCGAAAACCGATCGGGCGCCAGGGTCCATTTGTTTCAACAAATAACCGGTGAAATTGGCTAGATATTGTTAGCATTTGGACCCAAAGACAAAGAAGAGCGTCTTTGACATACCGATTTGGGTAGTCGCATCCTGCAAGTTTATTGTTCCCACAGACGTGCAGCTATCACCGCCGGCCTCTTCCTTGACCGCAGGCGTGAAGATATCACCGCCGGCCTCTGCCTTGACTGCGTGCGAGAGGGGAGGAAAGGCGTCTGAGCCTGGTGGTGGTTCGTGGGCAGGTCTCTTTGTCGCCCTTCTCGTTGTAGGGGGCGCCGAGGCGCTCCGTTTGCTCCGATCTCTTGCTGCTGGCGATGTCGGCGAGACGTGGCTCATTTTGGGCTGTTTGTTACTGGCACCCACAGTGTCTTTGGCATCGTCAGCCGTCGCCGTGCCAGATGCCATTTTTCGGGACGCTTCCGCCACCTCGGCGGCTGTCTTTGCCACTTCTGCCGCTTCTCTGATCGTGCTCCGTAGGCCTGCGTCCACGACCCAGCCAAGGCTCGCCCCTTCTTCGACGGCACGTATGAGCTTGCTCGGATCGAGTAGGAAGGCTTTCGTGTAGGCATAAATAAAAAGCCCACAAT
The DNA here is from genome assembly GCA_002778095.1 of Fragosphaeria purpurea. Taxonomy (NCBI): domain Eukaryota; kingdom Fungi; phylum Ascomycota; class Sordariomycetes; order Ophiostomatales; family Ophiostomataceae; genus Fragosphaeria; species Fragosphaeria purpurea. The sequence continues at coordinate 150,130 of PCDL01000022.1, read as the reverse complement.
CGTGGTCGTTCTCCTGTACGGGCAAGTCCTTGGGGGGAGGTTTGAAAATGACACGGAGGCCAAGACGCGACAAATAGCCCTCCAAGACATCGCGACATTTGTTGTCAGAAGATCCCAGGGAGTCAAGAATGGTGAAGGTGAAGCTGTGCTGGTCAACATCGGCGGGAATGGTTGGGATCGTAGACGTATTGCGCCATAGGAAGGCCGCGAGCCAGTGCTTGCGGTCGTGGATCGGCACGATAATGTAGCAGTGGTCGGTGAGTTTCACGCGTTTCGTCCATTTGTCACAGGACTTGCCTTCCCGCAAATCTTGGACAAGAAACGTGTTGAAGAAAAACACATTCTTAGGGTGCTGTTTGCCCAGAGTGTAGAGGCCGAAGTTGATTATTTCGTCGTTTAGCCACTCATCGTCGTCGAGCGTCTTGATGCTCTGCGTGGTCGGTACACCAGAGACAAGCCCGAGATAATTGTCCCGGCTTGCTACGCCGCCACTTCCCTCGAGATTTGCCTCCTCCGACAACGGGTAACTTGAATGGCCGGACGCTAATAAATAATACTATTAGGCCCAGAAAAAAAAAGCGAGGTAGATGACTTTTATACGCACCGAGTTCCGCGAGGGTTTTTGCAGCTTGGCCCCTGGCGACTGCGTCGTCTTCCACGTTTGCTTTGTCTTCGCTTTGAGCGCCGGGCTTGCTGTCATTTGCGGCGCTGGCGACGATGATTTCTGGAGAGCTGGGTGAGGCAATTCCAGGGGCCAGCAATTCGTCCGGATTGGCACTCGCCGTGTCTGTATTTGTATCCGTGCTAGCCGCCGTGCTGTTGGGTCGATATTCTAAAACTGCGGCTTGCACTATCTTCTTGACCTCTGCGACTACCGTCGGCACGTCTGTTTTACAGCAAATGTGCTGCAGTCGTATCGCGTCGTGGAACTGGGGCTGACCGGCTAGAATAGCCCGTAGGTAAGGAAAAAGAAGAAAGTTGCTGTCAAACTTGCTATGGGCAGCGGCGGAGAGCTTCAGCACTTCCGTGTCCGCCGCGGGCCACTTGGGTGGGCTGGGCGCCTCGCCGGACAGAACGAGGACAGTCCATTGCTTGCGGCGACGGACGTCAGACCTGACGGCTATGTACCACCAGCCACAATACCGGAACGGCACAGCGATGGAGTTGAAGAAGCGTGACTCGTTGCTGCTGACGGTATAGATGCCTTCAACATCTTCCTTTTTCGTGGTCGCCTTCCGAAACAGGACTGTGGCCTTGGATTGTTTCGTAAGGTGTTGTAAGTAGAGGTTGATGACCACTTCGGACAGCCGATGGTCGGAGATCTGGTGAATGAGCTTTTGGCTAGGTCGCGCTCCGACATTGAGCGCCTCTTTTTGTAGCCATTTGCGTTTTCCGACCAACGATCTTTGCAATAAGCCGTTCTCGTCCACCTCGTAGTTTTCTTGTTTCTCGAGCGGCAGATCGGTAATGCTTCTCAGAGGCGAAATGTCCGTTTGTTTTTGTCGAATTGTCTCCAAGTGGGAGAACTGGAGCGGCAGATCAAGCCCAGACTTGCCGTCCTCATCACAGTCGTACACAACTCGCCTTACGAGCGGAGCAAATGCTGCCCACTCGAGCAGTTTGCTCAAAGAGCGCAGTTGGTCACAAAACCTCGTGCCACGATGATGCCAGCCGTAGAGCCCAATACCCTTGATGCCCCATTGTTTCTCGACCCGTCGAAGAGCAGTGCACTTGTATGCGAGATCTTTGTCTTTTTTCGTGAGCCCGCCTGTTCCGCCAAATATGTAATTTGTAACGAGAACTGCGACATCTGGTGGAAGTACCGAGGAAAGTTCGGTTTCGCTGGCCTTTCGCTTCTCCTGACAAATTTTCAGTATTTTTTTGACTGTCGTAAAAGCTTTTGGGCCAAAGATTCTGATGTCGTCGATGCAGAATTTGTCGTTGCTATCGCAAACCGCGGCATTTCTTCGTTTTGCCATGTCCTAGGGTTAAAAAGGTCGGTCAGGCTCGAGTGTTTCAATCACCCTCTGTGCAACAGATGTACCAACTCGTAGAGCAGCCTGATAGACAACCGAGGGTACACGACAAGGCTGAAGAAACGAAAATTGTTGAAAGAGTCGAAAGGAGAGAGAGGGCGCCGTAGAAGCCACACAAGGAAACGAGAGAGGACGTACGAAATCTGGGAGCTCCTTGGACGGCCCGTGACAGAAAGGAAGTGAGGGAAGAATACAAAATGGGGAAAATAAAGAGGGAAGCATTTCCTTGAATTCCGAAAACGAAGGTTTTGCGACTCGCAAGACCTTCGTTTTCGGAGAAATAAGGGTGATGAAGCTTTTGATTGGGCTGAATACGCCGAGCCTGCAGCCCCCCGGCGTCTACAGAATCATCCTATTAGTCGAACAGCTCCGAGGCAGCGAAGAGTGTCCGCCAAGCTTCTGTACACATCTATCATGCTGAAAAACTATTGATGGTTGCAGGGATTAAGTGCGTCAGTGCGCAACCATAAGTGTGCAGCACAAGTGCGCACTCGAGGAGTGCGTAAACACACAAGACGGCGTGGTGAAACATATTTGTGATGGGGCAAGATCAGCATATGCCAGGTTGGCACTTTTGCGCGATGTTCTTACCGTCGACGCTTCGGAGCTGTTGTTTTTTTTCGGTAGCCCCAGCGGTAGTAACCGCGTCAACGCATCGAATGCCTTTTAAAAAAAGGAGCCGTTCGGATACGGCAAGGAGTACGTCGATGACGATACTGGCTGTCCTGATTGAATGACATTCACGAAGGGAATATTCAAAAAGAATGCTCTATTGTGGGAGAGCTAGGTTAAAAGAAAGAAGGTGTTCATTGAAACATTTCGTCACATCTTTGAGATGGTGCTTGAGCTTCGACCGGGAAGCGGCCCCCCCGTATTTTCGTTCTTGGACGATAGATGGCGTATACGATGGGGGAGATGGCTGTGCTGGAAGGGCTACACCGGGCAAATAACGTTCTGCTCTCCCGCCTGCCTCAACTGTTGTACGGGGCAGGTCGGACGTGGCATGAGAAGGCGTGGATCTCTGAGTTAGCGTAAGGAATGCGACTCTGAAGGTCCGTTGACATTGGGAATTGGGAGTTGAAAGGTATAAGAGCAGTAGCTTTCTCGTTCTCTTCGGTTGGCTTTGTGGCTACTGGTAACTGCAACTCGTCGTGTTTCTTGTTGGCTCCCTTCGTTGTTGCGGCTGTTTCTCACGCACACAGCAACATCTTTGTGCACAATGGATAATCAACACCAAAGTCAGTACTGCCTTCTGGTAGTTTTGTCGAACTTTTGATTATGTATTCTGACATCCTACCATAGACGGTCTTGCCGGCTGGCCGAACGATGCTATTTTACCGTCGCAGTATTCGTTGCCATTAGGCGAAGGAAACATCTCGATCGAGCCACAAAACGCCCACCCCATCCTCTACGATTTCGTTCTTTTCAATCCAGATGCACTTCCCGTACTCGGCTCGTTGGCCCGGGCGAAACCCTCAAACACTGCTAATTTCCGGTGGCCTCTCTCTGTGGCAGAGTTTGCTCGGCACTGCGCATCCACGCCAGGAACGCGATGTGTGGATATCTCTCTCGGCTCGTTGTATTTTCCGCTGTAAGGACTGGGACCGCTTCTATGCACATTGTAGATACCTTGGATGCTGACAATCTAGAGTTCTTCACATCTATCCTGGGAACAGCAGCCAAACATACCGGGGCCAACCAGAATATACCTCCTTGGCAGATCTCTGCCGCAGCGTTGGAAACCTGGCTGCGGTTGTCGAGATATTATCTACCCACATGCCATGGCCTGAAAAGAAGCTTGAACGAGAGAAATACGGAAATCTTCTCGACCAAACGCTCGGAATTCTAGAGAACAAACGCACCGAGATGACCATTCGACTGGCATTGGTTAGGGATTGCATTACACAGCAGAAATGGCAGACGCAGCAGATGGAGGAGAACTAAACGTGGAGGGGGCGATGGGACTTTTGCATTGTAGAAGGACCCATGGAAGGAAAACGCTTAGATCTGGCGAGAAGAAGGCATAGTCTGTGCTAATTGCAGTCTCTCCACCGTGACCGTTGCAGCCCACGCCTACAGAACAAACATGCAGACCATTCTTCCTTATTTCAACCTAAAATTCCCTATTACAACTTCAAATAAACGTATCTCTATACATTTTCTAGATCTCTTTCCCTTTTTGTCGCGTCTCTCACAAGTTTGAACAATTTCTTCCCCATGATGCACGCTTTCCAAACTTTGTCAATATTTGTGTCGGCAGAGAGCAGCTCCTTCAGCAGCTTAGCGAGCAGGCTTGGGGGAAGTTCATCGGCAGCCCTGAAACAAATACCGCAGAGCAAAAGGGCCCAAACCACTGACCGGAGGGTGTCACACAGTCCCAGTCGAATTCGGGAACGAGTAAGGTCTTTCTGGGATTGTTGATACTTGGCTTTATCAGACTCGTTGCTGCGATACCATTAGCCGCGTTGTCTAACGGGCGAGAAGGCAGCGAAGAACGTACCGGAACACAGTCCGTTGGACGGATTTTCTCCACTCGTCTTCGGCAATTTTGTCTTGGCCAAGTAAGAGTCGAATCAGAACGTTGATGCCTAGTAGAGCAAAGCTGGACAAGATGGCAAGTACCGTGCCTAACGACTGAGATAAGACCGTGGTCAGGGATGCTAGAACGACGGGGAGCTTGGTGGAGCAGAGTCGGAGCACGGTGACGAAAGAAGTGCATTTTCGCAGAGCGTCTCGATCAAGGGGCGTGAGTTGCACTCCGAGCAGCTTTCCAAAAACGTAGGGTTCGAGCATGCTCGCCACAAGAATCCAAATCCAGTCCGCCACTTTTTCAGAAAGCACGGGACCGGCAATGCCAATAACCAACCCCGTCTTCACCGATGTGGTCTTGAGAAGCCGAGGCAGGGCCACGATCTCCAGGTAAACCTGTACAAGAACAAAACTGCAACAAAACACTAGGATTGCCGCTCTCGACGACGTCAGTCCACGGTTGAAAGCGTGTGCGTCTTTGTCGATTCCATGCTGCTCAAGCAGTGGGCTCTCCTCGGTGGCCGTCGTGCTGCTCATTTTGAGGGTTTTGTTCGTTGTTACGACGAGCCAACTCTAGACAAGAAAAGCGGCGGACAGGGGCGCGTATTTAATTACATTTCGTTGCAAGAGTGTATGCACGCTGCGTGTCAGGCAAGATCACCCATTTTGGTACGACGTACTCTGGTGTCGACAACGAGCGAATGATGGAGCATTGCATGCTTGTGATGCCCTTGCCGACCATTCCCTTCTACAAGCCCGCATTTTTTCGGGCTCGTTTGCATCGGACGGATAGCTGTATCCAATGGCAAGGATTGTCATACAATTGAATGGATGTTGGAGCTTCACCACCGTTTCCCGGGAAGCCACCGCTCACTCGACATTGCTGCAAGTGCCAGCTACGCTATGCCGACCTAATAAAAAGGAACATGCAGGTAGACGGCGACCGGAAAACAACAAAACTGTGGGCCGCATTATCACCCACACCTTTGGTCAGAGAAGTGGGATTTGTTCCCACGATCTGCCCCTACGAAGCATCCTCGTCGAGGTGTTTTAATAATGTACCTTTTCCTTGAGTCTCTAGATTTGTCGTGTCATGAAGGCATGAGGTGCGCGGATCGGAAATGAGAGAAGAGGTACAGAAGGTACTTCGAGATAGGGGCCTTCCACGAACGCCTCTCGACATCTTGTGGGAAGGATGTGCCGTATCAAGAACAAACTACCATTCGGTACGTGGCCGCCACACGAAGGTTGTGACCTAAAGCGTTTTGGGATATTTTGGGACAGGGACACGAATTGTATCCCTGTCAAAATGGCGCGCTGAATGGTCTTGTTTTTATTATGGATTTAAAGAACAAAGACACAAGGAGAAAAAAATAGAATAGGAGCAGCAGAAAAGAAAATATAAGAGTAAGGAGAAAGGAAAAAAGGAGAAAAAGAGAAAAAGAGACCCCGTCATTTCATTTATATACATCTGTTCCTCCCTCGCCTGTTTTCTCGGCCGTAAACATTTTCATCATCGGCCACTTACACAATGTGCGAATACATACAGGTACGAGTCAGGTTTTAGCCCATTTACTCTGCGATTTAGATGTTGATGCTTTACACATGGGACCAGCGCGAATACGCGTGCGGCCACTTCAGGTTCATCGCCTCCCGTTGGTGCAATCTATACAAGCGCACGCACCGACGGTGCCGGCCCAAAATTCAACACTTCCAGTACTGGTAGGCTGTTGATCGACCTCTGTGTGCCAACAAAAAACCCTCGCTTTCACGATAGCCTTGCTGACAGTCTACTCAGGGCATCAGAGAAATGTGGTGAGCACGCCAGCTCCGTCGTTTTGCTCTTCGCAGGCAATATTCGGGCTGCTCATCCCGCTGACATCCACATCCCAGGCCAATGCCGCCCGCAGCAAGTCCCGTCGTGGTGGCACCTAATTCCTGCAAATAACACCCGGCAGACGCCCTGATTCCCGTTCCACTGGCTCCCATATCGGCCTTTCGAGTAGATTCCGGCCGTGCCACGTGCAGGACGTGCCGCCACGGGCCAGATACGTTTCATGGACTGAGTGTGCCGGACTATTGGTAATAGAGGTATGGCTAAGGAAATGGATGCGGGTGTGCAGCTCTTAGATGCAAACAGAAAACATGCGATCGATGGATTTTTAGGGACGGGGTTCTTTCTGAAGGTTCAATCCTGGCAAAAGCACGCATGGCCGGCAACGCTCAGTGTTCGTAAGGCGCGGATTGTCGATATTGAGCCGTCTAGCACCGTGCTACGAGCCGAAAATGAATTGATCATGCTTTGTTCTGCAAGATGTAGGCTTCGTTTTATTTTCTGGTAGTCCTTGAGATCACAATTTTGTTACTGTTTATTTCCAATAAGGTCTTGGAGACTCCGATTAGGTCTTATAAGGAGAGGCTGGGAGAGGGAGGCAGGCAGTGGTCATTTTCCATCACGAGAGGAGAAAAAAACAAAAAAAAAATTAAACTCAAAGCACTTACGCTGTTGACTCAAAATTCCCTGGCCCAGCTAGAAAATTCGAAAGAACTGCAAGGAAAAAGAAGGACGAGATACGAGGCAAAAGAAGGGGCTTTTAAAATCTGTAGGAGAAGCGAGGTTTTTTGGGGCCCTTTTTTAAAAAAAACCACAAGGAACGTATTTTCTAACTCGTACAAGTAGTATTTTGCGGTTGCACCCTGAGAGGTGTCTTCCACTCGCCGTGGTTTTCCGTTGCATTCGACGGCCGTTAAGGGGTCGATAGTGTTCATCTCGGGTCCTCCGTTGGCTAACGGTACGTTGTAAATACATACCTCACCGCCGCTCGTTATTCCAGAAGGAACTCCTGCTCTAACTACGAATGAGACTCTGGCAGACTAGAGCCGTGCCGCTGCGCTGCAGTGTCTCCTTTCACTTCGCTTTTATCGGTTCGTTCTGTTTGGTAGCTCGTGTCTACAAATGATATTGTGCGCAGTATTAGTATATGTTCTCAACGATGATGCACACCAAGTGCAACGATATCAAGTCCGCCTCTTTTTGGTCATTCGGCGAATGGTTTGTGGAAGAAGAAAAGCGAAGTAAGGAATAAAATGATGCAATCAGTCCGCCTTACCGTAGGGCTGTTTTGGCGGTGTCTCGCCGCCTCTGCCGCTGACCTCCTCCAGCGCAAAAGGATGTTATTGACGAGATTTTATAGCAGCAAAAAGAAGCAAAAAGAAGCAAAAAATAATTTCTTCTAACCGTACGTATTTGGGGGGGGCCTCCTCTCTGTGCCTTGCACGGCCTTAATTTTTCGGTTTGGCGTGGAGTGCGAATCGGCGTGCTATGCGGACAGTACACACAGAGAAAGAAAAGGACAGTGTGCTCCCGTACGGCCTTTGCTGTCGAGTGCGGAGCCGATGAACGCGTACGAGCAACAACTTCCCCAAGAAAAACAAACTACTACAGGCACTCTTCCAGCTACGGAGCAGGCACAGCACTTAATTGTCCTTACAGCCAGCGCTCCTTGCAGCTCGGTTGCGGGACTGGCTCAGGCAAAAAAAAAAGGTGGTGGCCCTTCTCAGCCGAGCCTTTGGTCGCGTAGAAAATAAACAGTGTAACAACAACAGAAACCACAGATGCGCAGAGGTGACTGCCAGTAAGAAATAGCTGTCCCGTGCGGTACTGTGACGTGGCCCTCTGGGCGAAGGAAGGGAATAGAATAGAATGGTGGACGCGCTGCGGTGGGCAGCCCCCATCGGTTAACCATTGGATCGCAGGCAGAGTACGACTAGGTCTTCATAATTCTACGTAGATAAATTTAGGTGATACGTAGGCTGTGGGTAGTATTACGGTGAGGTGAAAGGGGGAATAAATTACTTACGTAGTCTTAGTTATACCAGCCGAAAAACCTTATTAACGTCCCTACAAATCATGATCCGGCTTTAGGGGCTAAGCACAGGCGCTACACAGCCTGGCACAGGCGTTAAGTATGCCTACACAGGCGTGGACAGGTGTGCACGCCTGTCCACCGTCTACGCTATAAAAGCCCGGGGCGGACCGCCGGTACACCGCCGGCTAGCCGCCAGCCTTTTATATATTAAATAAAGATATAAAGACGTTCTCCTAATACTCCCTATAAATAAAAGACTAGTAGGATAAATACACTGTTACGCTTATACGTACACGCATTCATATACGGAGGGCAAGGCTCCTAATACACGTGCTAGCGTATTCGCTACCGTAGGCACGTATTACAGAGCCTTACCCCTTTTCTATTCAGACTCTCGATCCCTCTTATTTTCTGCCTTCTTTCCTTTTTATTTAAGAATATATATATACCCATTTTTATCATCACTATAACCATACGTATTATAAAGCCATATTAACCTTTATCGATGTAACGGTTATTTAGATGACTTCTTCGTAACATGCCGTATTCCGATCGCTAACGGCGACCTATGCCTTACCGTGGTCGGATTACGCGTAGCACTAATAACGGATATAATAAATATAAAGACGAGAAAAAAGAAAGGATTCAAGGGCGGTGACGGTCCACCGTGATCCCAAATAAAAAACAGGGGCTGGGAGGCCCGTGCCCCTCACTTCCGTCGCCGGGCCGCTGGCAGGTCCTGACGGCTCCGGCGTGGTGCCCCTGGCGTGCGCCCTGGCCACGCCTCTTCTGGGCCCGACGCCCATTATGTAATGTGGGTGTAAAGGATCTCTTTCAAAGAAGTTTGTTCGTGACCTCGGCCCACAAATCTACGAAGATATCGTTGGAAAAAGTCGCTGCGATCATTTGTCCAAGCATAATCCGAAGCATAATCGGTAACACGGTTGGGCCCTATTATTTCGTGAGACCGTCGGAATATGAAACGATCAAAACAGTGTGTCACGTGCTCACGCTAATCAGTTGACCGCCGCGGCCTCTCGCCTAAAGAAAACGCCTCGAGGCAGAATCACCGAGACTCACACGCACTGAACGCCCTCAAAAAACCTTAATAACAGCCCCGATGGACGGCTTCTTCCATCCGTATGTGGCCGGTGCCGGCATGTACGGCATCATCTACGCCTTGAGTGACCGCGTGGTCGTCAAACTGCCCCGGCTGCTGGGTGACCAAGCAGAGGTGGCTGGTGAGTTCGCCGGAGAACAGAAGCATTACGACTACGTCGGCGCCGCTGGTCGCCAAGCCAGCCCGTACCTGGTGCCGGTCTTCCACCAGGTACCCGAACAGGCCATTTTCATGCTCCGCGCCAGATCCGATCTGCGGCACGTCCTGCGCGACCCCGGCGGCTATACGCACGACCCCGACCGCACCCACCGCTGGATGGGCCAGCTGTGTGCGGGCGTCGCTTTTTTAGAGCGTCACGGTGTCGTGCACGGCGATTTGCGGCCCGATAACGTGCTAGTGGACCACAACGGCAACCTGCGCCTCAATGACTTTGGTCGCGTGATCCGCATTGGCGCAGCGCTTGACGCGGCCAGCGAGCCCTTTGGCCGGAAATTGAACGAGGCCGAAGGTGTGGCCAGCGGCTGGCATGCCAATTCGTACGGCCTGGCGGGGCCGCGGACAGAGACCTTTGCGTTGGGCTCCATCTACTACAGCCTCGTGCGCGGCTACTATCCGTACGAGAAGGAAGAGTACGACACAGACAAGGTGATCGAGCTATTCTGCGAAAAGCACTTTCCCGCCCTAGGGCAACAGCCCGAGCCGGACCGGGTGATTGCTCGTTGTTGGGCGGGCGAGTACACATCCGTGGCGGCGCTAGAGCAGGAATTTCGCGATGTGAAGGACGGCACAGAGTGGTATCGCTTTGCCCTCGAAGATACGAACTGGTTTACAAAGCAGAAACGGAAGTGTGAAGTTTGGATAAGCGAAGGTAATTTGGACGTACTGATGAAGAAAAGGCCTTTCTAAGCGGATAAGACAACAGCCCTTAAACGGTACATGAGAGGAACGACTGTAGAAAATGCAACGTCCCAGGCATAACGATTTACAGGATCTAGAAAGGAACATGCATCTTGGATGAAAATCGAAAAGACAGAGCTGGTCTGGCTTTGTGTGCAGTAGCGTATCGCCTCTCCCTTGCTTTTCTACTCCCCTGTGTTGTGTAATATTTTTTAGAAAACCTTGATTTTGTGTCCATTTGCCATCTTTCAACACCCAATTCCCATTTGCCTTGCACGTGTCGCATGGAACTCTGGATCTGGTCGAGCCTAAGTAGCTTATCTTCGGGTCGTTTCCGCACGTTTACTCAGGCGAGTTCTCGGCCAGGATGCAATATGATGGATATGGGGGAACTTGAGTGATATATTACCGCCATTCACTATATAACGTAAGCTACGATATTATCTCCCGCCCGTTTTCTTCGGGTTAGGGTTATTAGCTACGGCCTGGCAATCAACTGTTTACAAGGCCTATTTAAAAACCAAACTCAACCGAGAGGCGACCGTTACTTGTGCTCATCTGTGTCCTCATCCGAAAAGTCAGTGCCAAATAACGCCAGCTGGCGCTTTTTCGCTTCCATCACCATACAGTATTTCTCCTGCGAGCGTTCCTCCATTTTCCACTTTGGCAGTTCCCACTTGGGGGGAAAAAACCCGCCGTCTCCCAGTCTAAAATGCAAACGATGTGGAACGTGTCCGGGTCCACGAGAATGTTCTGACGGTCTAAGTCCGTATGAACAAACACGAACTCGTCTGTCTCTGCCGTCACCTGCGGCCATGTGCGCGTATCTTTCCAGCCCCAGAGTAGATGCGGCACGACGACAGGGAGTAGCGGGTTGGCGCTGCCGATAAACCGTCGGCGTAGCTGTTGTAGTTGTGGGAGGATGTCCGACTCTAGCTGCGCCGTTACTCGTTCGATGGCCGTAGGCAGTAAAGATTTACTAACACTGCGTAGCTCGATACCATGGCAGACCATGCCGGTCTTTAAATGCAAGAGTCCGTTCTCTTCCCAGAGGCTTAGAAACACGGGTACGGGGATCGATGTATGCGCGCGAATAAACTGTAAGGCCGCAGCTTCGTTTCGGAGACGGTCGGCGATGTAGGGAATAACCACCGGCTGGCCGTACAGGTCGAGGCCCAATTCATCTACGTGCGGCTGGCGCTTGACGAACACAGAGGTCGTGAAGTAATAAGAAATCCCTCTCGTGATGCGCGTCGCCACGACTAGCCCGTCGCTTGGTGAGAATGAAGGGCAAAACTTGTCCTGCAGGGGATGCGCCGCGTTGTACTCGGCAGAGTCCTTGATTATCTGTTGCAAATGTAAACCCAACGGTACCTGTGTGGTGCCGGGCCCTAGCAGATACAGTCGAAGAGATAGAAACCATCTGCACAGAGAGGAGAGCGCACGCAGAGGATAGAAGAGGCGATATAAAAGGGCCACCAGGGTCGCCATGGTTGCCACTTGATAATGTGGGTTGAGCGATGAGTTTAGGTGGTTGCTGGAGCAAAGCTCCTCAGAAGAAGCTCCTTAGAAGTTTATTCCGGCAGGCTCATCTGTATTCTGCTTATATAATATTGAATTTTCGTGTGGGTTGCTCTTGAATTTGGTCACTATTTTATCCTGTTCAGCAATTTGTTTTGTTTTGTTTCGAATCAGTAATGACTTTTTCAAAATGAAACCAAAAGTAAGCCTAAACTCTCTCCGGCCCGTCACTCTACGGAATATCAGAAGCAAGAAACCTCAAAAGTGGCTCTGTAGTAACAGCTTACATCCTCAGGCCTTTGGGGCGCTGGTAGTCGCGGATACACTTCGTGTGCCTATTAAGTTCATAGCGCCACACAAACCACTTCTCAGACTTGCTGCAGGCAAATCGGCGCTCGAGGTCGTGGATACGGTCGTGTTGTTACAAGTCTCCGGGTCTCGTAAAGGTAGAGGACCACTGGCCTGTGAGACCGTCCAGTCGCAGATGGTGTGGTCGCAACATAGGCCCTGTTTATGTTTACCACCGTTTGGTGGAACGGCCATACCATATTTGGCGACCTGTGTGATAAGACCATCAACATAACCCAGCTCGTAAAAGCGTTTGGCGTTGACCATGATAGCCTCCGGAGGGGGCTCCAGAAGCTGATACCGGTAAAAATCTAGTAAGCCGCTAGTAAGAGCACGTTCTGTCTTCTTCTAAGCGGAGAGTGGGCGACAGAGACGAAGGTGGCGGCAGGTGCTCCCATCTCGCCCGCCAGCATGATCTACTCCGGAACATCTGGTGCCGTCTGGGCTATTGGAGGCGCAATATTCAAGGCAAAGCTGTTGCCTCACAGCGGGCCTGTCGGTTGTACGGACAGGATATGGACGATGTGTTGACGCTGATTCGTTGATGCACCATGGCAAATTCCTTGATAAGCTGCAGCCGCTTTACTATGTGTCCTGGGTTTTTCTTTGCTTCTTCTATTCACCCATCTTTTATAACTCAAACGAACTGAGACAACACATAAAGTCACAAACCCCAACCGTATGTAGAGGGTGTCTACAAGGCTCTATTCCGCATACACATTTTAGCAGACAGCTCATGTTTTTCTAGTCTCATCGCCTTCTACGATGTGCAAGCAGCAAGTGAGAAAACGAATTGCGGCTGCACTGTTCCAGCAGGAGGCGTCAAGACGTGTGACAAAGCGGGCACAAAGGGATGTGAGGGGCATCAAAGAAGAGGTCATTGCATATTTCTCTGGTTGGTGCTCGGAGTGCACTCCTTGGCTTGGGCCTGGAACTTGCTTAAAGAGGCCATGTCAGCCTCTTTATGAAAGGCCCTGTTCTGGTACACATACTCTGGAAAAAAAGAAGGAATATCATCTCCTATTTGTCCAGGGAACCCGAAGTCGATAAGAACAATACGACCCATTTTGTCCTTCATGATGTTGCTGGGCTGCACATCTCCATGACAGACACCCGCCGCATGAAGCTGCTGCAAGGCATGCTTGATACTCTCTTTTCGAGAGACGAATTCGGGAAGAGGCACATTGACGAGCTCCTCCATGCGGAAGCCACAGAGCAGGCCGTCATCCAAAATAGGCTCTGGATCGATTTGAACAACCGCCAAGTTCGGTAGAGCCATGAGACGGGAGAGGATGGAAAATTCGTGTTGTAGGAAGCGGCGAGACTGGTCGTCCGGGTGGGCCAGCTTGATGATGGGAAACCGGGCTCTGCTTTTGTCGTGCCGCGTGGAAGCATACGAGCCAAAGCCGACCGGTGTAGAGGTCCTCCATAGAGAAGCCATCGCGGGGCTTTGTCGCATCTCAGACGAGATGGTGCCTGTATCAAGACTGGGGAATTCGGAGAAATTGGGATATTGTTGTTTCCCGCTCCAGATCACCTCAAAGGGAATCCCCCCATAGTCGACAATACACCGGTAGGACCCGCGGTGTTCTGTGCCCAACGGGGGGGTGATTGGTGTTGCTTCTCGTTTGTTGTTGTTGTTGTCGCTGGTTCTCTGGTCTGATACATTGGCATGCCGGGTTGAAGAGAACGGAGCGAGAAACAGAGCGAGAAAGTGGTGCGGACGTGAGGCAATCCGGAACGGGTTTTGCAATATGCGAAAGACGAGACGATGCACGGTCTGCCTTAGCTTCGTGCAGCATAGGACAATCCACTGTGCCAAGTCAATACACAGCGCCGTAGCAGGCTTCGCTGCTCTAGTCGCCGGGCCGGAGGCGGCCGGCTGTATGGTGCGGTGGTCGCTTTCGGTCTTGTCATAGCCAGGCACAGCTATATCGGGGCAGTCACAAGCCGTTCCATTGTCGTCCGTCATGGTTTTTGTGTTTTGACCCGTGCAAAGTGTAAGCTTCGTTGTCAATATGCTGCAAGAAGAGAGATGGGGGATTTTTTGTGGATAAAACGAAAAATACAAACGAGTCATTTGCCAACCAGTTTATCTATACGGAGTACGGAGCATCCTCCCAATAAACCTTGTCTTACCGCTTTTTGATAAGTGTAGCAGAATACCATCCAAGGAAAAATACCGCTAAACGTGTGCCGGAATCAGCAAGGCTGAGTGTTTTCTTCAGTGTTAAAAGCGGCGGGCAACCTAATAGAAGAAAATGGCTTTTAAAATTCGTTAATCACTCTTAGTATCACACCGTGGTGGGATAAAAAAGCAAGTAGGCATATACCATAGGCCCTTTTTACTTCTGAACGAGTCTATTTTCTATTTATTTATTTTTTGTGTTTATATATCATTGTGGCTGTCCTTTTCATTTTCCCTTCATCTTGAAGTCTATGCGTAGTTCTATTCTAATCCGTGATTTGAACGCCTCCCCCCTTATCTCGTCCACACTCATCTAGGCTTCACTTTGCGGAGGATGCGGGCCCATACGTCGACCGGGCGTCGCCCATGGTCCGCCAAAAGGCCTCGACAAACGCCTGCTGTCCGTCCTCTGTGGCGGCGGGCCGCACGGCCAGATACCGCCTGTTGTCGACCGGCGGGTCCCAGCCGCCGGGGTGCCCGTCGACCATGCGCCCGCCGGCCTCGGCCAGAATCGCCCACGCGGCGGCGACGTCCCACGCCCAGCACCCGCACTCCCAAAACGCGTCCTGCTGGCCCGCGGCCACGCGGCAGATGGCGACCGCCGCCGAGCCGACGCAGCGCAGCGAGTTGACAAAGCAGCCGCCCGTGGCCGCCGTGCGCGCGAGCGTCGTGAAGACGCGCAGGTTCAGCTCAAAGTTGGGGCCCTCGCGGTCGCTGCCCCACTCGATGCCGATGCACGCCGTCTGCAGGCCTCCCTGTTGGGGACGGCCCTCCCGCAGTGGGCGCGGCCCGGCGAGCGGCAACCGCTGCGGCTCGCCGCCGTGCAGCGTCACGAACGCGCCGTGGCCCCGCACGCCGGTCCAGAGCTCGTCCTGGAACGGATTGTAGACGACGCCGACGCAGGGCCGGCGGCCGACGACCAGGCCGATGGACACGGCCACGTCGGGGAAGCCGTGCACGAAATTGGACGTGCCGTCGATGGGGTCCACGACGAACGTGGGCGCGTCGGTGATGGGCTGCTGCTGGCCCGACGCATAGGACTCCTCGCCGACGAAGGGGAAAGTCGGATACGCACGAGCAAGCCGTCTGCGGATCAGATTCTCCACGGCCTTGTCCGTTTCGGTCACGATATCGGCGGCTGGCCGAGGAGAACGAGTTCCCAAGTCAGAAGAAGAGCGAAAAAAAAAAGAAAAAAAAGAAAAGAAAAGAAAATGGTCCCAGCATTTTAACAAATATACGCACTGTTTTTCTTCTCTGCCGGCATCGCCAACGTCGGCCTTGCAGACTGAATGACGCCGCCGGCCTCCCTCGCTACGTCCACGAGATGGCAGCAAATGGCCTGCAAGTCCTGTTCGGCCATGATGTGTTGTTCTTGTTGCGTCTTGCGTCTTGCATCAAACCGCTCCGCACCGCCTCATGCCGTTCTCTAAATACACGCAAATCGAAGAGGCCACGAGGCCCACGTGGTCGTTCCATCTTTCCTTGGAATGCCCATCCCCCATGGATGTTCTGGATGTCGTCAAATTCCCGCTTGGCTCCACCTAATATTGTGTAAGTCATCGGCAGCAGATAAGAAATTCGCTCGGCACGAGATAAGGCGCAACGATTTTGGCTCGCGCCAAAAAAAAAGGTATCTACATCTAGCCTCCCACCCCCCCGCTTTCCGCTCGGCAATACGACTGCGTGTCGTTTAAACCGACGTCCTCGAATGGAAGCACGTCCCAAACTCTTGCCCGACCCTGACAACCGCCTGTTATGGCCGACGCACGGGTCCAGAACCAGGGCTACCGCGGTCGTGTCCGCTCGGGCTGCTTGACGTGTCGTCGCCGAAAAGTCCGATGCGGCGAGGAAAAACCCGTCTGCCAGAACTGCTGCCGCCTGCAACGGCAGTGCGTCTACAAGCCCCGAAAAGCCCAGGCGACGTCAGCCGAAGCCGCAGGCGCAGCGGGGACCACAGGAGCAGCCGCGCCAGCCGCACAAAGCACTGCGGCGGATCTTGGCGATCAGCCGCCGCAGCATCATCGTCATCATCACCACCATCGCGCAGACGCCCACCCCTCTTTGCCGTCGCCACCGATCCCATCATCATTATCATCACCTGGTTCTAGTATTGCCAGTGTCGGTGGCGATGTCAGTGCCGTGCCTGCTTCTTCCTTCTCTCCGTCGTCTTTGTCTTCGGCTCCGTCTCCGGTTGCTTTTTCTCTCGCATCTGCGTTCCGTGTCCACGCCGAAAGAGGGGATCCGATCCTGCCTCTCGGCACCCTTTTGCACCATGACGGCATTGGCTTCGACGACGATGACGACGGCGGCGCGGAGGGCGGTGGGGCCCACGCGTCGCCGGCCACGTTCATCTCCCGGGACATCCACCTGACCACGACCATGGACCTGCTCACGGCGCGGCGCGAGGACACGCAGCTGACCGCCTTCTTCGTCGACCACGTCGACTGCCCCGGCATCACACCTTTTGACGACGTCAACTGGCCGCGGGCAAAGCGGTGCTTCGCCGCGCTCGGGCGCTCGCGCCCCGCCGTCGCCCTGGCCGTTGCTGCCGTCGCGCTCGTGTGCAAAGCCACGCTCTACACCCTGCCGGTGTCGCGCGCCGTGGCACACTACGACGTCGCCCGCCGGGCCCTGGACGCGCTCGTCCGCGAGAATGACGGGAGGAGCCAAGATGGGGACGCAAATGGGAACACAAACGCAGATGCAGACGCGAACACGGCCGTGCTCGTAGTCGTCTTTCTGCTATGCGTGTTCAAGCTGATCCACGCGGACGAAGAGGCCGAGCCGGCATTGAAGAACCCGAGCCAGTTGCTGCTCGACCGGCTCAAACAGTGGGCGGCCACCGTGCACGGCCCGCAGCCGCAGCCGCAGCGCCCGGCCTACACGTTGTCGATGCGCCTCGTCGCGTGGCTGAAAATCCTGCAAGCGATGACCATGCGGGGCGGCGGCAACGGCCTGCTCGGCGCCACCATCTGCCGTCTCCTGCCCAACTACGAGGGTCCCATACCGAACATCGCCGACGACACATCGTGGCCTGTCGAGGACCCGCCCGAGGGGTCCTCCTCCACTGCTACGACGCCCAACAACAACAGCAACAGCAATACGCCGACTACGGCCGCGGCGCCGCCCCCGGCCGTTGCTGCGCCCGCCGGTGCGCGAGACCGCTGTTGTCCACCGCCGCCGGACTTGGGCACCCACCTGTACGAAGTGCTCAGCGCGCCGCTCTTCGACTTTTACCTTCGGCTCCAGCTGCTCTCCGGCGAGATCGCTACGCTCACGCACTACCACCGCCCGCGCACCACGGCTGCCGACCAGGACGAGGTCGTGGCCCGCGTGGCCCACACCAAGGCCCGTCTCCGTGCCCTGTGGGACGGCCGGCCGGCCATGCTGATGCAGACGGCCGAAGCCATGCGCGCCCAGCTGGCGCCCGCCGTCGCCCGCCGCATGACCAGCCTCGCCGGCGTCTGCAAGGCCGCCTTCTACGCCGAGTTCATCGAGCTGGACCGCGTCGTGGGCGACCCGGTGACCAAGTGGACCGACTCCTGCGGGGCCATCACGGCGATCCGGGACATTGTAGACTACGACGACCGGCCGGCACAGGATAGCCACGAGGGCAGCGCAGGCATGAGCGGGAGCGGAAGCGGGAGCGGCAGCGTAGGAGCGCGTGGCGGTCGGCGGCTGAATCCAGGCTACATCCGGGCGCTCTTTCTGTGTGCCATTGAAAGCATGGACGAAGAGCAGAACCAGTGGGCGGTGGAGCGGCTGGCCGACATACAAAACCCCGTCTACCGCTCTGCGTTCTTCTCGGCCTTTGCCAAGGCCCTCTCCGATGCGCAGATGGCCAAGGAGAGACGGGTCACGTCGCGGTATTTTTGCATCTGGCACTTTGGCGTTCCGCCACCATACTTGTGATTTTGTGTATTTTTTTATGTAATTTTCAACACGGAGATCAATGCTTCGTATTTGTCGGTTATGTTGTGCTCGTGCTCGCATTGGCTCGTTCGTGTGGTTAGTCCTTCGTTTAACGCTTTGTGGGGGGGAGGACGCCACGATCGTAGTACGAGTTATGGGGCAGCACGGTGATTTGCTCCATTTGTACTAGGCCCAATGTATCGCTAACCGATGTCTTATCTCGTAGCGAATGGCCCGGATGCTCCGTTATCGTTCTTTTCTTTCTTTCCATGTCACGAAGATATAAAAGAAACCGCAGAAGGCGTTGCGGAAGGGGTTTCCGTCTATGTGTCCCTATTTTATGAAGACGAAAGCGCACGTGCACAAAGGGGCACAAGCAATACGTTGACACCCTTCGAGCGTCCGAGACTGAACCGGGGGGAGAAGAGAAAAAAAAATGACGCCGCCGCCATCCACCATCGACCCGGCGGCCATCGCCGGCCCAGACCGGCCGCCCCATCCGCAAGGCGTGCCCTTGAAGTTTTCCGCCGACGGCGTCGTCCAGCGGTACCGCGGCAACACGACGCTGTGCCACATCCCCGCGGACGCACCCATCCTCGCCGGCCTGCGCGCCACCTACGACGCGTTCGCCGCCCACCCGACACTGGCCCGCAAGATTTGCCTCCTGCCGCCGCCCTCCTGGCACATGACGGTCCTGGACGGCGTCCGGGAAGCCGAGTGCGAGCCGGGCATGTGGCCCGAAGGCCGGGAGAAGGAGCCGCTGGACGCGTGCACGCAGGCGTTTGCCGCGAGCCTGCAGCAGCAGCTGACCGCGGCGGCGCTCGCCGCGGAGGGCCTGCAGCCGCCGTACCGGATGCGCGTCTGCGGCTTCCATTCCAACGGCACGGGCTTTGGGCTGCGCCTGGAAGGGGCTACCGCGGCGGAGGAGGCGCGGATGCGGCGGCTGCGCGACCGCATCGCCGACGCGTTCGGGTTCCGCGCGCCCAACCACACGACGTACCGGTTCCACGCGACGATTGCGTATCTGCGGCAGTTTCTCGATCCCGGCGAGGGCGACGTGGCAGAGTGGAACAAGCTGTTTGCGGCGCTGGAGCCCAAGATCCAGATGGAGGTCGAGCTGGGGCCGGTCGAGTTCTGCACGTTCGAGGACATGTATGCGTTCTCGCGGCTGTTCTATCTGGGGGAGGAGGCAAGCCAATCATAGGGGGGATGTATTTTCTTCTGTCCGCTAGCAACTTTCTCTCACCGTACGGCCCGGCATCACGAATAGACAGAACCACGTGCCCACATTGTATCGTTCTACGCTGTCCTTCTCTTTCTCTCTTCCTGTAAGCAATAACAACTCACATCGAAATGAGTACAGTCTGGAACAAGCTAGACTCCATTGTCCTATGACGCCACGTGCCCATAATCTTACTTGTTACTCTAGGCTGACGTCCCACGATTTACGACGAGCTGTCAAGGAACCATCAGGGAACGTCGCTTAGAGATAATGAGTGCTCGGTTCGCGATAAGAGAACCATTTGTAATTGTGGAACCCTGGCCATCTGCTAGGACGAAAACCCGGTCGACGACTTGGCACGTTTTCTGGTTGACTAGTCTCATACGTCCCCCTGGGGAAAAATAGTTGGTTGGAAAAGGGCCACCTTACTTGTTCTGTAAAACTACTCCGAACAAAGTCTGGGGAATCAGGCTACAAGTGAGAAGTACGGAGTAAGACAAAAAAGTTCAGTCCATTAGCGCCGTGCGGAGTGCATTGCGATGTTGCACGGGGTCTGCCAGAAAAGGGGAGAGAGAGAGAAGAGAGAGAAGGAAAAAAAGAGAAAAACCAATACATCCTAGAAGACAATGGTTTTCTTGTACGGGCCAGCAACGCATTATAAAAGACGAGCCTCCTCCGCCCGTGGTGGCTGCCGTTCACAAAGCAGGCAGCACCTCATCAGACGCATCTCCTGTCTTGATTTTGGTCTACACGCTTTTTTTTTTCTTCTCTTGCTCCAATTTATAAAGAAAGCAAACCCTTGAACAAACAGCAATGACCACCATCAATCAAACGGTGGCCCCTGGCGCCGTGGAGGATACGGCGGCGGCACACGGTGCCGTGGACGAGAAGCCGGCGGTCGAACAGGCGGAATGGCTGGCCGACGCCCAGGAGGCCAACACGCAGGAGCACAACCTCCACTTCTTCAACGGCCTGCGGCTGTACCGCAAGTCCGTCATGTGGTCGGTGGCCATCTCCACGTGCATCTTCATGGAAGGCTACGACACCATGCTCATGAGCAACCTGTTCGGCCTGCCGGCCTTTCAGGTGCGCTATGGGGAGGCCATCGGCAAGGGCAAATACGAGGTGTCGGCGCCCTGGCAGTCCGGCCTGAGCAACGGCTCCACGTGCGGCCAGCTCATCGGGCTGTTGGTGGCCGGCTCGGTCTGCGAGAAGATCGGTTACCGCAAGACGATGATCGCCGGCCTGGTCGCCAACATCGCGCTGATTTTCATGACCTTTTTTGCTCCGAACGTCACCGTCCTCCTTGTCGGGCAGATTCTGTTTGGTGGGTTCTCTATCTTCTGTCGTGTTTTTTTTTGTTCCAGACTTCTCTCTCAACTTTCAACAAAGCTGACTCCATCAAAACAGGTATTGCCATGGGCCTGTACCAGACGACGCCCGTCGTCTATGCCTTGGAGATTTCGCCCGTCTCGCTCCAGGCATACCTGACCACCTATGTCAATACGTGCTGGGTAAGATGAGAGACGCCGCAGACCATCACGCACGCATCCACTCCGACTCTCTAGCTAACACTGTACAGGCAATTGGCCATTTGATCGGTGCCGGCATTCTTCGCGGTGTGCTGACCCGCACCGACCAGTGGGGATACAGAATCCCCTTTGCGATCCAGTATGTCCTCAATGGCCCCCCTTCTACCACCCTCCCATGCACTCGGGTCACGCAACTAATACCACCTCACTATGTAGATGGTTCTGGCCGCTGATTCTCGTTCCCGTCATTTTCCTCGCTCCCGAGTCGCCGTGGTGGCTCGTCCGGAAGGGCCGTTTGGAGGACGCGAAGGCCGTCCTCGTCCGGCTCACGTCGTCCAACGTCGCGCGCGTCGACTACGACATTGACAAGAACATTGCCCTGATGGTGGTCACGACCAACTACGAGCGCACCCTCAAGGCCGAGACGTCCTACCTCGCGTGCTTCCGGGGCGTCGACTTGTACCGCACCCTGATCAGCATCGGCATCTACTGCATCCAGACGCTCAGCGGCAACCCGCTGCGCGGCTTCTCGACCTACTTTCTGGAAAAGGCCGGCCTGCCCAACACCCAGTCCTTCAACTTGACCATTGTGAACTATGCCCTGGCCCTCGTCGGTGGCCTTGTTTCTGTAGGCACCTTTTTTTTTTTTTCCCTCTCTCCTCCTGCCACACCATCTTCTAATGCGTCGCCCCTACTTTGCTAGTGGCCGCTTCTGTCCATGTTTGGTCGCCGCACCATCTACGTCTGGAGCCTGGCCATGATGCTCGTCCTCATGGTCATCATTGGCGCGCTCGGCGTGCCCCAGGCGCACTCCTCCAACACGTCGTACTCGTGGGCGATCGGCGCCATCCTCATCGTGTCCTCCTTCTTGTACAACGCGACCATGGGCCCGCTGACCAACACGCTCTGCTCCGAGGTGTCGTCGTCGGTGCTCGCCAGCAAGTCGGTCGCGCTCGCGCGCTGGTTCTACGCCGTGTCCACGATCATCGCCAACGTGCTGACCCCCTACCAGCTCAACACCACGGCGTGGAACTGGGGCGCCAAGACGGGGTTTTTCTGGGCCGGCGGCTGTCTGATTTCGCTCGTCTTTGCGTACTTCTGCGTGCCCGAGACCAAGAACCGCACGGCGGCCGAGCTGGACGTGCTCTTCAGCCGCCACGTGTCGCCGCGGCGCTTTGCCAAGACGCCGGTGGATCTGGCCGCGGCCATTGTTGAAGTGGAGGGCGACAAGAAGATGTAAAACAGCAGTTTTCTCGGTTGGTCACGATGCAATTTTGGAAAGGGGGGATCCCCGTTTCTCTGTTCGTCTTCGAAAATGTGGGCGTGGGAAGGCCATCTCTTCCTCGATAGTGATGGCAGGCTATCTATCTTTGTAATCCTCTGTTTTCGAATTACATAACATTTCGAAAGCGAAAAGCGAACAGTGAACCCTTTCCTGAAAGATAACTCGAGGCTAAGCCAACAACATTGCTAGAACCGTGCAACAAGAGAAAATGATAGAAATACCGGACAACAGTGTGGCGTAAGTCAGTGCTTCGTTTCACGTGTGCGTGTACGGGCGGCGGTGCTGCATGACGTTGGCCAAGGCGACCTACGTCCGCCATGCTTGGGACTAATTTGCTACCCTAGTAAGAAGCAGAGCTGCACATAGAAAACCAGTTCTAAAAGGCTGTCGTCGATAAAAGTACAAACCTATTTGCTGGAAGGTATAACGCAAGGTCGTTCAGCATATTGATTTTTGATGAATGTCCCCAGGCACGTCCTATGCATACAACCCAAAGGGAAACCCAACTGGTCTTTCTTTGTCTGTATCGAGAAGAACCCATCTAGATTTGACATGTTTTTATTCTACTAGAAGCAACTCAAAGGACGGCGCTTCGCCTGCTTGTGGACGATGGTCTACAGTCGATATGAAAACCGAAGGGTCTAAGCAGCTCCGGCGGCAGTGTCTAAGAAAATGGGCTGCCTCTTAGGCGAAAAACACACATTCCTGCATTAGTTTCTGCTCCTACACTCTATCTGAATCCATTTCATCTCTTGCTAAGCCCTTCGCCGGTCCGCAGCACTGCGGCAAAAGACGTCAACGGCTGAAAGGCCAAGGAGAAGGCGAAAGGTGAGGAGAACAAGGCAGCTGAACGTTCCGTAAAAACAGGGCCTGTGATTGGCTGGTTCTCGCTGCTGAGGCAGCCTTGGCGGGGGTCGCGCCAAGCGCAACGCGTAGCCCCGTACAGTGCGAATAGATGTGGCTATTCTCGGTGAAGAGAGGGAGCTTGAATTTGTGACTTGTTTCTTAGTAATACTGGCTCGTGCTGCGGCATACATTTTCAGAAGCATCGTCTATCCGCAAGGGATAGACATCCCAAGTAAATCTAAGCTTGGGAATACATAAGTATTTGGTGTCAAATCGGTTACGGATACGTATTGCTTGGATGTCTTGACGACGTTCCTGGTAGCGGTGGCATGTCGTCACTGGCTGTAAGCGCGCTGTGTATTACCGTACGACCTACTGTATGCACCGTGCAACGTGAACCCTCGGCCTTCCCGTCTGTTGTGTTCATTGCAAGGAAGCTACGGAGCTTGGCAAAATAACAATCGCTCCTTCCGCGGCGGCTTTTTTAATTGCAGGGTGATTTCTTTGCTTTTTCAGCGTGCCTTTAACCTGTGAGGCGATTTGGCACGGGAATCTGTTCTTTCTCAACTTCATTTCCTGTTTTGTTATTGTTTTTTCTTTCTCACGACATCTACAGAGCCGGCGTACAATACCATTCATTGTTTCGTCCGATTCAATTTTGCGCCAAGCTTGATACGACGTAAGCTTTGTTTTTTATTTTTAATTGATTTTCCGTTAAATTTTGCTCTTGGCGGAACCGAAGAAAACAGAGGCAGCAATTGTTCTCTTTTTCTTTGCGCGCTGCCTTTTCGCCTCTTGATCAAGTCTCAAGCTTCTAACCAGACTTTGCGCTGCAGGACCATACTTGTCGTCTCGTCGCATTCTCGTTGGCTCATCCGAGACATCCTCCACAGACTTGCAGCAGCGGCTGATCGAGGCCACGCGCCCTTCGACGAATCCCACATAGTTCGAGATCGTGCACAACTTCTGTTTCACGTTTTCTCTTTGATTCGATCTGACGGCTCTGTCACCTGCCACCGCCCATGCGCTAAAGAGCGCGGATAAGACAACCCACCAAAAAAAAGAAAAATAAAAAGAAAAGGTCACAATGGCTGAGCGGCACCGTTTTCACCGTCCACACCACCGCAACAATGGCGGCGACAACGTCGAGGACGACAATGGCAACGACGAGAACTATGTGGACAACGTGGATCACACGGGCGCGGCGGGCGCGGCGGGCGCGGCGGGTGCTGGTGCGCGCAATCCGTACGCCTCGTCCAATCGCTGGCGCCACCAAGAGTCGTCTGCCTATGCGCGCCATGCGTCCAACTTGGCAAACCAGCCACGCGACGCAGAAGTCCCGAACAACGACACCAAGGACCTGACCGCGTTTCTGAACGCCTCGCGCGTCGCACCGTCCAAGGGGTCTGCTGGCGCGGCTGGTGCTGTCGGTGGCGCGGCTGGTAGTGGCGGCAGTGCCAACGATAACGGCAACGCCAGCCCGGGCAACAGCAGCACGGCAACGCGATTTACACCCATTGTTGTCCCGGCATCCGTGGATGCTGCCGCGAGTATGCCTTCTCCCACCGCCGACGGCCGAACCGACGCGCAGATGGAAGGCTTTGTGGACGGCAAAGAGATTATTGCTGGGCCGCTGCTGAACTACCGGCGCATGGAGGGCAACCAGTGGATCGGAAGCGTTCTGATTGTGACGCGGGGAGGCGGTAAGACGCAGCCGGTCGGGCCCACGCTGGAGCTGGGCCCGGCCGACGGTGGCAGCGATGGCGGCAAGAGCACCCAAATAACCGACGGCGCAACCAACGCGGCAGACGCAGCTCCCGCAACCAAAGCGCCAACAGCACCACACGCCGCAGACGGGGCGTCGACAAACGGCGCAAGCGCGACTGTCACCGCGAATGGCAGCAGCACGGCTTTCAAAACGGTGCATGGCATCTGTCTCTACTCGGACCCGCGCAACACCTTTTGGCGTTTCGATTTGTCGGTGCCCATGGGCCCGGTCGAATCGCGCTGGCAATACAGCATCCCGGACGTGCGGTACGCGAGCAGCACGAAACCCCGCACCAGTATCTTCGTGGTGCCCGCCATCACCGAGTCCATGCGCATCTTGTTCTTTTCCTGCAACGGTTTCAGCGTGGGCACCGACGAAGACGCGTGGTGTGGTCCGGCCCTGTGGAACGACGTGGCACGGTGCCACGCCAAGACGCCCTTTCACGTCATGATCGGAGGCGGCGACCAGATCTACAACGATAGTATCCGTGTGGCTGGCCCGCTCCGGGAATGGACCGCCATCGCCAATCCTAAGAAGAGGCGCGAGTACCCGTTTCCGGAGTCGCTCCGCAAAGACTGCGACGACTTCTACCTCCACAACTACATTCGCTGGTATGGCAGGGCGACACGGCACCTTTTTTTCTTTTCTTGTCCAACGGTTAAACGAGCGATAATAAATCCATGCTAAGCAGTGTCTAGGTACTCCACCGAACCTTTTGCCTCAGCCAACGGGCAAATCGCGCAACTCAATATCTGGGATGATCACGACGTATGTTGCCTGGCAATGCTTTCTAGCGAGTCTTATTCTCAGAGATCCAGAAAGGCATAAGCTAACGCTATAACAGATCATCGACGGCTTCGGCTCATACGTGAACGAGTTCATGAAATGCGATGTACGTCACAAGCTGCCCGAGTCCGCAGGATATTTTTCTTTTTTTTGGTTGCTGATCGAGATGCGTCAGGTTTTCCGCGGTATTGGCGGCGTGGCCCACAAGTACTACATGCTTTTTCAGCACCATTTACCACCGCCGCCGTCAACGTACACGTCAGGTAGGTGTTTAAGGGGGAGACGTGCTATCAGAAGAAGCCGGATGCTAATGAAACCTCCCTAGATATGCCCGAATTTGAACAGAATGAAGGGCGCGCGGTTGATCCAACACAGCTTGTCGACACCTATGTTGCGCCGCCCATATACGAGCCCAACTACATAATTGGGTCGAAGCCGGGTGTACGTTCAGTTGTCTCAGGGTTGCCAAGAAGGACAGACACAGATGGGGAACTACAGTAGCTAACCGTGTGTTAGCCATATATCGCCGAGCGCTCGTACAATATGTATGCCAAGCTGGGTGCCCGAATGGCATTCCTGGGTTTGGACGCTCGAACCGAGGTATGTCTGTCATTCAATCTTGGTGCTACGGGAGGACAGAAAAGTCAACAATACTGACAACGTTGCGAATCAACAGCGAACGCGTCATCAGGTCAACTATCCTGAAACATATGACCAAATATTCGATCGTGCGGAAAAGGAATTCAAGGCTGCAAGCAGCTCCGGGCAGCCGATCCGGCACTTGATTCTCTTGTTGGGAATTCCCATTGCTTATCCTGTGTGTTCTTCTTTTCGAATTGTTGTGTAAGGCATTTTTATCTGCCCAGTGCTAATTGTATGCAGCGCTTGACGTGGCTGGAAAACGTGTTTAATAGCCCCCTGATGGGCCCAGTCAAGCTAATGAACCGACGACTTGGTTTCGGTACGTTGTAAATCCGTCGCCATCCTCTCCTCCTGTCTTGCTTCTCCGCCGCTAACAGCCTGAATCTCTACCCTAGGAGGCGGCTTTTTCAACCATTTCGATGGCAGTGTTGATCTCTTAGACGACCTCGACGACCATTACACGGCGCGGACGCACAAGAAGGAGCGCAACCGATTTGTTGAGCGATTGCAGACACTGAGCGCGGAGCATTCGGTGCGCATCACCATCTTGGGCGGCGACGTCCACCTTGCAGCCCTGGGCCGCTTCTACTCGAACCCCAAGCTCGGCGTGCCGTCCGAACACGACTTCCGGTTTATGATCAACGTCGTCTCGTCGGCCATCACCAACAAGCCCCCGCCAGCCGCCATCGCCAATCTGCTCGCTCGCCGCAACAAAATCCACCACCTCAACAGCGCCACCGACGAGACGCTGTTCAAGCTCTTTGACAAGGACCCCGGCAATTCATCCAAGACGGCCGGCCACAACCGCGTCACCATGCCCAGCCGCAACTTCGCCCTGATCACAGAGAATTCGCCCAACAACCTTGGCGTCGCTTCTCGCGATCGACCTCAGACGGCCGCACCAGCGGGAGCTGCAGAGGCCGCGGGGGAGCGGCGGCCCGTCTCCTCAAGAAGCTCGTCGCGCTTTCGGCGTCGTTCAGCTTCCAGACGGAGGGAGAACGGGACGAGCGCAGCGAACAATGGTGCCGTCGGCAACGGCAGCGGCAGCGCCCCGGTACCCCCGGGGTCCAGCGCGGGTCTCAGCGTGTCCGGGGCCAGCACCAAGTCTCGGCCATCCGAACCGACGGGTCGCAGCGGCCACTACGCGCTGAACGCCGGCGAAGAGGGCGCGGGCACGCAGCACAAGGCGGCCGGCGAGCTGCACGGCCAAGGCAACGACGGCAGCCTGGATGTGTGCATCCGGGTGGAGATCAATCAGCACGACCCAGAGGGCCGCACTGAACCCTACGGCCTCACCATCCCTGCGCTCGACTACACAGGTCCGCCGCCCGTGCCGTCGATCCCGCATCATTTCCGATCGAGCCGGCCCACAACCGCACGGCAGTCAGTCACGACGGCGTCATCGTAGGAGGAGACGGCCGGACGGTCAACGTGTTGTTGATGTACGTACTAGTTGTCTAATTATAATGTAATCACATTGCTATTATTCATTCAGGCACAAAGAAATTGCTTTTTTTTTCAAAGCCGTCTAGATACCAAAAAAAAAAACAAAATGTGCTTTCTGGGGTATACACAGACGAGGACAGCAAGAAATGCCAACTCCCGCAAATACAACAGGGCGAAAACCCTGGGGAACAGCGATAGGGCCCGTCCAAAAAAATTCTTACAAGCGCGCGTGGCTTATCACGCATCAACCAGCTCCATGCACGCCGTCCGCTTGCCCGTCGTCTCGTCCTTGTGGTCCGTGATGCGCACCATGACCTTTTGGAACAAGCGGATGGTCACCGGCCGCGTTTCGGTCGGCTTTGCAGTCGCCGTTGTTGTCTCTGTTGTCTTGGGCGTTGTTTCCGACGGCGCCTCCGCCGCCGGCACGGCCATGCGCGTCGTCAGCGTGTATGCGTCGCCGTCGAACACGGCCGCGGGCTCCGGCGTCGCCAGGTCCCGCAGTCGGATCGCGCTCTCGATGCCGAACCGCGGCACCAGCACCACGAACCCGTTGCTAAACACCCGCAGCACGAACCCCTCGGCCACCGTCGCCTTGCCGCGCACCGCCTGCCCCACGTAGTAGGCGATGCTCGCGCGGCCCGCCAGCTGCGCGTTGCGGTGCCGCCGGTTGATGTTGCGGCAGACGACCGTCAGGCGACCGCGGGTCACCGCGCCGCCCCCGTCCCCGCCGTCGGCACCGGGGCCCACGTACCCAATGGCGGCCGCCAGCTGCCGGTGTACAACGAGGTCCGCGTATCGCCGGATGGGCGACGTAAAGTGCGTGTAGATGGGCGTCGCCAGGCCGTAGTGCCGGAACGCCGGGTACGCCAGCGTGCCCGCGGGGAAATACTCGGCGGCGGTCATGCAGCGCGTCGCGAGGATGCGCACGAGCGTGTTGAAGAACGGCTCGTCCGGGTCGACGCAGGCGTCGAGGCTCTCGGCCAGGGCGCGCGACGACTCGGCGTGCAGCGTCACGCGGCCGTCGGTGGCCACGCCGAGCTGGCGCGACAGCTCGTCAAAGTTGGCCTGCGGGGGCGGGGCGTGGCGCCGCAGCAGCGCCGTCTGCGGCCAGGCCTCGTAGATGCGCGCGGCGACGGCCGTGTTGGCGAGCAGCATGAACTCCTCGACGAGCGCGTTGGTGGCGAGCAGCGCCTTGGTGGACACGTCGACGGGGTCGGCGGTCTCGGACTCCTGCTCGAGCTGCACGCGCACCTCGGGCGACGACAGGCTGAGGGCGCCCGCGGCCAGGCGCTGTTCCTTGAGGCGCTGCGACAGGCGTAGCAGCGTGCGCAGGCTGCGCGTCAGGTCGTCCTGCGCGGCCGAGTCGTCGATGCGCAGCTGCGCCTGTTCGTAGCTGAACGCCGCGCGGGAGCGGATCACGGATTTGGTGAAGCGCACGCCCACGACGGCGGCCGTGTCGGGCTCGAGCTCCCACAGGACGGAAAAGGCGAACCGCTCGACGTAGGGCTTCAGGGAGCACAGGTCCGTGCCCAGCAGCATGGGCAGCATGTCGATGCGCTTGTCGACGAGGTAGACGGTGGTGCCGCGCACGCTGGCCTCCTGGTCCATGGCGGTGTTGGGCCGCACAAAGTGCGACACGTCGGCAATGTGAACGCCGACCTCGACGTGGCCGTTGGGCAGAGGGCGCGCGTGCAGCGCGTCGTCAATGTCCTGGCAGCCGACGGGGTCGATGCTGCAGACGAGCTGCTCGCGCAGGTCCTCGCGGCCCCGCCAGCCCGGGTCGGCGCGGTCGGCGGGCACACGCCAGCCGGCGCCCTCGGCGGGCAGGCAGTCCAGCACCGTCTTGGGAAACGGCCGGTACTGCACGTCGTACTCGAGCAGCAGGGCCTCGGTCTCGGCGGCCTTGGTCTCGAGCCCGCCGAGGGCACGGACGAAGTGGCCAACAGGGTGGCGGGCGTCGCGGTCCCAGGCGTCGAGGGCCACGAGGATGCGCTGGCCCAGCAGCTCGCCGGCCTGGCGCGTGCGCAGCCGGATCTTGGGGATCTTCTTGTCCATGGGGATCACGAACACGGTCTCCTGTTTCCGGCCCTGGTGGCCGCCGGCCGCAGACCCAGCCGCCGCGGGGCTCACTGACGTCTGGTCAATGTGGCCGACGTACTGGCGCCAGTTGCGGCGGATGACGCCCACCACCTTGGCTGTCGGCTCGACATACCGATCGTTGTCGTCTTTGTTGTCTTGTTCGCCACTCTTGCCCGCCTCGATCTGCGTCCGCTTGACCTCCTCCTGCAGCGCTTTGCGTTCCCGGAGCGACACCACATCGTTGCGACTCGCGCCGTTGCCGCCGCCGCCGTCCTCCTCCGCCTCCTCCGTCTCCGCGCTCTCGTTCTGCGTCACGACCGCCTCTTCGACAATCTTGGTCGACGGCCGCTTCCACTGGTCGCGCGGCAGCACCTCCACAACAACGACGTCGCCGTCGATGGCACGATTGATGTTCTCGCGACCCAGCACGAGCAGTGGCTTGGGGAACGCGGGCACGCGCACCGAACCCTCGAGGTAGTTGTACGGCGACACGCTGAACGCACCCTGGTGCAGCAGGCCGCTCTTGACGCCCGTCATCAGCCGCGACAGGCTCAGGTACTCCGGGTACAGATGGTACCGGGCATGGCCGGCCGTCTTGGCCTCGCGCGCCGTCGCGACCACGGAGGCGTCCTGGGCCTCGGGCAGCATGTCGAGCAACACGTCGCCGTTGTCCAGGCCGCGGACATAGTCAGGAAGCGTGCTCGCAGCGGCCAGGCCGTCGGCCCGGGCCTGTTGCAGGTTGCCGCGGTCGTTGCTGAGCAGGACGACCGCCGGGGCGGCAGCGGATTTTTTCCCCGCCGCTGCTGCCGCCGCTGCCAGATGCTCAGTGTACCACTGCACAGCGCGGCGTACAGCGCGGTCGTTACGGTCGTTGATCGACTCGCCGGGCTGGCGGACAACGTAGGTCTCGAGGCGGAACTCGTTGAAAAAGACGTAGAACCGCTTCTCGCTGCTGCGGGTGAGGTTGAGGAGACGGTTGTAGAGCGGCAGCGAGCGGTTGCGCACCTCCTCTAGCACGACCTGCAGCACGATGACGTCGTAAAAAGCCGAGGCCTGCTCGAACAAGTCCATGGCGGTCAAGAAGGCGTTGGTGTCGGGGACGAGGTAGTGGCCCTGGGGATAGGCCTTGGTGCCGGCGGGGCGGTCGCTGAGGATGAAGGGGGCGACTGACAGGTCAGGCTACGGACACACAAAAACAAAGAAAAAAAAAAACGGAAAAAACCCACCATGACCGGCGGCATCGCGCGGCGCCGTTTCCAGGCACGCGGTGCAGAGCTGCGACGAGCAGGGAATGTCTTGACGGAGGTAGACTTCGCGGACGATTTTTTGGACTTTGCCGCTCTTCGTGGTGCGCACAAACGTCTTGCTGGCGAGATTGGGTGCAAAAAGGCCGTCACCGTCACTTGGCGCTGGTCTCTTGAGGGTCGCCATTGTGCGAGGATAGGCTCTCTGTGTGACCGCTGTTTGTTCGGCGCGAGGAGGGTTGCCAAAAAGTAAAAAAATTCAGAAGCTGGGGAAAAAGTGGTGATGCGCTTCACCGGCGAATCAGATTGGCAGGCGCGCCTGGCTTATCGTTATCGGGGTTGTTTCCGTGCTGACCGAGGGGCAGAAAGCTTCCTCAATTGAAGTTCTGTATTACTAATACAATTACTAATACTTTTCACGGTTTGTTTGCGCTCTGTCTTAACATCGCGTGCGAACGTCAGACATCGACAACGTAAACGGACGCCTGCTTTGCGGCCTTGAACCCGAGGTCATCATAACTAACTCCAGATCATCTCTACGAGAGAATACTTTCAGTTGTAAGTTACTCGTCATGATACAACATGCAGAAAGCAAAATGGAAAGAAAGCAACTGGACGGGCCCATTGGGCGGCCACACTCGAACGCCGGCACCTACGCAGGCAACTTTGGTGCATATACGCCGCATATACGCCCTCAAGAGGTATGTATATGCCGTGTAGAGCACATAGTGTTTTGTTAAAACAGACCCATGGAAAGCCTGTCCACCAAACATGTGTGCGGCCGCTGCGGCCTACCATGCGGCCTTCCCAGGAAACCGTTTGTCGTTAGAACGGCACGAACAAGGATGCTATGTTTCTAAAAAATAATAATAATAATAAAAAAGAAAATGCATTTCAGACAAAGTTTATAAAAGGAGCCAAGGGCTTGCACTGCCACTATGCAAAGTTTTTCGAAAGAAAGAAAAAAACAGCAGCGCATGTTGGTTGGTTTGGCCCGCCATCAAGTTTTGATTGCTTCCTGCATTTAGGCTCGGCGACCAAAAGGAAGAAAGGCAGGCTACTTTCTATCTTCTACTGTCTAAAGCATTTTATTTGCGGTCCCTGAAAGAAAACGACAAAGCACGAGAAGATCCCGGGATTGTGCTGTAACAAGGCTCGTTTACGAAAACGAACAATTAAAGGTGCAATTTTGTATATAAACGAGCTTTGATCATCGTTCTTGATCCCCCCACGGGTTGTATATTCTACAGTCTGTCGTTGATTTCTCATAGCTGGATCATATGATCAGCAGGGGAGCCGTGGGATGCGACGAAAAATTGACTCGTCTTTTTGGTGAGGATCCAACCGGCTATATCTCACGGGTCATACAGGTTTACCTGCATTCTTCCAAGTATTTTTACGACACGTTATTTGCTTGTAATATACCGTATACCCATTTGGTTTTATTTTTTTGCATTGGTTCTACTCCCTGCAAGTTAAGAGGCGCACGGGTGTCTTATAAAAAGATGCACTATGGACCGTTATGCTCTTTGACCCGTCAAATCTTTCCCTTCGTGTCCGAGCAAAAGGATGAGAACGGGACCGTTTCGTCATCCATCCCCCACTCTGCTGCCGTCTTTTCCACTGTCTCGAGGCTCATCGAGACCGAGCGGTGGACGGCACAGCTAGGAAGCCAAGGATGGAAGAAGTAATAACTACTAAAACAAAAGTAAGTAAAAAAAAAATAGCAAGGTGCGAGCACTCAACCAGAGAAGGGCAGCCATGCACCAAAGAATACACAGAGCGCCGCCTTGAGTACCAAAAATAGTCAGCAAGAAGGGCGGTGTTCTGTGTCAAATAAATATATATAAGTTGCGAAAGCACGGCCTCTATACAAATGGCCGAAGGCCCTTCCGGCGGTCTATACACGTCGTACTGGCGGGAAGATGGCGGCAACCCCAATGAGGATGTAGAGCGAGAAAGAAAAGAAAGAAGCGAAAGCCGATAAAGAAGCACTAGGCCACCAAGTGGTGAACACCAATGGCGAACGCCGTGGACCGTCGTCTTGGGATGGAATTGCTTTTATTACCCAGAAGTACCTGCAAGAAAACAAGCGAAAATGAAATAGAAAAAAAAATAATAAGGGGGGGAGAAGTTGGTGGTCTTCACTTCTGGTGTCGATCCAGGCTGCGTTAGTTGACTCGGTTGTTGTTCATCTGACGATATAAAGATTTCGCCTAAGATTAAGAGCGTCACGAGAACTCATCAATAAAGCTCTACGGTTACGCTGGTTCGAAGACATAATAATAAAAGAAATCAAGTTTCGTATTCTTCTTTCTCTCTTGTTGACAGTAGCACGTAGTGTTGCAACTACCGACCTCCGACTATGAGAAAAAAGCTTGGTTTCTGGGTTTTCTTTACTCGTACCACTCGACAAATATCGTAAAGACAGTAATAATAGAAAAAGCAGATTGGATACTTGATACACGGACATAGCGCAGTCAACCTAAGACATCAACGACACGCAGGTTTTTTGGGGCAACCATTGTCTACGCCGTGACATGTAAAACGAGCAGGATACGCACTTCGTCCGTGCTTGACACAAAGCAATGTAAGTAGGTCCCATTTTTGGCGTTGCATTCTGCGAGAAAAGCGCTAATGCATGTCTGGAAACATCCTCTCCTTTACAAAGTACGGAGTACGAACGAGGACTTGGTTGAAGGTCACATTGTGCCGCCGTGCATCAAAAGCATATGCCGATGACGGGCAGCAAGGCAAAAAAGGGCCAAAGCAGCAAGAAAATAAATCAAAAGAAGAAAAAAAAAAACCAACAAGAGGGGGTTCGACCGCATGACGGGCAACATCGGCGCCGTTTCGGTTCGCATATATGAAAGGAGGATTGCTTTCTATTGAACTTCAAGAAAATAAAACGAATAGCAATATGTCTGCAAGAAGATGTCATAAAGGACATGCTGTGGGGGGTTTTTCTATTCCTTCTCTTCCGGGTTGCTGCCTACAGGCCAGACTTACATACCATATATCCACATCAACAGACTCACCCTCAGACGTGTCATGGTCGTAGTAACACGATAGTAAGAGCAGTCGTTTAAAGCATGGTGCGTGCGTGAGTATGTGTATGTGTATGTGGGTGTATACATAGGTGCTTGTAGAGGAGTGGGAAAGAAACGGAAAACTCCAACAGGAGGCAGCCCAGCCAAAGGCGCAGTCGAACCTCGCCGATGGCAGGCTGCTCCTCATTTGCCGTCCGGACTGTGACCCCGGGTTGTCAAGTGATTTCTCGGTAATACAAAGGAGAACCAAAAAAAAAAAAAAAAAAAAAAAAAAAAAAAAATGAAATGAAGTAAAATAAAAGTAAAAGTAAAAGGAGACAGCCGGGGCGAGAACGTCAGAAAAAAGAATCATTCTTGAACCGCCGGGCAAACGAGCAAATCAAAACACGGCGTTGTGCACTTTCGGTACGCCTCTCTTTTCTCGTCTCAGTGTTCGTTCACATTTTTATTTTCTTCTGTGTGATATCGGGCGTACGTATTTTCTCCATCATACCCCGGTCCCTGCTGAGCTTCTCTGTCCGCCGATCCGACAAAATGTCTGAATGTATGTATGTATTCCGCATGTGCCTTGTACTCCGTACGGGTATTACACCCTCTCCGAGTATTCGACATTGTTACCATGTATAAATTTTATTTTATTTTTTTGTCTTGATTTTTTTTCTTTTGTCCTCGCACCTCTTTCTTCCACAGCCGCCTTGATTTGCCTCACACCGTCTCACCCTTTACACGCCCCCCCTTCGTCCTTTTTTTTATGTCTTCACTTTTAATATTTCGCCCCTCCGTCCCCCCCCAACCAAGGTACAGATTGCGTGCAACTTTGTACGACTGCCTGTGTGCGGTAGTCCGTACGTGTACTCCGTTTCTCGGGTAGGCTGCACCAGACGCCTGGACCGGGCGCCAGAGCACGCACTTTACTGCGTTGGTTTGCCCCATAGCCTTCCCTCCATTACAAGTGGTCCGAGTGTCTTCAAGATGCCAAAGATACCAGGAGCATCAATGACAAGCACGAGAGCATTGGTTGATAGCGTTGTTTGGCATATATGCCGTGTTTGGGAAGACGCATTGTCAACGTCGTCTTTGCAACAAAAAAAGCCTGTCGTTTGTATGCAGTTGTAGTTTGCATGCGATTTCGCACTTTTCCTCGAAAAAACAAAGCGAATAGACGTGGAAAATCTTGTTCTTCCTGAAACAAACCCTACTAACGGTTAGGGTACGATATGTCGTACGTAACGACTCGGGAAATCACAACGGTACCTGGTAATACTAAGAAAACAAATCGTTTCAGGTTCTCCATGATGACGCCGCCTTTCTTAACGTCAGCTCTTTTTATATCAGTCTGACGCTCTTCTCTCCGGTCAGCTGCTTCATTTCTTTGTCTACTTAGCCCGGCATCGAGATGGCACGTTGGGTCATCATTTGAGATTACTGAGGAGGACGGCAGCACAAGAGACTTGCCGGGTACATGCATACTAGCACCGCGTACCAAACACAAAAAAAAATAAAAATAAAAAAATAAAAAAATCCTCTTAACAAACCAGAAAACTAACACCATGCGCTCACTATCTCTAACCTAGCCATTTTCTTGTCATACCAGCCTTCCAGTTTCAGTAGCTTAACAGAACCCTTTCGGTAGTGGAATGCCAGATATATGGACACCCTGTTGCATGCAAGGTCGCCTTTTCGCCTTTTCGTAGATGACGCCCGTCCTGCATTTTGTCATCTGTGAGTGTCCCACTGTGATGCTGCCTACCGGTGGCTGCAGCAGCCTCATGTTCAGTTGTAAAGACTACGTAGCACAGTAGCCAAGTGTGAATCAAAACATAGATAGAGCATACCCATAATTTTGGTTCTGAATCCTCCTTCATTTTACGAAGACACAGAAATAAATCGTTCTGAAAAGATGTTATCTGCTCAAATTCTTCAGTAAAATGGAGACGTCTGTCAGCCTCAATCATACGAAGGTTTGAAAAAAACAAATAGGAAAAATGAAAAAATGGTTTTCATTTATAGAAGAGACTATTTTCAAACGCATTAAGTGCCATATGCTAAAGTTATTTAGGTAAACGTCTCGCTATAGATTTGTGCTGTCTCGTAGGATGTCGTTGTGGAAAGGGACGAGGCTGTTGGGGTTTTGGGTTATGTGAGCAAGAAAACCACTTTACGCGACAGCGACGCGCCTTGCAGCAACCCCACTTTTTAGAGCTCTCCCCTTCCTTCCAATCGCACGCTGTCAAGCAAGCACTTTCGTTCGACTACGTCTTCGAGAACCATCCTGCTCTCGCGGTCCCTGCAATAGCAAACGTACAACCAAAAGAAGAGAGCAACTGAGTACAACGACATATTTAAAGGAGAAGAGCCGACGATAGTCCGCCGGTTTAACTTTTCTTGTCACGACCAAAAGGGACCAAATCTCTTCAACGCGCAAAAATCTCCTTTTTTTTTTGCCGCGATCGGCCTGACGGGAGTAGCCCACCCGGAAAGCCAGCGCAGGACGTTGACGGACGGCGAGTGAGGTTGCAAAGGCCCTTCTATTGTGATTGGTTTTTGTGATTATTCTAGCTACCAACGACACACACACACACACCCACACACACCACATGCCACCGCGAAAGAGCGACGCGACGGCGCCGTCGCGCAAAAGCGATGCGACTCTGGCTGCCAACGAGCCGGCGTTGTCACACGCTCCGGCCGGAACCGACGCGGCCGGCACAGTCCCGGCTGCAGCAGCACGATCATCATCACACAAACAATCCTCCCACTCGGCAACCCCAGCACAGCAGCCGACAGGCGGCGGCAGCCACCATCCCCCCGCAGACAAGGAGAAGGAGAAGGAGAAGGAGAAGGAGCCGCGGCGGGACTCACGGGGCGGCGATGCGTTGACCATTGAGGTTTGTGCTTTTTGGGGCTTTTGTTTTTCGTTCTCGTGTTTACTATAACGTCTGCTGACCGCTCAGGACCTCAACCTGCCCCGGTCCATCATCACGCGCCTGGCCAAGGGTGTCCTACCTCCGAACACGCAAATCCAGGGTAGCGCCATCACGGCGATGAGCAAGAGTGCGATCGTGTTTATCAACCATCTTGCGAATGCGTACGTTTTTCTACGTGCCTTCCAGTATCACGTTTTTTTTCTTTTGCCACAGCGTCTAACTTAACAGCGCCAACACCCTGACGACCAACGCCGGCAAGAAGACGGTGATGCCGGCCGACGTTTTGGCCGCCTTGGACGACGTCGAGTTTGGGTTCATGCGGCCGCAGTTGGAGGAGGAGTTTGCAAGTATGTCCATCTTTTCTTCTTTTTTTTTCCTTTGTTCGATGTTACCGTACTCGTTTTTTTTTTTTACTAACTGAGCAAGAGTACAACCACATTCAGACGTCCAAGCGGTCGGACTACCGCAAGCGTGTGGCCGCCGCGAAGAAGGCGCCCGGGTCGGGAGACGCGGTGGCCGACCAGAGCATGCAGGAGGACGCGGACGCGGACAACAATGATGATGACGGTGGAAACGTAAACGGCGCAGCGGCAGCGGCGGCCGGTAGTAGCAAGGCGTCGACGGCGACGACGACGTCTGCGGCAAGCAAAGCAACCGTGACACCGCCGCGAAGCAAAAGGGCAAAGCGGACGCACCCGGCCGCTAAGAGCGGAGCGGCGCACGATGACGAGATGTTGTCGGGGGATGAGGAGCAAGGTGACGGGGAGGAAGACGTAGCCATGGCCGAGGAGGAAGAGGAAGAAGACGAAGAAGACGAAGAGGAAGACGAGGAGGATGAAGAGGAGGAGGAGGAGGACGACGACGACGACGAAGAGGGTGCGGGCAGGGACGGAGACGATGTAGGGGAGGAGCGGGAGCACGCACTCGAGGACGAAGACGAGGCGCTGGACAGTGACGGGAGCGAGTAGGATGGGAGGGGGGGACATAATAGGGGTGGTGGGTGGGGGCGTCCGCGTATAAAAAAAACAACGAAGGGTAATCAAAGAAACCACTTTAAAATAGGTGATGGCGAGCCCGGCGATTGGATGCCTGGTCGGCACGCGGTGACTCTTTTTTTGCCTGGTTATGGAATTACGACTTTCGTTTCTATGGGGTTCTCCGTAAGAAAAGGCCGATCAGCAGCGGCTCAGGCATCCGACGATGAGGGGGCTGTATTGTCTTTACATGGTCTCTCCATCCTGCATATAAGTATCTATATTATGCGACGTATGGACAGGAACAATTTGCTAACCTGTTTACAACAGGATGTGGTACGTGTCAAAGAACGCCTACATGGCATATGGCTTGGCTGGCCCGTCTCTGGCTCGCGTGGCATCAAGTAACTTTATTTTCTATTATATATTTTTTTGTGTCCGCAAAAAAGAAAGCCAGACTGCAAATTTATAATACCATCACCTAAGGTAGGAAAGAAAAACGATAGAGAGAAAGAGAGAGTGGGCAAAACCGGCAGCACGCAACCGGATGCTGACGAGGAAAATAAACTCAAAACGAGGACGAGCAAGGACAAAACGAGACAAACGGAAACTTTGCCGTTTGTGTAATCGCAGTTCATGTGATCCCCCTCTGTAGTGAAAGAGACCAAACCCACTACCGCCGTTGCGTCTGACATAAGGGCTGACGCGAAGAAAGAAAGGCAAAGAGAGTGACCACTATATTTTCTCTTTTCTTTCTTGTTTCGATTCGTCCCTTTTGTCGTCGTGAAATTTGCCCGCAAATCAAGACGAGGACGACGTGGCAAGCGGCCTACACGGAGTTCCAAATGAGCAGGTTTCTATTACCTAGTTACCAGTGTGTGTGTGTGTGTGTTTTGCCCCTTTGTTTTTCCCCTATTCATTTAACCTGGTAATTTTTTTTTTAAACCGAAGCATGGTCAGAGCTGTCGTCTAGATTTTTCTTCTCTACGCATATACCAAGTATTGAGTCATGCATATACGCTGGATTTCTTACAAGCGTCTCAGAGAGTATTGTTCTCGACTCAAGCCTTGTGATGTATCGTGCGAAGGGCAAAAGTCATGAAACAACAAGCAATCCAGTGCGAGAGACGTGTGCTTTTATATGTCATCATCTCTCATGCTTTGTATGCGTCGCTCGGTATATGCTGTGGAAGAGCGGAAACATTAAATGAGAGGTAATGCAAAAAAAAAAAAAGAAAGAAAGAAAAGCCTGAGCGTCATTCCTCTTGTCTCCCGCACATCTCCATTGCAAGACAGACAACAAAGTGCCATAATACAGTCATTACACTACAGTCGAATATTATTACCTGATATACGATCTGCCTCATACGGTGAATTTACGACGTGACATTTTCCTCAGTCGGTCCCATCTCCTAGCGCCAGCATCGTGACCTCAGGTTTCCATCGTCTGTTTCCTGATATAGGGGTCCACACTGAAAAATAAAGGGCCTTTATACTCCAAACCTTGTACTTTGTATTGCTCCCGTAAGTGTTCCTCGATCTTTCTTTCTTTCTTCTCTTTTGTGCCTTGAGACGCGCTACTCAAACCGAAACCGAGCCTGTGTTCGGTCATCTGGGATTTATTTTCTTACAGCAAGTGGCTTATGGATTGCTGGTTGGCTGGCTATATTGGATAAAACGAATTCTATGAGAACGTAGGGACCGGACGGGGGGTCAGTGCTGCCAGTGCACCTCTCTCTGCCAAAACTTGGACGAAGATGAAGGTCTGTGCAGCAACACGATGACAGCGGCAGCCGAAATCATAGTAACAATACATAAAAAAAAGGGGCCTAAAAGAAGATACACACCCGGCTTGTATTGCTCTGTACGTCGTCTGAAGTAAAGCAATGACACCGCGGAAGGGATCAGTGCTGAATCGATGTTGCTTGCATGATGCCGCCTATTCATTTGGGACATGCAGTTATTGGGTCCGTAGAAGGGGGGGAGGTGTCACGCGGTACGGAGTATGAGAGTTTGGGTTGCGTATGGCAATATGGCAGCACACTAAAACGGGCTTTCGTAACTCTCGGCATGATTTCAGTGGTGGATGAGCACTGCTCAACAAGGCAAGGCATCTTGAAAAAAAAAGCTTGACAGAGAAGGATTCGGATAGCAAAACTTGTGTGCTTGTCGTGAAAGAATTGCAGTATATAGTTGAGACCAGATGACAATCAAGTGCAAAAAAACGATACCATTGTACAGCAACTGTTAGCGGCCGTTGCCTGTCTGTTGGTGTCTTTGCCTGTCCTTCTCGTTTGTACTCTGCCACCCATTTCGTTGGCAAATGGTCCAACTGATCTCACTTCGATTGTGAGAGTGATGAACGTGTGCAACAAGTACGAAAATACGTATGACGGCGTTCGTAGGATCCCACAAAAAGAAAACTGAAGATCAACGCAGCCCACGGGGTACTGTTTTTCACCCGCACGACAAAAAGTAACAATACTTCTTGAACGACCACGCAAGGGAGGGCAACGTCGGCATATTTCAGCTTGTCGGTGTGACCACCCCATCCTTGGTTTTACAAGACAGTGATCGACACAGAGCCTCGTAAAGCAGCATGAACTGCATCCCGACTGAAAGAGGGAGGATGCAGTCTTGTGATGTGTTTTACGAAAAAAAAATTAAAAAAAATAAAAAATAAAAAATAAAAAATAAAAAGCCATGCTAACCAACTGTTCCGTACCACATCTTGCGTTCTACAAGGACCACGGGGTTTTTTGACCAAAGACAAAGCTTGACTCCTTACTTACGTTCCTTGGCTTCCCTGGTACTGTTGACAGCTCCCAATATCCACGAACAATTCGGCGTGTTCAAAAAGCCACATTCGTCATGAATCCTCATTTTTGTTCCTTCGTTTCGGCCTCTTCTTCCCCTTTCGGCCCAACTTCTCCCAAGATCCAGGGTGCCAAATGTAAAAAAGGGCCAGTTTTTCCTTTCTTTTTATCTTCATCTATTTATTCATTTTTCTTCTCACGCCGTCTTCGTCTTACAGGGCCCGTGTCCACCTTTTATGAATTATGACATATTTCTTTTTTCTGCTGCGCCTTCCCGTGTAACCTCGGCGGGAGGGGTTGTTTTTTGCTGCAATAGACTCGTCTGGGCTGTGGGCCCTGTACTCGTCGAAGTGCGTACGGGAGCAACACTCCATAACACGACGCTCGTCCAACCATGGGAGCCCCGGCGCGGATCAGCGGCACATGCTTTTTCCGGGGGCTAGAGCTGGGCAGCGAGAAGCGCAACTTCCTTGTGTTCGGTGTTTGTCGTTTTCCCTTTTGGGCAGGAGGGAAGGAAGACGAAAAAAGCCGGGAGAAAGAGCGGAGCATGCAGTTCAAAGTCGAAGGGAAGGTACGGAGGACGTAGCTCACTTTGCTTCTGTTTTTGTGTGGCCCTTTTTCGATTTCGTATGCTCTCCGCGTTTTTTCCTCCTGCCGTTCTAAGTATCTACGAGTACAATGCAAGAAGGCGCGTTCATTGGTTAGGGTCGAACTACTAGTTCCAGTTCAGAGTGCGGAGTATAAGAAAGCAAAGATACAAAGTACGAAAACATCCAAGTAATACGGAGGACACAGCAGTGTTACAGCGTTTTTTTTTGCTCCCCAGAGACAAAATGCCTTCGGCCGCGGGCCCTTCTTTCCGGGGCGTTTCTGGTTTTTCTTTGGAGGATGCGCCACTTTTTTTCTTCAGCGATCGCTTCTTCTTCGGTGAATCCGCTTTTCAGCATCTCGTCTTTTCCCACTTGAACGACCAGCGGCTGCACGTCGTATTTCCTACAAATCAGTTCCGTGGACCATCTCCCGCACGATGGCTGATTTGACGCGACGTTTAATTGCGTTTCTGACGGCTTTATTCGCGCAAAGGACCAATCACCGCTCAAGGAAACCCCTGTCGGATGTTCAGCCCAACTGGGCCAGCTGGCTTCGAGCGATATATTTGCGCTGTTGAGAAATTACGAGAAAATTACCAGGTAGGATCAAGCAGAAGATCCTCCTTTGTATTTTTGGCGCCAGTAAGACGTAAATCTGCCGTCTCGTCTCGTCCGGGATTCTGCGTTTCTCAAGCCGATAGAGTGGACTTTTGATAGGCAGTGCGGTTGATACGACATTCGGGTGCGTATCTGCACTCGTGCTGCCTTGTCTTTCTTTGAATCGACTACTATGCTCGCGTATTATTGCCCTTCTTTTCCTAGTTTTGGTTTAGTGGGCCTTTCACTGTTTCTGTCGTACCACCGACATTTTCCTTTTTTTTCTACAGTATTTACCGACAGGATTGGTTTTGTCGACGGACCATTGGCGCAGTTGTTTTGTGGCTTGCATTTCGATGAGAAGTGGACGATGACGTGCCGGATGGCAAGGACGCTGTACGAGAGAGATGCTTGATTGCAGTGAATGTTTCCTGATGTCTTGTCATGGGTGCCCAAAAATTGTGCACAAGCAGATCGCTGACGGGCTTTGTTGTTTCAAAGGGGTTGCTACCTCGTAAAGTGAGCGTATGAGAGCGCGAGAAGAGCTCTGCAGTTTGCTGTACTTCGTACGGAATAGTGAGCGTCAAACAACGCATGTATAATATACCGTGTATTAATACTTCGTATGACCTCGTCCTGGGTCCCTGCAATTCGGCTGAAGCTGAAAAGAAAAGGAAGAGAACATTACTAAAAAAGGTAAAGAAAGCGGCAACTCCCGCGTCCACGTCTGCCCCCAGTGAGTTATCGTTTATCTTTTGTCTGTTTCCAGGAAGTCGCATTAGCAAAAAACAAACCGTCAAACGTCGTTGGGACTGGTCGCGGCCGTAGGGCGTCGTCGCACAAGATGTTATTAAGAAAGGTCCAAAAAGAGCTATGACGCACGCCCGTCTGTCCCTCCCTGTCTCGCTAGTGGGTAGGCTGGGTTGTGCAGTTTGTGTTGTGGCAGTTGTAGCGGGAAGGGGCGGTGGTGCCGGTGCCCTGCCCGTCCCCCCCTCCTTCACGCGGGTGCAAGCAGCATCTTGCACCATCTTTCTGCAATGGGCCCGGATGTACGAGTAGCACCCATAACTGTACGATGCGATCGCACACAGGGGACACACACGCACTTTCCACCACGCCACTAGCGCTGTCTCCACTGTCCGTCCCGCAGGATGGCCCCTCTTTCACCACCCACCCAGCAACCAAAAAAACGATCACCACCACCACCACCACCATCACCACTGCCACTGCCCACTACCACTACAAGCATTCCTTGTGCGCACCACCTGCAAACCAACACCAAAATGGAGAAAGCCGCCTTGCATTCTAC
Source organism: Fragosphaeria purpurea (assembly GCA_002778095.1). Classification (NCBI taxonomy): domain Eukaryota; kingdom Fungi; phylum Ascomycota; class Sordariomycetes; order Ophiostomatales; family Ophiostomataceae; genus Fragosphaeria; species Fragosphaeria purpurea. The sequence goes on along the minus strand of PCDL01000022.1, from coordinate 106,597 downwards.
TGGGGGAAGGGGGGGGTTGCTCGTCGCTGGAGGGCGCGTCCCATCCCATGGCTGTGGGAACGGTAACCTGCGTCTGTTCGTTTTGTTGGCCAGCGCCTCTCCCCCCCTTCTCCTTTCTCATCTTCCCCCCAGCTCTGCGGGAGGGATGTGGGTAACCTTTCCTGCCTGTCGGGTCTTTTTCTTCTTCGTCCCTTTCTGTGGCCCACGATCCCAGCAGCCATGTGCATTGCAGGGCGGGAAAGACAAGAAACGCATGCACCGAGTCAAAAAGTAGGGTTGCCCAACCAAACACCACCACTACTGCCACCTGAATGTCGGCGGGCCAGTCGGGTCGATTGACGCGTCGTGCTGTCATTCAGGCGTACAAAACGCAGCGGGCGTAATACGGACTGGTCCGTACGCGTACACTGTCATTGGACCGGTATTACAGCGTTGCTGTTCGTGCGTATACTTTGCAATATTCTGTTTTCGGGGATAAGCACGCTTTTTTCCAAATTCGGTACCATCATGCAATTTGCTGCCATGCCGCACGCTTTTCCGAGGTCCTTTCTCAGACAGATAAGGTGTTGGCCGGGGGCCCACACAGGTCTTGTCCCCGGAGCAATTGGTCCACAGCAAGCCACAGCCGCGCCCTTTTTTACTGATCTTTTTTCGTTCCAGCAGACGCCCTCCTTTTATTGACGGAGTACGGGTGACCGGTCGTCTTTCTTCAGCTAGTTTGCGTGTTGCTCCTCCACAGAGGTACGAGTAATACATCATCACCCTTTGGTCCGTGCTTCGAGTCGGCAAGGGAGGAAAGCAACACTGCCAACGTCCAACGGAACGAACGGCGAGTTTTCGTTGGAATGCTGTTTATCTGCCGAGTAACGTGCTTGTATGCTGGTGGTCTTCAGCAAGTGCAAGATACGGAATACGGGAGTACTTCGTACTTTGTAGATAAAGATGGAAAGCAGTTGGTTATGAAAATGGCAGGCCCAACCTAGTTACGAAAAGAAAAGAATGACCCAGACGCCCCAGAAACAAACAAGTCCCCAAGCGGGGGCTGCATCCCCCGCTAAGCCTGTCCGGGCCTGGCGCTGATCCAAACCAAACCTGCTTTTCCAATAAAACCATGAACCGCTCTGCATAACACCACCTACCAGGCTCGCTCTTTCCCTGTGATGCGCGTTTTTGTACCTGCAGCAGGAAAGTACGACTGTCGCTCACTTGAAATGCGTCATTTGCATGTATACTGCATCCGCATAGTACCTCCCACGTCTCGTGCGGCGCAGTTTCCTCTCCAAAAATTGTTGCGCCGTGATGGCCCTTTTGTTCCCGTCCACTCCGGTTCATACCCCTGTCGCTTTATGGCAATATTGCCATTTTTCTCGCAAAACGTCGGGACGTCGTCGTTGTAACTTCCGATTTGTCCCTTTTGCTCTCCTGTGTTCTTTCTTTTCATTGCGATGGCCTTGCATTCCTTCCTCATGGCTGTCGTACAAAATAGTATTCGATGTACTCTGTATATATACTTATAGTGCTTGCTACGTGGTACTCTTGTACCCATCAAAACTTGCCCTGCACTAGCAACCAACCCTCAAAAATGCCCTGGTTCCTTTTTCGTCCCTCCCTCCCCCTCCCTTCCCGCAGATCCACTGCCACGCATTTTCCCTTGAACCACATCCTCCCATTGGATCACCGCCGACACGGGAACACCCCCCCCTCCCTCCTCTTTTCCCATCTTTTCTCGTTTCTTCATGCCACCCGTCCTCACCCTCGTCTTTTTTTGTCTTCAACACCCCCTCTTCAATCTCGTTTTCTCTTCCCCCCTGTCTCCCGTCTCGCCCTCGTTCTCTCCCCCCCATTTTCTTTTCCTTTTCCGCCCACACCTTTTTCTTCGACGGCGATAACAGCCCAAGATAATACATACAACGAGCTGCCGAGAGGCCTGCAGATAGCCCCTTGTGGAGGTTCGATACGATATACGACAAAGCACCGAGTCAATATGTGCCGAGTACGTAATACATACGGAGGACTTTGAACGGGCTGCTTCAAAAGTCCGCAGCCCTGTGCCCACCCACCTTGCCGCCCCCTCTCTGTTTTCCTGCGGAATCGCTGCACACTACTGCAGCCTGCGTGCTGCTGATATCGTCCTCTGTACGCTGTATTACTCCATACTGAACAAAGCACAAAGCACGAAGCACAGACAGCCTGCAGCCCGTCCGTCCCAGCACCCCTCATCCTTGCCATCCACACCAGTTCCGCCCAAAAAAAGAACACTAGTGAAATACCATCCATCCGTCCATCCACTCCAACAAGCGTGCCGGTCGAGCTATCCACCCCCCTCCTCTGAATCCCTGGCTTGCTTTTCGACAGCAGCTTTCTCTGCGTTCCAGCATTTCACAGACGAAACCCACTCACTCTCTCTCCCCTTGCCGATACGCAGCACGCACGACAACCCCCCCCCCCCCCAACTTTGCCTTTGGACGGCTTTCCACCTGCGAGCCCTCCGTTCTCCATTCTCCGTTTTCCCGCCCACCACCCACCCATCCTTCCCGTCTTTCGTCACCTTGCACCTCGCCCTCGCCCTCGCACTCCCCCCCTTCACTTCTCGCGCGTTCTCCACTCCAACATTATCTTGCGGCTTGTTCCCGCGCTGCAGTTGCATGCTGGACACCACCGCATGCTGCTCTAGAATAAAACCCCTTACGGCGTACGACCTACGAGGCAACTCAGTACTAAGTAGTACGCACTGCGTGCTCCGTTCCGTATGTTCAAAGGCAACGAGTATTACGACACAGATACGACGGCGTACGAAACCCATCCTTCGTCCAGTCAGTTCTGGAGACCAAACCCCAAAACCCGGACACAAAGCCGTGTTTCCACCTTTTTTCTTGTCTTCGCACACCTTCTGTCGCTCCCCCTCTTCTCCACCAAGAAGGGCCTCGCCTCAGCCTGTCTATGTGTGTGAGCATCCTCGCGGTTTCCGATTTGCGCGGATAGAACATCGATCGCAGTCAGTGGTTTCTTACCTCACCTTGATTTCTTTGCACACACACACACACACACACACGCACACGCACACGTAAAGCATACAAAACACGTGCGCGCGCACCCACACTCTGGAAAAGAGAGACGGACGCGCACACACGACACGCACCACGCACGCACTTTTGCACGACACGACGTCGCGCGCGCGCGCGTTTTCTTTCTTAAGCAGAAAGAACTTCGTCATCGCTTTCGGGGTTTTGTCGTTGCTTCATTGCTAGCCTTTTCGTCTCCCGACACTCTCGCATCCCGTGCGCCGTCCTAGCTTGCCTGGATCAATTCAACCGACTCCACTTACTCTCTCTTTTTTTGTTTTATCTTGTTCTATTTTATTTTTGCTTCGTATCTGCTTATCAAGCAAGCAAAGCACGAGGAACGCGGAGAAAACAGCACTAAAAGGGTAGATACACCTAGATAGCACCGTGTCTGCCTGGAAGCCCCCGCCTGCTTGAACGCCCTCGGCCCGCTCGGCTCACCTGCACCTTCGACGTATTACACTTATTTCGTACGTACGTACATACGAGTACGACGACGTATTACGCTTCCGCAAAAGCATCGCGTCCTGTCTCGCAACACATCCTGGTTCGCCGACGACCGACGACCGACCATTACCGAGCATCATCTCGTCTTCGTCGCAAGGGTCCCGCGTGCTGCGACACAGCCCCGTGCCCTCTGTCCGTCGCATCCGCTGCCGGCGCATTTTTCGCACGTTCTGCAGCCAACAAACCGCATTTTTGCGCACCACGATTGCGACTACCCGCCGTTGTTCCGGCTGCCATTTCTAGTGTAGCGTCCGTTGTTCTTCTCCCTTTGCGCGTTCTGTGCTTATTTCCCAACCCACCGGTCACCTTGTTTCCGGACTGGTCGCGCTTTTGCGCTTTGCGCTTTGCGCTCTGCTCCTTTCGCCTTTTCAGCCTTCTTGGTCCTTTTTCTTCCTTCTTCCGTGGGCAAATCCCTCCTCCAGCTTTTTACCCCTCTCTCTTCTTTCATTAACTCCCTTCCCACCCCCCCCAACTATTCTCCACACATCCTTTTCCAGACAACCCAAAAAACCCCAGAAGAAAAACCAATAACAACCCAATCTTTTTCTTACTTTTTCCCTTTCCTTTCTTCATTCCTCCATAGTGTTTCCTTGCGGGCTTCTTTCTGCGATTCTGTCTGCTTTGCCACCAACGAAAGAACCGGCGGAACATCCCTGGCCAATACCCTTCCCTCCCCCAGGATATACGCCCTTTCCCTGGAGCAAAAACGGGCTACCACCCTAACTAGATACGCTATTACACAAAGCGCCATCTCCGTCGAACGAATTGCTATCCCGTACGAAGAATTACGGGGACTCCTCTCGTCATCGCTCTTTGTAACAAAAAAAAAGGAAAAGTGGCTCGGCGGCCTGTTTCCTTTTCTTCTTCACACCATCCCTTACATTCTGCGGATTCTTATTTTTTGGTTTCTGTTTCCCCGTTTCTTTTTTTACCGCCTCCACCCAACGACCGTTTTGCCTTTGATCGCTTTGCTTGGTGGCCCTGTCTGTCGCCGCTACCGACCGCCGCTGCCCCCCCCTTCCCCACCTCTCTTACCACAAAGAGAGAAAGAGAGAGAAAGAAGATCACAACGACCGAAAGGTTAGGAGAGGAAAACAAACCGTCAGATAATACAAAACGCACCACACACACACACGCATACACACACATACACGCACGTACGCACAACAACACACACTCAGCAACAAAAGCGATCGTTCTGTGGCTCCCTTGCCGTTGCGCGCGCCAACCACATGCACGAATAGAGTTTTTTGTTCTCACTCTTTTTTCGCCTTGCATCAACCTACTGCGCGAAACGCCGTCTCCCGCCTGTTCTTGGGGCCCGCGCGCGCGCATCACTGCTTCTGCATCCCACACCGTCCGGACCGCCCAACTGCATCTCGACACGTCGTTTGGCCGAGACTGAGCGCGCGACAGAGAGAGAGAGCGAGAGAGAGCGACCCCGGACCCGTTTGACGTGGTCGACCGTTTCGCCGCGCCCATGTACTCCGCGCAACCAAACGGCGCTGACAGTGCAACGATCAATCCCGCTGCGCTTGCTTCCGGTACGTGAACTTTTTTCATTTCATTTCTTTCTTTTTTTCTTTCATTTTTTGTTTTCTACACTATTTTGTGGGCGAGTTCGTTTGTCGTCGTCGCAAGTCGTTGCGTTAGATAGACGATGGCTGTTTTGCCTCACTTGCCTCCCTAGCAGCGAGCGCTGCGTTTTTTGCTTTCCCTCTGCTATTTGTCCCGTCTTCCACGGTCGCAGATACTTTTTGCCCTGTTGCTCGTTCTTCTCGTTCTTTGTCCCCCCCGGTCATCATCAGTCGATCCCGGAAGTAACGGAGACAGCGAGAGACGGACGACGACAGGGAGCTCTCAGTTCGCGCTGCAGTTGTTAGAGACTGTTTCGTTTAGACGCAATCTCGTTGCTGGCATTCCTGTCCTTCACTCTTGATCTACTGTTTTTTATTTTTATCTTCGCTTTTCTATTTGTTTTTCTTTTTCGCTTCATTGTTGGAGTGGGATTTGCAGCTCTTACTTCCGACTCCTCGAAAATGACCGACCGACGCGCGTCAATTTCCAACCTGCTCTCTTCCGCCAATACTGATGCTTGTCCGTGACCAGATCTTGCGAACGCTTCGCGCGGTGTGAAACGAAGCCGGTCGCCTGAAGGCTACCGTGACGGCAATCAACAGGGCCCACCTGGGGATGAGAGTACGTTAAGATCCTTTATTTCTCACTTTTTGTTTTCTCGTTATTTTTTTATTTTTATTGTTATTTTTTTCGTGCATTTGTTTTCTTCGCGGGGGTCTGAAAGGGAGGCGAACAAAAGAGCGGAGATGGTGGAATCTCCGATGGCGTGGCCTGTTGTGGGGCGCTGCCAATGTTTTGTTCCCGCTTCGCGAAAAAGACAAGGGCAGAACGGGCTTTGTCGGGGGCGACAAGCGAGTACATGGGACAAAACCTTCCGAGTAGCATCGTTTTGCTGACAGTGTCTTTCTTCCTCAAAAGGTGACAAGCCCAGAAAACGCGGCCGACCGATGAAACCCACAAAGTCCGAGACCGTCGCCGACACGCCGATTCAGCCCCCTGCCGTTCCCTCGCTGCCACACATGTCGTCTTCCCAGTCCGCCCCCGCGCCGCCGCAGGCGTCGCATCCGGCACATAGCCCGCCGCACCCGGCCCACCACACCCCGGCGCAACGCTCCTATGTGCCGCCGCCCATCCAGGCGCCGGCCGGCGCCGGCACAGCCGCAGCTGCAGCAGGAGCCTCTGCGCCAGCGCCTCCGGCCCAAACTTCGCCACCCGTGAAGACGCCCGCCAAGCCCACGCTCAAGGCGCTGCCAACCGTGCGCGACCACACGACGGACCAGCTCGGCCCGGGCAACGACGAGTACCTGCCCCGCGAGATCGACGAGGCCGGCGAGAAGAAGGTTCTGCCCAACGGGCAGCTGCTGGGCGGGCGGGAGTACCGTTGCCGCACGTTTTTGGTGCCGCAGCGTGGCGATAAGCTCTTCATGCTGGCCACCGAGTGCGCGCGCGTGCTGGGCTACCGCGATTCGTACCTGCTGTTCAACAAGAACCGGTCGCTGTTCAAAATCATTGCCAACCAAGTCGAAAAAGACGACCTCGTGGGCCAAGAGATCCTGCCGTTCTCCTACCGCTCCCGCCAGATTGCCATTGTGACGGCGCGGAGCATGTTCCGCCAGTTCGGCAGCCGTGTCATTGTCGGTGGCCGCCGCGTTCGTGACGACTACTGGGAGACGAAGGCCCGCAAGCAGGGCTTCACAGAGGCGGACATGGCCGGCGAAAAGCGGCCCGGCGGTACGAAGGCGCGCGAAGCCGCTGCCGAGGCTGCCCAGAACGTGCCACCCATTATTGGCCAACCGCATCCCGAGATTGTGTACAGCAACACGCCGGGCCAGTTCACCGCCGCGCCGCCGCCTCCGCTGGTGCAAAATGGTAAGCGACGAATCGTGATTGCTGTGTTACAGGTTTTTTTTTGGCCGACGGCTTACAGTTGTTTAGAGTACAACGATACAAGAAATCGTGACTATTCGTCGATCCAGAAGATTGGACCCCGCCAAGAGATTGCCGGCCCTGCCTACCAAGACCGAACACAGCCCGCGCCCATCAGCGAAATCCACTCGCAGGCACACCATGCCGCCGAGTTCAACCGATCCGTCAACCAGCAGCGCGACATGCGGAACGAATACATGCAGAACCTGTGGCGCCGGCCCCACGAGCAGCCACCCCCGCCCGCCAATCTGACCCCGCAACAGGTCGTGACGACCGAGTCGTCCATTCCGTCCAGCCGCGCCGCGACCTCCTCGCATGCGGCCACGGCGGCCGCCAGCGGCATGCAGCAGCCAAGCATGGTACACAGCCACAGCCCGCAGATGATGATGACTGCTGCTCCCTATTCGCAGCCCATCACGGCGCAGAGTTCGCTTCCATCGTCCATACAAAGTTCGTTTTGCTTCGATTCTATGCTTGCTTCGGTTTTCGTACTTGCTACACTTTTTTTTGTTGTGTTCTTGTCTTCCGTGCTGACAAACAAAAAAGGACCGTCGGGCGCGTTGTCCCAACCACAAAGCTACAACTACCCGCCGACAACGCAGATGTGGCCGCAGACGCCACAGACGCCGCAGTACAGTTACACGCACCCGTCTCCGGCGCAGCCGTCACATCAGCAGCCGCAGCAGCAGCAACCACCGCCGCCGCCCCAGCTGCGTCACCCCAGTAGCGGCGGCCCGCTCCCGCCGAGCAACCTCCCGTACTCCGGCATGCCGGGCATCAGCCAGGGCTACCCGTCACAGAGCCAGGGCATCCCGTACGACCAGACGCCAAGGCAGTACATGCATCCCCCTGGCTCCGGTTCGCCTGCCGTGACCCAGGGGTGGTCCGGACAACCGCAAGCGTCATCCCAATGGTGGACAAGCCAGCAGCAGTAGGATGCGTATGCTCGGAATATCCAGACGCTGCGGTACTGGAGACAAATGCAAGAACGAAACCAACGAGGATGACGGCGATGGGAGTGAGTGAGATGAGACGACAGGGCGCCTTTTTCTTATTATTTACGACGTTCTGGGACAAAGAAACGGCTCGGTTTTGATGATGTGACGAAGGGACGCCCCACGTTTCCTATATTATGTTGATTCTTAATTCGACAATCGAGACCCATCGGAGAGAGAACAGAGGTTGGGCAGGATGTTTCGGCGTCCTCTGTCTCTCTACAAAGGGATATTCTGGCTTGGGAAGGGAATCGGTGGGGTTGAAAGGCATTACGACGAAGGGGGAATTTTGGCTCAGCCTTCTCTTTCCTTTTCGTCCATTGCAGTTATACAGGGGAGGCCTGGTCGTTTTGCATTTTGCATCGGGGCCTGGGCAGGGAAATAGAGGAGTCTGGGAGGATTTCTCACAGTTTTTTTTCTCCGGGTTGGTTATACCTTCGTTCTGTTTTATTGGGGGGGTCTGCGGTTGGAGATTTTCATTTCTTGTTTTGACTTGGTATTTCACTTTGGGTTGGTTTTTTTGGTCTCTTGTTCGCCTTCTTCTTCTTCTCTTCATGGGGCAACGTGGTTGGGATCGGAGACGACGAAAGTTTGGGTATCATGCTGAACGGCCGGTCTGTTTCGACACCACCCATCCTACGGTTTGCGATCTTGCACCGACGGCAAAGGCAACGAACGGCGGCACTGTGTCCACCACGGGCTGTTTTGTTTCCACCAAGCGTGTGCACTCTGGAAGCAGCCAGGCCAGGCCATGCTCTACGGGGGGCGGTCTTTCGAAGCCATGCAAAGGACTGGTTTCGTCTCGTGGCACGCGCTACGGTGCTAGCACACGGTTCTTTTCGGGGTTTCGCCAGACGATTCGACTCCCGCACGCGGCACACACGCATCCACGGGCGCCGCAGCGACCATGATGTTCGCCGTTCCCTGCCGACATTTTCTCCTATTTATTTCTTTTTTTTTTCTTTTTCTTTTACTTTTGCTTCTTCTTTGTTGGCACCGAACACACGCTCGAATACGACCGCATCGGTTTTCTTTTTTTTTGTTGCCTCGCACACGCATTCGCATGTCCCATGGGTTGATACCATTTTTGCTTTTTTTTGTACCGTTTTTGTTTTCTGGATTATCTTCATTTTCGTTCTCTCTGCCTTTTTTACTTGCTCGTCTGTTCTACTTTGGTTTAACTTTTTTTCTGGCAGTAGTATTACGGTTTTTGGGCAATTTGTTCTATGGGGGGTGTGGTATCGCTTTTGGATTCTTTGGGTTTTTTTTTTCCCTACTTGCTTGCACAGTCAGTGCCTTCTTTTTAACCGTTTTTGTGTTATTGAACTATTTTTGACTTTGATTATTTAGTTATATTATATTTATTCATCTCTTCACCTTTTTGTCCTTCGTCTTTTCCACTCTTTTATCTTACTTTTTATGGTCTTTTCTAGCCCTGTGCTTTTCGATTGTCACCCGTTAGCTGGTTTTTTTGTCTTGATCTTATATTTCTTTTTGAATATCAACACAACTTCGTTCCTACAACCGCAGTGGTCTATTCTGCTCTTTTTGCCTTTCCCTGCTCTTTTGGACTCTGTGACTGCGGCGTGCTGCACGCATGTGTGAAACACAAAAAAGCAAAACCCTTTCTTTGCAAAAGAAAATGACTTGTCCGTGTGATACAACTCCTATGCTTTTGTCGCCGGCCTAGGCACACCGGGAACCAAGCCGTTCAAAGCAGGCCCGAGGAGACCCGGGCGCAGTCCCCTTTGTTAGGCGGTGCCAGCACGGCACACAACACACGACCCCCGAAAAGGGACCACAACACACCCTTTGCGTCGGTCCTGGCTTGCTGCGTAGGCTTTTGTACTCAATGAAGACTATCCTTTGCGATTCTTTCTTTGGTTTTGCGTGACCAAACAAGCAATTTACAGTGAAGAACGAGCATCACAGCAATGTCCAACATATGCTATGCCGGCGAGGAGACTGCTATGAACTTATATTGTTGATATTCGCTGGTGAGAGAGCTGCGAGTTGTGTCTTTCTCTCACAACCAGTTCCTCCAAAAAATTCTGTGGGAGGAGTTGTACATTAAGGCATATACGCTTCTAATATCTATGGTCGTACACATTGCATGTTTTCGTTTTTTTTTTTTTTTTTTTTGTTTTTGTTTTTGTTTTTTTGCCCATCACTTTCGTATCCACATACGAACCCGTTTTCACTTTGGCGGCTTGCCCGCGTCGTCCGCGTTGGCGCTGGGCGGCCACGCCGTGTTCGACCCTCGGGCGTCGCGCGCCCGGACCGTCGCTGCCGCCCACAGCGACCGCGCCGGCCGCCCCTCGGCTGCCGCCGCCGCCCGCTCCGCCCGCTGCCACCGGAACGCCTCGCCGCACGCCGCGCCCACGGCCATGCCCGCGAAGTGCGTCACCACGTCGACCGCCGCCGCGCTCGGCCGCCCCAGCGCCACCAAGTTCAGCCCCAGCAGCAGGCCCACAAACCCCAGCCCGGGCACCCCCTGGTACGGGTCCGGCGGCAGGCCCAGCAGCTTGAACCCGTCCGTCTTGTGCAGCACAAAGTACGCCGTCGCCAGCCCGTAGATGGCGCCCGACGCGCCCAGCGTCGTCAGGTGCAGCTGGTGCCGCAGCACCAGGTTGGTCAGGCTGGCCAGGAACGCCGCGCTGCCCGCCGCCAGGTACACGCCCACGAGCGCCCCGCGGCCCACGTCCTCGTGCAGGCGCACGCCCAGGAACCACAGGAACACGCAGTTGGCCAGCAGGTGGCCGGCCTTTTGGTGCGAGAACATGGCGCCGACGAGGCTGAGCGGGCGCGGCGTCGCGGGCACGACGATCAGATAGCGGTTGAGCAGCGCCCACAGCGGGGGCACGCGCCAGAGCACCCAGACGGCGACGTTGGCAGCGACGAGCGCGCCGACAGTGGCGGCCGCGGGGGACACGGCCGGGAACAGGCGGGCCGCGGTGCCGGTCAGCGTCGCCGCAGCGGCAGGGTCGGTCGGCACCGTCCACACGAGGGCGGCGCCGCCGCCCGCCAGCAGCGCCAGCACCAGCGCGTACGAGGGCGCCAGCCGCTGCCAGTGCGACAGGGCCGGCGGCGCCTGCAGCGGCGACGTCGCGGCGAGCGCCCACTGCTGCACGCGGGGGCTCATTTCGCGCGTGATGGGCACCGTGCTGCGACCGGCGGCTTGACTGGCCTCCGGGTCCACCAGGTCGCGCGGCCCGCCGTGGGCCGCCCACTCCGCCTCCTGTTCGGCGCGCCGCCGCGCGTCTTCGGCCATCCGCTGCCGCTCGCGCTCCTCGTGCTTGGCGCGGTTGCGCGCGCGGATCGCGTCAAATGCGCCCACGCCGTACACGTCGTCGCCGGGCGCCTCGCGGAACAGGCGCGCCCGCCACGTGTTCTCGGACAGTTGCGAGAGGGCTTGCTTTTGTTGTTGTCCGTCTTGGTTCGTGTTTTTCCTTTCTCCCTCCTCGTTCGCCACCGCTTTTCCCGCTTGTCCCTCCCCCCCCTTCTCCTCGGCCACCTCCTCCTCCATGGCCGCCAATTCGTCCTCGGCGCGCAACCCCGCGTTAACCAGCTCGTCGACGGGAACGGTCCGCCGCAGGTACGCCAGCGCGCTGTCGATCGCAGCCGGCGAGAACATGGCCGTGTTGGTGCGGTACGCCGGGTCGTCGAGCGTACCGGCCACGCGGCGGCCGTGCAGAATGCGCAGCAGGCGGTTGGCGGCGGCGGGCCGCAGGTTGGCGTGGCTGCCGAAGACGGCGGTGACCTCGTGCGGCTCCAGGTCTTTGCGGCGGAACGGCAGGCCCTCGGCGTCTTTGTAGGTGGGTGGGAGGTCGACGTAGTGGGTGAGGACGGCGGGACCGCCAAAGAAAAAGCGCGTGGACGGTTTGCTGTTCGGGGACGGTGCCGGCCCCGGCCCCAGCCCCGGCCGTCGTAACCGGGGTCCCTTGTTGGGCCGCTGCGCCTGCCGGCCTGGCGCACCAGCCGAGCAGCACATCATCCGGCTGGGTGGCACGTGTGAGAAGAAGCGAAAGGTTGTGTGCCGGGACGGCTGTGGTGAACGGTGGCGGCCGGAAGCGATCGTCATCGTCATCGTCGTCGTCGGTAACGGTAACGGCGACGGCGCGCCGTTGAGCAAGAAAAAGGGCGCCTGCGCGGTTGTCGCACACCGCACAAGAGCGGCATAAGGTCCGCTTTGCAGTGCAATACGCCCCATCGTGTCGGTAGCCTTTGTTACGGTCGTCGCACGGGAGGGAGAAAGAACAGGAGCACCCCGTCCACCTGTGCGAAGAGACGGATCATCGCATGTTTGAATTGGCGAACCGCCAGTGGTGGGGACCCCTTTTCTGCGCTAGCAGGGCAAGTTTTTTGCCCGGCATGGCCAGCTTGTAAGCCGGGGGGCCAACCAGCAGCTTTCTTTGGGGGGACGAGGGGCGCTACAAAAGCGCAAGGCTCGGTCGGTTATTTGATAATCCGAGCGCTGTTCTTACAGCGCCGTTTTGCCCCACCAAATGAGCTAGGCGTACTTTCTGGTGACGACCACATTGTGCAGATCTGGACTTCCAACGAAGCATCTCTCTTTTCAGTACTTCGCTCTGTTCATTACGTTGCTAATTTCAACCGCCCACAATGTCTTCCGAAGCGTTGCCCATTAGCCCGGCTCGCTTCGCCGAGGCCATCAAGGACCTGACCCTCCAGACCTTGCACCTCAAGGTCCTCGAAATTCGCAACGACATCGCCCACCTCGAGTACTCCAACGAGCAGCTGCGGCCCTACGCCGAGGGCACGGCGGCGGTTTTGGGGTCTGGCCGCGGCGCCGACGGGAACGCCCCGCCGCAGCCGGACCCGGACTGCGTCGACGCCATCCGCGAGAACCTCGTCGTGATCGCGCGGAAGCACGGGCAGCTCGACCTCGTGCGCACAGAGGTCGAGAGCCGCGGCGCCAGCTGGACCGAATTTCTGAGCAAGGAGGAGGTCGAGCAGGCGCAGGCACTGTTGCGGGCGCGGGCACAGGCCGAGGCCCAGGCCCAGGTGAATGGCACTGCGTCGCATGAAGCGGCGAATGGCGACGGCGACGACGCTACGGTTGGCGGGCCCACGGCGGCCTCGACGACGGGCAACCCCTGGACGGACGGCACGTTTCAGACGGGCACGATCCGCAACGGTGTGCTGCAGATGGACCCCGTGCCGGCTCCTGCGCCCGCGAACACCGCTGGTCGCTTGACCGACGACGAGCTGCGACGCGCGCTGGAAGCACGTCTCGGGTCAGTGATGGCCAACGGAACGGGCCATCGCCACGACAGCACCAGCAACGACGACGACAACAACAACGACGATGACGATGGTCTGCATCTTTGAAGCCCCGTTCAAAGCATCTTTGTGCCCCCCACCCGCGGCTTTTGTGGTTCGCGAACACGGACTACTATTTTTGTTTTTTTTTAGGGCGCATTTGTTGGATGACTGAAATCGCCCGCCCACCACGGGTTGCTCTTACGCGTTCTTCATGCTTGGCTGTAGCGGACGTACGGCAAATTCCACCTGCCGAGGCCAGCTGCGCAGTCATTCTTCAGCCCCCAACAAAAACGGAACGTGCATAAGGCTGATCGGGCTGCTTTTGCTTCCCCGGCTTTGTTGTGCGGCTGTTCATCGTTCCGGCTACGACGCAGCAATGCATGAAGTTGGAATGCGTTTCGGTTATCTGGCAGCCGTCGGGAAATAGACGGCGGTGTTTTCTCATGTGAGGCTGGACTGTTGTTGCCATGTGGTCAAAGGCACGGAACAAAGTCAAGAGCAAAAGATGGCACAGCCCGTCGCCTCCACAGTCTCTGGCACACTCTTTTCTCCCCGTCGCCAATAGGAAAGCAGACACATCAGATTTTGCTTTTCACTCTTGTTTTCGGGGCACTTGGCCACCACGGCTGGATTTAGTTCTCCGAAGCTTTTCGGCATTTGGCGACGAACGAACAAAAGGACGCTTCTACACGGGCGGAAATCTGATTGGCCGTGTTCTGTCCAACACCGTCACCACACAACTCGGCTGCAGCAATGCGACCGCCAAGCCCTTCTCACAGTTCCGCGGCATGGCGTTTTCGTATCACGCACTTTTGCGCACCACTCGGCACATGACTCTATGGCGCCCGAGATTTTCGTTTCCGCGCGGGTTTTCACGTCCGGGATGCACCTCTTGACATTCCACTCTTGGCGGTCAATGCAGTTCTCCTGGTCCAGGCCGCACGATTCACACGATTTGCCGGGAGCTCCCCCTCTCTCTCCAACAGCTGAGTGAACCAATTTTGATAATTGGTTGTGCGTTTTGTTGTCTCAGCGACAGGCTCTTTCGACTGGTACACCATGCTGGTCTGCTCGAGGATACGAGCGGAGGCAATGCTCACCGGAAGCTGGGTTTGTGGCATAGCAGATAAAGAAAAGAAGAAAAGTTCAAAGCAAGGTTTTGATGTTATCCCGGTTAGTCTCTCGCCTTTTCATCCACAAACTTGGTAAGAGTTATATGTGACTGTTTTTCTTTTGTCTATTACCTATGCTTGGCCAAACCGTCCCAAAGTGTGTTTTTTTGCCTTTTGCTTTACTCAGTCTGTGTCTATTTTCGTTTTCTGCTCGGTGCGTCTACGTAGACCGTCCCTGTCCTTCCAGGCGCAGTCTCATGATTCTTGAGGGCGTTCTCTTCCTAGAAAAAAAAAACAACAACACATCAGATAACATAAGACCACGAGGATGTACCTGTTTCTCAGAAGTCTCCCATGGACGGACATATGACGACGCCATGCAACGGCAGTGTCCCTCGTGTTCTCCATCGATGTGTTTGCGGCTGTCTTCCGATCCGTATTCCTTCGTAAGGCTGTTTTTTCTCCTTTTCGTACATGGAAGCGAGGCGATGCTCCGACGGATGCCCATGTGCCCTGTTCGTGATGCTCTTATGCCGTGCACGAAAAACGTAGGATGAAGAATACGATGCATAATGGAACCTTGGAATATAAATCAGCCGTCACCTTCTCATCTGTATGGACTTTATTTCTTTCTCATACCCATTCTCGACCGAACCACATCACTTTATTTTTATACACATAACTTTATTTTTATACACAATCGACTTACCTAACAACATGAAGTGTCTCGCTTCGTTTTTCTTTATGGCTACTGCCAGCCTGCTCGCCGGCCTCGTGGCCGCCGTACCCACGCCCGTAGAGCTGGTCCCCCGCTGCGGCACCACCTACTACCCGACCATCCTGCAGCAGTTGTCGGAGAGCAGCCCCGACACGGTGGGCCCCAACCGGGCCGCTACCGACGGCGATTTCTACGTCGGCCAGACGGTGACCAACGGAGGTGTGTCCCCATGATAGATCTGGTAACCCGTATTGCTTGCTCCCTTGCCTTTTGCTAACCAGCGAAGTCGTCTCCGGCCGCACGTACCAGCTCGTCGGCTTCCAGGGCATCGCCCCCGGCTCCTACGGCTGCCAGCTTGTCTTCTCCTTGCCGGCCGGCTACCCCATTGCCACTGGGGGCGCTCCGACCGCGCCGCCGCTCAACGTCACCACCGTGCTGCGCGGCAACCCGGCCGCGATCGCGTACCCCAACACGTTCAGTTTCAACGCGTTTCCGGCGCAGCTCGCTCCGGGGCCGGGCCTCTTTGGTACGGTGGTGCCTACCGTGGGGGGCACTGCCGTGATCAACAGCGAGAGCTGCGACCCGAACCTGGCGTTCGTCTTCAGCGTTGCCGGATGGACGTCGCAGACCGCGAGCTTGGCCTTTGCAGAGTCCCATGCCGCCGGCAGCCCGGTGGCGGGCGTGTACTTGACGGCGAACTGCTGAGTGTTAACAGCCGTATAATTTTTTTTATCTTCGAATAACTTTATTACTGGCTATTTACGTATGGGTCTTGATATTGGACGGTTTATTGCATCCTCTGTTCACATAATGTTTTCTTAACCATATTACTTTATTTCTTATGTATTGTATAAACGAATGAACTGGAATAGTGTCTTTTTCCTTTATATGAACAAGACTCCGGCGGTAAAAATACATTTTCAAGTTTGCACACACAACGCCATCATACCGTTTATTTAGCAGCAAAGGTAGAGTTCAAGGCACCAATCTGCAACGGTTAGTAAACTGCCACACCTGATTGGTATTGGGGTAGTTCTGTTTAGTATTCTTACCTTGATGTTGGAGTAGATGACCGAGGCGTCCGGGTGGGCGCCCTCCACCGTCTTCGGTGCGCCGGCGTCGGGGTCGCAGCGGCCCCGGGCCACACCGGGATCGGTGGTCGGCGACGTGGTCGGGAAATGGCTGTCCAGCCAGTTCATAGAAACGGCACTGCACATGTTAGTACTTCGTAACGGAACGAATGAAGGCAAAAAAAAAAAAAAAACATACTGGTCATCCCACACGCTGAGCACCAGCACCATGTTCTGCAGCGACTTGCCCATGCCCGCCAGGCCGCCCACCGTCGCGAAGTAGTTGGTGTCGTTGAACGCCGCCTTTTGCTGCTGGCAGAAGCCATCCGTGATGTAGTTGACCGGGTCGATGCCGGGCACGGCCGCCGCCGCGTTGCCGATGACGGTGCCCCCCTGCACGTAGAACCGGTTGATGCGCGCCAGCGTGCCGGCCGCCGTGTTGTCGTCGGTCAGAAACTGCGTCACCACCGTAAAGGGCTTGCTCGTGTCGACCGTCTTGCCGGTGCCGTAAAAGTCCGGGTCGCCGAGCCGGAAGGCGTTGAAGTCGCAGCCGTCCGGGTCGCACAGGCCCGCGTGGCGGTTGGCGTCGCCGACGCCGCAGTCCGTCTCCGTTTCGCAGCGCGTCTGCGTGCTGACCTTGCACGGGTGCGGCGTGTAGGCGGCCGCGTCGAGGTTGGCCTCCCAGATGTCCATCTCGGCGCAGCACGAGCCGTACTTGCCCGTGCCCGTGTCGCCGCCGCTGTCGGCCGCCCAGCCGTCGACGTTGGCCTCGCCGTTGATGAACTTGAGGTCGCGCGGGCACTGGCTGTCGCAGTAGCCCGTGCCGTAGGCGGCGCCGGCCTTGTTGCCGGGGTACGCGCTGAGGCCGCCGTCGGGCAGCATCTCGCTGAAGTAGACGGCGCCGTTGAGGCCGCAGGGCAGGTTGCTCACGTCGACGTCAAAGGTGAACTCCTGGTTGAGCAGGTTGAAGGTGCGGTAGGTCTTCTCGTCGTCGGCCAGGAGGTAGAGGCGGGAGCCGACGTTGGCGCCGTTTTCGTTCTTGGTGACAAACTTGAGCTGGAGGGCGCCGTCGGACGGGGTGGTGACGCCGTAGGTCGCCGCGTAGTCGGCGCCGTCGACGGCGCAGTTGGCGGCGCAGGTCTTGCTGTCGGGGCAGGCCGACGTGTTCCAGGCGGCGCCGTCGTAGCAGTTGGTGTAGCCGCTGGTGACGTGGGTCCAGCGCCAGTTGGCGTCGAGGACGGCGGCGGTGTTCTCCTTGGTGCAGCCGGCGGCGGTGCAGGACTGGATGGGCAGGGCCGGGTGCTTCTCGGCGGTCTGGGTGCCGATCTGCTGGCCGCGGGCCGTGGCGGCCGTCAAGGCAAGGGCCGTGAGTGAGCGGTACATGGTGATGGGGCGAAGGAGACGCTGTGGAATCAAGGAAGACCGAGAAAACGAAAACCACAAAAGACGCGAAACGAGTGCAGTGCACGTACAGCAAAGAGTGAATTGAGATGAACAACCGTTCTATTCACCTTGCGGATGACGGGGACCAGTTGGTCCTTTAATACCTCGACGAGACGCAACATCTTGTGCTTCTGTTTTTGTTACCCCCTTTTTCGTATTCTTTTGTTCAGGAATATCCGGAAGCATATGGCAATCTAAATGCCTCCATATGGCGGACGACATCGTCGCTGGCATGCTCAAGATGGTAATGGACTTCCGTCTAAGGAGGTTAGAACCAAAAATCGTCGTGACGGAGGGCAAGAGTCACGTTCACACTCTGTGAGCCTCTCCGGCCTAGATAGCTCGCTTGCAAGATTTCTCGGAAGCCGCCGTCTTGGCAATAATTTATTTATTTGATTGCAGCCATTGCGTATGCATGATGTCCTCTTGAGAGCGGAGAGAGCATCACCGCATTGTCTACCTGATGAACGCCTGCGGAGCCGCATTACCTTGTAAGTGATTTTTCCCCAAAAAAAGCACGGTGGCAAGAATTGTCCTCATATAAAAAAGACGGCATGGTGGGAATAAGTAATGATTGTGTGGTTCACTAAATGAGCCGCCATTCGGCGGTCGTGTATCTGAAACCGGCGAAAGGTAGAGGCAGCTCCTTTTACGGTAACATGAACACAAAATGCGGTACGAGTTCATCCGGCGCAAAGCATTACCAGGAACTTGGCATATGGTATAATACCTACTTTAATAAGGGAGGCGATGCTCGTTACCACGCCCAAGGGGAGGCTGTTGCGCCGGGGATGGAGGCTCAAAATGGTGACAAACAGCAACAAAAAGGGGTGTGATCCGGCCCTTACGATTGATTAATACCAAGCCAGCCGGCTCTGCTTGACTCTGTAGATGATTACTTCTTTACGGAGCACCGAAGTAACAAAAGGTTCATAGAAAATATGCATAGCCAGATAATAATTCATACGGCAACTTCAACTCTTTTGTTGCCCTCTAATGCTGTTTAATCTGATTCTAATGTAAACCATTCCCAATACAAGTCCAAATACTCTAGAAAATAGAAGAAGAAAAAAAAAGCCAAACTCCTCTTTCCCCCTTTTCACGCCTTGGGCGGCACGATGAGCGTGTTGGAAATCTCGAGCGTCGTGCGCACCACGTTGTGGCTCTTCCGCTCGACGTTCACGACGCGCACCGCCGTGAGGTCCCGCACAATCCAGTCGGGCCCGGCGTCGATCACCTCGCGGGCCGTGTGGCTCGTCAGCAGGCCCAGCACCTTGCATCCGGCCGCCTTTCCGGCCCGGATGCCGGCGGGCGCGTCCTCCAGAACGAGCACCGAGTCCGCGTCCGTAGGGCGCACGGGGTGGTCGACGGGCTGGCCCGCGCAGGCCTCCGGGTCACCGGGCCCGTCGTTGCGCGCCAGCGACCGCAGGCCCATCTGGTAGCACGTCGGATCGGGCTTGCCGACGGCCACGGACTCGGCCGAGATGAAGTGGGCTGGCGTCGGCAGGCCCAGCGCCTTGAGCCAGCCGGTCACGAGCTGCTTGGTGCCCGATGTGACGATGAGCCAGGGCACGTGGTGCTTCTCGAGCGCGGCGAGCAGGGCGCGGGAACCCGGGATCTCCTGGACGTCCCCCGCGTACAGCCGGGGCATGCGGGCCTCCATTTCGCAAACGTCTTTGTGATAGTGTTAGTGTTTTTGGCAGACTGTAAAGGCTGTTCTCGAAAAAGGGCGTTCTCAGTTACGTACACTCCCAGTTGGCCTTCTCGGGGCAGACGATCTTGAGGATGTCAATGCTGCGCCGGCCGTGTGCGCTCAGCAGAATAACCTCCGGGTCGACGCCGATCTCCTCGCCTACGCTGCGCAGATGGTTAGCAACGGCATGGTCAATGGTCTCTTGCCCATGTTCCACTAACATCCACTGGTCTAGTCTTGGGGAGGGGGAGGAGAGGAAACGAACTGTGTCCAGTGTTTTTCAACGACGCCCGTGGAATCGATGATGGTGCCGTCCATGTCGAACAGAAAGCCGTCAAACGTCACCTGAATCGGCGGGCCCGTGAAGGACAGCTCGCTGTCCGCCAGGTCAGCACCGAGTCCGTCCTTGGTAAGCATGGTGTTGTTGTCCGCGTATGTGCATGTATATTGTTGTGGTGGTGATGGTGATGGTGATGTTGATGTTGACGGAGGAGCTACTCCCATTTATTCTTTCTTTTTTCCTCTCTCACGACAGAACCCAACAAGAAATCAATAATGAACGCAGAAACAGAAAAGTAAAACGCTAAAAATGGGGAGCTGAATGCTTTCGGCTTGTTGTGAAGGCCCGCCTCTCAAGCTCCAAAGTTACGGAGTAGAGATGTAATAATACTCCCTACGGTACGCCGAATGGGGAGCTAATAAAACGGAACCAAACCGTCCTACCCGCCAGTTTCGCTGACCGTTTTGCTCCGTTTCCCTCCTTCCTGGTCAGCGCTCTCTCCGTCTGTCTCCCTATTTTTTGCCTCTCTCATCAATATATGTCAGCGAACAGACCTTTGTCTCTAAAACTAGGCCAAGATACAGGAACCGTTGAAGTCATGGAAGCGGATTCGTTGGGGTTTTTGCTTGCTCGTCTACGATATAATCGGTTCCTTGTCTTACAAACGAAACGCCGTTTTAAGGTCTCTTTTCCGTTCCGTTTTGCTCTTATGGAGATTACTGAGAAAGGAAAGAGGCACTGCGGATGGTACAGAAATGGATCCCGGCGAACTAGACAACGCACCGGCGCTAGAGAAT
This sequence comes from Fragosphaeria purpurea, assembly GCA_002778095.1. Lineage (NCBI taxonomy): Eukaryota > Fungi > Ascomycota > Sordariomycetes > Ophiostomatales > Ophiostomataceae > Fragosphaeria > Fragosphaeria purpurea. Next base: position 86,130 of record PCDL01000022.1, on the reverse strand, counting down.
GCACGCCGCATTGCCACCGTATTGCGGAGTATACAAGAGGAGTATTCCCGTCCTAACGGGATATGTACGGTGAAATACGGAGTACGAGTAGCTGTGCGCTAGCACTCTTATCGATAAAAAACGGTGTAGGTTCTGCCGTGCAAATTGTGGGGCTAGAGGGGAAGGCGGTGTAATTTTTTTTGTGCTGCCAAAAAAAGTCCTGGTTTTGTGAAGTCGAAGGGCAGGACGAATTCAGGTTCTCCCATATCCATCACCGCCAATTCCACACACGTTTCCTGTCACAATGGCCGGCACGATCAACAAACCAAGAAGTAAAGATATTTATTCCTTAATATATTAAAATAAAAACGTCTGCTAACTGCGTTTAGAGCCCACGTCCAAGCGGCAACCCGTTCGCCTGCGGCACAGGATCGAAAAGGCGGCCGCCGCAAAACAGCGAAAATTACGCAAGCAGGGCAAGCAGAACCCAGAATGGCGATCGAAGCTGAAGAAGGACCCGGGCATCCCCAACTTGTTCCCGTATAAAGAGAAGCTGCTGCACCAAATTGAGGAGACGCGCATCCGGAAACAAGAAGAAGCCCAGCGGAGGCGGGAGCTGGCCAAGGCGAACAAGACGAGTACAGCTTCGGAGGCTGCTGCCGAGGGGGACGATGACGACATGCTCGAGGATGAGGAAAACGAGGAGGATGTCGACGGTGAGGGTGACGGGGGCATGGACGTGGAAGAGGGCGGTGACGACGACGACGACGACGAAGAGGTCGATGAGTCCAACCCCATGGCGGCCTTGATTGCGAGCGCACGCCGGGCAGCCAGAGAGCACGGCGCCGGGCGGCGGCGGAAGGGTGCAGGCGGCGACGATGATGGCGACAGCATGGACGAGGACGAGTACTATGACGAGGAAGAGGACGACGACGACGACGACGACGAGAATAACGTCATTCCCGTGTCCGGCGGCGCCACCTCGCGCAAGGCCTACGACAAGGTCTTCAAATCCGTCGTCGAGCAGGCCGACGTCGTGCTGTACGTGCTCGACGCCCGCGATCCCGAAGGCACGCGGTCGCGCGACGTCGAGCAGGCCGTGCTGGCCAGCAGCGGCAAGCGCCTGATTCTGGTGCTCAACAAGGTCGATCTCGTGCCGCCGCCCGTCCTGCGCGCCTGGCTGCAGCACCTGCGCAACGTCTTCCCCACGCTGCCGCTGCGCGCCGCCGGTGCGGCGGCCCAGGCCACCACCTTCCATCACCACCGCGACCTCAGCGCGGCGGCCACGAGCGCCGCCCTGTTCCGCGCGCTCAAGGCGTTTGCCGCCAGCCGCAACCTGAAGCGGGCCGTGTCCGTCGGCGTCATCGGCTACCCCAACGTGGGCAAGTCGTCGGTGATCAACGCGCTGCTGGGCCGGCTCAGCGGCAACGGCGGCGGCGGCGGCGGTCGCCAAATGCAGCGCGCGGCCTGCCCCGCGGGCGCCGAGGCCGGCGTCACGACGGCGATCCGCGCCGTCAAGATCGACAGCAAGCTGACGCTGCTCGACTCGCCCGGGATCGTGTTCCCGTCCGAGCGGGGGACGGCGAGCAGCTTCAAGACCACGGCCGACTACCACGCCCACCTGATTCTGCTCAATGCGGTGCCGCCCAAGCTGATCGCGGACCCCGTGCCGGCGGTCACGCTGCTGCTGCGGCGGCTGGCGGCGGCACCGGCGGTTGCGTCCAGCGGCGGTGCTTCTACCGGTGCCGCTGCTGCCACTGCTGCCACTGCTGGCTCCCGGTTGCAGGCGCTGACGGACCTGTACGACCTGCCGCCGCTGCTGACGAGCCGCGACACGGGCGACCTGACGACGGACTTCCTGGTGCAGGTGGCGCGGAAGCGCGGCCGGCTGGGTCGCGGCGGCGTGCCCAACCTGCACGCGGCGGCCATGACGGTGATCACGGACTGGCGGGACGGGCGCATCCCCGGCTGGGTGGAGGCACCGGCTGCCGCGGCGACGTCAGCGGCGGTGGCAGCAGCAGCAGCAAACAAGGGCGCGGCTGCGGACACTGACATGGCGGACGCCAGCGGTGCGCTGCCGGTCGCGGCTCCAGCAGTCGTGGCGGACCAGAAACAAATCGTGACGGAGTGGGCCAAGGAGTTCAAGCTGGAGGGGCTATGGGGTGACGACGACACGACGGAGGCATAAAGGAACGAACGAAGGATGGAATGTGAGCGTCACTGGCGTTTGTTCCAGCTCGTTTTTCTTGCTTTTTCGCCTTGTTCATGGTTTTTACGTCACGACGCATTTTGGTTTTTCTTTGATTTTGCTTTTCATACGGCGTTCTAAGAGAAAAACACAAAAGATTCCTTTTTGTCGGTATGAGAACGTTGGCAAGTCGTGTGTTTGTTACCGCCTGCTCTTTGACGTGTGAACGTTGAAAGCGTGCCGTTGAACTATCACAGAACTCGCCACAGCCCGTCATTGGCCAATGTTGTATCACTTGCTAGGCCGAGCCTATTCGCTAAATTGTGGGGGAGTTGCATGGCAGTGGGCTCGCCCCGCCACAGCTTCCTTGCTCCCCCGTCTGTTGAGCCGAAACAAAGCGAAGGCATCGCCAACTGCGGTCACTTGGCCCTTATCATGGCAGGAGCGAATGCCGCCTGAAAGAGAAGCCTCGCAAAGCGAACATCGGAGAGTGAGACGTGACTTATTTTAGTGCTCGTAGACCGTCTTAGTGTATTCAACGCTTCGATCGCTCCTTCTTGTTTTCTACTTTGTTCCTTCCTTCCGTTCAACCTGTTCGACGCTTTACTCGTTGGATCTCCGTTTTCCTCTCGTCTTCGGCGATCACCCTATTCCAACGCAATCAACATATTTCTTTATCGCCATCGGTTTCTCTTCACCATGGCGACAAGACGACTGAGCCGCGCTGCGAGTTTGCGGCCGCTCTGCACAGCAGCACCGCGTGGGGTCCAGCAGCACCACCCGCTGTCCGAGCCGTGCTTCTCCGGCAGGGCACGGCCACAGATCCGGATGTCGTCGATGGCCGCGTTCAAGCCGCCGAGCGTGGTCAACGAGCCAAACGTGCGTTGTCGCCCAAGGAAATCATGCTGGGGAGACTGGCGCCGTTCTTCCATAATCAGCTAACACAGTCGACACAGCATACATACGCCAAAGGCTCTGCGCAGCGGGCCGGCCTCACGGCCGCGATCGACGCCCTCCAAGCCCAGGGCCCCCTCGACGTGCCGCTGATGGTCGGCGGCAAGGAGATCCGTACAGCCTCGTCCACGGGCCAGCAACGGAACCCCGCCAACCACCGCTCCGTCGTCGCCACCTACGCGCAGGCCGGCGACGCCGAGGTCCGCGCGGCCATCGACGCCGCCCTCGCCGCCCAGGCCGACTGGGCCGCCACGCCGTTTGCCGACCGCGCGGCCATCTTTTTGAAGGCAGCCGACCTGATCTCGACAAAGTACCGCTATCCGCTGATGGCCGCGACCATGCTGGGCCAGGGCAAGAACGCGTGGCAGGCCGAGATCGACGCCGCCGCCGAGCTGTGCGATTTCCTGCGCTTCAACGTCCACTACGCCGAGCAGCTCTACGCCCAGCAGCCGCAGCACCACGCACGCGGCGTCTGGAACCGCACCGAGTACCGCCCGCTCGAAGGGTTTGTGTACGCCGTCAGCCCGTTCAACTTTACGGCCATTGGCGGCAACCTGGTCGCCGCGCCCGCACTGCTGGGCAACGTCGTCGTGTGGAAGCCCTCCGACTCGGCCGTCGCGTCCAACTGGCTGCTCTACCGCATCCTGATCGAGGCGGGCTTGCCGCCCAATGTGATCCAGTTCGTGCCGGGTCCGGCGCCCGCCGTCACCAGGACCGTGCTGGACCACCCGCACTTCGCCGGCCTGCACTTCACCGGCAGCACGGCCGTGTTCCGGCAGCTGTGGGGCGCCATCGGCGCGGGCACGGCCGCGGGCCGCTACGGCAGCTACCCGCGTGTTGTGGGCGAGACGGGCGGCAAGAACTTCCACCTCGTGCACGCCTCCGCCGACGTCGACAACGCCGTCGTGCAGACGGTGCGCGGCGCCTTTGAGTACCAGGGCCAGAAGTGCAGCGCGACCTCGCGCGTGTACGTGCCGGCGTCGCTGTGGCCGCGGTTCCGCGACCGGCTCGTCGCCGAGACGGCGGCCCTGAGCATGGGCCCCCCGACGGAGCCGCAGCACTTTGTGGGCCCCGTGATCCACGAGGCCGCGTTCCAGCGGCTCGCTGCCGTGCAGCAGGCGGCGGCGGCGCCGGACGCGGGCCTCGAGCTGCTGGTGGGCGGCGGCAACGACGGCTCGACGGGCTACTACGTGCAGCCGACCATCTACGCGACGCGGGACCCGGCGCACCCGCTGCTGGCGCGCGAGCTGTTCGGGCCCGTGCTCGTGGCGTGCGTGTACGACGACAAGGACGGTTCGCTGGACGCGTTTGCGGATGCGTGCGACGTGGTCAACGGGACGTCTCCCTACGGGCTGACGGGGTCCGTGTTCGCGGCGGACCGGCGGGCGGTGCGCGTGGCCGAGGAGCGGCTGCGGCAGGCGGCGGGCAACTTTTACATCAACTGCAAGAGCACGGGCGCGGTGGTGGGCCAGCAGGCGTTTGGCGGCGGGCGGGCGAGCGGGACCAACGACAAGGCGGGCAGCCCGGCGCTGCTGCAGCGGTTCGTGAGCGTGCGGAGCATCAAGGAGGAGTTTGGGGCGACGACGACGGTGGGGTACCCGAGCAACGAGGTGTAGGGGGGAGATGAGGAAGAAAAGAAAGAAGACGGCTACAAATTGAAAGCGACGATTGGAAACAAGATATTTCCAGGTGAGGTAGAAAGTCTCCGCAAAGAATCTTCGTAGATGCTGGACTTTTATGATGATAGTTCTAAGAACTGCTAAATCGTCTAGAAGACGAACAACAACAAACCAGAGGAAGGGGCTCTAGAGGAAGGCATTCTCGGCGGCATGGCCACTTGATTTGATCCCGGTTTACGAGTATGCATAAGAGTATGTGATATTGTAACAGGGTCTCTCCTACTGTCATCTCTCGACTACAGCCCTCTTCCTCATGGTTCGTCTGGCGTACAACTACCATTCCGTATATAACTTGGCATGATCTGGCACGGATACAGCCCAAAAGTTATTTAAGGACGACGAATCAGGTGCAGAAACAGCAGCAGCACCATCATCGTCGGCCATTGTCATCTCATGCACCCGAGATCGCCCTCCTCTCGTGTGCGCTCTTCCCCGGCCAGGTTTAGTTTGTTGCAGATCCTTGTCAGACGAAGAATACAATTCATTACGGAGTATAGAAAAATAAAAAAAATAAAAAAAGAAGACCGGCCGTCCGGCAGGCCTTCTCGCCAACTGTTTCGCGTGCCGCAGATGTCGCCCACGTGCCTCGCTTCCCTCCTCTTCTTCCCCCTTCCCCTCGTGCAAGGCATTCTCGACGACGGCCCAGGGTCTTGGGACACACGGTCTGGCGCGCGTGCTCTAAAAGAATAACTTTCTCGTCGCTGCCCAATCGCTGGCCGTCTTTGCCATTGTGGAGGGAGGGAGTGGTCGTCAGTGGACAAGACGGACGTGAACGACGTCGAAAAAAGATCGCCACATTTTTGACACTGATGATCTTTCTGTTTTTTGCTTTCCCTTTTCGTTTTGTTTTCTTTTGACTTGTGAATTTTTATAACAATTTTGTCTTTTTTTTTCTTTCTTTTCTGGCCAACATGTCCCTCCTGTGTATCACTCGTATGAAGGGATATGTAATAAGACACTGTAAAACAGACGAATCGCCCCAAAGCCGGATGCTGATGGGAGCTTACTCCCGCTCGTAGTGAGCAAGTCCAGCTTTCCTCACCAACGAGCACGGACCAAACCCGGCTTTTTCCAGACAGTTTCGATCGCCCGCCCAGCTCGCGTGCCCCCTTCCGGGCACAAACGTGCGTTCGTGCGGCGCGGGGATTGGTCTGTTTTCCGGGGCGATGGCTTCACCAACCCATTTGGCTTCCCCCCCTTCCTCCGTTTCGTGAAGACCCCAGGCACGCGCACGAGGGCGGCCTTTGGCGTTTTTGCTGCTGAAGTGTTTTTGTGAAGACTGTATGAGTTGCATGGAATTCGTAAACCCTTCAGGACGGTTTATTCTCACATGCCTGCATGGCTTCTGAGGACAATACTTTCGAGGCATTCTCACGACAGACCTGCCAGCCCACGTACGAAAGTCGACGACTGTGTTGAACCAAGGACGTTCGCTTGTGTTCTATTTGGTTGTTCTGTAGCAGCATTGAGTTATCGCCCCGGTTGTCGATTCTTTCGTTCTCGTGCCCGCCCGTTCGACGTTCCAGCCGCTTCACTCGTGCTACCGAATCTGGATCATTCGTCTCCTTCTTTTTTTAAAATTTATATCTTTACTCGAGCTGTTCTCAATTTTTCATTTTGTTTTACTTTTTTATTTTATTTTATTTTTTTTTCCCCCATCGTCGCCTTTGATATCCCCCAATAGGTGATACCCCGTGGCTTTACCCGGAGCCGCCAGCAATCAAGCGGATGTAGAACCCTTCTGACTTTTCTAGCTATTTTCGTTCATCCCTTCTATCTTTCTTTTCTCTCTGTTCCGTCTTTGTTCAACAGCTTTCCCGGCGATGCTGGACGCTGCCCTCCGGTGCTGATCACATCTGCTTCCCGCCGCCCTTCTTTCCTCCCTACGACCTCGAATCGTCCGTCGTTCTTACACCAATATACGTCTCATATATATATACGCCGACCTTCGTCTTTGTCGTCCTTCTGCTTTGCAGCCGATCCCGTCTCCCAACCCACCGAACGGCAGCACCAGCACCAATGCCGCGTGCCACCTTCCCGCCCACGCCGGCGCCGTCCACCGACATTGCCGGCCAGGACGGCGCGAAGCAGCTAGCCACCCTGCACACGGCCTTTGAGCTGCCGCCGCCCGCCCTGGCTGCGGGTGGTGGTGGTGGTACAGCAGCAGCAGCAGCAGCAGCAGCAAGCGACCAAACGAAAATCCGCACTGACACCCCCATGCTGTCGCCGCCGCTCGCGGGGCCGGACGCGGCCTCCTCCCAATCCTCCTCATCCCAACCCTCTCCGCCGTCCATCCTCACCGCAAAACCTGCCTACCCCGTGCAGGCCGCCGAGACGGTCAAGTCGCGCCGGCGCGTGGCGGCCGTCCAAGCACAGACGGCCGTGGCGACGGCAGCAGCAGTAGCAGCAGCAACAACGACTACCCCGGCCAACCCGGCCAAAGACATCTTCGCCCTGCCGCCGCCGCCGACACGCTCCCGCAAGATCATCCAGATGAAGCCGCGTACGACCGCCACCAAGGCCCAGCCAGATCCAGCCCAGTCTGCCACACCGACAACGGGAAGTGGGAGAAGCACCGGAAAAGGGAAGAATGCTGCCACAGCAACAGCTGCTGCGGCAGCAGCAGACAATACAATGCCTACCACAGCACCGACTGCTGCGACGACAACAACAGCATCAACAGCAACAACAACACCAACAACAACAGGCAAACGGAAACCGCCGTCGGCGGCGAGCGCCGCCGGCCGTAAGATCGCCCGCAAGACGGCCCACAGCCTGATTGAGCGGCGGCGGCGGTCCAAGATGAACGAGGAGTTTTCCGTGCTCAAGAACATGATCCCGGCGTGCACGGGGGAGATGCACAAGCTGGCAATTTTGCAGGTGCGTTGATAACGGGGAATAAAGTAAAAACGTAGGGACCGAGCTAATTTCAAAAACAGGCCTCGATCGAGTATGTCCGCTACCTAGAGGACTGCGTGGCTACGCTCAAGGCGCAGCGCGTGAGCGAGCAGCAGCAGCAGCAGCAGCAACAACAACATTCCCTACCACCACAGCAACACTATCCCCCTTCCTCACCGAGCAACGACAGCGGCCTGCCTACGCCGTCCGGCAAGAACCAGGACCATCCAGACCAACCATATATGACGGCCTACGCCGACGATCCGCAGTCGCCCGATGTGGTGATGACGGGCACGAACGACGTCGACGCGGACGATGCGGACGATGCGGACGATGCCGAGGATATAGACGAGGAGGAGGAGGAGGAGGAAGACGACGACGACGGTGCTAGTGGCGAGGACGGAGAAGGAATGACGGACCGCGGTCACAACGAGCCCACCTCCCCGGCGCTGACGGCCCCACGGCGCACGTCCGCCTCGGCGACGTCCCACCACTACCCGTCCATGTCGCCTGCATTGCTCGCCCAGGACGACTCCACCCGTAGCCGGCGGCAAAGACAGCCGCAGCAACAGGCGCAGCAGCAACAACCACCATCACAGCACCGCCACAACTCCCACTCCTCCACCGTCTCGTCCTCCCGCTACTCGCCCTCGTTTTCGGCTACCGCGGCCGCCGCTGCCGCTGCCGCCGCCGCCGCTGCAGACCATCATCGCCACTACAGCTACAGCAGCGGCGCCATGACCGCCTCGGCCCAGACGTCGCCGGCGTTGGGGCCGCAGGCGTCGTCCACCTACGCGGCGCCCGCGTATCTGTACGGCGCCGCCGCCGGCCGCCACAACAGCCACAGTACCACCGCCTCCGTGGCCGGGTCGCTGTCGTCGGCGCAGACCAGCCCGGCCTTGCTGCCGCAGGCCGAGGACGTGGACCACGAGGCAACGGCGGCGCTCCTGATGCTGAACAGCGACCGGCGGGGGACCAAAGGGTTGGTGGCGGGTGAGGCCGACAAGGGCAGCAGCGCCCGCTCCGGCTCCGCTTCCGCGTCCGGCACGGACGGCACAAAAAACAACGCCGCCGGACGGGGCATGAGCGTGCGGGACTTGCTGAGCACTTGAACCCGAGACGCGGAATATTGCGAGGAATTACACAAGGGCAGAACACTAGGCAACGGAAAGTATGCTGTCACTAGCGAAGGTATAGAAGAACGGGGAAATTTATTATTTGCATCGCGGCCAAGCGTCCATAGCGAGGCGCAAGACATATGTAGATTATGGTTGCAAGGAGGGCAATGTAGGAGGGGACTTGGCGTACAAAAAGTGACGATGCGATTGCGATTAAAGGGATACAATAGATATAGGGAAAGGGTTCGTGCTTTATTTTCGATCTTACTTGGACTGCTTCGTTCGACCTCGTTCCACGGTTCGATGAAGCAGAGGGAAGAAACAACAGGAACGTCGTTTGAGGGTTTTGCGGATGGTTCGACAATGGGACGATTCGCACAGACGCTGTGTTTCGGTAAAACGGTTGGAGAGCAATAGAAGGAGGCCTTGTACAGAAAAAACAGAATATAGACAAAAGAACAAAAAGAAAAGGGGTTTTCTTCCCAAGATGCGGCTGCGCGCTGATCCTGTTTCAGCTTCAGAGTTCGATCGTACGAGGTAAAAGGTCAACAGAAATAGAAGCGGCATCCATTATTTTGCGTGAAACCGAGTTTACTCTATTAGAATATATAAAAGAGCGTATCACAGAAACAAGCAACTATAGACGTTGGATGATATAAATGACGAAAAACAGGTTTTCGACAGTCAAGTGGTGGACGGTCACCATCTTTTATTTCTCCATTTTTTGGTCAGCTTTTTCCCTGTTTTTCTGGATCAAGTGCTCGCTGCAGGTACACACACGCGCTTGATAGTGCGCGACGTGATTGTTTTCTGTAATTCTTTTGTTCTTCTTCTTTATATCATTGCTGCAGGCTGGTAATTTATTTTTATCTCCCAGTCCCATTTTCACGCGTTCCTTTTTTTTTTGTTGTATGCGGCCTTCTTGACAGACCACGAAATCAAACCCACCCATTGCGACCACGGAGTCCTCTACGTCATCATGCCGCTCAGCGTCGTCGTTCGCGACGGGAGTTACAACGACCGGTCCAACCGGGCTACGCCGACCGCGTCTACGTTTGCGCTGCGGCGCGGCAGCAACGGCGACCGCGCCGGCCATGGCAACAACGAGACCACGGCCGCCAACACCAGCAACGCGGCGGCCTACAGCTTCGCCGACTACGACGAGGGCGACATCTTCGACGCGCTGCTCGAGGACCTGCCGACGCCGGTGCCCCGTCCACCGGCCGTCCCCGACACCGACGGCGTGGGGCCCACCAGCACCAGCACCGACACCGACGCCGCGTCCGCGGACTCGTCGACCTCCTCCGCCGCTGCCGAAACTGAGTTGGACGCTCGGTCTTCGCTCAGCTCCGCCCGCAGCCGCACCCACCCCAGCGACACCAGCGCCACCAGCGCCACCAGCGTCGGCGGCGTCAGCGAGAATGACCTGCCGCGGTACAAGCCCGACGACGCCGTGCGCGCCGCCCTCAACAATGCGAGCCGCCGCCAGCGGCGTCCGCGACGGCGGAACCACCGCCGCAGCGCACCCTCTGTGACGAGCTCGGACGCGGGTTACACGGCGGCTCCGCGACTGGCGAGGACGAAGCTGTTCCACGGCCCAGCGCCGAGCAAGGGTGCCAAGGCCCCGGCAACGACCACCACGAGAGCGACATCCGCAGCAGCAGCAGCAGCAGCAGCAGCAGCAGAGAAGACGGCGTCGCCCACCAAACGGCGCCGTCGGCACCGGGCGTGTGCGCCCCGTCTCCAGATCGGTGTGGACCTCGACGTCGAGCTGCAGCTCAAAGCCAAAGTCCGCGGAGACATTTGCCTGACCTTGGTGTACGTGCAAAAGCTCCCCCTCTCAAATACTCATCTCCATATATGCTGACATCCTTGCACTACAGCCTCGAAGAAACAGAGAAGATGGCCCCCCGGCCGTCGCCAGAGATTCGGCGCAACGCCGCCGGCAACTTTGTCGCCTATGACGATTGGGAGGACGACGATGAAGACGAAGACGAGGACAAGGACGAGGAGATGGTTGAGACAACAAAGGTGGACCGCATCGAGATCCGGAGCGGCCCGGCGGCGGCCGGTCGCCGTCCCGACCGCCGCGAAATCTGCCACCTGCGCGTCGGCCGGCTCAACCTCAACCGCCGCTGGTGGGTGCCGGGGTACGAGGCGCTGAGCCAGATTCCGCCGCCCGTCGTCGCCGGCCTCGCGCTGACGATGCCGGTCGTCGGGTTTGCGGCCGGCATGGTGGCGGCGCAGTGGATGGGGTGGCGGTGACGGGCTGCATCCGGGTGGTGTCAAGGATACGGCGACGTGTTGGAGACTGTAGAGCCATTCAGGAGAAAATGATACCCAATGAAACCAAGCAAGAAAAACATCATGAATGCGTGGACTCGGATTTTTGGGCTGTTGCAGCAGACCCGCTTAGCTACATCTGTGCCTGCGCAAAAGTACAAAATATGTACTTAAACAAAACACGTGACACAATCTAAAAGCTAGCCTTTGCTCCCCTAAAAAAAAAAGCGAGGCGGACCTCGTCGCGATCCTCAACAAACCGTGCAGATTGCGACAGTGCTTTTCTGCGCTGATTTCTCACAACGCAGACGCGACAGCTAGCACGTCTGGTCTCATTGAAGCATTTCTTTTGTTATTGTTTGTTTTCTCTTTTTTGTCGTTCTTTTCTATTGTTTCTTTCCAACCGAAAGATCGGTCCCAGCATCTCTTGACAGCATTTCCATCATCGACGACGCATACAATCGCATCGTCAAACCCTCAGCCATGAACGGCACGCAGACTGCCGTCAACGGCCAACATGGCACGCCTCCGGTTGCACCGGCAGCCGCGGTTGCGAGTGTGTGGAACGAGTACCGCAGCGCCGACGGACGCGTCTACTTCCACAACTCGGTGACGAACGTCACGCAATGGACGAAGCCGGAGGACATGATGACGCCTGTGGAGGTACGTGAAGGAACTGTATTTTTTTTTCCAGTTGTTTTTTAGGCTTTTTTTTTTTGCTAACCCACACGAAAACCAGCGCGCTTTGCTGAAGCAGCCGTGGAAAGAGTACACGGCCGAGGGCGGCCGGAAGTATTGGCACAATACCGAGACGCAGCAGAGCTCGTGGGAGATGCCGGAGGCCTACAAGAAGGCCCTCGGCCTAGGATCAACCCCGACCACTCCAGCGTACGTGCATATTTCGATGGTTTTGTTTTTTTTTTTGGCTGGTGTCTTGGGTCAAAAATTCGGGCATCGAAACCTAACAGTAGCAGAACGCCCGTCTCCATCCCGACCGGACCGGCTGCGCAGCGCGGCAACGAAGCAAGCTACGACAGCAACTACGCGCGCGACTACGCCTACGACGCTGCTCTTCCCGAATCCCGGCAGCTTGGGCCCGGCAGCGAGCCCCCGGCCAACAAGCCCGTCTTCGTCCCGACCAACAGCGACAACACGCCTGAGTACGCCAACGCCGAGGAGGCCGAGGCCGCCTTTGTGAAGCTGCTGCGCCGCTGCGGCGTCCAGCCCGACTGGTCCTGGGAGGAGGCCCTGCGCGCCATCGTGCGCGACCCGCAGTACCGCGCCATCCGCGACGCCAAAGAGCGCCGCGCCGTCTTCGACAAGTACTGCCACGACGTCGTCGCCCAGGACAAGGAGCGCGCCAAGGAGCGCCTGGCCAAGCTGCGCGCCGACTTTGCCGCCATGCTCCGGAGCCACCCGGAGATCCAGCACTACACCCACTGGCGCACCGCGCGGCCCATGATCGAGGGCGAGACCGTCTTCCGCGCCGCCAGCAGCGACCGCGAGCGCCGCCAGCTGTTCGAGGACTACGTCGACGACCTGCGCCGCGCCCACCGCGAGCAGCAGACCGCCACGCGCAAGAGCGCCATGGACGGCCTCATCGAGCTGCTGCCCCAGCTGCAGCTCGCGCCCTACACGCGCTGGGCCGACGCGCGGCCCGTCATCGAGGCCACCCCCCTCTTCCAGTCCGACGCCAAGTACCGCGCCCTCAGCAAGTTCGACGTGCTCACCGCCTTCCAGAACCACATGAAGGCGCGCGAGCGCGCCTTCAACGACGCGCGCCAGGCGGAGAAGACGGCCAAGTACCGCCAGGAGCGCAAGCACCGCGCCGCGTTCCTGGCCCTGCTCGGCGACCTTAGGCGGGCCAACCAGATCAAGGCTAGCAGCAAGTGGTCGCAGATCTTTCCGCTGCTCGAGCAGGACGAGCGCTACCGCGCCATGGTGGGCCAGAGCGGGTCCACGCCCCAGGAGCTGTTCTGGGACCTGGTCGACGAGGAGCAGCGGGCCCTGCGCGGCACGCGCAACGACGTCGACGACGTCCTTGATGTGAGTCTTTGTTTTGTGTGTTTTCTTTTCCTTTCGTCCCTTCCTGTCTTCGACCGCTGACAACTCCAGGACAAACGCTTTGAAATTACACCCAAAACTACGTTCGAAAGTTTCTTTGCCGTGATGAAAGACGACCGCCGTACTGCTAACATTGACCGCGAAGTTCTCGCACTAATTTTTGAGCGTGTAAGTTTTGTGGTCTGTTGGGAGGAGGAAGAACACCACCAGAAGACGAAGAAGAAGAACATCATCATCATCAGAAGAAGAAGAAGCTAACTGTCTGCAGCTGCAAGAAAAGAAGAAGGAAAAGCGTTCCGACGAAGACCGCCAGGCCGAACGCCAGCAGCGCCGCGCGCTGGACGATTTCCGTGCGTTCTTGAAGCGGGTGGACCCCCCGCTCACGCCCGCCGATACCTATGACAAGGTGAAGCCCCGTCTCCAAAAGAGTGAAGAGTTTGTGGCGGTCACCTCGGACGAGGCACGCCAGGCCGCTTTTGACAAGTACATCCGCCGCCTGCGCGACAGAGAAGACGAGGCCGAACGGGACCGGGAGCGCCAGAAGCTGCGTCGCGAGCGCGACCGCGAGCGAGACCGTGACCGCGACCGCGACCGTGAACGCGATCGTGGCCGGGATCGGGACCGCGACCGGGATCGGGATCGCGACCGGGACGAGCGGAGCACGTCACACCGCGATGTCCTGGCCGGTGAGCGGCCGCCGTCGCGTCGCCATGGCGGTGGCGGCGTGGGCGGGGCTCGGTTGGGCGGGCGTTCGCGGTCCCCCGAGGTCGACACGTACGAGGCCGATCGACGTCGGGCCATGACCGAACGCGAGCGCAACTACCGCCGGTCGAGCGTAGCCGAAAGCCTTGGCGACAAAGACCGGGACAAGGACCGGGACAAGGACCGGGAGCGGGTACGGGAGCGCGAACGTGAGCGAGACCTGCGCGAGCGCGAGCGTGACCGTGACCGGGACCGTGATCGGCTGCGGGACCGGGACCGGGATCGCGACCGCGACCGCGACCGTGGTGACCGACTTCGCGACCGGGACCACCTCCGTGACCGCGACCGCGACCGCCTCCGCGATGACGACGTATCGCTGCCGCCCCGCCCGCCGCGCCGCGACGCCGTCGAGAGCCACTACGACCGCGAGCGCCGCGACCGCGAAGAGGAGCGCGAACGGCAGTACCGCCGGCGGCTGGCCGAGCGCAACCCGGACGAGCTCAACTACGGCGACGAGAAGCCGCCGTCGGTGCGCCGCCGTAGGGACGACGAGGACGCCGACCGGCGGGATTCGCGGGACTCCAAGGTATGATTGTTTTCCCCCTCTCTCCCCTGCCTTTATCCATTGATTTGAAACTAACCATCCCCTCAGCGCCTCCGACGCGATTCGCCGCATGAACGTACGCCGCAGCACGAGGCTCGCCGCAGCCGGGAGCCGCCGTCGTCATCGGCGACGGTAGGGGCGAGTGCACCGTCGAGCGGGGCCACACCCACGGCGGCAACGGCAACGGCAAAAGCGTCGTCTTCGTCATCCAAACCCGGCGGCACATCCACCACTGCTGCCGCCGCCGCCGCTGGCCAGGAGGACGCGGCCGTGCACAGCGGCAGCGAGGAGGGCGAGATCGAAGAAGACTAAGTGTTGTTGTCGTTTGTTTTCTTTTCTCGAAAAAAAAGAGATTGCCGTACTTCTCCTTTCTGTGCAAGGGCGTTGACAAAAAAGGCCGTGCTTCTGAGAGACTTTTCTTCTTTGCTTCTACGACGGAACGAAACACGCAGCCGAAAAAGCACGCGAAAACCAAAACGGCGTGCCAAAGCACCAACCAAGCTGCACAGGGCTTTCCTTCATCTCGAATTTCACAGCAGAACGTCTCAAAAGTCGGCCGAACACTTTTTTTTGCCTTTTCTTTACCTCTTTATTACTTGCTAGTACGTACGTAGTAGATCGCTTATTTTTTTCATTTCTTGCTTCGTCTATGCGTGTCCTTCCTAGGCATTCCTTTTTTAATTGTTATTGTTTTTATTTTCTTTCAGGGTTTCGTCGGGAGAAAATTCCACAGCAGAAAGTAAGCCGCCCTTTTTTTATCCACCTTTTTCTTCCTTTGCGGTGTGTGTCTTCATATAGAAACAGGTCGATGCAATACGCATACCCGGAAACAAACCGTCTTGTTTCTCTTTCAAAACAGTTTGATAGAAGATAAAAAAGCTTGGCAGAAAGACATGATCGTACGTACGTATGCATAAGTGCAATGGCACCAGTGGTGATTTGTAACTCGTTTGATTCATTTTGACAACGACAAGCGGCTCGCACGCCGTTCTGTCAAACTACATTGAAACCATAGCACGCACGTTGCGTCCGTCAAACACGCCTCGCCCAGCAAAGTGAAGCTCCAGGGAAAAAAAAAGAATATGAGTAGCTCATTTGCCTTCCCTGGAGCTTCCGACGGCAGTCATCCTTTCTTGGTCCGTTTCGCCCCTCAATCTACAACAACGTGGAAGGAGAAAGTACCGCGTTTGAGAATCGACCCTCCTTCTTCTATGCTTCTTGTAGGACCAGGCAAAACAGGGGATAGACTGCCGTCGCCGACGTTAGCCTTCTGGCTCGTCGTCATCGCCAGGGCCGTCGTCAGCACCGGTGGCGTTGCTGTTGCTGCTGTCGCTGATGCTCACGGTGCCGTGAGAACCGGCCGTCTGCGGATCGCTTGGGCCGCTGGTGTGGTGGTCGTCAGCACCGCCTGAGGTCGAGGCAGGTCGCGGGACGTGCAGCGGCGACGCCGCATGCAGCACCAGCGAGCGCGGCGTATCGTGTAAAGTGCCCTCTGAGACGCCTTTCACAATGCTTTGCTGTTGTCTTCTTCCAAAAAGAACTGCGGAGATTGTCAGTATCAGCCGATCACTGGAGTCGAGGAGACAAAAACGAAAAAAAAAGAAGAAGAAGAAATAAAATAAAAATAAAACGTACGTAGTTGCCGCCAGCTTTCTGCTCCTGGTCGAGCTGCGAGTTCGCCTTGTTGATACGCGGGCGGTAGTTGGTCGGATCGCGGCGGAAGGTCACGTCGAGGTTCTTGAGGAACGTGTTGCAGCCCGTCAGCAGCGACTCCGGCGCGTTGGCGTGCGCACTGATGCCCGGCTGGCCGTCAAAAACAATGACGCGGTCCGCGAGGTACGTCGCCATGATGAAGTCGTGCTCCACGATGAACGCCGTCTTCTTGGTGTGCATGATGAAGCGCTTGATGACGCGCGCGGCGATGATGCGCTGCTCCGAGTCGAGGTAGGCGGACGGCTCGTCGATCAGGTAGATGTCGGCGGGAAGGCCCAGGGCCAGCACGATGGCCACGCGCTGCAGCTCACCGCCCGACAGGTTCTTGACCTCCTGGTCGATGAAGTCGTCGAGCTTGAGCGGCTTGACCACGTCGGTCTGGAACTGCGGGGACAGGAACGCGGGGCGGATCTTCTTGAAGAAGAGCTGGCGCACGGTGCCGTCGAACTTGGGCGTGATGGTCTGCGGCTTCATGCTGATCTTCATCTCCGGCACGCGCCTCGTGCCGTCGGGCTTGAGCGCGCCCGCCAGCAGACGGCAGAACGTCGTCTTGCCCGTGCCGTTTTCGCCCATGAGCACGAGAATCTCCGAGTCGGTGAAATCGCCGGCGTCAATGGCCAACTTGAAGTTGCCCAGGGTCTTCTCCATCTTGGGGTAGTGGAACGCGCGCGACCGGTCGACAATGTATTCGTCCGCGCCCTCGGACAGCTTGAACGTCAACGACTCCTGGCGGAAACGCAGATTCTCGGTCGGGATGTGGCCGTCGAGGAAAATGTTGATGCCTTCGCGCACCGAATGCGGTAGCGTCACGACGCCGTAGACGGCCGGCTGACCGTACAGGACGCAAATGTAGTCGGACAGGTAGTCAAGCACTGACAAATCGTGCTCGACGACAATGACATAGTCGTCGGAGCGCAGCAGCGAGCGGATCATGCGCGCCGCACTCAGACGCTGCTTGACGTCGAGATAGGAGGACGGCTCGTCGAACATGTACACGTCGGCGTTCTGCACGCAGACGGTGCCAATGGCGAAACGCTGCAGCTCGCCGCCCGACAGATGGGTCACGTCGCGGTCGTAGATGTGGCGCAGTTCGAGGGTATCGATGACCTCGTCCAGGTTGTCCAGGGAGAGGCGGCTTTCGAGAAGAGCCTTGACCGACTTGTCGGGCACGCGGATGGCCTTGGGAATCTGATCGACGTACTGCGGCTTGACAATGGCCTTGAGATCGTCCTCGAGGAGTTTGGTAAAGTAGTCTAGCAAGTCAGCGTGTCATCCGACTTGACGAGGAGTCGACCCAAAAAAAGAGAAGAAAAAATGAAAAATGAAGAGATCAAGGGTACATACTCTGCAGCTCGGAACCGCGGAAATGCTTGATGACGTCCTCCCAGTCCGGCGGGTCGTCAAACCGGCCCAAGTTGGGCTTGAGCTTGCCGCTCAAAATCTTCAACGCCGTGCTCTTGCCGATGCCGTTGGTGCCCACCAAGCCCAAAACCTGGCCCGGACGCGGCGTGGGCAGGCGATGCAGCTTGAAGCTATTGGCGGAATACCGGTGGGTAACCTGGGTCTCGAGGTTGGTCGGCAGGTTGATGATGGTGATGGCGCCGAAGGGGCACTTTTTCGGACAGATACCGCAGCCGATGCACAGGCTCTCGGAGAGAAAGGCAATCTTCGAATCGGGCGTCACCTCGATGCACAGCTTGCCGCTGCGGACGACGGGGCATGACTTTTTACATTCTTGGCGGCATTTCTGAAAACGAGTCAGCCAAGTTCTGCGGCCTCTCTGCAGCTTCACGGCAGCCTCCCCGGAAGAGAATCCAACAACAAACATACCTTCGGTTTGCACTGTACGACATCAAAAACAAACCTCATGTTAGTGCCACTGTTTGCTTCCAACCTTGCCCGCGATATATGTTCTGTCTGACGATGCTGCCCGACGGGTCTACACGCACCTTGTCACTGCTGACAATAGCCACACTGAGGCACAGTTAGCACACGTCCGCACACGAAACAGCTCGATATACGACCATCGCCTCCGTCGTGCAGCACCACGTTTCATATGAACCTACCGAGTGAGTTTGTCAGACATGTTGAAGAGGCAAAACTCGAGATGTCGCTGTTTTTGGCGGGGTAAGTTGGCGATAATCTGGGCGATGTCCCTGGGGAAAGGAAAAAAAAGGAAAAACGAAAGAGGCACAAATCGAGAATGCAAACCACAAACGAAATGTAGGCGGCTGTTCGCTGATCAAAGGGGGTGGTTTGGAAAGGGTGAAGACTGACAAAGAGGCAAAACAGGAATGATGTAAAACTTCCCGTCGACAACGCACAGTATGAGTGCCTGCCTATTTTTTTTTTTTTCTGTGGTGAGAAAAAGGGCAATCGCGCTAGGGCGTGTGCGGGGCAGCCTGCCGCAAGCGATCTCCCACTGCAAAAACGAGTCATCTTGATTTTGGCGCAAGTGATAGGCTGTTGCCATATGACGGCGTAATACCGTCTTGCTGCCGGGCGGCTCGCCGCTTGAATTATTATCCGGGCCGCTGTCCCTTTACGGCGACGTTGTTGTCTGTTCCTTCTGTTTTGGGATTGAAGTGCAGTGAAGAGTGAAGTGCCATTCAGGAGTGCCTATTGAGAGGCCTTTCTTTTGCGTCCACAATAGGCAATACTTCCTTCCTATTCTGCTTGCCAGCTCCCGGATCTACACGTGATTCTATTCTCGAAAAAAGGCGGCATTTCGGATCTATTGAGGAATCGAGGAAATTTAGACAGACAATAGATCCCAAAAATGAATAGAAAAATCAACAATGTCATATACACAAAGGAACAAGTGCGAGTTGGCTATTCGGATGAGAAGGCTGGGCTGGGAGGAACAGCGGCCAACGCCTGTAAGCTGCCGCTATAAGTTCTCTTTTACTGCCTGGCTAGGCTAGGCTACCGACCCAGAGCCATCCATCGCACCTGCCGTGGCTTTTCTTCAGCGCTGTTACAGGGGTGGAACTTTATTATATAAGCACAAAGTCTGTCCGTGATTGGGTAGATCGCCCGGAATTGGCGGTGGTCCAAGCGCGACAGGCCACGGCTTTTGGCTGATGGGGCTTTCCACTTTTCCCATTTTTCTCCCCCCAACTAACAATTCCCGCTACTTTCTTTTTCACACACACACCTTCCCTGAGAAACCCAGAGATTCCCAAATCCGACAACCCACGCCCATTTTCTCTACCACCACCTCCACCTTCTTCGATCACCGGCCTCGGGCAGAGAACTTATTTGGCTCTCTTTGCCTGGAGGCCTTCTTCATTTGGATTCTTTGTAAGTTGATTTGCATGCTACAAAAGAAAGTGCGGTGTTGCTTTTCTATTGCCTTGCCTATTTTTTTCGCTGCTGTGGCCCTTTTGGTCCATCAACGTTCCTTGCTCCCCCCCAGCAACAGAGGCACATGCATCGCATCCATCATTGTTTTTGTGTCTTTGGAACTCGTTTCGACGTGGCGTTGCGTGTCTATGGCAAGTTTGAACCTCCGTGAATGCACTGGTGGCGTTGGTTTTTTGCGTTGCTCGCCCGGGCCGCCGCAATCCCCTTCTCATCGTCGCCGGCCAGCCTCGCGGGCCCCATCGTCCGTTCATCAAGGGCATGCGACAGGCTTTGTATCTTGGCGGATTCTGCTCTTTTTTTGCTTGTTTTGCTTGTTTTGCCGTCGCCTGTGGGCCGTACGCGTCGCTGTCCTTGTTGCACCGCGTTCCGGTGGTCGGGGCGGCTGCCAGACCACGTTGTTCATCAAGGCTGACCGTGCCGCATCATCATCAGATACCCACCGATCACATGCGCAAAGATGTCTTCCCCCGACGAATCCAGTCCAGTCAATGGGCACACGTCACCTCCGCTAGATAGCCCTGTTTTGAATGGTGCGGCTGGCCATCAGAGCGACAGCGATCTCTCGGAAGTTGAGGTCGCCTTTGCGGACGAGCCGTCTCCCGGCGTCTCCGGCGTCCCGGAAGAGTACGAAAATGCCGAAGATGACGATGATGATGATGACGGTGCTCCGCTCCAAAATGATTTTGAGGACGAGCCGTCAGAAGAACCCAGCGACAACGACGCGTCAGACGATGCCGACTTTGACGACGCCCAAAGCGACGCTGACGCCGACGCCGACGCCGACGCCGACGCCGATGCCGATGCCGATGCAGACCCCGATTTGGACGTCGCCGTTGATCGGGAAGACAGCAACCCCTCTTCGGGCGAGTCGCGTCGTGCCCCAAAGCGCAAAGTTGGTTCCTTGCTAGAGGAGGACTACATGCGGACCAACCCAGAACTCTACGGCCTCCGGAGAAGCGTACGCATATTGCTTTCATTTACTGCTGCATCTTCCCTCTTGTTTTGAACTTTTACTGATACGCTTCTCATAGTCCCGGCCCGTTCAACGACGGAAGATTGTAGGTGACGACTCTTCGTTTGCTTAATCTGTTTTACGTTGAATACTAAACAGCTTTGCTTGCAGGTTGCATCCGACGACGACTCCGATGATGAGCCTGTAACCCGGCGTAAACCGAAAAAGCGGCGGTTACTCGAGACGTCCAGGCAATGTACGTTTCCCCCATTTGCTGTTGCTTCTGAGAGCCCCTTCTGCTTGACCATTCATCGTACAACCTCGTCCTACCCGCGTGTGCCCTTTTTCCCTTCGCCATTTGAGCGCCATGCCTCTTTCACCTTTTTTCTTTTTGCCCGTCTTCGTTGCTGCTTCCTTGTAGATTCTAACGCGGCAAACCTTGCCCCCTTTTTTAGCTTCGAAGCGCGGAACGCCCGCACGCCACACGTCAGTCGACGATTCCGGCTCTGACAATTACGGCGGCGCCCGTGCGCGTACTTTCCAAAAGAAAGCACGCCGCCTACAGGAAGCCCAACCATCCCTCGCGGAAAAGCGATGGTCAAACAGACGCGCCGCACAGATGTCTGCTGGCAAATACAACGAGAGCGAAGCCGAGGACGAAGACGACTCGGATCTGACGCCCAATAACTGGGCGGCCGAAGTCGAAGACAACTCGCCGTACATCGAGAAGATCGTTAGCCATCGCGAGAAAGAAGGGGTCGAGATCACACCGACATCGAACCGCCAGGACTTTGAGTATTACGTCAAATGGCAGGGGCAATCGCACTTGCACGACACATGGGAGACCACAGAAAGTGTTGCTGGCTTTCGTGGCTTCCGTCGGCTCGAGAACTACTACCGGAAGATTGTGGAGTTCGAACTGGATATGCGCTTTGGTGGCGACGATTTCAGCCCCGAGCAGCGGGAACAGTGGCTACTCGACCGGGAGCGGGAAGAACAGGCACAGGAAGACTACACCAAGGTCGAGCGCGTTGTGGCTCAACAGCAAGGCGACACGGGCACCGAGTACTTTGTCAAGTGGAAAGGCTTGCAGTACGATGAGTGCACCTGGGAGGAGGCCGATCTGGTCGCGCTGCATGCGCAGGACAAGATCGACCAATTCCTGGAACGGTCGGCGCGGTCGTGGACCTCGGACAAGAGCGAAACAAATCTCAACACCCGCTCGCGCATGACACTGCTGGACAAGCAGCCGTCGTACGTCGTGAACGGCGAGCTGCGCGAGTTCCAAATGAAGGGCCTCAACTTTCTGGCCCTCAACTGGACGCGAGGCAAGAATGTCATCCTGGCCGACGAGATGGGCTTGGGCAAGACGGTCCAGTCCGTTTCCTTTTTCAGTTGGCTGCGCAACGAACGGGACCAAGAAGGCCCCTTTCTGGTTGTTGCGCCACTCAGTGTCATCCCCGCGTGGTGCGACACGTTCAATCACTGGGCCCCCGACCTCAACTATGTTGTCTACCTTGGTCCCGAATCCGCACGTAAGATCATCCGCGAATATGAGCTCGTCGTTGACGGCAACCCCAAAAAGCCCAAATTCAACGTCCTGGTCACATCGTACGACTTTATCTTGCAAGACAGTGACTTTTTACGCACCATCAAGTGGCAGGTGCTGGCTGTTGACGAAGCTCACCGTCTCAAAAACCGCGAGTCCCAGCTCTACAACCGTTTGGTCAGCTTCAACGTGCCCTGCCGCATCCTGATCACGGGTACACCAATCCAGAACAACCTCCACGAGCTGTCGGCGCTCCTGGATTTCCTCAACCCCGGAAAGGTCGTCATCGACGACGATCTCGTGCAGCTCGGTCAAGCAGATACCATGCCCGAAGGAGAGGAGGACACCGAAGAGAAGCGTCGCGAGACACAAGAGAAGCTCACAAGCTTCCACGCCGCCATTGCACCCTTCATTCTTCGCCGCACCAAAGAAACAGTTGAGTCGGATCTGCCGCCAAAAACCGAAAAGATCATTCGCGTGGAACTGGCAGACGTGCAGCTCGAGTACTACAAGAACATCTTGACGCGGAATTACGCAGCCCTCAGTGACGCCAGTGGCGGCCACAAACAGTCGTTGCTCAACATCATGATGGAGCTGAAGAAGGTCAGCAACCACCCATACATGTTTGCTGGTGTCGAAGACCGCGTCCTCAAGGGAAGCGTACGCCGCGAGGACCAAATCAAAGGCCTTATTACCAGCAGTGGCAAGATGATGTTGCTCGACCAGCTTCTCGCCAAACTCAAAAAGGACAACCACCGCGTTTTGATTTTTAGCCAGATGGTGAAGATGCTGGACATCCTGGGCGACTATCTCCGCGTGCGTGGCTACCAATTTCAACGACTTGACGGCACCATTCCCGCAGGCCCCCGCCGGATGGCCATCAACCACTTCAACGCCGAAAACAGCGACGATTTCTGCTTCCTCTTGTCGACACGCGCCGGTGGTTTGGGTATCAATCTGATGACGGCCGATACGGTCATCATCTACGACTCGGACTGGAACCCGCAGGCCGATTTGCAGGCCATGGCCCGTGCCCATCGTATCGGGCAGAAGCGGCCGGTCAACGTGTATCGCCTTGTCGCCAAGCAGACCATTGAGGAGGAGGTGGTGAAGCGTGCCCGCAACAAGCTGTTCCTGGAGTATCTCACCATCCAAGCCGGTGTGACCGACGAAGGCAAGGCCTTGCGCGAGCAGTTTAAGGACAAGGGTCTCAAAATGGACGAAGCCAAGACGGCCGAAGACATCCAGTGGATTCTCAAGATGCGCTCGCAGAATCTCTTTGAGCAGTCGGGCAACCAGGAGAAGCTGGAGCAGCTTGATATTGACAGCATCCTCGAGAACGCCGAAGTCACCAAGACGAGCGTCGACGACAAGATGAACCTCAGCAGTGGCGGCATTGACTGGGACAACTGGATGCAGTTCACCGACGTCAAAGTGGATGATCTTGCCCTGGACTGGGACCAGATCATTCCGGCCGACCAGCTGGCCGCCATCAAGACGGAAGAGGACAAGAAGCGACAGGAGGAGTACCTGGCCAAGGCCATGGAGGAGAATGCGCCTCGACGTGCCACGCTGAAGAGCCTAAAACGGAACGGTGCCGCCGCTGGCAACGACTCCGACCGCGCCGACCGCCTCGCCAAGAAGCGGCAGCGCGAAAAGCAGGAACAGGCGGAGTTCGAAGAGCGGCAGGCGGCGCTGCGCGACCCGCGGCGGCCGCTCAACGAAAAGGAGACGCGCAACTTGATCCGCGCCTTGTTCCGCTACGGTGCCATGGAGGACCGGGGCGAAGAGATCATTGCCGACGCTCGGCTGGGCGACCGCGACCGCGATTTTGTGGCGTCGGTCGCCGAGGATTTGGTGAACATCAGCCGGCAGGCGGTCGAGGCCAACCAGGCGCGTGTGCGCGAAGAGGTCGAAAAAGTCGGCAAGACGCTCGCGCGAAAGGACAAAAAGGCCGTCCTTGTCGACTTTGGCGAGGTCAAGAAAATCAACGCGGAAACCATCATCGAACGGCCACCACAGCTGCGGCTGCTCCGCAAGGTGCTGGAAGAGCATGGCAACGTGCATTCGTTCCGGCTCCACGATGCGACCAAGACCGCCCACTACACCTGCGAGTGGGGTGCGCGCGAGGACGGCATGCTGCTTGTCGGCATTGACCGGTACGGGTTCGGCGCATGGACGCTGGTGCGCGACGACCCGGAGCTGGGCATGGCGGACAAGATTTTTCTGGAAGAGCACCGGGTGGAGAAGAAGGAGGAGCGCAAAAAGGGTGAGGACAAGATCATCCAGTCACCGGGCGCCGTCCACCTGGTCCGCCGCGCCGAGTACCTGCTGTCGGTTCTCTTGGCCAAATACTCCGACGATGTCGCCGCACAAAAGGCCGTGGAGAACCACCACCGCAACAAGAAGAGCACCTACACTAATGGCCACCGGCGGAATGACCTATCGGGCTCGCCCGCGCCGGCCATGGCCAAGCGGCCGAGCCAAATGAAAGACCGCCAGCGCGACCGCCCCATCTCCCACAGCGACTACCTGAATCTGCGGCCGCAGAATAGCACGGGCGGCGGTGAGCGGCTTTTGACGCCCCGCAACGACTTCAAGCGCAAGCACGACTACGACCGGGACCACCACGACGAGCGGGACCGCAAGCAGCGCCGGCTGACCGAGGGCGACCGACGGGACAATCCTGGTGGTGGCGGCGGTGGCGGCGGCAGCGGTAGCACGAATGGCGGCGCGGTACCCAAGGACGGCCAGACCAAGGAGAAGGAGAAGCGGAAGAAGCTGGATGCCGAGACGCTGGAGCGCCTCAAGAAGGCGCAGAGCAAGGCTGTGCAGCGCTTTGAGGAGCTCATGAAGCTCGACGACGCCAAGCTCAACTACAACGACGACGAGCAGGTCATGTGGTCGTTGCTGAAGCCGGTGCGGCGCAACTTCAAGAACATTATGGAGACGACGCCCGAGCGGGTCGAAAAGGCCAAGGAGCGGGCGGCGATCATGGGCAAAGAACTGCGGCAGATTGGCGACTGCGTGATCGGCCTCAAGAAGAACCAGGCGGTGCCTCCGGAGAAGTTGGATGCTCTGATGCCACGTTTTTGGTAGAGTTTTTTTTTTGTTGTGCCCTCAATTACATACATCGTCATCTGCTAACAACTTTACAGGGACTTTTTGTCATCGATCTGGCCGATCAACGATTTTGCGGTGTCGGGACACCAGCTGTCCAAGATGTACGAAGCCTTGCGGGCCAAGGACGGCAAGGGCGCGCGGGACAGCAAGTCCGACAAAGCCGACAAACCCAACCGCGACGATTTGGAGGACGGCGAGATCGATAGCGAGCGCGACAGCCATTCGCGGCGGGACTACGACCGGAGCAGCCGGGATCGGGATCGTGATCACAACCGCGACCGCGACCGCGACCGGGATCGGGATCGGGAACGCGTGTACGACCGAGACCGAGAGCGGGACCGCGATCGGGTGCACGACCGCGACCCGCGGCGCAGCACGATCCTGGGCGACCTCCGGCGCGGTGGTGGTATCGGCGGCGAGGACGACCGGCCGGGCCTGGAGAACGGCGACCGCCTGAGTTTCCGCAAAGACCGCCGCGACTACCAGCCGCAGCGCGACTGGGAGCGCCTGCGGCCCACGCCCTGGCAGCAACAGTACACGGCGTCGCGGCCGAGCCCGTACTAGGAGACGCGGCGACGGCCGCCGCCGCCGTCGTTGCTGCACGGGAGCAGCGGGCGGCGTCAACAGCCGCAGACGAGGAAGCGGTGATTTGACGTCGTTCTGCCCCTCCCAGCATTTGGAAAGAGGATCTATCGCTCCTGGAGCGATTTGCGAGAAAATGAGAGTGTATGCGCATCATATGGAGTCCATATTTCCTTTTTTTTTACGTCTTGTTCTCTCCTCTACGGCAGCCGCAGAAGCGGTTCGGAATTTTGGCTTTCAATGGCATAATGGAAGAAAGGCAAACGAGAAACGGTCTTTCTTTTTTTTCCTTGGGCGATGGGGGGGGGTGTTCACCTAATGCTTGCTTTTTTTGTTTTTTTTTTCTTGTTTTTTCTTCTTTCAAGTCCGCCAGGCCTAGAAAGGGCTGTTACGCGACGCTTCTTAACGCACGCCGCCCGTTCTTCTCAGGATGAAGAACAGTGCGTTGTTGTGCATGGGCTTGCTGTTTTGTCGGAATACGACGGAGACGACCGCGTGTGGTTTGCTTCTGTTGTTGTCGTTTTTTTTCTTTTTCTGTGTTTTGTGTCTGCTTTTCTCCTTGGTTGCATCCGGCTTGGCGTTTTGCTGTGGACAGACAAAAAATAAAGAGAATACGAAGAAATGGAGGCCTCAAAAGGGGGTCAGGAAGGAGGACAAACACCGAGGGCAGAAGGGGGACCCCGGGGCATCTCGTTCTTTTATCTAGACATGCCGCAGTGTGCGCTAGGAGGAGGAACGATACAAAAAGTTCAGGTCTGCATGTGATCATATACCATGTTGTGTTTTTTTGTTTTCTTGTTTCTTTTTTCTTTAGCTTTGCGTTCTTTCGGCTCTGTCCACCAAAGAACATGGTAGTTTGTTTTGCTTTATTTTTGATTTGCATGGGGCGTTTGAGAGCAACTACAGAGGGAAAAATTGAAAGAAAATCTCATTCTACTTCGTATCCCCGAGAGTGACATGGGCGTTCCTTGTGTTTATTTCCCTATCGTTGTCGATGAAGGAAGTCGTCTTTCTCCTTAATTTGTGTCACCGAGAAGAGAACCGCCACGGTGGCGGCCGGCTTGGTCCAGGCCGGGCCGTCGGGACGGGGATGAACGGCGTGCCGGGGGGACGGTATCACTACGTAATACGAGTGAGTGCTTTGCGAGGCAATCACTCTTTCTCCTAGGCGACAGCATCACAACCGCCAGGCAAAAAAAGTGTTAGACTGCATCCCCGTGGGCAAACGACTTTGGGCAGATTTCAGAGATCGACTGGTCTTTTTGCCACCCCTTTTCCGGGAGGGGACGAGAAGAAGACTCTGCGGCCCAAAGGAAGAACGTGTTTTGCCGTACGTCGCGTTTTGCATGCGGGCTTGTGCGCCTCGTCACCAAAGGACGTTCCGGCTCGTTCTCGTTGCATCCAGGTCGACAGGCTACATCCCGTCTCCGGATGCGCCCGCAGAGGTGCCGGGGGTCCCTTTTTCGTGTGTTGTTGTTATTGCAACGATGTTTATCGATCCGATGCCTGCTGGCACCTGGTCATGACCGTTCTGGTTGCCGGAAGAAAGCCATTGATTATTAACATTCGAGACGCAGCATTTATCTACGCCGTCCCTGTTTTGCGCCGGAGAAAGCTGAAGAAACTGCGGCTTTTCAACAGCTCTTTTTACCGGGCCAACTCTCGCTGCTTTTTTACCGATGCTGCGGAATGGTGGCATGCGGCGTTCGTATGCGGACTTCAGCACCAGGTCCCAGGGGCGTTCGTTGCCTGCAAACGGAGCCTTGCCCGGAACGAGTCCCTACGAAGTATGGGGGTCACATACTACAACAGGTCCGGCAAAGTCCACGTAAGCATCGAACGAGAGCGAGCATTTTAGCATGCATTTTTTGTGCTGAAGCAACCCCTGGATTCGTACGGTGGGTATTACTCCACAGTTCGCAAGCGGCCTTCGAACACAGGACAGACAAATGCAGTCAACGAAAAGAAAAGACTTCCACGCTTGAGAAAGAACGCTCTGAGAGTGTGGCTGCTGGCCGGCTGCCCGTTTAAGCTTACTTGCTGCGGTCTACCAAGGCTACGAGAAAATAGCGCTGAAGTTTTTTTTTTTTTTTTTTTTTTTTTAGGACAAAAAAAACAAGTTCGTCTTCATCGTCGTCACGTTCCTGTCTGTTACTGGAAATGGACCCACTTCGAATGATTGCGCGCAACCAGCAGCAAGCCTCCCCTATCCCACGGGCACGTCGTCGTATTACGAAGTAATTACTTCGTACGTGGTAAATTGTGTACTTTCGTTCCTTTGTTCGTAGGTCCTTTCCTTTTTCATTCGTTGCGCCTTCCTTTTATTGTCTTTCTTTGCCCCGTCTCCTTCCTCTTCTGCCTCGACCCCATACTTGTTCTTGCCAATCTCGGTCTCTGAGTCGCTGCCCACTTCATCAGCCCCGCTTCTGCATCCGCTTCCCAACATTCCTGACGTATTCACTTTCTCGGCGTTCTGGCAGCTTCACTTCGACCCCATCAGCGACAATGTGTAGTTATGAGTACGTAGTGCGCCATACTGCAATTGTGTAGCACAGCTCTTTTTTTTCTATTATTTTTTTTCTGCATTTCTGTAAGTCGCTCTTGGCTTGCTGCACGATGACGGGCGAAAAACAGAGAAGGAACAACCGACGAATGAAGACAGGCCACCACCCTCTTGCCTCTTTCCATCGCTGGGACCATTCATCGCTCTTGCCTGGTCTGGCCTTCTTTTCCGTTTTCTCTGGCAGATCCACAACCACAACCACACACGCCCCCCCCCTCCTCTCTGCGCCACCCCTCCCCGTCTTTTTTTCTTCACCCTTCTGGCCCCTTCCCTATTTGTTCAAACATCCTAATTTTATCCACCTGTAATGTTGCCAATGCTACCTTCCCTCCGCTGCCAGTTTTTTTTTCCTTTCTTAAATGAAGTGTCATTAAATGGGAAGAGGGTCGATTACGTCAATCCAGTTAGCACATATCCCAAAGGCAAAGAAAAAAGAAAATAAAGGCGAAAGAAGTATTATTAACAGAGGACCGCCAGCTCCTGCTTCCTTTTTCTCGTCCCAATTTGATTACGACGTAATAATATTAGCTCCTTCATAGCAAAGCTCCATTCTCCTTCTCCTTTCCTTCTCTATTTTCTGTCTTGATTCCTTTTCTCTTCACCATTCAATCTTGCGACACATTGTCTTTCCTTTCTTCATCGTCAAAACAGCTTTCGACGATACTCAATTGCCTTTCGCCATATTCGACAGCAACCAACAGCCAAAAAGATAACGGATATCCCCCCGGCCCTTGTTGTACGCTTCCATAACTCGTCATCGACG
Source organism: Fragosphaeria purpurea (assembly GCA_002778095.1). Classification (NCBI taxonomy): domain Eukaryota; kingdom Fungi; phylum Ascomycota; class Sordariomycetes; order Ophiostomatales; family Ophiostomataceae; genus Fragosphaeria; species Fragosphaeria purpurea. The sequence continues at coordinate 57,050 of PCDL01000022.1, read as the reverse complement.
CCTCCTTTCTCCTCTTGCGTGTTTCTCCTCTTCTCTTGCGTTCTCTTTGGTGAAGCCCTACCTCGCACCTAGCTTTACTGAAATACTCAGACCGCACGCCGTACATCTGTCGTGACACCGATAACCCTTCCCTTCTTACCTCCTCCTTTCCCCCTTCTCCCATTCACTGCACGGGAACAACACACATCCTCGACCATGTCAGGCATCAAAAGCGCTCTGCCTTCGCACGTTAAAGCCGCTGAGGGCGGCCGCAATGGTGGCGGCGGCGGTATCAGCTTCGACACACCTCTTTCTGAAAGACATCACGGCAAAACGCAGTCCCACATGGTAAGTCGGTCGCGCACCCAGCCTTGCGGCAGATGCAAAGCGCGTTCATCGTGGCTTCGGCCAACCGAAGCTGTCAAGCCTTCTCTCATCTCTCATCTCTCTTCCTCTTCTTCTTTCGTGCTGACAACGGTCACCCTCAGCAATTCGAGAACACCTCTACGAACATCGCCGCAGCACAAATGCGGAACGCCCTGACAAATCTGTCCGAGTCCGTCAAGGATCCCGCGGAGAAGAAGGTGAGCTTTTTTAAACGGTTCGGCATCCTCTGCCATCCGGCCCAAGCGTTACTCTTCCCGGAGCGCTTCGGTTGCGTTTCGTCTGGACCATGTATAGAGCACCTGCTAACGTTTGTCCGTTTTTCGTGCTACAGCTTTTCGAGACAGAAATGGACAACTTCTTCGCCCTCTTCCGCCGGTACCTGACCGACAAAGCGAAGGGCAATGTTGTGTGCGTATAACGTTGGGGGAGATTGTAGAGAACTATAAAGAAAAAAAGAAAAAGGAAAAAGAACTGACTGGTTAGCGATTGGGACCGTATCGCCCCCCCTGCGCAGGGTCAGGTTGTCGACTACGACGAGCTCGCCAACTCCGAGAGCGTCGGCTTCTTGAACAAGCTCGCCGTGCTGAAGCTCAACGGTGGCCTGGGCACCTCGATGGGCTGTGTCGGCCCGAAATCCGTCATCGAAGTCCGCGACGGCATGTCCTTCTTGGACCTCTCCGTCCGCCAAATCGAGTACCTCAACCGCACCTACGGCTGCAACGTGCCCTTTCTGCTGATGAATTCGTTCAACACCGACTCTGATACCGCCGCTATCATCAAAAAGTATGAGGGTCACAATGTGGACATTCTCACCTTCAACCAGTCCCGCTATCCGCGCATCTTCAAGGACTCGTTGCTGCCCGTGCCCAAGTCGTACAACGACGCCACCGAGGGCTGGTACCCGCCCGGCCACGGCGACGTCTTCGAGTCGCTCTACAACTCGGGCGTGCTCGACCAGCTCATCGAGCGCGGCATCGAGATCATCTTTTTGTCCAACGTCGACAACCTGGGCGCCGTCGTCGACCTGCGCATTCTGCAGCACATGGTCGAGACCAAGGCCGAGTACATCATGGAGCTGACCAACAAGACCAAGGCCGACGTCAAGGGCGGCACCATCATCGACTACGACGGCGACGTGCGCCTGCTCGAGATCGCCCAGGTGCCCAAGGAGCACGTCAACGAGTTCAAGTCCATCAAAAAGTTCCGCTACTTCAACACCAACAACATCTGGATGAACGTCAAGGCCGTCAAGCGCGTCGTCGAGAACAACGAGCTCGCCCTCGAGATCATCCCCAACGGCAAGACCATCCCCGGCGACAAGAAGGGCGAGTCGGACATTTCCATCATCCAGCTCGAGACCGCCGTCGGCGCCGGCATCCGCCACTTCAAAAACGCCCACGGCGTCAACGTGCCGCGCCGCCGCTTCCTGCCCGTCAAGACCTGCTCCGACCTGATGCTCGTCAAGTCCGACCTGTACACCGTCAAGCACGGCCAGCTGCAGATGAGCGCCAACCGCTTCGGCGACGCGCCCCTTATCAAGCTCGGCAGCGACTTCAAAAAGGTCTCCGACTTCCAGAAGCACATCCCGTCCATCCCCAAGATTATCGAGCTGGACCACCTGACCATTACCGGCGCCGTCAACCTGGGCCGCGGCGTCACCCTCAAGGGCACCGTCATCATCGTCGCCACCGAGGGCAGCACCATTGACATCCCGCCAGGGTCCATCCTGGAGAACGTCGTCGTTCAGGGCAGCCTGCGGTTGCTCGAGCACTGAGCCGTCGTTTGTTGTCCTTGTTGTGGCTGCTGTTTTTTTGTCGTTGGATTCTGTTTTTTTTTTCTCTGTTGCCTTTCGTTTCACAGCTGGGTTGTTTTGCATCGCTGGTTTCTCTTTTCGTTTTCTTTGTTCCCTTTAATACAAAGTCTGATATGCTGGGTTGTAACTCCTGGAGTCTCCTCCCCCCATTTTCTTTTGCTCTTTTGTCCCCGTGTTTCCATTACTTTTATTTTTTTCTGTTGATAGACAAAACACGGTTGCGCTGCATGGTACGCAAACGAAATAAGCAAACAAGCAAACAAATACATCACAATAATCACCGGGAAGCGCCAGTTACGTATGAAGAGCTTTGTTCCATACACGCCGTTTTCTGTAGCATTTGATTGACTGCGTATGTAATGATGGCAAAATAACGACACTTTCGCGTAGGTGATCGTCAAGGTCGACTTATGACCTTCTGTCACTTCCATAGATTCACTCGTTATGCATACCATTTTTTGTGGTTATGGACAGCCGTCATAAACGCAGGAAACCTCCGGGAAGAGACTACAGTACGATGGGATATCAAATGTATTGTGTCTCTTTAGTTCAGCAGCCTCTCGTCTACCGAAAAGACGTCTGGGCATAGACAGCTAAGAAAAACCCCTCCAACCAAAAAAAAAAAAAAAACTTCTGCGGAGGACTAAACAGGTCAAATTTCTCTACCGTCCCCTCAGCCATCATCCGTCAAAATCGAATCCCCGCCCCCGTCTTCTTGCTTCAACTCGGGTTCGCGTACGACAATAGTTTCCATCGTTGGGTGTGGCGGCGGAGGGAGCAGCAGCTGTGGCGGTGGACGCTGCGGTGATGCCAGCTGCGGTGATGGCCGCGGAGGTGGCGGCATGTGCCGCGGAGGTGGGCGCCCTGGTGGTGGTGGGCGTCGCGGCAGCCGGCGCGGTGGCGGTAGTGGCGGCGGCGGCGGCATCGAATTCCGCGATAGGGTTTCCTACTTCCCCTTTTTCGTTGTCGCCGGCCCCGGCGTGCCGCCGCCGGCACCTCCGCTGCTGCTGCTATCGCCGCCAGTGCCAGCATTGCCGGACGGCGTGCTGCTGCGGCCGTCGTCGTTGTTGTTGCTGTTGCCGTTGCCACTGCCACTGTTGCCACCGTTGCCAATGTTGTTGTTGTTATTGCTGCTGTTGTTGCCGCTGCCGCCGCGAGAAGTGCCGCCCATCTTCTCTGTGCACACGGGGCAGTACCACGTGCCGTTGGGCTCGCTCTTGAGGCCCACGCACGACCAGTGGAACCACTCAAAGGGGCAGTCTTCGTTGTCGCACGCCACCATGTCGCCAAAGCTCACGTTCTGGCACAGGCAGTACTTGCGGTCGTCGCCCGCCTCGTCCTCGTCGAGGTCCATGCGGTCATCGCTCGATAGCGGCGCGCCCTTGCCGGTACCCGCGTTCACCGTTTTGCCAACGCCACGGGTGGCACCGCCCGGTCCGTCGCCACCCGCTCTGCGCTTTGTCGTGACACCCCCGCCGCCACCGCCTGCTGCACCATCGCTGGGCCCACCACCTCCACCCAGTCCAGAACCCCCGCCGCTACCAGCTGAAGCACCGGATCCTCCACCCACGGACACACCACTTACGCTGTCTTTTTCTCGTTTGACCAAGGGCTGTGCCGACCCTTCTTTGTCACCACCGCCACCGCCACTACTACCACCATTGCTGCCGGTGCCGGTTTCGCCGCCACCACCCCCTGCTGACGTGGGTCCAGTTCTACCCTGCGAAGAGCCTCGGGCCGGTGTGCCTCTGCGCGACGACGCATTCGAGTCCGACGCCGACTCGGCATCCGAAAGCTCTGACTCGGCCGTGGAGGATGCAGCGGAGTGTTTTGCCGGGCGCTTGACACGCGCAAGCGATTTCTTTAGCGCCGGTCCGCTCGCGGCGCCACTGCCCTTTTTGCGGCCGGGTCCCGGCCCCTTTTCTGCGCCGGTCGTCCCGTTCGGTGTGCCCGACGACGCAAGTGGTGTTCCTGCCTTGCGCCCGAAGCTCGCGCCTGCAGCCTTGGTTGTCGCACGGGGGCCTGCACTACCAGCCCGCTGCGCGCCCGTTGCCGTCTGGTGCGCTTTGGGCGTACCCGGTCCCAGTGACGAGTGTCGTGCCAGCCCGCTCGGCATGGGTGGCGCGTTGGCAAGCGCGCTGTTTGCGCGCGGGCCCCGTTTCCCGGTGCCAGAGCCTAGGCCCGCTGATCCTTCCCGTGTATTCCGGCTCAGAATCATGGTCGCCGCAGGGCTGGCGGGAGCCGACGCTGCATGACCCTGCTGTGCCTGCATCTGCCGAACTTGTGCGAGGTTGGAACCACGGCCGCTGCCCCCGCCGCCGGATCCAGCAACGGAGCCCACGCCATTCGTGGCGGCTGCCTTGGCCGTCTCCTTGGGTGTGCCCTTGGGTGAGGGTGCGGCACCGGACAATTTGCTGGTTAGCGCCGCCGCCGCGACGCCGGCGGCGGAGGGTGACGACTGTGGGCCGAGCGAGGCGGACGAGCGCGCCGACAAACGCGCCGACGTCGTCGTCTGGTTGGCGGCGCTGGGCCGCAGCAAAGAAGGGACTTCGTCGGGGTCGGTGAACCCGGGCTCGCCGCGGTCGTACAGCTGCTTAATCTGCATGTCGAGCTGGCGCACGTGTCGGTCCATGATGGCCTGCATTTTCTGGGCGAGCGCAATCTTCTCGTCGGCGAGCGTTTCGGCCTTGGCAAAGTTGTCGGCGATGGTCTTGCGGTACGTCTCTTCGCGCGGGTTGGGTTCGTGGCTGCCGTTGGCCTTGATGAACTTTTGGATGCGGCCATCGCGCTCGTCGATGATCTTGATGCACTCGCTGTACTGGCGGTCCTTGTCGGCGATCTCGTCCTGGAGGAACCGGATTTCCTCGGGCAGGTTGGCGACCCGGTTCATCCAGTCTTCGAGGATGAGGGCCGGGTCGAGCGCTTCGCCGCCGGGCGGCATGGTTCGCTTGACAAAGTCGATGGAAAGGTCGTCCCTAGGCATGGTGTCAATACGCCAGAAATAGACGCCGTGATGGGAGTCGGGAAAAAAGCTGGTCTCGAGGTTGACGAAAACATGAAGGCGTGTCGCTGGAAAAGGAAACCAAAAAAGGTAAAAGCAGTAAAACAAAGGAATGGGTGGCTCTATACAAATAAAAAAAATTTGAAAAAAAAGGTGTGGCATGAAAATCGAAAATAATGAACAGAAACAAATCGAGTTGTTATGGTGGCTCACCTTGCGCTGGGAGGTTTTTTATTTTTATTTTATTAGTTGTTTATATTTTGGGTCGGGATTTTCCTGGTATTGTTCCTTCCCAGATGGGAAAACCGCGCTAAGCAGAAAAGGGAACGAGGCCCCAAAAGCGAGTGCCCAGAATATGTTATGCGGACGAGTGGCCCTCGACTTACCCCCGAAACGAGCCGGCTTTTCGTGAGGAAGCCTCGAAGTTGCGGGTCACTGATCCCTGTCGCTTTTAGACCTGATCAGAATAGGAAGGCCCGAGAGGGGAAAGACACAAGAAAAGGCGGAGTGAGACGAGGGGGGAAGGAGCGACTTGAAGGTATAAAAAATGTGTGTGGCGAGCCAAAAAGGAAGACAGACGGTAGGAGCGGGCGACTTGAGAAACCCCGTCTGAGAGAGAAGAAAAAAGGGGAGACAAACTATAAAGCAAGAACGAATGGCTCAAAGGTTGCTATAACAGACAAACAGAGAAGGAACGAGGTACGGAGGCGGAAGAGGGCGGCGGCTGGGAGTCAAGAAGAGCGTCGAGGAAAGAGCGAACGAGGCAATCCGTCCCAAAGCACGACAAACGACTGGAAGCCGGATAAGGAAAAAGTTTCAGCCTTCTCCCCGTTAGTTGAATATTGATGCATCGGGCCAGCCTAGATTTGCCACTAGCGCGCGTTGGGGAATGGCGATATGATGAGTGAGCTACTTTATATATTGGAAAATAAGGGTGGCGTAACAACAAAGGCAGGATGGCCGAGTGGTTAAGGTTAGCCTCCCCCTCCACCCAAAGTCGATGTGCTTCTCTAGCGGTTAAACTAACAAGAGTTACATAGGCGATGGCCTGCTATAGACCCAATCCGTTGGGCTCGAAGCAAGGAAGCCATTGGGTTCGCCCGCGCGAGTTCGAATCTCGTTCCTGTCGTTAACACACAATATTTTTTTTGCTCTTCATTTTTAAGCTTCCACCATTTTTTAACTATAAGTACGAAGCAGAGCATAACTTGTAAATCAAGATAGGGTTTTAAGGGTGTTAATATTTTTATAATATTATACTTATGGGTCAGTTAAATAATACGTAACACGGAGCCTCACCTATATTTTTAAACATCTCCGCGTCCTACGAATTCAGTACTTTATATTCATTATATTCTGCTTAGACTTACGCTAAATCACATATCATCATGTTGATTACCAGACAAAGTATGTCTAAATCGTCTGTTACCGATATGGTCGCCGATCGTTACCATTAAACCAAAACTATACGATAACAATAACACCCAGCCGTGAATACAACTGTTACTTGTAACACGGAAAGTTGAAACTGACCACTGTTGGCTCGAAAGTTTTTTAAAGGGAAAGCCTCCTACACATGCCGCCTCGTGAATCCGGCCCGCCTCAAATCACCGACCCGATCCGCAACACTCGACTCTCTGGTCAACCGCTTTACTGTCTGTCCGATAATGTACCGTAGATGCTCGTGGACAAATGTGAAAGATGGCGCGTCTGCTGCCTTTTTTACCCTTTGGATGAATCTTCGGGTGCATGTATTTCCATGCCTGTCTAACTTCTGTGCGCAGACAACGGAGCGGCACGGTCTAAGCTGTAAGCATCGACTCTACATCTAGTTTATCCATTCTTCAACATACGGATGCTGTTGGTAAGCCGGCGACTGTTTAAATCTAGACAATGCATTATTATGGTTAGTTTGCAGTCCTGACTTTCATTTTATATAGTTATGTCTCACCTTGTGAACCTATCAACGTCATCGGTGCCCTTAGGAAAGTATCTCTTTTCTCCAAGCCAAATTCTCCGCCGTCGGGAAAGTACTCGTCGAGGTATTGGTCCATTAGCCATAACGCGTCATTCACCGCCAAAGGCCAAATTGACTTCACGTTTTCAGGCGCCCGTTTAGGAGTTGGGTTTCCCTTAGGGGCGCCGCTCTGTAGGCAACACCCCTGATTTGTTTCCAGATCAAAGAAAGCTCCTTCCCGCCCTCCAACCTCTTCAGCCTGGATACTGGAAACGTTGGAGCGACCGCAATATCATCTCGAAGGTCACTTATTTGAGGACACAGGCTGATGCCATGTGGGTTCCGGAGATCTACCCCATGTGGCGTGAAGTGGATCGTCGTGAAACCATCAGGATGCACCGTTGCTGCCAGATGTCCTATGTAGGTTGCAATAAGGTGTTCGTGCCCGTCAGCACTCCAGACTCTCAACCTCATGTCGCCCTTTTGGTTGATGTTGACTTTGCTGCCGTCGAGTTGAGGCATTGGTATTGGTAAAAGTTTATGGGATAGTATGGTCCCCTGAGCGACTGTCGCTCAAGCCAATCTGTTTTCTTGGTCATGAGTTCCTCAATTGCGGCATGTAGTTCATGCAGGTATTTGGAAGTGTGTTTCTGGCTCAACTGCTCATTCCTTCTTTTATAAGCAAAACCCTTTTTAATGGACATATGTTTTCCATGGGGTCCTCCAATGCCTCCAAGCAGCCAGCAAGCCAGTAGTCGAGAATCATCTTGACCCATATATCTCTATCTTGGCAAAAATACAAGGACAGAATGCCCGCATCATATAGCTCTTGTGCTTGGATGGCTCGTTCGTCAGAATGTCTCTCGCCTTTGGCATGCCCATCATGTTCTACCGCTGCGATGAAACAGGTTCTGTCGAAGGAAGTGGAGCTGCTGGGGACTGTGTAGTACCGACGTAGCGGACAGTAACCGTTCCGTCTTTCTGGCATCGTCTAAATGCAAAGCACCAGTCCCGTATGGGAGCCCCATCTTGACCGAGCTCATCGATGATCTTACTAGATTGGTGCTTCAAAAGCTCCCATGATCTAAAGTACGTAATATGCCCTTATGTGCTTGTGAGCGGGATTGGTGAACCCCGGGTGCATTCCTCAAGGCGCAAAATACCGGCCAGCTGCAGGTTGGTGACAAGAAGTGGCTCCACAAACCAGTCTGCCAACACTGTGATAGGGAAGTCGCGATTATTCAAGATGTTCGAAACGAAAGGAAACCGGAGAAGATTGACCGACGTCTCCAACGCAGACGCCCCCTATTTAAAACCCTGCTGCTAGACTCAGCTATGCTGAATCGTCGACCAGGCACGGTCGCTGGCAAAAGTATCTTGTCAAAGAAACCTTAAGAAAGAACCGAGAGCAAAAAGACAGAGGCACAGATTTCTGTCCATCCGTTTTCAAAGAGAAGTGACTGACTTTCAGATGCTGTGCAAGCTGTAGTGGTTGTCCGTTGCATGGAGCCGCAATAATATTCGGGAAGGTAGAGGCGATGGGCTGTATATAGATAACGAATGTCACAAGACCAGTGGCGGGTGTTGGTTTTTTGTCATTTTGGTAATTTTCAACCTCTTCTAAAGATAGACGTGTTTTTCCAAGATTGTCGCGTTTACTCCTTTCTGTGTTGTTGTACAATGAGACGTCCGCGCTGATAGGGGTCAGGTGGTAGAACCTTTACAGATCACTTGCGTATATGGGCATATATAGGGAGTTAGACACGCTAAACCCAATACGAAACCGGACAGGATGGCCGAGTGGTTAAGGCGGTGGCCTGCTATATATGGTCCGATTTGTCGGTTCAAAGCAAGGAGCCATTAGGTTCTCCTGCGCGAGTTCGAATCTCGTTCCTGTCGTTTGTTTCATTATATTTTTTTGGAGAAAAAAGTTTTTTTCTTTTAACTCCTGTCCCACAGATGTTCTTTATTACCGGCTACTTTTTTAATGGTATATATATGGAAAAGGAGAGGCGCTATCGAGAAAAAAACCCCCACAAACCAATTTAATATTGTGTTGTATTTAAGCTGGGTACCTTGAAGCTGACTAAGTGTACACACGTGATGGTTGTGGCGAGAAGACGAATCAGAAAAGCGCTTCCGCCTCCAAGACCGCCTACAGTTCGAATTTCAACTTCAACATCGAAAATTGAACGTTTTGTCATGAAACGTACTTCCATCACCGCCCTCAAATAATTTACCATGAACATTTATAACGACGCTATATAGCCTGAATTTGCGGAAAATAAAGACCTTTTTGTTGTCGTACGCACACAAAGAGACCCTAGATCGATTAGACGCATTGTCAAAGCCTCTTCATCTCATCGCTTGAGCGACGGATTGTGGGATTGCTGGAGTTTACAGTGAAGAAGCTTGTCAACGACCTGTCTGCAAGTGTTTCAGGTTGCAAAGTTTTCATTCTCCTCGAGCCGGCACGTTTGAAAGATCCACATTTGGCCGCTAGCACGGGAAGATCCAACGTCGACCGGGGCCTTCGGATGCGCACAGCAGCTGGTCCATGACCGACATCGACGCCTACCGGTACCGCGTACCGCGGCCCAACTACCTCCCGCACAATGTCGACGTGGACCGGCCGGTCGTGGACGACTATGTGCCGCTCGGCAGCGCCAAGGAGCTGGACAACGCTGTCTACCTTGCCAAGGCGCGGCGCGCCGCGCAGCAGTACGGCATCGTCCGGCCCAAGGGCTACAACGTGACCTTCCACACGGACCCGGAGATGGAGAAGCACCATTTCGGCCAGACGCACCCGATGAAGCCCTGGCGGCTCACCCTGTCCAAGAGCCTCATCATGTCGTACGGCATGCCCTTTGCCATGGACAACTACATTACACGCGCCGCGACCTACGAGGAGCTCAACAGCTTCCACTCGAACGATTACCTCGACTACCTCGGGACTGTGCTGCCGGAGCCCGTCCCGCGCGACGTGGAATCCGCCAACCCGGACCTCAAATTCAACCTCGGCGGCTCCGACTGCCCGCTCTTTGAGGGTCTCTACGACTACTGCTCCATGTCGGCCGGCGGCTCGCTCGACGCCGCGCGCAAGGTGTGCAACCAGGAGGCCGACATCGCCATCAGCTGGGGCGGCGGGCTGCACCACGCGAAAAAGGCCGAGGCGTCGGGCTTCTGCTACATCAACGACATTGTGCTGGCCATCCTGCAGCTGCTGCGCTGCTACCCGCGCGTGCTGTACATTGACATTGACGTGCACCACGGCGACGGCGTCGAGGAGGCGTTCTTTTCGACGGACCGCGTCCTGACCTGCTCGTTCCACAAGTACGACCCCCAAAACTTTTTCCCGGGCACGGGCGCGCTCGACGACAACGGGCCCAAGAACGAACACAACGCCGGCGCCCACCACGCCATCAACGTGCCGCTGAACGACGGCATCACCGACGAGCAGTACGGCTGGCTGTTCGAGAGCGTCGTCGGCAAGATCGTTGAGCGGTTCCGGCCGAGCGCCATCGCGCTCCAGTGCGGCGCCGACTCGCTCGCGGGCGACCGCCTCGGCCGCTTCAACCTGCAGGTGCAGGGCCACGGGCAGTGCGTGGCCTTTTGCAAGCGCCTCGGCCTGCCCATGATCCTGTTCGGCGGCGGCGGCTACACACCCCGCAACGTCGCACGAGCCTGGGCGTGGGAGACGGCCATTGCGCTGCAGTGCCAGGACCAGATCGACCCGGAGATCCCCGTGCACACGCCCTGGCGCGACCACTTCCGGCAGACGCAGCTGCTGCCGACGCTGGAGCAGATTGTGGGCGAGCCGCGGCCGAACAAGAACCCGCCGAAGCGCATCCAGGAGATTGTGCAGCACGTGCACGAGCAACTGCGGTTCGTGCAGCACGCGCCGAGCGTGGCGATGCAGACGATCCCGCCGGACCTGGGCGGCGTCCGCAGCGAGGTGGACGAGCGTCTGCGCGAGGAGGCCGAGGAGCGAGACGAGCAGCTACGCAAGACGCGGGAAGAGGGCGTCGGCGTCGGCATGGAGCTGTGAGGGGGGGCTTGGGACTATGCAATTTGTTTTCTGTTTGTCTTTTTTTTTTGTCATGTAATGAATACCAGTTTTGTTGGGCGTTTTTGTTTTTGTACAGTATGCAGGTATTTCAGCTTAGATGGTGTATCTTGTTTTTTTTTCCCCAGGGTAAATGGATTGATTACTGTGATATACGCTGTCAATGAGCGCATCGAAAACAATCCGCACTACCTGCATGCTGCCCAATGACGGCCAAAAACAAATCCCAAAGCAACCGCAATGCAAGCTATAAAAAAAATCAAAGTAGGCTTAATCAAAAAAAAGAAAAAAAAGAAACAAAAAACAAAAAAAACAAGCATGAACGGCCCACGCTGTCTGCCTCAACCGTCCAGCGCCGCCGTCTCCGGCCGCCAGCCGCCCCGGCCGTGCGCCCGCACAAACGCCACCAGGCACACGCCCACGACGAGGCCCAGCACCAGCAGCAGCAGGTTGACCGGGACCGGGTTGCCGCCGCACACCTGGTGGAACAGGTAGTCGAGCCCGGACTGCGCAAAGTTGCCCAGCCCTGCCAGGCAGATGATGGTGCCGTAGACGGTGCCAAAGGTGCGGAACCCAAACACCTTGGCGCTGTAGTCGGACACGGCCGTGTAGTAAAAGGGGCGGTACAGCACAAACAGCAGCACGTTGGCGTAGGCGGCCCAGGGCTGGTGCGGGACGACGCCGAGGGCGCCGACCGCCGTCGCGCCGACGACGAGCGCGGCCAGCACGGTCACGGTGGGCGTGCGGTCGAGCACGAGGCCGACGAGCGGGATGGCCACGAGGCCGCCAAGGGGCAGGGCCAGGTCGAAAAAGTGGTTGACGGCGACGGCCTGCGCGGGCGAGCCGAGGAGGGCCTCGTACTGGGGGCGGACGGTGGCGACAAAGTAGTTGATGCGGGTCATTTGGATGACTGGTCGGGGGTGGGTTAGAAACAAAGAAAGTTCACCGAATTAGAGACAGAGGGAAAAAAAACAGTTTTTCTCTTCTCCCCAAACTCACCCGTGAACAAACAAATCAGCACGAACCACGGCGAGCGGATCTGCGCCAGCGCCGGCTGGTCGTGCAGCACGCCCCAGACGCCGGCAATCTCGTTGGTCGCCTCCTCGCGCCGCACCTGCGTGTCCGCCTTGGCCGACCCCAGCAGGGCCTCGATGTCGGCGACCACCGACGCGCGCCGCGCCCGCGCCTGCGCCTCGTCCTGGAGGAGGGCGGTGTGCTCGTCGATCTGGTCGGCGGCGGGGTGTCGGTGGTTGGGGGGCGTCGGCGGCACCCGGCGGGCGGACAGCGGGTCCGGGTCCCCCGCCTCGTCGTCCCTCTCCTCCTCCTCCTCCTCCAACCGCGCCGCCTGCGCCACCAGCGCGCCCACCGTCTTGTACGACTGCCGCGGCAGCAGCGTCAGCTGCAGCAGCGCGATCAGCGCCGGCACCACGAGGTACCACCGGAAGAACGCGCCGTGCCCGAACGCGCCGCCCGACCGCTCGTACAGCACGCGGTACCCCAGGAACACGGCGCTCGAGGCGTCAAAGGCGCCCGTCAGCAGCGCCAGGATTAGGCCCGCGTGCCGCGGGAACGCGTTGGACAGCTGGAACGCCGAGATGTACGTGCAGGGCCCGCCGAGGGCGAGGAGGAGGTAGCCGCACAGGTAGGCGTCGACGGGCAGCGGGGTCGTCGGCGGCAGGGGCGCGTGGGCGAGCAGCAAGGCGCCGGCGGCCAGGAAGGCGGCGCCCAGCAGGCCGCAGGCGCGCGGGCCGGCGTGGTCGAGGAGGGCGCCGAGGGGGAGGGCGGCGACATTGGTGCCGACGGCGGCGACGGTGAACATGAAGTTGAGGTGGATCTCGACGCAGGTGTCCACGTTGTTGTCATCGGCGGCGGCGGCGGCCACGGACGAGTCCCCGCCGCCCGCCGCAATGCACACGTCCCGGTAGGCGCCCTCCTTTTTCAGCACGGGCTTGATGGCGGCGTACCCAAAGACAATCCCGGCAGCGAAGAAGCAGTACACGACGGTGACGACGATTTGGGCTGGAAGGGAGGGGAAGAGACAAGTTGTCAGTATAAGAAGTCGTTTGCGCGGGCTATTACAATCCTCATCTCTTCTTTCTTTTCCTTTTTTTTTCCAGACACACCAATGCGCTTCCACACGGGCACTTCAAAGGCGCTGACCGCTTGGACCATGTCGGTACGCGTGTCGATGGGATCCCAGGCGTCCGGCAGCGGGTTGAAGCTGAGTCGCCGGGAGCGGGCGCCGTCGGAGACCAGGAGGGACACGGGCACGGAGGAGGCATCGGAGCTGCGCCGCGACGAGGGCCGGCCGGGCAGAAACGCCACCGACTCCAGGGAGGCCACACGGTTCAACGACATGATGAACGGGGAGCGGTGACGGCCGTCTAGAGGGAAGAAGAAAGAAAGAAGAGGAGGAGAGAGAAGGGAGGGAAAGCGGAGGGAAGGGAGAGCAGAGAAGCAGAGTCCAAGAAGGGAACAGGTATCAAAGAGCGTTTACCGCCCTTGTTCTCAGTTTACTCCAATGTCTTGTGCTCTCGTCGCCGTGTACTGTATTACCGGAGGGGGGGAAGGGAAACGTCACCAGCAAAAACCGGGTCATGTCCGCGGGCCGTCTTTTTTTCTTTCTTTTGCCGATCCCCTCAAAATAGAAGATGTTGGTCTATATAACAAAGAGTAGGCATGGGTTTTTATTCGCCAATGGCAACTCTTCAGCAATCAAATGGCCGTCCATCCCCCCCTGGCTGGTGTCTCCCGCCTCTCTATCCGAAGAGGCTGCGGTGTTCCGGGGGGTTGTCAAAGATAAGAAGCCCTTTTACTGTATATGTCCGTGAGCTTTACGGTTTAGCGCGGACCATCGAAAGACAAGGTCAGATCTCCCCCGCCTCAGCTAGGCGGCCAGCTAGGCCATTGGCCAAAGATTGTGAGATAAATGAGTGTGAGATAAACGATTGTGAGAAAGCTATGCGTAACCGATGCGGAAGTTGAGGATGGCGAGGTTGGCTGTTTTAGATAGCTCAAGCCAAAGATCACAGAACCAGGTTTGGCGAACGACTGATCGCGAAATGCAGTGTACGTTCGCATTTTCTTTATTTTTCCTCTATTTTTTCTTATTCTTCTTCTATTCTCCTTTTGTTTTCTTTTTTTTATTAGTTTTATTTCTCTCCCATTCGACAAGGATACTTGCTCGTGTACTGACCTCTCCCTTTATCCATGTTGCACTCTTCAATCTCTTCGGTTTCACAGCATTCTGTCGACATGAGGCCAACCACATGGGCCATCGTCGACACGTCGAGAACAGGGCGTTTCAGAAGAATTTATACACGAAAATGTCCGTCTTCCATTCTCTAACGACTTGGGAAAAGAAGTCAGTTCGTTTTGGGGCTCACAATGTTTCACGTTACTTAAGCACGTGTTCTGAGCGGCTGGAAAGATAGAATAAACTGGTGGAAAAGGCTGACAGCAAATTGAGTAGCCGAGAGGCGTTCTTGGCCCCCAAAACCCATCATGCTGCGATACTCTCGCGGCAGAAGAGAACTTTCCTTCATGTTGTCCGTGTTCTGTTCACTGTCTAGAAGCAACTGAGTTCTGACTTACATAACTCAGCGGACGTTATGTTGACCGATTGGGAAGTTGCGTTTCTTTGTTCTATGTAACTGCTTCCGTGTGTAGAAAGAGCGACTAGCGTAAATGTGTCACACGCCCCTTCCTCGTTTGTTGATGCAAACTTGCCGAAAAGGGATAACTCAGCACCCCTCACAATGTAGACGACAAGCCATTTAAATGGGAGGGAAAACCAGCTTCACTTTGTCTTCTTTCTCATTCTTTCTTCACCCAAGCCGACGGAGATCACAGCATGGCGAATGTTGGTGCAAAATTCACGAACGACATCCAAGTGGGTATGTTTTGCAGGCCTGGCCACAATCTCTCTTCCAACGGCGCTCGCAAGGACAAAGCAACAATTCGGTGGCCACGACGACGATCGGTCGATATCACGCCTCAGAACCGAAAACGAGAGTCGTCAGCCGCTCTTGACCAATACACGCGATGCGATTTGCTTTCTTTTAGGCGGAGCTTCTTGTTGAAGCCTTGTTGCACGACGATGCCGAGCTCCCCTGCCGCCGGCAAACGCGCCGTCGCACAAGCGGTGGGCAGATCCGGCGACGAGGGCCAAAAATAGAAAAATCGCCATTTCGTTTCTTGCAGAGAAAACAAGGGAAATTGGACGATCCGCCAGCACGGACATATTTGCTGGTCGACACCCCTTGCCTCCTCTTTTCGGCAGCCTTGTCGACATGGAAAGACTGCGGTTGCTGTGGAGTTTTTCTCCAGCCGGCGGACGACGCGTACGGGACCATGGGGAGAGGAGCACCCATACCGGATCAATCAACACAACTCGACGTGAAAAGGGTCGCGGTCTGGCAAGCTACGCAACCAGTCACCCACCCTGGTCGGCCTTGCAAGCGCCCAGTCTACGAAGTACGAGGACAGCGGAACCAGACTGCGCCGTGGTGCCATGTTATTTCGCTTTGTCTTAAGCGCCCAGCACGAACGGCCAATCAAAAACGGGTGTCCGGGTTGGCCGCCAAGGAGAAGGTGGGCACTCGTGGGAGGAGAGAGAAAACGGGAGCCCGCTGGGCGGGATGTGACAGGACAGGACAGGACGGGTAATACGACTGGGGTCCGTTGCCACCTATGAACGAACCAACCATACGAGCCCACCTCCCCCAGACACGGCGGGAGCATGAGCCCTTCCTAGTGCGCTGATGGCTTTTGCTTTCTTTCGTCGAACAAAGCTCGGCGGTTGCGCAGACTCAAAAGGCACTCGTCAGCGGTTGCCGCCGCTAGGAGATCTTAGTGGACGGCTGCGCCCTCGAGCCCTTTTCCCCTAGGCCGCTTCTCGCTCCCCATCCCCCCCAGCCAAAGCAAACAAACCAAAGGACGATCTTATGTTCCGACCACCACCTTGCCCCCCTTCCCCTTCTTTGCCTGTCGGCTCCTCCTGCTCGCTAGGTTTGGCCTCCCGTCTGGCCGCATAATCGACCACGCCGCGCACGTTCTGGCTGTCTTCCTTTTCTGAGGGTTTTTTTTTCGTGTCTTCGTTCTATTCTCGAGACCTGTCGTTTGCTTCTTTGGCATCGTGTTTCAACCGCCGTCCACGTTTTCTTTTTGTGTTATTTCCCTTCTCACCTTGTCTTTGCAGGAACGCAAACAAAAGAAACCTCGTTTATCAGCAAATCACACGGTTTGTCGTACAGCCCAACTAGCCCTCAAATCATCCTTACGACCAAAGTTTGCTCTCGAAGGATCACAGGTTGACTTGGTTTGGAACGTCGACTTTTTTTTTTCTTTGGCTTCCTCTTTCCTGTCTTCCCTCAACTCGCCGTGCTTCATCTGTGTCTCTCTCTGCGCCGCCCACCTTCAGCGAGCTTTCGCATCTTGTGGCCTTGCACAACCGGAGCGTTCTGCTTTTCGTTTCGGTCGCACCATCGACGGCCACACACCGGCGACCACTCTCTGCGGCCCACGCTGCACACGCTCCAAGACACAGCTCAAGCCGAAAGGGAGAGGATTTGCAATTTCCCCACCCCCACCATGGCTGAACGATCGCGGGGTGTCCCCGACGAGGAGCTTTTCATGAGCCGTCCTGTCGACGACTGTGACAGTCCGACGGTCGAGCCTCTGCGGATATTTAGGCCGCAAAGCTCCGACGGCCCCTCCGGATCAAGCGACAACGCCGCCTCGAGCCGTTTTCGCTACCCTCCGCCGCCTTCCTCCGCCTCCGCTGCATCCTATCCTGCTGCCACAGCCGCCAAACCCGCCTCTGCGGCCGCATCTGCGCAAGCACAGCGCCCTGCTGCGCGGCCTACGTTTCCGCTGCCACCCGGAGCGTCGAGCTCCGCAAACCCCTTGCCGTACCCGGTCGATGACGACCAGCCCATGCCACAAGCATCTCGGGCAAATCGCCCGCCGTACCCAGACGACCGGCCACAGATCTCCACGAGCGGCAACTACAACGACACGTCGCCCCGGCTAAACCTCAGCCCCGTCGGCGGCAAAAAGACACCCGGCTTAGCCGAGAGGCGCGGAGCTGCGCCCACCTCGCTGTCGCCCACGAGCCCGGTGGACCACGACGGCCTTTTTGCAAAGCCACTCAACCCGGCCCCGCAGCAGAACATATCTACGAGCTACCAGAACAAGCCGTATTATCCGCAGCCCGGAGGCGTAGCGTCCTCCTCCTCTGCGGCCTCCGCTGCGGCTCCCTATCGCCCCCCTGCGGACTCCGATACTCTCAAAATGCCGGTGGAAACGGGCGGCGGCGGCGGCGGCGGTATGAACCGCTTTGCGTCCACCGCGTCCACATCCACAACCCGGGCTAGCCGCGGGTCCCCGCCTCCGCCGGAGACGCCTATTGCCGAACCCGGCAACATTCCTGGCGGTGGAATCGAAGCACGTTACGCGGCTGCCGGTATTTCGGGTACGGCTACGCTGAACAGCCTGCAAGCGCCTAGTGCAGCTGCTGCTCAGCGCTTGGCTCAGTACGGCAACCAGGCTCCACCGTCGCAGCCTGCTGCGGCACGCCCATGGACCCCGACCGAGTCGCCCGACAACCAACCGCATGGTCCGCCCACCGTGTACCAGGGCATCAGTCCCGTTCAAAGCCCGCCACCTGCCACCACGAGCGCTGCGGCGCTACCGACGCACCCGGCTCTTGCGGGAGCTGCTGCTGGAAGCAGCAGCAACAACAACAACACCAACAGCAATAATAGAACGAACAACGCTGGCCAGCCCAACCTTCAAGTGAGCGTGCTCGAACAGGACTTTCAGCGCATGCAAGCCTCCACGCCACCACCGGCCTACACGAGCGTGAATCCGGGTGCTCCTTCGTCGTACCCCAACGAAAAGCAACAGCAACAACAAGCCGGTCAAACGCAGGCACAAGCGCAAGGAGGTCAAGCAAGCGCGCGGCCCGCACAAGCGACAACGGCGACGGCAGCGGTGAAGCCAACAACCACCCTGAATACCGCCGTCACCGCCGCCGGCGCATCGACAACAGCGGCAACAGCAGCTGCAGGAGCCGTGACAGTGGCAGCGACAGCAGCAGCAGCAGCAGCGGCAGCAACGCCGGCCGTGAACGGAAGCGGAAAACCTCCCCTGAACACAAACGGGTACGCTTTGGGCTCGCCTGCTCCGCACAATGCAGGCCACCCAGCTTTCGCCAACGAGACACGTCCCGAGAGCGTCATGTCGAACGGCAAGCCGGCTCTCGCGCATACCCTGTCTATGCAAGGCCCAGCGTCGCCACCTCCCTTGCCGGAAGGCTGGATTTCGCACCTTGACCAGAACTCAGGCCAGTACTACTACATCCACCTGGCCACACAGGCTACGCAGTGGGAGTTCCCTAAGGGGCCGACACCGCTGCACCACGATCCCACACCCCTCTCGCCTGCGACATCCACCTATGGGAACCCAATGGCGTCGCCTTTCATCAAGCAGTCGATGGCGTCGCCCATGTACCCGCCCACCCCTGGCTATGCCGAGAGCATCACGAGCATCGCCGCGTCGACGGCTACGGGTTTCATGGGCCCGCCGCCCTCTGCCGGTGTGGATATGTACAAGATTGCGCCCACCAACGGCGTGTATTTCGGCCCCTATTTGCGTTACGTCAACATGGACGTCGAACACGGCACCTGGCTGGGCAGCATCATGATTGTCACCGACCAGCCGCAGCCGCCCACAATCCACATCCATCTGAGTGTCGACCTGTCGCCCAACCCGCGGCAGTTGACACCCTACCAAGTCTACACGCACCAGCGGTGGAACTTTCACAAATACGACATCGACCTGCCCATGGGCGAACAAGGCACGGAGCGGTGGACGTACGCGGTGACGTCGCATTTGGGCTGCACACGGTACGAGTTTGTGGTGGCTGGACGGCACGAGCAAGGCTGGCGCTTCATTGCCCACTCGGGCAACGACTTCTCGCCGCTCACCTCGCAGGGTGAGCGCAACAAGCTGGGTGGCGTAGACTTCATGTGGAAGGACGTGCTGCAGAAGAACGTCGAATGCGGCGGGTTCCATGTGCAGCTGGGCCTGGGCGACCAGATCTACGCCGATCGTCTGTGGCGCGAGGTGCCGCTCCTGCAGCAATGGCTGGCCATTTCGGGCCGTGAGAACCGCAAAAACGTGCAGTGGACGGCGCGACACGAAGAGGACATTACGCATGCCTATTTCCACTACTACACCTCCCACTTTGATCAGCCGTTCCTACGGGAAGCGTTTGCGCAGATCCCGCACATCCTCCAGGTCAACGACCACGACATGTATGTTTCCAAGAGTGGTGGTACCGAACGGGTTTTTTTGTCCAAATTTGGCTGCTAACAACAATTTTTTTTTCACCCTGTATAGATTCGATGGCTTTGGCTCGTTCCCCGCGTACATGCAGCAGACGTCTGTCTTCAAAAACATCGGACGCATTGCCATTGAGATGTACCTGCTGTTCCAGCACCACACGACGATCGAGATCCTGCGCAACGTCCAGACCGACCACGACTTGTTCACCATTACCGGCGCGGGCTGGCACTTTGTCAAGTATTTGGGTCCAGCCGTCGTGGTCGTCGGACCCGACTGCCGCTCGGAGCGCACCCAGACGCGCGTACTGGCGGGCCCCACGTACCAGGGCCTGTTTCCCAAGGTGGCCCTGCTGCCGCCTAGCGTGCAGCACTGCATCTGGATGGTCTCGGTGCCCGTCATCTACCCGCGGACGGACACGATGGAGACCCTTGCCAACACGCTGCAGACGGGCAAAAAGGCGGTCAACACAACTTACAACCTGCTGGGCAAAGTGACGAGCTCGGTGGCAGGTGTGGTGGGCGGCAAAGAGGTGGTGCAGCAGGGCTTCACGTCGGTGAAAAAGGCCATTGGCAAATCAGGTTTAATGGGCAACGTGCTCAGCAACTTTGGTGAGCTGGGCATCACGGAGGAGCTGCGGGACCTGTGGACGCACGAGTCCAAGGACCTCGAGCGAACCTACCTGATCCGGACTCTCCAAGGGATTGCGCAACAGAAAGGCATTCGCATGACCTTCTTATCGGGTGGTATGTCCCCTTGTTGCTTCCCCGCATCCTTGATCGTCTTTTTTTTCTGACACTGCTAGACGTCCATTGTTGTGGTGCCGGCTTGGTGCACGACCCGGCACACCCGTCCGACCACAAGACCATGTACCAGATCATCACCTCGCCCATTGTCGGTGCCCCGACGAGCGGCTACATGCTCAGGTTGCTGCACAACAACAAGCTGCTGTACGTGCCGCAGAACGGCCACGCGTCCACGCACGAGGTCTCCGACACGAAGGAGGACATGATGGAGATCTTCCAGGTCGACGCGTCGGGCGCGCCGCGCGAGTACAAGAAGCTCATGAACCGGCGCAACTACATTGCCGTGGTGGCCTACGACCCGGAGGCCATTGCCGGCACAACGTACGCGGCCAGCGTCGCCAACGAGCAGCAGGGGCTCAGCAAGCTCAGCCTCGCGGTCGACTACGTGGTGCAGGGCGACGGCGGCGGCTTCGGCGCGCCGACCAAGTACGGACCCGTGATCGTCCCGCATCTCGAGTTTGGCCACTAATGGGGGGAAGCAAAGCGTTTGTCATGGCCTGTTTTCCTTCATCTCTTTTCTGCTCGCGTACTTTTGTCTTGTTCATTTTGTTCCCTTTGCAAAATCTCCATTCATTACGATGTTGCTGATGAGAGTTTTTTTGTTTCCCTTGCGCCTGCTATGCTTTTGGTAGACTAGGCCCTTCCGTTTTTGATTTTCGGTTCATTGTGTGTCAACTTTTCTGGTTCGTGGCCCTTGCCATTATATAGTGTGCTATTATTTTTCTGTCTATCATCTCGATTATCTAAAAGAAAGTCCCTATACGGCCTTCTTCTGTGTCCCCGCCGCCGCCTTCTTTTTCCTCTGTTTTCTGCTTCTCACAGATTGAACAGCTCCTTGAGCTTCGCCATGGTGTCCTCGGGCCCCGTCACCGCGTGGCCCGTCGTGCGGCTGTCCGTGTAGATCTCGTAGTCGTTGCCGCCCTCGAACGTCTTGTCGCCGAAGAAGTGGATCGTCGTGTACGCGACGCCGCCGGGCGCCGTGGCCTGCTCCTCGAGGTGGCGCAGGCAGTACGTCTTGTCCCAGCCGGTGGGGAACACGTCGAACGAGATCTGCCCGCCGATGGAAAAGGTCAGGCCCCAGTGGCCGAACTTGGCCCGCAGCACCTCGACAAAGGCCCGCCGCACGCCGTGTTCCTTGTCGTACGCTTCGAACGCGAGCCGCTCCGCCGTCGTCGCGTTGCGGCCCACGGGGCTCACGTTGACCATGCCGTTGCGGAACTCGACAAAGGTGCCGCGCTTGACGGGCAAGTTCAGGTCGGCCACGTAGTGCAGCACAAAGTTGACAAACTCCTGGTAGCGCGCCTCGCCGAACCAGGCGATGAAGCTCGTGGACCGCAGCGGCTGGCCGGCGCGGAAGGCCGTGAGGCCGTTTTCGGAAAAGGCAAAGTCGAAGAGGTCGGTGACGGGCACGTCGGGCGTGCTGAGCTGCTCCTGCTGCTTGGCGAGGTCGCTGCCGCCGACGAAGCCGATGGCGCACTGGAGGCGGAGGCGGTGGAGGAGGTCGAGCATCTCGGGGGCGGCATGCTGGGGGATTGGTGTGAGTAGGTAGAAGAAGAAAAGGTTAAGCATGCGGCTAGAAACCGAACAAATGCCCCCAACAAACTTACCAGACGCGCCGGTGTGAGGGTGCCGTCGACGTCAAAGAGGCAGATGGTGTTTTTGATGGGGCGCTCGGTGAGCGGCGGGTAGGCGTCGGCGGTGGGGGCCATGGTGGGCGGTTTGTGGGTGGGAAAGGCGAAAGACCAAAGGAGAAACAATGTGTGTGTTGGCAACGGCAGAAGAAAGTGAAGAGAAAAGTCAATGGCGCAAAGTTGGTTCGTGATCGGAACTGTTCGTCGTCGTCGTTCTTATATAGTCCGATAGCCTTGCCAAAGGACCAAGAAACAAAAAGGAGCGGTCAAGCACAAGTCGACTCAAGAGGCCAGATTCCTTTTTAGCTTTCGCTAATGGAGCCGGGGGGGTGTTGTCGAATTGGACAGCTTGCAGGTCGGCTCCAAATGAAAATAAAAAAAAATCAAAGAAAGATCAGAAAATGGACGACAAAGGGAAGATCAACACAACGCGAAAAAAAATAGGCTAGCTATGTCAACAGGAACAGGCGGACAAGGGGAACCAACAATCGGTCGTGCCTGCCCTTTCACTTTCCCCTCGAGTCCTCTCCCGTCGATGTGTCTTCGGGGTTGCCCTCTGGGCGAAACCCGCCAACCAACCCCACCACGTGGAGCAATTAGAACCCCTCTTCCCCCCCCGCGCGGAATGGCGTTATCTTATCGCAGCTCTAAAGTAAGCAATTAATTTACTCCGTAGATTATAGGGACCGCTATAGGTTGTTTCAACGAGGAAGGCTGTGCCTGGATTGCGCCCGCTGGTCTTAAATTAACTTTCCCAGTGAGTCAGAACCAGGGTGGTCGGGACACGGTTTTTGTTTCAATGGGAGTAGTGTCGTCTTTGGTTGTGATCGTCTTTTCCGGACAAACAAATTACGGAAAACGGACTCGTGGAGAAAGACGGTTCGGACGGAAGACGGAAGAGTTCCACCGCGGGCTGCAGAGGAGGTGTCTCTGCGCATCAGAACGGGGGCCCTGTGGGTGGACAAGGCTGTTGCCGTGTCCTGATTGCGAGTCGATGACGCGTTCGACGCGGTAGTTTGTCCACAAGGGTTGGATATTAAGTCTCTTTGCTGGAGGCATCACGAACTCTCCAAGTGTCCTTTCAGCTGCGGTTGGGGGCTGTGTCTCGACGACGAAGAAGCCAGGTTTTTGGTCGTGAGGCATGCCTGGCTGCAAAGCAGCTTACTGTGTCCAGACGAGCTGGACTGGATGACACGTGGCGAGAACAGGCTGGGACGGTCTCCTGGGTCGGTGCCCTTTGTGCAGAGCGGGTTCTCCTTATCGGGAAATGAGGGATGGATGGATCACGAAGCACGTTTCTCAGTTGCCATGTAGGAGGCAAGGTCAGATTGCAAAGACAGGTTCTGTCCTGTCATTTATTTCTTGATATACTAGCTAAGTGACACATCAAAACATACAAAGAGAGCTCGCTGCTGACCACAAGGAAAAAGGTATTGTGTTTTCGTTGGAGGAAGAACGACGACGTGTTCCAAGCAAAGCAAGTAGCCTTTGCTTAGTAGTTGTTGTTGTTGTTGCTGCCACCGTAGCCGTTGTCGTTGTTGCCAGAGCCGTAGCTGTCGCCGCGGTTGTTGTTGTCGCCGCCGTAGCTGTTGTTGTTGTTGTTGTCGTTCCGGGAGCCGAAGCCGTCGTTGTTGGAGCCCGAATTGCCGGAACCGTAGTTGTCACCGCGGTTGTTGTTGTTGCCGGAGCCGTAGCTATCGGTGTTGCTGTTGTTGTTGTTGTTGCCACCGCCGAAGCTGTTGTTGTTGTCGTTGTTGCCGGAGCCAAAGTTGTCGTTGTTGCCGCTTTGCCGGCTGTTGTTGTTGTTGTCGTTGTTCTGCTGGCTGCTGTTGTTGTTGTCGTTCTGCTGGCCGCTGCTGTTGTTGTCGTTCTTGTGGCCGCCACTAAACAGGCCCGAGGCAATGTTCTTGCCAATGCCGGCCAGGTCGCCCTTGTTGGGGTCCGCCTGGTACGCCGCCGCGACCTCCTTGGCGGTGGCGCCGAGCTGCGAGTAGTCGACCTTGCCCTTGGACTCGTAGTCGTTGTAGGCCTGCTTGGCGGATTGGCCGACCTCGCCCCAGGAGTTGCCGCCGCCGCCGTTGTTGTTGTTGTTGCTGTTGTTGTTATTGTTGTTGTCGTTGTTGTTATCGTTGTTGCCAAACTTGGAGGCGGCGTTCTCGGCCATCGAGGTGAGCTTGCTGAAATCCATTGTGAAAGAAGGGGGTTGTGGATGTGGAAAGTGAGAGAAATAGATAAAACTTGGTGAGGTAAATACGGTATTTGCAGCGTCAGTGTAGTGTAAGAAGTGTGAGATGGTCAGATGCCGAGTGAGATGTTGTACGAGAGCTCCGGACTGCCAACGTGGAAAGGGGATGACGTCTCTCTTCTTATACTTCTCCTGGCCGCTTTCCGTCTCCATTCCAACAGACACACTACGACAGTACGAGCACGTTGTCCCCGTTCGGGCACGCCGTCGGACTAGCTTTCTAGTTTGCGATGGGAGTATGCAAATAGGTTGGCCCGCCATCGTCCGTCTTCAGAGACCAACCCACTACACACACCTTTTTTTTCCTGTCCACCACAGTCCACACACACCCGCCCCTCACTTTGCTTTTTCTTGGATACTATTTATTCATTTATTTTTTTAAAGTTTTTCGAGCGCAACTATCCCTGTTTTCTTCTCTCGCGGATGGTCTCCGCTGCTGCTCATGTCTTGTCGTTTTGTCTACCACCAGCTGCGCATCCGACGTCTCGCCCCCAGCTTCCAGCATCTCACAATAAAAACGTCAGCTTTTCTCGTTGCTTAGGGGAAAGGATGGGCAACCGCAGCTGAACCATCGCATACCCACAAGGGTTGTGAGCTACGCGACTAGTTCCACACGGGCAATGTCGATCAAAAGGAGATGGAAGGATTGAAGTACTAAGTATTACTCCGGACGATTCGTACTTTGGCGTAGGAGGCCGCGGAATGAAAGGATCCAGGCTTGCCCTCACACCAGATGTTGTCTTTGACGGAGCAATATGTTGCGGTCATCTTCGTCCCAACGTACGTTACATCGAACGGAGCAAGATGTACGTCACGAAGCACATTCTGGCCGCAGCAAAGCTCTCCCCGGCACAGGAGAGAAAACGTAGGGGGGGGAGCCCAGTCTAGATGCGGTTTAGCCTGGGTCAAGCAAGCTGAAAAGACAACCAGCTGCGAAAAAAAAAAACGAAAAAAATGGGGGGGAAGACCAGATAGAAAAATGAGGAAAAGAGGGCGATTTTGGCGCTGGACCAGCGGGGCTGTGCAGTTGCGGGCAAGTTGTGTGCAGTACGATCGCGCTTGTTGCTATGGGGGAAAAAGGGGGTCAACGGAACGGTTTGCACTGATGGGGCAATGTCGGACGCACGATGCAAATAAAACGGTCTTTGGCTTTTATTGTATCGTATATGCCAGACGGCGTAGTCCGTGACGTAGGCGCAAATATTGGACAAACGGAGAAATACAGAATTGACCATCGTGAAGTACGAAACGTGTTGGTAAAGGGGGAAAAAATTTGGGAAAAAGAAATAGAAAAGAAAAAGAAAGAAAACAAAAAAAGAAACGATGCCGGCCAACCCGACGCAATGAACATGTCGCTTTGGCTGGGGCAGCTGAAAGAGAAACAAGCAAAGGCAAACGCGTTTTGCGTCATTTTCTCTTTCATCACGAAGATGCAGACGTGTCGAGCGAGTCAAGATCCTGCCAGAAGAGAAGCCAACGGTCACAAGCAGACGTGAGCAAAGGAAAAAAGAAAAAAACGCGTTCAGGTATACGTTTACGTGAAAAAGCAATATGCTAGAAAATATCGCCCCAAGCTGGAAAATGAGCAAAGACGACACGCTTCTACAAAGAGGACAACGCGATCGCCGACCAACACGTCTCGGAGTTGGCGTCACTACATGGTATCGTTTTGAAGTTACCAACCTCTCCGGACAATATCCCCCTCAAGCCCACGCCCCCGTCAACTCCAGCACCACGTTGACCACCGTGCTCACCGTCCACAGCCCGATCAGCGCCAACCCGATCGTCCGCGTCAGCCTCCACTTGTGCGCCGGCACCGCCACCAGCAGCACCACCAGCGTCACCAGCACCGTCACCGCCGACACCAGCAGCGTGCCGCCCACCTCGATCGCGTACGGCTCGTACACCCGCGGCTCCCCGGGGTGCGCCCGCTCCCGCGCCTTGGCCGCCTTGACCGCCATCCACGCGCCGCCGATGCCCACGCCCAGCAGGATGTTGAGCATCGGGCCCCCAAAACACGCCGACAGCGCCATCACCGGGTACCCCAGCCGCGCCACCGTGATGTCGGCCACGAGGTCCCCCAGCGAGTTGCCCACGGCGAAGATGGTCAGCCCCAGGATCGCCTCCGACATGCCCACGATCACCCCAAACGCCTTGAGCACGCCGACCACCTCGCCCGCCACCGTCGAGATCCACGCCACGCTGATGACGAACCCCAGAAAGCACAGCAGCGAGTGGTACGCGGGGCGGCGCTCGGCCGTCGTCGTCGCCAGCAGCACCGCCAGCAGCGCGCACGACACCAGCAGCGCCACCAGCACCATGCGCAGCAGCGCCGCCGCCGGCGCCGCCAGCTCGCCCGCCATGTTGGCCCACACGATGAACGCCGTGAACAGCGGGCCCGCGAACAGCTGCACCGCCACCAGCCAGCGGTTCCAGCCCGCCTCCACATCGGACACGGCCGCGGCCGCGGCGACGGCGGGATCGATGTCGCGCAGGCCCGCGACGACGGACGCCACCGGTTTCGCGGGTGGATGCGGCAGGGTGGTCGGAATGGCGGGCACGGACGGGCGGCCCGCGCCCATTGGTGGTTGGAGGTGCGGACCTTCCGCGTCGGACGGATCGTCGCCGGCGGCGGCGGTTCCGTCGCCCACGGCCGTGAATGCTGCTGGCACGTGCGCTGGCGCAGCCGTCGACGATGATGACGACGCCGACGCCGACGCCGACGCCGCGTGTGCCTTCGCATGCCGCATCGCCCGGATCACCGGCGACGGCAACCCCCGGCTCGCGTCCATGCTTCGCCGGTACCGGTGCCACTCCGACTCTCCGCGACGAACGGGGTCGCCCGCATCGGTCTCGTCGTCGGTATCGTCCAAGACGCCCGACCCGTTCAGCAGCGGTACACGAACCGCGTCACCGACATCGTCGCGGCCGTCATTGCCCGCGTCTTCGTCCAGGTCATTATCGTCGTCGTTGCCATCATCGTCATCGTCGTCGTCGTCGTTCACTTCTGTCTCCACCACCGGCAGCGTCATCACAAGGAGAAATACCGTCGGCACCGAGATCACGCTAACAAACTTGTCCCAGACCGTCTTCTCGTGCCAGCCAAACAACGACGGAAAGAGCGTGCGCGTAATCACGTGCGGGGCCGGCAGCACGCGGTAGGGCCACCACCGCACGGGTTTGGGCAGCGCCATTCGCGATTCGTCGTCCATGGCCGAAAAGCTGCTGATTTCCTCGTCGCGGCGACGCCGGGACGGCGCGGACGGCAGCAAAAGGCTCGACGCCCGTGACGAAGGCGACAGGGGGGTAAAGCTTTGCGGCGTTTCGGTGTAGCCTGGGAACGGGGACAACGCCGGTGACAACGACCGCGGCGAGTGGCGTCCTTGCTGCGGTTGTGACGTACCGTACTCCGGTGAGGACGGGATGTCGAGATGCAGACCAGAAGGCGACCGTGCCGAACGCGGTTGTGCAGCGTGCGTAGCAGGCTGCGTCGATGCTGCGAGGTGGTCCTCGTCGCCCGCCGGCGTAGTTCCTCCTCTAGTTTTGGGGGACACGGCAAAGGATGACGCCCCCGTGCTGTCTGCCGGGGCGGGCCCCAGTAGATCTCCGTCACTTGCTCCTCCGCCTGCTCCCCTGTCTGCTCCTCCTCCTCTTCGCAGGGCTGCCGAGGCGGCGGCCTCGAACGGATTGACCGTCGTATCAAACGGCATCGACGACGCCCGGTCTCGCCCGGCCGCCACAAGCTGCTGCTGCCGCTCGCCTGGCGTGTGCCCGGCGCTGAATGCACCGTCGTGGTACGGGCTCGGGGGCGATATGCCGCTGCCGTCGTGCCGTCCGTCGCCTGCTTCGTAAAAGGACGACACCGAGTACCCGCGCGAAAAGCTAGGGCGGTGCCGGCCCGCCGCCAGCCGCCGCCGGTCGAGCGGGGCTAGGTGCATCATGCCGGATTTTTGTAGCGACGCCAGCACGGACCGGAACTCGAGCGCGCCGAGCAGACTCGGCCGGATGGGTGCAATGGTCGCCGTGGTCCGCCGTCCGCGCGGGCGGCTGACGCGCATGCTGCTCGACATCTCGGCGGAAATGTGCCGGTTGTGTCGTTCCTGCTGCTCTTCGTTGCGTGTGTGGTCGTGCGGCGAAATTGGAGTAGAAGCACCAGCAGCAGCAGCAGCAGCATCGAATTCCTGCAATTCGGGACTCTCGACGCTTTGGATCTGGATGCGTGGGCCACGCTCCAGCGCACTAATGTCCGGCACCCGCGGCCGCCGCCGGCCACCGAGTGGCGCCGAGTCGTCCACCTCGTCTTCCTCCCCGTTGTCCACGGCGGCGGCGGCGCCGCCCCCACCACCACCACCACCCACACCGTCGCCGGCGTGATCCAGAACGGTGCGGTAATCGTAAAAATGGCCCCGGGACACGGCCTCGCGCGCGCGCCGCCGGCTGCGCCGCGACGACACCCAGTGCCACCCGACCACCGTCAACACGTAAAACACGTAGAACCCAATCATGGCGCAGCACTCCCACAGCATCAGGCGGCCGTCGGCCAAAAAGACCACAGAAAACAGCACGGCCACGATAAAGAAGCAAATGTCGCGCACAAACGTGCGCCGGCTGACGCGGAACTCCCGCACGAGCGCCATGGACCCGGCGACGACGCCCGTGATGAAGCCGGCCGCACCGATCAGCTCGCCCACCGCCATGCTGCCGCTGTTGGAGTTCATGGCCGCAAACGTGCTGAACACGTCGGGCGAGCCGTTGCCAAAGGCGAGAAACGTGACGCCCGCCAGGCTCTCGCTCAGGCCCAAAATGCTGGCAATGGTGCCGAGGTTGACGCTGAAGAAATCGCTCGCGGCGATGCCGATCGTCGTGAAGAGCAGGCCGAGCCAGACGACCAGCACGGCGAACGCGACGGCATGCGCACCGTGCAGCGTGCAGTAGTAGAACGTGAGATAGGGCAGCAGACCCGCGGCCTCGTCCTGGCAGTGCTGCCGGACAAAGGCGCATTGGTCGGCGGCCTGGTGCACGAGACGGCAGGGGACGTCGTCGTCGTCGTCGTCGCCCGGCTGGAAGACTAGGCGCCGCGCCAGAAGGCCCGAGCTGTCCTGCGCATGGCCCGACCCCAGCCAGCCGCCGGGGACAAACCGATGGAGGAGGACAAGCGAGAGGAGGACGGCGATCGAGACAAAGAAAGGCCGGCTCCGGAACTTGGCCCGCCGGCGGGGCCGTCCGTACGGCCGCCTGATCGCCGGAAGAGGCATGTTGTCTCTTGAAAAATGTAAATATCCCTTCCTAAGACATTGTCAGGGCAAGCGTGTAAAGGTAAACCCGAAATCTGGTGATCGTCGCCGTCGCCGTCGCCGTCGCCGTCGCTTGTCCGGCCGTCCGTTCCGTCCGTTGCTGCTATTTGCACCGTAAAGCGGTCGCCCTCTAATATATCCAGCCAATATTTCAAAATCTCAACTAGAAGATGAATACGACGTAAAGCCAAATGCTAGTGAAAGGCAAATACTACGGCGTATCGTGTGAAGGAACCCGAGATGGAAATGATCAATCGGCGCATCATAGAAGAGGGAAGGGAAAATGCGGGAAAAGCAATGCTTTGTCAGGCACTAAGTCGATACTATTGGCGCGATTAACCGAAGGGGAAGATCATGTGATTTTGCCAAGTAGGCTGTCCATCCATTTCATGGCAGAAATTGCGCAAAGTGTGCCAATACGTGCGCTTCAAGCCATTGAATCATGTTCTCTTGCTTTTATATGCAAAAAAACGGGCTGCTTGGTGACTTCATACATGGCGTACGCATATGTACGAAGTCGTCACATCTTCGGTCGACGCGTGTTGTTGCGTTGAAGTGGCGTATTAGTCATCGTAGTTGGAGGCCGTCCCGACAAATGTGGGGTGTGCAGTAATGTACCGTGCGTATTATACAGTGTATTATATTTTATGTACGGTCCAGACAGCAACTCGTTCGCGCCAAACGAAGTCACGTGTATTTGTTTACTTTTAGCTGAAACGGGCGAAAAACACGAAAACACCCAAACAAACGCCCAATAACCAAACAATTAAGATTTTGCGATGCTGGACACAGCACTCTGATTGAAACGACGCAACTCGGCGATCCGGTCAACGACGACACAAAGACTGAGAGAGTTTTGATAAAGAAAAAGAAATCAACGAGAGGCCCGGCATGCCTCGCGTCGCGCAGGTTCCCCGTGCGAACAGCACGAGAAGCAACAGCAGAGCTGCCTCGGGCTCGCTTTCGCAGTCGCCCTTCAAAAATTCACCGATCAAGTGCGTTTTCTTCCTGGACATGAAAGACTTTTTATGCGAAGCAACACTGACATTGGCTGCGCGCACAGAATCCCCCTCAACGACGATGCCCAGGAGAAAGCGCAGCGCCTGCATTCGCGCCAGGCGCTGCACGAAGCACAAATCAACCAGCTAAAGGCGGCTGCCACGCCCACGTCGCGCAAGGCGAGCGTTATTCGGCTCGACGACCTCGAAAATGCCTCGCCGGGATCGAACGGCAGCCCGCGCACGCCCCGCGGCGAGCGGCCATCGCGCGCCCGCGGCGGTCGGCAGAGTTTCGGTGTCAACGTGGCTAGCGGCAGCAAGGACGCGACGGCCGGCGCCGCCGCCGCGCACGGCAGCATTCTTCGCGGCAATGGACGAGGCGAGAACGATGACGACGACGACGATGACGACGACGGCGTCGTGGTGGGCGGGTCGGCGGTTACGCCTATGAAGCGGGTCCCTATCTTGGCCAACTTTGAGGAGTGGATGAAGATGGCCACCGACAACAAGATCAACGCCGCCAACTCGTGGAACTTTGCGCTCATCGACTACTTTCACGACATGTCCCTGCTGAAGGAAGGCGACGGCGTCAACTTCCAAAAGGCTAGCTGCACGCTCGACGGCTGCGTCAAGATCTACACGAGCCGCGTGGACAGCGTGGCCACCGAGACGGGCAAGCTGCTGAGCGGCTTGGCCGACAGCCGGGAGAACCGGAAAAAGGGCGCAAACGGCGGCGGCGAGGACGGGGGCGAGGACAGCGAAGACGAAGAATTGGACGAGGACGGCAACGTCAAGAAAAAGCCCAAGAAGAAGGCGCAGCGGTCCGAGGCCACGCTGGCGCCCTCCTTCGCCTCTCTGCAGCTGAAGAAGCTCGAGCTCGAGTTCGCCGTGGATCCGCTGTTCAAAAAGGCCTCGGCCGATTTTGACGAGGGCGGCGCCAAAGGTTTGCTGCTCAACCACCTCATGATTGATGCCCAGGGTCGCATCGTCTTTGACAGCAGTGACGACGCCAACGACATTGCCAAGTCGCGCAAGAACGCCAAAAAGACCAAAAAGACAGGCGACGGCGAAGCCGGCGAAGAGGGCGACGAGGACGAGGAGGATGACGATCAAACACCGGTGCCATCACGGCAGGCTAGTGCGGAAGCCGATTCATTTATTGAGGAGGAGGAGGACGGAGACGTGCCAATTGACGTCGCCTCTTTGGGTCGCCGTTTTTTCCCCGATCTAACCCGCTTGGAGGAACTTGACGTGTGCCCGTCTCTGAAGACGTTCGACCTTGGCGACCCGTCGGGCTCGATGGACATTCCCTTCTTGCGGGCGCCCGAAGACCGGGCGCCCGATGGCCAGGACAAGGACAACGAAAATGGCAACAAATCCACCATGTACATTGACGAAGACAACCCGCTCGGTTTTGACGACACGGACGCCCTGGGCGGGTTTGATCTGGGCGGCGACGACATCAACTTCGGCGAGGGCGGAGAGGCCTGGGCTCGGGAAGCTCGCCTTGAGCCACAGATGCGCGTGTACGACGCTGGCGCCGACGGCGACGTAGCTGACGATCTTCTGCTTCTCGGGCCCCGCAACGGGCCAGAAACTGGTGATGACTTTACCATTGCAATGGCGCACGCCTCGCAGCAAGGGCCCGACAAGTTACACGAAAACATTCTAAGCTATTTCGACCAGGCACTGCGCAAGAACTGGGCAAGCGCCGAGCACTGGCGCATTCGCAAGATCAAGGACGTCAACAAGCCGGCAACGACGGCCGCACGGCCACGCAAGGAGAAGGAACCGTTCGCGATCGACTTTGACTCGTCGCTCGATGCGAGCATGGCTGAGCAGCTCTTCACACAAGCGTCGAGCAACACAGCGATCACGCTGCCCAAGAAGGACTGGAAGGCCAAGTCACGCAACCTGCTTCCCGACGACAAGCACTTCCACAGCAAGCAGCTGCTGTCGCTGTTTTTGAAACCCAAGGCGCGCCTCAGTCGGCGCCGGCCGCAGTTTGGCCTGGGCCATTTCTCGGGCCAACACAACGCAGCTGCCGTACCCGAAGGTGAGATGGATGAGGCGTTCTGGGCATCGCAAAAGGGACCCGTGCGGCCGTCTGTCGAGGACGCAGGCCACGGCAACGGACACGGGAGCGACGACGATGTGCCGCACGGCGACTACGACGCCAACTTTTTCGGCGACGATGGGTTGCCGTTTGCCGCCGGCGGTGGCGGCGACGACGACGACGGCGATTTGGACGGCGAGGAGTTTGCGGACGCACGGGACCATTTCAGCCCGGCCGACGGCGCCGCCGGGTTGGGTGGGCTGAATGGCACGGTCGACGTCGGCGGCATGACGCAGGGGTTTACGCAAGGGTTTACCCAGGGGTTTACCCAGGGCATGTTCACCACGACAGGCGGCTTCGGCGGGCTCACGGTGACAAACCCGGCCGACCTGGCCTTTGGCACCACGCTGGTCACGTCCAACCGGCGCGTGCGCCCAGAATACGTGCAGTACGCGCGGGTAGCCAAGAAGGTGGACGTACGGCGGTTAAAGGAGGAGCTTTGGAAGGGCATGGCACTCGACAAGGGCACGGATGCGTTCCGCCTGCTGACGCCGCCACCGGCCGCCACTGACCCAGCGTCAACAGCAAACCCAGACGGTGGAGCGGCTGCAGTAGAGGGGTCAGAAGCGTCTATACCCCCAGAAAAGGCCGCCGACACCGCCAACGACCCGCAGCTCAAGTTCACGAATGTGATGAACGGACTGCAAGCCGTGTACCCCAAGTCGGTGATGAACGACATCTCGACGAGCTACTGCTTCATCTGCCTGCTGCATCTGGCCAACGAAAAGGGCCTGGTGCTGAACAACACGGAAACGTTGACGGACCTGGACATCCGTAGGGACTTTGCGGCAGAGATTACCGTGGAGTAGTTTTTCCGTGTTTTTTTGTTTTGTTTTTTGTTTTTCGTCTCTGCTTCATGCTGGTCTCTTTTCTTTTGTATAATGAGTTCGGTCTGTGTTATGTTAGGCATATTTTACCACGTTCATGCTTTGTTTTTTGGCTTCTGTTGCTTTAGGAAGAGATACGGAGCAGCATTTTTTAACGATAATTCTCTTGACCTGTATACCGCGATGACTTCTCTGCGCATGCGATTGATCCCACGGCAGTATTTGCTCGGCCGGCCAAAGTCAAGACCATTTGGCAGGAAAACCCGTCAGGAAATCCGCAACGACGGCTGGAACATGTCAGCTTGTCAAAAATAAACGCCCCAGAGGCATCTAGGCAAGCCCACTGCCCAAGGACTATCTTCCCCATTGTCCCCGCCTGTTTATTATATTACACAAAAAAAAAACCTTTCATCAGCATTTCTATGGCTCTCCACTGTTTTGTTACGTTAGACGCAAGCCAGAGCATCATATCTTCGTCCGCAATGCTATTTTGCTCTTTGTATTTCCCCTTCTAAAAGGCCAAAAAAGGGGGGCGTAGGACAGCAGTAACAAAACATCACAACGTGTCGAGATATACTTTACAGTCTTCGTCCTTTCAAGCATCAAAGTTTTCTTTAGAGGGGCAGTTGATCCTCTAGTGTTCAGATTTAAATACGACCAAGGAACAACATCAGATTCAGGGGTTGACGTGCATTAGAATAAGAGGGAACAAGACGGTAAAAAGCCCATCACTAGCAACGGGAGTCGCAAAGAATCACCAGCAAGCGCCCGTTAAAATTACGTTAATAAACAGCCCCTGACACCTGCACATTCAGGCGTGTATTTACGCTGTTAGAGGATGGGGAAAGCTCTCACTGGTTCGCGGGATAAACACAACACACACACACAACACGCTCTGACACACTCCACACGAGGCGCGCCCACGAGATTGCGGCCGGTGACATGTACGTATGCCAAAGCAAAGAACATAATCATATAAATAGAAAAAAAAAGGGAGGGGGCTGCGTGCCAACTCGCCTCCCCGGGTCCCTCTCCGCCCCCTTTTCCGGTCCGTTTCAACTCAAAGGGAAAGAAAAATACGATGCATCAAAGCATTGTCATAATTACGCAGGAGAGTGGAACGATCACGGCGTGAAGACAAACCAAGAAAAAAGGGGGCATAAACACGGGGAGCGCGTCGAGCGGACCGGCCGCCGTGACCCCTGCTCTTGTTCGCACCCCCTTTCGTGTTGTTTTCAGCACCAGCGTGGTCCACGGTTCTTCTCCCAGTTCTTCTAGCTTCTACGATGCTGCACGCCTCAAAGAAAATTGCAGGGAGGGTGGGGGAGGAGGGCTGTTGGAGGACATGCAAGGCACAACGGGCGCCAGAACGCACAGGGCAGACGGGGTGATCCAAGTGTCTGAGTAAAAAAGGGCGCTTGACGACGAAAAACGGTTGTCAGAAGTACTGCTCGGTACGTAGAAGAAAGGTGGATGTGCTTTGACGGATTCAAGGCCAGAACGGTTGGGTGGGAAACAGTAGCCACGGCAGCAACGGCAGCAACGGCACCGTTCGCCTCCTTTCTCATCCCTTCACTGGCTGTCCTGTCTTCCGTAGCAGAACAGGTACCTCACGAGTACATCGGCGTCCAAGAGAAGTGATCGCCGACGTGCGTAACGCCAGGACGGCAAAAAAAATGGGGGCTAAGGAGGGAAAAGAAAACATAAATCAGAAACAATGTGGTGATTCTTAAACCGTGCCCCATTGTGGCATTTTTGTTGTCAAGGTATTTAGCCCCCACAAGCAAAGAACGAGCAGGGAAACAGGGTTGTTCTTCTGAATCAGTGACAGGTTGTGAGCCTCTGTTGTCGCCATAATCGTGCTGCAGAAACACGCTCGAAGTGCCGAAGGTCAACGGTCAAAATGGTGGTCACAGAACCGTCCAACATCCCCCCCCTTGCTGTTTGTCCACTTTGTGTTCACCCTATCCACTTTATTCGGCAAACGATGAGGCGGCTGAGCCTGTCATAACTCTGCGGGCCAGAGCACGTTGGGCACCGTCTCCATCTACTCCGTAGTCATAGACAGCTATTCTGTAAGAAAAAAGGTCCTATCCCAATCAAACAAAAGGCCTGCTATATTCACGTGTACGTATTTGTTTGCTGCTTCTCATCGGAGGCTGGAAACCGTGCTTCGAAGATTGAGACTTGTTGTGCGGCGTGTAGTCCGTATGGCTTTTATCACAGCTCAGCCGCTTGTTGGCTCTGTGCGTTGTCAAAAAAAATAAAAAATAAAAAATAAAAAAACCCCAAGTAAAAGAGACAAAAAATGTTCCTGTCCAACACAATACGGAATCTGCCGTGCGAGGGACGCGCATCCTACCGACGGCTGCTTGCAGCGTATACGATGGTGTGCATGCCTTGTCATAATCCCTTACTACGGTTCGTATGCTGTCACGGCAGTAAGTGGTGGGCGAACGATCTGATACGCTGTAGTGTTTTATTGTTGTACACAACGGGAAGCATAATGAGTTACATACGGAGTATTCCTGTTCGTGTTGTGCAAGATGGCAGGCTGGTTAAAATCAGGTGGCCGTATTGTAGGGAGGAAGAAGGAAGCTGACGATAATGGATTTGCATCGAGATGAAGGTTCCACTATTAGAGAAAATTTTACGCAAGGACCCAGGTGTCCCTTTGTTATTGCGTTTGCCCTGCATGATTTTATGGCTGTCACCGCATGCCCGAGATTCTTCATAAACGAGCAGGCTACAAGCGAAAATGAGGAGATGCTAAGAACCATTCAGCTGCTCGTGACAACACAAGAACAACAGCAGCGAGGACCAAGGTGAAACAAATATGCAAGGGGGAACGCTGCCTCCTGTTAATAAAGACAGAGTTTCTAAAGAAGAGTGTTGGCGAGAAGGGGCAAAGGACCTTTAGCGACAATGCAAGGGAGAAAGGAAGCTTTGGCAAGAAAAAAAAAAAACTTGCCATTTTACGAGCCATCACACATGATATTCACAACATCAAGCGTGCATTCAATTTTTTGAAGAAGCGCCCTTTTCCAGCAAGACAACCAAAGCCAGAAGCAAGATTCATGAGATGGTTGGCACTTGTAGAAGAGATATTGCTGTCTACGACAGTGACTTTGCCGCCAACATCACGACCAGCCGATTGCTGTTACTTTCACGAATACAGACGCCACTGGACCAGCGACAGAAAAAGAAAAGAAAAAAAAGAAAAAAAAAAGCCACAATACGCAAACGGTTGGCTTCCGCCCCTTTTTCGGCGAGTTAAATTTGAGGCCAAAGAGAAGAAAGTCTAAATCAAAATAACAAAAGCCACCACCTGCAGCCAACCGGGCGTAATCTCGATCACAACGGTTGTTGCTTCGTGTCCTTTGTTCTCTGCCCCTCTTGTATCTTGCTTTCAGCTATTGTTATTTTAGACGCTGGGTCTCCCGTGTGGGGCGTTCTGTTTGTTCAACTCTTCCAGAAAGTAGGACGAACAGCCGCGAGGCAGAAACTGTCACCTGTGCAAACGTATATCCAAGAACGCCGTTTCCACTCGAAAGATGAAAAACCTTCTCTCCTTTGCCCTTTTCTACTTTTGCTTTGGCGCTGTCTTTGACACCAGTATCACAAGCGAGGTATTACGCCCCCTAATGCATTTCTATCGCAAGAATTTTAAGATGTTGAGCAACCATATCCCAAAGATATCGAGGCAAACAAGTGTTTATTGTCGAGGTACTACCGGACGCGCCTCTATTTTTCTTTCGATTTCTTCCCGGCATTATTAGAAGACCTGTCTACCAGTAGGCTTCTTCCGTCCTTATTTCAAAGGTAAGGTGAAGCCGCGGGACGTTCGTTCATCTCACAGTCGTGCCTTGTATGCAAACATCGACGGCCTCAAACGATGCGGCAAGATGCACACATTGACTCCTCCTTCCCCTCTCATCCTATTCCTTGCATCATTCCTCTTGTCTTTCTCGTCCAACCAATATACTGAGTTTAAACGAAAAAAAACGGTTTTGCTTAAAAGAAAAAGAAATAAACAATTAGCCCTCCTCGGCGTGCGCGCGAGATGGTATTGCAGGTCGTACACAGCACAAATATGTGATATATGACAGCCAGGTCCTGTTCATGATTGCCTCGCCGTTGGCTGAGTTTGCTCTTCAACGGCTTTTTCTTTTCTTTTCTTTTTGTATGTGTGTGTTTTCCCCCCTTTTTGTTTACACGTATTTTGTAGTTGTCCCGTGTAGATGCTTGTCAGGATCGACGTGGACAGTGCACGACAGGTACGACCAGGGTACAAGAGCTGGAGTGACAGCCTCCCCAACGCGGATTGGCCAGATCCGGCTGCAACCTTCTTTTCTTGCCGTGGTCTCGATCGAGAAGGTACGCCTTCCGAATTGGGCGACAACCTTGGTTGAGGGCTGGGAAAAGGGGGGAGGGAAGGCAAGGGGTAGGTTGACACGCACAGAGCAGGGGGGGAAGGCGTGGATGCGTGCGGTTGGTGGGCGTGCCATTTTGGGTTAGCTTTGGGAGAATGAACGAAGGGTGGAACCTCAGTGTTGACCGGCAAGCGTGGGATGGTTGGGAGCGAAAACGGTGTGTTGGGCCTGGCAAGCCATTGGGGTCTCCCCGTTTTCCCCTCCTCCCAGCCCCATTTTTGGCCAAGGAAACGGTGCGCCGTTTGACGGAAAACTCCGTGCAAGAAACGGTAACTAAAACGAGGCAAGAGAACGAGGCCAGCTCCACCCGACCCGCTGATGTGGGAAATGACAGCCAGCGCCAGCGCACAGCTAGCCTGCAAACGCCTCTTCTGTGGATGCACATTTTGTTATGTATTACTCTGAACTCCGCATGTTGCCGTTCTTTTCGTTCAACGGTACGAGATCCTTTACAGAGTATGAGTAATACGCTGCATAATGCACAAAAGAAGAATGTCTCGTTGTCTTTCGTCTTGTGATGAACACACTTCGCGGACGAAAAGAAAGATGACCTGTCACCGCCCAACGGCAGCAAAGAGAGAAGCAGCTGGCACTCGGTGCGGCTGGGCCACCGCTGGGGCTCGAAAAATAGGCACGTTTGTGTCTTGGGGACATGCAGCAACTTCGTTTCAGCCAGCCATAGGGACAACGTGCCTGGCGAGTATTCCTCTTTATACTCCCAAAACTGCAAGCTCATGAGACCGGTCCGTCGGCCGTCTTGACCGGAATCTCGCTGGAGCCAGTGGCAGTCCGTATAATGATTTCAGAGAACTTCCCATTCGTATGTGCGTCCTATCTCACTTCGTACGATTAAAGGACGAGACTCCGTTGGCAAGACACGTGGAAAACGAGCCAGGGCCAGAGATAAAGCGTGAGGGCTAATCTGGCCGCTAAAAGGGACGATCTTTTTTTTCTCTCTCGAGTACGAAGTACGGAGTACCATTTTGCTTCCACTACTAAGTACTTCGTATTCTTTTCAACAGCGGAATAAGCCGTTGCCGCAGGGGACCGGAATCGCTGTTCGTATGGACGACGGGAAACAGCTTACTGATGCTTTATCAACTTGTGGCAAACACGCCGCCAGTACCGACTACAGAGAGTTGTTTTTCTGGACCGGCGTTGCCGGAGAAAAAATGAGGGCGACGAGAATGAAATGGGTTGGAAAGGACACCGACAGCCCCTGAATCGGCGAGAGCTCATGCCTAGCGCTGGTGGAGATTTGTCTCCAAAAAGAGCAAACTAAATTACTGCCGTGATGCTCCATAGTCGTACGAGTAAGACGGACCTGCTACTGACAACATACCCTGTGATGCTTCACGCCAAAGACAAACTAAACTGAGAAGCTAGGGGAAAAAGACGCAGCCGCGCTTGGACAGAGATATAAAAAAAAAAAAAAGAAAATGGCACCCGCAGCCATGTTGTCGGGTAACTACCCCAACGTGTTAAGCCTGATTCGGGCTTTTTGTGTGCAAATCAGAGCGCCGTGACAGCTTTCGTGGGGCCCTTTTTCTTCTTTCTTTCTTGTCTCTCTTTCCCTGAACCCTGCAAGAGGACCTTCTCGCGTGTGCGCTAGACAAGAAGCACGCACAGGAATACAACCACGGGCGTACGCCGTCCAATAGACGACGGAGCCGGTAGAAAAGAAGCCCATGCGGCCACGTATGGCGCTTTGGGCTGTGGGGTTGCTTGACTCACGGGCGGAGCTTTCGCCCCTCCACCAAAGGATGATGTTAAAAGCTTCGACTTCCCGTTGCCTCCCCACAACAGCTTCTTTTCTTGGTCAGAATTTCTTGATTTTTTTTTTTTTTTTGAGGAATCGCGAACAGTTTTATGCGTCCACGTGCAAAATTATGCCTGAATTCCACACCGTACCACAGCCGGCGCCGACCGGCGACACGGCCGGCGACGAGCTCCAGTTTCCGCCGGTCAGCCGCGACCACATTCTCTACTGCTCCTACGACTACTGGTTTCCAAAGTGAGTGGGCGCATACGGAGTACCAGGAACGCCTTTTCCGGGGCTACGTTCCAGATTAAAAAAAAAAAGAAAAAAAAAAGCTAACCAGACAGATACCGGAGCGTCTGCATCAAGTCGCGCATCATCCCGCTGCCGCCCGCGTTCGTCGACTACCTCCGCGAAGACGGCATCATCTTGAGCGACGAGACCAACGGCGACGGTGGCGGCGACGAAGACGACGACTGGGAGCCGTCCAACCCGACCATGCGCCACTACAAGTCGGCCGACGAGGCCAAGTACGACGTCTTCCAGGACGACGACAGCAGCGACGACGACGGCGACAACCCACCGGCCGCCCCCCGTGTACCGCCGAACAAGCGCTTTCCCGGGATCCACCAACAGATCAAGGACGCCATCGCGGACCTGGGCGGCGTCGTGGCGCCCAAGCTGAACTGGTCGGCGCCCAAGGACGCGGCCGGGCTCATGGAGCAGAAGAACACGATGCGCTGCCGGACGCCGGACGACGTCTATTTCCTGTTGAAGAGCTCCAGCTTTGTCAGCCACGACCTCGAGCATGCCTTTGACGGGACCACCAACCCGTCAAGACAACAACAGGCCGGCGCCGGCGCTTCCGGCGCTGCCGGTGCTGCCGGTGCTGCCGGTGCTGCCGCCACCGCGACCGCGACCACCCAACCCCTCGGCTTCCAGCCCGTGCTGGTGCTGCGCGCCTATTTCCCCCTGCACACGGCACTCGAGTTCCGCTGCTTCGTCAAGCACCGCAACCTCGTCGCCATCACGCCGCGCGACCTGCAGCACTACCCCTATCTCGTGGGCCTGCGCCGCGCCATCCTCGCGCGCGCGCAGGCGCTGTTTCGCAGCAAGCTGCAATTTACGTTCCCCTCGGGCAACTTTGCGTTTGACATTTACACTCCAGAGGTGGGTGAGGGAGGAGGAGGAGGCGGTGGTGGGGCCGGTTCTTCGTCGTCGTCGTTTTCGTATGACGACAACGCCCGAGGGCCCAGCGTCGGCGCCGGCGCCGGCGCCGGCTCCGACACCGCATACGACAGCGGCAGCCGCCTGTCGTGGGCGCGCCTGATCGACATCAACCCGTGGGCGCCGCGAACAGACACGCTGCTGTTTTCGTGGCGGGAGCTGCTGGATCTCAAGATCCCGAAGCCGTTCCTGGGCGTGGTGGGCGACAGCGGCGTGGAGGACGTCGACGACAACGACGATGACACGACGACGGACAGTGACGAGGACGTTGAAGACGAAGAAGAAGAAGAAGAGGAGGAGGAGGAGGACTACGAGCCGGAGCTACGACTCGTCGACAAGGACGACCCGGCGGCGATGAACTTCGGCGGAGCACCGTACTCGGCGCACAAGCTGCCCAAGGAGGTGGTCGACGCGAGCATGGCCGGGCCGGGCGGGCTGCGGGAGTTTGCGCAGCAGTGGCAGGAGCTGGTGCAAAGACGAGAGGGACGGGAGCAATAAGCGAGTTGTGGGGTGGTATGAAACAGGGGCGACGAAGACAAAAGTCGAAAAGAAATTCTTCAGCATCGCAAGGAAAGACGGAGCGGCGTCTTGGGGTCATACTCATGGGTCACGGTCAGCATGGGTTGGTTCGGATCGGATTGATTGTATTGGCAACTGGATTTCATGTTTACACTATCTATCATGTTGGCATTTTGGGCATAGAAAGGGTGCATTTACAGAAATATTTGACATGTTCAAACCGTGACATTGTCTGAAGAGATTTTGTAGATGTTTTCTTTGATGAGACTGTCAAATCTAAGGCCTCCTAGACAGTCTTTCATCTAATTTTTTGAATAATAAATTAGAGAAAAAAATAACGACGTAGAAACAAATAAAACACCCCAACAAATTCGATGGCGACTGATTGTCGTGTATAAAATTTCGTGAGATGTCGTTGCTTCGTAGGTCACATAAGAGAAGGCGGCCACTTCTAGGGACCTTCAATAGTGATGACATGGCCCGTGCGCACTCGCCAGGCCCGTCTGCGGACTGAATTGGCGAATGAGCCCGAGGCGCTCCTTCCTGCTTTTCTTCCTAGTGGTCCCCACCCCGCCTGCCGCCGTTCCCACCTCGTCATGAAAAACAATTGGCCTCGAGACAAAACGACAAAATCGTCCAGTAAGAAGGAGCGTTCTCGTCTGCTCTTTCCCTTTTGTTGGCTTTTTGTCCTCGCCAGCTGACGCCAGCTGTTCGCCACTTCATCCAACAAACTCTCTCCCGCCAAACGCGATTTGTCTTTTCCCGA
Source organism: Fragosphaeria purpurea (assembly GCA_002778095.1). Taxonomy (NCBI): domain Eukaryota; kingdom Fungi; phylum Ascomycota; class Sordariomycetes; order Ophiostomatales; family Ophiostomataceae; genus Fragosphaeria; species Fragosphaeria purpurea. The sequence goes on along the minus strand of PCDL01000022.1, from coordinate 14,877 downwards.
CCAAATTCGAACACACGCGCGAACTCTTTACGCTCTCAGCCTTGTTTGTTCAACCACCATTGCGCCCTCGGGCCCTTGGGACCGACGCTGGCACACTTTCCCCACGTTTCCCTGTCAATTGAAAAGCAGGTGAACGAGGTCTCGTCATTGCGACTTTTCCATTTGTTGTCGCATTTAACGCTCTTTGTATTTCTGTTTGATTCTCCCAAACGAACAAATCGCCTCGCCGACAATGACCGGCATCATTCGCTTCCCACGCGGCGGTCGCCCTGGCAAGGTCACGAAGCCCGCGACCCTGACGCCCGCCCGCCGGGCCGTGGTGAACAACAGCCCCAGTGGCAACGGCGGCGGCAACGGAAGCGATCGCAGTGCAACGGCGGCGGCGACAGCGGCGGCGACACGGCAGGCCTTGGCCATGGAGCAGGCAATTAACGAACAGCAGCAACAGCAACAACAACGACGGCGACAACACGGCCCAGAACAGCAGCAGCAGCAACAGCAACAGCAACAACCATACACACCATACACTGCGCCCGTGCCTGGCGAGACATTCGCCGACCCGGTTACGAGCAACGCACACGTGGACGGCGACGACGGCGACCAGGACGGCGACCTGGACGGCGAGGGCGACGACGACGACGACGGTGGCGAGGCCGTAGACAGCACAATGTTGGATGTGGCGGACGACAGCAACGACCAGCTCGCTGCACAAGACCCTGTGCCGACGAGCAGTTTGCCTGAGGCGGCCCGGCCGTCCGAGCACGCCGACAGCAGCTTCGACATGGATGTGACGACGGCGGCAGCGGCCGCGGCGGCAGCAGCAGCAGCCGCCGCTGCAGTGGTTGCAGGCCCGTCCGCGTCAACATCACCCGAGCCGCCGGCGGACGAGAGTGGCGGAGCGGGAGCTGCAGAACAAGAAGAAGAAGGCGAAGAAGACGATGACGACGAAGACGACGACGAAGACGAAGAAGAAAAAGAAGAGCAGGAGGAAAACGACAAGAGAAAAGGCGCAACAAGCAACGACGAAACAGGCGCAGCCGGCCAGACGCAGCATCCTTCTGAGCAGTGGGCCGCGGCCGCACAGGCGATCAACAATGCCAGCAGCAATAGCAGCAGCAGCAGCACGAACCCCACGGGCTCCTCCGCGGGCGCCACGGGCTCCACAGGCCCCACCGCCGCCGACGTCGCCCGCACCTCCGGCTACGGCCACCTCGCCGTCGGGAGCGCCCTCGCCAAGCGCCTCGCGCGCGAGCCCGGCCGCCGCCCCGCGCAGCAGCGCCGCCCGGAGCAGCACCTCAACCTGAACCGGCGCAGCAACGTCGAGGCGCTGTTTGCGCACATTGCGGGCGCCGAGGCGCGCCCGCGGCCGTGCAAGAACTGCCACAAGGGCCACGGGCCCTGGACGGTGTGCGTGGTGGTGGACGGGCAGCTGTGCGGGAGCTGCGCCAACTGCTGGTTTAACGCCTCGGGGGCGCGGTGTTCGTTTCACGGTATGTGTTTTTTCTCTGCTCTGTAGGAGTTGGATGACGAGGATGAAAAGACAAAAAAAAAAAAAAAGAAAAAAAAGAGGAAAACCGACGCTAACCAAAATAGATACAAAAACGCTGCCGGTGCAGCATGCGCTGCCGTCGCCAATTGGTGCGGGTGCCGCGTCGATCTTCCACGCGCACCTGGCGGCGCCGCCACCGCAGATGCCGCCCATACCCGGGTCGTCTTCGCCGTCATCGTCGGCGGCAGCAGCGGGTGCGGCACAAACGGCGTTGCCGCCGCAAGCGCCGTTTTCGACGTCGTCTACGCCGGCCGGGCCGGGCACGTTCAACACCCTCCTCGGCGGCCTCGCCGCGCACGCGTCGCACCTCGTCTCGTCTGCAGCGTCGTCGTCACCGTCACACCCAACACACCCGTCGTCGTCTCGCCAGCCACATCCGCACCCCCACCCATCCACATCGTCACAACCGTCTTCTGCGTCGTCGGCGGCCACCACCGTCGGGGCCGCCCAGGCTGCGACTGCGGCGACCGCCGCCGCCGCCGCTACTGCCGCCGCCGCTGCCGCCGCCGTCCAGCAGCTCGGCAGCTCCAGCGGCGACAACAGCGGCGACCACAACAGCGTGACGAACGGCCATGATCATCCTTCTGGTACAGCTAACGCCGCAACGGCTGCCGCCGCTGCCTTTGGCCTCCATCAGTTGACGGGCGCCGGCGTGTCGGCCGCGGACGTCGCCCAACTCGGCTCCGTGGTGGACGGGGCGCTGGCGGCGGTGCGTGGCACGGCGGGCGATGCGCGGGCACGGGATCTGCTGCTCGTGGAGATTGCCGCAAAGCAGCTGGCGCTGGCGATTGTGCGGTACGCGGAGGGGGCGGCAACGGGCGAACCCAGCAACGGCAACGCCGGCGGCGGCGGCAGCGGCGGTAGCTGAGGCCACGATGGCAGCAGCTGTGGGGAAGACAGCAGTGAGCATGAAAATATAGCAACTGGGGGGGGAGGTGGTGTCAGCAGTATGGCAGCCTCCACGCGTGCGTGAAAGATTTTTGACACATACGCCTGGAAGGAAGGCCACCAGGGACGCGTCCTACAAAAGGGCGCAGCTGGTGCTGGATCGTTGCATGACCAAAAATAAGCCCAGACCGATTTTGGGTGTGGCTTTTGGGATCTAGGAGTATGCTTGATTTTATTGTTTTTGTTGATTTATGGAGGCGTTTTGATTTGTTTCCAGGACGAAACGACCGGTAGGGAAAAGCAAAGATACGAGAAAGACCTCTTGTGGTTTGAGGCAGGTTGACATCCCGGAAAATGGTCATGTCGTTTCACTGACGATGAGGATTCTTTTTCTTTTCTTTTTACCTGCACATATTCTACAGATACGACCAGGGCATGGTTTGCTGCTCGACAAGCACTGTAACGGAGGGCGTTTTGGGTATTTCTGGTTCAGTCCTTTCCTCACACACACTTTGAGGTGTATTGTTATACAGAGAATGAGCAGACTCGGGAGAAGAAACAAAGCAGAAGGAAACCCCAAAACTTGATCATCAAAAGGCGTTTCCGCCTCTTACTTGGGTTTGCTCGTTCTGCTTTGTTTGGGTTCACTCCTCAGGTGAATATATGCTGAGAAGCAGCCATTATTCAAGTCAAAAGAGATTGCACATCCACGCAGAGGCACACCGCACGGCAACGCAAGTCGAGGATAAGAAAAAGGAAATAGGAAGCGGTCATAATTAAACAAAAGTAGTGAGCCTTCCCTTGCCCATGTTACATCCGAATGCGAGGAAGATGGTAAGAAAAAAAAGAAGAAGAAAAAAAAGAAGGGGACATAAAAGGAACAACTGAAAAAAGAAAACCGAAGCCAAAAGATCAGCGACTTGAAATCAGAATCAACAAAAGAACAAACATAGCAGTGAAAATGCCAAACACAAAATCCCTTTTCTTTCCATCTTGTTTCGTTTCTCTTCTTTTCTTATCCACTTTTCATCTCCCTCTTTCTCACCAGAAACGTGAGCCCCCCCCCTTTCGTCCTCTTGGTGATACACGTCGGTTGTCGCTGCGCCCTCGACCTGGCGGCTTCTCCCTCCTCGGGTCGTCTCTCTCCTCCACCCGACGAAGGGTTTCACGTCACCTAGTAGTTCCTTTTACACCTGGAATCAGAACCAAAAGCAGAAAAGCAAAAGCATATCGCCCAACCAACGAAAATAGGTAAAGAAAAGTTGGAATATGACAAAAAAAAAGGAAAAAAGAAACATTCAGAGCTTCTTGTCGTAAGACGTGGGAAAGGGAGGCGGTGGCAGTAACGAGATATTGGAAGACGTCCGATCAAGATTTCCGAGACAACAGTCGCGAAATGCAATGACGTCGATTGGGTTTATGTCGAGAGAAGACACGCTGGAAAGCAACGCGCTGAGGAGGTCGAGGTTCAAACCACATCCTCAAGTTGTCCACCATCGTTCGGGTATATAATGAGGATCGTGGGTTAAAAAGAAAAACACCAGGGGCCAAAAAAGCCAAAAACATGACGCTAAGTGGTTTAGATTAGACCACATAGACGCAAGTTCTCTTGGATGATAATGTCTGGAAAGAAAACTGTCAGCAAATGAAACCACGTTTGTGTCTTCTATTGATTTTGAGCAAAAATATAAAGAGAAGCTTACCATTGACAGCCGCCATGACAAAGCGGATTTGTGTTGTGTCGGTGGCGCAGGTAAAGTGGGTGTAGATCTGTTTTGTCTCGTGCTGGTTCAGGTTGACAAAGCGGTTGAGGATGTAGTCGCACGCGGCGGCGTAGTCGTCGCCCCCGTCGTAGTCGGGGAAGTAGTTCTTCATGGGGCTGATGGGCAGCTTCTCCTTGAACCGGTCGATCTTGTTGAGGAACAGGATGATGGACGTCTTGATGAACCACCGCGAGTTGCAGATCGAATCGAACAAGGTCAGGGCCTCCTGCATGCGGTTGACGGTCTCGTCTTCGAACAGCAGCTGGTCGTACTCGGAAATGGCGACGAGGAACAAAATGGTGGTGACGTTCTCGAAGCAGTGAATCCACTTTTTCCGCTCCGACCGCTGGCCACCGACGTCGAACATGCGGTAGGTGAGGTCGCCGATGATGAAGGTCGTCTCGGTAATGCCGGTGGTCTTGACACGCGAGCGCAAAACGTCCTGGTCGTCGGGCATATAATCAGGCGCCGCAATACGAGCGATGTTGTCAAAGTAACTAGGGGGGAGGGGAAAAAAAGTTAGCCCAGAGAAACCAGTTGGCTGAGATGTGCCTCGGGAGGGTCTCATCCCGTCCCATATGCTAGAAACTCACTATCTTGCCGAGTCGTTCAGCTGGTATTCGCGCGACCGCTTGAAGCACTCCTGTACGCCGCGGTCCTTCCACAGCGCCTCGATGGCGTTGCCCACTTCGGGCGGCAGCACCTCGCCCTCAATCTGGGCGGGTTGCATGAAGATGGTCTGCACGTGGTACTCCATCCGTTGGTCCTCCAGCGGCAACTCCAGCGACTCCATGGCCTCGAGAATGACGCGCATCGACTGGACGGTGTTGCTGTAGATGATTTCTTTGAACGATTCGCGCTCATCGCGCGAGTAGCCCCCTTCGTGAATGAGCTTCATCTGCTTCAAAATCGTCGACTTTCCGGATTCACCAGCACCTGCAGAACGTAAAAAATCGGTTAGGAAACGAACAAATTGTGCATGACACACGAACGGGCAAAGGGCCCCAAATGCACGATGCGGACAAAAACATCCTCCTTTGCGGCATCCAGGCAAGTGGTGTCTTGCCACCGTAGACAACGGAAAGCGATTTTTTTTTGCAAGCGTTTCACGTACCCAGAAGAAGCATCTTGATTTCGTTTCGTTGTTGCAGCCGGTCGCGCTTCAGCTGGTTTTCGATCTCCTCGTTTCGGGCCTTGCCCTCCTTCTCCTCCACGCTCATTCCGCAACCCATCTTGGCAATTGGTCGTCGCACACGCAGAAACCGTAACAATGGCTAAAAAATCGTCGATCGTGAACGGGGAAAAAAATGAAGACGTCGTTCGCTTGCGGACGCGGGACTGAATTCTCAATTAGTTGACTGCTGCATTCTGTTTGATGCCGTTCTGCGAAGAGCGAAGAGGAGAGAACAAGCAACAGCAGAAAACGGAAGACACGCGACACGCTGGGAAAGCAAAAATAGCGAGAAAGCCACTCAAAAAAGACCGATTGGTTGGTATGGATACATGAAGAAAGGGAGAAAGGGAGAAGAAACAGAGATGAGGATGGCTTGATGGCGATGCACTCCCATTTCTCGCGATTCAAGAAAAGGACCGCAAGATAAACGAACTTGGAAGACACGTACCCAATCAAGTGATCGTTTCGGTTGTCGTGAAGAGCGAGTCGCCGTTTATTCGATCGTCAGGAAGAGAGAAAGGGAGAAGCACAAGAGAGAAGACGCAACAATTTGTTGACGTTTCGTAAAGAATGCGGAAAAGGGGGGAACAGCAACGAAGAGGCCGAACGAAACAAAAGAAAAGGGAAATAAAATAAAGTAAAATAAAATAAAATCGATAATAACGAGGAAAACACGGAATGGGCCTGGAGGAAGAAAAAAGAGAGGGAAAAAAAAGAAAGAGAAAAAAAAAAGCAAAGCAAAAAGGGACAATGAGACAATGAAACTAAGGACAAAAGGGGGTTGGGGGAGAGGAACAGGCGGACTTGCTGTGCTGGAAATACGCCGTCGTGGTTATAGTGGTTGGTAGTTGATGGTTGTAGTGGTTGTGGTGGTGGTCGTTGGTGGTGAACGGAAAGAGCGTGCGATCATGCCGTTTGAGGTGAAGCGAATTAGAAGGGAAACGGGGGAAAAGGTGAAGAGAGGCCAAGTGGAGTGGAGAGGGGACGAAATGGAACGAAAGGAGAAGCAAACTCAAAAAGGAAAGAAAAGTGGGAAAGGAAGCAAGGTACGGAGAACGGAGACCCTACGGAGCACGTTATTGGGTGGTGGCGTGGGAGAAGGGACGGGGGCGACGGGAAAGAGCGAAGTGGTAACAAGAAGTAGAAAAAATGGGTAATCGCATTGGAAAGGGAAGGGACTGGCAAACTGGCGCGCTGGCCTAGGCCGGTAAAAAGGGGGGGTTCTTGCCTATTTCTATTAGGGGGGGCGCGCTCTGGGGGGAAAGAACGACGAGTGGAAAAAAAGGGGGACATATGTACGGAGGAAGGAGCAAACAGGGAACGAGCACTTTGTTACATACGACTGCAGTGGGAAGGAGCGACGAAGCAACAGCGCACATCCAAGACAGCTGCGAAGATGCGGCTGTCCGTTTACGCCTCCGTCGTTGGTCGTGCCTTCCATTTTCCTTTCGTAACGGCGGTGGCTCGCAGTATACGTATTAAGTACTCCCGTATATACGGTACGAAGTACTTCGTACGATATCTCGTCTCCAGACGAGAAATAATACAGGGCTCCTATGTTGTAGTTGTAAGCCACAAGGCCCGGACAGGGCGGTTGTTTGAGGTTTGGCTGGGGTTTCCAGAGTATTACTATCTCCTGAAGATGATGCACAAAGTACGACATGGCTCCAGTTACGGGGCAACCTCATCAGAAAACGTGATATACCCACAGCCGATTGCAACACAGCAAACAGACAACGAAAAGGCAAAATGAGGATAACAATGAACCGACTGTGTGCTACTTTTACGACCTTATGTTTTTTGCCTCGTAATTTTTCCTTTCCCTTTTCCCCTTGCGCAGGAGCCCCTACGCTCGGACCCTGGTGGCCTTCAAATAGCCGTGCAGGCAAATATTCGCCTACAGTGTCGTCGTACACAGGTTCTGCTTGTGTACGTCGCATACGCCGTCGTAGACAGGCAATAGAAAGTTCCTCGTACTTCGTATTTCGATTTTCTCCCATTCCCGTGGGGGGAACGACAGAGGGCAGCGGAGAAAGGGCGATCGAAACAAGTTGTGAACCATGCGGCGGGAAAAGACGAAGACGGGGAAAACAGATATAGACGAAACGAGCTATGGCAAGAATGAGTGGTCTTTGCACGGCGGATGAGAGGAGATGTCAAGGAGAGAGAGAGAGAGAGAGAGAGAGAAGACATCACCAAGACGACCGAGAAAGAGAACGCCACCATCTACGTGAAACAACTTATTGTGACGACGGCTGGCTTAGGATTGCAGTCTCGCTTTTGTATCGGCGAGAGATCACGACGGTAGCCCTTGTGTTGCGGCGGTTTGGTGTAATATCGAAAATATAAAGGCAGACAACGAAACCCGGGACACAAGAAACCTCTCCCCCCGTCTTCTGTTTTATCCTGATACCTGGCGTCTTTTCCATCTTGTCATCTTGTCATGGTCTGCTTTTTCTTCGGCGTTGTTGAGCTTTCACTGGTCAGTCCGTTTCTGCCCGTCGTTGTCCATCGACGTCCTGTCTTCGTACGGCCGCTCGTTGGCCGCGGCATGACCCGGCTGCTGGGCTACAATGGGAGTGCAAGACACGGGAGCCTCCAGAGACGCCTTATGAGAGAGGACAGCCTTGCTTCTCTCGAGTCGCAGACTGCCAGCTGGATGCGGATATAAAAGCACTTTGAAGGAAGCAGCATGCACATTCTTTTTTTTAGCCTTCGCCTCGACAGCCCTGAAACGACCCCCAGATTTTAGCCGCGCATCGGGAAGAGGGTGTTGTCTCCCAGCCAGCCCGTGTGTTTGTTTGGTTCGGCTTTGGTCGTTTGGGAATGCGCTGTGCACGCAAGAACAACACCGTTCTCCTCCCGTCTTGGCAGCCCCGTCCCAACTCTTGACGTTCCCCTCCGCAGACATTTCATGTTTGTTTTGTTCGGCCTTTATTTATGCTTCTCCAGCGTAGAAAACCGTCTCTTCTTGCTCAAGTCTCTCCAACGGATCCGCGAGGATCCCGGCATGATCGTCGTTCGTCCGCCTCGAAACGCGCGAGTGTGCTAGACCTTATGTACGTACGGGGACATGTTCGTCAAGTGAAATGGGGTGAATAAAATTGTAAATTCAAAACCATGCCAACAAGCACGTCTTACTTTCGCCGTTCCCACTGTCCAACCCGTTTGCAAAGTTATCGGCTTGCCAACGGATCCAACGCTGTAAGATTACACCCGAGCAGTGGAGGGAATACACGATCCAATGTTTTCCGTGTAATACGGAGCCCGACGTACGATATGGCGTATTACTTCGTACGTTGTACTTGTAGACAGCTCCACGCTGCTCCGTATTGCAACGATGGCGTACGAAGTATGGAGTCCGGGCTTCCGGTCGTTCTGAAATGACGAACCAGCCATGACACGTTTTCTCTGATGCTCCGTGACGTTCAAATTCTTTTTCTACTTTGCAGCCATACAAAGTACGGGTGCTCCTTGAGCCCGTCAGGGGATTTGTCTACCAATGCTCTGTCTATTCGTACTACGACGTACATAAGCACATAAAATGAATCCCACAAGCCCGATCAAGGCAAGCTCTGCTCCTTTTCCTCGTGGCAATGGATACTAAATCCACAAACCCTGCCCCCAGTGCATGTTTTGTTCCTGGACCGGCCCCCACTCCCTCTCTCTCTCTTGTTTTTTCCCTCAATTTCGTTTATCTCTTTTGGGGTTAATGCTGAAATTGGTCCCGATCATGGGGTGATTTTAGTGCCAGGGTCTTTTTCTTCTTCTTGTTCTTTACAATTCTGATGTAACCCCCTGACGGGAGACGAAAAGAAAAAAGAGAGTGGATGCTGGCAGTCAATACCGGAAAAGGGGAGCAAGTACGACATCATTGGGCAAATCATCCCTTTTGTCCATTCGGACCATATCGTACTTCGTAGTATTCTAGAAGGCCCGTCTCGCCTTTTATTGTGATGGCCACATTGTCTTTTCCGCTCTTCCCGTTCGGCGCCGTTGGATGACAACCGTCTCCTATATTGCCGCCAACCGGCCGGTTCCTTCGGCCCTTTCGGGGCAATCGTGATACTCCCTTTCTTGACTGCTGTTCTGGCGTCCTCCTTTTTGTACGAGTCTTGCTCCGTGGGCACATTTCGTCGTTGTCCTTGGCCATCCAGGAGGATCGATCCATGGACGGTTGCTTGCATCGAAGACTGCCTCTATATTGGTTCTTGGTTGCTTTTGCAGATACAACTAGGAACGAAAAGGGTTGCATTTGATGCAATCACCCGTTTTATCTTTTCGTGCTCTTGGAAAAGCTGTGTTCAGCGACTTGGCTTCCGTCTTCTCCCCTTTCTCAGAGAGCAATGCACGTTTAAAGCGCGTTGGGATTGATTGGTTTATTCTCTGTCTTTTTGGATACTCCGAACACTGGCAGGGCCACCAGGACCAGAAGATTGAAACAATCTACTTCGTAGAGGCGGGGTGAATGCTTTTTTCTTGTCTTTTTGCCCTCTTTGACTGAACCCCCTTGCTCCTTTTCCGTGCCTTGCAGGTCAAGCGCCCTGCGGCGCTGCGCCGATCGTTTCTACCTTTGGCTTCCGTCCTCCGTAGTGTTCTTTTTTCGTGCCGCCCAGTGCTGTGCGCCGTCGCACTTGGTGCTCCTCGTACGTCGTACTTCCATACTTTACATAGTACATTAAGCGTAGTTGTATGCACGCCGTCCTCGCCGGTTTGTCCGATGTGGCTGGCCAACCAAACGCATTTGCGCCCGTAGTTTTCAGCTCGTTCGCCACTAAAGGCCAGCTGAATTGGGGGCGCGAGGGAACGCTTATACGGGAGTAGCGGTCGCGGCGCTGTCGTCGCGAAAACCGAATCAAATGGGGGCGATCGGCAACATTTTCTTGATTCCTCTTTTTGAACTTTGGAGGCATCTTTCCGGGCCCCGCAGCCTTATCCTTGGAGCCGCCCATATATTGTTGATTCATTGTCGTCTTTGTGCAACCGCGCCTAGTCGGGTCTCAACTTCCCGATTCTTTTCTTTTTTCTGCCGCCCGCCTCACCGCCCCCGGGTCGGCCGCCCTCAACACCCAATTCGCCGTGTTCTCTCTCATACTCCCCAAACCTCAGCAGAACGTTCCCTGCGCAACAACGACGCCACCCCTTGTAACACCACCTCCGCCATGGCCGCCGCCGCCGCCGCCATACCCATGACCCAGCTGGGCGAGCGGTGTAAGTAACACTGGTCTGTTTTTTTGTGTCTCGCCATCTTGTCCCCCCCCGCTCACCGTGTTTCCCACCCAGCGTTCAACCACCACGCCGCGCACGACGCCGAGGCCGAGTACGACCGCCTCCGCGGCCTCGCCCGCGAGGAGGCCGCGAAACGGAATTCCTGCTTTGACCAGGTGCGTCATTTTGACCAGCACTCTCTCACCTTTCTTCTCTTCTTTCATCCCTCCTACTAACGCCTTCCCCCGGCTTAGGCCCACAATGCCTACGAACGCGGGCGACGGCGCCGCCGCCAAGTCCCTCTCCACCGAGGGCAAGCGCCACGCCGCCGCCATGGACCAGTACAACCGCCAGGCCTCGGACTACATCTTCCGCGAGAACAACGCCGCCGGCCGCGTCGCCGCCGACACCATCGACCTGCACGGCCAGTTCGTCGAGGAGGCCGCGCGCATCCTCAGCGACCGCGTGCGCGCCGCGCAGGCCCAGGGCCAGACGCACCTGCACGTCATCGTCGGCCGGGGCAACCACAGCGCGCACCACGTGCAGAAGATCAAGCCGGCCGTGGAGCAGCTGTGCCAGGAGCTGGGCCTGCAGTACGCGACGGAGGCGAACGAAGGGCGCATGTACGTGAACCTGCAGCCGGGTGGTGGTGGTGGCGGCGCCATGGGCGCGTTGCCGCCCTTGCCGCCCCAACCGGCGGGCCACTTGGGCGGATACGGCGGGCACCACGGCGGCGGCTACGTAAGCCCACCGCCCGCCAACGCTGGCTATCCCGGCGTCGCGGGCGGTGGTGGCCAGTACCAACACCACCCCCACCAGCAGCAGCAGCATCAGCAACGGCCCCAACAAAACCAGGTGGAGCACGAAATCGAGCAGGCCGTGGTCAAGTGCCTACCGCGGCTGCTCAAGCAGTGCTGTGTTGTCATGTAGGAAGAGTTTTTTTTTTGGCGGTGTTTGTTTCGCTTTTGGTATGTTGGTCTAAAGAGTCTTTTGGTGCTGCTTCCCATCCCTTTGCTTTGGGTTTTTGGATATCTTTAAAATTATGGCAGGCATAGTTGCTCTGTTCCGTGCAGGTTGGAATATTCGCACGTTGGGAACTGCATCACTGCCTACATCGTAGGCTTTATCGGCGTTTTTGAGAGGGGGGGGGGATGTGATGATTTTGAGTATCAAATATAAGACAACATACAGAGTAGAAGAGCCCACACATTGTCAACATGTGCTTGAAAGTGCGACCATACGGCTTGAGTGTAAAACCTCTGATGAAAACTCGCTGTGTATATTGTTTCTATCCACGTTGCCTGGCTATATGCAGAATCAAATCAAATCAAATCCAGAAAATGCTGCTCTCGTATGTTGCCTAGAAAACCACTTGGTTTTGCGTTGTGCTGTTTGCTTTTTGCACGAATTATGCCCCTGGTGCTGCCAGTCACCGCAGCCACCGCGCGTACGCCCACCGCACCCGCTCCAGCGCCAGCCGCTGCTTGTCCACCGTCTTGGCGTTCAGCACCTCGTCGACGTCCTCGCGAAACTCCTTGCCCACGTCGCCCGGCAGCAGACCCCGCGCCAGGTTCCGCAGCACGTGCACCTCGCACACCAGCAGACCGCGGTGCTTGTACGACAGGATGCCGTGCAGCGTTGCCGGGTCCGTCGTCGCGTCGCAAAAGATACGGTCAATGTTGCGCAGCACACGGACGCACTGCCCCGCCCGCTGGCCCCGGCGCAGGCCCCGGCGGCCGCCCAGCACGCCACGCACGTACCAGCACGGCCACGCTCACGAGCACCCCGGGCGTCAGACCCACGAAGCCAAACACCAGCTCTTGGCTCTTGAGCAGCGCGTCGATGCCGCTGATCGCCACCTCCAGGTCCACCTTTGTCTTCTGCACCTGGATCAGCAGGGGCCGCACGAGGTCGCCGCGCACGGCGGCCTGAAGCGGGTTCCGCAGGCCCGACTCGTAGGCCCGCAGGACTGGCGTCACATCGCCGGCCCGGACTTTCGCCCGGAGAAGGGCGACGTCTGCCTCGGTCAGCACCGTCGGCGGTGGTGTTGTCTTGGACGCGGACGACGACGACGACGACGACGACGACGACGACGACGACGGTGTCAAGTCGGCTGTCTCGACGAGCGACGGCCGGTCCCGGGCGAACTCCACCACCATCCGCTCGAGGCTGTCGCGGTCGGACTGCAAGCTGTCCCGGCTCATGAGCGCAATCTCGCTGTTGGCGTCGCGGCGGACTGTGCCGATCACGTGGGCAATCGGCTGGATGACCCAGTTGAACCAAAAGTCCCGCACCGTGACGCCGACGTCGCGCACCCACTGCGTCAGGTCGGCGCGGCGGTGGGCGACCACCTGCAGCAGCGTCGACGACGAGAGCAGCAGCACGCCCACCGGCAGCCAGTAGCGCAGCAGCCGCGGCGGGCGGCCGTACTCGTTGACCACGGCGTCGAGGTTGCCCACCAGCCCGGGGATGCCCCGGGCCAGGAGCAGATCGAGGCGCTGGGCCAGCCGCGCCGGCTTGCTCGTGTCGAAGCGGTTGGCCGTCAGGATGGGATCCCCCTGCACGTCGTTGAACACCTTGTCTTCAAAGTCGGGAATCGAGTACTCCACCGACAGCACGTCCGCGGTGACCTGGTCCATCAGCGACACGCTGCGTTCCACGACACCCTTCCCGCCGCCGCCCGTTGTCGGCCGTAATGTCCTTGACGTCCGCGCCCTCGTCGAGATCGAAGCGGAGGCCTTCGTCGATGAGAATGCCCAGCCCGCTGGCGATGAGCTGCTTCAGCTGCTTGAGACGCTTGCGGCTGTGCCGCGCGTCCGCCCGGCAGCGCGCAATGGGCGAGAACAAGCGCCGCTCCAGGCCGGCGACCGATCGCGCGGCCACGCCCCGGCGCACAATCGCATAAAACTGCTGCCACTGGCGGGTCAACGACGCGCCGCCGGACTGCAGCGCGCCGCTGCCCAGCGACGCAAGACGGGCCGCCCCCCAACGCGCGCGGCTCTCGACCACGACCTGGCCCATCTCCTTGGTCCATTTCCAGAACCGCAGCGGCGACGTTTGCACGGTGTACAGGCTGAGGCTCGGATACGACGCCAGGATCTCGTCCCAGTACCAGATGTCGTGGTTGAGCGGCGTGATTTGCTCCAGCAGTGTGTTCAACAGAACGCCATACACCTGCACCGTGGCTTTGCTGACGAGGAGCCACTCCATTTCGGACGCGAGAACACGGGGATCGCCGCCCCCGGCCGCCCCGAGGCATTGCCTCCCCTTCCCGAGGAGGACCGGCCGTCTTCGTTCTCCGGCCCCTCCGGCCCCGCCTCTTCATCCTCCTCCTGCTCCTCTACAACCGCGCCGACCTCGGCATGCTCAACGCCCTGCTGCCGCGCCAGGTACGGTGGCTCACGCTCGGCCTCCTCGATCCGCTCGGCGGCATCCAGCAGACCAGACTGCCGCAGCAGGCCTCGTATGCGCGAGACGGGCAGGATGGGTTGGGACGACGAATTGCAGCTCAGGTTTTTGACGATCGTGAGAAGCTCGTCCACGTACGCCGACGACAGGGCAGTGATGCTGGCCTCCTTTACGCGGTCGTCGCCGGCAGCCGCCCCGGGTTCAAAGGCGGCTAGCGGGCCTTGGGTGATGCGGTCAATGTCGGCCTCCCAGGCACGCACATTGCTGCAAAGGGAGCAAAGTCGTTAGTCCATGATACAGCCGGAGGAAAGACCGGGCATTGCAAAAGAAAGAAAAAAAAAAATGATCCAAATCGTCTCTCAACAAGGTAAAACAGGTGCACACGAACTCTACAATAACAGACATGGGGCCACGTCGTTTTTTGTTCGGCCGGCCCGGGTTGTTATCTCAGAAAGGCACGTGCCGGTGTGTGCGTGTGTGTGTGTGTGTGTGTCCGTTGCAGCTCTCTAGCCCAGGGAGGAGCTCGTCGTGGCAGTGTGATATCACGCCAATGCCGGATGCGCCGCCTTCCGAAAAGGCAAAGCCGCAAGGTCGTCGTAATACCCCCAAAGCCGTTCAACGTGACCGCGCGTTGGTCTCGGGTTCTGCTATCAAGCCCTGCTCTCTTCGTGGTTTGCAAATTCCGTACTCCGTATTTTTGTTGTGGAAATTGGTGGCGACCGGTTCAAACCCGCCCAAAAAAGGGGGAAGTGTGCCCATCCGATTCGCTCGGCTGCTGCAAAAGGCCGGCAGTAGAGCCACTAACCCGCCGAACTGGCCTGACTTTCCAGGAGAGAACTGCCGGCAGTGGGATGGATGCTCAGGTCATCCGGAGCAAAAAAATGAGG